>CM033447.1:68620393-69980393 GCA_019425775.1 Rafetus swinhoei
GCATTAACTGGATGAAATATGAACACTTTTACCTTTCCTGTGAGCAGCGTCAGATCCCAAAATTATCTTAGATCATAGAGGCTAGCTGGGATGCACATTGTGTCCTATACTGACTGCTGTCTCAAATTTTCTCAGTACTGCTACAGAAACTGACCAATTCATAAAGCACACGGGGTTTTGCCAAATGGGGGAAAAGAAAAAAAAATAATTGAGAACAAGTGAAAACACGATGGGGGATAAGAGCTGCAATGTGACCATTCGTTCATGGTGTTCTACCAGAGGGAGTTATTTGCAAGGGCCCATTTAGAAAAGAATTAAAACTTTGTTTCCCATATCAGCTCTAGCTCAAGCATCTTTATGTCTTTCCATCATTATCAACTGGTTTCTTATTTAGGTTATTACCAGAATTGGAGTTGCTGCCAGAATCTTCTGGCAAAATAAATAATGAAAAAGAGTCAGAGTCAGAGGCTTAATGCCATTACAAGGTCTGCAACAGCTGCAGCAATGATACGCCGCTGAGCCATTTTGAAATTTTATGATGAATACAGAACTATTACTTGTATCTCTACTTTACACACTAACCTAAAGAACAGCACTTTTTATGCCTCTCTGCACTGTATCTCAACTCATCTGCTTCTGATATCAAATTAGCTACACTATATTACCCTAACAAACTTGTGCATTTTTCTATCTGTATGCTTTTTTTTTTTTTAAACTAGAAGACTTACCTGGTATTGCCTAGTTCCTTCATAGCAGTGGGCTGGTGGTGTGGGGGTGCAGAAGTTGGGAAGAAGGCGGGAGAGGCTTAGGCAGGGGACTGGGGACTTGAGGGGTGTAAGAGTGAGGGATGGGGGTGAGGAGCAGGGAGTGGGGTTTGCTACCAGCCTCTCTCCAGGGGCGGCCTGGGCCATTGTGGGAGGGCAGCGGGCCAATCATTGGCTTTTTCTGTGTGGGGGAGGGAGCTGTGCTCCCTGCTCTAAGGTTTCTCCCAGGCCGGATGGGGCAAGGGAGGCCACACACCCTGTTGTCTGGCTTGCTCTGTGGGGAACTGTGCACCTTGTCTGCTGGCTTATCGCTGGGGGCCAGACTGGGATAAGGGAGGGGTGCTGGGTGCCTGGTGGTGCAGGAGGGGGCTGTGGCTCCTCTGGAGGGGTATTAGGGCCTTTTCTCCGCCATCTGGCAGGGGCCCTTCTTCCTCCCCCCTGGCTTCTGAGCTGTGGCCAAGGGCCGTGGGGTTGGGGTTTGTGGCAGGGGGCCAACTTATCCAGTCTGGTGGCTGACAAGATGGTGAGCTCCAGCCCCAGCTGGCCACTTTGTTGGTGGTGTGGTGCCCCCAGTGGTCACTCTGCAGTATAGCGTCCCTCCAAACAACCCCCCCTCCTTCCATGTTATGGAAAACAAGCCCATTCCAAGCACTTCCTGTTTTCCTGACACAACCAAACCTTGACTTTGTTTAAGTTAGGAACAGACGAAGCTGCATACCAAATTTAGTGGACCTAGCTCTTACAGTTTAGGAGTTCTTGAACAAATGCACTCACAGACGGACAAATAGATGCACATTTCTAAAATATATAAATAGATTAGAGGCAAAGGGAGGAAAAGATAAAAAACCTCCTCGCTTAATCCACAAATTAAGTAAACAAAACGAAGATAGAAACAAATAGGTTAAAATCAAGTGGCTAGTTAGGGTGTGAGGCGAGAGAAGGATTTTATAAATATATACAAATGAAAGATGTTCGGGATCTTTTAAAATCTATAATGCTAGTCCTTGGATTCACTCTCTGTAATCTGAAACCTCCTGTATTACTTCCTGGCTGAGGAATGCCAAACAGAAATAAAGAACTGAATCACTTTCAACAAGTCCTTCTGTGATTGCAGCCACTCAAACTGGCCTGAAATCACTGACAAGACATTCTCATCCAGCAATTTTAACTGAAGAGAATGATTAGGTATTTCTACAAACTGCTGTGATATAGCAGGACTATTGTCAACTGAACAGCTAAAAGGTTAATAGATTTTTAGCAATAAAAGCAAGATGTTTGATATACATTGTTTGTATGTCATGTGCAGCCATTTAGAATTATAAGTAATGGCTATTCAGTAAGGAACCTTACAAAGAATAGGGGGTGAATGATCACATAACTCTTCATGTGATAGGTTTAACTGCTCAGCTAAAGCCTATTAAAGAAAATAAAACTGACCAACTTACCTGTCAGCAACAGTCCTGACTCTTTACTGGTATTAATATTATTGATTTTACCTTTTTAAAGTTAGTTTGAATTCAACTGACTTAGACATTCTGCTTATAGACAACTTGTTATGCCACTGCCTGTTATCTTAGTCTGTACGTTTTTTTGTAGCCCTCTCTGAAAACCCCATTTAAGATTAATTTCTTCTGTTGGAGTTTACAGTTTTGGCTACTACAGTTGTGCGAGACACATAGGGTGTCTCCACTGCAATGTAAGCCCCATGTTAGTGGAACTTGACTTAGCAGACTCCCGGGTTTGTTAACTTAGGGCTTGAGTCTGTATGCTCATTTTGGAACCCAAGTTAGAAACTGATATGAATCATGGGTCCCAACCTGGAACTCCAGGTTTTGCACTGTATTTATTATGCAGGCCTGAGTCCAATGACCCATATCCCAGACTCGGTAGCACCCTCCCAAAAAGTGGCTGCTCTATGCTAGTTCATGGTGCAGTATGGGAAAACTTGACTGTCCATCAAACTTGATTGTCCAGAGCACAAAGAAAGTTGGCTTCTGGGATACTTTTGGTGAACTCCCAAAGCATGAGTCCTGTGAAGCTGCATCTACATTGCAAAACAACAGGGCTTGTACCCTACTCCAGCTTGACTCAAGCTTGGACCATCTACCCCATAGGCTCCTAGGAGGATGGGTCTGAGCCCTGAGTTAGTGTGGTATATTTGTGGACGGAAAGGGGGTTAGGCTCAACTCTGAATTCAAACCCTGGGCTTACACTCAGACATATGCACAGTGAGAAACAGCCCTACCTCACAGCTTTTAGATACATGAACAAGACAGATATAGAATCATTGAATACTAGGACCGGAAGGGACCTCGAGAGGTCATCGAGTCCAGTCCCCTGCCCTCATGGCAGGACCAAATACTGTCTAGACCATCCCTGATAGACATTTATCTAGCCTACTCTTAAATATCTCCAGAGATGGATTTTCCACAACCTCCCTGGGCAATTTATTCCAGTGTTTGACTACCCTGACAGTTAGGAACTTTTTCCTAATGTCCAACCTAAACCTCCCTTGCTGCAGTTTAAGCCCATTGCTTCTTCTTCTATCCTCAGAGGCCAAGATGAACAAGTTTTCTCCCTCCTCCTGATGACACCCTTTTAGATATCTGAAAACTGCTATCATGTCCCCCCCTCAATCTTCTCTTTTCTAAACTAAACAAACCCAATTCATTCAGCCTTCCTTCATAGGTCATGTTCTCTAGACCTTTAATCATTCTCGTTGCTCTTCTCTGGACCCTCTCCAATTTCTCCACATCTTTCTTGAAATGTGGTGCCCAAAACAGAACACAATACTCCAACTGAGGCCTAACCAGCGCAGAGTAGAGCGGAAGAATGACTTCTCGTGTCTTGCTCACAACACACCTGTTAATGCATCCCAGAATCATGTTTGCTTTCTTTGCAACAGTATCACACTGCTGACTCATATTCAACTTGTGGTCCACTATAACCCCTAGATCCCTTTCTGCCGTACTCCTTCCCAGACCGTCGCTTCCCATTCTGTATGTATGAAACTGATTGTTCCTTCCTAACTGGAGCACTTTGCATTTGTCTTTATTAAACTTTATCCTATTTACCTCAGACCATTTCTCCAATTTGTCCAGGTCATTTTGAATTATGAGCCTATCCTTCAGATTAGTCGCAACCCCTCCCAGCTTGGTATCATCTGCAAACTTAATAAGCGTACTATCTATACCAATATCTAAATCATTGATGAAGATATTGAACAGAACCGGTCCCAAAACAGACTCCTCATGAACCCCACTTGTTATGCCTTTCCAGCAGGATTGTGAACCGTTAATAACTACTCTCTGAGTACGGTTATCCAGCCAGTTATGCACCCACCTTATAGTAGTCCCATCTAAGTTGTATTTACCTAGTTTATTGATAAGAATATCATGCGAGACCGTATCAAACGCCTTACTAAAGTCTAGGTATACCACATCCACCGCTTCTCCCTTATCCACAAGACTCATTATCCTATTAAAGAAAGCTATCAGATCGGTTTGACATGATTTGTTCTTTACAAATCCATGCTGGCTGTTCCCTATCACCTTGCCACATTCCAAGTGTTTACAGATGATTTCCTTAATTACTTGCGCCATTATCTTCCCTGACACAGAAGTTAAACTAACTGGTCTGTAGTTTCCTGGGTTGTTCTTATTTCCCTTTTTATAGATGGGCACTATATTTGCCCTTTTCCAGTCCTCTGGAATCTCTCCTGTCTCCCATGATTTTCCAAAGATGATAGCTAGAGGCTCAGATACCTCCTCTATCAGCTCCTTGAGTATAGGGTGAAAGGTGAATCAGAGGCATGGAGAGGTGAAGTGACTTGCCCAATGTCTTGAGTTTTGGCAAGAGGGGCAGAGCTGGGGATTGCAGCAAAAGAAATTCCTCCAGTCAAATAAAGAGTAGTTCTGATAGGTCCTGAAGGGAGTTCCATCCCATTTCTCTTAGCTGGAAGAATGACAACACCCATAAGTCCTACTAAAGGTGAAAAAATTGGGTTTCTTTAAGGTTTTGATAGGAACTGGACTTACTCTACTGATTTATTTCACCTGAGCCAATAAGGGTGCATCTACACCGGCACTGAAAACCTGCAGCTAGTCCATGCTGGTTGAGTGGAGCTCACAGGGCTGGGCTGTATAGCTGTTTAACTGCACTCTAGATGTTTGGACTTGGGCTAGCGCCCAGATTGTAGGACCCTGTGAGGTGGGAGGGTCCCAAAACTTGGGCTGCAGCCTGAGCCAGGAAATCTACATTGCAATGAAACAATCCTGCAACCCAAGCCCTGTGATCTTCAATCAGCTGTCATGGGCCAGCCACAGGTTTTTAATGCCAGTGTAGATATATTTAAGTTCCTACCAACCTTGGGCAGATCGGAACAAGAAACAACCCCATTACTGACTTCTTCACTCACCTTCTCATATGATTTGAATTTAATCACCTTTTTGAAAAATTGGTTTAGGTAAACAGATGTCTATTCTGCCAGCTGGTTTTCTGCTTTCTAACGCAAAAGTGGGATATTTTCCGGAAAAAACAGGATCTAGCATTCCTAAACTGAAAAGGAAATGAGGATATTTCTCACCACACCCTTTCTATTTTGAAGGCACATCTCTGTTGCCAGTAAAAACAAATTGCAAGCTGTAAAAGATGAAAAATCTGAATCACTGTCTGGCAAAAAAATATTTACTTATTAATTACCCTGTTTTAGGTTTTACAAATAAAAGTGAACCATGTTATAATTACATTCCTGTATGAATAAGCATGTGATGTTTCACCTCATACTTGATAATGTATTTCACATGGCCAACAAAATGTGTATAATTTATCAAAGCTATGGATAGTTACAGGCACAGTTTTAACGTTTCACACATAGGTGATTTCATGCAATGTGTGCTGCTTCACCTAGTGAGATCTTTTCAGGAAATCTGCTCAGATCTATACTGGATTTTTAAAACATATGGCAATATATATAAACTTATCTGACATAAGTGGTTTTGCATGTCAGTGCCTTGATTTTCTCCTAGAATCATCATTTGATATACTTTTCTTTTCCATGAGCAGTGTTTCTTGTAGCTAAACAAACTCAGAACATCAGGTGATTTTATAGCCCTGTTGTCTAGGATGTATTCTTTAATTTTGTTTTCATGCCCACATCCCCGCAACCCAATTTTTACTAGTTAGATCAGTGGATTTTCATTTGCCAGACCACTGGAGAATGATCAGATTTTTTTAAAGAAAAAATATTTTATTCTGATGACCATAGGAACGCCTCAAGAGACCACTGGTTCTCTATGGACTATTGTTAAAGACCACTAGGTTAAAACATCATTCATCTTAGACAGTTTTAAACTAATTATAACTATAAAATGGCCTTGTTAATAAACTTAATTGATCAGTTTACATTTTCTGTTAAAAATACAATTTCATGTGATACCTCTTCATAAACATGTTCAAGTACAAATACATTTTTCCTACAGTTTAAAAAATATGAATATTGCACTAAGTAATTCCACAGATTGTAAATGTAGGTAGTTAACCTTCAACTCTAGAATGAAAAAGAAAGGTTTGGCCTCAATTCATATAAAAATATTAAGGATGACTGAGTTATGAGCACAGAAGGGAGAGACTTGGGTTAAGTCCAAATTCAACTCTTTAATTTTCAGAGGTGATGAGGACTGGCAATATTATGAAGCTGACCTCTGAGCTTCTACTAAGTAAGGAAACAATGGCAAGAATGCCACTTGTTTGAAATTGTCAATTGCACTGCTTTCTTTGGACCAGTGTAACACATTCACAGAGCAACACTGTGTCTGACATTCTGGTACATACTTCTTTAGCTTGCCTGTCACCTATGATAATACCAGCTAACTGATTTGATCCAAGCCCTACAGGTTTGAATCAGTTATTTCTTCCTTGTGATCTTTAAAATCTTCCATTTATGTTAGGCTCTGTCATACTATCATCCTTTTCTTTTTTTTTCTTTAATTACTGCGATTTAGAGATTAGTACTTCAGTATATATAGATGACATACTTATACTGTTTGAGATTTCTCCCCCACTAGGTGATATAACTGAAAGACTATAAATCCACTTCAAACTGAAATTAAAATTTTTAGATTAGCTTTGGATTTAATGGCTCCTCCTGTCTCTCTCTGTCCTAAAATGGCCCCATCACCATAGCACCTGAGCACAACCCAAGTATTTAAACATGGAAATCTCTCTCTTTTTTCCTTTTCTGGCCTATAGTATAAATAGCTTAGTTAATACATTTGCTTTTTATGTTTTAGAGGGGTTGCGGATAGCAACTCCTATATTCCTAATACTTTTCATTACAAAAGATTCAAGAGCCCTTTTATTAAGAAGCTGTGATACTTCAATTTTTTGCAGCAGGTTTTTTAAATTTACCAGGGAGAAAGCCCTGAGACCATCGAGTTGTCTGTTCTTTGTCCCATGAAACGACAGTCAGGCTTGGTTGATATATAAAATTTCTGAAAACCATTTCCTTTCTTTCACTTGTACTGTCAATAAAATTTTGACAATTTGCTAAAAGAGAATCTAATAACGAAAATTCTTATAGGACAGTTCCACACGGCCAAAGCGGCAGCCCCATGACCACCAAATGGGTGTTGGGAACCCAAAAACAAAAGGGCCTTATCTGTGGTGGTGAGGAGGAAGAGAGAGTCAGACTGGGATCTCTTTGCCTGCTTTATAGAAGTGCCATAGGGTATGTCTACACTGCATTCCTCTTTCAAGAGAGGAATGCAAATGCAGCCGAGCAAAATTGCAAATGAAGTGCGGATTTGAATTTCCCTTACTCCTTATAAAATGAGGTTTAAGGGTTATTCTGAAAGAAGGGTTTTTTCTTGAAATAACCGTGTCTACACAGTGTTTTTTATCTCGAAATAGGGTATTTTGAAATAGCGGCCAGACGCGATTATGCAAATAAAGCACGGGAAAGTCAAATCCGCGCTTCATTTCTCGAAAGAGAAATGCAGTCTAGACATATCCATAGACTTATAGAAATCCCTAGTGTTTGCATCTCTCTTTTTTGGAATTCTCCTAATTCAAGATTCTCTAAGAGCATCCAAGAAAAATGCTGGCGCTTACATAATACAAAACTGTATTATAAATACTTAGTTATGTTATGGACACCAAGACAAAATAGAAAAGTGGACCTTGCATAAGTGGATGCATGTGCATTGAAGTCAAGAATATGGCTCTCTCCCATATTCCTAGACATCTATTTAAGTTTCATTTTTTGCTTCTATTGAGTAGTAGATTATTTTTCCTCTCATTTATGCTTTAAGAGGGTCTTGCATAAGGTCTGCTGTGCCATGTTTTAGTAATGTTTCTAGAAGGCCCCCGATCACAGATTTATGTTATATAAAACAAACACACAACCTTCACCCACCCACCGACACACAGACATTTCACCCATAACTTGGCCAGCTCATGTGATCAACAGTTGGATATTACGCAGAAGACACTGTACTGAAAATGCCTTTTTTATAAATAATGCTAAACCAGTTCTTTTCAAATCTGGCATCTGTCCAAAGCACATATGGAACATTAAACATAACCATAAAATTTTATGTGCCAGATTTGACTAGGGTCCTAAGCTCTAATTTATATTTTCTGCATTTTGATGGAAGACTAGCTGCATTTGATAAAGTTACGTCATAAGGACCCTGTTCTCCTAACACTTAAACCTCAGACAGCTGGACTTGGAAAGTAATTTTTAAGTACAAGAGCCAAATAATTCAGTAATTATTCTTGTGTTGTGAATCTCCCAGGGATATTGGCATATACTGAGGACACTAGAGAAAGAAGTATCTCCAACAAAAAGGTGGAAACCTGTGGGTTTTCATCCCCATCAATGAGTCTGCTACATATGGTTTCTCAAGGAACTTAATACTACAGTAGCCTCCAATAACATTCCATATTATTTTAATAAGCGTTTGTGCACAATTAGAGCTGCCCCTGGTGTCTGAATAGATCTCAGTTTGGATTGTTTTCCTCCCACCACTTGCTCACAGCAGCCTGCGAACGAAGTGATGGCAATTGCAACACTCAGTGCCGTTACATAAACACATTTTCTTTGCCAGATTCCCCTGCAGTGCTCCCGCTTCATGAAAAGAGTCTCTAGCATTTGGTGATGTACGGTACCAGCAGTTCTCTTTCATGTGACAAAAAATGTGTCCTCTGGTCCGGGCTGCAGAGGAGCATGTGTGTGAACACATCCTGGGAATCCACCCCAGACCATGTGGCTGAACCAGCAGCAGAAGGTAAGTAAGGAACACTATATTCAAGCAGCAGCAGAGCAAGAATACGAAACCACAGTTTTAGTAGCAGTAGAACAGCTTTCGTTTAGAAAATGTAGCCAGTTCATTTCTTCAGAGTCTATTGTTTAAGGGCCAGGGTATATGGCACCTTCACTTTCTAGAGTGCTAGCATAACCCACACTCCTACTGGTGTGTCTCACTGTCCCATGTAGTGGCACTTAAACCTTTTCCCTCAAGCTGGCTTTTCCCTCAAGCTGTAGAGGTTCATTCACAAAGCTCCAGAGGTCGCAGGTTCGGTTCTGCCTGTCAACGTTACACTAGTACAAGGCTACTCAACTTTAGAAGCTCCGGGGGCCACAGTGCTACTCACAACACATGCCGAGCACAGCAACTTGAATATGGTTGCATATACAAATATATATACATATGCAAATATATGCAAATAGCTTCTTTCACAGACAGGCATGAATACAAAGATTAAGGCAAGACTACACCACACGCAGGCATCTTAAGCCAATTCTGCTGATATTAATAAAATGCAATATTTACCTGATTTCCACCCATATGACAGCACTTTTAATGAGCAATGACAGTCCAGGAATTTAACTACTAAAACGCGTATCAACGGAAGACCATTATATTGACTACTTTTTTGTTTTGGCTCCCACCCACAGGCCACGTGTTGAGCCCCGTGTAAACCCAAACCGCACCATGGGCCGCAAACAAACGGGCCGCATGTGGCCCGCAGGCTGCGTGTTGAGTAGCCCTGTACTAGTATATGCTTTCACATTTGCCACCAATGGTAAAATATACTAGGACCTAACATTCCTAAAGGGTGCACATTTTAAAGTCACCAGATGGAATGTACTCATCATGGGCTATAAAAACAATAAGTGGCAAAATTAGGAATGTGTAGATTTAATGAGTAGGAACTGGATAAAGGCCCAATAGGGGATTTGACACACTAAGCTAGTAAACCCAATAAATCAACCATATACCTGACCTATGACTGACTATCCTTAGAGAAGACTGCAAGCTGCACACCTCACCGAACCAGCAAACTCTGCTGGTCAGTGAGATGAACAACAAGGCCTTGTCCATATTGTGGCTAGTCCATGAATGGTAAAAGTGTGAGGCTACCATATGGTAAGTGATGTGAGGTTTCATAAATCCTCCCGTTTGCACACATGTGCAGTGAACAGGTACAATATGGTGTTCAGAAAACAATTAAGCATAACCCCCTCCTACTGTCCCTTGGATAGAGGGAACTTTTTCCTGTCATGTAGAAAGGAAAATAGAGATATCCAAAAGTAGTGAAATGTGCTTGTTAATTCAAAAGAAAAAAAGCTGCCTTAGTGCCTTTTACACAGTATGTAGGTAGCCTCAGAGTTATGATTAACAGTGGTTTATTCTTTAAATAAAAATATCTTGTCCTGACTTTTTTTTTTTTTTTCAACTATCTGTCATCATCAGAGAGCCTGGGCAGTGACTTAACAGCATGGGACTTAAACCTGAGCCATGCAATCCCAGTTCCTGATTAAAAGGTTAAGAGATGCAGAGTCAAACTTTGCAGTCTCACTTCCTACATCTAAACAGCCCCTAATCTTTCAGTGTCGGATTGTTTTTCGCTCCTTCTGAGTTTCCTTACCCACCAAAAGATCAGAATGTTCACTAATGGCTATGTGAGGCTGGGTGACACATGCTCTTGCATCTGAGTGAGGTGTTAAAGATGAGAAACCTCAGAGCCAGCAGCCTGCGGGCTGAGCCTGCATCGCTGCAAACATGAACTGCTTCTGAAGACAACTGTTTATATGAGTAGTGAGGGAAGACCGCCCATTTTTAAGGACTCATGAAAATGTACACACATCTCCTGGAATGTATTTGCAAAGCCAAGGGAGGGGAAAGAGCAGGTCTGTGGTAAGTAGCTCTCCCTGCCTCTATTCACTCGTTTCTATTGACTTGTGCCCTGTTGCAATAGTCTGCCACCCTCCTGTGGGATAATATTAATTTAGGAAATCTAAGTCTCCACATTCTTAATCCCACATATTAGGGCTAGGTGAACTGCAGCTCCCGTTTCAGCCCTGAGCTGCGTGAGGTCACCACCTCAGTCTTCTGGAAGATTACCAAAGACTTCCTGTAAATACAGGGAAAGACAGGAAAAGATACATTCTCATGCAGAAAAACAAAGAGGGGAAAAAACATTATGAGGCCATCTTTACATATTATAAAGGACCAGTAAGAAACCCCAAAGATGTTTCAACTTGGCAGTTCACCTTTACAATCAGAGAAAATGTCTTCCTGAATGTTACACGTTTTTCTCTTGGAACACTGCGGTAAGTATGGATTTGCTGCACAAGATATTTGGTTAAATATACAGTTGTGGATTCCCTGCTAATGAGGGAAGTTTTTCTTTTAGTTCAGTGGCAAAGGTTTTACAGTACTAGTGATACTAGTGACCTGAGATCTTCTCAGACCAATTCCTTCTCACCATACAATGTTCTATAAATCCTTGCCCCTTCTCCCTTCTTTTTCTGTTATAAATTGTGAGTCCCCTCTTTTCTCTCCATTCTGCTCATCTGAAGAAGACTAAGGTGCTACAGAACTACTCATTGTTTTTAAAGTTACAGACTAACACGGCTACCCCTCTGAGACTTGTAAATCTAAGTGTGTTTGCTTACTTAGGAAGTTGTGTGACAAGTTCTCAAGTTCTATCTGCAGTGCTTGTACAGAAAACAACCACAATTCAGGTGACATATGGGTGTTGTGCATTTCAAAACTAGCACAGGAATCAGACAGTAAGGCCATTGCTATGGTAACTACACTTTTATAGTGAACATTGAAGTAAACAGGTACATAAAACTTGTATAAGTTGTCACTGTGTAAGTTACTGCTGCTCTGGAGCTGCAATAATTTACTCTCTTTAAAATAGTTAAATTTAGCTATAAATTAGTGGAATCTCCCCACGTACCTTTATTTCACTAAAATGACAATCTTCCCCTTGCCTCCACAATGCATAAAGGTGAGCTGATCATTTACTTAAAAAACTCCAATGAACTTTTCGGATGAATAACTTGCCCTGTTAGGTCTCCAGCCAGCTGAAAGTATTCACAGCCTCTTGGCTCATACAAAACCCAGAAAGCCAGTCTTGTGTGTACAGCTAGAAAGGATGGGGAAATTGTTCCACTTCTGCAAAGTGCAGACTTGCTCAGGAGTGTAAAGCTTGTGTAAATGAGCTCCCTGCTTACCATGTGTCACACCTCTTTGCACAGGATGCTGTCCCTTCCATAGTAGGAGAAATTTCCATGCATAGACCATTAATGGCTGGAGTATGGGTTCAGGACAGGGAGAATGCAGCTGACTCCTGGGACTCACCCTCTTTCTATTATTAAAATAAAAAGGGGTCACATTTTGTAGAGTGGGGATTTTTGCCTATTTCCACACTATTCATCATTTGAGATGGGGATGAACAGACTATTTGGTCCAATGAGTCCCTTCTCTTTTCACTAGCTAAACTGCAAAATGTCAGCCCTATAACAGATCTCTTTTCTTCAAACAGGAATATTTACATTTCCTACTGATGTACATGGTGCTGACACACACAGTGATGGAAAGCCTCTGATAGAGAAAGAAAGCAAAGGTAACTTCCACTTCAGATTGTGCAACCCTTTCACTTTTTCTTCCCCACTTTAGCACTGACTAACCCACCGGGGAAGAAGTCTCAGAGGGGTAGCCGTGTTAGTCTGTAACGGTGGAAACAACACTTCTTGTTTCCACCAAGGAAGAACCAAGTTCCACGTTCGGATATAACTGGTTGAATTGAGCATGTCTGGTGGATCCCCCAATACCATTTCCATTTATCTCAGCAATGGTGGGGGGAATGGGAGGTGGGGTTTGGTGACAGCATTATGTCATCATGTCAAAGGGCTAAGATTGAATCAATGTACAGATTGGGAAATCAAAAGAATTACTGCAGATCAGAAGCCAGAGAGGCATAAAGCTTTCATAAAACACATCTACTAGCACACATTCAGTGATATGTCATTTGACTGGATGAACACGGAGAGTTCTTTTTTAAATTAAAAAAAAATCAGCTCATGCAAGGAAAAAAACCTGATAAACCCTTAGATAAATTGTATTTCAAGTATGGAGAAAAATGTGAGTCAATGTCTTAAGTGCCAGTCGAGACTCCACACTTAACCAAGTTCTGTTTTGTATGATATAAGATAATGACCCCAGATTTGTAGCACCATTTGAGTAGAACATAAGAACATAAGAACAGCCATACTGGGTCAAACCAAAGGTCCATCTAGCCAAGTACCCTGTCTGCCGACAGTGGCCAATGCCAGGTGTCCCAGAGGAAGTGAATCGAACAGGTAATGATCAAGCCATCTCTCTCCTGCCATCCATCTCCACCTTCTGACAAACAGAGGCTAGGGACACCATTCCTTACCCATACTGGCTAATAGCCATTAATGAACTTAACCTCCATGAATTTATCTAATTATCTTTTAAACCCTGTTATAGTCCTAGCCTTCACAATCTCCTCAGGCAAGGAGTTCCACAGATTGACTATGCGCTGTGTGACAAAGAACTTCCTTTTATGTTTTTTAAACCTGCTGCCCATTAGTTTCATTTGGTGGCCCCTAGTTCTTATATTATGGGAACAAGTAAATAACTTTTCCTTATTCACTTTCTCCATACCACTCATGATTTTATAGACCTCTATCATATCCCCCCCTTAGTCTCCTCTTTTCCAAGCTGAAAAGTCCCAGTCTCTTTAATCTCTCCTCATATGGGACCTGTTTCAAACCCCTAATCATTTTAGTTGCCCTTCTCTGAACCTTTTTCTAACGCCAGTATATCTTTTTTGAGATGAGGAGACCACATCTGTACGCAGTATTCAAGATGTGAGCGTACCATGGATTTATATAAGGGCAATAAGATATTATCTGTCTTATTCTCTATCCCTTTTTAAATGATTCCTAACATCCAGTTTGCTTTTTTGACTGCCGCTGCACACTGCGTGGACGTCTTCAGAGAACTATCCACGATGACTCCAAGATCTCTTTCCTGATTAGTTGTAGCTAAATTAGCCCCCATCATATTATATGTATAGTTGGGGTTATTTTTTCCAGTGTGCATTACTTTACATTTATCCACATTAAATTTCATTTGCCATTTTGTGGCCCAGTCACTTAGTTTGGTGAGATCTTTTTGAAGTTCTACAGAATATTTTTTTCTGTACTTTTACAAGTAAATCCATTCATTAGTTTCTGACTCAACATAAATTAAAAGCTGGGTCCGTAATGACAGTTAGCATATGTGTCAGCCTTTTCTTTGTCCCACATGATATTAACAATAAAATAACACAGACACTTTAAAAACTGTTCATTTTGTTAATATTAATTGAACTTTTGAGCACAGACTATACTTGAGGAGATTAGTTTGTCATTAAGTAAAGTTATTAACTATTCATTTATCTCTAATTACATAAGCTACAGACAGACTCAGGTGAACTGCTCAAGTAAATTTATGTGGACCATTCAGACATCAGCAGTAATTCAACCAATTATCAACTCTCCTCTCCAGCTAATTGCCACACAACAATACTATTGTTTGTAATGACTTAGTGGTATGAGAGCTCACTGATTGCGCCTTTTCGTTTTCTGATTACCGGGCCCAACTGACATCGCTCTACAAAGGGTCTGTGGATGCATGCCAGCTTTTGTAGTGGTGCTTGGTACTGCTCCTTAATTCCACTGCACTTCACACTACTGGGGAAAATGAGGCAGGAGCTCAGAAAGAATTTCGGATTCAGACTGACTCTGCCACTTCACAGAGCAACATTCTCAGTAACACAACCTTCGAAACAGGCAATTTCAGGGCCAGTTTCCCTACAGTGCTTTGGCTGCTTTGCACTGCTCTGATGATGCAGAAGAGTTGTACCCCTCTGGGGCACAACTCCTCTGTGGATCCTCTCTTGTGCTAATGGGGAAATAAGTTGCTTAAAAGAGATCAGCACAATTCCCCTGCACAGCCAGCGGGTTCTGCTGGCCAGCAGATGGTGTTGGGGAAGCCACAGCTCCCTTTGCCAGACCCCTGATGCTTGCTTGCAGGGAGAAGAAGAGCTAGCACATGACCCCTGCTCATCCCAGAATGCCTGGAGCCATGATAAAGGCAGTGCTAATGTGACAAGGACGGAAGGCTGCATCTTGCTTCCCTCTGCTCACCAACATGACTGTGCTAGACCAGGGCACAATCTAAGCCACAAGGAGCACATATTTCTTAGCAACCACCTCTTCCTTTTCTTTAACTGATGTTCAACAGCTGGTACAAAAAGTGGTGCCTACTTTGCAAGTATTTGTGCAGAAAGGAAACTAAAATGATTGACAGTGCATTTTAACTTCTATAGCAAGGACTAATTTGCATTTTACGCTGTTTCAGCAGTCTGACTGTTTTCTTCAAAATCACTGGCTCAGTGGCACCATATGGAGCATGTTGAACTTAAGATACCAAGAATGTGTCCAAGATATATCTCACTCCAGTGTGTTAAAACATTCCACCCTGCAGCTGCCATTATAAGAATATAATTCATATCCTAAAGTTTCAAGAAAAACAGTGTCGCTTACTATACTTACAGAAACACAAGAATTCTTTGTTTCCAAGTAACCGTCACTAGTTTCTACTGAAGAATGATTTTCAGTTAATACTCAGCATTGCTTTAAAAAAAAACATTTGATGTTTGACTGCTAATAAGGCACACTAGAAGGAACCATTCCAAAAGCTAAGTATCATATCTTATGGCTTTGATTTAATTTGGCATCCTACAGTCACACATGGAACCAAGAATAAAATCAGCTCCATTTTGTTCATTACCCTCAACAAGCACTTATTGCAAGACGGTTACAAGTTTATCATCATACTTCAACTACTTTATTTACTTTTTCTGCTAACAGACACTAAACTGGAATTTTTCCAAAGCTTGCACAGGTGCTGTTGGTATGTTGCACGCTCCCAATAAACTTCAACATATGTCTGGAGCCCAGGGAATATTCAGAACCCTTTGATACCTACACTTAAATCCTCTGAGTGCTCTGGACCAGCCCTCTCGTAGTGTTCAGCCACAGGCTGCAGTTAGAAGCTGACTACTCAGGTAAGATTATTAGCAGTAGTTGGATGCCTAGATATACTTAGCCAGGTGCCACTGTTTTACTTATGTCAGCCGTGACATGTGTGGGATCAGTTAAACCACGAGGAACAAGGTTCTGAAAGTTATTTAATCAACTAACTCCCACTTATTTGAGAAGTTAGGTGCCTAAATACCTCTGCAGATCTGGGCCTAAGGCATCTGGCACTCATTGGCTGTTTTGCAACTCTCCTCAGATAAAACGCTCACTCCAAACCCATTAAATACCCTATCCTGTCTTCCTGGACAAACACTCAGGAGAGCATAACAGAGTGAGAATGTAATAAGTTTTCAAGGGGCTTTAGGTTTTGTTATTTGAGGGAAGAAGCCAATTAAACTGGCCAGGTACAGGACAGGGGAGGACAAAGAGAAAGCCTTAGGGAAGGTGTTCGCCACAGAGTGGAAGCTGTAGCAATCTTTGGCTCTAGCACATCACCCGACTGTCTAATACCTGTAGAGCCAAGTAAGGGAAAGGAGTGCAAAGCTTCTCCTGGCTCACAGATGGCTCTCCACTTAGGGTCTACAAGCCAATGAGGAACATCCTTGATTTCACCATGGCATCAGGCACCTTATATAATGAGATAAGGGGCAACCTCGAGAAAGCAAGAAAAAGAGACTACACCTTTTCTGTTACAATATTACCACTACACGGCACCAAATTTCAGAAAAACCTACTCTTTTGACACATCCTTTCTTCCTCGTAGAACGAGGTTTACAGGGATGGCAAAAGAGCGCGTCTGCTTTTCAGAATTTCTTTTTTTTTTGGAAAAGTGGATGCATTCCTTGGATGCGGCATTGCTTTTCCAGGATACCTCTGGTACCCCGGAAAAGCGCTGCAGTCTAGACATAGCCCAATTTGCCGAATACTATAGAACAGCATCACGTAATGCCACCCAAGTAAATTGTACTACTTTCACTTATGGGTTAAGAACATATCTATACAGAATCTTATTTGGGTGCAGGAGAAATGTACTGCCACAGGAATTATTTTAAAATATTTTGTTTGTTTAAGAAAGGCTCTGAGGCCAGGTGGAAGGGATACATACATATTCATTCACATGCCTCTGTGTGCACCCGTGTAGCTGAGATTCAGTGTCATAATAAACACTTGCCATTTACATAGCACATTAAATTTTCCACGCTATAAAAAAATTGCCCAGCTCTCCCAACACCTTGTATGATTGTGATTTATTATTATTCCCCTTTCACATAAGGAAATTTGGAGGGAGAGAGGTTAAGTGACTTGCCCAAGGCAGAGGGAGTATTCATACTCAACAAATATCTCCTATCTTTATTTTCAATCCATTACATCACAGTGTAACCTCGAACATGTGTACCAAAGCAAGAGTGAGATGTGAAGGTTAGCTGCTAGAATAAAGCATACATTGTCTCTGTAAGAAAGATTTTTATGGTGTCTCCGCAAGGCTCTGACTGTTTGACTACATTCAGTGTACACACATATTATATGGGTTTATTCATCTGCAGGTTGTGATGTGCCAGCTTCACTAGAATCCAGGGAGGCTTGAGAAAGGCTCATCAACAACAGGAGCCAGAAACCCAGGTACTGCTGAGAACAGTAATCTCCTGATCTCATGCAGCTGTGACTGCAGACAACTTCGCTCAGTGCCTTAGCCAGCTCCCACGGAAATCGACAGGAGTCTTCTATTGACTTTAACAGGAGCTGGACTGAGGTCTAAACTATTACACAGATTTAACCTCTTATGTGTCCCAACCTGATTACGTTCCTCATACTGACCTCATACTGCAGAGCAGTAAATGTGGCAAAGAGGCATTTACTTCCAAAGATGACAGCATAGGGAGAAAAGAATGAGTGGAGGAAGAACAATCAAGGTACCATCTTTGTGCTATCAATGTTATCTACGTTCTTCAATGTGTCTTGAGGGGAAAGAACCAAAGTATGTTTCGGGCATATCAACATTACTGTGAGCAATGTGGAAACTTTTATGGCATGGTTTCTTCCTTGCTGTGGAGCAGGGTATGTAGGGAAGAGAGTAAAAAAACAACAGAGTCATCTTCTTCCCTAATTCTTACACCCTCTAAAGGCCCTGGTCATGCCTAAAGCTTCAGGCAGGCATTTCTCTGAGTGCGCAGGTTGCTCCTATTAAAGTCAGTACAGTACATATAAATGGATGGCAAATGCCAATCTATATTTTCCCCCATTTTGGTAAAAGGGCCTCCTAATCCTCCCACAATGGTACCATCTTTCTTTGAGACACAAGTGAGAGGTTTTTTCTCAAGTTATTTAGGAGGCGCAATTAAATACCTTCAAAATGAAACTGAGGGTGAAACCAGTGGCACCTCAAACAGTTGTCCCATTTTCATTTTTAAAACAAGGCAATAGAAAAAGTCATAACATTACATATATTGTTATGAGAACAACAAAAGGAACATGGGAATTGCTCAGATTGGAATGGACTAGTGATCTGTCTACTCTAATATCCTTTGTCTGACAGTTCAGCCACAGATTCTTCAGAGGAAATTGCAAGAAGCCCATACTGGACAATTATAGAATAAGGCGCTCATATGAGAGATTTAACTGTCATCAGATGGTGGCTAGCGTATGCCCTGAAGAATGAGAGTTTATATCCCTTAACTGTGGATGTTCTCATTATCCGTCTAAATGTCCAATCCTCTCCACCCATCCAGTATACAGAATCATTATTGTACCAATAAAATAATATAGCCTAAAATGAAACACTTAGGCTTTTTAATTTGCATGATGAAATTGAACAGTTTAAAAAAATAAAATAAAAACATAAATCATAATATATCTTCAATTTCTGTTGCAATTTGTTATTTAAAGAAAACAGTGAGAGGAAGGAATGCCTGCATAATTGAATACTGAATTAAGCACCTTCCTGGTGTGATAACATCCCTCTCTAACCTATTACTCATTCCTCTCTCACTCTGGATCCATCTACATGCCTTCTGAAGCAGCCAATGTTTCTGCTCATTTATGTTGCGGTATTCCACATGGCATACTTTTAGGTTTGAAATAACTAGGAGAATAAAATCTTATTTAAGAATAGTAGAGGTAAAGGTTGACTAAAAAGAGGTAATTGACATTTATTTCCTGACAAAAAAGCTCCAGAAGAGAAAGTGGGAATTGAATAGCTAGACTTTGAAATAAGATTGTGTTATAAGAAAAAATTGTAATAATGTATATTATTTACCACGTGTGAAAAGATTACTTATTTTGATTTGCCACTTTCACTACGGCCTAGAAAGAATTCCAGGGATATAGTTATATGAGACTAGCACAGCAAATTCTATGATCTTAATTTGAGTTACACTTAAATGAAACAGAGCTTTATCTCTGTTTGACACACACCCCATTTCCTGCTTCAAATGTTTTGCTTTAAATGTCAGGGTTTGAGACAGAATGGAATACACACCTTAAAGTATCTCGGAAGTTAACTTGCAAAAACAAATGGAGGTGTATGTATATTTGTTATATTTTGGTAGATCATGTCCATGCAGAATTCCAAGTGAATGTAATGACATACAGATGTTACGTTAAATTAATAGCACGGTGATACAGCTATCAGGTAGCTATTTTCCCTACTACAGCTTTCAGGCAATGTTAGTATTTGATCAAACGATTCTATGGAAAAGCCATGTTCTGACCAGAAACCCCCAAAATATGCGATTAGAGATGCACATTCACAAAGCAGTAGAGTTACAATTGCCATTTTTGGACAACTGATGAGCTGCTTAGATAATTCAGATATTCCCCATCCCGTTTCCCAACAACTAATTTAGTAATGTTGTGGTGGTTTTTTTGAGGAAAAACTGCCAAGACGACTCTCAGCTTTTCATGTGATATCTTAAGAATGCAGAGAACGTGCTTATGTGGCGCTGTGCCACAAAGGCTTAGCCTTCCTTTGAATCCCCTTTATACTATTACTAGGGGGCGGTGCCCTCTGCTCGCTACGCTCGCCTACCCCCTCTCCCTGGCTGCTTTCACTTTGCTGAAAGAGCCTGTTTACACTGATGACATGATGATGTCATTCTGTCGTCCAGCAGGAAAAACTTTTTATATATATATTATATGAAAAAGAGAGAGAGAGAGAGAATACAACTGGAGGATTGTGCTAATAACAATGTATTTTAATGCAACTCTGGTGACCCCAAAATTCCAGTATGGACTCTGGTCCTTGGAACAGAGTTTAGCAGAAGTCAATGCACAGTTCTTAAACAATTGTCTTACAGGAAGGGGAAAAAAAGATGAATCTCTATGTTATTCATAAGACCTTTTGGGCAGTCCTTATGAAACACCCTCAATATTGTCCTTGATAGATTAGGTTTCTTCCTACCAGTGAAGAATACTCGTGAGAGTGCAATATATAAATGGAAAAGATGATAGTGGGAGATGCAGGCTGCCTAAGTTTTGCTCTCCCTCACTGTACAGATTCAGACATGAAACAGTTATTGCTGGGTTTAGAATCTGGATGTGCAACCCTCTTCACAGTGGTAAGCATATTCTATGAGCTACATGTAGAAATTGAGACAGAGTATATGTGGGTAGTGAATTGAGGGGGCAGGGGAAAGAGGAGTTTGGTGTGTGGTTTTAAGAAATGGTTCTACATAATGGTGGGAATATATTGGATATAATAAAGAAATTGTCACTACAATTTCTGAAGCGTATTAAAGCTTCAAGGTTAGTCCCCAAAAAGCAAGGTGTCTATTCCTCACACAAGTTATGAAAACCCAAAGAGCCTATGTCATCCGCTTTCAACATATTTTTGTACAATTAGAAATATGCAGCAGAACCAAGTACCTATTTCCCTTAAGTAGATATTAAAATAACTTCATATTACATTTAAATTGGAATAGAATGGCTGCATTGAAAACTACATCTATTTGAATTCCTTGAAATTATCAGATTTCCCCTGTAACACAAAGAAATTCTGAAGAATTCAGAATTGCTCTCAAGTACAGTTATAAAACATTGTCCCTGTGGGACTATCAAAAGTGGCAGTGTATTTTGGATTCAAGCATAGCAAAGGTAGCAGAAGGAGGGTGGCAACTGATGGTTAATCCCAGGAGTGGAATTGAGAGAGGTCTCTGAGGAACTGCTCATTCTAGCCAATAAGCAGGTGTTCTATTGATGCCTCTATCTGCAGTGGTAGAGGACAGGCAGATACATTAGGAATATTTGGAGTTATGGAGAAATAGGAATACTTAATACAACCCAAGAACTGAGTTAAAGAATGCTGACATTGCAATCATTGAGCACACAAAAATCAGGAAATGCCAGAATTAAGCTCATCCATTTAACCTTAAATTTGATTAATTGTGTGTTTGCATTATGACAGTCTTCAATTACACAATCACAAGCTACGTTTTCATAAGCACATATGAGCTGAAGCGACCACATCTGTACACAGCATTCTAGATGTGGGTGTACTGGATTTATACAGAGGCAATAAGATATTCTCTGTCTTACTCTCTATCCCTTTTTTAATGATTCCTAACTTTCTATTTGCTTTTTTTCACTGTCACTGCACACCGAGTGGATGTTTTCAGAGAACTATCCACAATGACTCCAATATCTTTCTCTTGAGTAGTTTTAGCTAAATTAATCCCCATCATATTGCATGTGTGGTTGGGATTATTTTTTCCAATGTGCATTACTTTATATTTATCAACATTCAATTTCATTTGCCATTTTGTTGCCCAATCACTAGTTACCTCTCTTTACTCTGAAAATATACCAGCAGATTGCCAGCAGAATGCACTTTACAATAGTCTGAACATTCACGTGGCTTGTGAAAGTAGACTCACATGTGGCATTGCTCCAGTCTTGTAGTTCATGGTTTTAGAATAAAAGAATCATAGGATTAGAAGGGACCCACAGGGTCATCTAGTCCAATCCTGTGCCAAGATGCAGGATTGATGCAAGGCAGATGGCTACCCAGCCTCCTTTTGAAAACCTCCAGTGAAGAAGCTTCCACAAGCTCCTGAGGCAGCCTGTTCCACTGTCCTATAGTTCTTACAATCTCAGGAAAAACTTCCGAACGGTATCTAAATGGGCTATGTTGCAGTTTGAACATATTGCCTCTGGCCTGCCCTTTGTGGCAAGAAACAACAACTTCTCTCCACCTTTTTTTATGTCCGCCCATATTCCTACCCTTTGTTTCCTGTCTTTTAACCTGTTATCAATCCATGAAAGGACCTTCCCTCTTATCCCATGACAACTTACTTAAGAGCCTTTGGTGAGGGACCCTGTCAAAGGCTTTCTGGAAATCTAAGTATACTGTATCCACTGGATCCCCCTTGCCCATGTTTGCTGACCCCCTCAAAGAACTCTAGCAAGGCATGATTTCCCTTTACAGAAACCATGTTGACTTTACCCCCAACAAATTATGTTCATCTAGGTAACTGACAATTTTATTCTTTACTATAGTTTCAACTAATTTGCCTGGTACTGACATTAGACTTAGCAGTCTGTGATTGCCAGGATCACCTCTAGAGCCCTTTTTAAATATTGGTGTCACATTAGCTATCTTCCATTGATTAGGTACAGGTGCTGATTTAAAGGATAGGTTTCAAACCACAGTTAAAAGTTCCGCAATTTCACATTTCACAGAACTTTTGGGTAAATGCCATCTGGTCCAGGGGGACGTGTTACTGTTAAGTTTATCAATTTGTTCCTCAGATTTGTCATCTAAGAAAGAATGGCTCAGGTTTGGGAATCTCCCCAATATCCTCAGCCTTGAAGACTGAAGCAAAGAATTCATTTAGCTTCTCCGCAATTACTTTATCATTTTTGAGTGTTCCTTTAGCATCTCGATTGTTCAAGGGCCCCACTGGTTGTTTAGCAAGCTTCCTGCTTCTGATATACTTAAAAAACATTTCACTATTATTTATTTGAGATTTTGGCTATCTGTTCTCCAAACTCCTTTTTGGCTTTTCTTATGTTTTTACACTTAATTTGACAAAGTTTATGCTCCTTTCTATTTTCCTCACTAGGATTTGACTTCCACCTTTTAAAAGATGTCTTTTTACCTCTCACTGATTCTTTTACTTGGTTGGTAAGCCACGGTGGCAATTTTTTGGTTCTCTTCCTGTGTTTTTTAATTTAGGGTATACATTTAAGTTGGGCCTCTATTATGATGTCGCCATATGAACTTACTTAGCCTTTAAAAAAAACTCCTGTTGTAGTTTTGGCCTTCACAGCATCCCCTAGCAATGAGTTTCACAGGTTGATTGTGAATTGTGTAAAAAAAATAGTTCTTTGTTTGTTTCAAACGTACTGCCCATTAATTTCATTGCATGGACCCCCCCCCCGATGTGTTATTTAAAGGGGCAAATAACACTTCCTTGTTCATTTTTCCACATCATTCATGACTTTATAGAGCTCTAACATATTCCTTCCATAACCATCTCTTTTCTAAGCTAAACAGTCCCAGTCTTTTTAATATCTGCTCATATGGAAGCTGTTCAATATCACTAACAATTTCTATTACCCTTCTCTCTACTTTTTCCAAATCTAATATATCTTTTTTTGAGAGGGGGTGGCCAGAACTGCAGGCAATATTCAAGGTCTGGAAATATCATGGATTTATATAGTGGCATTTTGTTATTGTCTGTCTTATTATCTATTCTTTTCCTATTGGTTCCCAATATTGTGTTAGTTTTTTTTACTGCTAGTGCACATTGAGCAGATGTTCTCAGAGAACTATCTACAATGCCAAGATTTCTTTCTGGAGTGGTAACAACTTACTTAGACCCCATCATTTTTTTACCTGTAGTTGGAATTATGTTTTCTAATATGCATTACTATGCACTTATGAACACTGAAATTAATCTGCCATTTTGTTGGCAATCACCCAGTTTTGTGAGATCCCTTTGGAATTCTGCAGCCTGCTTTAGCTATAACTATCTTGCATCACCTACATGCTTTGCCAGTTTACTGTTTCCTCCTTTTTCTAGATTATTTGTGGATACAGCCCTACCAAATCCACAGTCCATTTTGGTCAACTTCACAGCCACAGGATTTGAAAAATAATAAATTTTGTGAGTTCAGCTATTTAAATCTGAAATTTCAGTGTTGCAAGTGGTCCTGGGGGAATTCTGTAATTGTTGTGTTTAGAGCCATAGTAAAATTCCAGAATTCTTCCAGGACTGCATAATTCTAGGGTCCTGACACAAAAATAAGTTGTGGAGGGGGAGGTCACAAGGTTACTATGGGGGCTGCAGTACTGCTACCTTACTTCTGCAGTGCTGTCTGAAGAGCTGGGCCCTCACTCAGCAGCTGCCTCTCTTTGGCTACCCAGCTCTGAAGACAGCAATGCTGAAGTAACGGTGGCATGGTACAATATTGCTACCCATACTTCTGCACTGCTGCTTAGCCCTTACAGTGGCTAAGCTCACCCTGGCCTAAAGAACAGAGCATAGGTCAAGTCTTCCTCGTTGGTCCTAGCTCCTGACAAGCCCTAGTTATGCTGGAGGCTAAATCTACCTCGTCAGCCCTAGGACAGCAGAGCTATAGGGCAATCTTCTCCTGCAGCTGAGTACTGAGCCCTTCATTCATACCCATACATTTCCACATGTGGTTATCTGCAAATATTCCTGTGTGAGACAAACACAAGAGCTGTTGTAAATTTTCTTCACTGTTGCCTCATATTAATTATATTAATTATTTTTATTAGTATTTTGACTGATCACAACTGTCTTACCAAGTAAATGTCCTGCTTTTTGCCTACTGAAACTGCATATACTTTACCTTTAAAAGGTCCTAAAGATCAAATTTAAAATTATCAACTAAAAAAATAAAAGCCAAATTCTGCATGTCTCATACCTCTACCTAACAGAGGCTACATCTAGATTGCAGCACTTTTCTGCAATACGGGAGGTATCCTTGGAAAAGCCACGCTGTGTCCAAGGAGTAGAAAAAATTTCGAAAAAGCAGACACGCTCTTTCGCCATCCCTGTAAACCTTGTTTTACGAGTAAGAAGGGATGTGATAAAAGAGGACTTTTTTCTGAAATTTGGCACCATGTAGACACGCCAAATTTTGGAAAAGCCTCTTTTGACAATAAAGTGGAAAAAGATATGCAATTTGCATACCGCAAATTGCGTTTCTTTTTCCGATTTATCTTTGCAGTGTAGATCTAGCCAGAGTTTGGCCCAAAACAGATCTAGCGTGGAGGCAGCACTTCTAGAAGTTCCAAAAGGGGAAAGAACCAAAAATCTTTGATTCTTCTTGTTTTTAACTTGCTACTACTGACCTTGAGCTCAGTTTATCCATTTATAAATACACCACCATCCCATTGGTGTAATCTGAGGTTTCATGTTTGTAAAGTGTTTCAAGATGCTCTGAGAAGTGCTACACAGTGCAAAGTATTATCATCACTACTAAAAGTGAAGCTGTTGAGATACAATGTAATCTGCCTTCTCCTCTGGAATAACCTTTCCATCTTGTACTACACTCAGTACAATGTACACTCAGCACACTAGCTTTTTTATTCCTGATCTCAGAAGTATCTAAAATCTGGACAGCTTAAAGAAGAATACGACTCCTCCTCTTTTAAAGAGACTATTGAACAAATATCATTAGTTTTAAGTAAAGTGTAGTCACCTTTTTTATATGCTCATTAATTTTCCACATGAAGGTAAAGCATTTGAGGTGAGATTTCCAAATTATTTAAATAGCTAATTAGATAAAAGCAGCCCTAAATATCAACTTACGTGTTACGCTCTCAATTTTTCTTTCATTCATAATGCACTAGGGTAAACTATTCTAAAATAACTACTTGATTGTTACTTCTAAATTTGTACTGCTGCAGCTGAGACAATGTAGATAAACTGGAAGATTAATTGAAACAGAATGAATCACATCGAAGTATGTTGATGTATAAGGTATGATTAACTCCTCAATGATTGAGATCATTTCAAATAACAGGGCTTTTTATCAACGATGGCTGCAAGGTTGGGAAATGATTTAAAAGCATTTCATCTTAAGAGAGCTACTGCAGTTCTCACACACACAAAAAAGGGATGGAGAAGAAAAGGGCGGGGGAGAGAAGGAGATTCAGTGTCTGCAGCTGAAATAGCCGTGGGCTATTTCAGAATCCTTCCCGTAGCACATTTTTACAACACACCACTGACATTATAAACCTCCCTTTTGCTACAGAACACCTCATTTTTCTGTGAAACACAATTTATTGGATTCAGACACTGAGAAAAGTTAATTCTGTGAATTTAGCAGTTATATTATGATGCCATAGCTTTCCTATAATTCAAAATTCAATACTTTCACTAGACCATAGATGTCAAAATTCTGCAAAGAAACAGAAGAGCTTTTTTTTAAGCAGTATTTATTTTTCCTCTATTGAGAATTACCTTCTTTAAATGTCTGTCCATTGCCTCCATCCCCCTCCTCTTGTTACAGATTTCATAAAAATCAAAATCCAGACTTTAAAACACAGGCTGCTATTTGCTTACGGCATCAGAAGAACAAATACCAGCATATATGGACCTTAAATATCTGTTCCTATTAGACTGAAAGGGAAGATGAGATTAAAAGGTTTTCACTGTATCTGTTTAATAAGAATACAGACCAGAGAGTCAAGCAATCTGGGTACTTAGTTCTGCCACAGATTACTGTGTGAACATGGGCAAACCTGAATTTTTCTTTGATTCATTCCCCACCCCAGCTATAAAGCAAGGATAATTCTACTTAATTTCATCTAGGGAGTAGGTTTTGGTAAAGCACTTTAAGATCCTTTGTTTATGGAAAGCATTGTGAACTGCAAAGTATTGGCCTCATGTAATTGTAAATTCAAAGCTGAAATTAAGGTAGTTGGCCTTGCTGAAAAGTTCCTTCAAGATGAATCAATAAATCAAGTAAATTTAGAGCAGACAGATTACTAACAATCAATGAGTGGAAATAATCCCTCAACATACACAAGCAGTCTTACCAAGTCAAATAAAGAAAAATCTCTCTCATTCTCTCCATATATATATATGCTACTGTCATACCAAAATAATGGTTCACTGAGGTACTCAACTTTATTCCAGATACAGTTCTAATAGTTGACTTCAGCTAATTAATTTGAAATATTGGTATGACTCCAACTAGTTAGGAAGAGGAAATGCTTCCACCTGTGATATTTATGGAATGACCAGCTGCTCTCTATTTACCTCTCCTCTCTTCTGGGCCCAACATGATTTAGAAGAGGAAAAGATTGATGAGGCGCTATTCCTTTCTCATCTTTTATAATAGCTCCAACTACATTTTCCTTCCTCTGTATGGTGAGCTTAAGTCAGAACGTCACACCAGCAACTGCTTACACCCACCTACTCCCCAGTATCAGACATGCCACATGGAAAGGAATGAACACAGCAATCCTGAGAAGTCTTGTCTCAGTTAAACTGGTGTGAACCCAGATAACTTCACTGAATGTAACTGAATTATTGTGGATGTACACTATTGTAATCAAACTCAGAACAAGGCTGACTTACTTTAGGAACATCAATTGTTTCATTCCCCTATTGCTATTTGTGGGCCAAAATTACAGCAACTAATTTAGAAGCTGGACTTCAGTTTAACTCAAATATTCACTGTATTTTACACAGAAATAAGTTGTATATAACACAATGCAGTATCACAAGTAATAAAAATAGGTGGCAGGATCTATTTATGCTGCAAAACATAATAGTGTTTATACCCTTTCTTGCAGTTAACACAAGCAGAGATATAAACCAGCCAACCAGCTTTCAGTGCACAAAAGCAAATTCAAAGTCAGAACAACTGCAACCATAGCCAGTGCTTTTAGACTTAAGGCTTTTCCTTGTCATTGAAAGAGGAGTAACAAGAGAAAGTACAATGTAAACGTATATTTAATAAGATGGACAGCACCAAAACAAATAGTGGAATCACTGAATAGTACATTTTCCAATGTGCTGTCTGTACGAACTCTATTTCAAATATATCTTGTTGTAAGGATTTGCATATGTTATTATTACATACTTTATAAGATTTGCAAGCATTTTAATTTAAGAAAGTACCATAAGCCATTTTGGTACAAATGTTAAATACAGTCAACACAAGGCCTGCATGTTCTTTTGTTTTTGTATGCAGACAGAACCATCTTTCTAAAACACAGGATACATGACCCCAGAACCATTATTGAAGCTATTGTTACTGCTTTTCCAAATGTTCAAATCTTTCACATGTTCTCCTTTCATAACAGCATTTTTGTTGTTATACCAACATCACTTTCCCAATCTGATTGCAACAGTATTCTGTAATTGCAGAACTCTGGTTTAGAATCCTGTAATTAATTTGTTCACAGACCAAAACTTCAGAAATAACAGCTTCACATATTGGCAAGAAGAGGGTTCTGATTTTCAAGGAATCTTGTTAAAATTAAAAATTAAACTGATTTCACCTTCATGTTTGGGATCACCATTCTCTTCTACTCATCCCTTGTAACTTGCACTGATTTGTGAACTATGAATCCCATTGTTTGCCTTTGCGGGTATGTTACTAAAACAGACTGACATGGCACTTAACACCTTATTTCAATGAAAAGAAAAGAAATGAATATTCTACCTTTCCCACAGAGAAATCCTACAGGAATAGACACAGGATGTTGGAAACGTGGCAAGCTTCACATGCCAACTTCCTTACAAATTGTCCTTTCTGGGGCAGAGGTGCTTGTAATGGCAGGAATGTGGTACTGAAGTGGCAGGGAACCCACAGATCTCAGGAATCTACGAGGACAAGAAACTCCTAACCAACATGTGCCCCAAAGATTGCAGGCAACTTCCCTGGCAGCATATACTACACCACCCTTTGGATGCTGGCATTAGCTTCTGCACCTTCTTTGAGAGAGATGGAATTTGTGTTCATACTCCTAAGAAGAGGCACAGGTATTGAGAAGGAAAAGAGTTGCTGCTTCTGGCCCTATTCTCCTTTGACCCAAAACAGGCCTACCAGAGTTGTGGAACCCTCATCACAAGACAGAGAGAGAATGGAGCTTTCAAGGAAGTGGGAGAAAAAGCATGCGGCTATGATACTGCTCTTCATCCTTCACTTATCTCCTTATGTGTGCTCTTCTGCTTGCACAGTAATTATTGTGCAAGAAGAAATCATCTGCTCATTAGGAGAGTTTTCATTTGGATGTAATTTTAAAAGCTTTCATCTTTTAGCCACCTAAACTGCCGCTGCTGTTACTGAAAGTTAGCTTTGAGTTGTAAAGAGAATGGATTCTGAGGTGAGTTTTTACAGATGAATTAGGCAGCAACTGGGACAAAGCAGTTATCATCAGGAGATAACTGACCTTATTTGAGAGAAACATCCTGAGGCAAAGTAAAGTGTGCTTCATCCTTGTATATTAATTATCCAGTGATTACGGTAGTTTGGAAGATATTATTGCTAAGAACCATTTGCAAAATGACACACTAAAAATTTAATTTAATAAAAATTAAAAGCAATGACAATAATCAAGTTCTCTAGTCGTGTATTGCCAGATAATGGCTGTATGATTATTCTTATATTGAATGTTTTGTATTTAATTTATTATGTGAAGTCTAGTTAATAAATGTCAAATACTGACGCCAAAATATTTTGGATAGATCTGAAAGAGATTTCAAAGACAAATTATCAACATACCAATGGCCACTGACTCATAACTGACTGATAGTTACTGTAATTGACTGTTGTAGTTACTGTCTGATAACTACAACTGTTTATTATAGCAGTATTCAACACCACCATTGCAATTGGCATTTACATTCTAAACTAGAACATTTATTTTGTGAGGTTTACAACTTGCCCATTTTAATTATCATCTAGCTGAAACTTAGAATAACCAATCTCCATTCAGATGTAAATTTTTAAGCACAAGATGTAATTTAAAATCATTTTGCCAATTGTTTTTAGTTTAGGAATGGCATCAATTTGGAATTCTGCTGCTCTTTGATGCTTTTAGCATTACTCTAAAAAATAAACAGCTCTGTGCTCTACAATAAAATTGTGTTGGTCTATAATGTGAAGTGACGATAAATACACAGAAGAGTAAAATCTTGTGTGAGGCTACTCTGTCCTAAAAAAGTAACAATTATATCATCTAGTAGGCATTTTCTTGCTTATATGCTTAACTTAAGTATGTCCTTTTACTGTTTAGGATAAATAATTTAGTAAAACTCAATGAAAACAAAATATCAAGACAGAAGGAAAGATCCAAATAGATGGGAAAAATAGGTGTTTAGGAATACATTGGCTCATCCTGCTGAAGTGGTTCACTTCACTTCAAGACATACATAAACAGACCACTAAACATTATTATACATGACTCAAAATCAGGAAAATGAATCTAGGACAAGAAAGAAGAAGAGGAGCATTCAGAAAGTTAAACTGTCAAAGAAAACTTCTCTATAAGCCAAGACATATGGAACAGAAACACGGGGAGACACAAGATACTGTCTAAGCTAATAACCAGGAAGCGTACCATGGAGAGAGGAAGCATGTCAAATCACACAGTGACAAGAAAATATACCAAAGGTATCCTAAAGAAAGAAGAATCTAAAGTGTCAATGAGCAGGTTACATAGTAAGAAGCAAAGATGAAAGACAGAATTTGTTTATAATGAACAGGAAATCCCAATATAGCAGGGTTGCAAGAAACATAGATCAAGATGTCTGGTACTCTTTACAGTGAATAAATAGTATGGTAACATTTAATGATGATAGCTTATATTTACCCTATAAGACAACACACTGCTTCAACACTATATACTTTAAATGCAGGGGGCATTTAAAGTACATAGTACCCTCTGGCTGGCCCTTGAGCCCTCTAGCACTCTAGTACTCTCTGGCCTTTAACCCCTCTTCTGCCTATTTAAGGGCAGTGCTGCCCTGATGCCCTTCAGTTCCTTTGCACCCAGTGTCAACAGTAGAGACTTTGATGCAGAGGGAATGGTAGTCACAGAATACCCACTAGTACCCACATCTTGAAGAATAAGTTACAATACAGATAGGTAACTGTGTTGTCCTCGAGTGGTTGCAGCCGGGTATTCCACACAGATGACTCACAAGCATTAGTCATAGGGGGTGGGATTCAGAGTCCGTTGAAACAACTACAGCAGAACGGCCTTCCCAAAATTGCACCTGACCTAGATGCAGTGGTAACAGTGCAGTGCTGGTAAATGTATGATTAGAAGACCAGAGAGCAGTCCTGCAAATGTCTTATATTAAAATATCCCTGAGAAATGCTACTGACATTGCCTGAGCTCTCGTCAAATGAGCCCACAACTTTTGCTGAGGCATGGTCCGAGCTACTTCATATACTGTCGTAATGAAGGAAGTTATCCACATGGAAATCGTGTGCCCAGAAACTGCCTGATGAACAGGTACAAAGTCTCTGCTCATCTGCATTCACGTGTGGTTTCGGAAAGGAACACCAGTAAGAATATTACTTGGTTAAGGTGGAAATGGGGAACCACTTCCAATAAAGATGTAGTATTTGGTTGTAGGGCCACTTCGTCTTTGAACAACTGTACATATAGGGGTTGGGGGCTGGTTCTGCCATTAAGCACTGTAGCTCAATTACTCTCCTTGCAGATATTATAGCCATAAGAAAGGCTGTCTTCTGGCACAGAAGGGACAGAGAGCAGGCTGCCAGGGACTCAAAGGAAGCCCAATAACAGCGTTTAACATAGTATTAAGGTCCCTCAAGGCAACTGGATATTTCACTGGTGGGAGGAAATGAATGATTTGCCTCAGAAATCTCACTACCAAGGATAGGGTTGCCAGGTGTGTGGTATTGACCTGGACGTCTGGTATTTTCACCTCCTGGCAGGGGGAAAAAAAAAAATCAGAAAATACCAGACACCTAAACTGTCCAGTATTTTCTGATTTTTTTCCCCTGCCAGGAGGCGAAAATACTGGACACCTGGCAACCCTACAACACACTCAGCAACTGGGCCCAGCCCCTGCTGGACCCCAGCCCCTGCCAGACTCCCCAAACCACCCCACCAGGCCCCCCCTGGACACTCCCCTCCTCCCCGCTTACCTGGTTCTGCAGGCGCTTGTCTTGTTGCTGGAACAGAAAAACAAAATGGCCGCCGGCAAAAAAGCCTCTTCTTAAAGGGGCAATGCTGATTTTTTTTTCCCCTTAACTGCTGTCGGGGTCCACTTTTTTTGGGGGGGGGGGCTTAACAACTTTGGTTTCCCGTTTTTTCTTCTCAACAGAATTTTTTTTCACAGTGTTTCTTTTTGGGGGGGTGGAGGGAGTGTTTGGTATTTTTGGTTAAACCATCTGGCAACCCTAACCAAGGAGTCTGAGAAAATGGCTTCCCTAGAATGGGTGGATGGAATGATGAGATCACTGCTGAGAGGCAGACCTAAGCACCGAAGATGTAGCAGATACTTCAAAATTTCCTCAATATCAGTTAGCCTTCATTAAATGACCAGGGATCAAATAATAAACCGGCTTCCACTTAGCCAAATAGGAAGCACTAGTGGATTTGTTTTCTATGACTGAGACATATTTTTTTAATGTCATGCAATGCTCTTCCTTCTCTAGCCTTGCAGTATCCATGCAACGAGATGTAGACTGCTCAGTGTTAGATGCAAAACTGAACCAGGATGCTGAGGGAGTAGATCAAGAGGAAGAGATAGGGGATACTGAATAGATATTCTTGTGTCTTGTTGCAAAAAGATCAGTAGCTGGAGTGCTCCACTTTGTGAAGATGGATCTCCATACACTGTAACTTCAGAAATCATTTGTGATTCTGGGAGAAAATCCTGCAGAAGTCATCTACCAAGTTATTGTATAGCAATGGTAAATAAGCAGCTGTGTGAATTATGTTTTCCTTGTCGCGGAGCTGCCAATACTTTACTGCCTCTTGAGAAAGCTGGTTGGAGCAGGCTCCTCCATGCTTGTACATACAATGCATTGTGGTGGTGTTGCCCATGTTTACATAAATGGCTGCGATCCTGATGTGATCTCAAAGGACTCAGTGCACTTTAAATGGCTTGAAGCTCCAGGACAATGGAAATACACTCTTGTTTTGAGCAACAGCTCTGAATTTGGTGATTATCATTTTGGTTGGCAGAACAAAGGGAACAATCCGGAAAACATTATTCTGAACTGCCCGTCGCTGGAGGGAGACAAAAATTGCTGGCGACAGCCAGACAGTTTGGCCAACTAACAGTTAAGGAAAGAGACCAACTTTAATCACACTAAAAGACAAAGGGATAACCTCACATACTGGACTATGAACATGCATGCCGCCACATGGTCTAATAAGTTCACATGTACGCAGATCACAGTCCAAAGTTCAGACTGAAGCACAGGACACAGGTAATGAAATGCCTAAAATCATTCATTTGGAAGAAATGCTCTCGAGATCAAGAGTATAGTAGTCCCCCCTAAGAACTCAAGTTTTTGAGCTGACATCAAACTTCCCTTTGATCAAAACCAGATGACTGAAGAAACAGAACATGAATTGGAGATTCAGGAGGACTTCCCTCAGTAACCAATCATAATCATCCAGATATGGGAACATATTAACTCCTTTTCTTCCCTGAGCTATGCCACTATCATAGTCACTCATTTGATAAATACTAATGGAGTGGAAGAGAGGCTAAATGGAAGCATGGTGTACTGACAATTCTGCCCTGCCATTACATATAACAGAAATATCTTGTCATCTGAAAGAAACACTGCCACGTGAAAGTAAGCATCCTAAAAATCAAGGGTAGCAAACCAGTTGTGATTCAAAGCAGGGAGAATAGTCACAAAGGTTACCATGTACAATCTTGTTTCTTTGATTAATCTGTTCAGATTGTGGAGACTGATAATAGGGTTCATTCCTCCCTCAGACTTGGAGACCAGGAAGTACCTTAAATAGAATCCTTTCCCATGATTCTGAAGAAAAACCTCCTCCATGGCCTCCAAAGTTCAAAAAGTGTGGATCTACTAAGGAAGCAGTGTCTTCAGAGGATTCTCTGAAATGGGATGGGATAGAAAGGTGGGAAGAGTGCATGGAAAGGAACTGAATGACAAACTCAATCCCACAGTGCTCTGGATCCACGTTAGTAATTACTGACTCCCAAACCTTGTAGAAGTAGGACAGCCTATCCCCAAACAGGGGCTTGAAATGTAATGACCGGAATGCCGACCTTGGAGATAGAGTCAAATTGGCTGCTTGACTGAAGCTGAGGAGGGATGAGCCAGCTGATTGACACTGTATCAGAAGACCTTATCCTATGAGACTTGTGTCTCTTTTTGGAAAAGTCATGCTGTCTAGAGGGATAATTCAATCTGAAAAACCACTGAGGGATATAGTGCTGCTGCTGACATTTCTTTACTACCTGTATAAAAATCCCCAACCGAATGCAATGTAGCTCAAGAGCCTTTATATGAATGTAGCATCTCATCAGTTTTGTCTCACAACAAGAACGGTTGCTGCAGGAATGGAGGCTCAAGAGGAGAAGTTACCAGCAGAATAGGAGATCTCATTCTGGACTGCACCAAGGACTGAGACCATGTCAACTTTGGCACATCCCAGAGATTCCAAGGAAGCCACTCTGGATATGGGCATGGCATTAGTGGCCAGTAGGCACTAGGCCAAGGATGCCTCACTCTACTACAGGATTGGAGCTGCTGTGGGTACTAATGGTGATCCCCAGGAGGTTTTGATGACTTCTGCAAGTGATAACGGGAAGCTGAGAGCAGATAAAGACATCTTTGAGCCCAAGGCTGAAGAACATTTCGAAGTAGTCCCCAGGCAATGGAAGAGCCAACTCTGGCAGGCGCAACAAATGTTCAGCCTCATCTGAAGTTCAGCACACCAGATGCATTGGTACTGGAAAGCAGGTAGATGGCCATTCTCTCTTAGGTACTGGATAAATCACAGTGCCTGTCTTCACTCCTTTTAGAAGGGAAAGAGGAATCTCTCCTAGTTGTAGAACCACTCCAGTCTATTTTATAAGGTTTTGGTAGTGGGACCAGAGGAAGGAGAACAGTTTTTCTTTCTCCTGGGGAGAGAGCCCATGCTGCTTCAGATATCCTCTGGGAGGCCTAACAATCCATGAAGGTCTTCAGTGCCAAGTTGGCCACAGAGTTTGCCCCAGAAGGGCTGCTTCAAATGCAAGTCTGGGATTCACTTACAGATGTAGCACCTAATTAAAGTGTCCCTACCCCAGGCAGAACAAACTGCATGGGTGGGGGTCACTATTGAGGACAGTCATCTCACACAATGTTTAAACCCCAATGATAGCATCACACAGGATAACTAGCTATCTAAACTATTTCTGCAAATTAACCAGAGTGTACTGCTAACTATATAAATGATTTATTATATACAACAACATCCTAAACAGACTGAGTAAAATACCCCACAAAATGTACTGACTCTAGCTGCAGGCAGTGAGAAGGAACTGTGGGGGGAAGGAAGACAGGGTCAGGGAAGAGCTGCCCTTAAATAGTCAGCGGAGGAGCTAAGGGCCAGAGGGCATGAGCATTACCCCGGTGGGCATTGTTAGGCCCATTTTGCTGACTTCAGTGTGCTGGGCACACACGCACCTGAGTGGAATACATGTCCACAAGCATTCAAAGAAGAACTGTCAGTGTTAAATATTTCTCCCATCTAACTATCCATGGTTAGCAGACTCTATCTTACTTCACCTAAAGATTTATGGTATTTTTGAATCTTTATAAAAGAGTTCAAAGCCAGTCTATGCTACTTTTCACACTGGTGTATCTGCACCTATGTACACTCCAAGGGCAGACATGCTGCACCAATGTAAAAAGTCACTGGTACAGTAAAGTTTACTCTGATTTGAAACTTAGATAAGCTGCAATAATGCATTTAAGTTTCTACACCAGCACAGCTATGCTGGTGGAAAAATTTCAAGGGTAGACCAGTTACTCAGTTGATTTATTCATGTCACTTTCTTCAGGAGTTCACCCTTTTATTCATGGTAAGCAAACATATTAACACAAGAGAACTCTGTGAATTAAGAATATGCCAAGTGATATCAATACAACCAGTAAAACATTAGCCTCGTTGAACTCAATGGCTATTTTGTCATTGAGTTCAGTGGGACTGGGCACTGAACACAACCAATCTGTCTACCCCACTCTCGCACCAAAAAGCATAACAAAAATGAATTTCCATAGATGCATTTCCAGTCCATCTTCCACAGAGATCAATGAGAAATTTACAAACTGTGGGCATGTCTACAGTGCAGGGCAAAAGTCGAATTAAGATATGTAACTTCAGCTACGTCAATTGCGTAGCTGAAGTTGAAATAGCTTAATTAGGCTTTTGGTACTGTCTGCACAGCAGGAAGTAGAAAGAAGAACACTCTTACAGGCGTTACAGGATTACAGGTGCCAGAGTAAGACGTCTTCTGTCTCAACATGATTTTGAAATAATGGCTTGCTATGTAGACGTTATTTCAAAATAATGCTGCTGTGTAGATGTACCCCCAGTATCCTCCTCCTCCTGCTCAAAGAAAGTGTTTACTTTATTGCAGAAAGAGCCATTAAGACTAAGCCTATCAAGATGACAGATTAACAGATTAGCAGTCCACTGAATCGTTACACTAGTTTAACCCTCTCTTTTTAAACTTAGACTGTAAATTAGATTTTACAGTGTGATGTTCCACAAAGTTCCTTAAAGTATATGTTAAAGGAGAAAGAAAAAACAGATTATTATAGACAAATATTGGTCTAAAATCAGAGGAGATTATTTCTAGACATAAGCAAATATTTTTAGAAAGACTCACCGTCTCATTTCCGAAAAGGATGTCAACATACGGCATGACTTTCATCAGTGGCTCTCTATAGAATTGGCTAATAAATGGTGCAGAAAGATTCAAAGTGAAGATCTTGTTAGCTTCAGAAGAATGAATGGCCACTTTTAATATTGCTTCTGGTGAAACTGTAAGAAAGAATCCCTGCAAGCAAACAGACAAAAAAAATATAAATATATATATATATAAAATTACTAAAATTTCAAATTTTAGAAAGACAAAAAATGAAAACCACACTTATCAAATATGAAATTGTGGATAAATGGCATCCTTTGATTTAATGTAATTGATTAGATTAATCAATTGTACCTGACCTCTTAATAACACAATATAATATTTAAACAACAAAAAGGATGTCCTCATACATAATTGTTAATATTTATATCTGTGAATCCATTTATATGTTAATAAAGGCAATATCAATAAAAGGAAACTGAAATAAATAACTACATAGGTTCAGTTTCCCAAAGCAAAAGCTAACTTAGAATAAGGAGTGTAGATCTGGGTTTAAGAAAGTAACATGAATGAAGATCAGACAAGGCCTTTACTTCACTTTATTTCTTTCTGAGGAAACAAACTCTGCTGGAATGTATATCAGGGTCATTCAAATCCACACACTGAAGCTAACAGAAAATTGTCATTGCCTGACATTAATATCAGTTTCTTTAAGGTTTCCAGACACGAGAACAGGCCAATTGTACCTTTTATTCTCTAACTGCGATACACCCTTTTTACTTTGCAATACCTTGTTATTATTCAATATTTCTGTTTTGCTATATTATATGTATATACATATATTAACTTACTAATGTATTACAGTATTATGAACATGTGCTCAGCTGAAAAGAAGTTAAATAAGGTTAGCATGGTTGGGCACTGGTGGGGAATAATAGTTAATGTAACTACTGCAAGCTCAGTAGATTGTACATGACTAATAATAGTAGTCGTTTTTCAACATTGCCACCCTTTTCAAATTTAAATTAAGAAAACAAAAGAAAGACAAGTGTCAGAATAAAATGCTAGATAAATAAGAGTTGAACCAGAGATAATCCATTATCTCATTTAATGAAATTTCTTTTTGGGTCTTTTTCTCTAAAATACTTCAGCACCCTGGAGTATGTACTATGTCCACCAGTTTCCACCATTTATTTTGGTCTTGTGCTATTCTGTTCAAGTTCCTGAATGTCATGTTGATGAATTTATCTGTCCGTGATTCTAAATATTACTTCTCTAGGTCAGGGGTTTTCAAAAGTGGGTCATGGGCCCACCCAGGTAAGCTGCTGGCAGGGCTGTGAGATGCCTTGTTTATCTAAGTGTCCATAGGCATGGAGCCTTATAGCTCCCATTAACTGCGGTTTGCCGTTTCCAGCCAAGGAGAGCCTGCAACCCAAGTTTGAAAACCCCTGCTCTAAGTTGTCCTCTTTTTCTCTTTCCAGGTAGCACCCATGTTATCACTTGCTGTTTAAGATGTGCTGGAGGCCAGGCCCAGCCAAAGGGTTTGCAGGGCCCAAGGCAGGATGCTGGGAGTGGGGGCCCGGGCCCGGACCCAGCCGGTGGATGGTGAATACTTAGCAGCGCAGGGCCCAAGGCATTTGCCTTGCTCGCCTTGCCCTAGGACCAGGCCTGCTCGTGGCATCCTGAAAGTGTATCCTAAACATGTCCAGTGTTTTCTTCTTATAATATTTGATGCTGCAGTATAGTTTCCTTTCTTTGAATTTCTGATGTTGCTAGAAACGATCTTCAATGCCCTTCAAAGATCTCATAGTTATTTACCTGGGAATTAGTTAATCTTCTCATCAATTCCTGTTGTAGATTTGTATGATTCTACTTCAAAAAAAAGGACAGACCCGACACCAGTATTCAAAATTCATAGCTCAGACCACTTTTCCAATCTTCTCAAGCTTATGACAGTTGTGTGCTGCTTTTGATAATCACTGCTTGACTTCTAGCATGATGTCACTATCGTATTTTTCACTCCTCAGATAGGTAAAATTACTTCTTTTACTATGTTGACATCAAAGTGGGAAGCATGAATGAAAAGATGTAATGGCTGCCATTTTGGACTCAACATTCTGAATCTTTGTCACTAAAATCTAGCATGCAATGTTGCATTGCACGTATACCAATCATCATTTCAAAACCAATTGCCACTTAGCAGAACCGATAATTAAAAGCAGGAAAAATGACTGAATCTTCATTAAGAAGCAATTACTTACCAAACCTGTTTATGCAAGTAATGAAAATTGGTTTTATTCCTACAAGTGAAAAATCTGTGACCTCAAATTCCCCATATGAAATGGCAGACTGTGTCCCTGCTTAAAATTACTGATCTGTCTGTACACCCACTGTGTTGTGATGACTGATAGCAGTCCATATTTATACACCATCTCAATCAAAAAAGGAACTTTAAAAAAAAACAACTGGTGACACATTGACTTTACCATGGTAAGCTTATCAGTTCCATAAAAAAATCGTAAAAAACATCGAACAGACCCACAGCACCTTAGAGACTAACAAAAAATGTAGGTAGTATCACGAGCTTTTGTGGGAACAACCCACTTCCTCAGATGAATGGAGCAAGGGCCGTGGGATACCAAGTTAACATACTCAAAGATATTTCATTCATTGAAAACAGTACCTTTATGTCTGTTCAATCAATTATAGTATTTTGCATTTCCATAATCTAAAAGAGTTCACTAAATATTCTCAAATTTGATTAAACAAACTGAATTACAAGTAGCAATCATATAAGGTGCAAAGTAACAAGCACTTACAAATAAGATCTTGTAAGTGAAGCGCAAGCTCAGCCTTACTTACAGCATCACTACTGCAACACTCTAAAAACTAATCATGGAAGGTTTGTATTGTCCAGTTCTCACCATATTATTCTGCCTTCACATCAGAATACATCTGTATTTTTATTCAGAGTAATTCAGCTAAGGATCATCTTAGAAGGTCTATTCATTTTAATCTAACAAGGAGTTTAGATTGGAAATCATTTCGAAAACATTGTCTAAATATTTCCCATTGCTCTACACATCCCAGTTTAGCAAATACACGATGACTTCCAAAATCTGGGCTTCATCCTGCAAAGACCTGAGTGCCCCATTAAGGCCAAAAGGAGTTGACGCTCTTTTACATCCCTTGGAGGCATGCAGCACCTCTCAGGATTGGACCACACAAGCAGCCAAGTTGCCTCCTTTCTATTTTTGTATCCCAAAGAATTAAAATGAACCGTTTATGGAACATCTTGTCTCCATAGCAATCTCTTCTGTCTTTTAGTGCTTCATTTAATGAGCAAAGTTAATTTTTTTCTTCAAAAACTGATCCAAGCAGAAAATAAGAACCCTTCATGCTAACATGTTGCTAGCTGTGGCTAAACCACCAAGTGGTCTGCATAAATATTAACCTAATCCGATAATTAAGTTCTTACCAATTTCAGACAAACTTGATCTGAATTAAAATAAATCAGATTGTAATTTAAGGTGCAGAACAAGACACCTTGGGATCTAAGCCAAGACTAAACCCAGCTTTTCCCCTCCCCTCTTTTGAAAGGCAACACAAGGGTATTTGAAATGCATGAAGTACAACTTGCATGTCAGACCTTGCACAGTAAAGGCCATGAACTCACAAAAGCTACAAGATTGACTTTGGAGTTTTTTTTAAAATAAACTCAATTAAATTTAACTCATTCTTCAAAGGTTTCTTTCCCCTCATATTTTTCTTAAAACATTTAGGGATTACAGATGTCCTATAGAGAGAATTCCTTTTAATATTCGGCCAACCATAATTTTTCTTGGTAGAAGTAATTTTTGGCTATTTTTTCCAAGGAATAGTGCAATGGTGCTGAAAGAGAAAGGGGAAAATTTGACTGGTCTTGAACCAGTTTCTGGATTTAAGAAACCCAACCCAAGTTTGCATTCCAAGTATTCAAATGGACTTTCGGCAGTGTCTTTACTGAGGCACCAATTTCAGCCACCACTGGCCAGCTATCAGCGCAACTGCACCAATGCAACCAAAGAATACGGAAAAAAAAAATCACAAGTTTTGATTTGCACCATTGTAGCTTACTATAATTTCAAGGAGTAAGCGCCACCAGTTCAAATAACACTTTCCCTTGTCTATGCTAGAAGTTAGCACCAACGTTGCTATAAAAATGTCTAGCCACAACAGCAGTAATCAGGACAAATCACCGCTATAGACAAAGACTTTGAAATCCCATATGCAAATTTCTTTCTGATGTTTAAGATAAGTGGCTTTCACCATTTTAAAATTGGCAGGCTACAACCAACATCTAGTAATAATGTACAGTCAACAAAAGTGTATTTGTTGGTGCAAGAAATGAACATTTAGTAATAAAAATATAAAATTAGCAGAAATATAATAGGACAAAGGAACATCAAATTACTCTTCTAATTCTCATATCCTAGAGCACTGCCAACTTCCTAAGTGGCTGGCAGTCACACTTCATAGCTACACATTAACCAGTGTTAAAAAACACAGTTATTGCCTTAAACCTTTTGTTACTATATAAGGTACATGGAAACTACTTTAGCACTGTTTTGAATCTGACATTCTCTAGCTGCAAATAAACACATTTTGAACTCTCAACAGAAATGCTTTTGATGGAGGACAAATATAAAATGGTTAATCAGGAGAATTCTCTTAGGAAAACACTTTCATGTTGATGTTTATGGATGAAATTGCCATTAGTATTAATGAGAGTTGTAATGAAATATCATCTACCAATAGATGTTAGCTGAGGGTACAGTCTATGAATATTCCAACATGCAAGATTGGTACCTCCTAGCATTCAGCAGTGGAATCTTCAATAGAGCAATGTCTGTTGAGGCCACTTGTCCCTTCCTTTTACTCCACTTATGGATTATTACCAGAATATAAAAGATGGAGTGGCACTGAACTCTAATTTTGGACACCAAAGAAGTGGGGAAAGTGGGCAGGGGCTGTATAAAATATCAGAGGCAATAATTTCAGAGAATAATAGCTACTGGCAAATAACCTGTCTGTCTTCTTCCAGTGGCCTGGGCACATTCCCTCTTGAAGGAGATTAGCAAGTAGTACAGCCCCATGGAAAGGTGGGCTGAGGAGTTCTGGATAAAGAACTGACAAAATGAGCATCAACCCTGAATGGCAGGTCAAGAGAATATTAGAAGGTGGTCTTGATTTTGCTCTGCCAGATCACCCTTCAGTAAGAGGCAAATTTTTGCTTCAAGTAACTTCACAGATTCTGTGAAAAGACCAACCCTCCAAAGAATGCTGCCTTCAGATTAACTGAATATCTTTTAATGTATATTCAGGTGAATTTACCCAGGGTGTAAAAGAGATTTGGGGAATACAGACAATTTAGTGACCTGTAAAGGATGGAAACAGAGATGACTTGGGACTAGAAATGGAGAACACGATACAAAGGAGATCCTTTCAGTTTATAGAGGAATAATCTTTTTGCCTGTATTTCACCAATGCCTTGTCTACACAATTTTGGTTCCAAGATAACCACTATATTTGGGGTGTGTGTGTGTGTGTGTGAGATTTTTTACTTATACTGGCATTGGACTACTTCAAACAAGTGGTGCATTTGGAAACCATTCCAAGATCTTGGTACCAGATTCAGATGGTTGTGGGAACATTAATGCCATGAATTATGGGCACCAGATGACTCCATCAAGCAGTTCACCAAGTCCATTGTGCTGGATATCAGACCCTGCACTCTGCTGATCTGAAAGGATCAAGGCATTTCTATGGTGTCAGGCAGTCAATTCCAAATTATGTCGACCAGTAAGGCTCTGAGGATTTTGGCACAAAGCCACACTGGACTAGGCATCCACCACGGAGACTCACATGAAGGCATAATGGAAAGAGGAAGTATGTACCATCATCCATGTGGCCCCCTATATACGTCCATAAGCAGTACATCATAAGGTACAGCAGTTGTCAATGTTGTACTCTCATGGAGTAGGCTTGTACCCCAAGTAGAGGACACAACCCCAATAACTGACAACAGAGCATAATGCATCCTTTCTTTACAGTGGAGACTGCTTGCCCTTCAATCCTTTCAGCTACAATGATAAAAAGTCTAGGGGACTTCCTGAATGATCTCATCTTCCACAGATAGAAAGTCAGGGCCTTGTGGACATTGAGGGAATGAAGATGCTGTTCCTCCACTGAAGACTGAGGTCTCAGAAAGCAAGGAAGCGTACAGATTGGTTGAAATCAAAGTGTGATACATCCTTTGGCAGAAACGTGCTGTGCAAACGCAGGGAAAAAATGTCTTTATGGAATGTGTTAAGTGGGGATCTGCCATCATGGCCTCCAGATCAGTAACCTTTCTTGTGGCAGTAATGGCTACTAGGAAGGTGAGCTTCCTGGGGAGGGGAGACAGAGAACAATAAGCCAGAGGTTCAAAGGGTGATTTTATCAAGGGTGAGGATAAGGTTGAAGTCCCATTGGAGAGCGATGTGTTGAACAGATGATAAGTCTATAGGAAACCCTTCCAAAATCTGGTAATCCAGGGGCAAGTAAAGACAAAATGCCCTTCCACAAAGTGGTGAAAGACACATGTAGTGGTTACATGCACCTTCATGGATTTGAGCATGATGCCTGGTGTCCTCCAAGAGAGGACACAGTCCAAAAGAAGAGGGATGTTCACAGCTTCAGTGGCAAGACCCTTTTGTTGGGTCCCTGTGGTGAAATGCTTCCACTTGGCCCTATAGAACTGCCTTGTGGAATCTTTTCTGCTACTCAAGAGGATGTCTTGTACTGCTGATGAACATTCCCATTCTAGTGAAGGTGCCCCTCCAAAAACCAAGCTCTGAGGTAAAGTCTGTGCATCACCACATTCAGGATCCTGTTGCTATATAGCATGAGGAGTTCCAGGAAATCTGAAAGCAGAAGTGGGGGGCACACTGACATCTGAAGAACAAAACCTGGACTGGCAAAGCTAGAATGGGGTGATGAGATAATCATCACTCTCTTCAGTCTGGTCTTGGGTAGGACACACAGCAGGAGTGGTACGGGAGAAATTAAAACTTTTATGGTAGTTCTGAGGTAGGAGGTAAATTTTCTCATAATTAATGCAAAATTTCTTTACTTGTATTTGAGTTACATGTGTGGATGTGGGGAGAAGAAGAACAATTTGAAAAATTTATTCTTTAAATCTTGAAATGTCTGAGTACATTTACTACTCAGGATGTATAATACTGCCAAAGAAATGGGCTTAAATGACTAGATATTTTTCCCCAAGTTTCGAGCATTTAAATTAATAATCTAAAATACATTAATGTAATAATTTACATCTTAATTATAAAGGTATGGTAGGTATCCAAATGACTTAGGTATTAAAATATTGTTGTAACTCTCCCCCCCCCCCCCCCCCCCGGTAAAATATAAAACTTAAACAAAACAACATTAAGAAGCTCCAACCTTCTTTAATGAAGGTGTTTGTTTTTTAAAAAATGTCTTGTACCTCAAGTAGGATGAGAAAATAATCTACATGGACATACACTTACAAAATAGTTAGGCAATAAATGATTGCAGCACGTGAAGCTGTTCAAATTCCATAGCCCTTTTCCTCAGGAACACTAAGTACCTACACAGTGCTCATTGTACTTTCAAATTACATTTTATCTTGCAGTGATCCAAAAATGGCTATTTAATGAAATATAAACCACTGGTTTCCACAAGTTCCTACTGGAGACAGTTGTTTTAAATCAGAAAGCAAAGATGGCAAAAATGCAACAATTTTTCTGAGTAATAGTTTTGGCTCGCTGCAGTTTGCATTGTTTATTTTTATGAAAGTATCACTTTATAACTGGAAAATGACTAAGCTGCAAGCTATTGTTTTATCATTCTGAGTGGCCAGTGTTTCTGTTTTTGATAAAAGCCAAGTTTCAAACAGTTTTGAGTAACATAGGAAAAAGCTTAGCTATCAGTAAATGTGCTTATATTGACCCTGACATTTTCTTCTAAAATGGTGCCAACATGTCAAAAGGAGAGGATTGCTTTCAGACTTGAACAGTTTTTGTTGTTGCTGAAACAAACTCTGATTGCTGCCATATTAGTATCTATCTGATGGCAACAGTAGCATAAAATCTCCTACAAAGCATTGACATTAGATGATTAATAAAATTATTTTGTGCATATTCTGGCAATTTTTTATTTCTTTAAACAATTTAGAAATGCATTTCAGTTAAAATTACAGTAAAGGTTAAGCTATTCATTCTTTAGAAAATTCTAACAGCTAAACCTACGACAAAACAGCAACATGATTTCACATGTGAAATCTGTTAAAATTATTGCGTATGAGTACACGCACTTACAGAACAAAGAGACAGAGAAGCAAGCCCTTTTTGCTTCCCAGTCCCAACTACCCGTTTTTTCTTTATTTCATTTTCCCCAGACAAAGGGCTTCAGTATAACAGTGGACCTCATTTTCGAAAGGAGGGCTAGGTCCTTAAGTCTGTCTCCAAGATAGCTACAGAAGGTCTTCACTATCCCCAAAGGGCTGAATGCACAGATTTACCAGGTGCAGTAAGTGGGATCCCTGTGTTGTTCTGGCTCCAGAAACTGGATCTTGTAATGATTCCAAGTTTTTTTTCCCCGTAGTGTCCACATATTCAACATTTGTATTGTCATCAATAAGCTGACTTAAGATTTTTGTATATTCCCTGACCGAATCCTCTGCTGCTCAGAGCAAGAGAGAGCAGGTTATTATGCCATACGAGGGGTATGCATATGCAAGAACTAAGCATACATTAACTTCCAATGAAATAAATGAGAATAAAATTCATGTACAATAAATTGTAAGTAGTAAATACCATGTGTCACCTGCATGTGAATTTGACCACTTTCAGCAGACATTATTCCAGTGGGACAAGGGAAATGCAATTAAATCCTTCAGTGTGTTTCAGACAGCATATAATTCACAGGTGTCCCTGGGCACTGCCCTCCAGACATACTTTGTTTATCTTGTGTAACAAAGGCTAGCAGGTAAATTATTGAAGAGCAGAGCATTTCATAGAGACACCCTTCCAATATACAATATGAAGACATCTAGTTATGAATGAAGATCAGAAGAGAGAGCATGTCATGGGACTGCCCAGTTTTTTATCCATCAGTATAATTTTATGACGGCAAGTTTGCTGTGCAAGAGCTAATAGACTGTCATTGTTTTCATTATAAACCAACTGTGATGGGGCACTTGTCCCACACTGGGCTCTCAAGGATTAACAGAGCCCTAGGAAGGCTGCACAGGAGGCAGCCAATCACAGACGCTTTTATAGAAGCCGCCAATCCAGGATGAGCAGGCTCATGTAAGAAGAGCTGCAAGCAGAGCAGCTTCAGTCACTCTCTAGAGCATGAGGAGGGAGGAGGATCAGCCCTGTGTGCTGAAAGCAGAGTAGTGCCTCTGTTGGAGACCCAGGGAGCTAAAAGCAGCTCCTGGTAGACTGCAGGCTGAGGCTCCAAGGCAAGGGCAAAGAGAATTCTGGGGTTGTAGGGAAGTGGCCTAGGGAAAAGTAGTTTGACGGTACTACTTTTCTTCTATCAAGGAAATGGCCAATTGTCTGCAGAAGCCACTGGAGGAAATGGCTGGACAGTGGACTATGACTATGACATGTTTCCCTGGAAGGGCGAAGCACAGAGAGTGGTACAGCTAGAGGGCTGTGTCACAAAAAGGACTCTGGGGTCCTATGATTGGCTTGGGTCCTTGAATCAAAAGTGGTGGTGGCAAGACACCATCAGAAGAAGGTGCACTGGCTAGCAGAGTTGGTCCCTGGGACATCCAGCAGGGGTGAGCTGCATCCCATCACACTAAGTTACAAATTTATTTAGAATGGATTGAGGATATAAAAGGTCAGGCAAAGAGTATCATAAAAATAAACATTTCCTTTCAAGTGTGGTTCTACACTAAAAAAAACCATAAAAATGGCAGTGCAAGTTCCATATTTAGTTTCTCTGAAAGATTTCCATATCAAAAGCATTCCTCCATTATGTTTATGGAAATATGTTTTAATATGAATATGCATAACCTGAATATGGTTTATGCAAAACAGGTCTAGTAACCTATCATTCAAGAGCCTGTAATTTTCTGAATGTGTATATTCTGTTAGTGAGCATGAATCGTTCTTGTATGTGAAATCAGAAATATTCAGTGGAAACTTGTTTTATTAATATAGGTCTTCTTGTAAAGCCATTAGTGGTACTTAAGGAACTTAATTGCCCGGTTCTTAAAACAATGGTTTTGTTTTTCCCATAAGTCTAACTTGTGGTTGGTCCTACAAAAGACATGTGACCATGCAACCTGGTGCTGGAATCCATCTAGAATTTGGTTCCTGACCAATGGGAGCTATGGAGCCAGCACTTGCGATGAGGCAGGGACAGCGCATGGAGCCCCTTGTCATTATTCCTCTGCCTAAGAGCAGCAAGGCTTCTAGGGTGTCTCACAAAGCCAGGAAGGGAGCCTGTCGGTCCTGCATGAACTGGACTACAAACCAGACTTTCAATGAAGATCAGGACTGCTCGTTTAGAGAGCTTTCTGGTCAGCACAGGGCCAGTTTTTGGTTAGCACAGTTTTTATTGTACATCCTGCATTGTAAGAGTAAGCAAGCACGTTTCTACTTGCTTTTCATGTTGATTCCCATTTATAATAGCTACTGCCTCTTATAATTACACTCATGTCTCTGAGTTTGAGCTTAACATTATGCCTTAAACCATACATAGGACAAAGATCTACATATTTCAATGTGTGTTTTAAAATAGGTTCATATCATTATTAATATGCTTCAAGAGAAATTTCTTTGAAGTAACTTTCAGTCACATGATTGAGAAATTCTGGTTGCCCAATGAATGTTAAATAAAGTCCCCTCTGAAACCCGGTATCTGTTATCCACCCATCAACCACTTTCTAACAATTCAGTATCCTTCGGACCTTTCATTGGCTCAACAAAGTCAGTTTCACAGAAACAAAACAAAACAATGGCCAATAACTAAATATTGTAAATATGGGAATTATTTGCTAGAGCAGCAACAAAAAAATAGGAATGGTCCTTGCTCCAATGGCTTATAGTTTAAATCCTGGGGTCCTACAATTAACAATGGTCTCAATGAACTCAGTGAGTTGGAAGTTCTAGAGTTTCATGCAAAAGATTAAAATACATTTCCTTCAGCAAAGATCGTCTTAACACTGAAAAGAATAGCTTTGCCAGGCTTTTTTATTGAAATACTATAGATTTTTCATTGAAAATATATTTTGTGGCTACAAATGCATTTTGCCTATATCAGCAATTTCCATACTATATTTTTCCTAATATTTTTCAGTATATATAATTTATAAGAATTTGTGAGGAACTGTTAGGGCAGAAGACGGAGTCAGAACTCATGAGTTTTATTTCCAACCAAAACTTAGTCGAATCATTTAACCTTTTGGTGATTCTGTTTACTCAACTGAAAAATTGGTATAATGATATAGTAACTTCCTTTGCAAAACTGTTGTGAGGTTTAATTAATTAATGTCTGTAAAGTGATTTGAGATGCTATGTTGAAAGGTGTTGCAGAATGCAGAGTATTATCATCAATAAAATATAAGCTGCGAATCAAACAAGATAAGATAAAAAGGAAACTGCTTTTCCTTCCTCACTCCTACACTTCTATATAATATATTGCATGTTAAAATCTTACCTTGGAATAAAGCCTGTCTAGATCTTGGATAGCAATGAGAAAACAGTTTTCTCTTAATTTCTGGAGCAATTTTTGTGGGTTAAAAAGAAAAAGAAGGAGAAGTTGCCTTTTTTCTCCTCCCTCCATCTATCCTTTGGGAAGGAGGGCGGGGGGAGGAATTTTACTCAATATACAGAAGCTCAATGCTCATCTATAAAAAAGGGAGACAAATGTCATTGAGACTAAAATCAGGACCACATGCTCTATTGATCATATTGTAGGAATCTTCAAATAAGAATACCATCTATTATGACTAGGAACATTAGGGTGAATTTTCAACTTCTATTTCCTCTATTTTGAGCTTAATCCTGGACTAATTGTTCTGGCAGCTGGTGTTTTATTGAGTCAGCGATACAGGATAAAGCAGTTTGTATGGTTAAACTGGACCCTTGATGTTAACACATTTTTTTTTTGTGGTTTGTTACATCAATATAATTTGGCATCTCATTAATTATGTAAATATCAACCATATGTTGAATTCATTGAAGTTTGGGGTGAACAGAATATTTGCAGAATAATAATAATAGTGTATTGATAAAATCAAAATGATCATGAATACATAAAGAAAATTTTCTAATTTATTATATAAAAGGGAACATTTCAAATAAACCTATTTCCTTGTTTATTTAAATAACTCTGAACAAGAAAAGAAATGTGAATAATTTTAAATTATTTAGTTTTAGAATGGCACAATGGTTCATTTTATAGATACAGATTAAATACTAAAGGTTGGAAAAAATGGCTGGCCCATACATTATTACATTACTAGACAAAATCACTCTTGGCTGTCTGTATATAAAACGAGCTTATAAAAACTTAGGATCATTTTACATTATTTTAAATGGTATTGGAGAGCTAGTCAAACTAGAATATTATTCTTGCTTACACTAGATTTTTTTTGTCCTTGACATTTTGATGGCATGAAAAATGGAAAAAGTCTTTTGCACTAGGGAAATGTGACTGGGTATAAATTTAAACATTTCCGGGATGGAAGGAGGAAGGAACTGATCTGAAACTATCCACCTAATTACCAAAGAGAGATACAGACAGATGTACTATTCTATGCAGATCGTATTAATTGGGCACTTTCAGTGTTGCGATTCCCTGATGTTTCAGATGAGTGCTGAGAAATGGCACCAGCTCTAGGCAAAAACAATTGATCCATATGAACACAAAGGAATGAAGCAAATACCATGCTAAAATTAATCAACTTCACCATGCCCTTTGTATCATATGAATTTCCATAAATATAAAATGGCCACTATCTAAAATAGTGCTATACCTGGATACAGTTTATAAAATGTACAGTGTACACTAAAATATCATGTATAGTTTCTTAGTGATGTAGACACTGAAAATTTTTAGCAAAAAACCAATGCACCTTTGAAATTTTGACATTGTAAGCATGTAGCAGCATGGGGATTAAATATTAATCAAAGCTGATTACCATCATCTTTAGAACACATTTCAAGAGCCTTAAAGAAAGAGCATATTATTGCACTCATAATGATCACATAATCAAAAACACTGCATTCTGATAATGGAGCATATTAGCTGTTAAAATATGAATAGGTAACAAAATATTACTGAAACTACTGTACTGTGCAAAAGCAAGCCATTCTAAGAGAATCTGTGTCTACGTAAAGCAAACTCATAAATGACAAAATAGTTGCCTATATCATCATCACAGGCCTGTACTATATATTTTACAATATATTTTTGTAAACCAAAACCCAACAAACTCAGGGCCAAATTCTTATATTAACACCACTGGAAATCTAGACTTGCGCCATTAAAGCTCTACTGATCTGATGTCAATTGGTGTAGCCCAGACCATAATCTGGTTGGCAGCATCCATTTTAATAACATTTTTAGAGGAGAACACCATTCAAAATGTACTACTTACAGCAGTAAGTAAAGAACAGTTCATACATTTACTCAGCACAGTTTCTTGGTGTCAACTTCTAGAGCTGATGCTCTGTTTGGTTGAGCTGTCACACCTTAAGGACTAAACTGCGAGCTGATCATCAAGCACAATAGCCAAGCACACAGACACATAGAAGAATGAATGGGCGCTTACTTTACAGTAGGTGTGGTTCTTCAAGATGGCTTATCCTTGTGGATCCTTGTTGCACAAGAACCCCATGTGAAGGAGGTCAGAATCTTTTAATAAGCAGCGTTCACTGGGACAGTGCATGTCCTCATGCTTCCTCTCCTGAGGACAGAGTGACTCCAACTGCCATTCAGTACCTGTGCCACCCAGGAATCTTGTTTAAAGAACTCTGCAACCGCAGGTAAAGAGGGTGGAGACACACAATCCACAGCAACAGAATACGTCAAAGAACCACAGTCTTTCCTGAGGGAAGTCTGACGTCGTGTTGCAAAGCTTCAGAAGGCCGTATTACCAAATAACTGGAGAGAGACTTTTACCCATGTTAATGGATGAGGCAGAAGACCCACTATCAAGTGTTGAATACTATAAAATCTTTCCTGCAAAAGGTGGGCACCCTGGCCCTCCTGCCTGCCCCTTCTTTAATTGATAAACCAGTTAAACAATATATTTAAGTGGTTAACCAATTAGAAGGGATTTTACATCCCTACTGAAGAGTGCAGCATGGATCACTGAGGGAGTGCAGAGATGTGTCCATCCTATCTAAAAGACTGGCTTCAGGGAAAAGGAGGTCCTTGGTGGTCTTTTGGACCTCCCTTGGGAAACCAGAAGACTGGAGCCAAGAGTCTCTGCACATAACAAGCCTTCTAGTCAAGGAATGGGATGCAGTCAGTTACATCCCCCATGGACCATAAGGCCACCTCTGCCACACATTTTCACATCTACTAAGGCCTAGAACTGGACATGGTCATCTGCAGGGACTTATCCTTCAATTTTTCTGTATCCTTTAAAATGTAAGTCCTCTCTTTTTCTCTGGATTTGTTTTGGGATACCAAATGTAACCAATCAAGAGCTGCTATTGATCTGTTAGTTGTATCAGCAGCATTTGAAAGATGATTTGGCAGTTAATTGCCCCATAGATTTTAATTCTTCCTTAATCTATTGGAAGTTCTTCCAAAAATTGGAAAGCTCTCTCCCCTTGTAAAAAGTCAGACTTGGCTAATAAAGTCTGGCAGCTGATTATTCTAACTTGCAAACCAACTAAAGAATATATTTTTTTTCTTGAAAAGATTGCTTTGATGCCTTTTCTTTTGGAGTAGACTTTGATGGACCAGATTGCCTCAATTCTTCATTTACAGCCATAATAACAAGTTATTCTGATATAGGCTGAGCATAAAATCCTTTTGATGGGACTTGATATACATGATCCAGTTATCTGGATGCTACAGAAATAGATGCTGAGTCTGCCAAAAATTTTCAGTAGGTCTAAAATACCCTCATTACTAGGCATTGTTAAATGGCCACTTTGTGGCAGAGTGTAAAATGTCAAACAGCTCATATGTTTTTTTCTTGAACCATTTCTAGTGTTATTTGGTGGTCCTGAATTGCCTTGAAATCATCCATTCTAGATATGGCTGCTGGGATGATAGTTTCATCTTGCAAACATGGAGACAAGGCCAAAGGTGCTGAAAGATCTGCCTGCCGATTGAAGCAGTCATCTCCTTTCCTCTACAAGTTTTGCCCTGTCCCAACTTCTTCCTTACATTAACAATGATGTGACTTTTGGTTTATGTTTACTCAATGGGAACATTCACTCACAAAACTAAAACAGGAAAGCAACTAATCAAAATCAGAACAGAACAATCAAATAAATAAGAAAAAGTGTAATTTTAATAATTGGTCTGAGACTTTTTCTACAGTTAAGCATAAAAGCTATAATTTGAATTCTGTGTCTTGTAACGATCATTCCCTTCACAACTCTTATTTTTCAAACCGCAAATCTGCAAAGCCTTACTTCACAGTAAATATTATATTTACCATGAACTAGCAATTAAGTCCTAATCACTTGGATTAATTAGCACAGCAGGGTTTACTATTAAACTTGCAAACACTTTTCCACATTAAATGTTCTCTTAAATAATGAATTTAATGTTTTTTGTTTGGGATTTTTATTTTCATTAAGTAAAGACAGCAATTGCATTGTTTGTGAACACACAAGCAATGGGGTTAAGAACCAGCACGACATCTAATAAATTCAGGAGAAATACATTTGAAATGTGGATAGTTGCTAAACTCAAGATAGATACTTGCCCTTAAATTAATTCTAGGAATACTGTATACTAATAACTGCATTTAGGGAACATTTAAAACAACTGTATTAATATTATAATCCACATATGCACACTCTCAGACTCAGGGTGAGGGAGAATCTAATTACTAACTTTTTAGAGCCAGATGACATGTACAGTTAAGTACTGGTTGCTAAAATATCTGTCATCTCATACTTTGGGGGTTTTTTTAACACTGGGCTTCTGCTCTAAGACAACAGTATCAAGGTTTTTATTTCCAACTACCACTACAATTAGATTGAAGTTACCTAGTTTCTAAAATACCTCTTATTTTGATGTCATATTATTGGAGGAATGGCAGGTTATATAATGGCTTCCATTATAAGCCCCCGTTTTAGATGTCCAGCTTTATCAGAATGACATTTTCCACACTTCCTCTCTGTTCAGATATGAGTCTCTGCCCCCCATCTCCTGAAAAAGTCTGAATAAAAACATGTTGCACTGCTTTGGCACATAAGAGTAAAACAACACTTTTTCCATTTAAAAGATCACTTTTAAAAAGACAGTTCTAGCATCATTAAAGGTGGAGAATACACAATATTATACACATTTTCTGCAATTGTAGAAATATATGGGCTTTATTTTATAGTATGTGTGTGACAAAGTCATGAAAATCACTTCAATGAGAAGTCACAGTAAATTGCACAAGGTGAGTAACCCTCTCCTCTTTGAGTGCTGTCCCCATGGGTGTTCCACTTTAGATACCCATTATGGATTGGGGGACTTGGAGGTGTGTGGTTAACCAAAGGGCCTACTATGGCATTGTCCTAACATGGTTTGATACCCATTTCAAAGGTCACTGTTTGGATACTGCTGAGCCTTTGGATCATTCCATTCCTGAGACAAAAAGAGCCTCAGTAATTTATGGAAAGATCTTGTTCTATTCAGGGCTAATACCGGTCTGACAGCTACAGAGTAGAAAGCTGCATAGTGTGAGCCTGCGTACAGTTCGGAATTGAATGTGGGAATGTGACTGGGTTGGTTGGTATGGAAGGTTGATGATACTTTGGGAAGAAAATAGGGATGGGGTCATAACATTATGACCTTGTCCTTAAAAAAGACAATATAGGGTGGGTTGGCAATTAGTGGAATAAATATGTATAGCGGAGAAAAGGACAATAAGGAAAGACACCTTCATGGACAAGTGAAGTAAGGAGCAGGTTGTCATTGGTTCAAATGGAGGTCTCTTGAGGGCCTTGAGTACCAGGCTCAGGTCCCACGTGGGAGTGACGGCATTCACTTCTTGAAAAAGAGGATTTCAAAGCCAAGCATGATGCGCTTTGTCACAGGATATGTGAAAAGTGAAATGATTTGTCATGATTTGATTGTATCATGGAAAGTATTAGTCCCTGCGGGGTGAGTTTTGATGGGGCTTAGTGATAGTTCTGAACTCTTCAGTTCAATCAAATAGTCTAATACCATCAGTAAAGGTGTGGGACTTGTAGTGATCTATTTGTTGGAACACCACATGGACAAATGCTTCAACTTCTATAGGTAAGTATTGCACGTCAATTGGTGTCTGCTGTTGAGAAAAATATTTTTTACTTGTTCTGAACAGGTTAGCTCACATTCGTGGAACCATCAAGGAACCACACCATCAGGTGGAGCTTCTCTAGTTGCAGGTGTAGGACACATTCATAGTCCTAGGACAGAAGGTCTCATGTCAATGGGAGAATCAGTGGCTGACAGATATAACAAGTAAAAGTACCACGTTTGTCTGGGCCAAGATGGAGAAATCAGAAGGAGTGTGGTGTTGTTTTCCTGTGTTTTGCATACGACTCTGTGGATTAGAGGGTTGGCAGGAATATGTATAGAAGAGAGGTGACCCACCAGATTAGAAAGGCATCCCCTAGGGATCCAGGACCAAGTTCTGCTCTAGAACAGAACTGGTTACATTTGCGGGTTCTGGGATATAACAAGTAAATTGATGGAAAGGAACCCCAAGCATCTGAATATTTTGTGGAGAGTTACAGGGGTCATTTTCCATTCCTGTTCCCTTGAAAAGTGTCTGCTGAGGGCATGTAAAGTGGTCTTTTGGCATCTCGGGAGTTAAGAGGCTGAGATGTCTATATTGTAGCAGATGCACCAATTCCATACCATTGTGGCTTTGGTGCAGAGGGGAGTGAGAGCATGCCCCACCTTGTCTGTTGAAGTAGAACGTGCATGCTACATTGTTGGTCTTGACTCAAATGGGCTTGTTCCTTATTCGGCACAGAAGTACGGCAAGCATTTCTTACTGCTCTGAGTTCCAGGAGATTTCAATGGAGGTGTGTTTCAGCTAGCGACCATTAGCCTTGTGCTGTATAGTGGTCTAAGTGTGCTTCCCAACCCAACACAGTGTCTGTTGTGATCATCACTGAGGTTATGGGTTGTTGGACAGGAACACACTTTATTAGATTTTCCAGTGTCACCCACCACCTTAAAGAATCCTTGACCTTGGGGGATGGTTTACCAGTATTAGGCTCTCTCAAGCATAATGGTCTGTTTTTCTGTCTGTTTGTGTCATAAAGTCTGACTTGTGGGAAATTTAATGGGTGTCTCATAGGCTTTGGGATGGCTCATGCCTCTTCTTTTTATGCTGAAAATAGCTTATCTTTTTCTAATGGTAAATCCTCCACTTTTAATTGCATCTCTTTAGGTATGCCCCCTGCTTAAAGTGATGATGCATTATGATAGCCGTTGCAGTGGTACATGCAGAGGTATCAGCCATGTCTAGGGCAGTTTCTAATACTGTCCTGGAGACAAATTGACCCTCTACAAGGACTGCCTTTAGTTCCACTCTTATCTGCTTTTGCTTCATTTATTATATTGACAAATCAGTAGATCCCTTTAAAAGTCAGAAGTTAGCCACAGTTACCATATGGTGTTAATGGGGATGCCACAGTTTCCCCCTGATAACAAGAATAGGAAATAACTGAGGAATCTCAGATGTGTGGTAACTATGGATAAATAAAAATTGTTAACAACAAACAACTCTTCAGGATGAACTCATAGGATGAATTTAAGAAGGACAAATGCACAATACTACACTCAGGAGGGAATGAGTTGCACCCATACAAAATTGGGAAATGACGATCTAGGAAAAATGCAGAAAGGGATTTGGGGATCACAGTGGATCAAACTAAATATGAGTCAACAATGTAACGCTGTTGAAAAAAAAAAAGAGAAGGAAATATTCTGGATGTGTTAGCAGGAGTGTCCTAAGCAAGACATGAAAAGTCATACTTCCGCTCTGCTCTGCACTCATTAGTCCTCCATAGTATACAGTATTCAGTTCTGTGCGGGTCATATTTCAGGAAATATGTGGAGAAATTGGAGAAAGTCCAGGGAAGAGCAACAAAAATGATTAAAGGTCTAGATAATATGACTTATGAGGGAAGAAAAACTTGGGTTTGTTTAGTGTTGAGAAGACCAAGAGGGGCTAGATGACTTATTGAGGTCCCTTCCAGTTCTATGATTCTATGATTTTATGCTTCTACACTTTCAGTTTGCTCTTCTGATTGTCTCTCAAGACAGAGCACTGTCCAGTTGTAGTAACAGCACTTTCCATGAAGTAAACACTGTTCCCTGTACATTGATGCTAAACCACAGCTACATTAAGGACTTAGTATTCTTCAGGTCACGACCAAATTGAGATTGCCCACTTTTGACATAAGAGTTCATATATTGCTGTTATACCACCAAAGAACATATTCCTGCTCCCGATACTCTTTCATTCGCCTCACAGCTTCCCGTTAAAGTTGTTGCACTTCCCCATAGTAAATATTATTATGAACCAAAGAGTTAACTAGTTAGCACTGACATGAATAAAAAATTGCTACAGGAAATTCCACCCTTCTTCCAATCTCTACCAAAAGCTTCAGATGTAATTATAAATTTTCACCAAAGATGTCAGATTCTTCTGTTAATCTTCATATGGTCTGACATTGCCATTCTTCAGCTTTTACAGATGTGAACAGTTATCACTTTGTTTGTATGTCACCACAGACAACATAATCAATAGTTTTCATATCTTACTGTTCATACTTTTTGTTATGGTGAATTTTGTGAGTGCTGCCTACTTTTGTTCTACTATGAAACTTGTTACTGCTTGAATAGAGAGCACTTTATCGCAACAATAAACATTTTAACACAAGATAAAGCCATAGGAAAAAAAGGTTCAAGATTTGTTCAATCCCCACTTTAAGATACTTTGCCCTTATCAAATTAATATCTATCAGACATATGAAAGCAACACAATGGAAGTCTTTGTTCTCTTTAGAGGTGCTAATTTAAGGTGCAAACTCCATTTCCCTCCTCTTTCCTTCACTCTCTCTGTTTCCATAGTAAGGGAATCTTATTTCTTGAATGTGAATGGAAAAAGAAAACCTAAAAAGACCTATAAACGAATATTGACTTTTTTTTGTCCATATCCATAATGTAACAAGACTGGTTACCATCACAAACAGAAATAGTATTTTACCTGTAGACAGTTTTTTGTGGCCAGATACTACATGCTAGACTAATGAGGTATCCCTTCTGGTCTGCCACTCCGATGCATGCAACCTATTGCAATGCTCAAATCTTTCCACAATTAGGGTGTCAACACTGCAAAGGTATTTCGAAATAACAGCCCTTATTTCGAAATAACTTTCCTAGCATCTACACAGCCAAATTGCTATTTCGAAATAAATTCGAAATAGCGGAGCGCTTATGTCGAATTTGGTAAACCTCATTCTATGAGGAATAACGCCAAATTCAAAATAGCTATTTCGAAATAAGTGCTGTGTAGACACTTATTTCGAAATAGGGGGCCTCCAGCCTTCCCAGGGTGCCCTGGTGGCCACTCCAGCCTCAACCAAGAACACTTCTCTCCCTCCCTCCCCAGAGCCCTTAAAGGGGTAGACTCTGGCCACAGTGCCTGTGCCAGCTCCAAGCCTGCCAGCCCAGAGCCAGCAGTCACTGCCCCTGACCCAGTGGCCCCAAAACATGAGCCAGCAAGCCACTGGCAGCCAGCCCTCCCCCGCTCCCCAGGAGCAGTCTGCCAGCTCCCAGGAGCCTGCCAAGGCCCGGAGAAGGTTTGGGGGGGATGCCCACAACGTCCATGATCTCCACGCTAGACTGAGGAACGCGGCCATCTATGGCAGGATAGCTGCCAGCCTGGCTACCAAAGGCCACATGCGAACCCAGGAGCAGGGTTGCATGACAATCAAGTTGGTCTGGCGAGACCCCCAACCCTGAGCTTCCCCTCCCCCTTTTTCCCCTTGCTTCCCTTCCAGCTCCCTCCTCCCAGGTTTCCCCTTCCTCTCCCACCTTCTCTTCTCCCTCTCCGCCTCCTTTCCCCAGTCTCACCAGAGTTTCATTCCCTCCCCCCCAGTTTTGTTAAATAAAGAGAGTTTATGTTCATGAAAATATGTATATTTTATTTTACATCAGGAAGGGGGGTTAGAGAGGGGTAAGTGGAAGGACATGAGGGAGGAATGAGGCACAAACCCCCAGTAGGGCAGACCAGGGAGGCTCTTAGTGCTCCTCAGGGTGGAAGCTCTCCCACAGGGCCTCCTGGATACTGACAGCCCCCGATGGCCCTCCCGGATGGCAGCCTGCAGAAAGTGCAGCCAGGCTCACACAGCGTGTCCAGAGAAGCACCAGGGTGCCCAGGGGCAGCTCTGGCTCCATGTTGCAGAGTGCTGTGGTGTCCCGAGTGAGGGCAACCAGAGCATGCAGAGAAAAAATGCTTTGCTGTCCCTCATCGAGGTAGACAAGCAAGCAGGGAAACCTGAGAACAGGCGGTCTGGGAGGGGGTGTCCCTTTAAGCACAGACCTCAGATAGCCTCAGGCAGCAGCCCCACACAGTAAGTCCTGACCTGGTGCCCTGCCGGAACTGGTTCCAGCCAGCCTTAAATGCGATTCAGAGTCCACTCAGTGTGGCCGCACTATTTCAAAATAGCAAAATGCTATTTCGAAATGCATTTTGTGTGTAGATGCATTATTTCAAAATAACCATTTCAAAATAACACTGTAGTGAAGACATACCCTTATATACTAATAGTCTATCTATACCTCTTGTGTACTATTAGAATTATTCTGTTGTGCAAATACGTATGTTACATATTGCAGATCAGAATAAAAACTGAAAGTGAGACTGTCTCCTTGAAAACATGACGGTGGCTATGAAGGAAGTAAAATTACTGGTGTGCTTAGATGTGCACCCACTCATGAGTGGATGCAATGCAGCAGTATTACTTAAGGAAGGAAAGATACCTTATGAACCAATAACTCTGACTACAGAATTCTAAAATTTAAAAGGGAACCTACTGTGGAATGTTGAGGCACAGGAGGGCCAAATTCACTGATGGCAACACTGTTAGCTTCTATAGATTTCCACCCATTGGGCCAGCAGTGAATTTGGCCCGGAATGCGTAATGTTTAATAAATAGGTGGCTGGAACTTCATTTAGTTTCTTTACATGCAGCCTTACCAGAAAGCCTTCCCTCAGGCCACCCACCCAAACAGAGAAAAAACTGCTCTGACAGAATGAACATTCTACTTTTAAAAATTTAACACACTTCTCTAGTATAGACAACAAGCCATTTAGAATACACAAGTCATGATGCTTTAAAGCTTTCAAGGCTCTTCGATCACTATTAAAATAATATATCCATTTGATATTTAGCACATGTGTCAGGACTCTTTTTAGAGCAGCGGTTCCCAACCTTTTCTGGACGGGGACCCATTTTGACAATTCAGAAAGACTTGGTGACCCAAGGCAATTCAAAAACGGGGGGAGGAGGAGAGGCAGAGACATCTGGGGAGACACTTGGCGACCCTTTTGAAATGTAATGGCGACCCATATTTGGGTCCCGACCCATAGGTTGGGAAACCCTGCTTTAGAGGCAGCAAGCAAAGTAATTTCTCTACGCCTGAGATAAACCAGGTACTAGGGACTGGGAGTGCAACTTCTTGAAAAAAATATTAGTGGGTACAAGTTTTTAATGCCACATCTTCCTTGCTGAAACCAGATATGAAGAATTACAAGGGAGAGAATTTTGCATCACCTCAATGTTTTCAGTCAATAAGAACAAATAGAACCACCACTGGGGTTATACAGATGAGGAAAAAACATCTGAACACCAGATTAAAACTTCAAGGAAGAGGAAGTTCTTTCATCCTAGGTCTAATTTCAGGGTGGTCCAACCTTTTCAATGCTATGGGGCCAGATGCTGTTTCTATTGCCACATACAGATAATTCAAGATTCTAGAATCAGATTTTTTTAAGGATTTAACCATTATGTCATTAAAGGGGTTAAGAAATAATACAATTGAACAGCATAGCTCATCTCTTACTTGAACTTCAGTATCTCATGGTGGGAGCATCCCCAGAATTTTTTTTTTTTAAGTATGCTTATGCCCCTTTTCCTTCTGAATCAGGGAGGAGACTGTGAGCAGCCTCACTATGGGTCAGGGTGCATGCTCAGACTCTTTGCCTTGTTAAGCAGTACAAATCTGCTCGCCCCCCTTCCACCAGGGAAGGAGGGGTCAGTTGCACACTGACTGTACGGAAGGCAAAACTTGTAGCCTGTGGAGCAGAGCAAAAATTTACTAATGTCCATCTCAAAGAATACATCTTCTAGCAGCATTAATAGTTTTTCAGTTAGGAAAAGCATTTCTTTCAGCAGCAAAGTACAAAAGGGAAGGATCTGGTCCTGATTATTGAGTTCTACAACAAAGCTTCTGTCAGGACACTTATGGCTGGCTCTGGCGAGGATCTTTGTCTTTTGCAGTCGTTTTTACCATGGAAAAGTTTCATGCCTGAACTCTGACAGCATTTATAATGCTTCTCAAACCCAATTCATGGGCCAGGCCAGAGAGCCACAAGGTGAGAAGCAGAAGGACCCTGCTCCCCCTCTCCTCTTGCCCAGCTTTGAGGTTACAGTGACAAGCAGGTGCCCCCTCTCTTCCCAGCCATGCTTGAGATAGCAATGTTGGCACCATGGACAGAAACTTACTGCCCACACACAGATGACAGGATTCATCCCGCATCCCTACACAACATGGGAGTCCCTGCCACAGACTTGGCCGGGGATTAACAACCAGGTTGCTGCGGCTTTTCATGGTGAGCAAGAACACATTGTCTCTCTCTGGTTGGGCCCTGCCCTTGCACTAAGGCACATCCCAGCACAGTTGCAAAAACCTTGCACTAAAAGGAATTGAAGGCAATGTCTACGCTACAAGCCAACCATACATATCCTGACAGAAACTTTCTTATATAACTCAATAATCAAGACCAGATCCTTCACTTTTGTATTTTTCTGCCGAAAGAAATGCCTTTCCTAACTGAAAAACTATTAATGCTGCTAGAAGATGTATTCTTTGAGATGGAAATTAGTAAACTTTTGCTTCATGGACTACGCGTTTTGGCTGTTATAAGGGAAGATATTTTCCAGACACAGTTACCGCATCTCAGGGAGGTGAAGAATCTATGATGATAGGAGAATCTCTTCCATACAGAGAATCATCACTTATACCAACACACTAATTGTTCAAAGCTTTATAATGGCAATCTACATTTTTAATTTAATTTGTCTATAGGTAAAATGTATTCAGTACGACACATTTTTTAAAAAGCAGTTTGAACCAGAGGGATGTACAGTATTTTGAGCTATAGGGCCAATTTTGTTTGCATTCTAAAGACATGTTCTAGCAGTCATTATCACTAGTTTGTCAACCAGCACTGCACTTCAGTTTCTTGTGATTGGTAATCTAGAGAGTCCCCCTTCCCTGATGAGTTTCCTATCTGCTCTGCACCCCTTGTTTCCTATTGAACTGTGTAAGGTCTAACCTTTGTTCTGCTCACAGTTGAGGAAGCCTGGCATTTAGAACTCAGTGGAGTACCCAAAGGGATGCTAAAGGAGGAAAAGCATTGAGAGAGAAATGAAGAGCACCATTCCAATATGAGCATGAAGACAACATGAAATTAAACTACCATATATACTCGATCATATGCCAAATTTTTTTGGTAAAAAATGAGAGTAAAGAGTGGGGGGTTGGCTTATGAACGAGTCATTGAGTTTTACCAATTTTTATTAACTTGGGGGGAGGCCAGCAAACTTCAGTTCCCAGCTCAGCAGGGTAAAGTGCTAGCGCCTCTGGATGGTTTATGTACCTGGAATGTCTGCAGGCATGGAGCCCCCCATTTCCAGTGGCTGCGGTTTGCTTTTCCCAGCCAATGGGAGCTGCGGGAAGCGGTGCAGGCCAAGGGAATATGCTGACTGCCAAAAACCCTGTTGGCCAGAAACAGCAAATCACAGACACTGGGAGCTGCAGAATTCCATGCCTACAGACACTCCAGGTAAACCAAACATCCCGATGAGCCAACGGCTTATGCTGATGAGCTGGGACCAGAAATTTGCAAACCACCAATATGGAGTCAGCTTATGAATGGGTTATTGTGATTATAACATTTTTTTAACTGGAGGGGGGGGAGAATCGGTTTATGAACCAATGGGCTTATGATCGAGTACATAAGCGGGGAGAAGAGGGGGGATATGTTGGCAGGAATGGCCTATCAGTCTGTATGGAGGACACAGACATGAAAAACATCTTTCATTAGAAACCACTGACTACTTCACAAAAGACTGTGTATCTTGTATTGAAGACAGATGTTATTAACAGCAAGGAAGATGTGTAAACATTATTCAATTAAATCTCATGCATGGCAAATTTAGTGGAGAGACTATCTATTTCAGTTCTCTTATATAGAAATACTACTTCTGTAGAAAAATACCACCTTTAAATGGGGCCTTTAAAATTGGTAAAAATCAGCAAATGTAATTTATCCACTTTCATTTGACCTTTAAACCCAACCTGAAAAAAAGTGTTCAGCAACATAAATTTGATCTCTAAGGGCCTGCTGCTGATCTCATTTTTTGCTGTTTTTCCATTAGACATTTATGGGACTTGCTAGCGTTACAGGGGACTAGTAAAATGTCGAAGTAATCTTGCAGTTCCTGTGTATGAATTCAGCTTTTCCCTGTGAGATGATAACATTTTTTTTTCGGCCAAGGCTTTTTCAGATACTGAAGTACAGGCCTAATACCATAGGTGTGATGTTATTTTTTTTCCTTTGGTAACATTAACCAGATCTAGCAGTTCAAGTGTTGAAACAAAAGAATTCTTTTTTGAGCCAATAAGGTGGCTTGGTGCACATCTGCACTAATTGAAATCACAGCATGGCTTTTCAGGATTGGAACTGTATCCAAAGCATACACAGGATTTGAAGATCTCAGTTGTGTGTATGCCTTCTCTTAAGTGCTGAGGAAACCAGCTGCTTCCGTTTATGTAGTGTGCTGACACATGTGCCTCAATGACATAATATAGAACATTGAAATGTAAAAGTTTGCCAACTGATTTTAAAAAAAGAAGGGTAGATAAATGATCAGAATAGGAAAAAGTAAATGGTAACTTAATAAATAAAATAAAATAAATAAAAATAAAATAAATAAAATAAATAATAAATAAATAATAAATAAAATAAAAGCAAATATTCCTTAGGTTTAAGCAGCATTTTCTAAAATCTATGTTACAGGACTGAAATTAAAGGATAAATATATTAGAAAGAAAGTTATGATATGTTGTCCTTCCTTCCACTGACATGGTTGTTGATTCTCTCCAACCTAAACATTCCTCTACCCTTGCTTCTTTTGCTCCTCACTCCAGTTGCAATGGTCCCTGCTCCATGGCCCTCTCAACATCTGCTACTTCTGTTCCCACTCCTGCTCTGCAGAATGCCTTTAGTGGAAAAGCATTGACCAGACTGACTTCCACCACTACAAATCTGTTCTCCCCTCTTTCAGGAATGCCATCTTCAGCTATGTCTACACAGCAGCATTATTTCAGAATAACTAACATTATTTTGAAATAAAGTGCATGTCTACACAGCAAGTCATTAGTTCGAAATAACGCTGAGCTGGAGGACTTCTTACTCTGACTCCTGACACCCTCATTTTACGAGAAGTAAGGGAAGTCAAAGGAAGAGTGTTCTTCCTTCGACTTCCTGCTGTGTAGACAGTGCCAAAAGCCGAAGTAAGCTATTTCGACTTCAGCTACGCAATTGACGTAGCTGAAGTTGCGTATCTCAATTTGACTTTTGCCCTGCTGTGTAGACATGCCCTCCTTAGCCAAACACTCTACTTTTTCAATTTAACTGAGTTCCATTCCTGCAATCCCAGCTGCCTTTTTGCAACCTTTGACTCAACGGTCAAACCCTCCTGTTCTTTTGCCTCTCATTCTTTCTCCACACAGGAGATCACTGATTTGTTTTAAGAAAAAATTGACAAAATATGATGTGACTTTTCCCCTCTCTCACCTGCAACTTGCTTCCTCCTTCTCTCCTTTGCAAATGTTGACATTTCTCATCTGCTCTCCTCTGCTAGCCTCTCCATTGACAGATATGACCCCATCATAACTCCTGAACTCCCTCGTGCCCACTCATCTCCTCCTTCACTTTTCTCCTTAACCTTTCATACTCCTCTGGCTCTTTCCTCTCACAATATAAATATGTTCTAGTTTCTCCTATATAACCACGTTGACATCCCAGTTATCTCTTCCTTTCATCTCCAAGATCATAGATTGCATTGTCTATATTCTTTTCTTCCACTTCCTTCCCAGACTCCTTCAATTGGGCTTCCACCACTGGCACTCCACTCAAACTACAGACACTGAAGTTTCTAAAAACCTCTTCTTAGTCAAAGCCCAGAACCAGTCCTCTATCCTTCCACTCCTCCGCATGCCAATCACCTTGACACACTATACCATACTCTTCTTCTTGAACTCCTGTGACTCTGCACTCTCCTACCTCTCTAATTGGTCCTTCAGCATGTCCTTTGAAAGATACTCCTGATTCCCCTCCAACTTTCTGCAGAGATTCTACAAAGCCCTATCCATGGACCTCTTCTCCCGCTACCTACCTAAATCCTGGGCAATCTCATCCAAAACCACAAATTCCACTACCATTTTTATGCAGACTACATTAGACTTGTCTATGTTAAAATGTGTCCATACTAAAATCTTGGCCTGTCATTGACACTTCCTCATGGATGTGTAGCCATCTGCTCCAGCTCAACATGGCTAAACACAGCTCTTCATCTTCCCTCCAAACCCCTCTCTAATGTCTTCTTTCCCAATCACTGTGGACAAAACCACCATCCTGCCTTTCACTTAACCTGAGTATCATCTTTGACTCATACTTCTCTCTGGCCTCACATTCAGGCTGTATCTAAATCTTGCAGATTCTTCCAGTATATTTAAAATACAGCCTTTCCTATCCATCAATATAGCTAAAAACTCTCATCCATCAGCTTATGTCTCAGTTACTACACCATCCTTCTCTGGGCTTCACAAATGATAACCTGTCCCACTCCTGCCCATTATTATCTGCAAAGATAATTTTCCTCCTCTGTTGCTTTGATTCTGTCTCCCCTCTCTTTGCATCTGCAACTGACTCCCCCTTTTCCTATCACATGAAACACTAACTAGTTGTCTTCACCTTCAAGGCACTTCATGACATCTCCTCACCCTACTTATCTCTCATTCCCAATTGAGTTGTCATAGCTAGTCTCCAACCAGCACATCATGCCAACCTCCACTGCTCACTTCTTAAATTTCCAAATAAGCACATTCTGGTTTTTTTTTCCATGCTGCCCCTTCAGGTTTGGAGGGAGCTCCCTATAAATCAATTTATTATCCTCCTCCAAACTCTCCTTTTCCACAATGCCCATAAAACAATTTGACCTCTCTTAAGGCCCTCTGTACACCAGTATACTATCATACTGACCAATACGATCTCATTGTTTCTTTGTGCTCCCCTTATCTGTATCCCCTGTGTTGTCTCCTGTCTTATGCTTAGACTGTGAGATATATAGGACACCTACGGTGAGGGCTCTATAGCACCTAGCACCTGGAGTTTTCTAAGAGTAAGAGCTTTAGTAGGAGTAAAAAAATAAGTATACATTAGCGTATGTACCTTGGTCATATTCCAATTTGGCCAAATATTTCCTGGCTTTCTAATTTCACCCTGTATGCTCAACTGCATATTGCATTCCATACTTCCTGTCCTAAACTATCATATAATGCTCCTGTTTGCTTTAAACAACTACTGCATTCTACTCTAGAGGAAAATGAATTGATACTTACATAATATATTAGTTCATAAAATATGGAGAGTGCTTTGAGATCTTTTAGGATAAAGTTATCAGAGATATAGTTATACCACTGACAAATAATGCAAACTGTACAAAATTACAGCTTTTCTATTACAAATAGAAGTACAGATTAGGGTGCTTACCTTATTTGTAATAAGGTAAGTCAGCTATTTTGGTTTACAGTTTGCAGAGGTTTGTGAAGAATGAAAACCACTTAAAATAAAAAGTCAAAATATAGTTTCAGAAAGACCACCTTGATTTCTCTCACATAGATTGAAGTTTGTATCTAGACATTAGAAAAAAAGTGAAATTTTCATTAAGACTTTAAAACAAAACTGAATTGACAATACTGACAAATGAACCTCCCTATACTCTTTTCCCTCAATTCTTAACCTCCTCTACAATTTTTTTTCAACCGTAGATGGCAAAAACACTAGCATGTCCTACATATCACTGTCAATCACGCTGTAAAGCTCTCACCCTCTAGCAGCTCTCACAGGAATGAGGAAACTGGATCCTCAAGCAACACTTCATCCAAAAGCCTCAAAAGGATTTTAAAAACCCAAACCAATGTATAAACACAAGGGAATGCAAATCCCTTTTATTCCTCTGTATGAGACAGCAACAGAAGAAGTGCTTGATTGGTCAAGTCTTGCCAACTCCCACAAAAGCGGTAAGAATACTGTAAATCTGGGTTATTGCTATTTAAATTTCCAGATTTGGAGCCAGACAGGCAACCAGGGTAACCCAGTAACTGTTTATATTATTACCTTATTGCAAAGAAAAGTCATGCCGACTGACATCTTGATGAATCCAACTTAAAAAGCCAGACCATACTGAAATGTAGAGCAACAGTCTGCTACAATCTATCCAATAAATCTTTTATTTTTTTATGAGAGAAAAAAGAGACCAGTCATAAGAAGCGTGCAAAGAAAAAATTTAAAATGTGTCTCTACCACAGGAAAACTATAAAATGCTTAAGTTTAATTATATGGGAAGATGCTGCACAGTATGCATAATTGCATACAGACTGACATGAGAGTAATTGATAGTAAGCAGTAATTAAATGTAACCAGTCTGTCAGGTGTTGTCAACAGCAAGAAGGGCCAAATTCAAATAGCTACGTGTGGTCACTCTTGTAACTAACACCACCAGTGGTAGTCCCCACCCAGTATTTCCGGGACCACTAAATATCTTCCCTGGGCATCCTTAATAAGCAACACTTCCTCACTCTTATGTATTAAGTCTATGCATGGCAAACAAGGCAAACTTAATTAGAGAAAAGGGAATGTAGCACCAAGTTGGAAAACTACCACAGCAGGGTATCTAAATTAATATGTAAAACCTTCCTCATGATAACTTTGGTAGCAGTCCTTTAACTTCCCTACCTGCCAGTGTTAACATTCAATACGTACATGTCCCTTTATAAAGTCACTTCCTCCTGCTCCATCCACTAACCTTACACACATGGTTTGGTGTCAGGAATGGTACAGTCCTAGAGTCCTAAGATACACTTGGACAGGCATATCTCAGTCCTTTGGGAAACACCGCCTGGTCCTGTTTTAAGGCTCCACCACCTAACCCAGTGATTTCAGCTTCATTTAATGTCTGGGTAAAAGGGGCTTCACTGAAGTTCATTCAGCTGTGCTGCTGTTAGAAAGTGTCAGAATAAAGCCCTCTCTGTGTTGCACCCTGTTGAAGAGCTGCTTCCGTGTCATCTCTGTCAAGTGCTGCCTCTGTATCATGTCCTGTCATAATGTTCTCTGCAACAACTCTTGCAGTAAAGCCCTCAGTCTGCATTATCTGTCAATGTTAAGTCCTTTCAACAGTGCGGAGTACTCAAGGGATGGGAACTAGTAACATATAGGACCCTTGAGCAGGCCCATTGCCAATGAGGATGCATACCTTGCAACTAAGTGAGAACCCTTCCCCCCCTCAGTTTAATTCCACTACTCAACTGAGGGTGCGTCTATACAGCACCCTAAACTTGAAATAAGATACGCAATTTGTGCTATGCAAATTGCGTCTCTTATTTCGACTGAATTCCAAAATAGGCTATTTTGAAATTTGGTGAGTCTACACAGCACCAAATTTCGAAATAATGCACTATTTTGAGACGTCCCTTAACCCTCGTACAACGAGGGTCACCGGGATGCCGAAAAAGCATGCCCGTTATTTAAAAAAATATTTTGAAATAACAGGCTGCTTGTTAAGACGTTGATACCTCCAGTATTCCAAATAGCCATACAGTGCAGACATACTTTGAGGGTGTTCCTGATTATGGAAGCTTCCAAAGAGTCACTGGAGGAATACTGGGTTAAAGGTCTATTCAGAGGAAGGCCTCTCTGTAGCTGTACTTCCTCTGTTTACCACTAGATAGTGACAGAGAATTCCTTGCCCTCTGAAACTCCAGTCTATCTGGAACTATATAGGTTAACAACTTATAAAGCAGCTCCCATGGCCTTCTTCCCCATTTATGCCCAGAAATGAGCAGGGAGCATCTTACCTTCTCCAGGCCATCTGTAGCTTCGGGCTGAAAGGCTTATATAAGATCTGCCTACACTGCAAATAAAACTTTGCTAGGAGACACGTATTGTAGATGGGACCAAGTAATGTTTTATGTGCATGGAGAAATCCAGGGCTTACCTTTGGAGACGGGGGAAAATACAGCTATATTCCATCTACAAAACGATGGTTTACAAGTGTCAGAGAACCAACCACATTTTACCAGCGCTGGGGGACAAATGGGCTATAAAGAGTCCCCCAGCACAAATGCATTAATAGTGTACACAAGTTTTAAAAGTTTGCAAGACTCTTTAAAATCCTTTAGGCATGACCCAGACTGATGATTTAAAATGGTAAAACTAAAAACAGCCATTGGTTTTACAGTGCAGATTAATGCTTATAAACACTGAGTAGCTCCACTAGACTTTCCATATATCAGTTACAGGTTCCTCTATGAAGCTCTAAGTTACTGTGGGAAAATGGTAATTGAATAGTCTATATAAATGTAACTTGTATTGTTAATTATAGATCACAATAATTGAGTACCAATATTTTTTTCTTTGCTGCTGAGTAGGAAATACAGATAAAAGGGGAAACATACACTGATTTTATCTCCCCAGTTTAATACAAATCAAAACATAGTTGTATGAACATACACACACACATACACGTGCATGGGCATACAGTGCATTCAAATATATACCAATATCCAAACATGGATGTAATCCTTTTGGTATTCATTACTTGAAAAAAAATACAATCATCATCTTTTGAAATAAAGTGTACTTTATTCCTTCTTAATGTAGCTGCTGATGTATGGTACCATAACCGAACAATAGGTCCCCGTTCAGTGGTGAGAACATATACATGGTATTTGATTTTTTATTAAAATAACATACGAAAAATGTATTACAGATTGAACTTCCTTTTGGAAACTTTAGTGGTCCTGTGAGACAACACAGTCTATAATTTTTCTTACTAGGATAAATCTGTATAGTTTGGAAAAGTCTTAAAAGAAACCTAAAATGTGCATTAAAAAGCATATGTTTTACGTACTTTTAGTTTTTCCTGTGAGCCCTAAAATGACAATTTTTATGTTTTAATATCTAATTCAATTCAGTTTGTCTTTCCACTCTTTGTCTCATACAACAAACTACAAAAAGTTGAAAAGTTAAAGAGGAGGACATTTATCTTATTAAAAAGAAATCTTTTAATGATGTTATGAAACCACTCAAAGCAATATTTTAGATTTGCTCCTGCTGTTGGCTTGAAGCTATGGTGTTAAAAAATGCCCCGGTTAAAGTTACAGACTGTTCTAAAAAATTGTGAGGAATTTATCTAGGATTTAAAACAGACACATGCTTTTAAAGTCGAGAACCTTCAAATGCTAAAGCTAATCCACACAATAATTCAACAGCCAAACCAAGCTCCAATTCCTAACAGATACCATATGCAACCTGTAATAAAAACTGCATCAAGATATTTCAGGCAATGGGATAATTTCATTTTCCACTTAAGAGTCCTGTTTACTTTTAATTAACAAACTATTATAAGGTGCAGGAAGACTATTCCACCATTTTGCACACAATGCTTATACTGAAATAGATCATGAAGCTATTACAGTGTTCAAGAGACAGAGTCTTACTTCAGCAAGATGCATTGTGATAAAATCAGATAATGGTTTTCTAAATGAACTTGACAAGCATGCATCCCAATGGAAGTTTCTGTGTATGTCATTTCTTTCTATTCACTTACCAGTACTTACCAAGAGAGTACAGGACTGGTTAAAATGACAAAGAGGTCCTTTATAACTAAAACTCAGAATCTTTACTTTTGAGATACGGTAGGGAGGGATTTTTTTTTGGTAAAGATAAGAACTACTCAAAAATTAAGTTGTTAGAAATTTAGTGGAGCATTGTGATTTAACTTAAATATAAATATTCCCTTAAGTTCCTTCTAGGATGTTTAATTTTGCAGAAACAAATACTACACATATTTGCATTATTGTGCTATGCTTTGATTTGTAGATTAAAGCTTTGTACATACTTTAAAGAAGCTCTGCAAAAGAAGTAAGAATTATACCCATTTTGCAGATTAGAAACCTTAGTAGAGAGGTTTTAAACATCTTGCAGTCAGGAACAAAGCCCATCTTTCTTGTCTTGTCTATAGGCACTTACATCATAGTACTGTAGCATTTTACAGATGGGGAACTGAGGCACAAGAAATCTAGCTGACTTGTTCAAGATCACAATGATGTTTGTAACAGAGCAGGAAACTGAAAGCTGATCTCCCAGAGAAAAGGCTAGTGTTTTCACCACTGGACCATCTTCCACCAGCCTCCCACTGACTCACATAACAAAATGCCCTACTGAAGGTAAATGTTGAAAGAAAACCTATTAATATTTGAAGTTAAACAAGATTTCTTAAAAGACACTGTTCCCAAATTTCTTTATTTAAAAATTAATGTAAATAACTTTTGTATTTGGATGAAGGACATTTCTACATCTGGGGATGAAAGAACAGAGGTATTGTTAAATATGGGCTTGACCCTGTAAGTCCTATGAATGTGGCCTTGTCTACACTGGGAGTTTCGATTGAACTTAACCGCAGTAGGTTGATATACTAATCAATGAGTCACACCACCAAGCCCATTTCAACAACATTAAGGGTTGTGTTTATTCACATGCGTAAGTGTTTTGCTGCATCAGGACCAGTGGTTTCTAAACCTTGCAGAATCCACTTCTATATTTTTTTAAAGATTTAAAAGTAATATTTTTTCTACTTCAAGTAGAATCCTAAAAGAACAGCTATTTGTTTCTAAAAAATTAATCACTCCACTTGGCTATACAAATGTGTATTGCATCACATCTTAAAACTGTAAGGCAATATGAAGAGGTAAATGTCAAAAGGAAGTGGCATCTGCTATTTTGCTACACTACTGCAGTACAGTAGTTTACAGCAAAAGAAATACTAGGCCCATATTCTTATACCCCTTACTCCTGCTTTAGCTTACTACACACCAGTGGCCACAATGATTTCTATTCAGCACGAGTTTGAGTTTCAAAATCTGTTGCATGTGTTCATGTGGTACACTATTATTAACTTAGATTAAACCACTAATGCTACAGAGAATATCTAGGCGATATCTAGTTATTTTACACAGAAAGTCTCTGTCAGAAAATTAAAAAAAAAATCTCTATAGTATTTTATCACATAAGGTCTTCACAAATCCTGCTTCTTGTATTTCTTCATCCTCACTCATTAAAATGAGCATATATCCAGTCATATTCTTACAGCCCAAACTTTATAATATTATGCTGGTTACTGGAACTAGTACCTAGTCTGTTCTAGCCTACATCAATAAATATTATTTTGTCAACAAATACAAATTTTGAAAACATTAATAAAGCATGACTGATTAAACATTATAGTGATAAAACACTATGGAGGTTTTTTTTTAATTTTCTGAGAGAGACTTACTGTGTAAAATAACTGGATATCACTTAGATCTATCTTTTGTCTGACAACGTAGCCAGACAAAAAGAAAACATGTAAGTGGTATACAACCCAAGTTGAACCGGTTTCTTGGGTATTATTTTCTATGAAGACTGCCTGACATTCACATACAGCAAGCATGAAAAGTATTTTCTCCCTTTAATTGATGGGGCAGTTCTTAAATAGAACATCCAAAGATGTTTCAGACTTTTTATACAAAAGAAAATTGCATTTCAACATGAAATTTTCAATTAAGCAACAATGATTCTACTTACAAAATGTAAACAAGTCAATTAGTGTCCATGATACCTGGAACTTAAGTCTTTTTAACAAGTCATTTTTAAGACAACAATATGTGGAATAATTATATATATTCCAGCAAAGTTTCTGAAACTTCAGGTGGAATACAGGTACAGCTGTAAAAAATTAAAAAAGATATCTCTGGGTGAGACGTCTCAGAGGGTAGCTGTATTATTCTGTCTCTCCAAAAACAATGAGGAGTCCTGTGACACCTTAGGGCGAGTCTACACAGCAGTCTAAACTCGAAATAAGAAACACAATTTGTGCTATGCAAATTGCATATATTATTTCGAAACTATTTCAAAATAGCTTATTTTGAAATTTGGCGCATCTACACAGTGCCAAATTTCAAAATAATGCACTATTTTGAAAAATATTTCAAAATATCGGGCAGCTTGTGTAGACACAGGGTAGCTATTTCGGGATATAAATAGCTGTGCAGCATAGACATACCCCTAGAGACTAAGGCTACGTCTAGACTGCAGGCTTCTTTCTAGACTGATGTGCTTTTGTGAAAGATAGCATCCAATCAGTGTAGATGCTAAGTCACATTTCAGTTGTGATTACTGTGGACGGCGTGGCCACCAGGGCCTCCTGTGCTTTTTCCTGCTGGCCTCTTCTTTTGAAAAAAACACTCTTCCGCGTCCACATACGCCTTTTTTGGAAAAAGGCTTCTTCCTCATAGAATGAGGTTTACCGTCGTCAGAAAAACCCCTACGTTCAATAGCAGTGTGGACGTAAGTATAGTTTTTCTGGAAAAACGGTCGTTATTCCGGGAAAACTCTGCAGTGTAGACATACCCTAAGAGATTTACTAGGGCATACATTTTGTGGGTAAAACCCACTTCATCAGATGAACTGGAGAGGAAGTGACAGAAGCAGGAGTATACATAAGGAAGTTGCTTGTGTTAATGAAGCTAATCAAGTCAGGGTGGAAGTGGGTCATTCACAGCATTTGGTGTGGAGATGTGAATATCCAGAGGGGAAATTGCCTTTGTAATGCGTTAACCACCTGAGATCCTTATTTAGCTGGGGGCCATAGGTGATAACCAGTTGTGTTCTGTTATTTACCTCATTGAACCTGTCCTGAAGCAGGTGACTTATGGGTGCTCATCTGGCTCTGTCAATCTGTTTCTTCACTTCCTCAGGTGAGCATTTTAGTTAAGAATGCTTGATAAAAATCCTGTAGGTGTTTGTCTGAGGCACTGAAGCAGATACGGTTGTATCTTAGGGCTTGGCTATAAACAATGGTTCATGTGATGAATATGTCATCAATGTAGTGTAAGAGGAGGAGCGGTGGTAGGGGATGGGATCTGAAGAAATGCTGTTCTAGGTCATAAGTCATCTTATGGAAAAAGTCAATTGGAATAATGCAGGAACCAAATGTAGTGATCCACTCGAGAGGTACACCTCATTCAGTAGTTGGGTTTATAACATTTTCTCTTGAATTTGGGTTGTCTCAAACAGAAAAATAATTTTGGTAAATAAAGGTGGCCTCACAGTCTTGTAACTGTTAAACCCATATTTATACAAATTGCAGGCTTTAATTCCTCTTTTTGACTGTTTCTTAGGGTTAAGCAATATATTATGTTGACCACATAAGTAGACTCTTGCTAATTTTGAAGACTTTTCAAAGATGAATCCAATTAGCTTAAATAATGAAGGAATGTCTTCTCCAAGCAGTTGATTTGGGTCAATAGTTTCATCATGTAAACACACAGCCTCTCTGGTGTAGATCCTGAATGATTCATTGTTTGGAAATACAGGGTGAGTGAATGCTCAGTGTGGGTAACAGGGAACATAGCCACAAAATACAATTATGAATTAAAATGCTGTAAATTTACAAAATGTCAAAATATGAATGGAAGTACATAAGATCCTTTTTAGTGTGAGAATTTAATTTAATTCTCACTCTTGTGCAGTAGCACAAGTAAGTGCACCTTAAACTACTGTTGACATAGTGGTCTTGTTCTGTAACTTTCTGCAGTTCTTTGAAATTACTATAGTACATTGTGTTTTATCAAATGCATGGCAATGATTTCCACAGTGAAAATCATCAGACAATACAACACTACATAGTATAAAAATCCCACATACTCAACATTTCCATAATTAAAATGAATCAGACCCCACACAAAATAGCACAGGAAAAAAACAAGAAAATGCACACTTGTCAGACATAAATCAGATTAAATAAATGGGATTTATCTAATCCTGCATCTTTATTCAGTCACTTCAGTTTATGGCCTACCTGGATTATGGGCTGTTGACTATTTGCAATTTCCAGGTTAGAATAGGAAAGAGCTTTGCTGACCTAAGGACAACCCCACTGACAAATTTCAAATTCCTGTTGCAAGTCATGCATATGTTAAGAGTGAATTATTAATAACCCAGTCTCTTTTTTTGACAGTGTTAGGCAACTAAATATATTGCTCTGCTATTTACCATTTAGAAGAATAATTAGTTTAATGTTGGAAGATCATGGATTACACAGTAACAGCTGTCTCAAAACCTCAAACCAAATTTTTACCAAAAGTAGTGGGTGAGTTCTACCCCTATCTGACCATCCATCTCTTGGTTTTCTTTTCTAAACCGCCTACTCTATCAAGAAAAGCTAGACTCCATACACAGACATAAAGTGGAATTCGGTAATTCACTAAGTGGATTAGGTTGCACACTGCCACATGTCATATTTCCATCTTGGTTGACAATATCTGAAGGCCTTTAAAAAGGCTGTTAAAGACATTACGGAGCTGCATTGTATATTCTGTTATTTAATAAAACTACCTAGTAAAAAATTCTGAGCAGCCATAAAAATCTATTCTGAATTCAATTTCTAAGAACCACCCAATATGAAAGCCTAAAAATCTCCTGGATATGTCTAGTTGAGAGAAAACCTGTATAACAATTTAGTTAATGATCATAAAAATAAGAAAAGCTGTGCTGCTAAAGTAGATTTTTTTTAAAGTTCTCACGACTATTCTTAAAATTGTCTCCTGTTTCATCAATATATTTTACACTACAAATAAAATAGCTACCTTTTCAAACATCAACCAAAATTTACTTTTAAAAATTAAATGTATCAATTTAAATATTTCCAAAATGTCATTAAAATGTAAGTCTAAAAGCTTTAAGATCTTTTACATACACCAGACAATCAAATGGCTGTGTTTTTCCTTCTCTTCTGAATTTGTTTTGTGGACAGATGAGGGGAAAGTGATGAAGTAGTTTTTAAAAGCAAAATTATTGAACTAATAATAACTAAGTGAAATCCTTTATAAAAGCTTTTAATTGCCTTAAATTTGTGAAAAACTACCCAGGAGATTGACAAATTCACATGAATGAACCGTATTATACTAGTGAGAGAACCCTTGGCCTGAAGCCAGGAAGAACAAATAGAATGGACCATTCTCACTTGGCTGGAAATTATCAAAAAGCTAAAAGAAAGCTATGGAGTTAAAGTGACATGTTTGCATGGTGGGAAAAAGATCAAATATTGATCGTCCAAGCTGAGGTAATTAGAGCGGTTGTCAAGGAGATGGGATGCATGTCGTTAGCCTTACAGAAATGCATCTTTGTTTTACACTGAGTGAATTAGCAGTTCACCAGTTGGCAGTGCTTTTATTTTTTTAAAAGGTTTGCATACTATCTAGTACTTGCTCAGTCTTGTAATTTTTTTTAACAAACAAATGCTTATAAGCTTTAAAAAAAGATTATTGCAAATATTGAGGGTTTTCCAGACTGGCTTTTCTGGAAGCTTTTTGTTTGAAATGGAATTGCATAGCATGTATCTTACTATTATTGTAAGGGTATACTGAAGCAGAGTTGCAGACTATAAATGAAGCGAGATGAATGCAGAGGAATCCAATTGGCTGCAGTTTTATTAGAGCTAAGCAACCTACAGCCCGGTAGTAAATCCTTGCATATTACAATCAGACCAATGGGGAATGGAAATTTGGACCGTCATGGGAACATAGGAACCCATCTGCTGGGGCTGGTGCCACTAGTGAATTCCTTCCAGTGTCTGTCCTCATTAATAGCCCAACCTGCTGTGCTGAGATTTCACACTGTGACTCTCTCTCCTCCATTAACTATATCCAAGAAGGCCTTATATTGATAGTAGGCATCTCCTCCCATGTTTCATCAGTAAAGTAATCCTGCCCAGATTACCAAATCAAAAAACAAAGGTGTACTATGAGCTACAAATATATGGTAGTACAGCATTACTGAGGAGCACAAAAATTTACTGCAAAATGCATTCCTGTAAATCAGATACACTCCAGTCTTACAATAGCCACCAACAAGATGGGCTGGCTGCTCTGCCTATTATTGAGAAACTGGGAGAAAGGACTGGGAAAAACTGCTACCTTTGTAACTTGTTCTTTGGGATGTATTGCTCACATCCTTTCTATTGTAGGTGTATGTGCTCACCACATGCACTAGTGCTGGAAGTTTTTCCCTCAGTGGTATCTTTGAGGGACTGTCTCTGGCACCCTCTGAAGTGGCATGCATATACACCATTATAAGGGACACTGTTCTATCTCAGTTCCCTCCTCCTGAACTCTGACAGTGGGGAAGAAGGGTGGATCACAGAACGTACATGAGCAACACATCCCAAAGAGTAAGTTATGAAAGATAACCATCTTTTCTTCAAGTCTTTGCTCTATGTCCATTCCAGTGTAGTTGAGACTCCCAAGCAGTACCACCAGAAGCGGATAGGAATTCATGGACATGTCAGTTGCAACTCTCCCAAATCCAGCATCCTCTCTGGTTTGCTGGATGATGGCGTAATGCGCTGTGAATGTATGTACTGATGAGCACATTGTGGTCCTGAAGATATCCTGGATAGGGACATGTGCCAGGAAGTCAGCTGAAAATGCCTGAGCCCTAGTCAAGTGAACCTTCACTATTAGTGGAGGCACAGCCAGCGCCAAGACGTAACAAGTATGGATGCAGGTAATGACCCAATTTCAAATCCTCTGAGAGGACACCAGAAAGTCAGCTATTGCAATAAAGAGCTGAGTAAATCAGTGGAAAGGCTTGGTGTGCTCTAGGTAAAAAGCCAGGACACACCTGACATGCAGAGCGTGCAGCTATCTCTCCTCATTTGTTATGTGAGGCTTTGGACAGAACATCGGGAGGAAGATAATCCTGGTTGACATGGAAGTGTGACACCACGTTTGGCAGGAAGGGTGAATGCGGCCACAACTGAACCTTGTCCTTGTAAAATATCATATACAGGCGCTCCGAATGAGGGCTTTAATCTTAAGAAACATGTTTCACCATGGTAATAGCTACAAGGAATGCAAACTTCCATGAGAAGTGGGAAAGGCAACAAGAAGCCATAGGTTCAAAGGGTGGACTCTTGAGCATGAGGAGAGGACTAGCTTGAGGTCCCATTGGGGAACTGAGTCCTGGATCAGTGGAAAGAGTCTTTCAAGGCCATTCAGGAACCTGATCGACATCTCATGTGAGAATACCAATGTACCTAAGATGAAAGGAGGGAGAGCCAAAATGGCTGCCAGGTGCACCTTGATCAAACAGAAGGCAAGGCCCTGCTGCTTTAAATGAAGCAGGCAATCCAGGACTGATGGTAGAGAGAACTCTGTTGGGGAGATATTCCATTCTGACGCCCAGCAGGAGAAATGCTTTCACTTTGCCAGGTAAGTTGCTCTTGTTCTTCTTGATTCAGCTATGCAGCATCCAACCTGTGAGGTGGAGAAAGGCAAGGTTTGGGTGCAGGAGCCAACCATGATCCTGCGAGAGTAGGTCTGGGCAGCTGGGATATGGCCATGTTGCTGCTATAGCCAGATCAATGAGCATGCAAAATATATGCTGGCAAGACCATGTTGGGGCAATCATACTGACCTTGTCCTTGATTTTTGAGAGGACTTTGCTGATGAGTGGAATTGGTGGAAAGTCTGGGTGATGGCGTGCAATAAGTCTCCTGACCATGACAGGAGAAAGGCACCAGAAAGTGAGCCTTTGCTAAGGCCTTAGAGAGAGCAGAACTGATTACCCTTTCTGTCGAATCTGGTGGTGAACAGGTCCACTTGGAGAGCTCTCCAATTTTGGGGGAGCAATCTGATGACCTCCTAATGAAGAGACCACTTGTGATGAGAAAAAAAGGACCGGCTGAAGCGATCTGCCGGGGAGGCAGAAAAGCCTCAGGCTGGACTGCATGCTGAATGTAGCAGTCCCACAGATGGAGGACCTCCTGAGCAAGCAGAGGCTCATGAGAAGGATCCCAGAAGGGGGATGCGGAGGGAGAGTGGTGTGTGTGTGGGGGGGAATAAACTAGAGGATATACCCCACTGTTATTGTGCAGAGGATGCAGTGGTCTGATGTTAGAGAGGCCCAGGGAGATAGGAAAGGGAGACATATGGTTTGAAAAAAGCAGGGCTGCTGGATCTAGTACACAGTCTGGAAGAAGGTCACCCTCAGCACACCCTAAAAATGACTGCTTATTACCCATTGATTGAAAGTGGAGCTTGAGTGAGCTAAGGAGACCTGTTGTAGGCCTTGCCAGCACTTGTAGCCCTTGTTTTTTCTGCAGAAGTGCTCCGTTCAGTAATGGTTCCCAAACCTGTGGGACTGCTGCAGCCTGAAATGCTTGCTTGTGAGTGCCCATGTGTAAAGATCCACCGAGCACAGAGCAGCCTTGGTGTCTTTCAGGCATGAAACTTACTGTCCATGAACAGTGCCAAGCCATTCAAGAGGAGGTCCTCGATGGATTGCTGAGTCTTCACTGACAGATCCAATGATTGCAACCAGAACCCACACTTCATAGAAATGGCCAAACTCATGGTTCAGCTGTGCACTCTACTGCATCTGAGGCCATTTGGAGGGGACAGTTAACCATCTACTCTAGAGTGAGACATTACTAGGAACCTGATAACTGCCTATTTGGCTTCCACATAACTTATGACTTGGCTCATAACAAACCAATCATAGGGACGTATACTATCCCATCCTTCACACCAGCACCTGAGATAGACTCTGATGTGCTGGGAAAGTAGGGCAAGTCGTAATAGATAAATGCAACAGATCTGTCCTCTGCTTGTTACATTCCCACAGAATAACATATTGTCTTCAAAGTTCTTAAAGGTTTGGTACCATAGAGTCTGAAAGATCTCTCCAGAGTCAAGACTGTAGTCCTTAACTCTGCCCCTGTGCCACCACTGAATTACCTGCCCAAGGCTGAATTTGTTTGTGCAAGACACAGAGCCTTCTAAAGGACGGATACACAACCAGAGAACGCAGCCCTGAAGGAACCAACAATTATGCCAAACCTCACTACTTTCTGTTTCAGTGTACAGTGCACTTCTTCAACTTAGTCTTCACTGATAAAGGAAGCACATTATATAAAACACAAAACACAAAGAAAGGACATTAAAAACCCCAAACAAAACAAAGACCACACATGATTTTTCCCCCAAAGAGAAAAATGGAAAAGGAACTACATGACACATTGATTTTCACAACTGATTTTGTTCATAAACAAATCATAGGGACATATACTATCCCACCCTTCCTCTAGTTCCCCAGAACATTTTTCTATTATGGCATTGTTGGAAGTTGGTCCATTACGCTAGTGATTAGGGTAATATAATAAAATCAATGTTGATGATGATAATAATACCTAGCTCTTACATAGTTCTTTACATCAGTATATCCCAAAGCACTTTACAATCTTTAGTCTAATAAGCCTCATTGCACTCTCATGAGGAGGGGCAGGAGGCGAAAATGGGGTAGAGAAAAGTTGAGACACTCAACCAAGATCATACAGAAAGGCTTTGGGACAGCAGGAACTGAACCCGAAGTTGATCAAAGCTGTGAACTCAGGGATCCTTCTTGTTCACCCCCCAAGTAGATCCAAGTGTTAAGAAGAAATAAAACCATGTCCTACCTGTTTATAACCTGCAAGAATTTGCCACTTCTCTTTCACCTGTTATTTCACTATTTTTACCCAGGGCCTTGTAATACAGATTTGATGAAAAAAAACCCAACAACGATGCTTTTCACATGAAAAACCAATGTCAATTTGAGAACTTGCTGAAAAATACGTTTGTAAAGAAGAGACAAAGCCCCTGTCTCTCATAGATATCTACCACAGAGAGAAGACCTGTTGCAATCATGTCACAGAAGAGCAATATAATTAGTTATTTCGTCCACTTTTCCTCCAAGGTTAAAACAGTTGGAAGCATTCATCACATGTTTTAAATAATATTCCATCCTGTCCTGCTACAGTACATCAAACTGTCCTGAGCACCTGAAAAGTGCTATATAAATGTAATGTGGTATTATACTCATTTTCCCGCAAGCAAAAAGGTGTACTCTTGTTCTAGCAAGGGAGATTTAATTTGATAGGACTTAAATTTTGTCCAAAGCAACCCCCCTCCAAAATCATACAGCAGGTTTTTGTGGGTTTGTAACATCACAGCCCTTGAAAAAAAGTAGATGGGAAACCCAGTTGCTTTTTCACTTAATTAGAACTGGAAATAAAGCAATTTTCATGCATTAACAGGCCACTGACCTACTGATAAGTTAAGATGATAATAAGATAGCACAGTTAATTAGTCTTTGAAACATTTATTCCCTCAACCTCTAATCCTAAAACAAATATTTGTACTGAAAAGGATAACAATATAGACACATTACATATTAAGTTTTTGCTTGTTTCAAAGAGGTATCAGTCTGATGTTTGGTAAGGACCTCTATCTGTCTGAAGAATAACAAGGAATTAAAATATTGTAAAATTTAAAACTGGATTCAGAGTGTGTGACGTCCAACATCTGAATAGGAGTCAGATTTCACTTTTGGTTCAGTCCCCTAATGCTATAACAGTTTAATTTAGTTGTATCAGAGATTTTTATCTACAATTAAATTAAGAGCTAGAACAGCACAATTGTTTGATAAACTGCTGAAAAATTAATTTGCAACTGATGAGAGATGGTAAAATCGATAATGTCTTGCAGCAATTCTACATCTGTATTAGCTTTTTGTAAGTTCTGCTAGCTGCTGAAACATCAGAGCTGATAAAAGATGCCTGTCATATTGTTTTCTTAAGCCAGATATTGTACATTAACACTGGCTTTTCTCATCTATACCTAAAGCATGCATTATGCAACTAGGAGATAAAGTTCAAGTTCATTTTCTTAAGAGTGCTGGAGGGCCTGAGAGAGTCTCTGTTTACTCTATTCAAAAGCAAGCAGAGCCATCTTAATAAGGATTAGATTGTGCTATTTGCTTTTGACTAAATATTCAAGTCCTAAAAAACAGTGATTGTCTGACTTTACCTGGAGCAAAATTTAGGATTGCAGGAAAAAAGGAGTCAAATACGTCAAGACACAAATAAACTTTGAAAATATATAGCTACAAACAATAAATGAAACAAAATATAAACAAATTTTGTAACATTGTAACTCCATAATCTTGTTTAAAATAGGGTATTTGAGATGGTTTCATTGTCTAACAACATGCTTCTTACTTCAACAACCCATAATTTCCTCATTGATGATATCACCATCATAATGGATACAGATGGGACCCAGGGGCATAATCCACATATATTAGTGATTACAGAAGAAATAAGCAAGTAGTCAACAAGGTTAGTAATAATATTTTGGCTTATACCAAATGTGACCTTCCACAGAAGAATTTAAACACTTTGCAGCCATTAATGAATAAAGCCAAACAGCAACTCCATAACCCAAGATTATGCAGGAAGGCTCTAGAAGAGCTAGGAAGAGAACCCTTTCAAATGGCTCCAGCTCTTGTGTCTTAACCACGAGTACCCTTCCTTCCCAGAGACAGTCTTGGACGAGGAGTTTGGATAATTCTAAGGTTCTTGTAATCAATTTGTTAGAACCTCCAAGAGTCTGACTCTATCACAGTAAGGACTTGGCTGCACCAGAAAGTTACTGCACTGAGTGGCAGGGTGTGAATCAAAAGCTCTGCATTACCCGTGGACCCTTTCCTGCGCATTAATGCTACATCTTCACTACGACCTACAGGTGTGATTCCCCAGCTTGCATATATAGACTCACATTAGAGCTCATTGAGCTACAACAACTACCAATAGCAGGGTAGCCCGGGTAGTGGCAGTGGGGGCATGGCTGAGCTGTGCCAAGTAAAATCTGCGTAAAGGATTATGTTGCAGTAAGGCTGGTGGCGTGGTCTGGCCATCCAACCTTCAGCCCAGGACGACATGCAGGCTTGGACTCAAGTGGCTAACCTGAGCTGCCAACAGTTCCACAATTTCGACAAATCCCCACTCTTATGAAAGTGTCTTTGAAAGGCAGAAAGGACTCTATTTTTTTTTTTTTAAACTACAGGGCACTTAAATTCTCTCTTGAAAGCATGAAGTAGTAAATTGCCCTTTCCAGAATTAAAAGTTGAGGTTCTAAGGAATGCAGGTTTTTTTCAGAACCTATAGTTTAGACCACTAAATTAGTTCCTTATGTGCAAAACAACTGTAGTCTGATATTGGTGAGGTCAACTAAGAATGTGGCCAATTTCAAGAGGAGCAGGACTGAACCTTAAGATTTTTGCTAATTTGGCACAACCAGTTCTAATAGAAAGATATGTAAGTGGCTCTTTTATTCCTCCTATGAACTATACAGTAATCTCCTGATGGGCAGCGATCTGCAACAAATGCACAAAAGGGATGTATAGTATTTCTCATTTGTTTACAAATATACAAAGCTGCACAAATGAAAGCAGACAAATATGCTTGTGAGACAAGAACATCATTGGCATGGTCAAGAATGGGCTTCTATTTCTCAGACTGTTTTTCATTATCTTTTTCAAAGAGAAAATATACTTAAACAAATTGTTAAAATAAAGAACACTAACAAAAGCTACGCAAATACACTGGCAAGAAAGCCAGGAGAAGTTTCATTCATTTCCATGCTGAATGAGAGAAGCAGGTTACACTTAGACAGTTAAAAATTCATTTTAGTCAATTTAATGATAATTACTCAGCAATCACTACTTATTTATAAACATGTAAATGCTTGCTTTAGTGACAGAATTAATCATCAGATACATAAGGTATTTAATATTGTAATTAAATATAGATATATTAATGACACCAAACATTTGTTACTAATTAATACACACGGTTAATCATTAACTATCTTACTAAGTGCTTATTAGGATGTCTATGTCCATAAACAGCTGATTTGCCTTTGTCATCTGCCTGATAACATCACATTTCAGTTCAACAGAAAGGAGGAACAGTAGAAAGGGAGGGGCACTCTCTAAGAAAATTATTTATATTATTCTTACCTCACATTTTCAGAGTTATTTCTCTTCCTGCTGTAAACAAGGGACCTTTGCATTAAAAAGTGTTTCTTGCCCAGTGAATGGGAGTTTTGCTTGTGTGAGTATACTTCCCCCATGGAGGTGATTTGCATTACCCCCAGGAAAACCAAAGTTAGCAGGCTTTGTAAAGCTGACTAACATGGGGGACAGGGGGGAATGGAATCCTGGAAACTAAGTATCCTTGTGCAGATGAACTGTTACTGTTTAATAATATGTTTTTTATATATTTATTCAGGTTGTGGTAGAATAAATGCCCAAAGCCCCAGTCGTGAGTGGGAGTTCGTTAAGTTAGGTTGTGCGCACACACAGGGAGGCAGGCACTATCCCAAACAGCTTACATTTTTTTAAAAACATGAAGTGATACAAGCCAAGTGATTGGTGATGACAGGCAAACATTCTGATTAGATCCAGGGTGTTTTTGTATCCTTCTTAGTAAACTCTCAGCTGTACCTCCACATTATTTCACCATTGTTCAAATGTAGTACAAAAGTTGCCATCTGCTACTGTATTTATTTTTGTACTGAACAAGCCCCCTGCTAGAAACTAACCTGAGTTACTTCACCACCTTTTTATCATCCTGCCTTTCTATTCCCCAAATGTCGGCATCCCCCCTCCCTAAGTAGGACCTTATGCAGTGTGGGAAGCAGAGAGAAAAAGAGAGAAAACCCTTGAACAGTTACTCAACTCAACAAGTGTGGATCCCCCTGCATGATGCCCACCCCTCCCACAAAGTTTCAATAGTTCCAGGAGTAAGTGTGGTAGTCAATGTCTCCATCAAATTCTCATTTTAAAAAAATCATTGATTTCATTATTTCAGCTATTTAAATCTGAATTTTCACAGTGTTGTAATTGAAGTATGCTGACCCAAAAAGGAGTTGCAGAAGGTGAAAGGGTGTTAAAATCTTTGTGTGTGTAGACCCTTACCCTCTGAAGGCAGTGCACAAGTAGGGGTGGCAATACTGCCAATCCCCCTAAAAGAACTGAATGACAATCCTGCAACTCCCTTTTAGGTCAGGACCCCCAGTTTGAGATATGCTGGTTGCCCCTGTGAAATCTGTATAGTACAGGGTAAAAGCACACAAAAGACCAGATTTCACTTGGGGGGAAGGGAGACCAGATTTTACGATCTGTGACACATTTTCATGGCTGGGAATTTGGTAGGGCCCTACCAATGTCCAGTGTAAGCTGTGAGGACACTGGGGTGCTTAGGTGTGGAGTTATGCCAGTATGCAATTCTGGTATCTCCTTTGTGTAGTCCTATGCATGGTAGGCGTTTGCCCCAGCCTATGAGGCCTATCAGCTGGGGTGATCTCTCTGGTGTGACTAATTGTTCAAATATAAAAATTTGCTCTCCTTTTTTCCCTTCTTACACTCCTTATCATCTTTGCCTCCCAATCTCCTCTTCCCCTGTCTTTAGTAAATGTTAAAAAATAATGTAAACAAACAATGGGGCTGTTTGTAGAAGAAACAAATGGGGCAAGAGAAATGGAAATACAAGATACAAGCATAAAGGTAAGCATTCAACTTTGAGCACTGCTGGAAGTTTGCCTGGGCTATGAAACTACTGCAAACTACAGGGCTTATGAGATTTTTCTACATAGTAGACAATACATAATTAAGCAAGTATCATCATGAGCTAATGGGTCTTCACTAACAGTTTTAAACTTTGGGGGGCTTATGCTCTGGAAATTATGCTCTCTCTTCTCTACTGGTAGATTGCAAATGTAAAAAGTCACAGCCCTCTGATACCTCAGGGTGATCAGCTTCTATCATCTTGTTTGTTGAGTAATTATTTATTCCATTTATGCCTCCCTGTGAACTGTTATATGGTTTCTATGATAAGAAGAATTTTTAAAATGGACATGTCATGAAAAATGCTGGGGTAGAACTAGCTACTGATGATGGAATTTAAACTACGTTCCCGGTAGCTCTACATGATAGATGTTCAGGAAATCTGAATTATCCAAAATACAATTGATTGAATGTGCATATTTGTAATTACTTAAAAAGTAGAATAGGTTGCCTCTTTTCCATTTTTGGAGACATAAATTTCAGATTTCAGTCCAACATTTTGCAAAATATTGTTTTGAAATAACTCAACGGCTTTTTCATTACAAGAGAGAGAACAACCCATTTTAAGTAGTTAAAATATTAATTTCTAAGGATTTTTTCCAACTTGTGATTGAGCAATGAGCTAACTGATGGTTAAGTGACTGTGTTCAAATCTTCCAGAGAAATTTACTCTTGACCTGTGATCTGAAGCAATGACATTTACATGTATCATCTCCAGAAAAAGCAGTACCATAGCATGTGCACACATGCAATAACAGTAATGTATGTACAAATAAGATTGAAATATTCTAACAGGAACTAATAGCTGTTCTGGGCCCAAGACATTCTGAGGCTATAGCTACACTGGAAAGTTTTGGCGACAAAAGTGCTATCGACATGCACAAGTCGCCATAAAGAATGTCACCAAATCATGATTGCACTACCATTCTCTGTCACCATATCATGGCCACATTGTTAGCTCCAGTGTCGACAGAAAGAGCAGTGTGGGTATACATCTGGAATTCTGGAAGAATTCCACCACGATTTCAACAGCTTCCACCCCAACATTAACCTCTGCCTGGACCAGTCTTCACGGGAGGTCCACTTCCTGGACACAATGGTACAGATAAGTGACGGTCACATAAACACCACCCTATACCGAAAACCTACCGATCGCTATGCCTACCTTCATGCCTCCAGCTTCCATCCTGGACACACCACACGATCCATTGTCTACAGCCAAGCACTGAGGTACAACCGCATTTGCTCCAACCCCTCAGACAGAGACCAACACCTACAAGATCTTCAACAAGCATTCTTCAAACTACGATACCCACATGAGGAAGTAAGGAAACAGATCAACAGAGCCAGACGTGTATCCAGAAGCCTCCTGCTGCGGGACAAGCCCAAAAAAGAAACCAACAGAACACCACTGGCCATCACCTACAGTCCTCAGCTAAAACCTCTCCAACACATCATCAGTGATCTACAACCCATCCTGGACAACGATCCCTCACTTTCACAGGCCTTGGGAGGCAGGCCAGTCCTCGCCCACAGACAACCCGCCAACCTGAAGCATATTCTCACCAGCAGCTATACACCGCACCACAGTAACTCTAACTCAGGTACCAATCCCTGCAACAAACCTCGGTGACAACTCTGCCCACATATCTACTCCAACGACACCATCACAGGACCTAACCAGATCAGCCACACCATCACTGGCTCATTTACCTGCACATCTACCAATATAATATATGCCATCACGTGCCAGCAATGCCCTTCTGCTATATACATTGGCCAAACTAGACAGTCCCTACGCAAAAGAATAAATGGACACAAATCAGATATTAGGAATGGCAATATACAAAAACCTGTAGGAGAACACTTCAATCTCCCTGGGCACACAATAGCAGATTTAAAGGTAGCCATCCTGCAGCAAAAAAACTTCAGGATCAGACTTCAGAGAGAAACTGCTGAGCTGCAGTTCATCTGCAAATTTGACACCATCAGCTCAGGATTAAACAAAGACTGTGAATGGCTAGCCAACTACAAAAGCAGTTTCTCCTCTCTTGGTATTCACACCTCCAGATCAGCTGCTAGAAGTGGGCCTCATCCTCCCTGATTGAATTTACCTCGTTATCTCTAGCCTGATTCTTGCCTGCATATTTATACCTGCCTCTGGAAATTTCCACTACATGCATCTGACAAAGTGGGTCTTTGCCCATGAAAGCTTATGCTCCAATACATCTGTTAGTCTATAAGGTGCTACAGGACTCCTTGTCGCTTATCCCAAAGTGCCTGGCTGTTAGGCACCGTGGAAATGCACAACATAGCACAAGGCATTCTGGGAATGCCTCTTTGCTTCACAGCCTTTCCAGGGCTTGCGGCTTACTTTTGTGCTATTTCAAACCGACAGTTCTTGCTGTGTTCAATATGCTTAGGGCATCATGGATTGCAGCAGAGATACTTATGAACTTAGTCTCAGGCTAGGTCTATACCATAGCCTTTTTTTGGAAAAAGCTATGCAAATTGTGCTTCACAATTTGCATAGCTTTTTCCAATTGCTTTTCCAGAAGAGGCTTTTCCGCCATTTGGACCCATCTAGACCGAGGTATACAGGGCTCCCGGAAAGAGCACCTTTGCTCTTCTGCAAAAAAAAGTGGAAGAGCAAATGTGTTCCCTGAACATGGAGGAGTTTTTAACCCCCGCAGTCTAGACGTACCCTCAGAGGAAGAAGACTTGACTGCAGACGACAGTATGAGTGACCCAGCTGCTAGTGCATTGGGCTAGAGTGACCCAGCTGCTAGTGCCTCAAAGACACTGAAGTGATCTAAGGTATGCCCCAATAAGCAATGAAAACTCTGTCAAGGGAAATGGTACTCGTCTTCCCCCCTTCCTGTCCAGAAAGGGCACCCACTCTAGTCCCTCTTGGATGGAGACACGCGTCTTTCTCCATCCTGGCTGGGGTATGTCCAGGCTGAACAGTTCCCTGTCTTCACATTGCTATTCCCCAACAAAAGACAGGGTCTCTAAACAAGGCCTGCTTTGCTTCTCCTCAGAAACAATTCACAGTGTAATTGCCACCGTTAGGATACCACACAGCTCTTTATAAAGTAGCATATTTATTTGTAAGGCAAAAAGCCTTATGGAGAACACCACATGTATGTTAGTAAGATAATCAGAGATAACCCCCTTTCCAAAAAGGGCTCTGAATGCTGATTAGTCCATCAAACTTCATACAGGTGTTTTTCCTGTGCTCACTAGTTCATCACAGCTTCAGCTCAGAACAAGCACCCAAATCTTCTGGGATCTCACTGAACCCATCCCTAAGGATTGGATCATCCCTGGATCAGAGGTACTGTCCATAAGATGGAGCATAAAGAAGGCCCAGAGTCAGTTTTAACTCAAGCTATTTAACCAAAAATTATGTATTTGTCTGTGAGGGACCAGGGATTGGAGGGTCAAGTCCAATGGCTGGAGTCAGGAGTTTGGAATCGGAGCCAGGGTCAGAGGTAAACTCAGGAGTCTAGCCAGGGGGTAAATATTGGAGTCAGCAACAGGGGTGGAGCAGAGACTTGGGGAAGATGTGAGTCTGGGATGAGATGGGTTGGAACAGCATGGCAGGCAGGCTAGTAGAGAGGATCCAGTCTCCCTTTCTCTGGAATTCCCTCAAACGAGTAAGATTTCCCCTTGGACGCCTATAACTGATGAGTACATGGATGAGAAATTAGGCCAATTCTGGCAAGGAACACTCTCTGTCAATGGGTGCACATGAAGTCTCTTATCTCTGCCGATGCCTGCAGCACTGATGCGGACCCGAGCACGCGCCTTATGTCAGGCTCTCTGATCTTCTTCATGAAGATGTTGCTTGATCTCAAAGTTTTGGGCACCGTTTTTGATGCTGGTCCTCCAGATTACTCAATCCTTCACCTGCCTCTCCAAGGTGTCAGCATCAATGCCGTACTTTACCTGGATGCAGAAAATCTGTTTAGGCAAGCATGTGTCAGGCATCCTGACCATGTGACCAGACCATTGTAGCAACTGTGCTGAAGAGGCAACTGTATGAGCTAAGTGTGGCGTGCAAACTAGTGCAGCTCGATCACCTGAAAGAGACAGGTGTAGTTGTCTCGCTACAAAGGTACTACTGCTCCACCAACACCCAAGCACTACGGATTCACAGTGGCAGCCAGTCAGTGTCACCTAAGTGGTTTGACAACTTCCTGTGCCTCTTTCTGGCTTAAACAGTGCACCCTGGACAAAATCAGGTGCCTTTGAGGGCAGGGCTTTTTGTGAGCTAAAGCTTTGCTAGACCCCTTCTCCAGGGCTCTCACTGAGCTGCTACGTGGCAGCCAGGATCTGAGCACCATGATCACTCCCAGTCATTTGGCTGGTTAATCCAGTTTGAACCAATTTAGCAAGCCTCTCCCCAGATTGTGACACTTCTCTGGAGTTGTTACAATCAGAATGAATTTACCTAATTACCCCACATTCATAGTTTCTGGAGGATGGTGGTTCCTCTCTTCCACAGAATTACATGAAATTAATCAACAGTATATATAAATATTTGTATTTTAACAAAATAAGCTCTTAAAATACTTAATGCTATTTTAATAAGGTTTGTCCAGTATACTGTCATCTCGAACATCAATATTAATAAGACACTGGGAAGAGGAAGTGCAGTAACGATGGTTCTTCAAGATGTGTCCCCGTGGGTGCTCCACTCAAGGTGTCGGGTCCATCCCGGCGCCGCTGGTCGGAGGCTTTTCGGTAGCCGTGATCAGCCAGGCCGCACATGCGCAGTTCCAATCGCGCGCCGTGCGCGCCCTTTCTAATGTTGCGCGGTCCGGCCCCTCGCCAGTTCCTCTCACCACTCGGTACCTGCAACGAGAACCAGAGAAGACCCGGAGCGGGGAGGAGGGTGGGACATGGAGCACCCACGGGGACACATCTCGAAGAACTATCGTTACTGCATGAAGGTGAGTAACTTCCTCTTCTTCTTCGAGTGGTCCCCGTGGGTGCTCCACTCAAGGTGAGTGCAAAGCAATAGCCATGAACGCGCCCCAGGTCAATGGTGCTCTGCAGCAGAAGAACCGCAGATGCTATCGCATAGTGACGTATGAAAGAAGAACTGGAGGACCAGGTGGCAGCCCAACAAATATCACTTAAAGGCACTCCCCGGGCAAAGGCCATGGAGGTTGCTACTGCTCTAGTAGAGTGTGCAATGGGTTGTGACAGAAGGGGTCTGCCTCGCATTGCATGGCACTTGGAAATACAAAGGGTGATAAGCCTGGCAATTCGCTGGCTGGATAGTGCATTACCCTTGGAGCGTCGTGCTATGGATACTAATAGCCTGTCCATTCGCCTCCATGGACGGGTTCTGTCTATATAGAAGGACAACGCTTGGCGAACATCAAGCGTGTGTAACAAGGCATCTGTAGTTGAAGAATGAGGTTTGGGGTAAAACGCGGTGAGAACAATAGGTTCATTAATATGAAAGGAAGAACAGATCTTAGGGGTGAACGCAGGGTGTAAGCATAATGTGACCGTATCTGTAGAAAACAAAGTAAAAGGGGGTATTGCCATAAGCGCCCCTAGTTCACTGACTCTGCGTGCTGAAGTGATTGCCAAGAGGAAAACCACCTTCATCGTTAACATTTGCAGCGGAACCGAAGCCAAAGGCTCGAAGGGGGGATACATGATAGTATTTAGTACCAAGTCAAGGTTCCAGGCAGGAGGGGGTGGCCTGCGAGGTGGGTATAGATTCATTAGACCCTTCAGAAACCTTTTCGTTGTTTGATGAGAAAATACTGAGGAACCGTCTATTGGGTAATGGAAAGCACTGATAGCTGCCAAATGCACTTTCAGAGATGACAGTGAGAGGCCCGTATTCTGGAGCTGAAGAATGTAACTGAGGACGCGGTGTAAAGGAGCCAGCAGGGGCAGGACATTATTTTGGAGGCACCACTGCGAGTACCTGCGCCACTTCGCCAAGTAAGTATTTTGTGTAGATCTCTTTCTGCTATGTATCAATATTGTTTTAACCTGGTCTGAACACAGGGTTTCGTTCTGTCTGAGCCAGTTATTAGCCATGCTGTCAGATGTAACGCGTCCACTCTCGGATGAAGAAGCGAGCCTTGTTCTTGCGAGAGAAGGTCCGGGTGAAGAGGGAGAGGCCAGGGCGGGCGAAATGACATGTTGTGCAAGAATGGGTACCACTGCTGTCTCCGCCAAGCTGTGGATATCAGGATTACTGTTGCTGCTTCTATTCTGATCTTCTCTAACACCCGAGGGATGAGGACCGTCAGAGGAAATGCGTACAAGAGCGTCCTCTTCCAGGTGGTTAGGAGTGCATCGCCGAGGGAACCCTTGCTGATGCCCGTTCTGGAGCAAAACAGGCGACACTTTGTGTTGTCAACGGTGGCAAAAAAATCTACCGGGGTGCTCCCCATCTGCGGAAAACGTGATGTAGTATATCCGCCCTTATCTCCCACTTGTGATCTAAGGGAAAACGCCTGCTCAGAGAGTCCGCAATTGCATTGTTGATGCCAGGTAAGTATGATGCTGCTATGGTGATATCGCTCCTTATGCACCAATTCCAGAATCTCACCGCTTCGGAGCATAGGGAGCGTGATCTTGCACCTCCCTGCCTGTTTATGTAGTACATCGCTGCCACATTGTCTGTCAGGACCCTGACAGACATGCCTTTCAGGTGCGGAAGAAAGTGTCTGCATGCATGAAAGATGGCTCTTAGTTCTAACAGATTGATATGAAGACATCTTTCGCTGGGAAGCCACTTGCCCTGTACACACTCGTCGTTCATATGAACTCCCCAGCCGATGAGGGAAGCATCTGTTGTGATCTGGACTGAAGGCTGTGGCCGGTGAAATGGGACTCCCGTCATGAGGTTGTGTGCCTTTGCCCACCATCGTAGGGACGTACGTACGTAAGGTGGAGGAGATACTATTTTGTGGATGCTGTGTTTCACGGGTACCTATACAGTTGCCAGCCAGTGTTGTAGGGCTCTTAAGTGAAGCCGCGCATGAGGGACAACAAAGGTGGTCGCGGGCCATGTGACCTAGGAACTTTAGACAATCGTGTACCGAGACTGTCGGCGCCTTGTCGAGTACGTAGACTAGATTTTGAATTGACTGGAATCTGTCTAGTGGTAGATACGCCCTCGCCGTGCGGGAGTCGAGGTCTGCTCCTATGAATTTTATGCTCTGTGTTGGGTCTAGCGTTTATTTCTGCTCGTTTAGTATGAGGCTGAGAGAATCGAAAGTCCGTCTGGCCACAGCAACCATCCACGCGGTCTCTTCCTGAGATGCCACTTCGATCAAACAATTGTCGAGATATGGAAAAATGACAACCCTGAGATGACAGAGATGTGCTGCAACGACAACGAGAGTTTTTGAGAAAACTCTCAGAGCTGAGGCCAGGCCGAAGGGTAGGACGCGATATTGGAAGTGCTTGTCGTTTATTACGAAGCGGAGAAAATGTCTGTGTGCTGGATGTACAGTTATATGGAAATAGGCGTCCTGCAAGTCGAGGGCAGCGAGCCAATCATTTGTGTTCAGAGATGGGATAATTGTAGCAAGGATCACCATCTTGAAGCGCTGTTTTCAAAGGTAATAATTCAGACCGCGAAGATCGAGGATGGGTCTCCAACCGCCTGTTCTCTTTTGCGTTAGGAAGTACCGCGAATAAAACCCTCTTCCTTTGAACTCGGTTGGGACCCTCTCTATCGCCCCGATGGTAAGCAGGCGGTAGGCTTCTTGTTGTAGGACCGTTTCATGAGATTGGTCCCTGAAGAGGGACGGGGTTGGTGGGGTTGTGGGAGGAAGGGAAGTGAAGGGGATGGTGAAACCTTTCCTTACAATCTCCAATACCCATTTGTCAGATGTTATTTCAGTCCATTGGTGGTAATAGGGCCGTAGACGATGGTGAAAAATGGGTTTGGTGGCAACAGTGTTTACAGCAACGATTGGTATGTGCATGCCCTCGACAAAGAAGTCAAACTTGCTGCTTGGATGTCGACGGATTAGTTGGACGAGGTGGCTGGGGGCGTCTGTGCTGAGGCCTCTGTTTGGGGCACACCTGATCAAAAGGACGGTTCTGCTGCCTATTAAATTGGAAATCATACTGTCGCTGATATGGAAATATTTTCTGTGTCAGAATGGGGGAACATACATCCCGAGCGTGCATAATGTTGTTTGCGAGTCTTTGCCTGTGTGGAGGACCTCATCTGTTTTCTCAGCGAACAACTTGAGCTTATCAAAGGGGAGATCCTCCACTTTGGCCTGTAGATCCTTAGGTGCCCCCGCTGTCGCTAGCCATGAAGCCCTTCTCATAGACAGCAGTTGCTACAGAGCAGGCCGCCGTATCTGCAACGTCCAAAGCAATCTGAAGGCCCGCCCTTGAGCACGCGTAACCTTCCTGTATGATTGCTCGTAATAATGTTGTCGGTTTCAGAAACCCTGTGTGCCATGTCCGTCAGTTTAGCTATGTTGTCAAAGCTGTGGTTGGACAACAGTGCTGCATAGTTCGCAATGCGGAGGAGCAGTGTGGAAAATGAATAGACTTTTCTGCCAAAGATGTCAAGCTTCTTGGCATCCTTATCTGCCCCCGTGCTCTTCACCTGCAGGTTCTTAGCTCTTTGCAGGGCTGCATCCACCACCAGTGAGTTCGGCAGTGGGTGAGAGAAGAGGAATTCTGATCCCTTCGATGGAACGAAGTACCTCTTTTCTGTTCTTCTAGATGTTGGTGCGGTCGAAGCTTGAGTATGCCAGATCTCTGAGGCTGACTCCAGAATTGCTTCGTCAATAGGCAAAGCCACTCTGGACTGTTGCCTAGGGTGCAAATTCTTTAGCAGCTTGTACTACTTAGTTTGGACCGCTGACAACTGAATGTCCTGTGATTCTGCAACCCTTTTAAACAGGTCTTGGAACTCGCGCATATCATCTGGGGGAGAGGTGTCCCCTGCGAAGACAGCGTCATCGGGGGATGATGAAGAAAGGCCAGCTGGTGGAAGATCTTGTGGCTGCTCCTCAGTGTCCCTAATCTGTCCTCTTCTGGCTTGGATAATTGTGGTGGGAGCGAAGGGACGTTAGGAGTGGGTCCCGGAGAAGGGGCCCTCTCCTGGGAATGGACAGGTGGTGAGTGCTGTCTGCTAGAGGATAAGTGGCAGCAGTACAAATGAGAACGCGAGCGTGATGCCATGCCTATAGGGAGTGTGGTAAGCACTATAACGGTAATCGGAATACTCCAGTGATGATCTTCTAGAGGAATAAGAACTGTCATGTCTGCTCCGATAGGATCTAGGCGGGGAGCGTGTGGGAGACCAAGACCTGTGAGGTGAGGTCCGGTGGTGAGCTAGACAATATCTGTAGACATGAGTATGATGAGATCTCGAGTACCACCTTGGCGATAGAGGACTGCGCCGGTACCGAAGCTCAATCCCGGACTGAGATCTGCCATGCAGCGAGTAATGGAGGGGAGGTGATGGAGAGGGTGCTGGTGAAAATACTGGAGATGGAGACAGCGAAGATATTCTCTGTGCCAATTTCTTAGCCGCTTTCATGGGGACTGAGGTCACGTTATGAGTATCCTCGACAGGAGGATGGTCATTATCATCCGTCACTAGTATTGGTGAATGTGAAGCGGATGCAGGAGAAGAAACGATGGCTGGAGCCGGTACGGATGCTGATGAAATGTGGCGGTCCTGCCGTGGTGCCGAGGGCGGTGCCGTCTCTTGTGCGGCGCCGGCTCCGGAGCTCTCCCAAGGCGATCTCCAGGGTCCCGCACCGTTGTTGCCCCATGTTGATCTTTCGGTGCCGCCAGCGCCGCCTTAAGGGGGCTCGGTGCCGGTTGACTCAGGCTTCTTGGCTCCGGGCTGTGTGATTCCTGCGGCTCCGAGATTGGTGCCGTATCGGATCTTAACGGTGCCATCTGCGGTGCCGATCGCTCCCGTTCCCGAGGACGCCACCATTTTGTGCCCCGCTTTAGATGCGGATGACGGTGCCGGCACTGATGTTGAGCGTACTAGTGGCGCAGGTGCTCCAGGGCTAGCCCAGGCCCCGGCCCTAGGTGGGTACCAAACAGTCCCCGAAGTGCCCGGCCCTTCGTCTCGGCTCAGCCTGGGCCGCCGAGTGGCGGATAAGGAACGGATGGGGGAGGCTTTTTCCTTTTTTGAGGCCAGCACCCCAGGTGATGACGCTCTCCTTTTTTGTACTGGAGCTGGATCCTGAGGGGCTGCGTCCGAAGGCTGTAAAGCCTTATCAAAGAGTATTAATTTCAATCGCATGTCCCTCTCTCTGCGTGCTCTGGCCGTTAACTTTGAACAATGTATGCACTTCTGTGGGACATGCGATTCCCCCAGGCAGCGAATACATGCGGCGTGGCCGTTGGATGCCGGTATAGCGTCTTTGCACTGGGAGCATTTCTTAAATCCTGGTGATCCGGGCATATTGTGTCCCAGGAAATGTCTTAAAGCAAAAACTAACTATAACGGAAAGAACAGTGAACAACAAACTAACTAACTATCTAAACGGTAGGAGAATTTTTTTTTTTTTTTTTATAACTAACTAACCGACTACCTAAGAAACTATTATGCTGAAAACTAATTTTTAAAACTTTTCTTTATAGAGTGGCCGTCTCTGTGAGGAGAGACAACGGAGCTCCACCAGCAACCGAGGACAGTTGAGAGGAACTGGCGAGGGGGCGCAACGTTAGAAAGGGTGCGAATGGCGCGCAATCGGAACTGCGCATGCGCGGCCCAGCCAACCACGGCTACCGAAAAGCCTCCGACCAGCTGCGCCGGGATGGACCTGACACCTTGAGTGGAGCACCCACGGGGACCACTCGAAGAAGAAATAAGGCTTTTCTACGTAAGCTGCTCAAAGCTGAAAGAGTGCTGGTCAAGAGATCTGCAGTATTTACAGCAGAAGGTTGTAGAAAAGTTAAATCTAAAGTGAAATTACCGATGCTAAGTATTTTTCCAGTCCCACTGGCAAGCACTGATTGGCTTAAAATAGTAGTTGGACGATTGGTATTCAGTGTGTAAAAAATAGGAATGGGGGCTGATTCTCCACTCCATCTGGTGGAGACTTGCCCACTGGGCACTAGCTGCAGGTCTCTGATTCAGGGTTACTGTAACTTAAACATCTTACATCAGTTGGAGACCAGGCATAGCTCCACTCCACACTTCCACATCCTTCTCTGCTCTCTGTCTGGTACTTAACACAGCACTCGCATGCTCCCTCTCTCCCCTTACTCTGAGGTTGCGGGTAGCTAATGGTGCAGCATGTGTCAGAGTTGCCCATGCCAGCATTACTTCAGTGAAGAGTTCCCCTAAAGGAAGAAAATTCTCCACTCATTTTTTAATATTTCAGCAGACCAAAGCATCTGGCCCGTGGTTTCAACTGCAAATACATTGAAGATGATCATGGTACCAAGCTATCTAAAACAGATTTTTAAAATATCTGGTGAAATCTCTCAGGAAAAATTTACCCAGCTTTTGTGGTTAGAATTCTCAGAAAATGTTCTTTACTTATAAACATTTCTCTGGATAAAAAGAAAAAAAGACAATGCTCTGGAATTTTAATTTTAATACTGTACAGTACTTAGATAAGTAAGTGATGAACACTATATGGAAACAACCAACCAATACATAAGCTATATTTGAATACCTAACATTCAGTAAATTGAGCACGTTTGCCAACTTACTTCCTGCTCTAATTAAACATAACAGATCCATGACTTGGAAGGAATAGAAAAGTATTTCCCATAGGCATTAATAAAGTCTGTAGACTTCTTCAAAGTTCAGGAGAGGAGCACTCTATATTTATTTTTTAATTTGTACTTGGTACATATTAGGTTTACATTTTGTGGCAGACGGGTTATGCACAGAGATGCTATGTCAGATTGCTGTGAAGTTGCAGCCGGAAGGCATTGTGATATTTATTACACACAATTAAAAACCACTGAGCAAGTCAGAAGTGAACATGCCTGATGAGGGTAACATTCATTAAATATTAGCACTTAAAAAAAACAAATTGTTTAACAACAATTCTGGAAAAACTAATTTAGTGGCCTTCAGAAGATCATTTAAATAAATATTGGCTTATTTTCAAAGTCAAGGTATTTGTTGTTTTTCAGAGTGAAAAAAGGTTGGCAATATTTTTAGGACAATGAAAGCTGTTCCTGTAATCATGCACCAACTCCTCCCTCCCTTCCTTCCCCCATACCACCCACACTCCCCAAAAACCCCCACAAAACCCAAACCATTCTAACGTTCATATTGAATGCCATAGTGGTGAGTAGTGCAAAGATAAATCCTATCCACCTAATCATGAGAAAAACCAGTGATCTGATCCATTTAGCAGAGGAATCTCCTTCCCTCTGGTAGAACAACTGGATAGAAACTTATGTGTGGGAAAAGGTTGTCCCAACTAATTGTAGAAAAACCAAACACCCTTGTCTTGCCCCCACTGACTTTATCCCTCCTCTCTCCATCCCTCTTCCCCACCCTCACTCATTCTCACTGAGCTGGGGCAGGAGTTCGGGACAGGGTGTGGGCTCCAGGATGGGGCTATGGAGTTTGGGAGGGTGCTCTGGATTGGGGGTATGGGCTGTGAGGTGGGGCCAGGAATGAGGGATTTGAGGTGCAGGGGAGGGTTCTGGACTGGTGCAAGGAGTTCGTAGTGCAGGATGGGGCTCCAGGCCTGGGCAAGGGGCTGGGATACAGGAGAGCGTACAAGATCTAGGCTGGAGTGGGGCAGGCTATGGGAAGGAGCCTGGGATGAGGAGTTTGGGGTGTAAGAGGGACTCCAGGCTGGGGCTGAGGGGTTTGGAGTGTAGGAGGAGACTCAGAGGTGGGAGTTGGAGTGCAGGAAGGAGTACAGTACCTGGTTTCCAGGATGCAGTTTTGGTGCAGGAGGGTGTTCTGGAGGTGGGGCACAGGGGTGGGGGATTGGAGAGTGTGCCCTAGGCAGCACTTACCTCAGGCACCTCCCAGAAAGTGGTAATATGTCCCACACCCTATCTCCTAGGTGGCTTCATATGCAACCTCCCTGCAGGTGCTACCCCCATAGCCTCCCACTGGCCTTGGCTCCCAGTCAATTGGAGTTGCAGAGCTGGGCACTTGGGGGGAGAGCTGTGTGTGAAGCCCCTGTGACCACCCCCTTCTACCTAGGAGCTAGGCATGGTGGCTGCTTCTGAGGAGCCGCATGAAGCTGGGCATGCGACTCTGCAGTGCTGCCAACTGGACTTAGGGTTGCCAGGTGTCCAGTTTTGAACTGGACAGTCCAGTATTTGAGCTTTCTGTTCAGGAAACAAATTGAGAAAATAAAAATGAGAAAATAGAAATGTCTGGTATTTTCTAAATAAGATGTACTGTAGATTGTCATGTAATGTCAAGTGTGTCTGGTTTTTTTGTTGAAACCATCTGGCCACCCTAAGGACTTTTAACAGCCCAGTGAGTGGTGCTGACCAGAGCCACCAGCATCCCTTTTTGACCGGAATACCTAGTTGAAAACCAGGCACCTGGAAGCGTAGATGGAAATCAAGCAAACTAAAGGCCTGTCCATGAGGCACAGTACAGAAGGCCGAGCCTAGGAAGGGCTTTACATCAATTTTGCATCTCCAATATTCCGGAATGGCCTGGTGTGGCCATTGGCATAGACTTGAGGAGCTCAAGGACTGCTGTAACATGATGGCTGCCTTTTGCTGCACTGTGAACCAAATTAGAATGAAAACTGCCATCTACTCTCTGGCCAGTCCCCAATTACCTCCAGCAGGCCGCTTCATGGAAGATTTGGGCAAGGAGCAAGGAAAAGAAGTTACAGAAAAATTCCCCCAGGTGCCTGTTATGTTGCCTTTCTAGGTCCTTTATGACTACATAGCTGCCACTGAGGAGTCTGAATAATGCTGTAAAACATTAGATAACATTTCACTATTTCACAAATCAAACTTTGGTTTTCTTTCCTGTCACTTTTCTTATCACATCCAGGGGAATGCAATGTATTAATTTTTAGCTAACATGTTGTCAGAGCCGGGGGGGGGGGGGGGGTGTCATAGGAATTGCCATTTCAGTGATCCTTCTAGTCTAATTTCCTGTCTCTGACACATTGGTCAGTACTCGATGCTTCACAGGGGAGGTGCAAGAAACGCATAGATTATAAATTAATTTACCCATGGGGAAGTTTCTTGCTAATTATGTCAGCTAATTGTTGGCTTATGACCTTGAAATGTGAGGGTTTATATCCCTAACTAAAAAAATTGGTCAACTATATAGATTTTCTCATTTTCTACAGATATTTTCAGAGGAAATATGAATATCTGTAACAATGATGCTAGTGAACCAAATGTTCAGATTTTATACATCACAACAGATTGATGAGAGTTGAAGACGAAAATACACTGAGAAATTAAAGGGAATTCAGTTTTAAAAATAAAGTATTACTTTTACTTCATGATACCATAAAGTAAAAAGAGTCAGAGTTGACAATTATGCTTCTTAAACATGGCTTAAATTTGAACAACTTTTGTGTAAAATTTTACTTGTATATTTTTACCTGTCGATACTCTACTATCACACATACAATTTTTTTTTAATCATGATAGCACATGAGAAAAGATTCCATAGATCCAAACAATTCAAAATTATACTGTACAAATTTAGTGGCAATGTGCATAGCATTGGATAAGTCTGCACCGCATCCATCTATTTTTATGCATTACCTACATATTTAACTTGGTCCGCTTTATAAAGTAAACGTCGTGGTAAGCATGAATAACTTTGAGGATAATTTTGAGTATTATTTATCTAACAGACTTTAGCCACTAAGGCTGGTCTTGTAAATCCACTAAGTGCTTTTTTAAAAGTTCAATTACATACTATTAGTACTTAGCTGCACTAAACAATCTCATGCTTTTTCTTCCTCTCCCCAGAACATCAAAAACAACCTAAGCCACTTCCATTACTTTGGTCCCGATCCTGCCATCCGATAAACACAGGCAGACCAATGCCCTAATGTAGAACTCACAAAGTATAGGCACAGTGGGAGAACCAAGGGTCCACATTTGCTGAGCCAACTGCAGAATTTGACCCAAGGGGGAAGTATCAAGATAAAGGTCAAATTGTGCCTATTTTAAACAATAATTATTTGACAAAATTTCAGTCCTAATTCTTATGGACCGAAATAAGCTTAGTATATAAAACTTTTCACTAATATATTGATATTATATGCAAAGTTTCAAGTCAGAATTGTTTTTTATAGACAAGTTTGTGTATTTACTCCAAAATATCAGTTGACAGTGTAAGCACTGACAGGGTATTCTTATTTCTATTATCATTATTATTATTTATTTGTACATAAAAGACAATGTTATAATTAAGCAATAAGACATAACAGGCTGTGAGTAACTTCAACATGCTTTGGCACTGTTATGCTTTGGCACTTCGGCCATTTTTTTTTTTAAAGAGTGTAATAATAGCCCTGAAATACACAGTCAGGAGTGCCTGAGTGCTACTAAGTAATAAAACTTGCAGTATACATAAAACTAAGCAAAGTAGATTTACAGCAGTATACAACCTTAGGCATCACCAGTGCTAGTCTGAAAGCTCTAGACAGGGCTATTTTGTAATTTTGAAATCAACACTACAGTGTACATATGAAATACTTGCAGATTGTAATATCATTTCACAAACAATTTTCTGTATTTCCCCAGGTACTAGTAGATTTACTTGATAAATTAGCTTATAATTTGTTATGGGTACAATATTATTTCCAGTCAGTATTTTCAATATGAACTCATACTGTCTTCATGAAGTAAAGAAATATTATAATCCATTAATATCTCTTTCAACAAAAAGGATGAAAATTTCCACTGGTTGTGCTGATAAACACTTCGGTGTCAAAACTAAGCTTCTTTATCATGATAACCCAGAGTAATGGTCTGCTGCTCTAGGCATTTATCTACTTTACAGATGAAAAATCAGTTCTACTTTCATGGAATTAGATTAATGCCATAACAGGAAATACTTCTGGGGCTGAACTTACTTCATGCCTTCAAAGCTGGCTGTAAATTTAAAGTACTTCCTGAACTCAAAAGATAAGACAGGAGAGAAGGAAAAAGAAAAACAGTGGAGTGACCCTCTTTCTGAAGAAAAATATTGCTTCCTGAAAAAGCTTTCGAAAGCTACTTGCTTAGGGCATTGTGCTCCTGAAGGCCTAGGGCAAGTCTGGTTTTGGTGAACATGAGGATTCTGGGTATGTATCAGACACTTGCCATAAATCTATTCCTTCCATAATCCTTTCTGATAAACTTTTTTTTAAAGTCATTACTTGGCAAGAGCTAAAGTAATAACTTTCTCAGCTTTTAGCAAATACAAAAGAGCTTGCTATTTTCTGTACAATATTTTTTAAAGGATTACACTTCTGCAAACTTTGAAAAATGCAGACCCTAAGTCCTAAAATTAAATTTCAACTCTGAAAATGGATATCAAGCAGCAAATCCAGTAACATCTTTATTGTACTATATAAACATCCTTATAATAAAAGATGTAAGGCATTCTAAAGAGTAATTCCACATGTCCAGTAACAGACCCTTCTTTGAGTATATAGAAAAATGCAAATATTATTAATGCCACATGCCTGGGAATTCTAAGTGAACACCAGCAGCTTGGAGAAAGTGAACTCAGTGCTCTCACATTCCCTGTCCCATAAAACAATAAAAGTCACTCTGAGATGCCTTTTTTAGGCAATGCATATTTAATTTGTAGACTTACTGCCACAGGATGTTATTTACTCCAATAGTTAAGTAAGCTTTTAAATATACACAAGTAACTAACTATAGCATATGCTAAATTATAATAACTAAGTTATAATTATAAGGCCTAGAGTATAACTGGTTTGCTGCACTTCACATGATCACTAAAGAAGATCGGAAATATAGTTTTCATTTCTCTCAATTTACCATTGATCAGTACTGCAAATTTGAGTGGGTGGATTACTATAGATTTTTTTTAATCTCTAGAAAATCTGGAATAGGTTATGCGACTAAATGGATGATTGCCTCCCAAGAAAATTACATAAGAACTGTTTTACTAAAACAAACTAATCTTGCAAGCCTTTACTTAGGTAAGTAGTCTTTACTTACATGAGTAGTCCCATTAAAGGGTCCTTAGAGACAGACTTTTGCAGCTGCACAGATGTTATGTAAAAACCAAAATATAGGTTTAATGTCCCTTTAATGCATTATTTTCATTAGACCAGATAAAAATCATTTTCCTGATAGATTATGTCATTGAAAGAAGAGTGTAATTATTTTATTATCTTTTAAAAGTTTTTTTTAAAACCAGTTACTGGTATTCATCCAAGAGCTCCGCCTGAACTCAAATATGAAATTACATAATAACTAATTGGTGTATGGGACCTAACAAACTCAAATCAACTTCTGTAACCAGATGACTGGAGAATAACTAAGGTGACATCAATTTTTTTTTTAAAGGCTCCAGAGATGATCCCAGTAATCACAGATTGGTAAGGCTTCAGTACCACACAAATTTGCTAAACTATAGTAAAGAACCTTCATTATCAGACAGATAGATCAACATGATTTTTGGGGGGGAAGAGTCAACACATCTTTTTTAAAGGGAAATCATGCTTACCACTTATTAGAATCCTTTGAGCAGGGTCAACAAACATGTGGACAATGGTGATCCAGTAGACATCAAGTACTTGGACTTTTAGAAAGCCTTTGACAAAGTCCATCAAAGGCTCTTAAGCAAAATAAGGAATCATGGGATAAGAGGGAAGATCATCTCACGGACTTATAACTGGTTAAAAGATGGAAAACTAAGGGTAGGATTACATGGCCAGTTTTTGCATGGAGAGAGGTAAATAGCAGTTCCCCAGGGATCTATGCTGGGGCAGGTGCCATTCAACACATTCATAAATGATCTGGAAAAGGATAAACAGTGAGGTAGCAAAGTTTGAGAATAACACAAAATTATGCAAGACTGTGAAATCTAAAGCAGTCCATAAGGAGTTACAAAATAATCTCTCAAAATTGGGTGACTGGGCAACAAAATGGCAGATAAAATGCAATGTTGATAAATGCAAAGTAATGCACATTGAAAAACATAATCCCAAATATACATACAAATGGAAGTGGGTATAAACTAGGAATGTCATGTAGATGTCTACACGATTAACTGATAAACCTAGGCTTATCAATTAATCCTGTCGACTACACTCATTCCCCCCACCTTGAGGCAGCAAGGGGAAAGGCGTTAGCAGGTGCCCATGGGAAGCTGACTTTTAAGCCAGCTACCCATGAGCACCAGATGCACCTCTTCACCCTTCACCCTCTGACAGAGATGCAGCAGTATGGAGGGAAAAGGGGGGCAGGCAGGAGCCAGTACAGACAAGGATCTGTCTTTCAAGCCAGCTCTCTACTCATGCCAGCTCTGCAGACCCACCTTCCCGCACCCCTCCCCCTTGCTCCCTCCTACAGAGGCAGGGAGGAGCAATGCTTGGGGGAAGCTGGCTTAAAAGCTGGCTTCCCTTGAGCACCGACTTCACCTGCCCCCCCCCACTGTTGCCTCTATCCATGATGAGCCTGAGTCTGTCGCAGACAGAAGCTGCTCCATGGCAGCAGCCCCCTGTCCATGGGCGGTCTGAGCTCCTCACGGACAGAGGCTGCCCCACATTCCATGGAGCAGCCTCTGTCCGTGAGGAGCTTGGGCGCCCGCGGACAGGTGCTGCCGCCGCCCTGCACTGCTGGCTCAGTATCAGTCCCACCTCTGGGGTATATCGAATAGTCATGTAATAGATAAAATTTTGTGCGGTTACTCGAATATTCAATTACACACTATCTAACATCCCTAATATAAGACAGCTGTTACCACTCAAGAAAGATATCTTGGAGTCATTGTGGATAGCCCTTTGAAAGTATCTGCTCAATGTGCAGAAGCAGTGAAACATCTTAACAGAACGGTAGGAACTGTTTGGAAAGGGACAGATACTAACACAGAAAATATGGGAAAACCACTGAATAAATCCATGGTATACCCACACTTGGAATACTGAATGCAGTTCCAGTTACCCCATTTCAAAAAAGATACATTAGAAATTGAAAAGGTTCAGAGAAGGGCAACAAAAAATATTCAGGGTATGGAACAGCTTTCATATGAGGGGAGATTAAAAAAGACTGGGACTCTATAGCTTGGAAAAGAGATGACTAGGAAGAACTTAAAAAACAAAAACTGGCCTGGTAGCACTTTATAGACTAACAAAACATATAGATGGAATCATGAGCTTTCGTGGGCACAGCCCACTTCTTCACATGACTGATTCCATCTATATATTTTGTTAGCCTATGAAGTGCTACCAGATCAGTTTTTGTTTTTTAAGTGTATCCTGGACAGACTAACTTGGCTACCCCCTGAAGCTTAGGAAGAATATGATAGAGATGTATAAAATCATGAATGGCATGGAGAATGTCAATTAGGGAGAGTTATTTACCACTTCACATAACAGAGTAACTAGTGGCTATTCAATGAAATTAAGAGGCAACAAGTTTAAAACAAAAGGAAGTAGTTCACACAACACACAGTTAACCTGTGAAACTCATTGCCAAGGGATATTGTGAAAGGGATATAACTGGGTTAAAAAAGAATTAGTTTCATGGGGGATAGATTCATCAGTGACTATTAGCCAAGATAGTCAGGGATCTAACCCCATTCTCTGGGTGTGTCTATGCATTTGAATGCCACATGCTGGGACAGGACCAGAAGGGATGGATCACTTGATAATGGCCCTGGTCTGTTCATTTCCTCTGAAGCATCTGGCATCAGTCACTGTCAGAAGACTCTTGGGCTAGGCAGATCACTGGCCTGACCCAGTATGGGCATTCTTATGTTCTCAACTCCCCAGCTGTGTTTTAAGTCAACTTTTGAATGGCTCTGAGAGCAACACTGTCAAATAGGGACAGACGCATGCCTGATTCCTTCTATCTACCTCTCTGTGCCCACTTGCCTATTGCATCTTCATTTTCAATAGTATCTTTACAGCTATTATGTCTGGTAAATACTGTACTTCATGGCCTGGGGAAAAGCACACATGTGCATTCCATCCCTTTCTCTCCACAAATGCAGTGCCTCTATATTAAACACAATTCTTTAGGATTTCAACTGCTCATTTATTCTGAGATCATATTTTTCTACTTTGTAATCCCATTTCCTTTTCTTTCTTGTTTTTGTTATGCTCTCTTTGTTCTTGCGGCAGGCTAATGTATTTGGAGTGAAACTAACCAACTCTACCCTCACCCTTGTGACAGAACATCACCTCTCTAATGCTCTTGGCCCTGAGGATACAAAAGTCCAAGAGTTCGGGAGTTCATTCCTAGCTCTGATCTTGTGTGCTGAGCCATTATTTCTATACTTCACTTGGAAATTAAGCAAAAATATGTTTTGGAACAGTAAAGAATGGAAATGTACAAGCATCAACAACCTTTACAACACAACTATCCAACTGGCATAATTATCCAGAGAAGAAATAGATGGTTAATGTCTGCTTGTAAGTGCCCTGGTTCAGGATTCCATGACACCTACCAGAGCCACATATTGTTTCTAGATGTGAACTTTATTTCCAGGATTAAACAGGTAAATAATAACACAAAAATATGTCCACAACTTACTGTCATTCTTCAAAAAGGTGAAACATGTCAGAGACATAAGAGGCATAACCTGCAGGGTGTAAGCTCTGTATTCACCGATAAGCACCAATTTAATCAGTGGGAAAAACTATAGAGGTTTTCTAAAGATGAGTGGGAGGTGACAGAGTGCTGTGAAAAAGGCATAAAAGAAATGAGACTAACTGCATTTAAAGAAAAACTGCTTAAATCATGCTTTTCACATTTTAAAACAACCAGCTGAAACTGAAATGTGTGTATGGTTGTTTAACTGTCTATAAAGGCTGTAACAAATCAGATATTTTTTCGTTGTTTGGCTAATTTAGATTTTACACAGATCAGTGTAAAAATATGGCTAGCTATCCCATTCTACTGGTTTTTCTACAAAACAACTTGATCTACCAAGCCAAATCAGACTGTGCTAGTAATAGCACGCTTTAGTACTGGCAAGATCTGCAAACTAGCCCATACTCATTTGCTACATAAATTGTGCTTACACAAAACTAAAAAATCTGGTAAATACTTGAAAAAAAATCACTGAACAACTTGTAATATGATTTAGTCAGTAAATCTATTTTAAATAGGGATGTGAACCTGTACCCGTGTACATGCGTAACTGATGGCTCATCTGTTAATCCTAATGGTTACACACAGCCTCCCCACTGCTGCCTCTGTATCAGAGGCAGCAGAGGGGGGAGAAAGGGAGGTGGGAGCTGGTGCACATGGGGAGATGGCTTTTAAGCCGGTTCACTGTGCATACCAGCTCCCATGGGGCTGCCTCTCTCCCACTGCCTCTGATACAGAGGCAGTGGTGGAGCAGGGCAAGCAAGAACTGGTATGCACAGGAAGCTGGCTTAAAAGCAGGCTCCCCACAAGCACCAGCTCCCATGGAGCGGCCTGCCCTCTCCCCTGCTGCTGCCTCCCACAGAGGCTTAAAAGCAGGCTCTCGCCGCCCTGCCCCCACATGTAAATGTATAACTGCTGTAAATTTCGGCAGTTACACATTTACAAAAATAAATACATTTTAACATCCCTAATTTTAAGTTGTCATCTTTGAAATGGTACTCAGAGCTAGGAAAAGTACACATTTTTTTAGTTCACTAGCAATTCTGAAAAGTCAGCAACAAATTCATTTTCAGGTAAAAAAAATTAAAATTTTCAAAATATTTCAGAAAAAAATTATTTACATGCAAATGAATTTTTTTGATTCAACAAAATTATGTTTCAATTTCAACCATTTGTAAACTATTTCAAATAGAAAAATTAAAACTAAATTTATGTAAAGCTAATCAATATATTTAACTTATAAAGTCTTGAAACGAAATGCTCATTTTTTCCAGATCTCCTTCCAAAAACCAAACAATTCAGCAAAACTGACATGAATTTACAAAAAACTAGCAGTCCTGTAGCACCTTAGAGACTAACAAAAATACATATAGTATCATGAGCTTTTGTGGGCAAAACCCACTTCCTCAGATGAGTGGAGAAAACATCTCAGCATCGATTAATATGGTTTTTTGAGAAAAAAAAAGTTTTTGGATAAAAAAATGTTGTCCAGCTCTGAACTTCATAGCTGTCATCTGCACATATTAATCCACCTGTAAGCGGCAGTTCTGTGTAGTGCTTTCATGAGGATTATAATATTGCTATCACCACTCATTTTTGGATCTCAGTCTCTGAAATGCTGTATGATATGCGGGTGGACCAGCTTACCTACTTAGTCCCTTTTGTACCAAAGGTCTATGTATGAAACACCCTGGGCACCACCCTTATTCACAGTGAGTAGACCCCTTAATTCCACAGTTTCATTGGGCTGGATTGTTCCTTTACATCTAGTGTCCTGTAACAAACAGCATGGTAAATGTGACACCCTAGAGCACCAATTACTTTCCTACTCTTCATTTTGTCCTAGGAAAAAGTAATATACTACTGATCCTTAGCAGGAACAGATGACTAACTCTCCAGGCCAGCTCAACTGGACTGACCAGCACATGCAGGAGAAGGAGCCCTGGCTCTAGCCATTCCCTACTCCATGACAACTCCTTGCCCACAAGTTGAGAAAGGTGAGGAACTCAGGCATGCCATCTCCTGCTTGCTGCCCACTCCTGTAACAGAGATGCAGAAAGTCCATGCAAAGGGGTGGGGAGAGGGAGAAAAGGACTGTTCCCCTTTATGCCTCTGCACTACCACACAAGGCGAAACCACAATTGGGGTCTTCGACTTCCTAGAGAACAACTCCCAGAGTAAGGTATTATTCAAGGTGAGGAAGGCTCACAGAAAGGTAATTGTAATTTAAAATAAACAGATGCATTTATTTATCCACAACTATGAGAAGAACAAGCACTAATATGTTAAAAAAGAAATATTTTATAAACAAAACTGAAACAAGCTATATTCAGGAATATACAATAAATAATAAATCTAAAAGTAAACTTTGAGAAGGTTTGAGTATGCACTGTTTGTAAATAAAAACATTTATGTTATACTAAGGCCAAAAATATTCAAATAACGTTTCAAAATACCTCAAAGCACAATTTAAGTGGCACCACTGCAAATAATGGACAATATCCTATCTTTTTCCTGAGAAGTAATGTTGCAGTTACTTAGTTTTCTTTAAAAAACAGCTTGAGGGATACACTACAACTTACAGGCTGTGTCTACACTGGACCCCTTTTCCAGAAAAGGGATGCAGATGAGACAAGTCGGAATTGCAAATGCAGCGGGGATTTAAATTTTCTCCGCTCCATTTGCATGAACATAACTGCCGCTTTTTCGGCTCGGGCTTTGTGGAAAAAGCGCCAGTCAAACAGCGACTCTTGCGGAAAATAAAGCCTTTCGAAAGATCCCTTATTCCTCTTAAAATCAGGAATAAGGGATCTTTCAGAAAAACTTTATTTTCCGCAAGAGCCGCTGTCTGACTGGCGCTTTCGTCAAAGCTCCGAGAAGCGCAGATGTTCATGCAAATGGAGCGGGAAAATTTAAATCCCGCTACAATTCGACTTGTCTCATCTGCATCCCTTTTCCGGAAATTGGGTGCAGTGTAGACACAGCCACACAGTTGTATTCATCAGTGTTTGTAAGAAAATGTATAGTATAGAAACCACCTTTGTTATTAGGAGCACAATTATTTGTACAAACTAGTTTATTTAAAATCATTACAATGGACGCCCATGAAACTGAATTTAGAGATGAGATTTGTGCAGATGGGATTTTCAATATAGGTCTGTTGAGACTTCAAAAAAATAATTTATTTGCTTTTAATCCCGTCTTTGGTTCAGGAATACTGGACAGAGTTTGAAGCACTCAAATTGGTGTTACTTTTTCTTTTGCATTTTATCTGGCCTTTCAGACAAAATGTTTGCTAACTTAACTGTTAAATTATGCCTTAAAAACAATGTTAATGTGATGTTAGGAATACCATTTAATTCACACAGAAATTGGAAACTTCATAGTTAAGGTTCCACAGCAATTTGTTCTCAAACTCTTTGAAGTTGCACATTATCTATGAAGTCTCTTGTTATATGAGCAAATATCATGTGTACAATCATTAATGTCAAATACTAGTTACCAGCAGTGCTCCCTAGAATTCTTTTAAAACACTAATTTGATCATTCTCAAGACAGCTGTTAGAAGCAGGAATCTGGATGCTTTCCAAGGTGACTGTGCCTAGCTAATGAAATTATGTAGGAGCTTTGTCCCAACAAGAAGCATCATGTGAGATTTTCAGATGTTTTCCCTATTGCTCTTCAAACTTATAAATTTTTAGCCTTACAGACCAGACTTGTCCAGAAGTTATTACACTCAAACTTAGGACATTTTTCAGAGTGCTGACCTCACCCTCTCCTTTGACTTCCATGGGATCTGTTGGCACTCAGCACCTTTGAGAAACAGGCAATTACAACTTTATGTCAGAAGCTGTGACTGTTGATAAAAAGGCTCCCCTAAACGGACTGTCAGAATACTCTGGGATATCAACAAGTAAAGTACTTCAAGAGTGTCAGTTTTCCTCAAGAACTCTCCATGAAATTACAAATATTGTTGCATCCTCATTTCAGCTACAGCAGCATTTACTTGCACTTCTGAAAATGTGTCAGCTGTATACCTCATTCATTAGCACACACCTTTATCTTGCTACTATCAGCTGAAGACCGCATATTAACCATGAGAGTGTATAGTGCTACAAAGATGTGTTTGAAAGTAAAAACAATTAGAGTCCTTCTATATGAAAACCATGAATTTAAGACACTATAATGCTAAAAGGCATATTTCAATATTTTAACTCATTTATTTTATCATAGATAAAAGCATCATTATGGAACAATTAAATTCATTTTGTGACATGGGATCCATCCCATTGCTGGAATTTCAGTAGGAGATTTCAATCTTATCAATAACTGACAAGTAAAGGGGAGCGTTATAAACAGCTCTTACTGACATGAGATCTTTGTTGCGGTTGTGTATGTCTAGTAGAGGTTTTCAGGGCATTTTTCATCTTTTCTAAAATAAAGTTTAAGATTCATTTTCTATATTTACATATGCAGGAAAAAAATACGTATTTCCGTCTTATGAAAAGAGCTACAGAAATACTGATGTTCTCCAATTACATTTTCTACGATTAATAAAGAGAAACATTTCAAGTGTGTAAAGCAGTTAGGGTATTAAAAACAAGTAAAGGTGGAACTAGATTTTTACTTCTTTAATCTTTTGTTTATTCCTTCAGCCAGTTAAATACACTGATCCCTCTTTACGCTAGAGTAAAACTATACTACCGCACATAGCCACAGAAGGCTCTGGAGATATCACCTATTTATCTATTTGTATCAGTATTTGTTACCAATGGAATTGGAGGACGTCACCCTCAAACATAGGCTCTTTCTTTCCCATGTAGGCTAAGGATGCATCCACATTATCATCTACATATCTGATTGGTAGTCTTTGAGATTTGTTAAGGAAGCATTCATTTTGAAAGATCAGTGGGATGCTCAACGTGTTGTATTAATTTGTGGAATAAGCCAAAATCCACACCCTGTATTTAAAAAAGTTATATGTCTCCCTATAAATACAAGAGATGTCTTCTCAAAGAAAATAAAAGGGTTTGAGCTCATTCGGAATGCCTATACTGGTTGAATTGCATGGGCCACTCCAAAAACTGTCTCCGATTTAATTTTCTTACACTCCTTTACTAAAAAAGAGAAGCTACTCCTTGAAATCTCAATAAAACTACAGTTTATTATTCATGAATGATCTTGTCCAGCTTTTTATTTTGAGGTTGTTCTTTGTTTAAGTGTTCCATGAGGAACATGTATATAACTTTTCAGGGTGTTTATGGATCAGCATCACTGGAACAAGCCTACAAAGTCTAAGGACTTACCTTTGCTACAAATTTAACTCAAGCTGTAATTCAAATGTTGTCCCTAACTTGAGTCCCAAACACACATAAAACTTTTTGGATTGACTGTCCTGAAAGCAGTTCCAGGTCAAATTTCAATTTAGCTTAACCCAGCAGTTGTTAACGTAACCACTCCATAGCTTGGACACAGGCTGGAACTACTCAAGTGCCATTAGTCCTCCAATGCCTTTCCAACAACTCCCAGCAAATGCTCCCATATTGCAGACAATTCACTGGGAAAAATTTCATACAGCAGCTGAGTCTAACAAAGCTGAGAGGCAATGCAGAAGAGCATATTGGATGACTTTAAGAACTAGAGTAATAGGAATTGATTAAATTAATAGTACGAAGTGCAGGATCATACACTTGGCGACTACCAAGAATTTCTACGGTAAACTAAGGTGTCATCAGCTGGAAATTAGAGCGATCTTGGAGGCATTGTGGGTTGTTCTCTGAAAACATCTGCCCAATGTGCAGTGGCAGTCAGAAAAGAAAGCAGAATGTTGGGAATCATTAAGAAAAGGGATAGCTAATAAGATAGAGAATAGATAGCCTCTCTATACATCCATGGTATGCCCACATCTTGAATACTGCGCGCTGATCTGGTCACCGCATCTCAAAAAAAAAATATTGAATTGTGACTAGTGAGAGGAAAATAAATAAGGAATTGTTATTTACTCATTCCCATAACATAAGAATTAGGGGTCACCAAATAAAATTAATAGGCAACAGGTTTTAAACAAAAGAAAGATTTTTTTTTACATAACACATAGTAAACCTGTAGAACTCTTTGTCAGAGGATGTTGTGAAGGCCAAGACTATTGAAGGATTAAAAAAGAACTAGACAATAGGTTCATGGAGGATAGGCCCATCAATGCTCATTATGTAGAATGGGCAAGAATGGTGTCCCTAGAGCCTGTTTGTCAGAAGCTGGAAATGGGTGACACTTGATGAGTCCGTTCTGTTCATTCCCTCTAAAGCACCTGGCATTGGCCACTGGTGGAAGTCAGATACTGGGCTAGATGGACTTTTTGGTCTGACCCTGTTTGGCCATTCTTATGTTTTTAAGCAATCTGAAATCAGGGATTTATTCAAAAAAGTAGCTTCCAGGGTATGTCATAGAGTCATTACAGAGTCAGGCCAACCTCCTACACCTTCTACATCTACACTGATAATTGATGTTGATAATGATGACCCGGAGGCACTGCAAGATCCAGAAGTACCTCTTGAGTCATCAAAGAAAGATGAAATTATGCGCAGTATAGTTTTAGTGTTAAGTGTATTTTAGTGATCTGGGTATACGCCATGCGCAGCCAATAGTGATATGTAGTGTTGTAAGATAACCTACTGTATAGAAAGCTTTACCTGTTTACACTTAAGTACTTAAAGCAGGGGGGAACCTTAGGCCCAGAGGCTGGATTCGGCCCCCAGCTTGCCTGGATCCAGCCCTCAACACTCAAGACTGTGCCCCCAGCACTGGGGAGTCCACTCTGGCACTTCAGCTCCACTGCAGGGATGGAGCACACAAAAGCTACTAGGTTGGGCTCCCCTAGGCTCTGGTTATGAGGGGAATGTGGGGATTATCTTTCTCTTTTTCAGTTGAGGGCCACAGTGTGTGGGGGGGTTGTTTCTCACTTGTATGTGTCCCCCTATTGATCTGTCTATGCATCAGTGGTCCTGGACCCAAAAAAGGTTCCCCTGGCATTAAAAAAAACAACTGCTCTGCAGAGCAGTACTACTGCTGGATTGGTGAGTCCCAGTATACTATTTTATACTTTATTCACTTCATCGTAATTCTTAGGAAACTGATAATCCATTGGTAAAGCATAACTCTCAGTTAACCAGAATATTCAATTAATCAGCACCTCCCTCCCCCATGCCCCTGACATGCCAGATAAGAGAGCTTCTACTGTGCTTTGCAGTGTGAATTATCTCATTCAAGCTAAGGTAATGTGAGAGAAGTAACTCACATCTAGATAACTCTGAAGTGAAGATGTATCTGCATGGAAAATAGAGTTCTTCTGGGGAGACACATTAGCTTCAAGTGCTTTAAGAATTAGGATAATTACTGTGTCAACATGCTGTAGGCTGGGCAGTTAATTCCAATCAGATAGTAGTGTTGTTCTGAGCAACAAGAAGCTAAGAGACTATGATGACAGAAGAGATTTTGGAACCAATCCCCTTTGGTGAGAGTTGGGATGATAGAGGCCAGAGTAACCATCTTGAATCTTTGTTTTCTTAGATAATGGTAGAGCGCACGAAGGTCGAGGATCGGTCTCCATCCACCGGACTTCTTCTGCGTGAGGAAATACCGGGAATAGAAGCCTTCGCCTCTGAACTGACGTGGGACCGTCTCCACTGCTCCGATGGTAAGCAGACGCACGACCTCCTGTAGTAACAGGAATTCGTGAGAGGGGTCCCTGAAAAGGGACGGGGAAGGGAGGTTGGGAGGAGGTAGGGTGGCGAAAGGAATAGAGAGACTGGATGTTATGATCTCTCTGACCCATCGGTCTGTGGTGATGGCGAACCAACGACAGCGGTAGGGTCTCAACCGGTGAGAGAACTGTCTGGTTACTGAAGAGATGGCCTGTGAAAGGGGAGTGGCACGCAGACCCTCGAGTGGCGCGTCAAATCTGCTGACGAGACTGTTGCTGGGTCTGCGTCTTGGTCGGCTGCTGGCACCGTCGTTGCAGCCGTTGCCTTTGTTTGTGTTGGTCGTACGGCCTAAATCGTTGTGATGTATAGGAGGGAGGCCATCTTCAGCCGCATCTCCCTGTCACGTCTGGCCCTGGCGGTCAATTTTGAACAATGGCCGCACTTCTGTGGGATATGCCCCTCTCCTAAACAGCGTATACAGCGGGAGTGTCCGTCGGAGGCCAGCATCGCATTGCTGCATGAGGCACATTTTTTGAATCCCGCAGGCATGTTTGCAATAGCTTAAGTCTCTCAGAAAGGAAAAACCCCGTCAGGCCAACGAGTGGGCCTGAGGGTGAACGAGAGAAGAATAAAAATGTTTTTTTTTGTTTTTTTAAACACTAACTAACAAATTAACAACTAACTGTACTACGAGGTGGGGGGGCTAACTGGGACGGAACGATTAACAAGAAAAACTTCAAAATCTCTTCAGGTGAAGAGGAGCGCATTCCAACTCCGTCTGCAGCCGTGGACGGTTAGGAGGAACTGGTGGGAGACCGTGCTGTGCAGAAAAGGCACGAACGTCGCAAGACGGCTTCTGCGCATGCGCAGTCCACTGGGGGCTACTGCTGGCAAAAACTCTCTGGTTTGCGGCGCTGGGACGAGCCCGACACCTGTAGTGGAGCACCCACGGGGACACTACTCGAAGAAGAATTAACCTTACAAATCACAAGTGGTCTGTACAACAGACTGTGGGAATAGGAACACCCAAGGCTGTGAAGATGTGTTACAATTTATAAGGTTAATTTTATAATCTTCTCACACAGGTGTAGCTGCAGTGAAGCTGTCAGGGTTGGTGTAGGAGGATACCATTGGTGCACAATGCTATTTGGTGACATACCTCCTTTCAAGACATCATTCAACCTTTAGAAACCATTGACTGTTCTGGCATTATGACATATGTAGCAGCCCCCACATGGTAATTATATGTTCATACCTTGTTTTAATATTATTTCATTCTTGAATCTACTTTCAATGGGTATTTGATAATCTCATTTTTGCTAAATGCACAGACTTTATAGTATTTTGAGAGAAATGGGAAAATCCAAGACAGATAGGACATCTGAACATATGACTTACAAATAAGCGAATGACAGCTCTGTATTGCAAATAAATATACACTTCAACTTTGACCTTACATGCCCATTCCAGAAATATGGTTAAAAAATACAAATCATGTGAATATATAAAGAGTGACATGAATAACGCATTCATAATGTGAGGTCTTAGATCTTACCTTAAATCCTATAATTATGACTATCACCTACATGCACTAGATGTTTCTCATTTACTCAGTAGCCCACAAACCTGATTATAACAGATGTTATAGTACATATTCTTTTAGATTGACTCCCCAGTGAGTCCTATCCAGATTGCCTTTCTTGACTACTTCTCCATAAAAATTTGACTTGTTTTTTCACATGCTTTGAACAAATAGTCTAAAAACCACATCTAGTAATAGAACAAGTTATTCAGGGAGAAAATCATATCAAATGAATATTTTTATAAACATAAGTTTCAGAGGGGTAGCAGAGTTAGTCTGTAACAGGAAAAAAACAGCAAATAATCTAGTAGCACTTTAAAGACCAACAAAACATATAGATGGTATCATTAGCTTTCGTGGGCACAATCCACTTCATCTGAAGAAGTGGGTTGTGCCTGCAAAATACCATCTACATGTTTTGTTGGTCTTTAAAGTGCTATTAGACAATTTGTTGTCTATAAACATAGTGAGTCTTAAAATCGACATTTTGAGGGTTTCTTTTTTTAAAGTGGACTTCAGCCCACATTATGCCTCTTTATGGCAGATAAGGAATGCTTGACTTTGTTTCCTGATTCTTTTCAGATTATAAATATCAATCAGGTCTTTCCCAGTTCTGCAGGAAGACTTTCTGGATTTCTCAACGTTTTCATAATGTGAGCTCTTAGATCTTCACTGATCGGACAGAGCTATTGAATTTTTAAGAAAGATTTTCTTTCCTCAAAACGTTAGCTAGGCAATCCAAGTTAAACAGAAGTCAATAAGAACAAAACACAAAAAGTAAGTTTTAAGCAGACTGACTAAAAGCCCTTCCTCTCTGAACAGGTCAGCTTTCCCTCTCTTGGTTCATGACAGCATTCCTAGTTTGCCACTTACTCAGGAGCCTTTGGGAGCAAGCAAGATTTGAATGTTTAATATTAAAAAAAAAAAAAAACCAGAAAAAACTCCCCTCCCCCCAAAAAAGTCTTTCAAACCATTTTAAGCACCTTGATGGTGGGAAGCACAACCAACATTTGCCCTTTTACAGGGGGGGATTTTAGTCTTCACAAAACTTAATCTAGATATATACATTCTGTCTATAAGAGTGAGGAAACAAGGAAGTCAACTCTCATTTCTTTCTGCAATTTGTTCACTTCTGCACAAACTCTGAGTTAGGCAGCACATCAGAGTAGGGTTGCCAGGTGTCCGGTTTTCGCCCGGACAGTTCAGTATTTTGGCCTTCCGTCCGGTAAAAAAGCAGAGAATACCAGACATGTAAGATGTCCGGTACTTTCTGTTTTCCTTGGATGGATGGTCGGCAGCATCTGCGAGGGCAGGGGGAGAGAGGAGCGAGGTAATTTAAAGGTGCAGCGACCTCTTCCTCCCCTCTCCCCCACCAATTTTTCCCCACCTACTCGGGATTTTTTTGTGACGGTATCTGGCAACCCTACATCAGAGAAAACCTGAGGTCTAGTGGTAGCTGTAAAGCTCCTGTTGTATGAATTGTCTTGGTTCATTTCCCTTTCATCTTCCTGCAATTCACCTTCTTGTAATACTCAGATTATTTCAATTTGGTCATCTCTTGCCCTCCCCAACAAAGACATTTACACAGACCTTTCCTGTGCCTTGTGTTTTCCACAGCCATTGATTCGCGTAACCACTTTCTTTGGGTAAAAATGTTTGAGATTGTGTTCTTCTTGTACGTAAGGCACTCTCCCAAGCTCTGCTCACCTGAGACACCACTCAACGTGCAGGAATGGTTATAAAAGCAAATAATAGGCTTGTATGTAAAAAGAATAGGATAGAAAATAATACTGAAAATATCATAGAATCATAGAACTGGAAAGAACCTGGAGAGCTCAAGTCCAGTCCTCTGCATGCATGGCAGGAATAAGCACCTTTCAAGTCCTATGAAAGGTGTTTACATATTACAAATGCCATTATAGAAATCAAATGGAACACCTTCAACTGGAATACTATGTTCAGTTTTGGTAATCCTATCTCAAAACAGAAATAGCACAAATAGAAGGGAGCAGAGATGAGCGATTAAAATTTGATGCAAAGAAAGATACCCATCAGAAGAGAGAACGAGAAGACTGGGACTGTTTAGAGTGGAGACGCAACAGAGGTATGCAAATAAAGAATCATGTTGAGTAATGCAAGAGATATCCAAACACATTTAAAGGCAACAAATTTAAAACTGATAAAAAAACCATGAGCTTTTTATACAATACACATTTAACCTGTTGAACTCAGTACCATAAGATGCCATGAAGGTCAAGAGCATAGTAGGAATCAAAAGTAGATATGTTTACATGTATAAGAAAAACAGGCAAAATTAAGAATATGAAACCCCTCATTTCAAGGCACAACCACCTACTGCTGAGTGGTACAAAAAAACCATTTCTAGGACAGATTATTCCATAATTGTCCACTTTCATTAAAATATCTGGTGAAACTACTGTCTAAGACTGGACTAGATGGACAACTGGATTGATGTAGCACGGCTATTCTATGTTTCTCTATTTCTATTTTCATGTACCATCAAGCTCATTCATTTAGATTGGTCTCTAAAGTTCTAGTATGTTACCCACAGCGTGAGAGCATTTAGACCTAAGTGGAGTTGCTTTGCTATTTCATATTCATCTCCTGAAGGAGCTGTAAATAGCATAAATAAATCCAAGTAGGATGATTTATTAATCATTACCTGTGCCTCCTCCATCCTTTTCTTGAAAAAAGTTAATAACTGCTTTATGTTTCTGAGAAAATAAGTTTTTACTGCTTTTTTACTTCAGTTAACAGAATGCAGAGCCAAAAAACATGTAAGAGAGCAAGTTGGATTGTATTATGACTCATAGTTACCAAATCTATTGAAGTAAGTTCCAATTTATTTTGTTTTAAATAATAAACACTGATGATGTGCCAGCTAGAAAGAAAGCAGCTGGTTGATAAACATCAGTAATAAAAATGTGAAAACTGAGCAAATTTGATATGGCAACATTGGTGGAAAGAACCACATACCACCATTTTAAAAATCATTTCTGCAGAATGCATTCACTGGGGGTCAGGGCGGATAGCCAGCGGTCCGGAGCAGAGCCCGGAGTCTGGCGGCAGAGGAGCCAGCATTGACCTCCCCAGTCCAGAGAACTCGCTGGTTCAGGACCAGTCGGGTCCCAAGGGTGCCGGACCAGGGAGGTCCAGCCTGTAACAGGGGAATAAACCACTAATAGTTTTAATTGCTTTTCACTTTAGCTGCTGCCAAATATTCAATACAGATTTCTTTAAAATAATCAAATTATAATCTTCTTCTGAGATCCACTAGTTAGAGTCTCGGAATTACATTTCTTTATTTAGATTAAAAGATATCAATGACACTAATAGCATATCACTGCCCAACTCTTGTGTTGATTTAAATGTCCTTGGTGCAATTTTGTAGCGCATCCTAAATGATCAAGATCAATCAGAGTACAAAGTAGTGCTAAACAAAGCATTACTGAAAGCGGCTTGGCTTTCGTTTAGCTACAACAACTGTCAATAGTCTTCCTATGTCACAACTGGAACATTATGACCATTTCTGGAAGAAGTCTAATCCTATTTCCTACAAGCGTATTTCAGGCTAATGAGCTTCTAATAGCAGCTTGCAATGATAATGAATCACCATCACTGTACCTTTCTCTCAGTTCTCCCTTTCTGTTTCCTTGACTAAAACTACAGCAATTACACATATGTAAACAATCTTTATAAAGGAGAAAGTTGGAATTATGCTTAGTTTGACATTTGGATTGCTATTAATGTAGAAAACTTAATTTCTGAAATGAAGCTACCTTTAATATTATTGCTTTTAAAGACTTCCTTGCTGAAACAGGGCAACAAATTCTGCAGTCTTCTAACTAAATTTAAGGAGGAATGAACTGTAACAATAATATTTTAAAAAAAACCACCACACACACACACACACACACACTCTACAGTGCATGGAGAAATTTTTCCTATTTAAATTCACACTGACTATACCAAGTTATTTAATAGCTTTTACTATTACATGCATGCTATGGTCACTATATTCCATAATATATTAATTTTTAAAAAATACATAGTGTAATGTTATTAGCATGTAACACTGTCTTATAACAAGCTATGTACTATATACTGGAAAAAAGTCCTACTACACTTGAATTTCATGCTAAATTTGAGCCCCAATACCGTATGTTAATTCAAGAGAAATCGACTATGCTGGACCTCTGAACAGTAAATATTCAATGTACTTTAATCACACATGTCTGGGGATGTATTTATGTATTATCATCATTATGCTTAACCAATGCTATCCTTTCGGCAAAACCAAACTGTAAGTTAAATGGGCTATCCCATATCCTGCTAAAATATCTTAAATATATGTTATATAAAAACATTAGCTTTTTAACCTAAACTGTGTCATAACCAGTGTTCCTTCTAAGATTTTCCAACCATGAGCGGAGTGAGTTTTGGCTTGTGTGCCAATACTGAGGTTATGTGCATTGGTTTGGATGTGTGGCACCCAATTTATTAACATACACACTTTCCCAGCCGCCAGAGCAGATCCCGTCGCCTCCCCCAGGGCATGCGGGATGTTCCGTTCCCAACTGCTGGAGCAGACACCCACCCCCAGCCATGTGGTATGTCCCGTTCCTGGCTGCCGGAGAAGACACACCCCCTCGGTCATGCGACAGGTCCTATTCCCAGCCACCGTAGCAGACCCCGCACCCTCCCCCCGCCATGCGACATGTCCTGTTCCCAGTTGCCGGAGCAGACTAGGGATGTTCAATATTGGTTAATTGAATAGTTGAGTAACCTCAAGAATTCTTATCGGTTAGGTGACTATTCTATAGGCCCCCCTGGGGCGGGGCCAGCAGTCAATGCTCTCTGGCCTCACTCGTGAGGAGTCCCCTGCCACTCCTCACTGCTGCCTCTGTATCAGAGGCAGCAGTGCAGGGTACGAGGCAGGAGTTGGTCTGTGAGGGGAGCCAGTTTAAAAAACAGCTCCCCCCTCGTGGACTGGCTGCCTGTCACCCTGTGCTACTGCCTCTGATAAAGAGACAGCAGAATGTAGTGGTAGCAGCCCCTGTCTAGGGTGGGTCTGAGCACCTGGACCTGGTGCGAGCCAGAATTGAGCTGGGCTGCCTGCCCATCCAGCTCCTAATACACTTTAAATGTAGAGCCGCAGCAGGGGTAAGTCCCAGACCCATTTCAAGCCAGGCCTGAGATGGACTGCTGGCCAGCCTGCTAAAAAATTTACTGGAAAGTGGGCAGGGGAGAGATGCGTGTAGTCTGTAGCATTAACCTATAAGCATTTGCTTATTGGTTAATCAACTACACTATTACATCCCTAGAGCAGGCACCCCCGCCTCGCCATGTGGCAGGTATCATTTCCAGCCCCAGCCGCCAGAACAGGCCCCTTCCCCGCCATGTGGCAGCCCCGGCCACAGGAGCAGGCCACCCGCCCACTCCATGGCCGGTCCCGGCCCCCGCCTCAGCAGCTCCCTCACCACGTTGTCTCAGCCAGCCCCTCCCGTCAGAGCAGCCGCCTGCTGCGCAGCTCTCCAGAGGAGGTGCGTGGGGGGAAGAATTTTTTGTGCGTGGCCGCACAGGCACGCACCTTAACAAGAACTCTGGTCATAACATTCTCTTTATCCTGCCTCTCATTTAGTTTCATTTCTAAACTGTGAATGAAGTAATATCTTCTTCAACAGCAATTCTGGGCTATACCTAAGTTGCCAATTCCCCCTGGATAGTCCTGGGGACTGCAGGAATTAAAGATTAATCTTGAATTAAAGATTAATGTCATGTGATGAAATCTCAAGGAATACATCCAACCAAAATTGGCAGCCCAAGCTGTATCACTTCCTCCTTTGGGTGATTTATGAATTTCTTAACTCAACCTAAAAAGGCCCAAATGTTTGACAGTGTACTTAAAAGTGCGGTACATCATCAAACAGGAGGAATCTTCAAGTGATAACAGTTTATTTGTATTTGTCATGTCAAATTACTTTAACAAACTGAAAGCATGGGTGTGCCAAGAAAAGTTAGTTATAAAATAAGTGACTGTATATAGAACCCTGTCAGAGGATACAGATGATGTACAGGGAGATTAAGAAGCCATCTCTCTTTGGACATTAAAGCCATCACCTCTGTAGAGTAACCACAAAGGCCTCCATGAATCTTGAAGTTGCTCATTAGTATGTGAACATTCCTTTTAGTATGACAGGTTAGAGCCACATCAACAAAATCTGAATTTTCTGCCCTAGCATTGCCAAAGGGGAAGGATTTATTTGTGTACTATTTGCTTAATAGAAATACTATGCCAAATAAGACTATACAAAGCAAGGATGATTATCTCCTGAAAAGGGTGTTTTCTTAATGTATTTAGTTCTAACTCTTGATATTATGTTATTGAGATTACAAGCAAAGAGCTTGAAGAAAAAGTACAGCCTGTCTGTTCTAAATCACCAATAGAGCAATTAGAGGATTTAAAAAAAGGTAAGTCTAATATGAAAAACAGACTTTGATATTTAAAAACAAAAGAATCACTCTCAGAGGCTTTGGAAATTAAACATGACAATTATGGCAATCATACAGTAGAATGAGAAGTGGTTATAACCCTTAACATACACAGTGCTTAAATACGCTACTGGAACATATTCTCAGCCATTGCACCCTTTATTGGCCATGATACTATATGATACTATGAATAGACCCACAGTGTTTCATAGGATTTTTTAAAACTTTCAATTATTTTTTTATTCAAGAGGCTAATTTGAGAACTGCTTTTATGTCTGCTCTAGAACTTGCAACTAATTTGTAAGACATGACAAATATTAACTTCCTTTTATTTACATTAGGATTGTTTTTGAACCATCACCCATTTCAGGGCAATCAACATTTCCAAAGTACTGCTAGAGAAACATATCAATGAAGGCAAGGAAAACTCCAAAGCAAACATTTCTCCTATACAATTTACAGCCAATGAATACTTCATGCTTTTCATCATTCAGCAAAAGCTCTTCAACTTGAGTGTTATAAAAACCCCTTAGACTTTAAGTAACCATATGAAGATTTTCAAGTTAAGAATTTACCTAATTCACAATGCTAACTGTCTACAGTCAATAACTGTTCCATTGTGACAAAATATTTAATTGTATTTCTATTAAAATAATGCAAAGGATAAAATCACATACAGTGTAACTCCAATTTTTCTTTGTATTTAGCTGCAGGCTACTGTTGCCCTTTTAGAGTAGATGAGTAAGCCTATTACACACTGATTTTGTGCCAGTGGCTGTAGCAACAAACCATAGTTCATATTATATCAACCCTTCTTTCCTTATTATACTAAAAACATAATTGATTTCTATTGGAAGTTTTGAATTTGCAAAAATGGGAGCATATACTTGCTACCTAGGGGCCATATTCAGTATTTCTTACTCACGCACAACTGTGCTTGGCTTCAATGGGAGTTTTGCCTGAGTTAAGAGTGATGAATACGACCCTACACATTGCAATGTATTTAAGAAATTGTGAACTACTGTTATTACGATTTTTATATTGAATGATAGAAGACTACGTTTAGAAGTGACCTCAGGAAGTTATTTAGTCCAACTACCTGGTCACAAGCAGGACCAACCCCACTAAATCATTCCAGCCATGGTTTTGTCAAGCATGGCCTTAAAAACCTCTAAGGATGGAGATTCCACCTCCCTAGTGAAGTAGCTTTCCCTAATATCCAACCTAGATCTTCCCAACTGCAACTTGAGATCATTGCTCCTTGTTCTGTCATCTGCCACCAATGAGAATAGCTTGACTCCATCTTCTTTGGGCCCCACTCCTCAAGTAGTTGAAGTTTGCTATCAAATCCCCCCTCAGTCTTCTCTTATGCAGATTAAATAAGACTAGTTCTCTCAGCTTTTCCCCAACCCCCTATCATTTTCGTTGCGCTCTGCTGCTCTCTCCAACTTGTCCAGATCCTTTCCGTAGGACACGATACTTCAGAGGTGGTATCACCCATGCTGAATAGGGGGGCATGAGAATACCCATTTCCCTTGATGTAATGGCAATGCTCCTACTAATGCAGTATAATATGCCAATAGCCTTCTTGGAAGAAGGGCACACTGTTGACTCATATCCACCTTGTCGGCCACCGTGATCTTCAGGTCCTTTTTCTGCAGAACTGTCACTTAGCCAGTCAGTCCCCAGCCTGCAGCAGTGCGTGGGATTCTTCCCTACACCTCTCCTTGTTAAAACTCAGATTTCTTTTGGCCCAATCTTCCAATTTGTCTAAGTCCAATTTGTCTAAGTCATTCTGGACGCTATTCCTCTTCCCCCCAGCTTAGTTTCATCTGCAAACTTGCTGCGGGGGGGCGGGGTGGGAGAATCCATCCTATCATCCAGATCATTAATGAAGATGTTGAACAAAACCAGCTACAGGACCAACCCCTGGGGTACTCTGCTTGATACCAGCTGCCAACTAGACATCAAGCCATTGATCACTACCCCGTTGAGCGCAATGATCTAGCCAGCTTTCTATCCACCTTATATTTCATTCATCCAAGCCATACTACTTTAACTTGCTGGCAAGAATACTGTGGGAGACTGTATCAAAAGCTCTAAATTGAAAACCATGCTGACTCATAACAAAGAACAGACAATGCTTTCTGAACCTCACACTGTAAAGGTATATTGCTTGAACAAGAGGAACTACATACAAACTATTTTTAACAACACAGTACAGAATGTACTAACAAGAAGGAAAAAAACAGTATGTGAAAGGTGATTGAATCAAACATTTTGGACTAAACTAATTGGTCCTGACAATGTCAATCAGGCAAATGATAGCCAAAAGAGCCCCTTCCTATCTTATCTAATCTTAGTTTTATTTTAATTTATGCATAAGGGAAGTAGGGTGTGTGTGTGCGGAGGGAGAGCACCACAAGTGGATGGAAAGTGAATACAGTGGAGTGGGGAGCAGTCAGAACTTTTCCCTATGCAATATGTTACATAGCACAGAAATATGATGTGCTCTGTAAAATGTTACTGACATTACTCCCCTGCATTAGGAAGCAAAGGAATGGTACAGGAAGAAATATACTCTCTGGGATAAGTTCTCATTGATGTCAATGAGGACTTGTGACAATTCATACCAGGCTGAGGATGTGCCCCAGGCCACAATTTCTTCCCTGACCTGCTGTGGGGGCACTGCCCCTTACACAGGGTAAGACAAAAGTTTAAATTTAACTCATTATTTATTTACATTTTATCAGAGTTTACAAACATAAGCACATATTTGACTGTCTTAAGTACAGGCCGCCCTCGCTATAAGTCCAAGATACATTCAAAAAACTTGGACTTATAGCGAAACAACTTAAAGCGGCTAACTTCCAATTCCACAATTTTTTCAAGTAGCTGTATCCCTTACACTACCAAAATATTACAAATAATCTACTATCATTTAAACATGTTTAGAATGTATTTTGCTCTAAGCAAACTGCCACTGTGTATCTGCATATGAATGCACTGCTGCATCTGGATGTCTTATTATTTATCTAATAATGCTTTGTAATCTAGTATCTCCAAGAACATGTTTTCTTTTGCAGAGGTAAAGAAGGTGTTCTTGAAACGTAGCTTGAAGTAAACAGTATTAGCTGCTCTCTGAAAGGCAAAGTGTTTTAAGCTTATCAGAAAAAAAAAAATCTTACAGGATTTTAATCTTAAATTATTGCCCCTCTCCTATCACTCTTCCTTGTTCTCTCTCTCACTGGGTCAGAATTACCATCTTGCTATTTAAATTAAACAACAGACAGAGTTGAGAAATGAAAGATGCAAAGCGTGCATCTTTATTGGCCATGCATGAAGAAGTCATGCTGCTGAAGCAGCCTGTATTCTGAATCAAGTATTCCTCTCACCCTCCCTATACTCATACCAGTGTCACTGACACTATCCTGGTGGAGTATTTGTGGTTGGCAAATGTTTTTGAAGCCATAACCCAGTCATGAACTAGCCTGCAAAGTGAACTAGCACAACGTGATTCACCACTCTCCACATTCATCAGTTATATCAGTTCTACAACCCACTCTCAGTTTCACAAGCCCCACTTCATTATCACATCACTATATCCCAGACTATATAGCATGTGACTGCACTATACCAATAGAGAAGCCTGTGAACAGAAAGCCATTATTAGAGGCCTCTAACAGAAGAATTTAGAGGGCACAGCTATGGACTCTGTGCTTGGGGGTAGAAGGACTTGGTGACTGAGGGGCTTAGTCCATCTGTGGGTTTTGACTGTTTGCTTGTTCTCTGTGTATGGGCTGCAGGCCCTCATAAGAACAGAAACAGGTTCATTTGTGGGTACCTTGCTAAAAGTACCTGTGGCTTTGCCCTTCGGTGCTTTGAGCAGCCCAGAAGTTTGAAGTCCCTGAATAGTTAATCAGCCCCTTGTGGTCGGGGGCACAGCTGAGCTGTGCTAAGCAGGAAGATTTGGTATGAAGGTCACTTGCAAGGGGTGTGATCAGAGGCAGCTAACAGGAGAGATTAGGGAGAGGGAATGAGTGGCTTCCTTTCTAGTTTCAGCTCTATGAGCAACTTCCACATGGACAGTGATGGAATAGTGGTGGTGACCTGCAACAGATATGCCAAGTTTTATTTCCAGAAAGAAGACAGAAGCAACTTCCTGTGCAAGAAATGCAAAGATGAGGCTATGCTAGCAGAAAAATTCTTGGACTGGAGAGACAAGCAGAGATGCTATGGCAAATCAGAAAAGCTGAAGAGTTCTTAGATGGTCAGATGTGGGAAACATCAGTACCTCAGATTCAAGGAAGAAAGGAACTGGCCACAAAGGAATCAGACGGAAAGAAAGTAAGAGAAGGTTTGACACTTTGTAATCACTTGATACAAGAGACACAGCAGCATTCTGCACAGCTGGAGACAGACATAGATGGGCAGGATGCAGCCATCAGAGACAATCATCCTGTAAAAAAGTCAAGCTTTTACACAAAAATATATCCAACTATCCAAGAGACACAAATGATTCAAATCTCAGATGAACCAGAGAATATTTTGAAAGGAATAGGTGGACGACAGGATGAGCTAAATCATGCAATGTTGTTATTTTAAGATGGGATAGGCTTCTGAAGTTGATTGGGGGTCAATATCCGCACTAATGACAATGCATCACAGGGTAAATCACTGATAGATCATTTCAAGGGGCTCAACAGTGTGCTCAATACAAAATAATATCCTAGTGATCATCTCAGAAATCCTTCCTGTCCCAAGAATAAAGTGGGACAGAAGATTCTGGAAATGAACAGCTGGCTGGGTAAGCAATGTAGAGTGAAGGGTTTTGGTTCTGCAGAACATTGGCCCATCTTCTAGCGTGAGGCTATAAAGTTTCCCTTCAATTCCAGAGAAAGGGAACCAATTTCCTAGAATAGCCAGCAAGTTACTAAACTAGTGATTCAAGTGTGCAAGCAAAAAGAGGGAAGGTATGAGCACTCATTTACCACAAAATTGAGATGATGAGGATGAAAATGATGAAGAAACCAAAGGGCACGAAGACATGTTGTTGGTTTTCTTTTGAGCACACAGTAATGCCAAAGCCAGGGTAACAAATAAAAGGATTTGGAAATGCTCATTCAATGTAATTTGTATTCCTGAAACCTGGTAAGATGATTCCCATTATTACAGTGTTAAAATCAATGGTTCTCATCCATGTAGGAAGGATCAAGAAAGGCAAAAAAGGGAAGGGAAAAGACAATCTACATAACCGAGTCACTGAAGACTCATATGAAAGTTATCTTAAATATTTATGGATCAGTGTCCTAATTGATAAAGCACAAGATGGTATATTCATTGGTGTCTGCTACAGACCATAAAAATCACAGTAAGTGAACAAGGGTGCTGATTTTTTTTATGCACCCATCTATAATATGTAGGGGAGGGGGAAACTGTGATCATGGGGGGGGGGGCTTCAGCTTGACTGACGTATGCTGAAAGTCTGATGCCATAATATGGTGATGTACAATACAAGCTACTAAAGTCAGATACTTATGTCCAGATAATTTGTGACCTTTAAAAGAGCTGATAGTGGGTGAGTAGCTACAGTGGATGAGTAGCTTACTCGACTGCTAAAGTTGATTTTCAGTATATCTTAGGACACTAGAGAAGTTCCAGAAGACTGGAAGAAAGCTAATGCTGTGACAATGTTTAAAACAATTATCAAGATAATTACAGGCCTGCCAGTCTGACACTTATCCCAGAAAAGGAAATGGAACAGCTGACATGGGACTTGATTAATAAAGAATTAAATAAAATATAATTCATACCAATCAACATGTATTACAGAAAACAGATCCAGTCAAACTAATTTGGTATTTTTTATGGGATTACAAATTTGGTTGATAAAGGGAATAGTGTTGATGTAATACACGTCTGTAAGCTGATACACTGAGTGCATTTCTCAGACCTGACGAAGAGCTTTGTATAAGATCAAAAGCTTGTCTCTCTTGCCAACAAGTTTGGCTAATAAAAATATTACCCCAACCATCTTGTGTGTCTAATATTCTGGGACCAACATGGCTACAGCACTGCATTAGACTTCTACAAGGCAGTTGACTTGGTACTGCACATTTTGATTAAAAACTAGAATGATATAAAATTAACATGGCACACATTAAATGGATTAAAAATAGCCTGATAGGTCCCAAAAAATAACTGTAATTAGGGAAACATCTTACATAAGAACATAAGAACGGCCGTACCGGGTCAGACCAAAGGTCCATCTAGCCCAGTATCCTGTCTGCCGACAGTGGCCAGCACCAGGTGCCCCAGAGGTGGACCAAGACAACGATCAAGCGATTTGTCTCCTGCCATCCCTCTCCAGCCTCTGTCAAACAGAGGCCAAGGACACCATTTTATCCCCTGGCTAATAGCCTTTTATGGACCTAACCTCCATGAAATTATCTAGCTTCTCTTTAAACTCTGTTATATTCCTAGCCTTCACAGCCTCCTCTGGCAAGGAGTTCCACATGCTGACTACACGCTGTGTGAAGAAGAACTTTCTTTTATTAGTTTTAAACCTGCTACCCGTTAATTTCATTTGGTGTCCTCTAGTTCTTCTATTTAGGGAACTAATAAATAACTTTTCTTTATCGGCCCTCTCCACACCACTCATGATTTTATACACCTCTATCATATCCCCCCTCAGGCTCCTCTTTTCTAAACTGAAAAGTCCCAGTCGCTTTAACCTCTCCTCATATGGGACCCGTTCCAAACCCCTAATCCTTTTAGTTGCCCTTTTCTGAACCCTTTCCAAGGCCAAAATATCTTTTTTGAGGTGAGGAGACCACATCTGTACACAGTATTCAAGATGTGGGCGTACCATAGTTTTATACAGGGGCAGTAAGATATTCCGGTCTTATTTTCTATCCCTTTCTTAATAATACCTAGCATCCTATTTGCCTTTTTGACCGCCGCTGCACACTGTGTGGAAGTTTTCAGAGAACTGTCCACGATAACTCCAAGATCTCTTTCCTGATTTGTCGTAGCCAAATTAGCCCCCATCATACTGTACGTATAGTTGGGGTTATTTTTCCCAATGTGCATTACTTTACACTTATCCACATTAAATTTCATTTGCCATTTTGTTGCCCAATCGCTCAGTTTGGTGAGATCTTCTTGGAGTCCCTCACGGTCTGCTTCTGTCTTGACTATCCTAAACAGTTTGGTATCATCCGCAAACTTTACCACCTCACTGCTTACCCCTTTCTCCAGATCATTTATGAATAAGTTGAACAGGATTGGTCCTAGGACTGACCCTTGGGGGACACCGCTAGTTACCCCTCTCCATTCTGAAAATTTACCATTTATTCCTACCCTTTGTTTCCTGTCTTTTAACCAGTTCTCAATCCAAGAAAGGACCTTCCCTCTTATCCCATGGCCATGTAATTTACAAGAGCCTTTGCGAGGACCTTGTCAAAGGCTTTCTGGAAATCTAAGTATACTATATCTACTGGATCCCCTTGTCCGCATGTTTGTTAACCCTTCAAAGAACTCTAATAGATTAGTAAGACAGGATTTCCCTTTACAGAAACCATGTTGACTTTTGTCCAACAAATTATGTTCTTCTACATGCTTCACAATTTTATTCTTTACTATTGTTTCGACTAATTTGCCAGGTACCGAAGTTAGACTTACCGGTCTGTAATTGCCCGGATCGCCTCTAGAGCCCTTTTTAAATATTGATGTCACGTTGGCTACCTTCCAGTCATTAGGTACGGAAGCCGATTTAAGGGATAGGTTACAAACCACAGATAATAGTTCAGCAATTTCCCATTTGAGTTCTTTTAGAACCCTTGGATGAATGCCATCCGGTCCCGGAGATTTGTTAACATTAAGTTTTTCTATTTGTTCCAAAACCTCCTCTAATGACGCTTCAATCCGGGACAGTTCCTCAGATTCATTACCCACAAAGGACGGGTGCAGATTTGGGAATCTCCCCAACGTCCTCAGCCGTGAAGACTGAAGCAAAGAAATCATTTAGTTTCTCCGCAATGGCTTTATCGTCCTTGATTGCGCCTTTTATAGTTCAATCGTCTAGGGGAACTAGACCCATCTTGGAATGGGTAGGTTTCTGGTGAAGTCCTCCAGTGATTGGTTCTTGACCCCATGCAGTTTAACATTTTTATTAATGATATGAAAGAAGAAAACATAAAATCTGACAAAGCCTGCAGTAACACTGGGGGAGTGATAAACAATGAAGAGGACAGATCACCGATACTATCAGTTGATAAGACGGGCTCAAGTGAACAATATTCATTTTAATACAACTAAACATATACAGCTACATACAGGAAAAAATGCAGGTCATACTTACAGGCTCTAACCTGGAAAGCAGTGATTCTGAAAAACATCTGGGGATTGTAGCAGATAATCAGCTGAACATGAGCTCCCGTGTGACACTGTGGCCAAAAGGGCTAATGAGATCCTTAGATTCACAAACAGGGGACTCTCAAATAGGAGTAGAGAGGTTATTTTCTCTCCATACTTGTCATTGTTGAAACAGCTACTAGAATATTGTGTCATGTTCTCATGTCCACAATTCAAGATTAATTGGAGAGGGTCCAGAGAGAAGAGCCATGAAAATTATTAAAGAATTGGAAAACATGCCTAAGAATGATGAATTCAGGGAACTTAATCTATTTAGCTTATCAAAGAGAAATTAAAGGGTGACCTGATCATAGTCTGTAAGTACATACAAGAGGAACAAATATTTGATAATGGGCTCTTCAGGCTAGCAGAGAAAAGTAAGCCTAGAAATTAAAGCAAAATTAAATCAGACTGGAAATAAGGTATAAATTTTAAAGAGCAAGAGAGTAATTACCGACTGGAACAATATACCAAGCATGTGGGGATTCTCCATCACTGGGCATTTTTAAAATTAAGTCTAGATACTTTTCTTTAAAAAATATGCTCTAGGGATCAAGGGTATGTATGTCTACACTGCACTCCTCTTTCGAGAGAGGAATGCAAATGCAGCCGAGCGGAATTGCAAATGAAGCGCGGATTTGAATTTCCCACGCTTCATTTGCATAATGGCGTCCGGTAGCTTTTAAAATACCTATTTGAAAGAACAAACGCAGTCTAGAGGGGGTTATTTTGAGGAAAAAACCTTCTTTCGAAATAACCCTTACTCCTTAAAAAATGGTTATTTCGAAAGAAGGGTTTTTTCTCAAAATAACCCCGCCCAGACTGCATTTGTTCTTTCGAAATAGGGTATTTCGAAAAAGCGCCCGACACCATTATGCAAATGAAGAGTGGGAAATTCAAATCCACGCTTCATTTGCAGTTTCGCTCGGCTGCATTTGCATTCCTCTCTCGAAAGAGGAATACAGTGTAGACATATCCTATGTGGGGGAAGTTCTGTTGCCTGTGAGACCGTTGTATAATCTAAGGTATGGAAACCTGTTCTCTGAGTAGACATCTTTCTGAGAGTAGACATCTTTCACAAAAGATTCTCATTTCACTCCCAGAAGACAGTAGTACGCCTATAAACTTATGTTCTATAATATGAGAAATTTGGTTAGGGAATATGACTGTGATTTAAGTCAGTGTTTCTCAACCAGTGGTATGAGTACCCTCAGGGGTACTCGAGAGAAGTCTGGGGAAGTACGTCAACGCAACTGAAATTTGGAAAAAACTGAATTTTTGTTTTAAGTTTTACAGCGCTTTATTATTTTTGTATTTTTTACACCCAAAAATTTCATTGCCACCAGGCTACAATTAAGTTGTGTGTCTGAAAACTGTAGGTACTGGGGGTACTTATAATTTTTTTTTTTTAAAGGGGGTACTTTATAAAAAAGGTTGAGAAACACTGATTTAAGTGATGCCTTAGAGATTATATGATCATATCAACTGGAAAAAAAAAAAGCCAATAATACTCCTTGAATTACAGGGCAGCTAGAAATAGCCTTTTCCAACATCCACCTAAGAGCTAAAGTTGCTGTGTCACCCCCTTCCCTAGTGTACAATCATCACCTCATGAAGATGAACATATGAATTGACAACTCTGCAACTGACAACAATACTGTAACAGTTTTGCTTGAAGAAAAAATGTCAGCAGCTTTCCATTCTAATATTAGCTATTAATTATTATAGTAGGGAGTAAAACAAAACAGCATATAAATTAACTTCATATTCCAATCTTTTTGGAGCTTTCTAATAAGAAACGTTTAAGTATTTTCAAAATTACTAAAACTTTAAGCTCTGAACACTGTCATCAACATAATACTTTTTTCCTTCCCAAAATTACCCTATGAAAAGATTCAGAAAATTGTCTGTATTGTTTTAATACCACCCTCAAATTATTTCACATCCTAGGCCCCTATGAGCATTCTAATAACATTTCTATTGGCATTACCCGTACATCAACTACATTCTAGCCTCCTGCTGTTACTGAGAAATGCATTAAGGCAAGTCACATGATTTCACTCTTGTCAACAAATGATGGCTCAATTAGGCAGATAAGAATCTACAGCCCTCAACAGAGTATCTCTTCAGACCATTCTCAGCAGCTGAAAGAAGCACTTAGGGACAGCACTAGTTCTGAGGAATGAATGCTTGCTATCCTTTATCAACCCTCATTGAAAACTTATTTTTTTTTATAAGAAAATTGGACCTACAGTATATCTGAATATTTCCAATCCAGTGCAATTTATAAATCTATTTCTACAATGGGCCACTGCTCTAAAATTAAATTAATGTTTAAAATCAATGAGATAATGAGGGATTCCAGTTACTACACACTGCTTTACTTGTTCTATACAATAAGGTACAGAATCCTCAGCTTGAAGTAAAATATATACAACTGAAGAAAATTCCAATGAAGTTTTGATTACAACCCAGAAAAGGTATTACATTTATACTTAAGGATGAAACTAATTCTTTCCTAACTCTACTGGGATTAGCTTCACAGGAACTACTGGCACAGAGAGTGCCAAAATGCTATTAAAAATACCCAGGAATGCTGCTCACTTTTGGTGTACCCCCAATGGAAGACATTGCTTGGGCTCCCACTGCACTTGCTCAGTTTAACACACAATCTTCCAAGGCACACTATGTTTTAATTTTGCCGAATTGCCCATCAATACTAATATCAATGTATAGAGAAATCTCTTCAGAATACTGTGTTTTCTCCCCCAAGGCTTTGCCAATTTTTTCACCATAATTACACTGCATAGGTTCAGAGAGCAAATATGATATCCAACCTATCCCACTTGCCTGCATTTTTTCTTCTATTTACTCACTCTTCACCAGATGCACCTTGGCACGCCTGTGGGGAAATGGGATTAGGATGCAGGAGCCTTGTCCTGCTCCACTCACCCAGAGTTCCTGTTGACAAGTAGGGGCAAGCCCCAGTGTCCCAACCCCATTCTCTGTCAGAAACACTGGGCAGGCAAGCAGAGTGGATCAGGGCACAGGTGAACCCATTTTTCTAAGGCCCCACTACTGGGCAGGGCCTCTGGGCACAGGCCTTGGTGGCTCAATGCCTAATCCACCACTGGCCTTTCACTCCTTGATAACTTGTATCTCTTGCCTCTGCCTTCCACAAACACTCACTTCCATGCTGTTCCACCTGACCATGGTGTACACTACACACCCTTAGAATGACATACCTAGAATAAGGATCCACCTTACATGTTGGATACCATCAGCTACTACTACCGCCACTTTCCAGGTCTCAAATGGTGAGGTATTACTACACTGCATCACCCAATTCCACTGCTTGACCACTGAACTAATTGCAAAGAACAGCAACATCTGCCTTCACAACATATCATACATGTGATAAAACACAGTAACATTTACATTATATACAGCTATTTTCATCCACCGGTCTCTAAGTATTATTATAATTGAATACTAGAACTGGAAGGGACCTTGAGAGGTCATCGAGTCCAGTCCCCTGCCCTCATGGCAGGACCAAGCACAGTCTAGACCATCCCTGACAGATGTCTATCTAACCAGTTCTTAAATATCTCCAGAGAGGGAGATTCCAAAACCTCCCTAGGCAATTTATTCCAGTCCAACCTAAACCACCCTTGCTGCAGTTTAAGCCCATTGTTTCTTGTCCTAAGTATGCAGGCTCTCAGCATTTCACAGATTCAGAACCGAAGACTTAGATATATAATACCACGTAGGGACAAGTAGCTAAACGATAGTGTCAGGAGGAAGTCCAAAGCCTGGTCTATGCATAAAAAAACTGACCAACTTATCAATGCAAACAAGAGTCCTTTCTAATGCACACAAGACCAAAGCATCCTTAGCTTCTTCTGGTTAAATCAGACCCTTGCTAGCATTACAATTTTTTTTTTTTCTTGTTCTTCTAAGATCTTTAATACAGGTTCCACCTCTAAAATCAAGGATTCTTTGGTCCGGCAACATCAGTGGTCTGGCATGACCATGGATGTTCCAGGATCAGAGTGCCCCGGCGCCCTGCAGGAGGGTGGGGCCTGGGAGCCGACGCACGGCTCAGCTGGGCTGGGGAGGTGCTGGGAGCTGGCATGCGACTCAGCTGGGCTATGGGGGGATCCAGGATGCCCACGGGGGCAAGGGACCTGAAATGGTCTCCTCTGGTCCAGAAAAAATCCTCATCCAGGACCAATTAGGTCCTGAGGGTGTCAGACCAGGGAGATCAAACCTGTATTTGTATACTCAGAGAAGTGCTACTTTACTGCCTCCGTGGGCTATAATTCTTCAGATAGGGTTAACAAGTAGCTGAGTCTCACTGAAATGATAATCAGTCCCATTAATACATTCATTATTTATTTAGCAAAGTTAGCATTTGCTGGTGTACAACATATAGAAAAATAAGTGGTTCCTTCCCTTCAGGGCTAACAGTCTTAAATGTCTAGAGGAAATGCACTGAATGGAGCAAAGGAAAATCCAATTACAAAATAGTACATATTTCATTTATTTCTTGTGGTTTTGGATGTACTATCATTGAAAGTTTTCTAGAAGTGTCTTCACAGAATCTTTACAGCCATCCTACTCCAAAATGGAATTGCTATTGTATCAGCATACATTAGTTCTGCATGCCACATATCTTTATGATGTTCATAACTTAAGGTATTTATGTAGAAACATCATCTAGTTTTTCTAAATACGAATTTTGTGTTGTATTAAAAAGCGTCCTTGGCATTGCTATATTGCCCTAATCTTTCCCACTTTCTCAGATAACAGTAAGTGTCACTATTCTACGTGAACTAATGCCATTCAAAAATTCGTTGTTTAGGTGGTGTAGAAGCCAAGAAACAAATACCATTTCTGAATTACAAAAGAATGTGGAAATTATCGTGAGACCAATAAAACTAATTTTGCTTTCTATAAAAGCAAGGAAACAAACTGTTTTCTCCTTTAATTTTGTTTAAAGTGAGCTCATAGTCTTTTGAAAAACAAAGTACAATTAATACATTTCAGAAGGCTATAAAACATTTCAAATTGTGGATCAAAGTCCTAGTTCATGGTATAGGAAGCCCTACTGAAGGAACCCCCAAGAGGCTGCACTTCCATCTGTTCCCATCGCTCACTGCATTCTTTCCTTCTTGTGCATTACCATTGTATCAATTTTTGAGCAGCATACATTATACTCATTTGTATCTGCAACTCCACTTTCTCCTATTATGGTTGCTTATGCATAAATGAGGTTATGATTTGGTCTCCAGGTCTAAATGCTCAGCCAACTTGACTCTCAGCTCTCAAGCTGAATGTGCAGATAATGGTGCTGGACAAATCTTTTTATTTGTAAACCAGATCACATTTGATCTGAATTAGGGATGTGAACAACTAGTCGACTATCCAATAAGCAAATGCTTACTGGATAGTCGACCAGTCGCTTTCCCCCTCCCCTTGCTGCCTCTATCAGAAAGAAGCAGTGGGAGACGGGGGGTAGTATGCTTCAAAGCGGCAGCGCCACGTGGAGCCCGGGGCCAGACCCTGGGCTCCACACAGAGCTGCTGCTTTGAAACGCCACGGGGAGCACAGGGACAGCAGAGGACTGCTGAGTACCCCGCTGGCCCTGTGCGCCCCACAGCACTTTCACCTTTGAAGTGTAGCAACAGCCCTTGGACTGTTGCTACACTTCAAAGGTGGAGGCGCCTTTATCAACTAAGGACAAGTCACCCTTATCGATAAGGACTAGTCAAATTGCATCAACTATTCGATTAGCCAATTAATCTAAATTTAACATCTCTAATCTGAACATTATGGAAAGTAGTCCTAATTTATAGTAAATTTTCAGAACAACACTTTAAAATTGTACTTTTAGAAGGCTTTCTTCCTGACAAGGCCTGAAGAATTCAGGACTGCATTTTTTTACTACAGTATTTAATGATCAACATAAAGAATGCAGTTTTTAGAATTACATAGCCTTCCACTGCTTTCTATGAAATTCAAATTAACTGTTGTAGAAAAAACACAAAACCAAGCACTCGAATCACTTGTGCTTAATTTAGTATTGAGTATATATTTTATTTTTTAAATTCTCTTTTATTTCAAAAACATCTCTCAAACCGGGGGATAATGTCAATTTCAAATGTCAGAGCTGAGTCTTTACAATAGTTTTAAAATCTTTCTGGAATGAATGAATGAATGAATGAATGAATGAATGAATGTTTAAAGCCCTATGTATATTAGGGGAAAAAATGACATCCTCTAATATTGTATGATACAGCAGCAATAGCAGTGCCACTCACAGCAGTAAATGTCTTCCAAATTTATCTGTGTTTTGTTTTTGAGATCTTCTGTCATAAGAAAAGTAAACAGGTAGGAGACTAAAATCTTACATCCTCATAAGTATAGCATCTAAAAACTAACAAGCAAGAGGATAGCAGTAAAAATCTCCTTCAGACTGACTCCCTCTGCTCCCTTGAAAATGGAGACTTCTCTTTTTAATTTACATTTAAATAGTGTGTTAAGTCTGCCCAGACTTTACATACAATTTGAGATTCAATGTCCCTGAAGGCAGAGTCATCTGGGAGAGCAGGATAAGTACACTTGCAGGCCTCTGCTGCAAAATCTGCTTGCCGACTGTCAGATCAATGTGGATTTATATGCTCCAAGGTTTTCTCCCCCTGGTGGTAGTGTTCGGGCTGATGAATATCTGTTTTCACTCACTGCCTATCTTGCACAAAGGCTGATTCAGGTTTGGCAGTTGAAGCGGCTCATTACCAGCAGACTGGTTTAGTATTCTAGCAGATTTACAAATTCTACTAATGAAATAAAAGCATGCCATTTTCCTTCTTCCCATTTTTTTTCTAGAAAGCAATATATTTTTAAAAGGGAAATGCTATTACAACCATTTTGTCAATGAAAATTACATGCTGGGTTTATCTCTGTAGGTATCTGTCAAATGCAAAACGTACACAACATCTTCAGAGTAATAATGATGTTTTATCATTTTAATTACAAACACTTTGAAAAAATTCCCTAAAGTGTACCAATTGGGGTGGTCTAAATTAACAGTAGCTTGATAGCCCAAGGGTAGCAAAAATAGATTGAGCTACCAAATTTCATAGTAGTTACAGCAGCTGTCTCCTTGCCTCAGGGAACCTGGGTATTTAACAAAGCAGACAGCCTGGCAATGGCATCTGATTAGCAATGTGCATATTGCTGGATAGAATACTTGCAGTTCTATTGTTTCAGATTAGGAACTCAGAGTTGTGACATCATGTAGCTCTTACTGTTCTGCTTCTGTAAGTTCACTTACAGGTACTGTAAATTTATCATGATAATTTCTCAGTTACTACTAGTCGTATAAGGTAGGAACAGTTCTTTCTGTAGAACTGAAAAATGATCCACGAAACAGAACAGGATTTAAATACCAGATTTGTTTTTCCTATGAGAGAATAATTTTTTCTTAAAAAAAATCTGTTTCTATTAAGTTCAAATTTCAGAGGGAGAATTTTATCTCCAAGAAGAATGGCCCAAAAGAAGCTACCAAACTGTTAATTTTTTAAAACATTCTAATTAAATACATCAGAGTACTGGTAAAAACTATGTTCGTTCACCCACGTTATCAGAAAGCCCTCATCTTGGGTAACAACTTTATTGCAAACAGCAATATTACACAGAGGTCACTGTCAACTTAATACTTCTCAAAAGACCTCCCATGTATTCTCTCCCTTGCCTCATGCTTTAAATACATATCAGAAATTATTGGCGCTTGTTGGCAGAGTTCTATCACTGAATTCACTGCAAATAGTCTGCTTCAGCTAGAAGTACATTCTTTTACTTTATCAAATCCATCTGAGGTAATAAGACTTGATGTTTTATTCAACAGAGCTGAGGAAAATTGTTGCACAATAGGTTAATTCAAAATGGCAGCATAGAAAATGCATCTGTCAGTGGGGATCAAATTACAGGGCAAGCTCCTCTCAATGCTTAGAAAAACAAGTCTGCAGTTCTACAGATTATGTTCATGTGTGTGTTTAAAGGGGTGGGAAAGGAGCTAAATATCTGAGCTAACCTCCAATTAAAGTCAATCATAAAAACAGCCAATTTAATGAGTGCGGATTTCTTTGGGTAATTATAACACCAACCACTTTTTTCTCTTTTAAATCTGTAATTCTGCCTTCTTGTTATTGCTTGCTTTGTCATTAATCGCCTCAGGAACTTGATTTCCTAGCAACAGACTCTGCCACCAAACATTTGGCTCCAGTTCAACATTTTCTTTGTGTAAAATGGCACTGCTGTTGCTGTCTGGCTGTTGCAGCTAGACTGGCTGTGTAAGTGCTCTAATAATGCATTCTTAAAAATCACATGATAAGAGGAGCAGTGACCAAGCTTCACTAATTACAGTGCTGACTGCGCTGAGGAAGTTTCTCTGCAATTTAAAGGCTACTGGGATGGGGCAGGGGGTAGGAGAGAATGTGCATATTCCACATATGAACAAATATCATTCATAGCTTAAAGGTGAACATTTATAAACGAACATTTTTATTCTCTTTGCTACATGGGAGCCCTGTTAATTTGCTATTTGAGGAAAGCGTGGGTAACATTTCTGTAATAGTGCTTACGGAATTTTTTTTCTCCACAAGGTATGAAGCAATCATCTTCACATACACAAAATCCCCAAAAAGCAAACAGAACCCAGCTCTTTTCCAGTTAAATTACTTGAGAAGGCAGTGACAAAGACATCTCTGTATAAAATCACATTCTGAGATGGCAGGGTGAAACTTCATTGTTATCTTCAAAATATGCTGTATGTATCATGTCATTACTCAATACACTGTGCTGAAAATTTACAAGACCTTTTGTTCGCATTTTGATTAAGTTTTCCTCTCTTTAAAGAGAGGAAAAAGTTGTTGCTATTTCTCAATTTCATATGAGACAGGAAATATTTGGGTAATGTGCAACGCCTAGGAATGATGAATGGATTACCCTTTCTACACAGCTGCAGGACCTGCTTGTCGTAGGTGGCACCCTCTTTGTCTTCTATAATTGCCAAAAGTACAATCCTAAAAATTAGTGGTTTTGTAAGGGACAAGATACCAAGGGCCAGTGACATCATATAATCGTCCACTGCTAGCTGTGGCCTCCTCTTTGATATCAGACTAGAAAATAAGAATGGTCCCTTTCCAGCTAGCAGATCTATAAATTATTCTCAGAAATGCCATTTAGCAGATGCAGTTGTTTAGGAAATGTTGCTGGAGAATTATGGCTAAGCATATCAGTGCAGGCATGAGCACTGGGCAGATAGCTATTCATAGCTACAAATACTTAGTGGATATTTTGATTTCTACCAGTCTCTGAGTGATGCATAGGGAAGCACTTACGTATCTCAAAACACCAATCACAAACCATCTGAAATGTATCATAATCATATCACAAAATTACAAAAAAGCTTCAATGAACATATCTCTGAAAGGAGGAGACAGCACAAAAGAAATTTAATTTATACTTACATTGTTATAATAATCAGAATTTTTCTTTAAAGCAGAATAACCAAAAACCATGCAAAAAGAACAAAAAGATGTGAAGTAGTATTTAAGCTGTACTACATATTGCTTACATCAAGCTAATGTTTTGACAGACTCATGTTGAAACCAGATAATTCCACCATCAAGCCCAAATACTACCACAGTATTTCTCTCCTTAGACAAGATGGCACCACAGGAAAATAAACATAAAAATTACATTCTATATGTAATTAAATATAGGCTGGACGTTTGAGATTCAAGAACTATTCCTCCAACAGGCAGGCATATTATACTATATTTATGATTACCCATTGAAAATAAATGACATGTGGTCCTTTAAACAGAATCTATAAAACAAATACATAAATTTGACAAGTAGGTGCCATTAAAATTATACACTTGCTATTAATAGATAGAAGTACTGAAGTATTAAACTGTAATTTAATTTAATGGATATATTTTAAATAATATTACATACTATACCCTCAAATAAAAAAAAATGGTTAAACTCAAAAGCTTCCTTTTTTGTTCAGTGCATCATAAAATATATTTTGCGTTGTTCTTTTTTAAATACATGCATATAATCTAAACAGATTTAAATGATTTTATTTTAAATACAATGCCATCAAAGGCCATCATCATATGCTGCCAATAGCAGTGAACAACAGCTATTGTGCTTTAGTTGGTCCGTCAAAGATGTCATGGGAACCTGCTTCTCCAGTTTGCTTGGGCTATGTCGAGACAGTGGGGCTATTTCAGAATACCGGAAGTATCCCGAAATAGCAATTCCGCATTTTTAAATGTGCCTATTATTTTGAAATATATTTAGAAATAACAGGCGCATTATTCCGGCATCCCTGTAATCCTCATCTAAACTACAGAGATGAAAGCTGCCACAGTCAATTTTTGGGGGTTTGAATTACCAGGTCTAGTGAAGACATGCTAATTTGAACTGAGAGCGCGCTCCAGTCAGTGCCGGTAGTCCTGCTCTTAAGAGGAGTAAGGGAAGTCAATGGGAGAGTGTGCTCCCGTTGACCTACCACTGTGTGGACAGAACCAAAATGTGATTTTAGATACTTCAACCCAAGCTCTGTAATTAACATAGCTGGAGCTGCGTATCTTAAGTCGATTTTCTCCTTTAGTGTAGACCAGTCCCCAGATTCTAAAAATATCAAAATACTGAAACAATGTGTATAAGTTACAGAACTTATTGAAATAATTCCTTCAAACATTTTTATTTTTAAGAAGTGAAAAATGTCTTTTTAACAAAAAAAAAAAATTATTTGCCAAATTTCATTTTGGCTGAAGTGTTTAGGTTTTTTTAAATGAAAATTTTCAAAATGAAAAATTCCAAATTTTTTCAACAAATTTTGGTTTTATTAAAAGGGAAAAAAGTAAAGTAATTTTGCACACCTCACCTGACTCCTGCCACCCATACCGCTCCCTCAAAAAACAAGTAAGGAAAAGTAAAAGATATTTAAATTTAGGAAGAATAAAATCCCTCACTTTTTTACTTTAGCTTTTTACAAATGGGGGGGGGGGAGGGAGAAGATAAGATGTACAAGCGTTTCTCTCCATATTAAACAAAACATTTGAAAAACAAGGTGTTCACAGAAAAGGTTTATTTTTTTTTTTTCAAAAATACTTACTTTTTTTGAACAGTTGTAGTAATCAGTTTACAATGTTAGCACATTCTTAAGGAGTATGGGGTGCCATATGGTGGCATATCATCCTTCAAAAAGACAGTTGGGATCACTGATTTTTTTTTATTCATATGAGTAAGCCTTAAGTTTTATAAATTTTGAATAAATTAGCATTCCATGAAAAAACATAGGGAAATTTAAAATCTCAAGGATGATGGTGAACTAGCATCTTACGACCAAAAATGTTGAGTGAAATGGGACAGAAAGCAGAATGTTAGCTTGCAATTCTGAAGTGAAGTCAAAATGCAGCTGGGCACACTTACAACTTAAGAGTAGAAAAGTCTGACCTCCCTGTCTCCTTTCTTACAAATTCACAGGTACTGAAAGTTTCAAGCACGACCAGTGCAAAAAAAATCAGCATCAGAGGCATTAAGCAGGCACCCAGGCTAAAAGAGATGCAAATATGGATCCTGCACAGTCTTTCAAGGTGCTGAGCCACATAACATATCTTGTTTGCCAACTGACTACTCAAAAAGTTGTTGAATACACTAAAAAAACAATGATTTTCAAGAGATATAATTGAGATATTTCCTAGAACCGTGTATAAGCTCGAAAGCATCTCTTTCTCATTAACAAAAAGTTGGTTCAATAAAAACTTGCCTCTCTTCCCTCTCTCAAACAGGCCCACCAACAGCAATTCTGGGCCTAGGGGCAGAACAGTCAATGGGTCCTCATGCATGCACAAGCCACGCCCACGTGGACACAGTTCATCTGACATTTGGGTAGTGCTAGCTGCTATCCAGCAAGTAGTAGGCTGTGCTTCTGAACATATTCCTCTGGCTCAGCCAGGATTTCCATATGCCCATCTGGCATGGTTGCCAAACGTTTAGTTGTGCAAACCCAAAGACTCTTGCCTTGCCTCTGTTCTGAGACCCCACCCTGTTTTGGCAGGCCACTCTGTCCTGGCCCTGCTCACTCCATCCCCTCTCCCTCCATCACTCACTCACTCTCCCCAACCCTCACTCCCTTTCACCAGGTTGGGGCAGGAGGTTGGAGTGCAAGTAGGAATGTGGGGTGCAGGTTTGGGGAGGGAGCTTGGGTGTGAGAGGTGATGTGGGGTGTAGGCTCAGGGAGTAAATATGGATGTGGGCTATGGACTTCAGGCTGGGGCAGGGAATTCGAGTGCATGAGGGGTCAGAAGTAAGGCTATGCGAGGGAGTTTGGGTAGGAGAGGAAGGAGGGGTCAGACTCTAGTGGGGAGTTTGGGTGCAGGCTCTAGGCTTAAGGAGGAAGTTGGGTTTCAGGAGGGGTAAGGAGCTTACTTTGGTGATTTCTGAAAGCGACCGGCACATGCCTCTGTCAGGGGCTCCGAAGTGCGGAATGGGGGTGAGGAAGCCTGCCTTACCCCTACTGCGTGGCCAGTGGCAGGACTTTGAAATCATCTAGGCTTCTGGGCAATTTCCCCCATTATCTCCCACTCCTGTCCACACGCCTACCCTTAAACACTCATCAATTAAAAGTATTTCAGAGACATTTCTTTACCAACAATCTACGGTTTTCCCTGTTTTGTGAAGAAGCATTTGGATACTCTAATTGAGTGATCAGATTGGTTTAACATTCTTAAGAGCCGAACACTAAGCGCTACCACATTAACATATGAGTTAGTAAATAGAACAGTAATGGTAATCAATCATGTTATTTCAACACGCTCAGTAAGGGGTAGCTGTTTATGAGAATGAGCTAAAGCAAAGAAGAAATTTCTAAGATTACTAGCGGGCTGCACCCTTTGCTCGCTACGCTTGCCAACCCTCCAGCCCAGTCTCTGGTCGCTTTCGCAGCCAGAGCGTGTGAGAGCATGACGACGTCATTCTGTCACCCAGCAGGAAAAAAAATGTTTATATTGAGAGAGACAAAGATATAAGGTATAAATGCAGTAACAGCAACAAGTTATGGTACTTCGCCTACTCAGTGCCTCCAACAGCAAACAAATTAATGTGGGTATAGTAATGGATAGCAAACCGAGAAAGACTAATGTGGAGAAATGGGGATGGCCAATAGGGACATAAGGAAAAATAAGTCCAGAGAATAACACCTTTATGGCAACAGCAAACTCTACATGGGGAAAAGTTTTATTCTGTCTGCATGAGGAAACAAACTTTTAATCATCATTCCTGAATTAAAATCCCACTTGGTTAACTGCAACTTTTAATAAAGACAAGCACTTCTTCCTTTCTCAACGTTTTCCCTATTGTTATTGGGTAAGCACACAATTCCATGTGGATATATAACAATGTTAATTGGATAACGGAGTCAAATAAAAAGTCAAACATCTGGATAAGACCCTCCCCATTCCTCATCTGCCTTCCAATAGACAGCCTTTATTCAAAGGAAATATTAATAAGCTTTTCATTATGTTACATTCCAAATATGTGGATTTTTTTCAAATATAGAAGTGTCTAAACTTAGGCACATAAATAAGTACTCTGACTTTCAGCAGCGCTGAGCAACAGAAGTTTCCAACAAGTTTTGCAGGTGGTCATCTGACAATAAATCCTCTTATTTAGATGACTAAGTAATCACAAAAATGGTAGGTGTCTCTGAAAAAAATCAGACCATTCAGAAGCCTAAATATTGATTTAGGTCTCTCAAATTTGAAAATTTTGGCCACAATTTGGCCTAAAAGAATGTACATATTGATAGAAGCAAACCACTAAGAAACTTAAGTCTTACACAAATAAAATCCAGTGAAGACTTCAGGTCACAGCCTACTAATGACTATAAAAACCGATAGTGGTGTGATGTTTAGAGTTGGCAGAACTCTTCACTTTCTTTTGAAATTAAACTGAAACTTTGAAGAAGAGAAAGGGCTGATAAATGCCCTAGTGTGCGCTAACATTAAAGCCTGGCAGAGAACTGTAACTCCCTACCAGAAATTCAGCTGGTCCAGAATGAAATGAGGATAAGAATCCATAGGCTACAATGCCAATGGAAGACATTATTATGTTGAATTAAGACTGGAGAGTAGAAGAGAGAGGTTTGAAGATACTCACCTGTAAAACATTGTGAATAACTGCTAAAATAAGGAAATATTTCAAAGCTAAAAGAATCGACCATACTTCTATTTTCTCCTTTCCTTCTTTGATATCTTTTTCAGTTTTCTTAAATTTACAGAAGTGATTCAGCCTGTCCAGTCTATGGTTTTCAAGGTTCTCTTCTTCGCTAGTTTCTCCCCCAGTCTGTCTACAAGATCTTTCACCAGATGGATAAAATGAATTTGCTGTATTGATAGCTGGTAACACAGATTCCCTCTCAGTTTCTGTCATGGCTCCATTGTTGTTGTTTTCATTTAGATTTCAGGGCTGAGTTTCATATTAATAAGGTTCTGTTGAATGCTGCATTTGAAAAGTCATATGTCTCTACTGTAGTAAGTTTGCAGAGGGAACAACACAATATTTGCTACTATCCTAGGGAAGCATTGCCTGTTTGAATATAGAAGATGGAATTGCTTGATATCCTCAGGACCAGGTTTTCATGCATACATCAGTAAAATGTCTTAATACATATGAATGCTCGTTAGCTTTATGTCTTTTCTTTGGCCTATCCCAATGTATGAATCGATTCTACAGCTCCAAGGCCTTCTGCTCATTTCAGCAGAATTGTATGGCATTTTTTATTCCTAAGTTTTTGAGATGCGTCATCTTTAAGAGAAGAGATCCTAAGTATCCTGATTCTGGTGCAAAAACAATACAGTGTTTGGGCACAAAAGACAGCAGATTAAGTTGTCTTTATGGATTGAAAAGAGAACATGTTCTGAAGCAAAAGCTGCTGTCTTTAAAATCTGGTAGAAATGTTATTTGAAAAATAGTCTTAATGATTAAGAACTTTAAAGGAGTTCCTTCATAGAGAACTAGAAGATTTACCAGGTGTTGCTTGGGTCCTTAACTCACATAAGTTTTGTTTTTCTTCATTTAAATAATTTTTCTGAGGTGGGGCTGGAGATGAGGGGTTCAGTATGCAGGCTGCACCAGGGAGAGAGGACAGCCCCAGCCCTCTCTCACCGCAGCAGCTTGGGACCAGGTGAGAAGCGCCTGTCCATGGTTGCTGCAGCCACAGTGGACACAACTGGGGAAGTGGTGCATGTCCCCCAACTGTGGGACAAACAGACCCATGGACAGACACAGATACACAGACAGACAAACTCTCTGAAATGTATAGGGGATAGCTATCCCTCCACCCTTGCCCCCTGCTGAGCCAATGGGTTTATAGCTGTCCTGGTCCCCATCTCTGGCCCCTTGTTGCCCTCCTGTGATCTATATAACTGTCCCTCCTACCAGACTCCTCCCTTTCCATTAATTTTCCAGCTCTTCATAGTAATTTATTTCTCCATTGAAATATACTCATATCTTCAGTTTTATAAACTTATTTTCTATCTTTTGAGCTTCTTGGTCAATGAGGGATTGTTATCAGACTTCAAGAATTACTTTTAATATAAGCTCAAACCTGTATGGTAAATCAGATCCACAACATGTGGCTGAGCTAAAGGCTTGAACACAGAAGATGGGCTTCAAAAACAAAACTCAGCGTAGAGTGGACTACTCCTATACAACAAAATAGCTTCCCTCCCCTCCCCCATTATGCAACTTTGCCAACTTTCCCTGAACTATTTAAACTGAGAATCACACATTAAGAGTCAATGATAATTATATGCAAGTATAAAACAGACAGTGTAGTGCAGTATAGCTTTGGTTAACATTTGTCATTCTTTTTCATGTAACAATACTCTCATCCTTCCTGCAATTTTTAGCCTGTTAAGCATTCATCCCCAAGTCTGGCATTCAAAACACACAACAGCATAATCATCTGAAATTAAAATCACAGTACATTCTTAAAAGTATAAATTAAAAATGAAGCAATGGGATAACCTTTTGTACAACCTTCTTAGTTTAAGTATTTGTGTGACAGGTACAAAGGCGCAGCCTTGGCCATACAAAAGAATCAATACCAACCATATAAAGCCACTAACAGGCTGTAGGAGACATTAACACTAGCTAAAAGTAATAACTATTTTCAAAGTCCTTGTTCCTCCTGGATACTCAATTTTTTACACCAGCTGTTCCCAAATAGCTTAGGTTACGGAATGGCAGCAGCTGTCATACAAAAATTGTATATTATATGCATATTATGTGTTTTAATCTATCATAGATGTTTTATACATTTGCTGTTCATCACAGATCATATCAACAGAGAAAGATGAAAAAAATCACCACTTATATTTAGGTAGAATACTGTCTACACAAATACAACTAATACGGTTTGATTAGTTCTGAAATTTAAAAAAACTTAAAGAAGAAATATTTATTCTGAATACTAATTGTGAAGCTACTATTTTTCATTTTCCCCTAAAGCTTGGTACCAGAAGTAAGGTTTAGTCATTAAAATCATAGCCTGCCACCTCTCCCATATTGAAAAGACTTGTCATTATCATTGTTTCTGAAATATTGAGTTATAAGCTGCCATGGTAATTACTATGGAATAAATAGCAATTAAGATTGTTCACACAAATAAACTCAAACTGTTTGCAGTGAATAATTAGGCTAACAGTGTTTTTCTACATAATCTGTGCATCCTTCACAACGATTTGCCAAGTAATGTGAAATGTAAATGCACTATTATAAAAACTCTTTAAAATGTGTTCACTTTCCTATGGCTTCCTACGCTCATTTTAAGAACACACAAAACTATATGCACTTACAAGGATGTAAACTTCAAGGTAAATAAATCAGGTCATGTTACAACAGAAGCAAATATTTTCTCTCTCAACAGCATCGAAAGACAGCCTACATCATAAGCAGAATGGACATGTAGTAGTTCAGTGTTACAGAAACTGAGTACAAAAACAAATATTTCACAACTTTAAAATAAGCCAAACTTACTGCTATGTAATACACTTTGGCCTTTTCCACCAATTTCCAGTTCTTCTCCAGATCAAGATGTTTTTCCTTACTGTAACAATTGGCAGCAGCAAGATTAGCTATAAGAGATCTAAAATGACAGAAGAAACAGGTATTAGTTAGATGCATCCTTTTTCTTCACACTAGTACTATTCTCCCCATCAGATACAAACACTTTTAAAAGAATATATCGGAGAGTGTAAATACTACTATGATGTACAACAGTTTGCATAGAACAGACAAGTAAACATTTTTAAATTGACCTTTTTCCTCTACTTTTTAGAGAACTTCATTTAGCCACACTCTTAAAAATAGTTCTTAGCTAAATAAATTGAAAAGTCAAACTAATTTCTGTCTGCTGCTCAAACAATTAGTACTAGTGTGAGAAAGCAGTTACATGAAGGAAGAAAGAAAAATAGCTTTTAAGAATACATTTAAACATGGGTTTTCAATTTTTGTGACGATAAAAGGAGCAAGACTGACAGATCTTAAAAGTGCAGTTCTCTATTTATCCACAGAACACAGGGCAGGAGTAGGGCAAACTTCCTTATACTCCCTTACGCTATATAAACCATGATTGGGTGGAATCACTTCCAGAGAGAAACTCATTTCCAGGCCCACTCAGTCATTAGCCCATCTGCAGATACTTCCAGTTATCGCTAGCTATGATTGTAGATTTGTCGGTATGCCTAAACTGCAATGTAAGCCTGTGTTTGAGTCTGGGCTTCAAGCTAATCCCCATTGTGTCTACACTGCAATTGTGCTAACCTGTGGCTTGATTCCAGGGACCCAAAACCCTGCAGGATTGAAGAGTCCAAGCTCATGGGACTCAGAGACCAAGCCCTATTTCTTAGCAGAGTAGAGGTCCCAGAAGTTATCCAGAACTATCTTACAATTCTATGGAGGAGAACTTCCTTAGTGCTCTCTCTCCCAACGACATGCAATCCATTTGACTGAAAATGAAAGACATAACCCTTTTGCAAACTGCAGTAACCAATTTTTTTCTCATCACCAATCTGTCAGCACACTATCCAAGAGCCTCCTGGCTTTTCTATGGAGACTGAGCCAATCAAGTCTTTTGCAAAGCAAGCTGCTTCTTAGTAATGTGCAGGGCGGGAAATAAAGTTTTCCCAAAGTCGACTACAGGCCCTAAAGCTACAACAGCTGCATTTTGAGGGGAGAGGAAGCGCCAAGTACTCTGGGACACAGTTACTTTGACTCAAGTCTGCACACTAAAGTGCAGAGCCTCAGGTTTGAGCATGGGTCAGAAAATTCTTAACCTAGGATTAAATTACAAAATAGACACTCTATCTACACAAGTCAGTTGACTTGAGTCCCACTAAGCATGGTCTTATATTGCTCTGCAGATAAAGCCTGAGAGACAGACATATGGACAAACCGATTGCTAGGCACATAACAGAAAGCCAATTAATTTTATTCAGGAGGTAGTCAATTCTCCTCCAGTAGATGAAAGGCTCTGGATCTCATTACCAATCTACTCCTTATTGAAGACTATCGTTTTCCTGTAATCTAAGTATTTGTAACTTCTTCATCATACCTACTTGAACTCCAGTGTTCATTAAAAGCAATTTTCCATTCAGCAACATGCAGGTTATTGTTTGGCACTAGGGATGTAAAGGGATAACCAGTTAACTGGTTACCAGTAAGCTCACTGATAACTGGTTATCCAGTGGCCCAACCAGGCTGGAGCACCTTCCTGTCCACAGCATGGAGCAGCGGGCCCATCTGGATCATCACTCCGCCCGTAGCATGGTGGGCCCGGCCCAAGCAGCTCCACCCACGGCCCAGCGGAGCAGCCCTCTGCCTGCAGCATGGTGAGGCTGGCCTGAGTAGCGTCCATGGTGCAGTGGGCTCGGCGGGTGCTGCTACGGCCCAGCTGAGGCTACCATGACATGGGTGGGGGGCTGCCAGTCAACCAGTTAAACATAGTGTTTAAATAGTTAACTTTTTAAATGACAGTTTACATCCCTATTTGGCACTTGTTCTGTCAGGGTCAGACAGCCTACTTTGCTAAAATATCACACTGAAATTCAATGCTAAGAAAATTTCTGTTTGTAAGCTCAATTACTCTATTCAGCAAAGTCACTGAAGCTAACTAATGGCAACGGAATGAAAATTCAATGTGTTTAGTATTTAGACTACATAAAATGCTTGTAAGTTGCTGCAAGCATTACTCTCGTGTATAAATTTCTCTTTCACATGCTAAAAGATAATATTTAAGTTTTTACTTTATAACCATAAAAAATGTTTTCTCTGAAACTGTAAACCCAGTCAGGAGGGATCGTCCCTTACTCATCAAGAAATCCTATCAAAACTAAATGAGCCTTTGAGTGACACCACACATTTTTTTAAATTGTCCCTCCATACTGATGAAGAAACTATGTGCAAAAGGGTCAACCGCCCATTCAAATACTGGAAGAAGAAAAAAATAGACGACAAGAAATTGTTTTTTGCTCTTTTGCTATTTAGACTGTCACATGACTGAAGCTACCAAACACAAGAAGGGATCCCTAGAGTAAACCTGCGTTAGCCATAAAAGACATTCAGAGCTGCCATTACTACAGCTCTGTCACCATTTAAAACTATTCACTGTAACTCATTTGTACATACGTGTGTGCCTATTTTAACCTATGTAATTCATTTATTTTGCCTAATTTATAAATATTTAGTTAGCTTATTATAGGATTGTCTAAAAGCATTATCTCTAGTGAGAGGCCAAATTCATCTTGGGTAAGTAACTGGTCTCTTGGGACTGGAAGAAAACTGAATCTTTTGTGATCTTTGGTGTATAGCAATCATCAAGGCCAACTTGCCAAGGGGACTATCTTTGACACCATGGTATGACTATTATAGTGCTTAAGGAGTCCACATTTGTTACTGAATTTGTGAAATCCAATTATAGAATATACAACCAGTTTGGAGGTCTCTGCCCCACTTCTTGACAAACTGCCCTGAGGCTGGCACTCACGGTCAGGAGCAGGATACACATCTCAAGTCTTAGCAACCATCATTAAAAATAATCAAGTGTCAACAATAGTAAAGAGGAAACCTTTTTGTGAAGAGAAAAAAAAGACTGTAGCTCATTCTAAGCATGTTCTATCTTCATTCTCTTCCTCAAACTCTTGATATTTTATGGTTACATTGCAATAGCACCCAAAAAATATACTGACAGTTCTGGACTGATTAACTGGTATCTTGCCTCTTTAACTGCATTCATTACATTAATATTTTTGACCACTCATAGTAAAATTCCAAACAATTTTCATCTACAATTAACAGTTGAACTTTGAGATTAACTGCTGCCTCCTAAGGATTTCCTAAACAGAGTCCTTTGTCTAGAACAAAGGATTTTAAGTCTCAGTAACAAGAAGATACTGTAGATTATTAATAATGCTATCTAACGCCCTTCCACCGTCATGCATCTTACATACTCAGAACATGAAGCAAAAATAGAAGAGCCAACTTGTCTCTACTCCCAATGTTCCCTTAAGCTGGGACACAGCACAGCTTCACAGGTGATTAATCAGCACCGCCCCGTCAGTCAGCTCCATGCATGAAGCCCTGAGCCTCTGACTGGGTGGGGCTGATTAATCACCTGTGAAGCTGTGCTGCGCAGCTTAGAGGGAACCCCGCTCTACTCCCCAAACACTGCTAACACTGCGCCTTTATTGTATAGATTACATTTCTAAAGGTCTAATACTGCTAACATATTCTAAACCAGTGGTCTCCCAACCTTTTTAACTACAAGTTCACTTTTTCAATTTAAGTACAATGTGAGATCTACTTCAAACCCAAATACCCTTGCCCCACTTCCTTCCTGCCCCTTCTTTGAGGCCCTGCCTCTGCTCCACCCCTTCTCTGAGGCCTCACCTGCTCACTCCATCTCCCTTGCTCCCCCATCCTCACTCACTTTCACCAGCCTGGGGTAAGGGTTGGAGTGCAGGCTCTGGTCTTGGGCCAAGGGGTTTGGAGTGTGAGAGGGGCTCTGGGCTTAGTCCAGGGGATTGGGGTCCAGGAGGGATTTCAGGGTGCAAGCTCTGGGAAGAAGTTTGGGTACAGGGGGACTCATGTTTGGGGCAGGTGGCTGGGTGCAGGAGGAGGTTCAGGGCTGGGACAGGGGTTCAGGAAGCAGGCTCTGGCTGGGTACCATTTAACTGAGACGGCTTCTGGGTGGTGGAGCAGTGGGGTTAAGGCAGGCTTACTCCTACCCTGGCCCTGCACCGCTCCTGAAAGCATCTGGCATGTACAGCAATGGTTCCACGGTGCCATGTACTGCCCCTCATCTACAGGCACTGAGCCCACAGCTTCTTTTGGCCACGGTTCCCCATTATTGATGAATGAGAGCTGCAGGAGTGGTGTCTGCAAGCAAGGACAGCATGTGGAGACCCCCTGCTCTGCCTTTCTCAGGGGCTGCAGGGACATGCCAGCTACATCCAGGAGCAGCAATTACCACAGGGATAATTACTCCAGCCACACCAGGTTAGGATTTTAGAACTCACTACTCAAAGAATTAAATTAAGCGTAAGAGAGAAATGAAAATTATGAAATGCACAGACCAGTCAAAACCCAAACATAACCCACTGTGCAAACAGTAAAAGAAGTAACAACAATCCCCCACATATGTGTTGGGTCAGAGGAGATGAGTGAAGGACAGTGTCTGTGTGTGTGAGAATTACAGAGACACACACAGCGTGAGAGAGTGACAGAGATTTGCATTGTCAAGCTCCCTCCATCCCCTTTACTCTGTGTGGATAGGGTAAAGGAGTGGGGGGGAGGAGCGACACCCTGGCATCAGCACCTCCCCTCTTCTCCCTCCCACACCCTACACAGCAAGCAGGAGGCTCCCAAGGGGGAAGCTCCGAGGGAGAGGGCAGGAGCAGCATGGCATTGGGTGGAGGGGCAACTGAAGTACCAGTGCTTGAGAGCTTCCTGGCCAAACCAGTCAGGATCCCGTCAGAGGCTCCAAAATCTACTGGTAGATCCCGATCTACTGGTTGGTGACCACTGTGTTAAACCAAAAGGTAGACTGCCTATTATATCTGTGCTCAGATCCTTCAAGAATGAGAAAAACGCCTAGGGAAAGACATCTGACCTGTTGTCACTAGTGATGCAGGCAGCGCAAGTTCCTGTTGGCTCATCACTCTGTTCGTAGTAATGAGCATCCACATGAGCTTCCTCAGCTTTCTTCTTTAAGATCGCACCAAATTTATCTGTTCCAATGCACCCAAAGAAAGTTGCTGCTTTGTAAGGGCTCTGGATCATCCACTGCAGAGGAAAAGAAAAAATACAAATAACTGAGAATGTCTGATGTATTTTTTTCACCTCTATTCTCGCTCAGCTTTCTTAAGACAGGTTATCTGATCTCCATGTCATAGGTTTGTTAAGTATTAGATACATTAGCTCAGGAAAGGTTAATAAAGGAGTCACATAGCATAATTTGAAGGTTTAATTGTTCAATATTAAAGTACAACTCATGATAAAACTCCCTCTGTTGCTGCATTCAAATATAATGACCTGCTTTTTAAAAAAATCACTTGCCTGTAAGGTAAGATACATCTGTAAATCTCTCCTCCCTCAAAAAACTAAGAAGGATTTTGTGTGTGTGTTTTTAAAGGCAATTGAAAAAAAGAAGAAAACAAAACAGAGGAAGATAGTACATCTGAAAGTCTACAATGTTCAAAATATAGATTAAAAAAATGAATCCAACATTGAAAACAACTGTATGTAACAGTTATATGCAAAATAAGGGAATTATCCTTTCCATACTGATAAATAATGTGAAAATCTCTCTCCTGAACTTTACTCAGAGCAATTCTGGAAATTGATTTTTAAATAAAGGGTATAGCTGTGTAGTGCTGCTAAACTGTTGGTTTATTTTGTAAAGCTCCTTTTTTATTAATACAAAAGAAAGACAGATCTAATATCAATTGTAATTGATTCTGAATTGTGTGCTAAAATGGGAAAAATAAAATTCAATCATAAGATAAAGCTGTTAGTTACCTAAAAAAATAATAAATGTCATGAAGAAACAATACAAGATACTACCCTGGCAGTGATGAGTCAGCCAACTGAAGTCATTATAATTCCCCCTAATTAAAATCAGTAAGCTTATCCACTCAATCTACAGTACGAATTAAAAGCAACATGAATTTACTGCCATGCTAAAACCCCACTTATAATTGTTTCCTAATCAAGATTTAAATAAATGATAATGTCTCCATTACAAGTCAGCATTAGTGGTATCTGTGGGTTATAGAAAGTTCAAGTAACTGAGCTGGAAATACATTCTTAGTCATGTCTCCATTATTATTCGGTTCCAGAGGAAAAAAGGGCTTGATTCACACATAAAATGTCTTCACTAATAAGGAAAAAGTAGACAAAACTGAAAATGTGATATATAGATATATAGATATATATAGGAGCAACAGAGGCTTTACTGTGTTTCAGTTAATAACAAAAACCATTTCTTCAGATGGTTGCAGTGTTCAGTTTTTCACACACAAAGTGTATTTAATGGGCTATGCAGACTTATTCATTGTTATTCTAAATTAATAAAAAATTGTGGAATCTCTACAGAATAAGGTATTTGTATGTAAGAGATTGAGATGTTACAGAGAATACTTAATAAAACCAATAGTAGAGATGTTAACAGGTAATCAGTTAAACAGTTACCTGGTAAGCAAGAGCAGCCCCGTCAGGCTCCCCACTTGGGCTGGGACCACGCAGCGGCATCCCCCATGTGGGGGCCAGAAGCCGTGGGGTTGGGGGAGCAGTGAGGCTGGAGCAGTCCCTGCCTGCACACCCGCGTAATCAGCTACACGGTTAAATGTCTATTATCTTTGAAGACAGGGGCAGCAGAATAGATACTATAGGATTAAGAATACCATATGTTCCACTATGGAATGCAAGCAACCAGATTCAATATTGATAGGAGGAGACAGGTTCAAATTCTTGTGACCTCCACTGGAAAGTGTGACTTACTCTCACAAATTACTAGAATTGGCAGGGTATACTATAGACAGCACTTAAAGCATCAGCTCTGCATGAACTCTGCCAATTCTGCAAAAATCCCTGTAGGATTTCACAAACTGCACCCTGGGGATCTAACACATTTTAGCAAATGACAAATCTGGGTTTTTTATCCTTATATGCCATCTGACCAAAATCGGAGCATTAACAACACTTCATGTACTATTTCATAGAAATATATGAAAAAGGATTTCTGCTACTATGTCACAATTTTGACTATGTGTAACAGGTCAACTGAGTTTATGTTTAAACATCAGGAAATATTCAAGTCCAGGCAGGCCTTGGCAGGCAGGATATCAGAGTGGTCGCACTGAGGACCAAATTTCCAACAATGACAAATCAGCATTAGGTGGTGCTGCCTCACTACTCTTCACCTCAGTTACATGGACTTGGGACGGAGAGGGAGGGCATCAAAAATGGTTTTTCCAGCCTGGGTGGTGAAACATCTAGGTCGTCAACTGATTCCAATCTATAGTCTTCATTTCCTGGTTAAGTATAGGTGTCCTGATGTGTCAGAAATAACAGATAATTTATTGAAGTTCTTTGAGATGAGCCTCTGTGCATTCGTGTTACTGGGAGACATGACCACAATATAGCAGACGGCAATTCTTCAGGTAGCAGTGCCTGTTGAAGTGCTTGTGCCCACCTCTGAACATTCCAAATACATGCATATGAAAAGGCCATGCTCACTGCCTCAGTTCCTTCCATCTGAACTTCAAAGCAAGGGTGTGTCTACACAGCACCGTTACCTCGAAATAAGCTACACAATTTGCGCTACACAAATTGCATAGCCTATTTCTATGTTATTTTGAACTAAGGCGCTATTCTGAAATATCCCTTATCCCTCGTGCAATGAGGTTTACAGGGATGTTGGAATAGCAAACCTGTTATATTTCAATATAATGGACTTGCTCTTAGCTTTTTCGGGATACCCGAGGTACTCCGTGGTGTAGATGTAGTCCAACGGATCTCTTGGGAAGAGGGGACAACGGACTGGTAGCATGTATGTGCAGAGGCTTTTCCCAAAAAAACTCCACATACTGAAAGGTTTCTTCGAGTGACCTCTTCACATTCACACTTTGGGGACTTCAACTAGTAGTGATATTCCTCCCCAAAATGGTGAGTTAAAGAGTGCTAGTTGAATAAGGATTGCAATATTACCTTGCCTTTGTTGTAATATTATCTTGCTCTTGGTGTCGGTTTACACAAGTTGGAAAAGTAAATCTTAGTTAACATATGTACTGAGTGCCATGTCATATGTTTACCACGAATATGTCTACAGCATACAATTCAAGTGATCTTGTCTCTAATTGAATGAGCCATCTTAAGTACACTGCTAAATTATAACATTCTTCCAATGGAAAAAGCCTGATGCATCTGGATGGGTGCTGGGCAGTGCTGATGTTCATCTGAAGAAGTGGGTTGTGCCTACAAAAGCTCATACCACCAGCTACATGTTTTGTTAGTCTCTAAGGTACTGCAAGACTATTTGTTGTTTTTCAAGTATTTCTCTAATAGTTATCTTTATAGACCAGTAGTTCTCAACTTCAGCACAATCAGTACACAGCTGGGGCCCATGTGATATCCTCAAGGCCATCTAGGTAGTATATATATAGTGTGTATATGCAGCCCACATAAACACATAGAAAGCTGCATATGTGGCCCACAATAGTAAATAACTTGTGACAAGAGGCAATGAAAAACATGGGAGATTTTCTGGATTCTTTGGATCTACTGAAGTGGAAAGCTAGTGCTTTATTCACATTTAATAATGTAACTAAGTTTTCTATCAATGGGATGTGGTCTTGGAAAGAATGCTGACAGATTTATTGCCAGATTCTCATAATAATTGTTTAACACGTTGGGAAAGATGAAGGTCAAGGAAAATTTCATCCTTATGAAACCATGTAAGATGTAGGTCAGCCATAACAGCTCACTGACCCTTCTTGCAAATGTTATGACAGTAGAGAATGCTATTTTCATAGAAAAATTTAAAAAAGCAATTGTCCACTGCTTTCAAAGAGGGCTTCAATAACCCAACGAGGTCTAAGTTCAGGTTCCAAGTTGGCACTAGGTCTTCCACTGTGGAGTGACTCAACACACTCTTGCTGTCTACTTGTAGATCGGGGTCCCCAAGCTTTTCATGGCCACACTCCTCTTACCCTGTCTACTCCCAGGAAACCGTCTGTAGCTGAAGTGGGGCAGAGATGATGTCACAGCTGGGGGGTGAGTCTGGGGCCAAGAATGGAGCTGTGGTCAAGGGCAAGAACAGTACTGCAGCTAGGGCTGAGGCTGGGGGCAGGAAGGAAGTGGTGGTCAGGTTGAGACCTAAGGCCAGAGTGGCATTTCTTCCCTGCCCCTATGCGGGCTGACCTGGGCCCTGAATGTTCATCTATGATCCATAGCTTGGGGACCTGTATTCTAGATGATGTGCTGAAAAAGCTCTTATGTACATTATTAGAGATGATAGGGACCAGGACCTAGACAAAGAAAATTTTCTAGGACTGATAATACTGGAAACATATTATTATTGTTTGTCCACATCAAAAGATTTTTCCAAGACTTGTAAGTAACAAACAGGAGAAGGTAATTTCTTGTAGATCATCAGAATATCATGAATTTGATTCTGAGCAGCATGGTTCTGGAGCAAAATCCCATGTCCCAACCTGCAAGGTAAAACAGACTCTGAGCTGAATGCTGGATCTCTCTTTTCAGTTAATAATTCCAGTGAAATTGATAGGAATCAAGACATTTAAAGCAACTTGGAACACTTCTCACTCTGATCAAGTAAATATTATTCTGGCATTGTCTCCCCTGATTTCCCAAAGACTCCTTGACACAAATGAAGGGAATGGGGGCAAAATTGCAGAGCTCACATCTTCTCCAGTCCAGAGGAAAAACATCTGTTATGAAATGATTTTTCAGGGCTCCTGATAAGCAGAAACTTTTGCATTTGGTATCAAGACTAAGGTCCTTCCCTGGATATCACTGTGGAAAATCCAGTCTATTAATGACAGTTTCACAGACTACTCATGTTGATTTTGAAGATTTTGGATGACGTGGCACATAAAGGTACTGTATTTCCTGCAAGATGGAAAACACCTGCTAAACACAGTTCCTGCTGAACTACTGCCAATTTGCAGAATCGCTTGGAATCAACTCCTTCCTTGCTTGTTCACATAGTCTGTGATCATATGTACTAAATCTTCTTGAATCTTGAGGAAAAAGGATTGAAGAACCATCTCACTGCCCACTGCTCCAAGATGTTCACGTGTAACTTTCTCAAATACCTCGGGATCCTGTGCCCTTTATTACTGTCCTACATTCCATAAAGACTTCTTGTATTGCTTCCAACTGCAAGAAGGATTGAACTTTATCTTTCACCGTTATCTGGTAAAAAGGAGCCTTGAAGACATACAGAGAAATAAACTAGATTACAGAGTCTTTTCTGAATGACCTCTAGAGACCAATGACCTATAGTAATTCCTTTTCATTCCACATGCAGCAGAGACTATTTTTCCCTAATCGCTACTTTTAGAGAACAAAGAGAGGTTTAAAATTGGTTTGTGGCTTTCAAATATCCCAGGTGACCTGAGTCCTCCAGAATGAGGATTCTGGTTGAAGGATGAACCAGATCATATCTACTTAGCCTTAGTTTGAAAGGCTTTTCCTCTGCTGTTGCTGGTATGATCACCTTAAAGAAGGGTAAAAAGAGCATAGGGTACTATGGATGGACACCAGTTACAGACTTACTCGGCTACCCCTCTGAAGCTTTTGATACTGGTAGTGGGGAGTTGTGCCTCTATTTCTGAGGCTAAGAAGGATCCAGAGACTGTGCAATTGAGCTACTTTTCCTCAGCTTCTGTACTGTGAAGAGACTTTTGCCTGAGAAAGGAAGATCTGCTCTTGAGTCTCAGCAGATAATATTAAAGATCTTACACGGGAATGTCATCTTTAGGAGATAGCTGAAGACAGCTCTAGAAACAGACTCTAAAAAGTCAACTGGTGCTTTCAGACTGCAACAGCAGCTTTTCAGAGTTATAGCACTAGCAAGTTTACTCTAATCCTCAGGCAGTTTCTGAGCAAATAGCCATCTTGTCCCTTTGATGGTATTGGTATCTAGAAAACTTTAATACTGGCAATTCTAATGACCAAAGAGGCTGATAAATACATCTTTCTGTCAATGCAATCCATCTTTTGATCTGTAGAATCCAATGAAGACCATGCTTTTGAATCGGTCTGAAGCTGCAACTCGCCTACTGCCGTATCAAAGCAAAAGAGAGAGGCTTGAAAGTCTTCTCTTACTAGTAACATTACCATCAAGCATCTGAAGCCTTCTCCTTAGTATGATGCTCCTTCTAAGCAGAAGACATTTTCAGTGATGCACTTTTGAATCTTGGGTTCTTAGAAACTGATGTACTCAGCTAAGAAACATTGTATCCCTCTGCTCTGAATTAACTCCCAAAATTGGTAAATAGAATCTTGGTTGCTAAACCCAACGTGATTTTATTTGCTCCAAAAGCAGAAATAGGGGTCAACAGAAATTGTGGAACTGACTTGTTAGAAGCCGCTTGGAACAGAAGACTGTCTCTTAAGGCACTGCACAAAACCCAAAGACCCTGCTGGCTACAAACTTAGTTGCTAGGACCTCTGAATGAAAGAAGGCCTGTAAAAAGGGTTCTCTCCTTCCTAGCTTCCGGGTTGAAGCGTGGAAGGCCCTTGGATGCATACTGTTTGAACCCTGACATCTTCACTGTGCAATCTGCCGTATCTGATCCCATCGGAACTGCAAATCACACCTGTGAGCACAGAGGGCTCGACAACTGTAAAACTAGTTAATATATTACCCAATTATGAAAACCCAACACTAACTATCTTCACCATCACCAACAAATTTTTAATAAATCAATGAAAAGACTGGCAAAGATCAACAGAGATGGGCTAGAAATTTCAGGTCTGCCCACAACTGTATGTGAAAAGAATTGCGGAGGAGGTTGGAGCACACTCTTCCCCCTCTTATGAAATCATCAGCAAAATATTCAGAGGCAAATGAGTTCCAAAAGCAGTACAGTACTTTCAGACTGTTTCACCAGCCTGCTGTACCCTGGGCATCTCTCTTAATAATGGCAATATGGAGAGGCCATTTCAAAATAATTTGTTATGAACACTTGAAATGGAAGGATGTAGAAAGGAGGTTAATCACAATTTAGCTTAGAAGATTATTTATGTAAGAAAAATGGAACTAAAAACGTAACCATTATAAGATTTTGGCAAAAACATATTTATACATTCCGTATTCTTAATATGAAAGAAAAATACTGATATCGCTACTGAAATTCTGAATGACTTAACTCACTAATATTCCTTGTCAGTGATGTGAGAGTACATCTGAAACAATCCTATGTCAACATTTGGTTAATATTGTATCTTTTTTCAGACCTTTATTTAAAAAGCATTATTACAAGAAGCTACAAAATATACGGCACAGAGATCCCAGCAAATAGAGACTGCAACTTTTATGCCTTCCAAAACATTTTTCTTCACAATCTTTACACTGAACTACATTCAGAGACTATAGTGGCTCACATCATGTGATGGCCAGAATGAGGAAAAAACTCAAAGAAAAACAGAGACTTGTGTTTGTATACTCAAGCATGAGAAACAGAGTCCAATGTACTGTACAGTGATTGTTGCACCATTAACTGAGGCTGCCAAATCTTGCATAAGGAAGCACCATTGTTAAAATGTCTAACATTACCTTCAACCAACTTCCAGTCAAATGAGTTAACAGCGATAACTGCTCCAGGTGAAAACAATTGTTAATGCCACGCACCTACAACTTCTATATAAGAGATCCAACAGAGATATTTTGTTCAGTTATAGATTTAAGACACAAAACATAAAATCTCCTACCAAGAAATCCACAATACCAAGAACTGTTAATTTTCACGGCTAAATTAACCCTTTTTATCATGTCCCCCTTACTGTGCATGATTTGTAGTGCATTAACAGTTTTTTTGATCTAACTTTAGACTAAGTCTCTTGCAGCACAGAACTTGGACATTTAATTGTCTGTAAAGTGTCATGGCTACTTATAAATAAAATCCATTCTAAATATATCTCTTTGCACTATATTTAAAGGGAGAATATACCTATAAATATGTGAGATGCAAGGAAGGAAAAATCTTTGTATGTTTCAATATGTGTTACTTTTGCCAGTAGGTAGTGGCCTCTAAAAGGCTCCCATCTTAGTGAGGGTCATGCCCAGTGAAGCATGTCCTGTGCATGCCACTTCTTTACCACCTACACAGGGACGTGTGCGAATTATGGCATAGAAGCTGACTACCAACTCCACATCCATTTTGGACTCCTCCATGAAGGGGAAATCCCCACTTAGGGCATGTCTACACAGCAGGGATACAGTCGAATTAAGCTACACAACTTCAGCTATGTCAATTGCATAGCTGAAGTCGAAATAGCTTAATTCAGCTTTTGGCACTGTCTACACAGCAGGAAGTCAAAGGAAGAACACTCTTCCTTTGACTTCCCCTTATGCCTTGCGAAATGAGGGTTACAGGAGTCAGAATAAGAAGTCCTACAGTTTGCCATTATTTTGAAATAATTGCTTGCTGTGTAGACGTGCTCTTTGTTATTTTGGAATAATGTCAGTGTAGACATACGGGTGGGGGGGGCGGGAGAGAAAGAAGGGGGCAATTGCTCCCTTATTCCACGCTGCTCCCAGAAGCAGTCAGAGCAGTCCCTACAGCGGGGAGTTTTCATATACTACCCCCAAGTGCCAATTCCAAAGCTCCTGTTAGCTGTGAACTGCAACCAATGCGAGCTACGGGGGTGGTGCCTGCAGACCTCCTGTCGCTCTACCTAGGATCTGATGGCAGACGGATGTGCTAATTGCTTTCAGGCACTGCCTGAAATAAGCATGTCTCCCCTCAACCCCTCATGCACCCCAAACCTTGCCCAAGCCCAGAGCCTGCACATCCCTCCTGCACCCAAACTCTTTCCCAGGGCCCTCACCAATTTTGCTCCCAGAGCCCACATACAAACTCCTTCCCAAAGCTTGACTCTTCACCCCTTAATTCACACAAAATCACTCCCAGGGCCTGCACCCCACACTCCCTTCTGTATCCCAACCCTCTACCCCAGCCTAAGGAATGTAAGTGAAGGTGAGGGAGAGCAAGCAATGGAGGGTGAGAGGATGGAGTAGGGGAGTGGAGCCTCAGGGAAAGGGCAGAGCAGGAGGGAGAGCAAGGGTCTTTGGGTTTGCACGATTACATGGTTGGCAACCTTACCAGGGTGGAAGAGCATGCCCAGCAGTGCAGCTGGCAGCTCACTGGACACCAGCCAGCGCAAGGCACAGCACCGCCCAAATGTCACGCAGAGCGTGTCCACATAGGTGCAGCTTATGCATGCATGAGGGCCCATTGACTGTTCTGCCCTGGGGCCTGGATGAGTTTTTTTCCCCACACCTTTGTGCCACCCAAGTACAGAAAAATGGACCAGGATGCACGTCAGGATATCTCTGGTTTACTTTTCACATGTGACTACTGATTTTGGGGACCTCACATTTCAGTTGCCCAGCCTGAAACATCTTAAAGTTGTACACAATTCAAAGTGCTCTGAACTTTCTGAAAATCACCCCTTTTGGCCAGCTATCCTGTTGTGGAGCAGGAGTGAAACATGGCTTATAATGTATACCACTCATTAAGGAGAGCTAAAAGAGCTTTATTAACATTAACAAAGCTACTTGAGAGAATTAACTTTTTGTCTCTTTTTACTGATGGGTTAAGTGATACAAAAATGTGAAGTGCAATGTCCATAGTGATACAGCAAGTGTGCAGCAAAGCAGCGAATACAATAAAGCTAGTCATTGAGTGTAATTGCAAACTAGAGAATGTATCTGCTGTACTGGAAGAAGTGTAGTTATAGAGCTGAGAGAACCAGGCTACTTCCGAGTTCTGAGGTGTATTACCAGATCTGGCATAGATTCATTTTGAGCATCTGCATGTTGCAATCCATGCATCCCTCTGCTCATCCCCCTGTACAAAGGATATAATACTTGCTCCACAGGGACAAGGTGTGGTGTTTGCAAAATGCTTTCAAATTTCTCCAGTGAAAGGCACTCTCTTAAGTACAAACTAGTTAAAAGACTATTAACCTGCCAGTATGTCTATTACAGCTGCCAAATACAATTTAATGTAAAATTTCTTTGTGACAGATTAAAATGACGCAAAGTGCATGAAAAAGCACAGTATTGCCCTAGAAGAGTTTTCTTTACTTCTCAGAATGCAAGACTGTGCCATGTTTGCACCTCCAATAAATGCTGTGCAGTCTGGATGAACACACACCACCAGTACCTGAATCACAACAAAAGAGTCTAGGAGAGAAAAGATCTCCATGGCTCTCAACAGCGTAGATTTCATAAAGAGCAAAATTCCCTCATACTGTAAACATCTGCCTCAACTTCTCTCAGCAACAGTATCAAAAACAGATGGCAAAGGTCAAGTCAAAGTTTATTGACATTGATGAACTTTGACAGCTTCTATTAAATTACTTCTTCCCTTAAGGTGTATATGATCAAAGCAGCAGAGAGATTTTCACTCAGTCACATAACAAGCTATTTGTTGAGACTGAAACATCTGGTCAATATCTCCTAACACTGCAATTTCATGCACAGTTAGCAATAGGGTACATTTCTTCTCTTCTTCATACAGGGTCCATAAGGGTGGCACATATGGCTGATCATTTCATTAAAAACGGATTCAATTCAAGGCATTACATACAATTGTCTCTATGCTTTATGGTGTTTTAAGTCTACCTGCCATCATTTTCCATCATCTCTCCTGTTTGCTGTACGCTTCTGCTATAAAAGCCTGCAAGTATGACAGAGCACTTAAAGCTTAACAGCTTTGACTACTGGAGTTAGAAAGCATTTAAAGCAATAGAGCCTTTAAAGTGGCAGGTCTTCATCTGTGTCAAGAACTCCTGATACATTAAACTATTTACCATTTAGCAAAGCTCAATAACATAATTTGTAAAAGTATTTTCTGTTGTCAAATCAAAGCCGTCACTTATGCATGCTTGAACTAGAGATAATTCTTTAGACTAATTTAAGTTATTATACATTTTCATAAATATAACAATGCACAATTTACATTTCATTTAGAAAGAATGTGTGACAATTATTAAGCACTTGGCAAATGTTAATCCTACTCCTGAACTGAAAAGAGCAGAAAGACATTGCAATTTTATCAATCCCATATGCTGAAAATGTTCCTCTTTAAATTCATGTATCTTTGTTGCCACAGCAACAAGTTGCAGACCACAGATAAAACATTTTACTGTACCAAGTCTGAACTCACAACTGAGCTCTTCTTTTGCAACTCCACCCAGCTTAACCATTTTAAAAACCAAGTTGGTTGGGGGAGAGATCATAAAAAAGCTAGTTTCTAATTACAGTTGTATTTTTCTTCTATACATAAGAAAGTGAAAGCAGTAAGAATGCTGTCCAGTTTAAACATGTGTCTAATCACTGCTTATCAGTAACTATATTTAAAATAATCTGCCTCCTTTTAGAAAGACTTCAGTTTTTTTTATTCGCTGAGTTTACAATAAAACAAGATTTAGAGCAGAGGTGGACAATAATTTTTGACTGGGGGCCACTTCAGAAATTTTTGAAGTGGCCCTGGGCCGCCCCAGAAGAGGTGGGGCCTCAGATGGAAGGGGCAGGGCCAGGACACTTCTGCACTTCCTCACTCACAGACCCTGATTGGTCTGGGAGTGGCAGAGCTCACAAAGTCTTTTCCCATCCCCAGAGAGAACTGCCAGCTGTTCTGTTCTCCATGCTTAGAGTCAACCACCAGCTGAGCAGCCGCTGGAGGTTAACTTAAGTGCTGAGCCCGTTGAAGGGCAGGAGGAGACTTCACACGCTCCCACTGCCCCCAAGCCCTGATTGGCCTGGGGTTGGGGGAAGCATGTGAAGTCTCGTCCCCACCCTGCCCCCGTCCTGCAAGGAGCATGCAATACTTAGAAGCGCTTCACTCCTCGCAGGGCAGGAGAAGACTTTGCTCACTTCCCCCTGATTGGCCTGGGGCCGGGGGGAGTGGCCGGGCCTCCATGGGTCAGATCAACTCACTTGACGGGCTGGATTCGGCCTGCGGAGGCCCTTTTGCCCACCCTGATTTAGAGGATGTTGTGAAAAACTGATGTATGTTTAGTGCTCTGGGATCACTGACACTTTTGCCAAGCATTTTATTTGCATATTTAAAAACTAACATTGATCCAATATTGTCCTCACTCTTATCAGTACTAGAGTGCACTGGTCTGTTCACTCTTAGATTAACGGTTAGGCATTATTTTTTGTAAAACTGACAGGTGAAAATGGATAGTTTAAGAAAATAAACAAAATCTTGGATTCCATAAAAAAGATTCTCCAGATGGCACATCAAGTTTTGAGGCTTTCAGTTAGCAGTATACTGGACAGTTATTTTGTAAAATAACCCTGACCAATCAGAAAGCAACTGCATTTATACATTCCGATCCAGTATTACAACAGGTTATCAAAATTAAAATACTTCTCATTTTTCTACATAGACATAATAAACTTTCACATTGGTAAAACTGAATTAATTTTCTATAATTAATTAAACTTCAAAATAAGATGCTTAAAGCATGACCTATACTAGGTAGTTAGGAAAGAAATTCTTCAGTCTTTCCTTAACTAATCGAAAAATAAACATCAAACGCATGACTTCTGAACTAGAATTGTAACAATGGCTCTTAAATTGCCAGTGCAGTATTCCAAGAGAGGGAATAACATGTAATTACTATGTCTTAATTCTTAACTTCATGACTAGATATGTTTGCACTGGTTAGTAAGCATACAAAATTGAGATACTATTTGTTGCCCTACTAAGTCTACAAGAATGTTTTATTTTTTGTGATTGAAACATACATAATGTACCCAATCCACAGTTGCTTTCTTCTTTACCATGTTTACAACACAGTGGTTGAGAAGTTATGGTCTGAACTGGAAGTGCAGCTGGGGCATGATAATTTGACACTTGAGCGTAAGGACATTTCTTTGGATAAATATGTATTTGTTGCCTACTTAAGGGAGAGGACAGGTGGAATGCAACCCCACTAGCCAGACAAATAGTGGTTGGTATCAGCCACTCAAACAAAAAACCAATATCATTTCATATCTCAATTCATTGATTTTTAAAATGTACATGGATCAATGGGCAGAGTTGGGTAGGACTCAGTCCAATTTTTGCACAATTCAAAGGTGATGATTCTATTTGTTCTGTACTTGTATGTAATTATGGTGGTACCTAGAACTTACGAACACCTTGGGAAGGCGGTAGTTTGTAACTTTGAAATGTTAGTAACTCTGAACAAAACATGGTTGTTCTTTCAAGAGTTTACAACAGAACATTTGAAACTTTACTATGTAGAAGAAAATGCTGTTTTAAACCATCTTCACTCAAATGAAACAAACACAGAAACAGTTTCCTTACCTTGTCAAATCTTTTTTTACCCAACTTGCCTCCTTTTTGGGGGGGAGGGGTTCTTTACATAGTACTGTATTTGTGCCTTTTTTTTTTTTTTTTTTTAAACTCTGCTGTTGTCTGATTGCATACTTCTGGTTCCAATTGAGGTGTGTGGCTGATCGGCCAGTTCATAACTCTGGTGTTCAGAGCTCTCAGTTTTTACTCTAATAAGATGTGTTATAGTTGCCCAGACAACTGATAATCAGGAATTACATTTTGATCTCACTTTCCTTATTGCCTGCCTCATCACTAACATATGGACAGACAAAACCAATATCTTTTATGAGGATCTTTTATTTGCAGATGCTTCTGTTTGTAATGCTCCTCGGGCCTCTGAGTGAAAGCAAGGCCTGGAAAGGGTTCTCTCTCTCCTTCCTACACCATGGGCTGAAGGAGTGACACAGAAAAATACTGAGATAGGAAATGTGTATCATGAAGACATGTGAAGCTCTGAACTTAGAAACCAGAAGCATGGAAGGCCCTTGGAAGCAAATTGTTTGAACCCTGGCTTCTTCACCTTGCAATCTGCCACTGTTTGCAAAGATATCCGAGACAAGACCAGACTAATTGATTAGTATAACAGAATTATTCATGCTGATACTGCTATTCCTTCATGAAAGTAATTATATTATATGTTTAAAATAAAAGGCATTTTTATCAAAATTGACAAAAGAAGCGACCTATAATTATGTACCACTGAAAGAAATGCTTAGGACTCCCACAATTCCTTGGCATGCAGATCATATCTGTGACAAGTTCAAACAATTTTCACAGAATGAATAACGTAACTGTTAAAGAAACAAAAAATCAGCAGGAATCCATCCTCTCTCTCAGTTGATTCCTATGCATTGCTGAGGAATTCTGTCAACTGCTGATTGCTCGGAAGTTACAAACTTGTTTCATTGGGAGCTGAAGATGCTCAGAACCTCACATACTCATGTCTTACAGCACGACAGACCTAATCTTGCATTGAAGGAAGTTAGTGGAAAATATGGGCCTATTCCAACTCCTGTTGGAGTAAATAACTCCAAATGAATGTAACTGGAATTGGATCAGACCTTTTGCCACTGACCTCAGTGACACTAGAATCAGGCCTGATCAGATTCATTTTACATCTACAAACAGAGAAATGTTAACAAAGGCCCATTTTGAATTAAAGATTAATAAATGCAAGAAAAACACAGGTGACACAAAGAAAAGTATTTTTGTGGAGATTTTATATCACTGTTCTAGTTAGTACTCGTGAAAAGTTTATGAAATTTAGCAATGTGAGTGAGGTGGTAAACATTTTAAGTCAAATACTTTTTAATATACGATGTTTTTGCCTAAAAAGTTGGTGTAAATCTGTGTACTTCAGTAAAGTTACTCTTGATTAATACTGGGTGCAAATGAGAAAAGAATCAGACCCAGTAGACATCCTTATGTATTTCATCCTTTTCTACGTGGCACACAGTAATTTGTTAATCGTGATGCAAAAGGAACATATTTCAAGATGGTTTAATTTTTTTTTTTTTTTATTGTAAATTCTTTGGGTACAGAGACTGTCATAAAGCATATGTTTAAACAGCACCTGGCATAAGAGTACCTCAACCTGGATGGCCTCTAGGCACACTACAATGTGAATTAAAAATAATGATGCTAAATGAAAAGACACAGGAAAACTATTTCATAGCCATTGAAGAAGTTGTGGATTTTACATTTGTGGAAAATAATTATACATGTCGGAGAATAAAATTCAAGAACTCATTAAAAATGAAAACAAGGTTTAGCCTATATTTTTTTTAAAAAGAAATCAATAAAATATCCAACTTCCATAAGATATCCCATTGTGAAATTCAAATACGAATATTTGAATTTGCTTTCTTTTCACCTACACTACCTTTCTCCAAGAAGGTGGTGAAACAGGGATATGGATAGCAATCTATATTGAAGTTCCATAAAAATAAAATATAGAATTTAATTTTTAAAAATGCTAATTCATTTGGACCCCTCTTCCAACAAAGTAGTCATCTGTAGGCATCCCAATCTCAATACATGCAACAGCAGATTTAATTAAAATATTTCTCAAACAATCTATTATATAATTAAATTAAATTTAAACATAGTATGGATCAACATAATTCAATACCTACTAACAGTAAATGCTTTGGGGGAAGTTACTGCCTTTCAGCAATATTGGAAAAGCCAAAGATCCTATATCTTTACTTTCATTGATTACAAAATATGCTAATTGTAAATACTGAAAAAAAATCAATGTTTTGTGCCAGGTGTATTTAGTCTGAATTTTCAACCATATCTGTGTTAATCCGTTTGGGTCTAAAGTCATAATAGTAGGTCTTTGGTGCACCATATAATCATCTACATTGCATAAAATCTGTCGTAATAAAAAACTTGCAGAGCTATAAATTCATTGAATTTAGAAGCAAAGCAAAAAACACATTTAAACACAAGAGATCGCAAACTAAAATAAAATGATCAAGGCCTAGAAATTTTAGCATTTTTTCTTAATAGTTAAAAGCAGAAACATAACTTTACGTAACTTTTTGTTAACTGCTCTCCTAATATGTTAATTATATCACGTGATTTTCCAAGGGTAACAACATGTAATTCCATTTATTTATTCTCTACAGAGACAGAGGAAAGTAGAAGATTAAGAAGCTGTCAAGATGATAAAATGACAGCCAATCCAAATTTATTTTTGCAATATAGCATGAAAGATTTGTAAATGTTATTATAAAACAGAAGCAGTGAAGTAGCTTCAGGCATTGAATGTATGCTTCAGGCACTGACTAGATGAAATAATGCTAAGACATTAGAATTTCTGAAGCAACTGAGGAAAAAAGTTAAAGCTCCATCTAAACTGCATTAAAAAGAGAACCTGACAGTAAATCAAGTAAAAGATAAGAACACGTACCAGTATTAAAGCACTCAAATTGTACCAAGTTAGCATGAGAATTTTTTGCTACACCACTGCATTTGATTGAAGAACTAACCATCTGATTACAAAGACAACTGTTATCAAATTAGACCCTTATCTTCAGTTTCCCAGAAGACACCTCAAAGTATTTCACTTTCATATAATCTAAATGCTAAATTTGCTCATACACACTAGTGGTATCTCACTGATTTCAAGGGGGATGTAACAATATACTATGACATGATAATCTAACCTTATACCTTTTTGTCTTCGCTTCAGTAGGTTATGCTACCTAGTAGGTAACCAGTAAAGACTTGGGAATACAAAAACATTGTTGTACCATAGGGCTATGGTGGGATTAACTAAGCTTGCAAAGAAGTTTGAAGCAAAAAGGCAATATATCAATGATAAGTATTATTATTAGAACAACAAAAAAATACTCCATATTTTTATATATCTTTGAAAACTCACAGAGAATGGATATGGCCCCAACAAGATGAAATTCAATAAACAGAAGTGCAGAATACTTCACTTAGGAATGAAAAAAATCAAATGCATAATTACAAAGTGGGGAATAACCAGATAGTTGGTAGTACTGCTGAAAAGGATCTGGCGGATACTGGATCACCAATTGACTCTGAGTCAACAATGTGAAGCAGGCAATCATCACTTTGGGGTGTGTTAACGAAAGTGTTCCACGTAAGACACAAGAGGTTATTGTATTGCTCTGCTCATCACAGGTGACGACTCAGTTGGAGTACTGTGTCAAATTCCGTGTACTGCACTTCAGGAAAGGTGTGGACAAACTGAACAGAGTTCACAGAACAGCAATAAAAATGAAAAAGACCTATGAGGAAAGATCGGGGGCACCCAATAACTGTCATCAAATATGTTAAGAACAGTAATAAAGAGGACTTTGGCCAATTGTTTTTACTATGCACTGAATGTAGGTCAAGAAGTAATGGGCTTAATCTACAACAAGGGAGCTTTAGGTTAGATATTAGGAAAAAACTTTCTAACTAAAAGGGGTAGTTAAGCACTAGCAAATACGTCCAAAGAATAGTATGTGTGATGGTGTGTGGTCACAGAAGACCCCTTGGGGGTGCTTCCCGGTGTGCTGAAAAAGCCACCAATTCTCACCTCCTTGCTCTCTGGGGCTTCTCACCACCCTGTCCAGCTGGGCCAAATCTCCTGGTCTTCCCCAGCCAAGGGACAGAACTGAGGACACCCGTCCCAAAGAGCAATACAGACACAACCTCTTCAGGTCTGAGAATGCAGCTCCGGGCCCAGCCTTCAGGAAACCCTCAAATAGAATCAGGAGTACACACTGATCCGTAACAATTATTTACACTGGGCTTGATAGTAAATAAAAGTGATTTTATTAAGTACAAAGAGTAGGATTTAAGTGGCTGCAAGCAAAAACAAAGCAAAGTGAATTACAAATTTAAAATAACAGAAAATGCAAAGCTAGTTCTGACATATTGAAGCTTACTGAAAAAATCCTACTGTAAAACTGTTCTTATTTCAGCTAAAGGTTCAAGCCAGGGAAGATCCCTTTTCCCTAGGGTCTGTGGTTTATCATCTTGGAAGTGACATGCCAACCAAAGATAAAGAGCCTGAAAACTTTGCATCTTCAACAGCCTTTCTTTTGGGTGGGAATTCTTTGTTTCTACATTCTCCTCTTCCATGGAAAACCTGGTCAGACCCGACCAGTTAGGGTGGTCACATGTCTTCCTAAGACCAACCACTGCTTAGACTTATATGACAAAAGAGGCTGTTTACAGGTGATCACCCAAACGTTGAGGGAAACACCTCTGATGGCTTTCATTTGCACATTTAAAACCATAAACCATTCCATACTCTGTATTTCTAACTTTACATATGAGAATGCTACATACACCAAAATTAGATAAACAGATCTAGCAGATTATGACATTGAAATTGATAGGTTACATGAGGTATTTTGTTTAAAACATCTTTGGGTTACCCATATTTGTATCCATAAGTCAATTTCATAAAGCGCGGGGGGGAAGGGAGGGGAGATAAAGCCATCACAGTGTGGCATTTCCATCACTGCCCATTGGCTCTCTCTTCTGGCATTTTTTCTGCTTTCTGGACTTGTTATTTGTATCATAGAATCACCAAGTGTCTGCATCCCCACTTAGCCACCCTGTCACCATCTGGCCCTGCACCTCCACTCCCAGTCATCCATTACCCCAGTTTATTCTCCCCCATTAGCCCTTGTGAGCCCCTGTCTGACCACCCCAAGCACCCCATCCTGTCTGTCTGCCCATAGCCTGTGTCTCCTGACCTGGCCGGATAGGCAAGGTGAAGGCGGCTCTGCAGGCTCTCTCTTCCCTAGCTGGCTGGTGAGGCTGCTGTGTTCTAGTGACACAGCACCCTCTTGTGGCCAAAATGTCAAAGTGCAGCAAATTTTCTGCAACTTTTTTTGTGCAAAAAATTAAATACATGCATGGTTCATTAATTATGCACATGTGCAGTAGCACATAATTCCCCCAGGAGTAACTTCCGTGATTCTTTTCTTCCAATTATATTACCACATTTGTCACCTCCACTATGTCTTATTTTGTTGGCAGTGTCCCAGGCAGCCACAGTCCCAAGTGCACAACTGAACCAAGATTTGCCAAAATCTCTTAAGTTGACCCTGCTGTGATCTCCAGAAGTAGAGAAATTGCAGCTCAGAGAGAGGATCACTTCCAGAGTCAGTGATGTTAAAAAGTTCAGTCTTTGCCAGCAACCGTTTATATCAGGGTTGGGGGAACCTCAGGCCTGGAGGCCGGATGCAGTCCCCAGTTTGCCTAGATCCGGCCCCCGAGGCTAGGAGCTCTCCCCCAGTATTGGGGAGCCCGTGATGGTGCTCCAGCACACACGGTACTCTGCAGGGCTGGAACACACAACACTCTACCAGCCTGCCCCACACCCTCAGGCTCTGGTGTGTGAGGGGAATGTAGGGAGTGTCTTTTTCCTTCTTAGTTGGGGGGGCCACGTCTATGAGGGTTGGTTTTCTTCTGTGTTTCTCACTTGATTTTTCTGTGGGTCAGTGGCCTCAACCTAAAAAAGGACCCCAACCCCTGGTTTATATACTATGCTACTATACCACTGAGCCAATACTATGGCACAGTCTTCCAGGGTTTTGGTTTTTTTGGGGGGAGGGGAGGGAAGGAGATGGGAGAGAGGGTACGCAAGCCAAAACAAATACCTTCCTTTCCAAAATGTGTTTGTTAAAATCCAACTCTAAACTAGTATTTTAAGATTTTTGAAAGATCATGGAAACATGTGTAGGAAAACAATGTGGTTAAAGTATTCCTACAATTAAATATGACTTGTAACATAATAACTTCAGCTTTTTAAAAAAGTTGTTCCTTTATTGAAAGCCAAAAGTATCATTCTTTAATCCAAGAACTATACCTAATTTCCTTGCTAATCCATTAACCACTGTAATGAATTACTTTTGAACAAGAGACAGCAGTATTAAAAACCTAGAACTAGAAAAACATCAGCGAGGATATCTTGATCTTTCAGAAAAGAAGTTAAAAAAATGAGTGTAGCTTTCCAAAGCTTTATATTGAACATTCAGGAAGATATCTATGTTGTAATTTCAGCTGCAGAAATCCACAAAGGGATCATATATAGTATACAGCATACTCCAGATGTGAGAAAGTTATTGAGAGTAAAAGAAAAAAAGTATCATAATACAGAAGTCTCAGTTTATTTTTCAAGTTTCTTCAGCTCTCTAAAACAAAATCCTAAATATTGTTTGACTACCAACCTATATTGTTACCATTAAAAAAATATATTTAAAAAAATGAGGCTCAGCAGCTTGCATTCCAGTGTATGGAGGAAGAACATAAGTAACAAACAGGAGCTTAGAGAATGGTGATGAATTCTGGAAAACCCTGGCATGTAATGATGAGGATCAAGAAAATGTAAGTGTCCTGTATACATGATTATGTGTCATCATCACTTTTGCAGGTCGAATGACCCTAAAGTATTCTCAAGTATATCTTGCATATTGTGATAAATGACCCTTGCAAGGCATTGCCATTCTGAAGGAGAAAAGCTGACCCCATCAATAGCTTGCTACTTGTGGAGGGAATTCAGTCACCTGGTCTCCAGGTTGAAGGGCTGAACTTCTGTATGAGAGCAGTGCAATAGTGGAACTTCCTCAAGAAATCCCTGTGACTACTTTGGCAGTAACCACCGATGGTCCTATCCTGAACATCCTGATGGTTCAATGCAAGATTTCTTTGAACTAGACACAAGCCTTTCAACTGTAGAAACTAACTGAATGTAAGCTTCAGGGGGTAGTCTGTACAGGATAAACTTAAAAAACAAAAACTGGTCTGGTAGCACTTTATAGACTAACAAAACATTTAGATAGTATCATGAGCTTTTGTTTTTTTACAAAAAAACTCTGGTCATCTGAAGAAGTGGGCTGTGCCCACGAAAGCTCATGATACCATCTATATGTTTTGTTAGTCTATCAAGTGCTACCAGACCAGTTTTTGTTTTTTAAGTTTAATTGAATGTAGTTGGGATAACATAAGAACATAAGAACGGCCGTACCGGGTCAGACCAAAGGTCCATCTAGCCCAGTATCCTGTCTGCCGACAGTGGCCAGCACCAGGTGCCCCAGAGGGGGTGGACCGAAGACAATGATCAAGCGATTTGTCTCCTGCCATCCCTCTCCAGCCTCTGTCAAACAGAGGCCAAGGACACCATTTTATCCCCTGGCTAATAGCCTTTTATGGACCTAACCTCCATGAAATTATCTAGCTTCTCTTTAAACTCTGTTATAGTCCTAGCCTTCACAGCCTCCTCTGGCAAGGAGTTCCACATGCTGACTACACGCTGTGTGAAGAAGAACTTTCTTTTATTAGTTTTAAACCTGCTACCCATTAATTTCATTTGGTGTCCTCTAGTTCTTCTATTTAGGAACTAATAAATAACTTTTCTTTATCGGCCCTCTCCACACCACTCATGATTTTATACACCTCTATCATATCCCCCTCAGTCTCCTCTTTTCTAAACTGAAAAGTCCCAGTCGCTTTAACCTCTCCTCATATGGGACCCGTTCCAAACCCTAATCATTTTAGTTGCCCTTTTCTGAACCCTTTCCAAGGCCAAAATATCTTTTTGAGGTGAGGAGACCACATCTGTACACAGTATTCAAGATGTGGGCGTACCATAGTTTTATACAGGGGCAGTAAGATATTCCGGGTCTTATTTTCTATCCCTTTCTTAATAATACCTAGCATCCTATTTGCCTTTTTGACCGCCGCTGCACACTGTGTGGAAGTTTTCAGAGAACTGTCACGATAACTCCAAGATCTCTTTCCTGATTTGTAGCCAAATTAGCCCCCATCATACTGTATAGTTGGGGTTATTTTTCCCGATGTGCATTACTTTACACTTATCCACATTAAATTTCATTTGCCATTTTGTTGCCCAATCGCTCAGTTTGGTGAGATCTTCTTGGAGTCCCTTACAGTCTGCTTCTGTCTTGACTATCCTAAACAGTTTGGTATCATCCATAAACTTTACCACCTCACTGCTTACCCCTTTCTCCAGATCATTTATGAATAAGTTGAACAGGATTGGTCCTAGGACTGACCCTTGGGGGACACACTAGTTACCCCTCTCCACTCTGAAAATTTACCATTTATTCCTACCCTTTGTTTCCTGTCTTTTAACCAGTTCTCAATCCAAGAAAGGACCTTCCCTCTTATCCCATGGCCATGTAATTTACACAAGAGCCTTTGGTGAGGACCTTGTCAAAGGCTTTCTGGAAATCTAAGTATACTATATCTACTGGATCCCCCTTGTCCGCATGTTTGTGAACCCTTCAAAGAACTCTAATAGATTAGTAAACAGGATTTCCCTTTACAGAACCCATGTTGACTTTTGTCCAACAAATTATGTTCTTCTACATGCTTCACAATTTTATTCTTTACTATTGTTTCGACTAATTTGCCCGGTACTGAAGTTAGACTTACCGGTCTGTAATTGCCGGATCGCCTCTAGAGCCCTTTTTAAATATTGGTGTCACGTTGGCTACCTTCCAGTCATTAGGTACGGAAGCCGATTTAAGGGATAGGTTACAAACCACAGATAATAGTTCAGCAATTTCCCATTTGAGTTCTTTTAGAACCCTTGGATGAATGCCATCCGGTCCCGGAGATTTGTTAACATTAAGTTTTCTATTTGTTCCAAAACCTCCTCTAATGACACTTCAATCCGGGACAGTTCCTCAGATTCATTACCCACAAAGGACGGTGCAGATTTGGGAATCTCCCCAACGTCCTCAGCCGTGAAGACTGAAGCAAAGAAATCATTTAGTTTCTCCGCAATGGCTTTATCGTCCTTGATTGCGCCTTTTATAGTTCGATCGTCTAGGGGACCCACAGGTTTTTTAGCAGGCTTCCTGCTTCTAATGTACTTAAAAAACATTTTGTTATTTCTTTTTGAGGTTTTGGCTAGCTGTTCCTCAAAATCTTTTTTTGCTTTTCTTATTACATTTTTACACTTGATTTGACAGTGTTTATGTTCCTTTCTATTTATCTCACTAGGATTGGACTTCCACTTCTTAAAAGATGCCTTTTTGTCCCTCACTGCTTCTTTTACATGGTGGTTAAGCCACGGTGACTCTTTTAGGTCTCTTGCTATGTTTTTAATTTGGGGTATACATTTAAGTTGGGCCTCTATTATGGTGTCTTTAAAAGTTTCCATGCAGCTTGCAGGGATTTGGCTCTAGTCACTGTGCCTTTTAATTTCTGTTTAACTAACCTCCTCATTTTTGTGTAATTCCTTTTTGAAATTAAATGCCAGGGTGCTGGTCTGCTGAGGTGTTCTTCCCACCACAGGAATGTTGAATGTTATTATATTATGGTCACTATTCCCAAGCGGTCCTGTAACGGTTATTTCCTGGACCTGATCCTGCGCTCCACTCAGGACTAGATCGAGAATTGCCTCTCCTTGTGGGTTCCTGCACTAGCTGCTCCAAGAAGCAGTCATTTAAGCCATTGAGAAATTTTATCTCGCTTCTCTTCCTGAGGTGACATGTATCCAGTCAATATGGGGGTAATTAAAATCCCCCATTATTATAGAGTTCTTTGTTTTGGTAGCCTCTCTAATCTCCTCAGCATTTCAATGTCAGTATCCCTGTCCTGGTCAGGTGGTCGGTAATATATCCCTACTGCTAATTTCTTATTTTTGGAGCATGGAATTACTATCCATAGCGATTCTATTGAACATGTTGATTCATTTAATATTTTTATTTCATTTGATAGAAATCAAATGTTTCCCATATTGTTTCCCATATAAAAGTAATCTATATATGTTCAGTGAATCAAAATAAACAAACTTTAGATTTCCATTGAAGCCTGCAAAAGCATTGTTTTCTGTATACCCAGTAATAATAATAAAATATCAAAATATAGATGGAGCAATTGGTTACTATTCTGTATGCCGCTTACAATATAGTACAACAGAAAAGAGAGGACCTCCTCTAAGAGGATACATTCCAATATGACAACAATGCCTGGGAAAAGTACCAGGGTAGAAAGCAGACCAGCAGACTTGCTAAAAGCAATTGGTGGCCACCATGCTGACCTCATGTGAAAAATTTGCCACAACACATGGATGACTCAAAATTGGCTGGACAGGAAAGAAGAGAGACTTTAAGCCTGCCAAAGAAAGGTGATATTACAGAACACAGCAATTACTAGATCATGCCCCTGATAATGCTGTGCTATGTAATTCAGGATCACATTAAGTGAATGACAGCAGTGGACCTATCACCAAACCAAGCTGGTTTCTATGAGGGATGAGGGATACACAATCAAATCATAAGTATCGGTATCACTGAAAAGCACAGGGCGTATAATCACCCACTGACTCTGTGTTTCATTGACTGTTTCAGAGCGTACAATACCATTTGACAGGATTGTCTCTGGAGGATATTGGAAGACAAAGGAATTTCAAAGAATCTCACTGAGCTCATTGCAAATCTCTGCTGTCAGCATAGACTGCGGTGCAAACAACAGGGTGACTGAGTAGTTTTCTACTGGGCAGGGTGTAAGACAAGACTGTGTTCTGTTTTCAAGTCTTTCCAACATGCATGCAGAATTTATAGTGAGACAAGCCCAGGAAGATTTTGATAAAGTGGAAAGAAGTAGGATTTCCATTGGTGAACTCTTCTTAACTGACTTCAGAAATACGGATACAACTGTGACACAGAGGCCCACTGGTGTCACTTGACAGAGGGTTCACTGTTCTTTACAAGCAACTCCTCTCAGGCCTGGCAAAATCACCATTTTCTTGGTATTTTCCCAGACAGGGTAGCATGCGAGGTGAAAGCTTGTACCTCACTGATACAAATTCATTATGAGATATGTATAGGGGTAATATTTAAGGAATGATGTAACTATATTGAAAATTAAGCTCTTATGGTCTTGGAATGAAAGTGAGTCACCAGAGAATGGCCCATTCAAACAGGAGGGAGTTGTCACTCCTCCTTAGCTAGCCAATAAAGTAATATATTGCTCAACTGTCCACCTTTGCACCAGCTCATAAAAATCAATGAAAAACCATCCAAGACAAACATTGAAACCACCTGGAAGTGGGAAAGAATGATATGATAGTGCAGGGATTTCCCTGTGAATAAACACAAAAGACCTATTCAATATATCACAGGGTGAAGGAAGACACTCTAGAGATCCATTCACTGGGGAGGTACCTTGAGGAGCTGCGGTTCTTCATGACAGACTGGATTCTAGCTGCAAAGACTGAACTTTGGAGTGAAAACCTATTTTATTACATAGAAAAGGAAACTATTTTTTAAGGGTAGGTCCTAGTGTGTGTTTTACAATTTTTTTCTGCAACCATTGGTTTCCATCACTCACATTTGTTTCTCTTTGAATCTCTATTTTTTCTTATTTTGTTTTACTATAAAAATTGAACTCAAGAGCTGTGTGTGATACAGGAGCAGTAGGTTGTGATAAAACTGTTAAGTGGTATTATGCTGTTTCTTCAGGAATTGAGGATCTGGATTTCTATGGGATCCAGTGATCAAGGGATGGATACAACTGGGGGAACTCAGGAGTTGGGGTGCATCTGTTGCATCTCAGGGCAAAGGAAAGGCTGTGTGGCTCACAGGCTTGTTCCATTACAGAGTTCACCCACAGCTGTTTTAAAAAAAAAAAAAAAAAAAAGATTCCCTCATACAGGTTGCAAATAGCAATGGGATAACTTACTGCCCTGGCTGCCCTGAGAAGCTTTACAATCACGTTCTAGGTCTCAAACACCAATGCTGTGAAACCAATGCTGGAGTGCATAAAAATAGCGAGCTTGGCAAAAACAAAATGTGAGTACACTGACACAATCAATAATCACATGATGGAAGTGGATACCATAATTAATCATCAAGCTACGGAGGAAGTAGTTCAATTGAATTATGTGGGATCTTACACATTCAACCACAGAGGCTGTTTCAAAGAAATTGGAAGATGAATAGGGATGGCTCCTTTAGCCACAGTCTCCCTTACAAAACTTTAGAATCACTGTGGTATCTCACAATAGACAAAGGTTTGACCGGAGGGGGAAAAAAAATTTCCATAGTGACTTAACGGATGAGAATCTTGGGAAATTAATGCTGCTGCCAGGAGCTAAATTTCAGAAATGGAACTGGTAAAGACGCTGGTGTAACTCTTGGATGGAAAACATTAATACTTACATTAGAAATATTACAGGAGAGAAACTGACTCTATGCTTAGAAATCAATGGATGCAAACATGCGTTTTGGTCACAATAAGGGTGTGTCTAGACTACAGGGTTTTTCGAAAAAAAGTGGCCTATTTTCGAAAAAACTTCCCCTGCGTCTAGACTGCTGTCGCGTTCTTTCAAAAGTAAATCGAAAGAACGCAGCAGTTTTTTCGACAGCAGAAAACCTCGTTTTACGAGGAATAACACCTTTTTTCGAAAGTGCTCTTTTGAAAAAAGGTGCTATGTAATGCAAACTGTGCTTTTTCGAAAGAGAGCATCCAGACTGCCTGGTGCTCTCTTTCAAAAAGGGGCTGGCTTTTTCGAAAGTACTGGTTGTAGTCTAGACGCTCTTTTGCGAAAGAGGCTTTTTCGAAAGTATCTTTCGAAAAAGCCTCTTCGGAAAGAGTCTTGCAGTCTAGACGTAGCCTAAGTGTACAGATGGAAATAACCCCATGAAGATCTCATGGAAGGAATGGTGGCAATTCAGCAGAGTAGGGGACAGGTAGTGAAGAGATGGATAGATGCTATGCATGCAGCATTTTGCTGGGGCAGCAGCTGAGTGTCAGTGACCAGTATGTGAGTGCTTTTCCTCGAGTTGAAGCAGCAGGAATCAGGCCTAGTGCTTCTAGCTGTTGTCAGTAGCCAGGGACAGGAGCCAATGGTCAGAGCCTGATTTTAAGGCCAGATGCCAGAGCTAAGGGCCACTCCAGAATCAGAAATCTGAACAAAGGATGAGAACCATAGTCGGAGGCCAAATGGCAGACACACGCATCTGAATCTGACTCAGAAGTCATGAATTAGAGCTGAAGCACAGAAAGAGAAGGCAGGGGCAAGACTGAGGACAAGGAAGGAGCAATGCAAAATATAGTGGGGATGGGCAGGAGCTATTGCAGTGGTGGGCAAATGCTTCAAGCAGCTGCTGAACAGCTGCTGGGCTTTAATGACCAGTTTGCCGACACTTCCAACCAACAGACCATGCAGCAAGTCTGCAGAAATGGTGCTAGCTCATTAGGGGCCCTATTTAGGTAACCCCCTCAAAACAACTCATAATAAAAAGTGAATAGGGCCCCTCCCTTGAGCTGTTTGAGGCCATAGGCAATTGCTTAGTCTGCTTATGCCTAGCACTAGCGCTGCTAATCAGTTTACTACAGGGCAGTTGGGCTCAGTAGGCTATCTGGATACTGGCTCTGCTGCAGGCATCTTCATACAGATCAGCTCTGCTGAAGGCCCCGATTCTTGAAGCTGATCTTGTAAAGTTAGCAACGGATCAAAACAGCTTCCAGAAATTCTGTTGGGAGTCACCAGTATTGAGACATGATAAATTGACTTTACTTACAAAATAATTCTCCATTTTGGAAAAGATTTGTACAAAAACCCCATCAAATTCTAAGTATTTGTAGTCAATGTTTTCTAAACAGAAAATAATACAAAAGAATTTTAATTTATAAATACTTCCATTTATAAGTATTAATGTTTTTATAATTCATAAGTATTCTAAGTAAAACATGCAAATATGTTTAATCAAATCTATTCTCATTAGTTATACCAACAATAAGTAATAATTGTCAAATCCAACAACCAAAATTATCTATCATAGTATAAAGAAAGCCATAGTAGTATCTCAGCACCTCTCAATCCACCCCTTGATCAAAAGCCTTAGGAAAACATGAGCTACGAAGTGTATTTGTAAGGTTGAACAAAGCAGCCAAATATATGGAGGCTTAGTCGGGGAGCCTCCTAAGTAGCTATTGACGACTTTATAGATGAACAATAACATTTTAAATCTGTCTGGGATAGATAACCAATGATCCAAGATGTTGTAGCAATCTAACTGTGAAGTTGCATATTGCTACTCCTATACATGTTTTTGTCACTAGACCAGGAGCGGCCCGAGGCCGGCAGTGGCAGCTGGCGCCCCAGGCGGAAGGCGCAATCAGCGTCCCCCACCTGCACGGCCGTCAATGGCCATAACATAATCACAGGGTGCCCGGGCGTCCTGTAACGTCATCATCGGGCGCCCGGGACAGCGGCACCCTAGGCGACCGCCTAGTCTGCCTAGGCTCACAGGCCGCCCCTGCACTAGACTACTGTAATAAACTCTCTTTATGGGGTTACGCTTTGGTTTTATTCAAAAGCAGAAGTTGGTGCAGAGTACAGTTGCCTCTTTTACTGAACGGTACCTTATTCAGAAACTTCAGAGGGTAGCTGAGTTAGTCTGTAACAGGAAAAACATAAAAAACAACAAATAGTCTAGTAGCACCTTAAAAACTAACAAAACATGTAGATGGTATCATTAGCGTTTCAGGGCGCAACACACTTCTTCAGTGGGTTGCATCCACAAAAGCTCATGATACCATCTACATGTTTTGTTAGTCTTTAAGGTGCTACTAAACTATTTGTTGTTTAAGTTTTTCCTTTTTCAGAAAGCACAACACACCGATCATTTTTACTGGTTGCCTTGTTGGAGTACATTTTAAGGGATTGAATTTGAGTTAGAAAGGCCTAAATCATTTGGAATCTGTCTTTTGAGAGATCGCCTGTCTCTCTTTATGATACCACCAGTTGTGATCAGCAGAGGCATTCTTGCTAACACCCTGTCAATGTAAGAGATTAGTGGCCAAGAACATTCTCTGAGTGATCCTTGACACTGGTGCTAAAGTCATAATCAGTAGAAGTAGAGCATTTTTTTCAAAGGGCCCCATGGCAATCAAAGCTACTAGTACAGTTTCTACTCTATACAAAAATCTGAAAGCAGGCTGACTTAAAATAAGGCTCTCTGAGGATTCCAGATACTCCATCACAGGGATCTCAATAAACCTACACAAAAAAAGGAAAATTGGATGCAAGGGTGATAGTTAGCAAGATCATCAGAATCAAGAAGGATGGGGGTGAGGGTGGAAGCAGAGCCTTCCCAGTGACTTTCTTTGTAATTTGACAAGGCACTCTTCAATGGTTCTCAAAGTTACCCTATTATTTCAAACCAATTTCAAAAGCCTGTTTGACAGGGAAGCTACAGAACTTAATTTCATTTGCAAGTTTGATACCTACAACAGAAGTCTAAACAAAGAAGTTGGCTGGGTGGCTTGCTACATTCCACATTATAATGACATAAACCAACAAAGGGTACTTAGAGTGGACACTAAGTGCTCTTATCAGCTTCAGTTCCCATGGACACTCTGACAATTTCTTTCCCTCTTTTTTCCTTCTGTCCCCCCATCTCCTCGCTGTGCTATTTATTTATCCATTCGTCTGAAGAAGTGGGTTGTGCACAGGAAAGCTCATGATACTATCTATATTTTTTGTTAGTCTCTAAAGTGCTGCGAGACTATTTGTTGCTGTTTTTTTGAAGTTTTTCTAGTTACAGGCTAACATGGCTACCCCTCTGAAACTTTTGTAAAAGCTGGCACCCTAACCCAATAAAATAAAGATGATGACATTGATGAGTACTTCTCCACTAGATGGACTTGTAAATCGTGGGTATAAAAAATGGTTGACAGAAAGAAGTGAGATTTTTCATTAGAGACTTCACTAGAACTCGCATTTAATATTTTTTAAATTATACAAATGAGATTTGTCCCTTTAAATCACTTCTTGAATTACTGAGTTTTGACATTTTCAGACACAAACTCATCACACCTCTTACATTACGTAGCCAAAAATTAACTGTTCTGCTAATCACCTCTGCCTTCACAAATCAATGAGCAGTACAATGCCCACTAGTACACAACGGCTGCTCTTTCTTCGAGTCTAATGACCACATTTCAGTCATAAATGAACCAAACACAGTTCAATTAATCCAATTGCTCAGTAAGGATCTAGTCTCCTTTTGATGTGCATGGATTACTTTCATTAATATTAATAGATGTTATGAATGTTTATCATAGTGACAATAAGCTCTTTTGACGATATAGTGCACAACCTATCTGGGGATGTGAAACGGTTCTATTGTGATATATTGTATTCTCCACTGCAAAATCATCAAAAAAAAGATTGTGCACTCCTCTGTTGACCACAATGATATAACTCTGAAAGGGTAATCATACTAGAGGAGATATATGGAATAACTAGAAGAGTCCTATCAAAGTCACAATCCATTCTGGTCAATTTCAGGGGGGGGGGCATAGGACTTTTAAAATTTAATGATTTCAGCTATTTAAATCTGAAATTTCATGGTGATGTAATTGTAAGTGTCCTGACCCAAAAAGGAGTTCTTTTGGGGGGGCATCACAAGGTTTTTTTTTGGGGGGGGGAGGGGGAGGTTGTGGTACTGCTATCTTAAGGCAGCACACAACAGTGTAGAAGTAAGGATGTCATGGTATGGCATTATCACCCTTACTTCTGTGCTCAGTCAGCAACCACCACTGTCCAGCCACCCAGCTCTGAAAGCAGTGCAGATGTAAGGATAGCAATAGTGTGACACCCGTTAAATAACCTTGCAACTCGCCCTCTAACTTCCTTTTGGGTCAGCACCCCCAGTTTGAGAAATGCTGTGAAATCTAAATAGTATAGGATAAAAGCACACAAGGCCAGATTTCTTGTGGGGAAACTAGATTTCATAGTTCCTGATGCGTCTTTCATGGCTGTGATTTTGGTAGGACCCTAATTATAAGCATGAGTATCTGTCACAACTGTTGTGCACATCATATTCCCTTTTTTATAGCAGTCTCAGATTTCTGATCTTTTGGGATTTTTATATGCTAGTAGAATAGTGTGGTGATGGACAAAGAGTTAAACAGCTGTTCTAATTTTTGAGAGTCTTAAAAGAAAAAGTTATAGAACTGCACAGGATATTACTATGGACAAAGCCTCAAGGGATGGGACAAAAATTATCAGATTAGTGGGGGCAATTTCAAGGAATATATCAGCAATATAATATACAACCAATAAACAAAGTAAGAAGGAAGAGAAAATAGCAAATTCCCCTAAAGCTAATACATTTTGGGAGAAGACATGAGCACCTACAAGAATGACCATGTGAAAGGGACCATAATCTAAGCACCTGAGAAATTATAAAATGTACACACGCACAAATTAAATGAAATCCAGAGCTCTAGTTACAACAGAGTTAAACAAAGTTAAGATAGCCAAAGTAAAGGGCTTTGAATTTTAGATTTGAGTTTTCCAGCTTTCAAATCAGTTTCAAATTAACATTTAGTGTTTTTAATTATTCCATAACATTTATATCTATGTACAATTTTAGAAATGTATTGTGTGTAATCTATGCATGAAATACAATGATTATATCTCAGGATTCTTTCAGTCACAAAAGGAAAGTTTATTTGAAAGGCTGCCAAAATTACTTTTATAGCTGACCTACAACTAACACATTAGCTTGCTAAATATTTGTGCAAACACTAATAACCAAGCAAAGGCTCTCCGAGATGGTGACTAAAAGAACAAGCAGCTGTCAGTACTTAGCATTCTATTCTGCTAGCATAGCTAATGTGATTGGCAAAGGTTTATAATAATGGTACAACATTTGGAAATATTCCAGAACTGAATTTTCCAAAAAGTGTTGTGTGAGTCATTCAAAATAGTCAACACTAAAAACTATGAGTTTCATTACAAGGAAGTGTGAAAAATATTAAAAGTATGCACATACATATATGTGCATAAATAGTACATGACTAAGATTAATATCACTTGGATTCAGGAATAGGTGTTCATCAATTAAGAAGTTCTTTTTACTATTAGTAGATTGTGAAATATAGTTGAAATGTATTTATTTTATCTGGTATATGTGATAGTATATACAAATCTCCTACTGATTTGATGACAAGCATTATCAGAAATGTCACTTTTCAGCAAACTTTGACAGTATAAGAGGAGGTTATTTACCTTATTCAAAAAAGGAATTTCTTCAAGGTATTTTCCCTTATAGTTACTGTATTTCAAGTGTGCCTGTGTCCTTGATCGGCAATTTCAGATAGCAGTGCCTGTTAAGCCCACTCATGCAACCCACACATCCTCATGCTATACAACAAGTTTATATGGGGCTACATGAGTAAAGCACCCTCAAACTTTCTCCATCACAAAGACCCACGAGGGAAACAGCAAAGCAGAAGGAAAGGAGGGTGAGTAGTGTAGCATCCTCAGGTAAATACATTTCCAAATTGTACTATGGATATTGCAGAGAGTTCTCCTTCGATCAGTGTCCCTGAAAGGGCTCCACCTCAGATGACTCCCAAGCAGTACCTGTACTAAAGAAGTATAAGGTTAAGATCCAAGTCCAGTGCAGAAGAGATAACTGCACTGCCACATGTACCAAAATATAATGATTAGGAAAAGTATGAAGAGCTGACCAAGTTTCCGCTTCTTGAGTAGTCCAGTGCAGTTTGGGAAAAGCATTGAGAGATGAAAGGTTTGATTAATACAAAATACTGAAAACACTTTAAGTAAAAATCTTGTGTCCTGTACATGTGGAAAGCTATTTACATAACTACCTATCCTCATAGATGCAGTAACCATCCCAACACACAAAATCATGTTATCTACATGTTATCTACACTCGTATATCACAGAATATTTTCCAAAGAAAACACCTGGGACAGACATGTTAACATATTCAAATCCACCTTCATCTGACAAGTTATTTAACCAGAAAAGTAGATTGTATCATGGAACAGGTCACTCAAATACCCCAAGACAACCTGTTTTAATACAGAAATAAAACCACCTCAAACTAAGGATGCAAAATCCCGTTTAATCAGTTAACCGGTCAAACATTATGTTTAGCCAGGTAACCGCTTAACAGAGGTGGGTGGGTCTGCCCGCAGGCTGCAGCAGCCCCTCCGCCGTGGGCAGGGGCTGCTCCAGTAGGGCTGGAGTGCCCCGCCCGTGGCAGGCCCCGCTGTGCTGGATCAATCTCCTGCCTGTGGTACACTGCTCTGGTTAACCATTCACATCCCCACCTCAAACCATACGTACCTAGTTGTCACCTACTCACTCATACTGGAACCCGTGGGGCATCCTCAAACAACTACAAACCTACTGGAAGAGGTGCAGAAAAGAGCTACTAGGAGGAGAGGGGAATGAAGGGTGTATCTTATGACGGGAACCGGTTAGTTTAGCAAAAAGCTGACTCGGGGATATGGTTAGTCTTTATAAATATATCAGGGGATTAACTAGGGAAAGTGAAGAAATACTTAAGTGAAAGAACTATAGTGGTACAAGAGAAAGTGGGTAGAAAACTAGCCATGAACAAATTCAGGCTGGAAACAAGGTCTCTAACCTCAGAGGACTGAAGTTCTGGAACATTCTCCCAATAAGAATTGTAATGGTAAATAGCTTATTCAGTTTTAAGAGAGATATAAAAATTTTTGAGTGGGATTGCTCATGATGGTGGGGGCAAGGCTTGAGCAGTACCTTCCTCTTTATGACTTATGTTCTTTAAGCTCATGCCTTAGGGATTCAGCCAGTCACCTGTAGGGGTCAGGAAGTTATCCTTACACACATCCCTAGTGTATTCTGGAGTTAATCATTTTGGTGTCCTTCCTCTAGCCCATTAGATATAGCCATGGAATGAAAAGGACATGGTGGGGAGAGCCAATCCTCCAAGGCGGCACTGAACACATACTTAGCTTTGAAGTATCAGAGGAGTAGCCGTATTAGTCTGGATCTGCAAAAGCAACAAGGAGTCCTGTGGCACCTTACAGATTAACTTAGGTTTGTGGGTCTTACTTGCTCAAGGTCTGACTGCACACCATATGTTGGATCATGAAGAAATTTTCCCTATGTCATATTGACAGTGTCTGGCAGGGGGCTGCCTTTCTCTGTAGCATGGACTGTCACTTGTTGGGGTTATCTGGAAATATCTCACTTAATTCCCAGGGACTGCAGGGAGGGACCATAGGCATTGGTGCACCTTGGTCCATCCTATTCTTTACCAGTGGCATGTGACAGGTGTCTGCCTCCACTGGCCCTTTAAGTGTTAAAACCCAATCCTGGGAGAGGACTGGAGTGTTAGAGCCAACAGCTGAGTCGGACAGTTCATTAGGGCCCAGCTGTGGCTGTATAAATAAGGGCTCCTAGTGGTGTGAAGACAGACTCACTCTTGCTCCAGCTGGGGAACAGGAGGGACTTAGCTGACAGGGAAGTTAAAGGCTTCCTGACTTAGAGCAGAGCTGGGGAAAAGCAGGCAGATTTGGGGAAGCTCCGGCCAGGCAAGCTCCCACACTGCAGGCCCTGAAGAAAGGTCTGAAGGTACTAGGGCTGCAGGGAGGCAGCCAAGGCAGAAGAAGGTAGCAGGTCCACACCCTCTTGCCAATGATGAGTGGCCATTTCAGTTTTTGCCCACAAAGTTAGGGGCTAGATGATGACTGGCAGTAGGGTCACTGAGGCAAGGTGGGCATCGGGAGTTTGGAGTTCCCTGAAGGGGAGGACCCCAGAGCGTGGAGAACCCCAGAGTGTGGGAACACTGCAGCAAGGCAGTACCCAGAAGGGAGGATGCCATGATCTGGGAGGAATGTGGGTCCTAATGCAAGGTGGTGGAGCAATTAACAGGTAACAGCAGGCGAGACACCGTCCAGAAGAGGGCTCTCCAGCACAGAAGAGCTAATTCCCAGTGACGAGCAAGAGGCGCTGTGGTGGTGAGTCATGCCATGTTGCAGGCACATAATAGTTTACTCTCCTGTAACTATAATATGTACATCTAATTTTGGTTTTGGGGTTTAGTATACTGATGCTCGGTAGGTGGTTTTGGAGCCTGTGTTACACAGGTCAGATTAAGCGATCTAGTAATCACTTCTGCCACTCAACTCTATAACTAAGTAAAAATTACCGCAAGATTAGACACGTTGCAACGGGGACAGCTAGAAAAGACACGAGGAAATATGAATGCTGCTATTATAAATATTGTGTAAATAATCTTCTAGTAGAGGGAGAAAATAGATTTATGATCATTTCCTTTATAACAAGATACACTCCAGAAATTTGACTCAATTTTTATCTTGCCTAGATATTAATTGGCTACTATCAAATGGAATAACAGTCAATAAGTTGTTCACCACTAAAATACTGACCCACTGGAAAGCCTTTATCAGTTATACAGTAATTAGCTTAAAGAGGAGAGGGTCAAATAGAATATTGACAGCCTTGAACTTAAGACTAAATCTGACTTTGGGCCTACATGTGTCTTGCTTGAGGTTAAAGTGCACCTACATGCCAAATAAAGGTTGTTAAATAGCCCAAATAAAAAGTTACTATACAACACTTTTTCATTTATTATGCCTGAAAAGTAGAACATCATGGTCTACTTAACACAGTCTTCCATCTGCCAGGTATAATTAGACAATTATACCAGATAAGCTTATTGACTACATGATTTGAACTTGTCTCAATCTGAGTAAGAAAGCAGACTTGGATGAAATATATTCAGCAGTCAAAAAGTAACCCATGTTGACTTATGAAAGATAATTTGTTTTAACACAATTGAAGTATATTATAATTACTGATAAAATGAGTATTTAAAATGTTTTTAATGAGGCGTGTTGACAGTTATGTTTTAAAACATGTTTACAATAAGAATCTATTTGTTTACTAGTGATAAAGTAAGTAAATTTGCTTTCCTAATAAAGCAGTAAAATTGAAAATATATTTCAAAATTAGTTATACTTTTCTCATATAAAAAGTTTCAACATATTGATCTGATCAGCAGAATACGGCTGTATAGCACATTCTTTCAATCCTCAAATTATACACTTAGTATTAAAAATTACCCAGATTATTTTTGCCAGGATCATTCAATACTTCAGCTTTTTTCCTAGGAAGGAAAAAACTGCCATGTAAAGACAATCAACACAATAAAAGTGTCTCAGAGGATAAGAAATGCTAGGGTTTTTTTCAAAATGTATCAACACTACTGAGAATTCAATATTGCAAACACTGTGGTGTGTCTAGTCCTCTTCTTTAAATCTGTGACCATCAAGTAATGTGCAGATTCCAGTGATTCATATTTTTCCCTCAGGAAAGTACACAAACCTGTCTTTCCAGTTTATTCTAATTACTGGAATTTTAATTTAATGGGTATTTCTAGAACAATAAATAAACTGAATAAAGTTTGTAGATCTCTTAGATTTTCCATTAAGACAGTAACAGGCCTAAACACAAAAAGTGCTGAACACCCATAAATCACTCAGGAGCCAATGGTACTTGCAGGTATTGAGAATCTCTCAATATGAAGCCCTATGTGAATAAGAGCACTTAAAATAACCCTGATTCAATCATTTAGTACAGAAATGTGCCTTTGATTAGCACATGTCAAGATGGGGAGTATTTTGTAAGTGGTATTTAGAATATTAATCAGTGACCCCTATTGGAATGAAATTAAAAATAAATAGGTTTTATAAGACACCGAGGTGAAGCAGGTCTATGTAGTTAGTGTTGGAGTTTGGAATGGTGTATGAACCCCAAAACAAAGAAAATAAACCAACCTAAGTGAATGGAAATATTAAGGTTGAGATTTAAATCCATAAAAGTTGGGGGGCAGCAAGCACAGGGGACAGCTATACTGCAGAGTAGCTACTGGGGGCAACTGCAAAAACAAGATAGTGGCCAGCAGGGCTGGGGCTTGCTATCTTGCTTGCCACCAGACCAGGTGAGTAACCCCCCTACCACAAACCCTTCCCAGCCCCAGCCCTTGGCCACAGTGTCAGAGTGTGGGGCCAAGAAAGGCCCCTGCTGGCTGGGAAGAGACAGGGGAGAGAGAAAGCCCCTGCCAGCCAGGGGCTGGGGGAAGAGAACGTCCCACGGGATGAGACTCCCTGCCCTGAGTCCCTCCTCACCCCAACCCTCACACACACCCACAAACCTCCAGTCCCCTGCCCTGAGCCCCTCCTCAACCCCCACCCTGACTTCTGAACCTCCATGCTCCCAGCCTCCTTCACTGCCCTCGACATCCCCAAAGACCTGCCCTGACTCCTGCACCCCCCATACTGCCAGCTCCATGCCCTGAAGGATCAGGGCAACACCAGGTAAGTCTTCTAGTACTAATATAAGAATGGCCATACTGGCCTTGACCAGTGGGCCATCTATCCCAGTCCCCTGATTTCTGACAGTGGTCAGTGCCAGAGACTTCAGAGGGAATGAACAAAACAGGGCAATTATTGAGTGATCCATACCTATCATCCAATCTCAGCTTTGGGCAGCCAGAGGTTGAAGGACAACCAGCATGGGATTGCATCCTTGACTATGTAACTTGTTTTTATTTAGTAGTATCAGATTAACAGGTTGTTCCATAAAGGTATAAAGAAGAATATATTGTGCAGAGTAATAAGGATTAGTTTGTCTCAATGCATGTCACGTCTCTGAGGAAAATAGAAGATACTTCGAAGTAGTAAACGGGGAGGTCAGTTTTTTACTGTGGCTTTTGCCCCAGTAGTAGTCACTCGGATTCTGATGAAATTATGTGGTGTGGTATATGAAATTTACCTGATTTCTCTCTTGCATAACATTGTGTGGATGAGATGATGAGGTAGGGGGGAGAGGTTTAGACTGGGAACTAGGGAAACTTTTGGGAAAGGGGGAGCCTATATAGGAAGGATAGGCTCCCCATAAACCAAAATGGAACCAGATGGCAGGCACTTAAAATTAAAAAGGTTGTAAAGCTTCCAGTTCCATGTACAGGGCCAGTTAAGCAGAACTGCAGGGTCTCAATGCCTGGATGGAACCAATTGTTTAGGAAGGAGCGGGTTAGATTTATTAAGAACTGGCAAAACTTTGGGAAAGGGGCAATCTATACAGGAAGGATGGGCTCCACCTAAACCAAAATGGAACTAGATTGCTGGCATTTAAAATTTAAAAAGTTGCAAAGCACTTTTAAACTAAGGGATGGGGGAAAGTCGACAGGTGGAGGAGCACATGAATAGGACAGAGACATCTCTTAGGGGAATGTCTATTAATAGAGATTCCTTATGTCCTAGTGAAGAGAAGTGGATGGAAAATGATAAAATATGGGTAAGATCTGATGAGAAACAGTCAAATGAAAAAGTGTCCCATTCAGTCACATCATGTAATGGCAAACAGCTAAATAGTAACAAGTTTTTAAGTACTTATATACAAATGCTAGAAGTCTAAATAATAAGATGGGTGAACTAGAGTGCCTCATATTGAATGAGGATATTGATATAATAGGCATCGCAGAAACTTGGTGGAATGAGGATAATCAGTGGGACACAGTCTACCAGAGTACAAAATATATTGGAAGATCAGAATGGGTTGTGCTATAAGTGACAGAAAGCGTAAAATCAAAAGTAGTAAAAATCTTACTTTTCTACAGAATCTTTATGGATAGTAATTCCATGCTCTAATAATATAAAATAGCAGTAGCAATATATTACCGACCACCTGAACAAAATGTTGACAGTGACGATGAAATACAAAGGGATAGAGAGGTCATCAAGATAAAAAACTCAGTAACGATGGGGGATTTCTCCCCATATGTACTGGGTACACGTCACCTCAGGACAGGATACAGAGATCAAGTTTCTTGACATCATAAATGACTGCTTGTAGGAGCAGCTGATTCTGGAACCCACAAGAGAAGAGGCAATTCTTGATTTACTCTTAAGTAGAGTGCAGAACCTGGTCCAAGAAGTGAATATAACTGGACCTCTTTGAAACAGTGACCATAATATAATTAAATTTAAGATTTCTGTGGCAGTTAAACAGAAATTAAAAAGTACAGTGCCAAAAGTGAAATCCCTGCAAGCTGCATGTAAACTTTTCAAAGACACCATAATAGAAATTCACTTAAATGTATAACCCAAATTAAAAACCAAAAACATAGAGAACAAAAACTGCCACCGTGGCTAAACAACCAATGAAGAATCAGTGAGAAATAAGAAGACATAATTTAAAAAGTTGAAGTTAAATCCTAGTGAGGGAAATAGAAAGCATGAACTCAGTCAAATGAAGTATAATAATATAACAAGAAAAGCCAAGGAGTTTGAAGAACAGCTTGACAAAAAGTAAAAAAAAAGAAATAGCACAATTTTTTAAGTACATCAGAAGCCAGATGTCTGCTAAACCACCAATGGGGCCACTGGACAATTGAGATGCTAAAGGAGCACACAAGGACAATACGGTCATTGTGGAGTAACTAAATGAATTCTATGCATCGATCTTTATTGCTGAGGATAGGAGGGAGATTCCCAAACGGGAGCCAGTCTTTTTAGGTGACAAATCTGAGGTATTGTCCCATATTGAAGTGTCATTAGAGGAGGTTTCGGAACAAACTGATATACAGTAATGAGTCACCAGAACCAGATGGAATCCACCCAAAAGTTCTGAAAGAACTCAAATGTGAAATTGCAGAACTACTGGCTGTGGACTGTAACCTGTCCTTTAAATCATCTTCTGTACCAAATGACTGGAGGATAGCTAATGTGATACCTTAAAAAGGACTTTAGAGGGGATCCTGGTAATTACAGACCAGTAAGTCTAACTTTAGCTCTGGGCAAATTGGTTGAAACTATAGAAAAGAACAGAATTTTCAGACACATACATAAACATAATTTGTTGGGGGAAAACTCAACATGGTTTCTGTAAAGGGAAATCATGCCTCACCAATCTACTAGTGTTCTTTGAGGGGGTCAACAAGTATGTGGACAAGGGGGATCCAATGGAAATGGTGCACTTAAGATTTCCAGAAAGCCTTTGACAAGATCCCTCACCAAAGGCTCTTAAGCAGAGTAAGCGGTCATAGGATATGAGGGGCGGTCTTCTCATGGACTGATAACTGGTTAAAAAATAGGGAAGAAAAAATGGGAATCAATGGTCAGTTTTCAGAATAGAGAGGAGTCTACACTGGGACCAAACCTATTCAACATATTCATAAATGATCTTGAGAACAGGGTAAACCAGGGCTATTCAACACATGGCCCGTGGGCCATATGCAGCCTGCAGCCCGTTTGTTTGCGACCTGCTTGTTTGTGGCCCACGGTGCCGTTTGGGTTTACGCAGGGCTCAACATGCAGCCCGCGGGTGGGAGCCAAAACAATGTAATGGTCTTCTGTTGATATGCATTTTAATAGTTAAATTCCTGGACTGTCATTGCTCATTAAAGTGCTGTCATGTGGGTGGAAATCAGGTAAATATTGCATTTTATTAATATCAGCAGAATTGACTTAAACGGGGCCTGTGTGTGGTGTAGTCTTGCCTTAATCTTTGGGCGTATTCATGCCCAGGGCTTGACAAATGGCGGCGAAACCTACTCGCTAGCCCCGCACTGCGCATGCGCAAGACCCGCATTGCGCATGCGCGCACCGCCGGTGAACAGGGCGACCGGCTGAAATCTACTCGCCACGGGCAAGTAGATTCAGTGATTTGTCGAGCCCTGTTCATGCCCATCAGTGAAAAAGAAGCTATTTGCATATATATGCAACCACACTTAAGTTGCGGCCCTCGACATGGGCTGTACGTATCATTGTGGCCCCCCGGGGCTTCCAAAGTTGAGTAGCCCTGGGGTAAACAGTGAGGTGGCAAAATTTGCAGATGATACTAAACTGCTCGAGATAGTTAAATCCAAGGCAAACTGTGAAGAGCTCCAAAAGGATCTCGCAAAACTAGGGACTGAACAACTAAGTGGCAGATAAATGTTAACGTGGATAAAGGCAAAGTATTGCATATTGGAAAACAATCCCAAATATATGTATACAATGATGGGAACTAAATTAGCTGTTACCTATATAATATATGGAGATATACTATCTCATAGAGCTGGAAGGGATCTTGAGAGGTCATTGAATCCAGTCTCCTGCCCTCACAGCAGGACCAAGTACCATCCCTGACACATTTGCCCCAGATCCCTAAATGGCCCCCTTAAGGATTGAACTCACAATCCTGGGTTTAGCAGGCCAATGCTCAAACCACTGAGCTATCCCTCCCCCCCCAAAAAATAATCTTGGAGTCATTGTGAATAGTTTTCTAAAAATATCCACTGAATGAGCAGCATCAGGAATAATTTAAAAAGAGAGAATAAGACGGAGAATATCTTACTGCCTCTATATAAACCCATGGTACACGCACATCTTGAATACTGTGTTCAGATAAGATTGTCACATTTCAAAAAAAATATACCTTGCTATTTTGGAAAAGTTCAAAAAAATGCAACAAAAATGACTAGGGGTATGCAACTGTGGCCATACAAGGAAGGCTAAGATGACTGGGACTTTTCAGCTTAGAAAAAAGGAGACTAAGGGGGGCGGATATGACAGAGGGCTGTCAAATCCTGACTGGTGTGGAGAAAGTGAATAAGGAAAAGTTATTTACTTGTTCCTATAACACAAGAACTAGGGGTCACCAAATTAAATTAATAGGTAGCACATTTAAAACCAACTAAAGGAAGTATTTATTCACACAACACACAGTCAACCTGTGGAACTCCTTGCCAGAGGATGTTGTGAAGGCCAGGATTTTAATAGGGTTCAAAAAAGAAAGAGATACATTCATGGAAGATAGATCCATCAAAGGCTATCCATCAAAGGTTAGCCAGGATGGGCAGGAATGGTGTTGCTAGCTTCTGTTTGTCAGAAGCTGGGAATAGGTAATAGGGCGTGTAACACTTGATGATTACCTGTTCTGTTCATTTCCCTTGGAGCACCCGGCACTGGCTATTGCTGGAAGACAAGATACCGGGCTAAACAGATCTTTGATCTGACCCAATATGGCCATTCTTATGTTCTTATTTCTCATGAAAAATTCAAGGGAATGCATAATCATTGCTAGTACCTAAACTTAAACAAATTGATTCATTCTTCCAAAGGGTGTCAGAGAAAATGATAAAATGCCATTATTTCTAATGCCTATTAAAAGGCTGTTTTTAATTTACTAGGCTTATGACATCACCAACAAAGAATGGTTTCCCAAATGTACTCTATTAAGATCTAGCATCATCCTTTTATGCCATTTAATTAAAAATTATAGAACAGTTTTAGAACATGAACAACCCACAAAGAGTGAAGGAGGCTGAAGCTACTCTGGAACTTGGAAAGGAGAAGGTTCTTTCCTGCCAAATTCTGGTATTATCCTTTGCCATTTCTTATCCATTATTTCTGTAACTGAAATTCATGGTCCTCAGAGATTAAAAGAGGCTGTGATGCAACTATGGTAAAACAGGACTTCTAGGGAGACTCTAGAGTTGTTTGCCAAGTTTTATTCGCCATATTGGAAGTCCCTGCATATCAACACTATTTGTGGTGAGGTTTACAGAAATTTCTCCCTTTCTACATGCTTACTGCATTGGCATTAAAACCTTTGACAGAGACATTCAAGAGAACCCTGAAATATCAGCTATAATATATAGCTCAAGGGAGAATAAATGAATGCTCTGTGGCTGCAGATGATATGGTATTTACTCTTGTTAAGTCAGAGCTGCCCTTCAATCAAATACTTGATTTGATAACATCCTTCAGGGAAAATCTGTCAAAAAAGCAAATATTTAACAGATATGGCCCCAAACTCAGTGCAAGCAAATGGAGAAAAGAGCTATATTTAGCTGCTATGAAGTCACTGCACAGCTATATTTCACTAGAATTGATAACACAAGAAACATCTTTTTCTGACAATTGACATTTAGAAACTGTCATTTTAAATGTCTGATAATCTCTCATTCCCACTTCAGTTCTTGATAGCCACATTTTTAGTCCTGAGAGGGAAGAAACCACCATCATTTAAAAAAAAAAATTAGATAACCTTTTTCACTTAGAAATATTTACTTCAGCATTTCTCCAGTGCAAATAACAACCAACATTTTCAAACTAGAGTACCTAAATCCACAGTTAGACACCTGAATAGAACTGATCCCGATCTTAAAGTACTACACAATTCCCACTTAAGTTAGAGGGAGCTGGAGTGCTCACTGTTTTCTATGAGAGCAGAGGTGCACAGCACTTATGAAAATTGTGCTGTTTCTATCTTAATACTAGTGTGTAAGGAGAATGGAAATTGCATTTTGTAAAAGACTTTGCAGTTTCTTTTTATTCCTCAAATGAACGAAACCTCAACATTTTGAAATTCTCCACAAAAGAAAGTTCTGAAAAAAAAAATTATTTTGGATGGGTCAAAATATGTTTGTTTTTTGCCTTTTTAAATTTTATATTATGATACAATTAAAAATTTAAAGAACAAAACAAAAATTCTTTTGAAAGAACACATCAAAATGTTTCTTTCTGGAAATGTCAAAACAGTATGCTTTGGCATTGTTGGGAAAAAATTCTGTGAAATAATTTCTTGAGGCATTTTGATTTCAATAGAATCACATGCTCTGACACAAAATGATTCCATCAAGGTATTTTTAAGCTGGCTTTACTAGGTATCTAACCTTGGATCTAAGAACTTCAATCACAAATGCCAGGTTTACACTACAGTGGAAGGTCAAATTAAGATACTCTAGCTACATTAATTACGTAGCTGGAGTTTACATGTCTTAATTCGAGTTTCTGCATGGTCGCCACCGCAGGAGGTTGGTGGGAGCAAACGCTCCCATTGACTTCCCTTACTCCTCACGAGCAGCAGCAGTACTGGCAACAACAGGGGTGCTCTCTGAGTTAGATTTAGTGGGTATTCACTATATCGAACTCTGGAAGATTGACCGTGGCACTGTCGATCTTCCATGTAGTGAAGATGTGGTCTCAGATTTTAAAAATGTGGAAGCTTTTAAAACATTGTATTTTAATACACTCATATACACTCTTTATATATATTACAATGTCTTAGAAAATCTGTTGAAGCAGTTCACAATCTGTGGCTCACATTAAATCTATCATTTCTTTTGGAGTCAAAGGTGATCATTATGGCACATAGTGCTTTTTTTTCCCACCTACCAGAGATTGTAATTGCTCTCTATTGCAGATCTTGCCACAGTAACCATGCCTCAGTAACCTCTAGCAAGTACACGCTGAGAAATATTGGTCTTGAAAAATTACTTACATCTTAAATGGACAGTGCAAACAAGAATGCATACTAGGGATATTAAAAAGCGTTTAAATAGTTAACTGGTTAAACATCTAAAATTTATTGTTTAACTGGTTAACTTCCTGCCTTGCCTCAGATGCTCCAAAACAACTAGAGTGAAGGGTCCTACCAGCCTGCCTGGCTGAGTCGGACCGACAGGGATTTGGGGCTGGGCCACTTGCCTACCCTGCATGTACAGAGTAGCTCTGGGCTGCCCTCACACAGTCGGGGTCAGGCTCAGGCTAGGACCAGGATACTACCTGGCTGGGGCTGGATTCCCTCCAGGCTGCTCTCGTGGGGTCAGGATGCCAGCAGGGCGCTGCTGTGGGGCTAAGATGCTACCACCCTTTTGCCCCGGCCACAGGCCAGGGCTACACCGGCTGGGACACCAAAGCAGCTCCTGCCTGCAGCAGGCTAGGGCGTACCACAGGCAGGGACTGCTCTGACGTCCTTGTTGAGGAGCCCCTACTTGTGGGACACCTCTACCTGGAGCAGCCCCTCTTCGTAGCAGGCCCCCCACAGAGCGGGAGCAGCCCTCTGACCGGAGCAGGCAGTGAGCTGCACCAACCCCACTGGTTAACCGTAACTGGTAAGCATTACCCATTTATAGTGATGCTTGCGGGTTAATCAGTTAACCCTTCATATTCCTAATGCATAGTATAAAAAAAAAACTTAACTTTACTCTTACGCTATAAATGTGCACTGTTTTTACAAAATAAATATCAAGACAGGGTCTCTTCCCAAAAGGAGCTTAGAACCAAACTTAAAAAAAGAGTACTCAGATCTCATCAGTTAATGTGTGAGAATAAGGGGAGACATTGTCATTGAGGAGATGGATTAATATAGGTTTCAGGAAACAAGTGAGATTTACATATTTATTAGTTGATTTACTGCTAGACATGTACTTTTATTTTTTACACACACACGCACACGCACACGCACACACGCACCTCTCTGATGGCTGCATGGATTGATTCAAAGGAAAGACCTGGAGTTTTAAAGAAACTGTTCAGTGTGTGGCAACTGACAAGGTGAGCCAATTAGTAGAACCTATGCGACGTGATACACACTTTAATAATACAGTAATCCTTAAAGCAGATTCAAAGTTCAAAATTCGTATGGTGCAGTGTTTTGAATATCAAATTATTTTGAATAAAATCTGTATGGTGCAGATGGCTGTAGTAATAGAACACATTTTTGCTCAACTTTTGTGTCATACAAAAGGATTAAAATACATTTGATGTGCTCAGGGAGATCAATATGAGATGACAAAGAACCACCATGTGAAGTGCAAGACAGATGCACTGGACATGCAACAAAAGAGAAACTGCCTGAAATAAAGGACAGTGACTAGGAAATAGAATATGTTAAAAGATTAATGTAGGAGGCTTGCCCCACAGATTCAGAAGTATTTGACAGAGTAATCTGTAGGTTGGCATTGTATGATGCTTGCAAATGTGAAACAGAGTTAGAAAATAACATCAATACAAGAAGACTGTGATACAATTTGTCAACGATCAATGCCAAACTAATAGAGGATCAGTGTTTTAGAAAGAAAGGATGGGAACAGTCTGAGACAGCTGTTAGAGAATGCTGGCAACCAGTTCTATAGTACACTAACTAAAGGTTTGTTAACTAAAAAAAGGAAAAGAGTTACTGAAAGGTAAAGCATGTAAAATACATGTACAGGTGATGAACAGTCTGTAATTCCAAATGGCAGCAGAGAGCTAGTAATCTTCCAGTTTCCCAAAAGGGTCTCAGGGCCACCCAGAATAACTCCAGGAAGCTCTATCTTCTAGGTTCGTTATTCTGCCCTGTTAAAATCCCAAACAGTGAAGAAATACAAGATCTTTCCCCGAATCCAACTTACTTTCTTGCCCCCTCCCCCGCCCCACAGAAAACAAGTTGACACAGTTACTACCCACGGGGGCTTTTCCTTTGATGATGAAGAGTGAGGAATACATTTTGGATCTTTGTCCTCCAGTCACCACACACAATCATCAACTGTTTTGAAATTTTAGAACTTTTCTATGAGTTCTTTATTTGCATTTCACAAAGCTTGTTTCTTGGCTGATTGGTTATTTAGTTACAGGGGCATTTACAATGAAAATGATTGCTATTACATTCTAACAGGACACATAAGTTAAAACACTATACACAAAATCCCATTTGCTTTCAAGATGTTTAAATACCACACACACTTACACATTTAACAATTACTTAGATCTATACTAATACATAAGTGAATTGACCCGGGGCGGCTGCTTGGGCTAGCACCTCACCTGCCAGTATCACAAATAGCTTTAAAAAGCACTATTATTTACTGAGAGATTACCATTTTAGAAGCCAATGTCAACATGACCTTTATATTAATACAGTATTTGCGATCACAGAGGATCCCAGAAACACTTTACAACAACATACGTAGAGTTAATGCTACACTGTAGTTTAAGACAGGAAGTGAAGAATTTCTCAAGAACAGCTTCTGCTAAGTTTTCCTTTCAGGCAATGGAATTCTTTTTACCAGAGGAAAAGTAAGTTGTATTTCAACTGCTCAGTTAGTAATAACATTTAATATAATAAGTTTCATTGCTGCATTTTATAAAAAAATTAAACATTTCCTTAAAGCAGAAAAATCCTGTTTCAAAAAATAAAGTAATTGGGTTTTTTTTGAGAAGTTGGAAAGCTACTTACTCAGAAATAAGTCTTTCTAGAAGTCATTTGCTGAAGAATGCCAAGATATTTTTTATGATACCGTGAATACTTCTGCTGTTAGACATTAAAAAACTGGCCTTTCATTAGAGGATACAGAACTACTGTATTTAATGAGGTTAATTAAACTAAACATACATCTAATCTGTCATTCCGAGACTGAAAAAATAATTGCAAAGAAAGAAAATATCAACAGGTAAACCCTGCACAGCTCCTTTGCTAATTTACTAAATCTGAATGATCTATTTGTTAAGCATAGCAAAAGAGCACTTAAAGCTGTGGTTGAAATTTGATTAGGCAACCACAGGAAAAAAAACTATTTAAAAAGTTGAATGATGTACCACATAGAAACTTAAGAATAAAACTCAGCCAATTCATATAAGACTGCTAATGAAGTTAATTATAATCAATAACACCAGGAATTAAATGATGTGTTGATTTAATAAACTGTAACAGACTTGTAAAATATAATTGTTTTGAGAATAAAAATTGTTTAACACAAATGATAAATACGTTCCTGAGACTTGCAGTGTTCTTACAGGCCCATCCCTACTTTTTTTTTTTTTAAAGAAAAATCAGAATAAAGACTTGGAATATTTAAGTCAACAAGTTACTAAAAAATAAAGTATATTTCAATTAATCAGATATTTATGATATTTGGAGAACCACTGGTTGAGAGTCTTGTTTTTCTCAAACTACTTATGCATGTAATTAAATCCAATTCACAAAATATATTCTACAACAAGGAGTCACAATGAATTAATCTAAATTTACCTTCTAATTGTAGCAGATACAGAATTAGTGAAAGCTCCTCCTTTTATTTGCTATGGGACTGTCATTCATAAGTACTAGTCTCAAGTGACAGTTATATAAAATACTGGGTATTAAGCTTCTATCAAGATTCTTCATTGTGTTTATTGGGTAACAAATGAAGTCATTCTAGTGGAACCTTATGAAGAAATTCCTTAATATATCATTAACATTAGCTCATAAAAGTAATTGTTGATTTGGAGGGGATAGAAGGAATATTCCATTCATTTCCCCATGTGGAATTTACATTTAAGAAAAATAGAAGTAAGGTTGAAAGGGATGGAGCTGCCAAATTTAATTTACTACTATAACTACATTCCAAGGAACGAGATCTCTTGCAACATAGTAACAACAAATTAATTTTATCACGTAAATTAAGACAATGAATTAGAAAGTGTTACACAGAGTACATTCCTAAACCTGTAAAGATACAACGAAAGCTATTTAATGCAGACACTATCACTAAACAGAAATAAACAGGATTTTAAGAGATTATGAGGGAGCCAAAACACAGCTGATTGTGGCTGTAAGCTCCTGAGGGAAACCAGATACCAAACTAGCCCATATCAAAGTTTAGATCAATCCCAAGGCTGCCCTAAGCAACCACCCTGGCCACAAGAGCCTCTCAGAGGATGATAACCAGCTGGAGATTGCTCAAGCATGCTTCAGTCAAATCCTCATCTTATTTCCCATACTAGAGTCTTTGGGCATGTCTACACGGCAATCAGTAGTGTGACTACAGCAAGTTAGATATGCCCAAGGTATCTTGGTAGTAGATAGCTCAAACAAAGATAGCAGTGAAACCACAGAAGCTTGGGGCTTTATAAGCCTGCCCTCAATTTTGGATAAACGCACAAACTGCTAACCCATACTGCTGAGGTTCCACAGCAATTGTTACTCAAATTAGTTAGATGAAATCTAGATTGGCATATGTCCATACATTCTGCAGCCACACCTCTTATTTACCTATTCTGTAATCACGCACAATGAGATAAGTACACAACACAGTTTTATGCCTCTCAAGGCTTCCGCCTATACTGGAGAAATGTCCAACTGGAAATTTAAGCACTAGTCCCTCTAATTTCTATGTCCATGTAGAGAATGAATGGTATGTGCACCAAAATAGAGATGATGTATGACATCACCTGCATGCTGGTGCACATAACAAAGTTCATTCTGCACATAATGATCTGTGGCAGGGGTGGGGCCAAAGGGTTCAAAATGTGGGACGGGGCTCATGGTTGGGGGGATGAAGGCGGGCTAAGGATGAAAGGTTTGGGGTGAAGGATGGAGCTCAAGGCTAGAGAAAAGGGTTGATGTGCAGGCATTAAGGCTGTGTGCAGGATCTGGGATGGGGCTGAGGGATTTTGGGACTAGGAGAGAGAGCTCCCCCTAATTCCCTCTCACCACAGCAGCTCTGGGCCAGATTAGAGGTGCCTCTCTGTTGGCCATGGCAGCTCCAGTGAGGCTGGGGGATGGTTGCTTCTCTCCCAGCTACAGCAGGCCCATGCTGCTGTGGATGGTAAAGGGACAATTTTGAGAAGGTGCCTCTCAGGGCACTGCAGCTGCACAGTTTTGAGGAAACTTAGCACAGAAGCCAGAATGGGTCTCATCACATAAGAACATAAGAACGGCCGTACCGGGTCAGACCAAAGGTCCATCTAGCCCAGCATCCTGTCTGCCGACAGTGGCCAGCACCAGGTGCCCCAGAGGGGGTGGACCGAAGACAACGATCAAGCGATTTGTCTTCTGCCATCCCTCTCCAGCCTCTGCCATACAGAGGCCAAGGACACCATTTTATCCCCTGGCTAATAGCCTTTTATGGACCTAACCTCCATGAAATTATCTAACTTCTCTTTAAACTCTATTATAGTCCTAGCCTTCACAGCCTCCTCTGGCAAGGAGTTCCACAGGCTGACTACACGCTGTGTGAAGAAGAACTTTCTTTTATTAGTTTTAAACCTGCTACCCATTAATTTCATTTGATGTCCTCTAGTTCTTCTATTTAGGGAACTAATAAATAACTTTTCTTTATCGGCCCTCTCCACACCACTCATGATTTTATACACCTCTATCATATCCCCCCTCAGGCTCCTCTTTTCTAAACTGAAAAGTCCCAGTCGCTTTAACCTCTCCTCATATGGGACCCGTTCCAAACCCCTAATCCTTTTAGTTGCCCTTTTCTGAACCCTTTCCAAGGCCAAAATATCTTTTGAGGTGAGAGACCACATCTGTACACAGTATTCAAGATGTGGGCGTACCATAGTTTTATACAGGGCAGTAAGATATTCGGGTCTTATTTTCTATCCCTTTCTTAATAATACCTAGCATCCTATTTGCCTTTTTGACCGCCGCTGCACACTGTGTGGAAGTTTTCAGAGAACTGTCACGATAACTCCAAGATCTCTTTCCTGATTTGTCGTAGCCAAATTAGCCCCCATCATACTGTACGTATAGTTGGGGTTATTTTTCCCGATGTGCATTACTTTACACTTATCCACATTAAATTTCATTTGCCATTTTGTTGCCCAATCGCTCAGTTTGGTGAGATCTTCTTGGAGTCCCTCACGGTCTGCTTCTGTCTTGACTATCCTAAACAGTTTGGTATCATCCATAAACTTTACCACCTCACTGCTTACCCCTTTCTCCAGATCATTTATGAATAAGTTGAACAGGATTGGTCCTAGGACTGACCCTTGGGGGACACCGCTAGTTACCCCTCTCCATTCTGAAAATTTACCATTTATTCCTACCCTTTGTTTCCTGTCTTTTAACCAGTTCTCAATCCAAGAAAGGACCTTCCCTCTTATCCCATGGCCATGTAATTTACACAAGAGCCTTTGGTGAGGGACCTTGTCAAAGGCTTTCTGGAAATCTAAGTATACTATATCTACTGGATCCCCCTTGTCTGCATGTTTGTTAACCCCGTCAAAGAACTCTAATAGATTAGTAAGACAGGATTTCCCTTTACAGAAACCATGTTGACTTTTGTCCAACAAATTATGTTCTTCTACATGCTTCACAATTTTATTCTTTACTATTGTTTCGACTAATTTGCCAGGTACCGAAGTTAGACTTACCGGTCTGTAATTGCCCGGATCGCCTCTAGAGCCCTTTTTAAATATTGGTGTCACGTTGGCTACCTTCCAGTCATTAGGTACGGAAGCCGATTTAAGGGATAGGTTACAAACCACAGATAATAGTTCAGCAATTTCCCATTTGAGTTCTTTTAGAACCCTTGGATGAATGCCATCCGGTCCCGGAGATTTGCTAACATTAAGTTTTTCTATTTGTTCCAAAACCACCTCTAATGACACTTCAATCCGGGACAGTTCCTCAGATTCATTACCCACAAAGGACGGTGCAGATTTGGGAATCTCCCCAACGTCCTCAGCCGTGAAGACTGAAGCAAAGAAATCATTTAGTTTCTCCGCAATGGCTTTATCGTCCTTGATTGCGCCTTTTATAGTTCGATCGTCTAGGGACCCACAGGTTTTTAGCAGGCTTCCTGCTTCTAATGTACTTAAAAACATTTTGTTATTTCTTTTTGAGGTTTTGGCTAGCTGTTCCTCAAAATCTTTTTTGCTTTTTTATTACATTTTTACACTTGATTTGACAGTGTTTATGCTCCTTTCTATTTATCTCACTAGGATTGACTTCCACTTCTTAAAAGATGCCTTTTGTCCCTCACTGCTTCTTTTACATGGTGGTTAAGCCACGGTGACTCTTTTAGGTCTCTTGCTATGTTTTTAATTTGGGGTATACATTTAAGTTGGGCCTCTATTATGGTGTCTTTAAAAAGTTTCCATGCAGCTTGCAGGGATTTGGCTCTAGTCACTGTGCCTTTTAATTTCACCAAATTGCTTATGGCTATGTCCATGCTGTAATTAGACCCCTGAGGCTGGCCCATGCCACTTGACTCAGGCTGACAATGAGGAGCTATTTAATTGCAATGTAGATGTTCACAGCCAAAGCTATGAAACCATTCCACCTTGAAGGGTACTACAATCCAGGCTCCCAACTAGAGCCTGAACCACTACACTGCAATTAAATAGCCTCAGCCCAAGCCAGCTGCCATGGGCTAGACACACAGCTTTTAACTGCAGTGAGGACATACTTGAGTGTCTAACTATGGCGATGTCATAGAAGTTCTATTGTTAGAGTCGGAAAGTTATTTAATTGCTCCTTTGAATGTGAAAAATATAGCAAAAGTCCACCTCAATTTTACAGCTTTTACTCTGAGCACAGAATACATTTTCTGAAAATATAAGGGGAAAAATCATACATATTTTATGAATCATCAGTTAAAATGGACATTTAAAGAATTCTGGTTCATTTTAACTTCTTCACACAGCCTTCAATAAATAGCTAATTTTTAAGACTGAAATATTAATCTATTTGCTAAAAGAAATTAAATTAATAAAATAAGACCATTTTTATTATTTGCATCATTTTTTATTTAACAAGACTTTCATAACATTTTATTTGCTTCAGAATGACAGATGAATATTTTCATTAGACAATTTAGAATCTAAAAATTATGTCCAGTCATCAATTTTGAAGACAATACTGAAAATATGAACGTATTATAAACTGAGGTATAGTTACCTTCTTGAATCTGCAAGTGACATGAAACAAAAGTTGTATTAGATGTGAACTGACCATAGGGTTCCACCTTCTATTTTAGTGCCTCAGAATGCTGTTAAAAATAGCATGTGATCAGATAATTAAGATGCATACACACAAGGGGCAGAAATGAGGGAATTAAGTTTGCACACACAACCTTAATTCTAATATAACATTCAATTATTTGGAGGGGATATCCATCTATAGATGTACTGGGAGGAATGGGGGATTGGTGAGTAATGGAAGGTGCTTCCGTGATTTCTACCAATTTGTTTTAAATGTCTTCAATTAAGCATTTAGTCTACCTTAATTCTCTATCAAATTTTGCAGCATTTTATTTTTTGCAAAAACACTGTATGACAGATTTAATGAGAATTATTTCTCAAGCAATATCTATGCACATGATATAAATACAGACACACAGATTATACTTTATATCATGGCCTCATTAGGCAGCTCCAGCACACACTGATGGGGCCAAAGCAGCCCTGCCTAGATGGCAGAGGGTTCTCTGTCTGGGGTGTTGCTCACCACTGGCCCTCTCCCTGACCCAAACATGGGAAGCATCTCAGTGTAGGTTAAAGGAGCAGCCAAAACACACATGGACAAAGTCAGTGGTTCTCAAATTGTGAGGTGGGATCTCAAAGTAGATCATGACCCCATTTTCATGGGGTCGCCAGGGCTGGCTGGCTTAGACTTGCTGGGGGCCAGAGCTGAAGTCAAAGCCCAAGCCCCGCTGCCCATGGCTGAAGCTGAAGCCCAAGCCCCACCCCTTGGGACCAAAGCCCAAAGCAACGGAGCTCAGGTTACAGACCTCCTGCCTGGGGCTGAATCCCTTGGGCTTTGGCCCCCTGCGAATATACCTTTCATCCACCAGGGGCTAGTGTGATTTTGGAAGAGAGGGCAGCTGGCTCATGGGCCAAAGCAGCCAGCTAACAGAGAGGTATGGGGCAGAAGCTCCCTTCCTTACAGCACTCTGCCCACAAGGTCAAGTAAAAAGACTTTGGATATGAAGATGACAGAGCAGGGTCGGCGTACACAGGACTCTTGGGGGGGGCTGTCACATACTGGGGGCTCAGAAGGGCTAGTTGGGGGACAAATTGATGCAGGTACATAGGAGCTAGTGGGATGACAACATTGAGCCAAGGACTGAATAGGAATGGGCGATATAGGGACACATGTATGGGAGATGCTGGGGTGGCTGAGTGGGGGTACAGGAATACATGGGAACAGAAACAGGTGTGCCTGACTGAATGGGAGAGACTACAGGTCAATGAGAGTCTGTGTGGGGAGCCACCAAGTCCCTAACAATCCCTTCACCCCCAAAAAACTGTTCCATACTTCACCCTCCCACACCCAACAACCCTACAGGTTCACTCCAAGGCTTCCAGCAATTACTTCCCTCCATCTAAGCTCCTCTGTGACCACTGACACCCTCTAGCTTTTGCACTGCTTCTAGAGGGTGCAGGAAATACATTTATGTAGTATAGTTTGTATGAATTATTAATCATAGTTCTGTACTAATTCATAGTAAAGAATCTGTCAAAAACATTTATTGATTTTTTTTTTCTGAAGCTTCAGGGGGTAGCCAAGTTAGTCTGTACAGGATAAGCTTAAAAAACAACAAATGGTCTGGTAGCACTTTATAGACCAGTGTTTCTCAACCTTTTTTTATAAAGTACCCCTTTAAAAAAATGGTAAGTACCCCCAGTTCCTACAGTTTTCAGACACACACAATTTTTTTCTACCATTGCAACACATTTGTTTAAACAACTTAATCATAGCCGGGCGGTCGATGAAATTTTTGGGTGTGAAAAGTACAAAATTAATAAAGCGCTGTAAAACTTAAAACAAAAACTTAGTTGTCTCCAAATTTCAGTTGTGTTGACGTACCCCGACTTCTCTCGAGTACCCCTACGGGTACTCTTACCACTGGTTGAGAAACACTGTTGTAGCCTAACAAAACATGTAGATATTATCATGAGCTTTCATGGGCAATGCCCAACTCTGGTCATCTGAAAAAGTGGGCTGTGCCCACGAAAGCTCATGATACCATCTACATGTTTTGTTAGTCTATAAAGTGCTACCAGACCATTTGCTGAATTTTTTTGTCATCTGTACTGTTACATAATTGTTAACATGAAATAAATTCCTAAAACTATAGAAACTGGCATGATTATAGTGTTATTTCAACAAATAAATTATACGGAATTGTAAAATATCATATGCAGATTTTTTTTTTTTTTTTTGGGTACAGAATTTCCCTGGGAGTAACTGGTTTAAATATGCTTGTTCATGTATGTACACATGAGCTAGGAATCACAACCTTAGCTGGTAATGTATAGCCATAATCAATCATAATAACTTACAGCAGCACAGAGGTAGTCACCATTCTCCAAATTCAAAGTTAATTTTAAGTGCCTCAAAATAACCCAAAAACAGATTGATTTTCCAGAATGCTTTTTACCCATTTTTTTCCAACATGCAGACTATTGAGCCAATTATTAAATTCTAGTTACCCAAGCACTTTTCAGCAACCTTTTTCATTTGTGATCCATTTTAGTTAAATTTCTAGAAGTAATATACCATCTGTTTTTGCTTAGTTGAGACAAAGCAAAATTCTACTCTGCTAGCTGGATTATTGATGGTCAGACCCTCCCTAGGGTTAATGCTTAGTTTTTAGCCTCACACTGACTCTCTTCATATGATGGTCAACGTGCTCCCTGCTGTAATAAGGTATCTTGTTAACAATGCACTCCGATAGATGCCACATTTAATATGCAACACAGATTTGAATGTTTTCATGACAGCAAATGCAGTTATTTTCACTGCTATATTTTTTCCTACACTTGCCACAAATAGCTTCTCTACAGACGTTTTGTGAATAACACCACAAAACTTGAATGACTTATTTCAATTCTGGATGCAACAGTTGGTTATCCTTCCCAACCAATGTTCCAAGTCATCTCTTTAATTGGTAAACAGACTACTTAGATCCATTTCAGTCTGGCGTTAGGCCTGGTTTTGGAACTGAAACAGCCTTTGTCGCCCTGGTAGACGATTTACGCCGGGAGATAGACAAGGGGAGTGCATCCTTGTTGATTCTCCTAGACCTCTCAGTGGCTTTTGATTCCACTGACCATGATATCCTTCTGGGACGCCTGGTGGAGTTGGGTATTGGAGGCACTGTTTTGCAATGGTTCCGGTCCTACCTGTCAGGACGCTTTCAGAAGGTGGAGCTAGGGGACTGCTATTTGACACCGTGGCGATTGTGCTATGGGGTCCCGCAAGGTTCCACCTTGACCCTATGCTGTTTAATATCTACATGAAGCCGCTGGGAGAGGTCATAAGGAGTTTTGGAGGACGGTGCCGTCAATATGCAGATGACACCCAACTCTATTTCCCTGTGACATTAGAACCAGGTGTGGCAGTGACTGATCTAAATCGGTGTCTGGAGGCAGTGATGGTTTGGATCAAGTCAAATAAGCTGAATTTGAACCCAGATAAAACTGAGGTCCTGTGATCAGGAGGCCATCTGTGCGTGAATGTGGCATGGCACCTGTTCTAGACGGGGTTACTCTCCCCCTGAAAGAACAGGTACACAGCTTGGGAGTCCTCCTGGACCCTTTTTTAACATTTGAAAATCAAATTTCTTCGGTGGCCAGGAGTGCCTTTGGGCAACTTCGTTTAATCCACCAGCTGCGACCCTTACTGAACAAACATGACTTGGCCACAGTGATCCATGCTCTTGTTACATCCCGACTGGATTACTGTAATGCACTTTATGTAGGACTGCCTCTAAAGAGCCTTCGGAAACTTCAACTGGTCCAGAATGCGGCTGCTCAAGTTTTAACAAACACTAGTTACACAGAGCACATTATGCCAGTGCTTCGGCAGCTGCACTGGCTTCCGGTATGTTTCCGGGCACAATTTAAGGTTTTAGTTATGACCTATAAAGCCTTAAAGGAGTTGGGTCCAGGGTATCTGAAGGACCGTCTTCTCCCATATGAACCTGCCCGGGGATTGAGGTCAGCTGGAGAGGCTTTGCTTCGTGTTTCCCCACTTGTGGAGATAAGATTAACATCTACGTGGAACAGGGCATTCTCAGCTTTTGCTCCCAGGCTATAGAATTCTCTTCCTCGGGATATTCGCATGGCGCCAACGCTAGCGTTGTTCCGGCGTCAGGCTAAAGCCACCCTTTTTACTCGTGCGTTTATTAATGTTTGAGTCTGTATGTGTGTGTTCCTCCTCTCTATATGTTTTTAGCTGGTTATGTCCCTCTGAGGTCTCATATTTTAAATTCTCATATTTTAAATTTTTATATATATTTGTATTTTTTGTTTGTTTGTTCTTGTAAGCCGCCTTGAATATTTTAAATAGAAAGGCGGGTTAAAAATATTTAAATAAATAAATAAATAAATAAACAAACTTAAGTTAGCACCAATTTCCAAACGTTATATTGCTTATATAACCAATTAAAATTCCTTCAAAAACATTCACTATACACTACTGTACTTTTATTAATAATGGAGAAAGAGTTGGATTCTAAGATATCTGAGAATCAGGTTTTTTTTTTTCATTTCTAAATTCCACACTGCCCTGCACAATCAGGCTCATCATTTCTTATTAACCACTTTATTAAGCATCAGACTCCCCCTCCCTCCCAGTATTTTGACTTTATTATATATCTGCCCATCATGCACATTTTCTTGCCTCAATGTTGTCTCATTTCTATGAGTGGGCTTGCACTGTATTACCTAACAAAAATGTATATTAGTTATTAAGATAGAAAAGGCTTTCATCTTAATGCTTATCCTTTAATCGTACTCTGAATGTTCTGGTATTATATTTCTATGCTATCACACTGATATTGTAATAACTTCACATCATTGCCCTTAAGGAACACCGTGGCTGATCACTGGTGACACAAATCAGACTCATTTTTGCCACACGCTCAGCAATATGACCTCGCTCATATTTATAGATATATATTAAATGTCAGAATCTTTTCCTGTTTACCAATACTAATGATGTTCTTTCTGTATGGAAAAATTTTCCATTACTAATTACTGTATTCCCAAATGAAACCCTCTGGTGACAGATGTTGTATATCCAGTAGCTAATCGTAAATTTATCCATTCCTGGTCTCACCATAATGCACTTAGTTCTGTGCTATTATAAGAATTGGTTAGAGCAGCATACAATATAATCTGTGAGGGGAACCATCTCCTCAGACCATTCCTTCCCTCACCTCCACTCCCAGATGTCAAAGCACTGGCTACCCATAGCAACTTGGTTCAAGTGTTTGACAGTAGTGCATACTGGTGCAAGTCTGGAGGGTTGGCAGTAGTGTAACCCAGGCCCTCCCACTTCCCCAGGTTTCACCTCAGAGCCTAGGAGCAGGTCAGTTCAGGAATGTGACCTCAACTAAGGTATTACCCAGCCTACTCTCTAGGGGCATTTCTACACAGCAGCGCTAAAGCTGAAATAAGCTATGCAACTTGAGCTGTGTCAATTGCGTAGCTTAAGTAGAAATAGCTTATTTTGGGCTTTAGGCGCTGTTTACACAGCAGGAAGTCCAAGTTAGAGCACTCTTCCTCCAACTTCCCTTACTCCTCGTAAAATGAGGATTACAGGTGTCTGAGTAAGAAGTCCTCCAGCTCGATATTATTTTGACATTATGTTGAAATAACTGCTTGCTGTGTAGACGCGGACTATGTTATTTTGGAATAATGTCATTTATTCAGAAATAACGCTGCTGGGTAGACGTAGCCTGGGTTACTTCCAACTGCATTCAGGCCTTTCCAGGGGAATGGTGAAGGCATGGCTCATGGCCTGCAGTGTCTGACATAGAAAAGGTCCAAGAGATTCCCTCCCACTCTCATAAGCAGCTATTCAGTGGACTCTTCGGCTTTGGCTTGTGGCTATAAACCCAAGTCAGCTTCTGAGCGACATGGTGGATTTGCTGGATTCCTATAGGAGCTACCAGAGCAGGTCTGCCCCCTTTCAGTGACTTGAATTTGCTGCCAGCTTTTAAGCTCCACCGCTACTTAAAGCACAGGCCTGGATGAGCAGACTCACACATGATCAGAGCTGCTCAGGTCTGTCTGTACACCCCATCAGCCATGCAAATAAGAAATAAAGAGACACTAAAGTCATGTTAATAACTTTCTCTCATTACCACATTAGAAATCATTATCACAAACATGCTGTTTAATGCTGGGTTAATATAGTGGAAAACTACTCATCACACATTGATGTAAGATTTGTTGTGAGATGCAAGATTTATTGTTATGGCCTTTTTATACTTTAATGGAATTTGATTTAAGAATAATAAAGTAAATTCAAGTTTTACGTATGATATGCCTTTAAAACAAAACAAAACAAACAAAACCAATATACCATGACTGGAAAGCTAGGCAGTAACAATTTCAAGAAGCATTCTAGAAATAATTGCAGAAATAATTGCAGAAATTCAGCCATCTGGAACATATTTAGAAGTTACAATTTCATTCGATATACATGAAATGCAGGACATTATAATAAGGTCCCACTTTCTGTTAACATCCAAGGCTATGTTTATCCTACTCTCATTTTGGATTACAGGGATATGAATAGCAGTGCACACAAAAATCCTGCACAAATAACTCCCCAGGAGGATGCTGATGACACAAACTAAAAGGTTCATAGTTCACATTAATGTAATCCTGTTAGAAGAGATCTATGTTAATCTGAAATAGGAACCTTTAAATTTCCAACCACAGTGTCCACATAAGACAGCTACAACACAGCATTTTCCAAAGTGCAGGGCCATGTAGGTAGGCAAGCCCTAAGTAGTTTTTTCTAGAAGTTTCAAGTGTCCATGAATACTATTTTCCTTTCCCTCCATGTAGGCTTTTTGTTGTAAGCAAGCATGAAAATACATTAAAAGAAGTGCTCCCTTTCCCCCACTATCTTCAGTATGCACACCAATGGTAAACTATAGAAAAATTATTTTACAAGGTTTCACCATTGATCTATTCAGAATTACATATAAACTTCCAAAAGAGCTTGTCTGGTATGTTTTGGATACTTGTGTAATTTCTATTTAAGATTAGCTCAGAATATTCCCTTTCACATTTCTCAAAACTGGGGGAAATGGTAACCCAGCAGAATAAATAATATTACTAATGTTTAGCACTGGTGTAGTGTGATTAGATTACAACTTAACAAAAGGCAAAATGAGTTCAAAGTAGACAAGGCTGCTTTAATTATAAACATAACTTTACCAAGTAATCAAATTTAATGCTAGGTTAGAGCTTTATTGTGTTTTACTGTTTACCCATTTCGTCAGGTACTCAAAATAGATTAGCATTGTAAAATGTTTAGATTGGTTTCCAGAGATACAGGAGGTAGGATTGGTCAAGATAATGAAAGTGAGTTCTAGCAATCTTGTGATTGTCCTCCCTGCTGGGTCCAATAATTGTTTTAATAACAGTATTATTTGGATATATATACATACATATCACATGATTATGTATCATACATGTAAGTGAAACAAAATATTGTCAATAAATTACCAACAATTTATGAAAAAACATTCTACCAAATGTGGAAATTAGTTTTAAGCTGCTCCCAGTTGCTGAAGGTGCATTTAAAGCCTTTGAACTATGGCATGTCAGTTTCACACTGAGGAAGAATGTGGGCTGCAAGTATCAACAATGGTTGCCACAAAATGCCTGACATGATACAAGGTGAAAATGCTCCTTTTCTATCCCACACTCAGGCACATACTTTTTCCCCCAAGGAAAAAGTGATCACACAGTGTTTCAGTGCCAGATCCACTAGTAATTCCTTCACCCCTCCTAAAAAAGATGTGTTAAAGCCCCAGGTACTATATCAAAAGGCAACTCAGAGAAGCACACAAAAGACTGAGAAAATTGTGGACAAAAAAAGTGTACTATCGATAAAAAAGAAGTCTGTAAAGAACCACACATAATATGTACCTCTCCCCAGGTACTGGAAACCTCTAGCAGAGATTACCATATTTGCTATGATGTCTAAGCAAACAGAGCTATATTCTAGCTGTAGTAGCCTTAACCTTGAATTATTTGCATGCGAGGCATTATATTTCAAATTTATGAATGAAGTCCTTATTTTAAATAGGATATTTAAATCCTTGATAATCCTGTGGTTTCTGGTTCCCTCAATTTGCTAGTTCAGTATTAGATTTTTTTATCAAGATAGTTAATCTGAACATAAAACAAAAAGAAGCTGAAAAAACTATCCTGGCATTCAATGGATAACAAAAATTCCCCAAATACAGACAGCATATTCTTAACAATTTTGGATTAATGATTTTGTTCAGCAAAAGACTGGAGCAATTATAAGCATTTTATTTTTTAACCTATGACGCTTCTATTTAGAATACTACACAATTTTCTAGTTTGCAGATTTAGATCTAAACAACAATCTCAAAATAATTTTTCTGTGAAGAATAAGGTGTTTTTCCTGATATTTACATAAAGAGCTGATAGCCTTTGCATAAGGACTAATGTATTAGACTAGATTTGTAAACAAGTAATTTTCTATTCATTCATATACTAACAACAACTAAAAGTTTTTATAGCATAAAATTCCCTGCATCCTGCTAAACTGTTTTCATTTCCTATAATTTTCTTTCCCAGGGCTATCTCAGGAATTTCCAGCTACACTGACTGATTTACTATCAATCAGGAAAAAGTGGTTCAAATCCACATATGATCTCCCCTCGATATTATTACTTTTAAGTCATAAGGGTTAATGGGCATCCTAAATGATATTGTCTTTATGAATTTTTTCTAAATTTTCAATTTAGAAAAGTTACATAAAAATAAACAGTAAAGGTCTGAGTTTTACCCACAAAAGTAAAGAAATCCTAGTTGCAGGCCTTATTTTTACCTGCTGAGTGTCTAGGTAATGCACTGCATGTCATACACAATATCAGTCATTGCTCTAAGTTCTGCAATACTTCAAAAAAACAGGGTATAGTGAGGACAGCCTGCCCATTCTAAAAATCTCTTCTGTGGATGTCAAAATCTTACACTGTATGTCTAACTTTTTTTTTTTTAGGAGAAAGCATGAAGAAAGAACAAAGGCATACAAAATAGTTTTTTTTTTTTTTTAATTCCATTTATATTAGGTTTTCCATTCCATCTCCCAAGACAACATAAGTTACAAGTATGCTGAGGGAAGAGTTGATTTAACTGGCTTTATTATAGTCTAAGTCAAGGGGATTTCACTAGAATAAGAGAAAAGAGAAGTGGACCCAGGATCTTCTTTAAAAGTCTTTGCACTATCATGTGCTACTCCCTACATTTTTTGGTGATAGAATATTGAACTTAGTCTCCTCTGAATAAGTTATTATTTCTGTAATTGAATTTTACTTTTCTGATATAGCACATTAATAAAGACAACTGAATATATGAAGAAAATCTTTGGGTTTCATATAAATTAACATAAAAATTGAGCTGACTTAAAAGAAGTTAATTGGAAAAATATTCCTAAAATACAAACTTTCAAGAATAAAGTTAATCTTACTTCAGGTTAACGTAAACATTATCCTTCTGTCCTTTGAGAAAGGAGTGTTCATTAATGGAGTATGGCCTCAATACAGGCAAGAATTCAGGACCTTTTAGTTCTATACACTGAAAGCTAGATTGTGGCATTTATGACATTGTCTTAAAAGGGAATGGAGTGAAGTCACTGAAACTCAAGAAAGGCACTAGAGACCTCAGTCTAGGATTCTCAGCCATACAAAGCATGGGGAAGGTTTTTTGTACCTGCACCACAGGTTCCAATAGAGCTGGTTGGAATATTTTTGATGTAACAATTTTTGTCCAAAAGTGTTGGGTGTTTTTTTTTTTTTTTTTTAAACCAAAATGTTTAATAAAGATTATTTATTCTGATGGAGTTTTCAACAGGAAGGTTTTTGAGATCCACGGTTATATCGCCAAGCATTTTGTGAGAGTGAGGAAAAACTTGATTTTGGATTTTCAATCCAAAAAATGGATGCTTACATATAATTCCATTTAGCAAAAAACTGAAAAGGTTGTTTTCATTCCAATGCAGAATGAAAACAATCTGGACAGTAATCGTGATATAGAATTGTCATCCCCTGTCCAGCTCTAGCTGCTAACAATCTAGCCCTAGTGTTTGGATCGCTAAGTAAGTCATCTTCCATCAAACGATCCACTAGGAACCCTTCAAGTTGTATACTGGTAAACAAGTTTGGTGAATGAGTCTGATGAAAAGCTTTACAAAAAGGTACATATTGACAAAATTTAAACAGAAATACACCAAAAGAAGCCAGGACCTCTGATGCTCTAAATGTTTTTAATTCTATTCTCAGACTTTAGATTTTAGATACAAATGTTAATACATAGGGGTTTTTTTATATTCATGCTTTATATGATATGTTTTCTTCTTTTCATTTTACCATTACATAGCCAATGGCAACTGAGCCTGTAAGTACCTACTTCAATATATGTGTAGAGAAAGAAAGACAAAGACCACCACACGTATCCAGAATACTTATTATGCAACTGTTGGCTCTTCTTGAAAGAAAATATTCTAATACCCTCTAGAATAAAAATATAAATATAGCTAACAATTAAAATCTCCGCTCAAGTCAACAGCAAAACTCCCACAGACTTGCACAGAAAAAAAAACAGGGACTACAAAAGGAAAAGGTAGACACAAATCAGCTATAAAATTACTAAAATTAAGGATCATTCCCATAGCCATTACTGAGACAAAATATCCCTACAAACTGATTAAGGACCGAATGATAAAGTCTGTAGAAAGCAGCCAAAAAGATGGTATTGTTTTGGAAGTATTAGGGTTATTTCCTATCATTTAAGTTTTTGCATTTGCTTCTTGAGATAAGCTTAATTCACACAGCTTCACATGTGCAGTTATTACCTAATTTGTAATGTCTGAACATTCCAACACCACCAACTCGTAACAGAAGGCAAATCTTCCCCAACTAATATGCTTTTAAACACAAATATATATGCACATAAGACACAAACATATTCAAACTTGCAATGGAATCTTCATAGGAATATTTTGGTAACTCACTATCCAAAGCTAACGGGGCCCTTAGCCACAACAAATTCACGGCAGAAAAAAGCTGCCGGTCAGTTGTCTTCCAGTTCAGTTAGATGAGTCTTCTCATAACCACTTCCCAATTCAACTTTTAAGCTTTTAACTTAGTTAAAAGCTGAACATCAAGTTCTGAAATCCAAATAAGCACCAGCAGAAACAACTGCTTAATCTTCCACTTCAAATGCAAGGCTCAGCAGTAACAGAGAGGCAGCCAAGCCCTTCCGCTATGAGATCAGTTATTTTTTTATACAGCCATTTGCAGCCACCTGACCACTTTCAATTTAAAATCTGAAATTATCTAAGCTCCCCATATTAGATTGCTTAATAGAAACTAAGAATTAAAAATGGCCATTGATCACAAATTGTTGTTGAAATGGAATTGAGATTCCTGGAGACTGAGGAGAAATGATCATAACGAACAAGAGATGTAGGAAAGGGAATTAAAGCAAGTTATTTTAATAAATATGTATAATTATTCCAATAAAATAAGGATGTAATAACCTTTTATCTACTATTCCTCTTGTTCCACCATTGTCTTTCCACAATGAAAAACAAACTGCATATCCTCTCTCTCCATCACAATATGGTTTAAAATATCTCCTTAATGAAATTTAAACTTGCGCATAACTCTAATAGCCATTAGCCAGGGCAAGGTGTGCATTAGTGTGCTTAAGGGAAGTTCTAACTTATCTGAAAGCACAGTACACCCAAAGAGTCCAGCACCAGCATACTAATGCACATCTCACTATGTCCTATTACTGTATTTGCATCCAAATCTACAGAGACAATTTTCCTGCATTAATCTAATATAACAGGTGTGCACAGACCAAATTCCTTTAAAAATGTTTTATTTGATTACTGGAGTGGTCTTTTGTTCATCTTTTCACCACACTTTACCCAGTCTGTTAAGATCAAAGGTAAGGTTGGCTGACTCAGAGGAGACAGGCTGTGTAATATATTCTTTACACAATGCAGAAAATGTAAATGCTGTCAAGGTCAGAGGCAATTCCTTGCGTGGAGTGAATTTCATCAGTTAAGGATGCAGCATAAGCAGGGGAAGGAAAGAAAGTCAATAAGAATTGGCCTCACATTCTTGTTTCTGATATAATTTTGAACTTAGGCCAAAGCTGACCTTAGTCTTCAGCAATGCAAATTAGTGTTTGGGGCCCTGCAGACCTGTGTTTGATAATTCAAAGGCTGGGTTGTGTTCCCTTTTGGCAGTGTTAGAACAGAAAAATTATCCATTAGTATATACCCTGATATTTATACCCACACTCCACCCTGATATTGAAATAAAAGAAGTAGCTCATCCTAAATGGATGATCCTCTTCCCCCTTTTAGTGTGTAATCTCTCCCCCTCACCTCCACTCATCTCCCTCAATAACTTCTATTATTATTGTTGAAGGAAAGCTAAGGAAAAGAGGAAGATCTTGCAAATGGGTCCAAAGACAAAGATTTGAGGACACTGATCCCTCCAGGAATGAGAAAAAAAACTCTTGGCCACATTCAGCCATTATGTTAAGTGGTCACAAAAAAGATCCCCTTACACTAAGTTTGATTGCCTAGTCCTCTGTTAAACAGAGCCTAAGTTACATAAGACAATTAACTTATACCACCTTCTACATTGTATCTGAATTCAGCCCTCTGTTTTCAGTTTTCACAGCTCTAACTCTTATGTTTAGTCGATCCATTGATCATAAGGAGGCAAGCTGTTGTGAAATGAGGACATCTGTCAGGTAGCTCAGTCCCAGCAAATGGAGGACTTTGAAGACTAGTATCATGATGTGGAGCTGGTTCTGGAATGTAATGGGGAACTAGTGCAGTGTTCAGAGCATTTAATATGATGTGCTCCCACTGTCACTGTTGCTTGGCAAGCCAAGTGCCATATTTGGAATTATTTTATAGATTGTATACATTCCACCTATCCAGGTGCTACAGAGATCAAGCCTACAAATCTCAAAAGCATGGATGACTATGACAAGGGCTGCATTTGCCATAATAAAGTTCAGACTGTTATTTAAATAAGGTGCTTCTGAGATCTATACCCAGGATAGCTAAAACGTCAAGGAAGACTGTGCACCATTTTAACTGAGGGCCAATTCTCTCAATGATTTCTCTTAAGATGCTAATTAATTCCTCATTTTGGCTTCATCTTTCCACCAGCATCACTTATGAAATTAATTCAGCTTAGGCGAGCTACTTCTCATATATGCACTAATTTCACATAAAAGGTTTGATATTATTAAAAGATGGTATTTTCTGCACTTGATGTGAAGAAAAATGCACATTTATTTCATGTCTGCACACTGCTGGCATTTGATAACATACATTGTGACTCGATATCTCTTCTAATAGTTTCTCATGTTATCTAACACAGGGAAGATGACAGAGACTTGCGGAACTCCATACAGTCATACACCATCTCAAGATGCGGAAATACAGTTGTCCATTACAACTTTCTAGGTTTAGATCCGAAAGGAGCAAGTGTAGCCACCTTACTGTGCTTTATCTTAGCAAGATATGACCAAGTGCCTGAAATGGGCCTCACTAAGAATGCCATAATCAGGGCAGACTGCAAGAAATAGAGGCAGGCAATCCCCCAAACTTGTGGTTTACTCTATAATTATATTAATCAAGCCAATAAGAAATCAACTTCTGCAGTACCACCCTAGTTAATGGGAAGTCAAGCAGAGTGCCCTTTAAAGCAGTTCAGCCCTTGGTTCCCATCCAGAAAAGCAGGTTTATTATGAAAAGGGATTATTGAAGATTTTACCATATGTGAAGTTCTTATTGACCCCAGAGGATCAGAAACACAGCTCCAGATCATCTGACGCAAACAAAGACCACAAGCCTTGCTTGTAAAAAGTTACAGACTCAAGATTAAGGCCAGAGTCACATAAGCATATCACATGTTCTTACATAGCTTGCAAACTCACAAGGGGTGGCCACTGGCCTCTCAGAGTCTGCAACTTTAACAGTCTAAGCAAGATGAGTTTCTTCTATGGCTCACTGAGAGCTAAGTGTCCTTCATGGGCCATCCATACTTAGCTGTCTAGCTCTGATGTCAATCATGTAGTGAGTGGCACCCAGGAATCTAAAGATTTTTAGGATATTCCCAGGCTTCAAATACAGATACTCAGCCAATATTCATAACTTCAGATACAAACATGATATATGGATTTAACCGGAATAATCATACTTCTTCCCTTGATACCCTACATGATACATCTTTGTATAAGATGTATGGAAACTAGCTAAGAGTGGTAACATATAAATGGTCACTTTATACACGGCATCACATAAGTTCCTTAAGGCAAGTCAACAACTCAAGACTAAAAATATTAAGTAAAGTTTATGCAGTAGTGGAGTGGATGTCCATTGAGGCTCCCTCTATTACACCAGCACAAACTGTCATCTTTGTGTTGCAGAGTTAGCATCCTATTGAGATGAATGGGGAAATTCAAATTACGGATACGTGTAGTCGTTCACATGATTAATCAATAAGCCTGACTATCAGTTAATCCGAATGACTACACGTGCACACACCCTGCTTCCTGCTAGAGAGGCAACAATACAGGGACTGAGAGGGGCAGGTAGGAGCCGGTGCATACAAGAAACCAACTTTTTAGCCAGCTCCCTGCTCATACCGTCTCCCGTGGAGCTGTCTGCCCCTCGCGCTGATAGAGAGGCAGCAGTGCAAAGGGTGGGGGTACAGGTGGTACAAACAAGAAATCATCTTTCAAGCCAGCTCCCTGTGAGTGCCAGCTCCGCAGAACCGCCTACCCCGCCCTGCGCTGCTGCCTTTGTATCAGAGGCCACAGGGGAGGAGCAGGGACGGGCGGGCAGGCAGGAGCCTGCCCCCCCCCATATATAAATGCTACAAAATTCAGCACTTACACCTTTACAAAAAATAAACGTTTGCTAACATCCCTAGTTCAAACCTCTTAGGACTTTGTTACAACTCTGCAGATTCTGCAAGATAACACTATTGGTTTACTCTGGTTTGTGTTTAAGATTTTCTTTTCAATCAGGAAGGCTAGAAAAATATTTTAAATGAAAGTTAATTTTCCGGAGATAATTCTAAGGCAAGGGACAAACTCCATAGACAATTCTGATGCTAGTAAAAATGAGCATTGATTACCACCCCCAAAACTTCAGCTATTCTCTAACTAGCTAAAGGAATGCAGGATTCACATTTGGTGCCTCTAACACCTTGGATTGGCTGTAGGATTTCAACCAGAGAGCACATCCTGAAATCTGAGAGGGAAAGGAAAGAACAATTGCACTCTACAACTGTGATGAGGAAGAGGAGTACAAGATCTGTCCATACTTGCAAGTGTTTTAGTTGCCAGCATATGAAACTCTTTACAGGTACTTGCTTCAGCTGCTGCCAATAGTCTGAGAACCACAGTAATTTCAGTGCAAGTAATGGAAAAGGAGGTATTTTGGTGGCAATAGCAGCTGAGAGCATGTGGCCATGGTGTCTGACCAAACCTTTCACATCTTGCTGAAAATTTGTGTCAGGAGTCTTCACAGTAGGATCATTAAATCTGGATCCTTCCAATGCTGAGAGAGAAAAGTAAAGATCTGATTTTAATATGGTTTCACCTCCTATCAATGCCAAATTACTCACTCCCACTTGTATGGCAAGATGGGAGCTATGCTTTCTTTGGGACATGAAATCATAAGGCTGTCCTTGACTGAGGCTCACAAAATGTGAACTGCCAATATGTTGCGGGGGGGGGGGGGGGTTCAAAAAGGATAGAGTGAGAAAGTTTGAGGGAGGAAGAAACTGAGAACCAAGATCATCCTAACTACAAAAATGCCAGCTCATTCCTTACTGAGTTAATTAAAATACAAAACTAAATTATTTGATTGCAGATGGGGTTGATGGGAAAGCTTTTTATTTCCTCAACCACAGGACATGGTTCTGGGAAAGAAGTCTGCTGGGAAGAGTCCACTTGACCAAGAAGCGGAAGAGCATATTCACACAAGGACTTGGCAAAGAAGCACTTTAAACTGATTTAAAGGGGACAGATGACATAACCCCAAAAAAAAAAACCCACACACACACACACCACACCACCCCAGTAAGCATAAAGAGGAAACCTTAACAGACAGCTAGATGTTGTAGAGGAGGAGAGAGACACTGAAAATTATAATAGGATCACAGGAGCAACAAGAGTGAAATCAGTGGGGGAATCTGCCCAATAGCTCTGATACTTATATACCAATGAAAGAGTATGGAAATAAATAGAACGAAGTGGCCATTTTAGTACACAGGTTAAATTCTGTCAGTTCACACCACAGGAAACTTAGTACAATAAACCTCATGACTGGAATATTTGTATAAAAGGATATAGCTTGTTCAGGAGGGACAGAAAGGGGCAATCGAGAAGAATTGTTGCATTATACATTAAAAAATGTATACACTTGTTCTAAGGCCCCCAAGGCAGTGAGAAACAGACAAGCTGAACATCACTGGATAAAGATGAAACACTGAACAAAACAGGGTTGATGTCATGATAGGGATCTATTCTAGAAATCAGGAAAGTGGAGCTGGATGAGGAATTTCTTCCAAACCCCGCCCCTCCCCCAAAAAACAAAAAAACCCACTATTTAAAACAAGACCAGGTAGTAACAGGTGACTTTAGCTGCATAAATGTCATTTGGAACACTAATACAGCAAAGTACATTTCCAGTAATTTCTTGGAATGTTTTGGGAACATCTTTTTGATTCAGAAAGCAGAAGTAGTCACCAGGATGACAGCTTCTTTAGACTTCATCGTGACCAATAGGGATAAGCACTTCACTTAAGAAGGAAAAATCAAATGCCCAACTACAAAATAAGGAATAACCGGCAAGGCAGTAGTACTGCTTAAAAAAAATCTGGGAGGGTTACAGTGGATTACAAATTGCGTATGAGTCAACAACCTGATTCAGGTGCATAAAAGATGAATATCGTTCTGTGATGGATTAACATTAGCTTTGTATGAAAGACATAGGAAGTTACGGTCTTGCTCTACTTGACACCAGTGAGGCCTCAGCTGAAGCACTTTGTCCAATTATGGGCACTAAACTTTAAAAAAAGATGTGGACAAATTGAAGAGAATCCAGAGAAGAGCAACAATGATGAAAGAAAATCTGAACTAAGAGTAAACATTAAAAAAAAGCTGAGCACGTTTAGTTCTGAGAAAAGAAAACTACAGGGGACCTGAGAACAGTTTATAACATTTGCAAGTGAGGCTGTTATCAATTGTTCTCCAATTGATAGGACAAGTAGCAAGGAGTTTAATCTGCAGCAAAAGAGAATTAAGTTAAATATTAGGAAAAGCTTTCTTATAAGAAGATAGGTACTGGAATCAGATTCCAGGGGAGGTTGTGGAAGCATTGAAGGTTTTTAAGAACAGGCTGAAGAAACACCAGTCAGGTATGGTGCACATTTTACTTGGCTCAGACTTGACTTCTTGACACTTCTTCCAGCCCTACATTTCTGTGATCCTATGAGTCTATACTTCTGACTGCTCAAGTTAAGATATCTTCAGCTACTGTATTTGGAAATTTTAGATACAGTCTTCTATATTGTTCTTCACTTTGTAAGATAAGCTGCTTGGAGTTAATGCGTAAGGTTAAAGTTGCAACTAAAAAAGCACCTTCCTCACAACACAGTGTTTAATGAGTGGAAAGTCGGATGGAACTCTGTGTTGCATCACCATCTGCCACATCCTGCTCTCATATTTATAAATATAGCTGTTTTGTTGACATCCCTACAATTGCTCCAGGTGCAAACCAGTAGGACAAACAGCTCCTTATGACAACATCAATGGCATTTCTTCCTTTAACATCCAAGCAGAGCAGGCCTACTCACAGTTTCCCAGAACAACTCCTACTAAAAGACCTTTTAACCTATTTTTCCAGGTAAACAAAAGGTGATCCAAAAGGATCAACATAACCAGAGTTTTTATTTTATTTCTCTCTGTATATATAAAAAACTTTTCCTATGGGATGACAGAGTGATGTAATCACGTCACTCTGTGATCCGCCGCCCCTCCCTTCCCAACTGCGCGGCCTCCTTCCACTGAGTTTTGCATACAGTGGCCATGTGGATCAGTGAGCCAGCTTCACTCCAGCTCCTCACGATGCACACTGGACAATACAATCCTCAAGACGCTTAAGTGAGGCACTGTACATAGGGCCTGGGTGATGAGCCATTCCCTTTCCACCACTGGGTCCCAGCCCCCCAGTGCTGTCGGGAAACAAGGGACACATCCAGGCCTCCACTAACCCCCTGCTGTGCCACACATTGTTAGTCTCAGCCCCGTGGCAGGAGCTCACTTGCCAGCTGGAAGGGTGCATCTGGAGCACTGCAGCCCTGCAAAGACAGGCATTCTCTCCCTACATGGGCGCTCACATGTAACTCAATCCCAGCCCCTCGCTAGCGAGCCGGGAGCCCAGGAGCACCCGGAACGAAGGGGATTCGTTTGGAGTTGGGCCCCATTTTACTGACTGTGTTTGGTTTTCGATTACATATGAGGCGCACAAGCCCATGGAGCATAGCCCTTCCCTGTGCTAGCTGGCAGGAGAGGCTCCGAACTCTGCATGCAAACGAACTATTTTATTGGCGGGTGGAGCAGGAAGGGTGCAGGGGACTGGCTGGTGACTGAAAGGCGCAAGTGGGCGGGAAGGGCCAAGAGGGTTTGGATACACAGGCCCGTCCAGGGGTGAGGTGGGGCGGAAGTAGAGAAGGGTGCGAGTGACTTGGGGCCCTGGAGAGCATAGCTGGACTCAGCGCGAGATTAACAGACTCTCTGGCTGTGAAAGCAGCCAACGAGAGAGGGGTTGGTGAGCGTAGCAAGCAGGGGACAGAGCCCCTTAGTATATATGTAAAACTATAAAACATATACACACACACGCTCTAATAACTACACTCCTACAAAGATCAAGTTCAAAGATTTTTAAAAGCCTTTGATTTTCACAGGTTTGTTTGAACAATTACACCCAAAATTCTAGTATTAATTAGATACTTACAAAGGTCATGTTTTGTCCAGTTCTCTAATCCTTATATAATACTATAATATATCATTTTCTCTTAAGTACTGCCAAGGAGTCCGGTGGCACCTTAAAGACTAAGATTTATTTGGGCATAAGTTTTTGTGGGCAAAGAACCACTTTGTGTCTGCCCACGAAAGCTTACGCCCAAATAAATCTGTTAGTCTTTAAAGTAACACAGGACTCCTCATTGTTTTGCAGATACAGACTAATATGGCTACCACTCTGATACTCATTTAGAGAAGAACTATGAAAGAATATGATAGACATATGTAAAATAAGGAATGGTGCAAAGGTCAATAAAGCTCTCTTTTAGCCCTCCTCTAATACAAGCAGATGACGATTGGCTGCCATTTGAGGAAAGATTAATAAGACTGGGACTTTTCAGCTTGGACAAGAGACGATGAAGGGGGGAGGATATGATAGACATGTATAAAATCATGTCTGGTGTGGAGAAACTGAATAAGGAAGAGTTTGGGTCACCAAATTAAATTAATAGATAGCAGGTTTAAAACAAACAAAAGGAAATACTTCTTTATACAGCCTTTAGTCAACCTGTGGAACTCCTTGCCAGGGGATGCTGTACAGGCCAAGACTATAACAGAGTTTAAAAAAAGGGATAGATAAATTCATGGAGGATAGGTTCATCGAGAGTTATTAGCCAGGATAGGCAGGGATTGTATCCCTATAGTCTATTTGTGAGAAGCTGCAAATGGGTTACAGGGACTGGCTTACGCGATGATTACCTATTCTGTTCATTCCCTTTGGGGCACCTGGTACTACCTGTTCTCAGAACATAGAATATTGGGCTAGAAGGACCTTTGATCTGACCCAGTATGGCAATTCTTATGTAAATCAAAATTTAAACTCAAATATTGTTCTACATAATGGAAAATTAGTCTATGAAACTCATTGTCCCAAGATATCAAGGAAGCCAAGAATGTAATACATTTCAGAAAAGGCATATATATGTATATCAATTTTAAGACCATTAACAGACAGGATAAATAAAATATAACCGATTTAAACACTCGTGTGCAGGTAATAAAACTATCTAGAGTTCTGGAAGAAACTTCCCTATTGGCATACTATTCTATAACTGCCTTTAATAAGATTTCTTCCACCTTCATAAAAAAAATTAAAACTGGGCCACTGTCAGAAACAGTGAAATATGGATCACAGATCTGATTGGTATGACAATCCTATAATCCTCTGATATCATCATCAGTATGGATTTTTTCACAGGAATAGAAAACCATTGCAATATTTCTGAAATGCTTATACTAATAGTACTTAATAATAATATTCTACATTTCCAAACACTATGAAAACTTTAATACATAATTCCTCCTGTGACATAAGCAAATATTAATCATCATTGACAAATCAATAAAGTGAAAGAGAAAGGTTAAGTGACTTGTTTTAAGGCCACAAAGTAAGTTAGTGGCAAAGTTAGTTTCATCACTCGATATTACAGAATTGGTCTCAAGTCTACCTGGATGGAGTACAAACTGGAGAAATATTTCTATAGTAAAAAGAAATGTTTTAGGCAACAAAGCTTTAAAACGACCTTGAGCACATGTGCAACAAAGAAAATTATTACACCATTTGTATCTCAACTTTTATCAAAATACATCTAAAGAAAAATCATAGAATCATAGACTACTAGGACTGGAAGGACCTCAAGAGGTCATCGAGTCCAGTCCCCTGCCCTCCTGGCAGGACCAAATACTGTCTAGACCATCCCTGATAGACATTTATCTAACCTACTCTTAAATATCTAAAAGGGTGTCATAAGGAGGAGGGAGAAAACTTGTTCATCTTGGCCTCTGAGGATAGAACAAGAAGCAATGGGCTTAAACTGCAGCAAGGGAGGTTTAGGTTGGACATTAGGAAAAAGTTCCTAAGTGTCAGGGTAGTCAAACACTGGAATAAATTACCCAGGGAGGTTGTGGAATCTCCATCTCTGGCGATATTTAAGAGTAGGTTAGATAAATGTCTAGCAGGGATGGTCTAGACAGTATTTGGTCCTGCCATGAGGGCAGGGGACTGGACTCGATGACCTCTCAAGGTCCCTTCCAGTCCTAGTATTCTATGATTCTATATCTCCACAGATGGATATTCCACAACCTCCACAACCGGGCAATTTATTCCAGTGTTTGACTACCCTGACTATCATATACATTTTGTGAACTGCACAGGAACCCTTGTTACACACAAGTTAAGATTTTTGGTGTCACTGTTTAGAAAGAAGAAAAAAATCCAGAGCCATGCAAAGCTACCTGCAAGGCTAGCATTTCAGATTTTCAAGGAAGTCAACTCTCCAGAGGAACACAGTACTTAAAAATGGGCAAGGGGTCTTATTCTTAGATTTTAGGTTTCAACAAAGATTGGTTATTTATTAAATTGTTTAATAATTTCAAGAGAAGGGGGTTTCTTTTTAAATACGATGCAGTCAAATGTAAAGGTTAGGCAACGTACAAAATAATATGAAGTCATTACTTAATGTGTGGTTGTAGTCCATGGAGTACTGTAAAAATAGCATTGTTGGTTCCAGGTTTATTTATATCAATTTTGTTCAGAAACATTGAAAATTAAAAGATGTTTATCCCAATAACTGCCAGCCTTTCAGACCCCAACTGAGCCAGAGGCAGCAGCGTGGGGTGGCAGCAGCCCCTGTCTGTGGGGGGGGTCTGAGATCCCCGCAGACAGAGGCTGCTGGAGGGTAGGGTGCTGGAGGGCCCTGAAGCAGCCTCTGTCCATTGAGGCAGCGGGGGGAGTGGGGGGGGGGGCGCATTGGGGAGTAGGTGATGGGGGAAAAATGGCTTTTAAGCTAATTTGCCCCAGCACCGGCTCCTGCTTCTCCCCTCACCTTGTTGCCTCGGAGGATACAGAGGCAGTGGGGAGGGGGGGCAAGAAAATAAGTAGTCAACTAGATTAACCAATAAACCTAGGTTTATAGGTTAATCTACCAGTTGACTGCTCATTCACATCCCTACATTTTACAATCCCTTTCTTGATCATAAGTGCACCAAAACTGAAAGCACACTCATCCACAAGCCCACTCTGCATGTATGTTTAAAATCAGTTGTATTATCATTACCAGATTTGGTTTGAAACAGTAAACTATCACTAGTAATTGAAATAGAAAAATAAACCAAGTGATTGTGCATCTTAATCCCCTACATTAAAAGAACAATTATGAGAAGAGCTTTCTTAGATTCCTTTAAAGCAGCCATTACCATTGTCCCTAAAACTCAGATGTGAGTTTTGCTGTTTTGCCCCCTCAAACCAATGTTTGCTATTAGACAGGCATATAATATTTATGAAAAAAGTGCAGAAAGATGTTTATAAGTAGTAAAATACTATATTCACAAATCTCAAAGTTGGCAGAACTCAAACAATAATACTGTACATTATTAATGATCTGTATACAGCTATCTATATACCTATTTTATAGACTGAATGTAATGAATCCAATTGTTTGCAGGCATTTCAGGGATCTCAGATCAGAGCAAATGAGACATGTGAGATATAAAGCCAAATTTTAATGAGATAATCTCATTTTAATTTAACAGTAAGCTTCAATCCTAACAAATTCTATTTAACATTTAAGGCAACAACAACAATAAAAAATCCACCCAAAGGACAAATCCAATATCTAGAATCTACCAAACCAAGTAGTGTTGGATTTGAGATTTTAATCTGGATCCATCATGCTTTGGATCCTTCAGTTTTCAGTGATGTTTACAACCTAGGAAAATTAGGATCTAATTTCATATCAGTACCCATCAGAAACTAAATGGTGGATAAACTTTAGTTTTTAAAAAGGGAGATTAAGAGGTGAGCTAAGTTTTTGAAATCACTTTCTCCATTATCGCCATTACTCAGGCTTTTGTCTACTTAAACAATTATGCATTCCCAATTCTCTTCAGGCTCCTAAAGTTGTGACTGCACCACCAAAAACAAAAAAAAGCAAAGCAAAACAAAATATGACATTGAGTCTCAGACCCCAGGTCAACTGAGTTAGACTTACAGGGTTCACGTGACTACAAAATAGCAGTGTGGATATTTCCACTCAGGCTGGAGCCTGGGTCCTGATATCCACCCACTTGCCAAGTTTCATAACATAGGCAGGAATATTACACTACCCATTTTTAGCACCATAGCGCTCACTTGAGCCAGCTCACCTGCGCTCAGACTCGCTGCTGCAGGTTCTGTTTTGCAATGCAGACTTACTTCAGAGCTTATGTCAACTGACTGAAGCTAGTATTATAGGGCTAGACATTCCCACTCAGGATGGAGCTCTGGCTCTGAAATCCAATGAGGGGAGTGAATCTGAGAGCTTGGGGTCCAGCCCAATTGGGCATGTCTATATTGCTATATTTAGCCCTGTGGTTCAAGCCCCATTAGCATGAGTCACTTCACCTGGGCTCTGAGCCTTGCTGCTGAGAGGTTTTTTTGTTTTTTGTTTGGTTTATAAACAGTATAGATGTAAACTTAATATACTTTTCTATCATTTATTCTCATTCTCACTGACTTCTTTGGGGATGAAACACTGTTGAACACATGCTTTTCCTGTCCACTATTCTCTGGGTTCCTGCCCTACCATTCTAAGCATTCCATGTGGATTTCATATGTAGGGATATAACTTGTCTCAAAATATACAGAATTCACCTGTGTCTTCAATGGACCTTTTGTTATCTTCTGTCTAATTAATTATTTATTATTATTACTATTCTAATGATTTTACTGGCTCTTTCTACAAATAACAAGCTTGTTGACAATACTGCTGCCTGGATAATCTATCAAACTATGTTTCTGATATAACTCCTGACACCACGCAATCACCTCCCAACCAACCCCCCACTGTACACTAAATTTAAAGTTCTTGTTCCAAACTAGATTACTAGATTAGCTTTCATTCACTAGAACGTAACAAAATAATGTCTCAGTTATGAAAATGCACAAAAACCTACCTTGGATCAGTGCAAGCCCAACTTTATGATATTAATATTTCTAAAATTATCTTCATGTAATAAGTTTTTCATTTCAATCATTAATGGACAAGTTGTAAACCCTTAACAAATAAATGTGGTCTAATTGAAGTGTTGGAACCCAAACAAGAAAAGTGAGAACAGTGCAAGAGAAAAAAAATTGAAGAGAGATTAAAGTGGCTTCTAGAGTAAAGCTCAACTTATTTTAGGACTAACATGCACTTGCTGAGTAATGCTATCAGACAACATGATTAGTAACTTAGAACACAAAGTTGTTTAACAGTCAACCGTCAGAATATTTTACAGTTAATTTCTTGTAAAGGAAGAACAAACCTGGGCCACTTTAACAGAATTTTGAGTAGAGCCACCAGCATGATATTCTACATTGAACTTTTTCACAAGTTCTTCAAACCTGTAAGAAACCACAGGGGTTGGGGGGAGAAAGGAAGTCAGATTCTGCAATTTTTCACAGTGTAAAAACTATGTAAGCATCTAGATTAGAAATGTATAAGATCATGTTATTTGTAAACAGGAAATTCAGGCATATTAGCTCTTTTACAAGGTGTTAGCTGAGAAAATGCAGACTAAAATAGCATGCATGCACAGTATGTGCACTAAGCAAATGGCTAAATGACAAAGCAAGCAAGTGGTAGCAACTTGATTTCACTCCTTTACAATTATATCATAAATCTAGAACATTCAAAGAATGTCTCAGGATTACAGCATCTGAAGTTAATGCATGATGATAACAATTTTCAAGCTTTTAAGTATATAATCACAGGTAAAAGAAAAAAAAATAAAGGAAACCAATGAGGAGATACTGATTTCACACTTCCTCTAGCTAAATCTACTATGTATTTGACAGAGTTTGTGTATCCGTCCATCCATCTATGAGTCTGTTCAAGAATTCCTCCTAAATGGTAAGAGCTAGGACAAGTAGATTTCCTTTTACCATACTTTAAAGCAAGGTAAGGGTTTGGTTGTGCCAGGACAATGGGATGTATGCGGAATGTGATTGTTTCTCACCAAATGGAGGGCTATAGCAGCATGGATAGTTATACTGCAGAATGACCACATGGGGGCAGAAAGCATAGGGAACATTTATACTCCAGAATGACAACAGGGGAATAATAAGCAAATGTGATGTCACTGCCCTGACAGTCTCAGAGAGTCCCAGAGCAATTGCTGGCCAGGCAGTGTAGCCCCCCTGCTGCCCCAGGGGAGAGGTCCCTGCTACCTCGACAGCCCAAGGCTGGCCTCTGGGAGCAGCCGAGCAGGGCAACCCTGGGGAGCAGCCACCAGGCACTTACCCTAAGTCTGGCATCCCCAACCCCCCTTCACTGAGCCTCCCACCCCTTGCTCTGAGCACCTTCTCACCCCAACCGTGATTCCTGCACCCCCTACACTCCCAGCCTCCTGTTCTGAGGTCTTCCCTACCCCCAACCCTGACTCCTGCTCTGCTCCTACCTCCCCACACCTCCAGCTCTGAACCCCCACATCTCCAAGACCCTGCCCTAACTCTTGTACCCTCCACACTTCCAAACCCATGGCCTGAAGGACCCTAACAACACTGGGTAAATCTTCTAGTACATAACATAAAAGTTCAATAAGATGCTGTATCTGCTTTAAAACTGTAGTCAAATAGCATTTCTTCAAAATTTAACAGTATTTTAAAGCATGAAGTTTAAACTTGTTTGTCAGGTACTAGGGCTTAATAAATTGATCTACTGCTAGTTTGAGAAAATTTGGATATAAATGATAGGAATTGTAAAATGTACATAAATTGTGGCAAACCAATTGACTAGCTTTCGGTTTTCTAGTCCTCTAAGCTGGATCAGTGTGAAAAATAAATTAATTAATATAAAAGCCCTACTTGAGGAATGTTTCAAAAGAACACTTGGTTTCACAAGCAGAACCTATTTTCACAATATAAAAATATGTACAAACACAGCTTGATTACTTTAAAAGGAAACGTCACTGTTTTTAACAAAGCATACATAACATACACGTTAATAATGTCTGGATTGACTAGTTCGCTCTGGTGCATAGCTACCACTGGAAAAAAAAAAAAAAAAAAAAAAAAAAAGGACTTTGTTAAAAAATGTAGTGCAAGTTGAATATTTTATGTTCTAGAAAGGCCAATAAATGGTCATTGGAAAAGTAATGTAAAATTTTAATTAGGTTTGATTAACATCAAGAAAAAACCAAGTATTCAAAAGAAATATAGTGAAATCTTACTTCAGGGACCACTTCAAGGGACCAACTAAAATAGCTTAACAGAAGAGATCTTCTAATAAAGATGGAAAGAATAGTAGTCTACATATTTGTAGTTTTTCTGCAATAATCTCTTACAAACTGAAGGTTGACTAATAAGGATATTCTCTTGCTTAAGTTTAAATGAAATTAATATGTTGACTGTATGAAAGTGTATTTCTTTTCATGAATCACAATCCTGATTATTTTCCTCTGCTGGTATATGAATAAGGAGATAATAATGGAAAAAAAACCTGTTTCCCCTCATTTTAATGCACCTAATTTTCAAGTTTAGCAACCATCCACACAATAAATACTTGTAGCAGGAAGCCTGTGCTATCACAAGAATGCAATTTGTAAAGTCAAGTGTGTAAAAAAGCTGGAAAAGGCTAAGAATTTAAAAACAAGATGGCAACACACCATGAATCCTGGGGATGACTGAACCTGATATTGTCGGCAGCAGGAAACCTCATCCATGTATGTAGCTGTTTCAATTGTTTCACATTGACTCAGCTGACATTCTAGGCTACAACGTGATTTGGGGGGCTATTTTATGTTGGTTGAGTTGGTTTGCATAGCCTCCATCATACAATCAATGAAATTGTTGCAGGCAAATTAGCAGCAAAGTAAGGGTGGTGACTGGTTGAATTACCTCTGACATCACAATGGCCTAGGACAATTGTGCCCAAGCTTTTCTTGTCATGCCCTCCCTTACTAGTAGAATCTATCCACACTCCCCTCCTCCATTACTGCACAGTTGGCTCAGAAGAGAAGCTTGTGCTGAAGGTGGCGCTGAGGCTAGGGGCAGAACTGGCCTAAGAGGCAGAAAGGCAGGGAGGGCAGGCCAGTCATGTGTCAACATGGTGATATTCTGAACACAAAGAGCTCTCAATCATGCTCTTGGCCATTTCTATCCTTTCACATTGACTCAATGTACATTTTAGATTTCAGGGTGACTCACAAAATCCTATTATATAAATACAGATTACCTCTAATGCAACAATGAAGAAGGAATTATCACCAATCAGGAATTACCTATTAAAAAGAGACATTTTCTTTCAACACATCCACTAATGCCAAAACAGAAATGCCAATGGTCATGGTCCAGATCCAGTATATCTATTTAGATTCTAGTCTGTCTTGTGCTCAAAAGCCATAGTGACAAATGAATTTATTGGAAAAAAGACTTTATTAGCTGCTATTCAGAAGAAGAAAACAATGCCTGATTTTCAGATTGACTTTAAAGGCCACTGAAGTCAATTTCAGTACGTCTGCTTTTCACTAGTAATGCTATTCCTGATCTTGCATGGTTGAAGTTACACTAGTGTAGACCGAGTGTTGCCGGAAAGTTGAAGCTATTGGCTTCTGGGAGTGCATCTACACAGCAGGGCTTAACTCGAAATAAACTATGGAAATTGAGCTATGTCAGTTGCGTGGCTTATTTCGAAATAGGGAGTGTCTACACAGCACTTATTTTGAAAGAGCATTCTTCCTCTGACTTCCCTTATTCTTCGTACAATGAGGCTATGTCTACACTGGCGCGATCTTGCGCCAGAGATATGCAAATGAGGCTAAGCGTGGAATATCACCGAGCCTCTTGCGCAAGAAGAGGCAGTGTAGACAGCTCCTTCTAGCGCAAGAGCCTCTTCCGCAAAATGGCGGCTCATTAGGTATGCAAATGAGGCTCGGCAACATTCCACGCTTAGCCTCATTTGCATATCTCTGGCGCAAGATCGCGCTAGTGTAGACATAGCCTGAGAGTTACAGGAGTCGGAGTAAGAAGTCCTCCAGCTTGACAATATTTTGACACTAAGTTATTTCGCAATAACGCTACTTATTTCGAAATAGTGTTGCAGTGCAGACGTACCGGGAGGCCTCTTGCAGCTCCCCGTTCTGACTATTCAGGCCAGAACTTGCGCCTCTATTGCTGTCCCGCTAAGCTCAAAAAGTCCCAGGAACAGTAGAACGGCCCATCCCGTGTGGCCAGCATTGCAAGCCGCACACCGCAGCACATGTGGAAATGTCGTCAAACAATCCAACCAACACTATGATGACTTCAAAGACTTCCGTTCCCATGGACTCCAGTTCCCAAGGGCTCAGAACAGAGCCAGCATGGAATGTCCAGCAGATCTTGGACCTCATCAAGGTGTGGAGAGATGAAGCCAGCTTCACCAAGCTCCAAACCACCAAGAGGAATTCCAAGACTTACAGCAGGATTGTAAACTGCATGGAAGCTAAAGGCTATTCCAGGGATGCCCAGCAGTGCGGAGTAAAAATAAAGCTAAGGAGGAGAACAGATGAACTGTTGCAGCACCTCATACATGCCACTTCTACAACCAGGTGGATGCAACTGGGGAGGAAGGGGCAGTCAGCTTCCTCAGTGAGGTCATGGAGTCTAGCCAAGACACCCTGGTGTCAGCCTGGAGGAGAGCTGGGCAGCACGGGGGGGGGAAGGGGAGAGAAGACCAGCCAGCTATCAATTCTCGAGATTCAGGAGCTGGTCCTGACGCTAGAGCCAGTCTCTCCCCCTTCTAGTGAGTTCACTTCTAGTGAGTTCACAAACTTTTTCTAAATATAAGCGGGTTAAGGCAATGGGGCATGAGGCGTGGTGCTCTCTGTGCCTACACAGCAAGGGGGCCCAGAATAGTTTGTTAATTTGTCTGCAGATGGAGCAGGAGACTTGTATGCACAGCTCCATGAAGCTCTCACATAGGAACTCTTTGACCCTTCTCACAAGGTTTTTGGGGAGGCCAGCCTTATGACATCCTCTGAGGTAGGACACCATTACATGCCAAGCCACCAGGAAGTAGTCTGACATCATTGAACCAAAAAGGCGGAAAACATAAGGCTCATATTTATGGCCACATTCAGTTAGCATATGCGCCCTATCACTCTGTGTGACTGATCTCTCGCATGGCAACCTGCAGGTAGGAGGTAGGGAAGCTATTATCACTCTACCTGGGAAACTGCACGTGCCAGATACACTTTCCCCACCCCACCTCCACCTCCTGTGGGCAGGAAAAACAGCACTCTCCCCAGGAAGCCACGTGTGCAAGACATAGCGGGAAGCCATCCTCTACCACCACCACTCTTCTGTGTGCAGGCTCATGCACTGGCTGGCCCCTTACCACGCCTGCTTGTCTCCAGTTCGAGTGTATCCTGATGCTTCCCTGAGAAGTCTGTGCACCTGTTGTAAAGCACCTGCTTTAAAGCGAATATTTCATCTTGCATGGAACACATCTCCTTTGTCTTTACAGAGTCCTCCCTGGGTGTAGGCTAACCGATTACGGTTAGGCGTAACAAAATATATTTGCTGTAAAGTCTGCCCTTGTAACTTTTCTTTCCAGCTGGTACATCAGCCAGATTGGTGTGTACTCCTCCTCTTACAGCATTTGCCCGCCGGCTCAGATCCTCAGGTGAAAACACATGAGACACGACAGGTTCCATGAGCAGATAGACTGCATGCACTTCCTCATGGAGGAGATATGGGCAGAAGCGCCTGGACCGGATCGTGGAGCGGCTAGAGAGCAGAGCTGCCAGGGAGCAGCTGGTGAGGCAGCATGAGACCACGTTTGCCTTCCTGACTGCTGTTATGTAGTGTGTGGCATATTGTCTCAAAAGAGTCTCTTCCCAGAACCACATCCACCCCGATGACAGCCCCAGTTCCTCCCTCCCCCAGCGCCAGGGCTTCCACTCCCCAGGGTTCCCAGGAGCCACCAGGGCCCCAGGACATGGGGAGAGGGAGAGGAATCTCAAGAGTAGCCGTATTCTCCAGGCCCTCAGGAGGCAGAAGGCAGTCCACCTTGCGTTTTTGAGCCCCCTCTCCCTTCCCGGTTCCCACTTCTTTCTTTTCCTTGATGTTTTCCCTTAATAAAAAGTCATGTTCTTTGACCAACGGTCTCTTTATTGCTTGAACTGTGGCGGGGGGAATTAAAGGCAAACACAGGGACAACTTGTGGAGAGCCAGACGGTAGAATCTCAAAAAAGGCCTTGCATAAAACTGTCCTTCAAGGTGTCTCGGATTTGCGCTGCCCCTTGCTGTGGAGCGCCAGCGGTTGGGGTACACAGCCCCTCCTCACCTCATGGAGCCCACCCTCACCCCCAGGTCAGCCCCAGGACAAAGTCAGCGGCCAGGGTGTGCGACCCCTCCTCTCCCCCGGCTGGAGCTGGAAAAAAAGCCAGAGGATTGGGTGCGCTCCACCGCTAACTCCAGGCCACCCTGGGCAGAAGCCAGAATGCATGGCCCCACCTCTGCCCTGGGCTGGGCTGGACCCAGGCAATGCCAGGTGTATACTACTTCTAGAAGTATATTTAATTAAGTACTCTGGAATTCAATCATCATTATCAAATAGTGGATCACCCACTTAGTTTCAACACTAAGGTGAAAAGTCCACTAATTGTGTCCAAATTTACATCTAACTTTTCAATAATATATATTTACACTCAAAAGTCTCAACTAGTTTAGTTCATATTTAGCAATGGATATATAATTAGTTTCAATAGCTTTAGTTTTTATTTAAACAAAAAAATCTCTGTTAAAATACTTAACAAGACAATATTTTTCAGGAGGGAGGAGGTGGGGAGGGGGGGACTCTACCTGACCCATATAATCTATCCTGTCTCATCCCCACACCTCTCTCTTTACATGTGACAATGGACATAATTGTCCAATAATTATTCGTGTACTTCAATATTCTGTTATAGGTGAGAGTTATGATCTCTTTCTATTTCTACAATAATTCTCCATTTAAAATGCTTCAATAATGAGATACCCATCCTAGCAAACTAACGACAGGCTGGCAATTAGAAAGAATCACAAACTAAATTACTACATATGCTTTTCACAGCCATCCACACTACTAATTATCTACCAACTGTATGCCAAGCAACTGCAACCTCTACTGATAGCAATTTGCTGAAGGAAAAAAGCAACAACAATATGTCTCATAACAACATCTTCTCAAATAAAGAAATGCAAAAACAACATGGCAAGATTTGTAAAACTGAACTGGTATATTACATTTTCTATCAGCTTAAATGCTTGTTGTCCAATCCACATGGTTACTTTTGTTATTTTTGTATCCAAGAGCATAGCAATTAAAATATTAATCCCTTTACCTGAAAATATCTACTACTACACCTGTGTTGGTGCATGAGGGGTAACTCAAGAGCTATTTGTTTTAATATGCAATAGAGCTTTTCTTTATTTAGAGCTGTGACTTCTAGTGTATTAATTACTTTACTCTTGTCTATGTGATGAAGGTTTGGCTACTATCATGAGAATGGCTTCTAAACTAAAATAAATATGCAGTAACTGGCATCAGATAAAATATTGTCTATAATATCTCAATCACAAGGTGACAGCCACTGTGAGAAAATTACTTTCAATTATTCCATTGAATTAGGCATGCAGCCAAGTCTTTGACTGCTGCCCTTCACCATTTATTAGTTAGAATTATTTTTTAAATGCCTAATTTCATCATGTTTTTTACAATGACGTCTTCAAGGGCCTTCAATAAAATTATCAGTTAAAAGAAAATGCGTACAAATGCAAGGAAACCCCTTTTGCTGCATGCCTTCAATGTCATGATAAGGACGATATAAATTAAATATGTAAATTTATTCACAAGAGTCCAGGAATCAACTAGTGGCCTGAAATTTAAGGAAAACAACATTTTTAAATTGGGTTTTCATTTTTAAAAATTAACATTTGGACAGACAAAAAAAATAGTGTATGATGATCAAGGGAGCAGGGGGGAACTTGCTGTGCCATGTCCACACTATACCTGGCCTATGGATAGGAAATTCCATAGGATAGGGGTGTCAGTCTAGCATCTTCCACGAGAGTTGAATTTGCTTTTCTATTTTTGTTTTAGTGAAAAATTTAACTGGACTAACTATCTTTCAAGCCTATGGATAATAATGCCCCTTACACATACACTATTTTATCTATATACGTTAGAGAAACGTAACTTTATGAGCTAGACTAACATTGCTATTTCTGGTTCTGCACTTGATGGTCTTTCTGAATATTTCATAAGTCCCTGCCATGTGAAGAATTCTGGCTTCTCTGTCAATCTTAGGACATTCTCTTCAACAACACAACCATAAATCTCACCATCAGCGCCATCAAGAAGGCTATGAGTTTGGTATCATAAATTAGGTCATATTTTAGTAAAAACATGTTTGCAACAATAGCAGCACATGTTTCTAGGTATGGTACTGCTGACCAATGTTAGAATTGACCAAAAAGACTGCAAGAATGTTCATGTTTTCGTAAACAACCCTGACAAGAATATGGCATCTGTCACTTGCCACAGATAAAAGCTGATGCTGAAGAATATATCTCAACAAGACACTCTCTTTTTAGGAGACTCGGAAAGCAGAAAAAGCAACTTAAGAGTACTACTAAAATTCAGATTTATTTTTATATTGTAGAAGCCACTCAGATCAGAGCTTCACTGTGCCCAATACTGTTCTTAAAAACATTTGGGAAATGTCAGTCCTTGCCACAAAGATTTTACAGTCTAAAAATCTACTTGAGACAAAACCAAAAAGCATATGCCAGACAAAGATGGTATCCATTAATTGTCATCTCGTATCTTCTATCTTCTCAGTAAAATGTCGAAAATGAAAAAGGGGTGTTCGTGTGAAGTTTAAAGTAGGGATGTTAAAATTAGTTTAATTAAGTAACCGTGTAACTGCGGAAATTTCAGCGGTTATACGTGGGGTGGCATTTGGCTACCACCTGCTCCATCGCACTGCAGCCTCAGTGAGGAGAGGTGGCTCCCTAGGAGCCTACATGTAATCATGAGTGACGGTTAACTGATAAGCCCAGGTTCATCTGTTAACTGTGTACACAGTTACACTTTCATATCCCTAGTTTAAAGTGCATTAACTTTCTGGAATGGAGTATTTAAAATCACACACACAAGACAAAAGGTACTAAGTGACTTTGCAAATTAAGTCCTATTTTCAAAAGTGACTTAGACATTAAGGAACTTAGACCCCATTGACTTCTGAAGTCTCTTTTGAAAAAAAGTTTACACACAGTGCAGCTGCCAATATTACTACACAAATCTTAAATTTTATTTATTTATATATATATGGGCTGATTCTGTAATGCATATCTGTCTTGCACTAGTGTCAGTCCATTGGCCTCAATACAATTATTCTTGATTTAAATTATTGTAAGTGAAATCAAAATCACCCCCTATAAGTCTAACATCGCAAACTCTTAGGTATGAATTCCAATCATTTATTTGTGGATTAGAAGAGTAAAAGTAGCGTTTTAAACATCAGCAAAACAATTTAACCGTCTTCCTTTATTCACACATATTGTGAACATGGAACAATTGATAGTCTCCTACTGCATATTGATTTATACCATTCTGGATATTTATATATAAATGTTACGTTTTTTCAGAAGTACTTAAATCCTATTTCAAAAGTGATTTAGAAACTTTAGACCTTAATTCGTTGACTTCTGAAGGAAAAAAATATACTTATAAAAAGGGGGCCATAAATGAGTACCAAAAAAAAGAACATATCTAAACACCATTCTCCACAAGTTACACACTGAGAAAAATGCCTGAAAGACACTGATGCAGATGTCAAAGCCACTTTATTTTCAAGAAGTAAAAAGAAGTGTAGTTCTTTATTTTTCAGCTAGATGGGTTTTCTTGGGTTGTTTTCTTAAGTATCTGCTTGTTACGCAGGATGAAACTATAGCACTCACCAGCAGGGAGTCACACTTTTAAAAGCAGCTGCAGAGGAAGAGGGAAAACTCAGGGGTGGGGCTGGGGGTGGGGTTGGTGGGGAAGGAGAGGATTTATTTGTTTTTTCTGTTTCTTTTGTATATTAGAAATTCAGGCCCTGACTAACTTATTTTCCCAAAAGATTTCAGTCACATTATTCAAATTCTTTTGTTTGTTTTGGTAACTCATAATGCCTGACAAGCCATTAAGAGGAAAAATATTTGTTAAAAGTTCAACATCTTCGCAACTTGCAGCTTTAATAAGATTATTTGACCCTGTTTGGGGAGGTTTTGTTTGTGTTATGTCACCTTCTATAGTTCCCTAACATTTTCCCTATTCTCTGGAGCAGCCCCTGTCAGTGGCGGACCCGGGGGGCTGCAAGCAGGGCGCTGCTTCAGCCCAGATGGCCTGGAGGAGCCTCCCGCCCCTGCAACTGGTTAACCAGTTATACTTAAGTTTAACCAGTTATCTAGTCATATATATAGTAGCCCAATGTCTGAGAGTCTGTAACGCTGAAATGCTGGCTGTTCCCTCTGGGGGGGTGCTGTTGCCTGAAATGCTGGCTGTTCCCTCTGGGGGGGCGCTGTTGCCTGAAATGCTGGCTGTTCCCTCTGGGGGGGCGCTGTTGCCTGAAATGCTGGCTGTTCCCTCTGGGCGGCCCATGCTGCCTGGGGAGTGTGGGGCCCAAACGGCCGCTTGCCCCGCTTGCGGCAGAAGTCAGCCGAGCGCCATGGGGGGAGAGAAAGAGGGGCGGGGCGGTGACATACATGGCCAGGGGGCAGGACCCGGCCATGTACATCACCGCCCGGCCCCCCTTCGCCTCCCGCCGTGGCGCTCGGCTGACTTCTACGCCACTCAGCCGGGCCGCCACGGGGGAGCCCAAACAGACGCTTGCTCCCCCACGGCGGCCTGGCTGAGCGGCACAGAAGTCAGCCGAGCGCCATGGCGGGAGGTGAAAGGGAGCGGGGTGGTGATGTGCAGCATGACAGCGGCTCCAGGCCCCGCCCCCTGGCCGTGAACGTCACCGCCCGGCCCCCCTTTGCCTCCCACCGTGGTGCTCAGCTGACTTCTGCGCTGCTCAGCCAGGCTGCCGTGTGGGAGCAAGTGGCACAAGCGAATGTTTGGGCTCCGCGCCCCCCATGCAGCACGGGGAGTGTGTAGCCCAAACGGCCATTTGGGCTCCACGGTCCCCCGAGTGAGAGGCAGGAGGGGGAGGAGAGCTGAGAGAGAGAGAGAGGGAGAGGCAGTAGGAGGAGGCGAGAGAGAGACACGGCGCGAGAGACCGGAGGCTCAGGAGAGGAGACCGACGTGGAGGAGAGACCTGAAAATCCCGTCTTATGGAGAGCTAATTGGCTAGTTAAATGGTATTTTACATCCCTAAGATACTGTAGTAATCATAAGTACATAAGAATGGCTATACTGTGTCAGACCGAAGATTCAGCTAGCCCAGTATCCTGTCTTCCAACAACAGGTAATCATCAAGTGATACCTCTCCTATCGTCCATTCCCAGCTTCTGGCAAAACAGAAGCTAGGACACCATTCCTACATATCCTGGCTAAAAGTCATCGATGGACCTACCCTCCATGAACTTATCTGTTTTTTTTTTAAATGTGTTAAAGTCCTAGTCATCACAATATCCTCTTGCAAGGAGTTCCACAGGTTGACTGTGTGTTGTGTGAAGAAATACATCCTTTTGTTTTAATCCTGTTACCTATTAATTTCACTAGGTGACCCCCCTAATTCTTATGTTATGGGAACAAGTAAATAACTTTTCCTTATTTACTTTCTCCACACCATTCATGATTTTATAGCCCTCTATAATATTCCCCTCAATCCCTCTCCTATCCTCCATTTCCAGACAGAGGCTAGGGACACCCACAGAGTAACCTCTGTCTGTGGGGAGCTTGCACCGCCCATGGACAGGGGCTGATGCCACCCTGAGCTGTATCAGAAGCAGCAGCACAGGATGGCAGGCAGCCAGTTTGCGAGGGGAACTGGTTTTTAAACTCCCGCCTGCCACCCCGTGCTGATAGATAGGCAGCAGCATGGGGTGGGCAGGGGACTCTGCGGGAGTGGGGCCAGAGTGCACTGGCTACTGGCCCTGCCCCGGGGGGACTATTGAATAGTTGTGTAACTGATCATATTTTATGTGGTTACACGAATATTCAGTTATACACTATCTAACATCCATAGTTCATTCCCTCTGGGGCACCTGGCACTGGTCACTGTTAGAAGATTTTTCTTAATCCCTATCTACCTAAAGCAGTTTTAAGTCCTCTTTGTGTTGCCAAGAATGGCAGGGCTGAGAACTTGGCTCAATGGGTTGTTCTGTGCCCAGATGTATTTTTCTAGAATTCTGTGTGCCATTGCTGACAGTGCTAAGTGTGCTTTTAGCGTTGTCTCAAACTTGTTCACAAGCACTTAAATTTTAGGAAAGCTTAGAGTTATTCGTCAATGACCATGGTCAAATTAACTTAATTCTTTCAAGGTTTGATCTCATCGTGAATCAGTTCACATCGTTTGTATTTGTGCATATTTGCATGTGGTAGAAAAGAACTGAAAAGCAAGCTAGTAGCCATATTAGAAGTATAGGTTGGACCTCCCCGGTCTGGCACCCTTGGGACCTGATGGGTCCTGGATGAGGGATATTGCTGGACTAGGGAAGGTCATTTCTGCCCGCCCCCACTTTGCTCTCCCAGCCATGGCCTTGCTGCCAACTCCCCCTCCTTCCGTGGTAGTTCCACTGACGCAAGCAGAGCCCCACTGCTGGGCTGCTGCCCCATGGGGCAGCCCGGCCCCCCCGCTGGTGTTCAGTTGTACCACCGGACAGCAGCCCCATTTGTACTTCAGTCTCTCTGGGCAGCCCCACTGCCTCCTGGCCTCACTGGGCAGCTCCGGTGGGCAAGAGCAGGACTGCCAAGCTCCCAGTTTTTCTGCCACAGGGCAGCCCCACTACTGGGCTCCGAGCCACAGCCCTCTGAGGGACTTTCTTGTCCTAGAACATCCCTCCAGATCAAGGATGTTGCTGGACCAGAGAGTCCTGGTTAAGAGAGGTTCAACCTGCGCTCACATAATTTCTTCTGGTTATATTATGTATTTTATATTTAAGGCACTAGTGAAAAGCAGTCTAAGAATGTTCAGAGACATCCAGTAAAAGAAAAACATATATATATTTTGACTACAAGTTCTTAGACGTCAACAAGACGAACAAATTACTGTTGATTCACAAATGTAGATTTAACTGGAACAAAGGCTTATTGCACATACATTTGATGTTTGAGTTCAACATTTCATACATCACCTATATTTAATATAGTGCAGTTACTTTGTCATTTTAACTTGCCCTACTCTATTGTTTAATACTGTAAAATTATAGTCATATACGAGGAAATGTTTTGATTAAATAAAGCTTTTGTTTTACCATTTTTTGTTGTAGTAAACACCCCTTATTATATTTGAGGGGAAAGGGCAATTTAGACTTATATTTCCTCATGGTTTTGCAATGTAACTTAAGTTTATTATCAGTTTACAAGTTCCTAAAGTGACAGTTAGATACTGAAATGTGAGTATACTGTAAGGAATTTGTTTCTGTTCTAGTCTGTACTGTCCCTGTCCTGAGATCTTGGGAAAGGTAGTGACTGTGTATGAGGGAAAGGATGTATGTTGGTGTTTTGTGTCGCTTTAGCCCAAGCAGCATCTCTGACAGATGAAAAGAAAAGAAGTCGATGGCTCCCTGTTATTGGAATTTTAAGATAGGATCTGTTTTAGATGAGACTCTGAAAAGCATTTGGAAAATCTCAGAGGGAGAGAAAAAAATGTAGATACTAACTATAGGATTTTGAGGTGCTAGTGAATTGATTGGACACATTTGTTTGCTACTTGGTTAAAGACTTCATTATGTTCACCATGTTTTACATTATTTTGTGTAAAGTTAATTTTTCATCCCCTTGATTTCACACGTTTTTTCTCTATTCTGTGGAACATGCAGAGGTGAGTAAATCTGTAGTTCTCATACACAATACAGATTATAGGTTTCTAATGCTCATGTCCAACAACTTTCCTTTCCCTTAAATCACTTCCTTAGTTGTATAGTCCATGGATTATAAAAGTTGTTTTTATAAGCATGTATCCCTTTTAACTATTTGTTAAATGATTTAAGAGGGGGAAAGTAAATTATGAAATGCAAATTATTAATATAATTATACAGTAGACAGAAATTCACAATTTGTATGTGCATGTTCATGTCCGTGTACTGCATGTATATACAGTATCTACTAGTAGTGTCTTTTGCAAGAAGTAGAAGCAGAAGCCTGTTATTTAGACTGCTTTCTAGTAACCTGGAATCATAATTGATTTATTTTTATATTTTTCATCTTTTTTAGTGTCAAAATCTTAATAATCAGTTTTATTTAGTATTGCCTGACACTTCTGAAAACAATTCTGTGTATCTTCATGGATATGTTGGGAATGGGAGGGGAGGAGGTATATATGTGGGAAAATTCAAATAATTTAGAATAAAAGTGGCCTTCATATTTTAGAGCTTTTCAAGGAACACTTATGTAAAGCTGCCTGACTTTCTAATGGAGAAAGAAAAAAATTTGGAGAAATGCCTTTAAATCATGATCCTTAAGAGCTGATGTTTTAACCTTACTTTTGAAAGACTGTTACTTTTTTCATCTTGTTTCACTATGCCTAAATGCAAACATATGTGGAAAATGTTCTTTTGGCTTTTATCAAACTGACATTTAATTGCATTTTTTTCAACCTCGCTAACATTTGTGGTAAAATATTTCAAAGCTATTAATCTTACAATTTGCCTATGCATTTTTTTCTTTCTTCTATTAACATTTGGTACTCATAAGCCAAACCTGTTTAGAATTACTGATTTATTTTTCTTTATTTTATTTTTGTAATTTGCTGTTTGTTTGGATGAAGTGGTTAGGAAAATACTTAATATGAAATTCTAGTTTGCAGTAGTAAATACTCCCATGAAGAGTTATTGGTTTTAAAATTCACTGAAAAAGATCATAATCAGTTATATTCAAATATAACTTATCCACCATATTCCTAAAATACTTCAACTCTTCTGTCCTGCTAGCTGCACACAGTGGTAATTTGTCATCATCGTCTTCTTTTTTGGTATATTTTTGTTCTTCAACAGGAATCTGGAACTCCCTTAATTCTGAATCAGTCTAGTGCAGGGGTCGGCAACCTTTCAGAAGTGGTGTGCCAAAATTTAACTTATTCACTTCTATTTATGGATATGCATGCCGGGGGAAGGAGGGGACTGGGGTAGGCTGGGTAAGGTGACCATATTTTCTGAACCTGCTGCAGCAAGGGAGAATGGTTTAATTTAAATTATTAAACAAGCATTTTGACTTGATCAAGTTAGTTTACCAAACTTCATTTTAAATAAAGTAAAATATTAATTTATGCCCAACACAAAAGGTTTCAATGTTTTCTTTATTTATGGTGGGGGGAGGGACTTTTTTGGGTCAGGGGCCACTGACCCACAGAAAAATCAGTTGGGGACCACACAAGTGAGAAACAAAAAACACTCCTTCAAAACCCCCCAACCCTCATTGATGTGGCCCCCAACTGAGACACACCTCACTCTTCTGGTGCTCCAAAGTAGAGCAATCTTTCGGCATCATAAAGTAGAAACTGTCTCCACATAGTCTCTTTCCTGTTCCCCAAACCTAGGCTCACAGGTATGCTGGAGGCAGGAAGTATTGTTGCCTACAAGGCAACATTTGCCTACTACATCCCCTACAGACGTGTCAAAATCTGTCCTGGAACCCTGACTATATAGACCATCGTTTGCTTTATTACTATTATTTCTTATTTCTAATATAAAACTTATGCATGTGTGCCTCACATCGATATAAGTACTGTACTCTTCATTAAAACTATTTAAAAAAAAACTTTCCTGCCTCAGAGTCTTCTACTATAGAATGGGAAGAGAAGAGAAAAGGAGAGAACACAAGCACTCTAAAAATCAGATACATTCTTAATAGGGATGCTAAAATGTGTTTGTTTTTGTAAATGTGTAACCACTGAAATTTACAGCGGTTACACGTTTACATGTGGAGTTGGGGGATCGGCAGGAGCCAGGGCTCGGGGGAGCCACCTTTTAAGCCAGCTCCCCATGAGCAATGGCTGCTGCCTGCCACACCGCTCCCCACCCCCTGCAGCTTCTGTATCAGAGACTGCAAGGGGTGGCAGGTGGCTCTGTGGTAGCTGGTACACAGGGGGAGCCAGCTTAAAAACTTGCTCCCCACACGTTCTGGCTCCCGCCTTCCTCCCCTCTGCCTCTGACACAGAAGCAGTAGGGGTTGGAGGGGCTACATGCAACCATTAGAGCCCAGACTCATCAGTTAATCATGTAAATGGGTACGCATTCACATCTGCACTTTTTAATCTTTTCAACACCAAAAATGTTATCTGTTCTTTAGTAAAGATGCAGGATGAAATGTAATACTGCACACTTTAGAAAATATTTGCTAAACAAAATGAAAATAAAATTAGAGATCATAACCCTAATTATATAATAATCACATGAGACAGTTCCCAGTTTGCATAGTAGAAACCAGAAGTTAACCATCAATAATTCTTTAGGAAATGCTAATTGAAGCTGCAATTTCACAAGCATCAAATTACTCCAGTTCACATCAAAGTGAAATTTTGTTTAATTTAACAGAACATTTTCAAAGAACGTTTAATATTAAAATCATCAAGTCATCACACAAGAGATCTTCACTCTTATCCTTGCTACCATTTGCATTAACTTAATAAAGCTGCTCATGAAACCATCCTAAGCCTCCTTCAAAAGGGTGATACCCCAAAAAAAAAAAAAAAAAAAAAAAAAAAAGAGAGACTTGCTAGTGTTACATCAGATCAGTAACTTTACCATTTTTACTTTTATCCATCAATATAACAGACTTAAAAACAAAAATTGTTCAAAACTAGGAATGAACATTTTTAAGAATGTGTTTCCAATTCAAAGCACATAAAATATCTGATAGGTCTGCACAAACACAACTCAGACTAATTGCATCCATATATAGCATGCCTGAATTTAGAAAATTCTATCCAAGTAAAATTTCCATTTGGTTAGCAAATGCAAAATAATTACTGATGATATTAATAACCAATATTCTATAAACTAGTTTGTTGATTTTTTTCAGTTACCAAAAAAATCCATGTCAATAACAACACTGCTGCAATATTTGTTAATTATCTGTGTTCTTTATCACCTTGGGCAGCCTCTGTCCGTAGCAAGCCTCCCATGGATCCCCCTCCCCCCCCCCCCAGACAGGGGCTGCTGCCACCCCATGCTGCTGCCTTTGTATTAGCCAGCCCATGAGGGAAACTGGTTTTTTAAACTGGCTCTCCTTAAGGACCAGCTCCCGCCTGCTACCCCGCGCTGCTGCCTCTGATAGAGAGGGGGCAGAGGGGCTCTCTGGGAGAGGGGCCGGACTGCACTGGTTGCTGGCCCCCGCCCTTAGGGACTATCAAATAGTCTTGTAACTGCTAACATTTCATGCAGTTACATGACTATTCAATTATACAATATCTAACATCCCTACAAATCTCAGAAAAACAAAATAAGCACAGCGAAACTTAGTTTTAGTGAGCACCATCATAAGATAAAGACCCATTTTACTTCATAAGTCTAAGCTTTCCAATAAAATGTTGCTGGTTAAAAATGATCATTTAAGGCAAGGACTTTTTTATTGATGATGGTTCTTAGCTCAGATTTCACTTTTTCATAACAAAATGCAATACACTCATTGTGACAGATGGGTATTTTGAAACATGTAATTATGCATTCAATTTCTGAATCTTTGTGTACTTACTTCATGCGGTCTTGGATAAGTAGTTCCAGAGATGCACCTAACTAACATGCCAAAACTTGTATTTTCATTTACCACTACTGGGAGTTCTGCAGGAAACTATGTCCTCTCAAAGATATTAACCATGAATCATTAAGAATAATAGCTTTGCATGTTCATTTGTAAGTGAATGTATTAACAAAGATACTGCTTATTGTCATATCTGTGGGGACTGACAGGAAGCATAAGTCATGTGCAAACTGGTTTTGGGAGAAGATGTGAGGAGGAACCAGAGCACTTGGACTTTGGAGACGACAAAGATACTGGCACTCCTCTAAAGCAAAACTATTGATCCTGGCTGAAAAAGTTCCTGAGACTGGATACACACCGTGTTCCTTGAGAGAATGAGAAACTTTATTTTCTCTCCAGCAGGCAGTTTGTCTCTAATATGTAAGGTATTTATCTTATTTAACACAGATTCTACAACTAAATCTTGTGGCCCACTTAGCAACAATTTTCATAATGATATACAAGCTAAATTACATTTTCTCTAGTATGCCAATAAATTTTCGTTTTAGCTTGAATAACCCACATTGGAAGTACAGACTCTTGAATTAGTGTATGCAACATTCAGACATCACTATCCCTGCTTGTCTTTAATTGCTCGATTACTACCATCAGCTTACTTGCACCAACATTTATAAAAATAACTCTTTTTTTCACTGAGACAATTACTCACTAAAACAAACTAACCAGTTTTAGAGTTTAGTCACCTAATATAAGGAGAAGTGGGCAATAATTCCAAACAGCAATCAAACAAGCAGTGCAAAAGAAATTAGCTTGAAATCAACTACCCCCTCATCCCAAGAACTATGAAAATCTCATATAAAAAAAAGTTCACAATATGGAATAAAAAGCAGCATTAAAAGTTTCCATGTGACACATCTTGACAGTTTGCCATTATTCTTTCCATGCATCTTATTTGCAGCATCCTCTTTCATGCAGTCCTCCAGGTTGTAATAGTTTTATAAACTAATCATTCATATTATTGAATTTGGGGAACTCAACAATTGAGGTAAGATTAGTTTAACATCTTTGAGCAATGACCACCCAAATAGAGAGCTATAAAAAAGTGATTTTTACACCAATGAGACAAAGTATATTCCTACATCAGTAGCCACCAAACTGAACAAACAGCTTGGTGAAAAGGAAGAAAACAAAGGGAGAAAGTGAAGATTCTCCTGCAGATAGAAAACAATTCTTTTCAGTGTGCACATTCTAAAGAACGGACCAAAACAAAGATGTTGCATAAGCTTTATAAAACAGCATACAGAATTTTGTTTTCTGTCAATGACAGAAACTCACTCTTGACACCTCAGCATAGGGAAAACTTGCTAACTTCTGAACCAAGTGCTTTCTGCTAAAGCAGATTCCTTGGGTATTGACTGTATTTTGAATTACATGCTGAATGTTTCATTCTCATATTTGTAAAAGGTACTCTGGGCATCAATTAAGCTTTTCTAAACAATGTTTATCACTAGAATAGTCACTAGATTTTTCATCATACTTTAATAGTTGAGATTTTCATATATATTACAATAGAGGCATCCTTTTTCATATACAATGTTTACATGTGGGTGATAAATCTCTATTTTAAGTTTCATTCACTTGACAGAATGTCTCCTGCAGAGACTAGCCTATTATTATTTGCTGCAGACCCTGAAAGCAAGAAGAGGCCCATTTTCTCCAGATGACTCATTAACAGGCAGCAAAGAATGAAGTGTTCCAGCTTGAAATGCCAAGAGCTAAAAATAACTTCATCCCACAGCCTCAGATGATTCAGTCCATCTTTTTATTCTATCAGAACACTCTCAGAGTATCACCTTTGGGCGGGGGGCGGAAGAGATACATTTAACCTATTTAATGAATAACAAAAATAAAATCCTAAAGAAACAAATGTGTGGGAATGGCACTGCATAAGTCACAAAAATGTGACAGTTCAGATTGCTCAGTATTAAAGAACCAGGACTACTGCATAATTGATAACATTAGATTGGGGAAAAACACTCAGCTGTGACAAGTGGGAGGCTTCCACTGATGAGTGAGGCCATCTAAAGTCAATCTGTGCATAATTTAGCTTTCTTTGAGAAGAAACAAGTTTTTTATGCTTATACAGTTGCAGATATCACACTTGGAACAACATTAAGCCCATGCATTGTGACAGACTGCTGGCTAAGCCAGAGCTCCGCCACTATAGCCTGGCTGAAAAGGCCAACTACTGCCAGCTGAGCAAGCCCAGACCTGAAGGGGTAATGGAAGAAGCTGAAAAAGGCAAGGGGCTATAAAAGGCAAGGGGGAGCGGAGGAGGAGCCAGGATATGGCTGAGGTGCTCCCAAGCCAGAAGGACAGTCTGGTTGAGTTAGCTGCTAGCAAACCAAAGCTCTGTAAATAGAAGGTTGTGGGAAATTGGCACTGACAATAAAAGGCACAGGTGATTGCACCAGAAAGAGTCTCCGGTTGGTTTGTGACCCAAGAAGGGATCCCAAGGGGAGGAGTCTGGGTGAGGACCTTGCCACAGCATGTTTGCATTCCTGATTCTGCAGATCCAGCCACAGCAACTGCAAGCAGCAGCTTAGCGATCTCATTTTGTATTCAGAGCTTCAGATCTCTTTATTACAAACCCTGTCAAGAATCATGAAAATTTTGTGGTGATGTTACGAGTTGTTGACTCGAGTCCCACGACTTGAACTCGAGTCTGACTTAAGTCGTCTAGGTGACTCGACTTGAAACTCGACTTGGGTTTATTGTTTGTGACTTGAGACTTGCTAATTTTGTTAAATCGACTTGGTGAAAAAATTGTCCAAAAATGCCGATATTGATGGCTTGTACAAAAGTAACTTGACATTTTTAAAATTAACACTTGAGACTCGACTTGAGACTTGAACTGTAGTGACTTGAGACTCGACTTGGACTTGACAATGACGACTTGAAGACAACACTGGATGTTACTTGGCAAAATTAAAGAAGAGCAGCAAATATAGCCAAAAGAGTTGGTCATGAGGTAGAAGGACTAACAGAACTAGAGGCTGGGGTTAAGGAGAGAGTAGCAGAAACTTCTTTCCTTTCTCCTCAACTCCCAACAAGGATGGAGAGGAATGGTGACTCTGTAGCTATAAATAAAGAAAATCATGAGCTAACAAACTGTCCTACTTTTCTCTCACTTGGCTTGCCATTCCTAGAATTATATTTCATCAGCAGTGTGACTTCATTCATTGGGAAGGAATTTTAAATTAAAATTAAATGAATACCTATTTGCATGACCATATAAAAATAATATAAAATCAATGAGGTACCATAGTTTGCAACACCCATTTGCGAAGAAAGGAAAACACAAAATTTGAATATCAAATTTAGATTATTTTACAAAATGTCCTTATACAAAGCAAATTATTTTTCTAACTCGTAAAGTAACTTTTTTCTGACCTTGATAAATGAAGTAGGCTTTCTGTAGGCTTATATTCTACTTTGATACAGTATGCCATTTATCAGGCTTTTGATGAGTTTAATGCTTTATCATCTTTATTACTGTAATATAGAACAAAGATTGCATAGGGTTTTTATCTATTTAGGTATGTTTTAGATTACTAGGCAGCATTCCCAGGGCTTACCACTCCTTCCTTTGATCAATGGGGATTGGTTAGGAAGAGAGGTAACTAGACCTTGGGTATGAATTCAGGGCATAGGTGAAAGACCACCTTGTCTTTATGGAATAAATAACCTCAGGGATTTCATCCCCAGTTCCAAGACTAAAAGAAAAGCAATGACAACTAGAAAGGTGATTTCTGTAGCTGCACAGCTAGGAAGTCTAAGAAAAACCCTCCTGAGGAAAAACAGCACTTTCACTGCTAGACCCCCTCTGTTGTGGTTTCTCACAAGGATCTCTCTTCACTCCAATTCAACATCCACATGCAGTCACTAGCTGAACTAATCAGACGACATGGACTCAAGTGACAGCAATATACAGAAGACAACAGTTCTACCGATCTCTCTCATATGACCATATCATTGCAAACAACAATACTTTGATGAGATCAGCTGATGGATAAAGAACAGCTTGTTGGAGCTGAACCTGAGTAAAACAGAGGTTTTGCTGGTGAGCACAGGAAAGCATTTTGAAGAGACTAAAGCCAGCGCTGGTTGATGGCATATACCCACAATTAGTCAATTCAGTCTGTGATTTAAGAATGTACCTGGATTCTTCACCGACAATAACCTATCACATTGCAGCTTCCACAATAATGCCTTTGACCTTCTCTTGCTGGTCAGGGTACTCCCTTCCATCCTGGCAAACAATTACCTGGCTTCAGGTATTCACACCTTTATCACCTCAATAGATTACAGCAATCCCATAAACCTCAGCACTAAGCCTTCAGCACTTTAAAAATTCCAACTGATACTGAACTCTGCAGCACATGTCATCAGTAACACTGGCTGCTATTAACATATTAAACCTGACTTCCTGCAATTACCCTAGCTATGCCCTCTGCACCTCCCCACCCCATTTCCCTTTCTGCTACCTATGCAGTACAACTTCATTGCACACACCAGGGGCTTCTTGCATCCTTACTCCATTCTATCCTACAAGCTCCCTCTGCATCACCCTTCTATCCCTCCTCCTCCCCTCATGCTCTCTTCTGGGATTTTGAGTCCTCTCTGTTCCTCCCTACTCCTATGCCAGGGTTCTTCATTTTTATCTCCTTACCAGCAGCACTATGTGCACCTCCATTCCCCCTCCCCAACATGGCCTCCATGTCCTCCTGGTAACCCATGGCTGGGGCTCTGTAGGCCCCCTTCCCTCCATTCTATATTAAGTTTCTCCAGTTTGCACCATGGCAGAGATTCTGGGTGTGCACCCATTCCTCTTTCCTCCCATACACTTCCTCCTATACTAAAGTCCCCGATTCTCTCCTCCCTCTATACTATGGGGTCTGTCTACCCCATTTTCATCCTCCCCAGTTGCTAGTGGAAGTACTTCAATCTTCACTGCCACAGCAGGAGTTGTGTGTGCACCCCCATCTCTCTCCTTTCTCCCATGTCCCCCATTACCACTGTCCCATATCAGGGCCTCTGTCTACCCCTATTTCTATGTTCCCTTGTTAGGAGCTGTGTACGCCACATATACTAAAGTCCCCCAATTCCCATCAAGGATTCTGTGTATTCCCCTCCCCCGACCCAACATCCATCCCTGTACCATGGTCACCTCATTCTCCCCTCTATGCCATAAGATGTGTTCATTTTGATGTAGAATAACGGGTGACAGAAGACTTATTTTATGTAATTTAGGCTTTTGGAGCATGATTTCTGGGAAAAATTCACATTATTCATTATTTTCCATTGGGTTTTAACTCCCAACTGTTGGATACTCCAGTAAGTAATGAGCGGGCCTTTTTGTAATTTGATGAGACAAACATGAATATAAAGAAATTTAATAATGAATTGCATAACATGTATGCTCTTTCTCTGGATGGAGCTCTGATGAAGACATCATCCAATAGGCAGACATGTAAACCCTTCTGTCTGAAGGCAGCTTCCCAAACTTAGCTTCTCGTGGGTTCTGGAAGGCAGCACACCGTACTGAAAATGATTCTGAGGGTCTTTGTGAGATATGTTGCAAACATATTGATATGTTTCTTTCAGACCCAATGAGGTCAAGAAAATCATTTTTGAAAGTTGCTTCTAGTATAGACTGCAATATTGTCACCTTGAGCTCTATTTTCTTAACTGACATTTTCTGGCCCTTCAAACAGAACAGGGCTCTGATCTTGAAGTTAGGAAAAATATAAAATGAGTTCTTTGTCCCTGATTCTACTTGGGGACAGGTTTAAAAGCCCCATTGCTAGTAATCTGGGTATTGTTTTAATCATCTGACCAAGCTTGGAGATATTTGTACATAAGTTTGGTTAAAAAAAATTTAGTGATGGGCAATCTAGAATGCCATTGTACATCCTTTGGGAACCTACCTGTGTTAAGATGTGGAAGCCCCGGGATTGATTAGGTCAAAGCAATTTAAAATTATGGTATCAAGCTGGAAACCAGGATTTAAATAACTGATTTTTCATCTTATTTTGCATTTATACTTTTTCAATATTTTTTGAAAGAAAAGCTGTTTTGCCTTGGGGAAAACATAACTGTACAATAACTAAGTGCCAGACATAGTGTCACCACTGGATGGGAGAAGGGGACCCCGCTGATCCCCTACTCAAATTGCTTCAATGATTACTACACCAGGTTCCAAAAACACCATAGTTAGGGGCCTGCTGATCTGACTAGATAAAGCAAAATACATTACTGTTTGCCTAAATGGTGACTAGACCTCAAACATAACGATCCTCTATGTAAAAATAACGATGAGTCCTGTGGTACCTTAAAGATGCATCTGACTAAGGGTTTTTACCTACGAAAGCTTATGCCCAAATAAACTGGGAAGTTTAAGGTGGAACAGAACTCCTCATTGTTTTTGCAGATACAGAATAACATGGCTAACCCTCTGTGACTTATCCTCTATGTAGTTCACGCTGGTGGCCTAGTGTGTTTACTGTGGACTTTTGACCCATTCCTGAAGCCATTCTGAGACTTTATGATTCTGTGTGTGGCTTATGTGTCAGTCAAGGTGTTAATCTGACTCATTACAGAACAAGTATTTCTTCTCTCCTACAGCAGCAACTGTGAGACAGGAGAAAGAGGATTCAGATAATAGAGCAAAAAGGTTTCTCCTAAATGAAGAAATGTACTCTTTGATCATAGCATTTTATAGTATTCTCTTCTTAATCCAGGTCTACACTACCACTTAAATCGATGTAAATTACATCACTCAGATGTGAAAACACCCCCCATGCTGTAGAAGTTGCTTCAACTTAAAGCATTTTGTACAGCTCACTATATTAGTGGGAGATGCTTTCCCACTGACAGGGCATCTTCACAAGACATGCGGCTACAGCAACGCATCTGCACCACTGTAGCATGGTAATGTATACCCATGCCAATACTTAAAAGTTCTTGGACTTCCGCTAGCACTCTCCTAGACAGAGAAATATATATAGTATTCAACAGTCCCACAGTCCACTGGCACCTTTTTCATATTCCTTTCAGCCCAGAGCCCTGGTGGCAGAACTAGGGAAATCAGAAACAAACTGGAAGCCTAAGGTTTCTGCCTGACAGATTTAAAACAACACCTTCCACCGGAAAGTTAGGGGAGGTAAATGGAAATATAAACAGAACAACAGCAATGGTGTTTGACTCCAACTGAGCTTTCAATCTTCCTTACTGAAGTAAAAAAAAATTAGCAGGCTACCAATACTTCATCTCCTTGCAACCAAGTACAAGTACCCAACAAACATGGTGGCATATATGCGGATATTTTTATATGACAAACTGTTCCTATGGCTTATTTACAGAAAATCTCAGAAGCAAACAAATGAAAATGTAAAGCTATCCAACAGAACATGCCCCCTGCTTCTCCACTCAAAGACATACATCAGCTCACTAACTCAACTGACATAAAGGACTGGCAAAGTACCACAATAGCAACCCTGCCGCTGTAGAAATGCCAGCCTTCAAACACCATTTCCTCTAAACTTGCTACCAAAACAAGCAAATTTTTCAACTTACCATCCCTTCTTCACACTTTTATGCAGCCCCACACACTCAAGCACTTCCCTTCTCCAAAACAGTAACCCTAAAAGCTCCAAGAACTTTTGCGTCAGATCATCATAACTGGTCTGTTACTCAGAAAAAGTTCAGAAAGGCAGAACCCTAAGTGCTGATGATTCACACACCAAATCAAAGGGGAAAGCATTATTTTTCTCCCTCACAACAATCTGTCCCTCACAACAACTCCTAACAGGAAAAAACTAAAATGAGACAAAAATCACATCTAAGGAAACAGGAAATGAAATAGTTCATTTTCATCCTCCTTTGAAGAAGGGAAACAATCCAACTCAAAGCCAGAGCAATAACAAGGAAACAACAGGAAGAATGTTTCCCACAGACAGATTTATCACTATGCTTTGCAAGAACCACAGGGCCTTAAATACTATGCTGAACTAGAGGACAAGAAAGATCACCAAGTCAATGTATTTCATGTCCTCATACAAAAGTGAACTCTTCATCTCTGTTGTATTTGCATATTGGAGAAATTAATTATATCTGAATGGAAATAACCTTACAAATTTAAGAGGCTCTTGCAGCTAGATCACAAGTCTTCCTCTGGAGCCGTCATATCCAAGATATGCTATATGAACCTTCCAAAAGGGTGTATCCATCAACAAGGTAATGATTGTTCCTGAAGAAATAACTGGCCTGAGAACAGCATCAACCTTTCAGTAAAATTATGAATCCACGATATAAGCAGATCGTCAAGCTTTAGCTCCTGCAGTGAACATTGATTGCCTCAACCATACTAGCCTAGAAGAATCCCATTTCAAAAACCAAACTAGGAAATTTGGACACCAGCATCCAACCCTCTGAAAAATGTCTCCGGCTGCACCATTTACACTGCAGCTAACACAGTTGCCTTGGCAACTTTGGATTAGTTCTTCGAAGCACTAAACTGCATCTTCAAAACACGGTGAGGCTAAGTTTTTTGAGAAACCTCTGAATAAGGCTGTTTTGAGGACGAACACAAATATCCCTTCCAACAATTAATGAAGAGAAAATACAAATAGTGCTATAAAAACATCAGTCCTTTCACTGCTGCAACTTCTCAGGACAGCTACAGTAAACCCTAAAGGAGAAAATTCAAGAGAGAGACCAAATTCAAAAGAAACTAAAGAGTCTTCCAGTACAGAAATAATGTCTGACATCCTCACCTCTTTGTCGGGGGGTTAGGGATCCAAAGACAGCCTATTGCTTCATTTCTTAGCCACGTGGGCTTGCCAGAATAGATAAAAAACCAATAAAAATAAAAAATTGATTTTATATATCTATCTATCTGTGTGTCTGTGAGAGTTCATTTGTTCAAGAACTCCTCCTAAACGGTGAGAGCTAGAACCATAACATTTTGTATGCAGCTTCCTCTTCTGCTAACTTAACGCAAGGTCAGGGTTTGGTTGTGGCAGGACAACAAGAAGCCGTACGAGAAGGGCTGTTTTCCATAACATGCAAAGGGAGGGGCTGATGTTTGGAGAGATGCCATATTAGAGTGGCCACTGGGGGCAGCCAGCCCACAAGGGAGATCTATGCTGCAGTGTCCACCAAAGGTGTGGTCAGCAGGGCTGGGGCTCAGCCACCCTGCCTGCCAGCACACCAAGTAAGTAGCTCTGCAACCCAAATCCTGCCCCCTCCTGGTCCTTGGCTGCAGCACCAGAGGGTGGGAGAGAAAGAAGGCTGGGAGGAGCTGGGGGGAGAAAGAGGCCCCTGGTAACTGGGGGGCTAGATGGGACCCCTTGTCCTGATCCCCTCCTCACCCAGCAAGCCCTCACTCTCGCACACCCCCTCCCAACATCCCGAGTCCTGCACCCCCTCCAGCCTCCTGCCCTGAAGGACCCTGGCAATGCCAGGTTATCTGCTAGTTTAAATATAATCTTGTATTTAATTTAAATACAATTTTGTTTTTAAAAACAAACCTATTTGAAATTATGACATCCTATGTTAAAGTGTAAGATTATAACAATCTATTACAATAATTAAATTAAATAAAAATTAATATTTAGTAGTTGTATGTGTTTGCAGTTCAAGTTTTGAACCACATCAAATCACTTAATTGATAGAAATTATCAGCTAAGCACCTTGAACCTGAGTTTGCTGACTTGCTAACCTAGCTTTGTACAGCAACAACCTGTTCTGGAGAGAGAATAATTTCTGGATTTCTGTTTATTCAACAAGTTCAGTTCACTGACCAGTTCATTTTATCTTGAAAAGTGGATTTTGCCACGAAAGCTCATGATACCATCTACATGTTTCGTTAGTCTCCGAGGTACTGCAAGAGTATTCATTGTTTTTTTAAGTTTCTCCAGTTATAGACTAACTCGGCTACCCCTCTGAAGCTTTAGTTCATTCAAAGTTAAGAAACAGTTTTGAAGCAGAAAAGCAAGATAGCTTGTTTTCCTCTTCCAATTTATGAATAATTGAACATACTGACCAAATATAATCAATTCACTAGCTATAGATAATACCTTCCTTTGGTTTAATAAATCAGTTTTATATGCAAAACATGTTCTGAAACCCTTTCCCCTTTATGTACCCAGTATATTTAAGGCTGTATCAACACACACAAATGAAAATGGTAGTTTTGCACATTTTTAATTAAATTCCAATTCCGAGCCAAACTGAGCTTGAAACAAATTAGTAAAAAAAAAAAAAAATCTAGTAAATAAGAAATGGAAGAGTTTACATTTATCATTTTTTTAGCATACAAAAGTGAACATTAAGAATCCAAATAAACATATATTAAGCTATGTTATTGCTAAAATAAACATATACAGATGTAAATATTGTCTTTATTAGCAAAAGGAAGTACCAAATTTAGTGTAAAGGTTATATTTATTTGCAAATCAACGTGATCATTTTTCCCATTCCAGTGCTACAGTGACACGGCTATGGCATTGAAGCTGTGTCACTGCAGCATAGCAGCATGTTTCCAACCTTAATGGAAGGGGTTTTCGGTGGATGTAAATTTCCAAGAAGCAATACTTCTATCCATGGACGGTCGGTAATGCAGGCAGGGGAAGGAACGGCCTTCCCAAAACTGCCTACACGCCTGATCGCCTAAGGCTGGGGCTGGGGCCGCTGCTGGGAAAGGCTGGGGCCGCAGCACAGCTGCCCAGCTCAGCACCCTGGCTTCCCCTGGATGCCGGGGAAGGCTGGGTCTGTAGCTTCCCCAGTCACCAGTGAGGGAGGGGGTCGTGGCCTGGCAGCCCAGCTTCCCGTAGCTGCTGGAGAGGGATGGGGCCAGGGCTGCAGCATGGCAGCCCCAGTGGCTCTCCTCATGGCCAGGAAGGAGCAGGCTAGAGGTGGGTGGGGCTTGGCTCCAAGGGTGAGGCTGTGGGCGGAAGGTGCAGCGCTGAGGCTTGCCTTCCCCAGCTGGGCTTTCACCCATCACCCATAGCTATATCGAAGGAAGAATTCTTGGCTTGACCTAGCTGTATCTGCTCTGTGGGTTAGGTTGACCTAACTATAGCATTCAGGATGCAAAACTGTCATCACAGTCCTGAGTGACATAGTTAGGAAAACTTAATTTTTGAGTGTAGACCAAACCATAGAGTCAGAGTCACTTAGTCCTCAGTAGCAGGGGTCCCTAACTGCTCCAATGGACCTTTATGAATCTTTTGTCTTTTTTAATTGCTCCTAAATTAAGTGTCAGATTTCCAATGACATGAACAGTAAAGAGATAAATAGTGAAAACAGATGCCTCTGTTCCAGGTCTGTACTTTGAGTCCAATGTAGTTCTCATGGACCTTTACATAAGAAAAAGCTTCAGCCTCTACTGCCTCTCCTTTTGTGTACAAATCTTGAAGGACTTCAAAATCGCATACTTGACTGCGATATGTTCCTCACCCAGACAGTAAACGCATCTGTCGTGGCTATCAGTCAGAGGCGTAATCCCTGCACAAGAGGAACATGGATTCATTCTTGTAGATCTGTGATCAGACATAAGCTTCCCTTTTTTTTTTTTTTTTCCATTGTTTTCTTCTTGTCCTGCTAACAAACTAATTGAAACAGTAACAAGGCCACCAGATACCATGTAGAAACAAATTAAGTTCCAACAATAAATCTAATTAGTAAGTACTTATCTAAAAATTAGTTCAAACTAACTGTATTTCTCAGCACTGTGGTGAAAAATTTCACTTTCTCAATACCACGTTTAGGTCAACATAACCCTCCAGTAGATAACGCTAGGTCAATGGTAGAAGCAACCAGCTCCTAGAAAAGTGGATTACCTAGTACAACAGAAGAATCCCTTCCATCAATATGGGAAGCATCAACGCTATGGTTCTATGGACATAACTGCAATGTCCTTTATGTCATGGGGGGTGGGAGAGAACATGGACAACTCCTACTGAACACAGCTACTGAAAACTCCACACTCCTGTGTTGAGACATATGGACACCGTAAAGAGAATCCACATGTGCACTAATTGAAAGGAAAAAGTTTCATGAAATCAACTGAGTGTAGTTCCAAACTCCTTATAGCAACAATTTCTTTCACTTTACTGTTCACCTGAAGGCCAGTGTACCTCACAATTTCCAGTATGGGTTTCCTAACATCCACACATAGCCCCTGACTACTTGCTACTTTGTCAGCATGTTGGATTTAACTGCTTACTTAAATAAATTTCATAATGTGGATGATGCTGTATAATCTGCCTTTATTTATTTTCACTCATTGACTGACAGTCTTCCTCAAATTTCTTCTTTGGCCTAGACAGGCCAACCAGAATACTTCAAACATAAAAAGCCTCATTTCTAAGCTTGTGGTTCAGACTGAGCTACCACTGTTTGTGAAGAAATACTGCTATTGGATGTGTTTTCATAAATAAAGTCCAAAACAATTTTATACATGTAGTGCTGGCCTATACACAACTCAGTAGAAACAGAAATAAGATTGATTCAATTACTGAGTCAATTATTTTAAATTAATTAGTACCTATTTTTACCTTTTGTTAATGTACTTAGTTTTGTGAGCAACAGAATACAATTTCTACTATGTTGGCTAAACATGACAATGAAATCAAATGTTATGTCTCTTATTTCATTTGTTAAAGATTTAAGCTTAAGGAAATTATTACATTTTTATAGCTATTTATGATATTAGAGCACACTAAGTGATTCAGTATTTTGGTTTTCCAAAAATACATAGTTATTATGATACAATTTTTAATTTGTTAGCTTAAACCTGGTCTTTCCTTAGTTTGCAGAAACAAAGGAGCTTACAAACAAATGCCCTGTAGCCAGTAAAACTCATAAGGGATTAATTTATAGTTTCATCTGTGATCAGTTAAATGTTATGTTAAATCTTAAACATCTTTTAAAAAACACGACAAATAGTTCAGTAAGAGATTTTTTTCAGTAACATTACTTTAACAGAAACCATAAGATTAATTTCTATTGTTAAAACAGAATCAAACAAGTTGTGTTTAAGCCAGCATTCTAGTTATCAGACAATATTCAAAGATATTATCTTTTAACAACAGCTAAAGCACTAGTTAAAAAAACAAAAACCACAGGATTCAGAAGTAACAAAATATGCCCCATAAAACCTCTTCACTATTTGTTTATACTAAGCTGTGAGAAAGGAAGCATAGAAGAAATAAATTCAGGTTTATATCATGAGCTAATTACACACACACAGTATCTATTTTTGAGCTAGAATATACATTCAGTATAATACATGGCAGTTAAAATTAACTAACTCTTTAGGCAACATGAGTGTTCTTAACTGAGGCTATGTCTACACAATGTAGACACTACGATGGTTTTCCACAATTCGCATACCTTTTTCCGATACGTTCATCGGAAGAGGCTTCTCCGAAATTTGGCCCGTCTGCTCTGGAAGAACCTCCTCTTTCCTCGTGGAATGAGGAAGAGAGGGCTTCCAAAAGAGCATGTCTGCTCTTCCGCGCAAAAAAAAAAAAAAAAAAAAAGCGCAGAAGAGCAAACACGTTCCCTGGATGCAGCAAAGTTTTTCAGGCTACCTCCGGTAGCCTGAAAACCCCCCACAGTTTAGAGGTACCCTGAGAGTCTTCTGCTCTGGAATTTACTCACCTGTGATTCAAAAGAAGTCATGTTAGGTGGTTTTTTCAGAGCACATAATAAGCCACACCTATTTTTCCAGACATTTTCGGGGGGATAAGTTAACATGGAAATTTTATTTTGGTTGACTATTAAAGAAGCTACTGAGTCAGCTGAAATATTTTTAATTGATATATTTGATTAATGTATTTAGATTTTTTTAAAAAACTGCACATGTAAAGGGTGCATTTTAGAAATCTTGCAGTTTCATTTTTAACAAATTTCTTTCAGTTTAGCAAGGCAGATTTTTGTGAAAAAATTACATTCTGTCTATTCTGGGAAAGGGGGGATATCAAGATGCAAAGGAAACATTTGAAAATATTATAAAACCTTTTCCACAGCATGGTAACTAAAAAATGGCTTACTACCTGTCCTTTACATTTTCAATTTAAATATTCTTAACTGTAACCAATTGACCAAGAGTAATGAAGAGAAATTGAAATCTAAATACAGTTCTTAGAAATGAAGTTATAAGCACAGAAGATAGGAGCTTAGCAAAGAATTGCCAACCTAGCCTTACCTTTTGCATGACTACCATGCTGATATAAATACATGCTGTGGAAATAATATGTTATATATTGTTTTACATCCTCTCTCAATGACTGGCACTGCAAGCCTTAAGAATGCTGTTCTCAACAGCCTTCTCATATGAAGCAATTCACATTTTTCTTCTTATAAAGAATTTTATCACTGCCTCTTAAGGGACTAGCTACATCTTGTATCTGTACACAAAGAATATTTATATAGCGCATACACCATGAAAATGTTGCAAATAAAATATCCTTTGTAAGAAATAGTATTTTAATTTTCACTCAGAGTGGTTTATTCTGCAACTGGCAGCTCTATTCCACTTCATTAGTTAATAATGTAGGCATCCTAATATACGAAAATATATATGTATTATGAAACAACAGAACATTCTACACAATCACTGGATATGCGAAAACTAGGGATGTAAAAGGTTAAACAATTAACTGGTTACCCAGTAAGAAACAGCCTTACTGGCATGCTTACCGAGTAACTGGTTCACCAGAAGGCCAGGATGGAGGAAGCAGCACCCCACCTCCAGCAGCCCAGTCAGCAGGATCCAGGCCACAGTGGGGTGAGAGCAGTGCTTGGCATCTGCGCTGGCTCCAGAGCAGCCCCTGCAACCCGCAGCCGGCAGTTAATCAGTTAAACAAATTGTTTAACAGGTTAACTAGTTTAGGCAGCTTTTACATCCCTAGACAAAACTCAGCTATAAAGACATAATTCAGATAATGGGCTTTATGCTATCAAGAGCAGAAAGAACTGACTACTGATACCAGAGTTTACAGTTCCTGGAAGTACACCTCAGATTCATAGACTTTAAGGCAGGCATGGACAATAATTTTCGAAGGAGGACTACTTTGCAAATTTCTGAAGTGGACACAGGGTGCCCCAGAAGGAGCAGGGCCTCAAGTGGAAAGGGTGGGGCCAGAAGACTTCACTGCCCACAGACCCTGATTGGCCTGGGGATGGGGGAGAATGTGAAGTCTTAAACCCCTCCCCCGCCCCCCTGCCAGGGGCATGCAGCACCTAGAAAGAACCATTGAACTGTTTTGAATAGCTATTGGTTCCCTCTAGTGCTGCATGCCCTCGGTGGTGGTGGTGGTGGAGACTTCGCTCGCTCCCCTGTCCCCAGGTCTTGATTGGCCTGGGGGCAGAGGAGTGACAGGGCGGCTGCAGGCCAAAAGCCTTTTCAATTGCTACTATTTAAAAAGGGCTCCTAGCTCTAGCTCCAGGAGCTGCAAGCCCTTTAAACAGCAGCAGTTTAAAGGGCTTGCGCCTGCCAGGTGGCTATCACCACATTACTTGGCAGCCACACGGAAGGCATGAGCCCTTTAAATAGCAAGAACTGAAAGGGTTCACGCCTCCCCGGCGGCTTCCAGGGAACACATTAGTGGCAGGGCCGGGAGCTGCAATGGGCCAGATCTGGGCTACTGACAGCTTTTTGCCCAGCTCTGCTTTAAGGCCAGAAGGGACCATCCTGGTCATCTAGTCTGAACACTGCAGGCCACAGAACCTCACCCATCCACTCTTGTAACAGATCCATAGCTACTAAAAGTCTTTAAATAATTATTTGAGAACTCCAAGTTGCACAGAAACCACTATTTTAAAGCTATACCATTTACACCATTTTAAAGCTACAAGAGACCTACACACCATGCTGCAAAGGAAGGTGAAAGAGTCCCCAAGATTTCTGCTAGTCTGGATAATTCCTTCCTGATCTAAACTATGGCAACCCTGAGTATCTCAGCAAAATCCAACAGCTAGAGACTTGGGAATTAATTCTCTATAGTAACTCAGAGCCCTCCCTATCTAGTGTGCCATCATTGGCCACTTGGGATCTTTACTACTAAGAGTCACAGATCAGCTACGTGCCATTGTAGGCAGTTTCACCGTACCATCCCCTCCATAAACCTATCAAGTTCAGTCTTGAAGCCAATTAGTTTTTTTGGGGGGGTTACCCCTACCTGGCTGTCCCAGATAGCTTCTCTGATGGCTAGAAACCTTACACAAAGGCCACCCCTCTACTAAATTTCAAGACCCTGATCCCCAGAAGAGACCAACAGAATGTTTTTAAATGGACAAAACATTCTTTCCTAGCCTCATTATTGGGAATGGAGGAAGGTGAGTTTTGGGGAAAGGGATTGTTGGACACTTCACCCTTGCCCCTTTTTAGGATCTTGAACAGCTCCCAGAGGAGCTGATGACTAGTGTCAGTAAGAAAGGGCCAAACACAAGAATTTAACACAAGCCTGTACAGCAGTTTATTGAGAAGTGGTAAAAGGATTACATCAAGCACATAGCCCCTATGCTAGACACAGAAATACATTAGGAACAGTATATTCCCATAAACGAGCCTTTCTTTCTCAAGCATACAGAAGCAGTTTTGTGCTGGCCATACATAGTGCCTGCCTGGGAAATGGGGAAGATGGTTATCAATCTAGTTTGTCCCCCCAGAAGCAAGGCCTTGGTTGCCTTGAAAGCCCTCTGTTTCACAGTCCCATAATCTCCAGAGTGGAATTTCACTAGCTTCTTCAGGTGCTCAATTAAGGAATCCTCACAACAAATAATGTACTTTGCTTGATTCTTATACTCTCTTTCCCCTAAAGTAATCACATGTCTTAAAAGCATGCCCAGTTACTAACTTTTAACTTATTAGTATTTTAGAAGGGGCTAGTAAGTGTGGTACCCAAATCACCCCACATTTATGCACTCAATCATTCAATCTGACTACACTGGTCTACAATTTTTTAGAAGTCGTCTGCTTCAGAGATAAAATGTGCTATTTATTATGTATTTTGATGTGCTGAATTCAAATATGACAATTAAAACAACTGATTGGCTACTGTTTCCAAGATATTTAAGTTTTTACATTTTACGTCTATGTATATTGTGTAGATAGAGTTTTAATCATAAATTGTAAACCTAGGTCTTTTCATGTGTTTATGGTTGCTTTACATGATAATCTTTCACCTGTCCTGTTTATGTAACACTTTAAAAATCAGCAAAAGGGTTATATAAATAAAATTTATTATGAAACAAAGGCAAAAAACTATTACATAGTTTAGTCCTATTCAGTGTCTACTCGCTTCTTGGCTTGTCTCTTGTATTCATTAAATGGAGCATCTCTTGTCACTGTCCGGCAATAGTCTGCAAGCATTGATGGGCTCCATTTGCCCTGATAGCGTTTCTCCATTGTTGCAATGTCCCGGTGAAATCGCTGCTTGCGCTGTCGCTCACTGCTCCGCAGTTCGGTGGAAAAAAATCTAGACGAGAGTGCAAAAAATGTATCTTTAGTGACATGTTGCAACCAAGGCTTTTGTATGCCTTGAGGAGGTTTTCCACCAACAACCTGTAGCTGTCTGCCTTGTTGTTTCCGAGAAAATTTATTGCCACTAACTGGCAGGCTTTCCATGCCGTCTTTTCCTTGCCACTCAGTGCACGGTCAAATGCATCATCTCGAAGAAGTTCACGAATCTGAGGACCAACAAAGACACCTTCCTTTATCTTAGCTTCACTTAACCTTGGAAATTTTCCACGGAGGTACTGGAAAGCTGCTTGTGTTTTGTCCACGGCCTTGATAAAGTTCTTCATCAGACCCAGCTTGATGTGTAAGGGTGGTAACAAAATCTTCCTTGATTCAACAAGTGGTGGATGCTGAACACTTTTCTTTCCAGGCTCCAACGACTGTCGGAGTGGCCAATCTATCTCGATGTAGTGGGAATCTCTTGCACGACTATCCCATTCGCAGAGAAAACAGCAGTACTTTGTGTATCCAGTCTGCAGACCAAGCAAGAGAGCAACAACCTTCAAAGCGCCACAAAGCTGCCGCTGATGTTGGTCATAGTTTATGCACCTCAAAAGTTGTTTCATGTTGTCATAGGTTTCCTTCATATGGCCTGCATGACCAACTGGAATTGATGGCAAAACATTGCCATTATGCAGCAAAACAGCTTTAAGACTCGTCTTTGACGAATCAATGAACAGTCTCCACTCATCTGGATCGTGAGCGATGTTGAGGGCTGCCATCACACCATCGATGTTGTTGCAGGCTACAAGGTCACGTTCCGTGAAGAAGAACGGGACAAGATCCTTTTGACGGTCACGGAACATGGAAACCCTAACATCACCTGCCAGGAGATTCCACTGCTGTAGTCTGGAGCCCAACAGCTCTGCCTTACTCTTGGGTAGTTCCAAATCCCTGACAAGGTCATTCAGTTCACCTTGTGTTAGGAGGTGTGGTTCAGAGGAGGAGGATGGGAGAAAATGTGGGTCCTGTGACATTGATGGTTCAGGACCAGAAGTTTCATCCTCTTCCTCTTCCTCGTCCTCGTCTGACTCAAGTGAGAATGATTCTGGTGTGTCAGGAACCGGCAGTCCTTCTCCGTGGGGTACTGGGCGTATAGCCGATGGAATGTTTGGATAATGCACAGTCCACTTTTTCTTCTTTGACACACCTTTCCCAACTGGAGGCACCATGCAGAAGTAACAATTGCTGGTATGATCTGTTGGCTCTCTCCAAATCATTGGCACTGCAAAAGGCATAGATTTCCTTTTCCTGTTCAACCACTGGCGAAGATTTGTTGCACAAGTGTTGCAGCATATGTGTGGGGCCCACCTCTTGTCCTGATCTCCAATTTTGCAGCCAAAATAAAGGTGATAGGCTTTCTTAACCATAGTGGTTATACTGCGCTTTTGTGATGCAAAAGTCACTTCACCACAAACACAGCAGAAGTTATCTGCACTGTTCACACAAGTACGAGGCATCTCTGCTCACTTTGGCTAAACAGAAATGTGTCCCTTTGCAAAAATCAAACGCTGACAAGAGAGCACGACACTGTATGATTTCTAGAGCTGATACAGGGCTATTTGTTCAGCAGAGTGACGTAAGCTTCGTTATGATTGCATCATCCATGACTTCTAGGAATAACATGATGCAATTCATATCATGTATGACGCAATACCAGCTGCAGATTGCATCATTCATTGTTTTGCCTAAAAAGCAAGTACTGTCCAAACCCAGTCACAGATTTATTCATAGATCCAGTCAAAGATGTATTTTAGTCATTTCTGGTTTAAATTGAGATCCCTTCCCTTTATAACTCACTTATCCTCCGCCATTCCCGAGTCAAGAGTCGTATATACTGACCCAACAGCATATCTTGAAAACTAGAGCCAATCAACAATTTTAAGCATCATTTTCGTTCTCAGTGACCCAGAATTAGTAAAGTTTGACTACATTTATTTCAGAAGCATTTTGGCTGTAGAGCAGTGATCTGTGTGACATCCCTGCTGTAAAGTCACTTCATCTAGTCATTTTGGGCTCCGCAAATGGAACTTTAGTCATACAATATTTACTTTTACATGGGCCCATATTAACTGACCAATAGGTCCAGTGCTAATCATAAACTCAGTCACTGCCAGTTATTGCATCAAGTTTATTCCAATTCCCTTCTGTTTAAAGAGAGCCAGCTCCCAGAATTCTCTATTATTCAGCCATGTTTAAGTCATGTCACCTTAGGCTTACATCATTCATTCCATATGGTCACACCAATTTGGTACCAACAGGGGCTATTGCTGCTGTTTTTTAAACAATTAGCTTGAAGCAGAAACCGGGCATGGATAATTTCAGCTTAAACAGTTACAGGTTTGTTTAAGTTATAAGCAACTGAAATACTGGGTCTTATAAGTAGTAGTATTGGGTAGCCTTAATAATAAGCACGATTACCAGCCCCACTCAAATTTATCCAACATTTATAATTAAGTACAGAAACTCTGTGTACATAATTCCCAAGAAAAAAAAAATGGACAGCAACTCATCACTAATTTTACCAGGTAGGCAGCTATTCTAACTAACTGTTCTCTCAAGAACAAAGTTTTACAGGTGTAACCAGTGATTTGAACCTGGAACCTCTAGAGCTTAGTAAAGGAGCCTTCACAGCTTGAGTTATAAAGTCAGCTGGCTCTCAGCTCAGGCTGTAGAGGTCTCTTGTTCTTATCTGTTGCTGTAAGTCAGGGCTACTCAACTGTGGAAGCCCCGGATGCCACAATGATACTCACAGCACATGCTGAGGGCCGCAACTTAAGTGTGGTTACATATACATGCAAATATATATATGCAAATAGCTTCTTTCACTCTGACAGGCATGAATACAAAGCACTTCCCACAATGCCCCAGCGCTGCAGACACCCTCTACCCGTCTGTTCCAGCCAGCCCGTCCGCTTGCGTCTTTCAATGCTCACCCCACCTGGGAGGCACCTCTCCATTGTGGAGTGTTTTCCCAGTGGAGGCCATGTTCAAAGGAGCCCACCTGCGGGCCGCGTGTTGAGCCCCCCTGTAAATCCAAACCACACCGTGGGCCGCAAATAAACAGGCCGCGGGCTGCATGTGGTCCATGGGCCACGTGTTGAGTAGCCCTGCTGTAAGTCGTCTAAGTGCCACTGCATGGGACAGTGAATCACACTAGCAGTGTGCGTTACAAAGGTATGATTTTTCACCTAAAATAAATATCACAATATTTCTCCGCACCAGGAGAATAAGAAGCACCAAGATGTCTTTAAATAAGTACATAAGAAAATTATAAATGTAACTTACCACAGTTACAAATATTTACTTATATGCAAACCTATAAGAGATTCAAGAAAAAAATCATATAGGAAGTATATTGCTTCTTGCACAAACAACATCACAAAAACAGCTTTTCCTTAGGGACTGAAGTAGAACACACACAACACATAGGAACATTCAAGTTCTTTTCTCTCTCGAACCCAGGTTGAATAATGAGCTACCCAATCAAATCTATGTTAAAAAAAAGAAGCACTCCATGAGACAGCCCTGAAAATCTCCTCTAAGAAGAACTGATGTGAGACCGTGACATGCCTCTAAGTCATGGGTTCCATTTTCTGCTCTGCCACAGTCTTCCCACATGACTTTGGGAAAGTCATAAGTCACTTTATTGCTGCCCCTAAATGGAGTTCAGACAGGTCACCAGCAAAACTGGTAGCATATATATTACGGTGTACTAAAAAAGTGTCAGGGGGTAGCCATGTAAGCATGTAACATTATTTTATGGTGTGTGTGTGTGTGTGTGTGTGTGTGTGTGTGTGTGTGTGTGTGTGTGTGTGTGTGTGTGTGTGTGTGTGTGTGTGTGTGTGTGTGTGTGTGTGTGAGAGAGAGAGAGAGAGAGAGAGAGAGAGAGAGAAAAATAAAATAAAATAATGATGAGCTTTTGTGGGCAAAATCCACTTCCTCAGACACTAAAAAAGGGTGGCAACTTTTTTTAGTAGTTGTGGGGTATGATGTGAGGATTTTACTGTATACTGAAGCAAACTACTGCATTTCCATCTGTAATTTTTTTCATTCTTCTGGTTCACAGAATACAAATGAAAACCAAGAACAAAACCACCTTGTTCAAGATTGGATGTTCTGCTAAAAGCTCTGCTTGAGGACATATTTTGAAGACATTTTATGGATTGTGTTATACAAGCGGGCAGACTAGATGATTACAATGACCCCTTCTATCTTGGAATTTATGAATCTGCGAGTTCAAAACTAATACACAAGGTCCTTACCTTCTTCCCCTTTAAAAATAAGCTCTGTAGTTTTAGCAACTTTAGTTTATACACTGAAGAACATAAATATCACTTTATCATTACTACCACAATTAGACAAAAAAAAAAAAAAAAAACACACGTGACTCCTCTAAGGTAAAAAGCATATATAATTCAAAAAGGCCTTAATTTAACACTGACTTCACCCCCCTGCAATGTAAATATTATCTGCCAAACAGTAACCCAGTTAAATATGAATTTAATACACATTGTGTAATGAACACCCTTGCATTTTCAGGCTCAAACATATCTGGATTCTTGACAGTGCCATAAATTACTCTTCATCTGGATTTTCACGTAGATTAAATTACTATTTTCCTCCAATGTGTGTTTTTCTTTCATTTCTTTCCCTAACAACTGCAGTTTTCAGAGACATGGTACTTATTTCAAATTGATCAGATTATCTGACAAAGTTAGCCCCAGTAAATGAATATACAAGGCAGTGATTCAACTCCTCCCCAAAAACACTAACTACATGTGTTATCTGAAATGTTCATAGTTTACTTGTACTTTCAAAAAGAAAGAAAAGGAACATCTGAAATACCTTCCTACACATTGCCAAACATTTTAAGTTCTCAGACAGCAGCCTATTAGAATTTTTTAAAGGACCAGTTCTCTGATCAGGCACCACACTATCAAAAGCAGGCCCAAACTCATCAAATTATGGACACCGCCTTACAAATCTCTCTTCTAGAAAATAAAACTCCAGAGATTGATATAAGATTCTTAAGTCTTATTATTTCCACTGCAAGTTGTCTATGAAGAAGGCAAAAGAATAATTATCCTTAATATATTTAGATTATTAGAGAAATGCAATACTGAGCTTTGGAAAGTTATTCATTTTTCAAATAGAATAGCAGGTATGTGTGTGAGACTACTGAAATATTACTTTACTTTAAATTGCATATATTTATTTATACACCAGTGTTTAATACTAATATTAATGATTTAAAATACTTGGTCTATCACATCATGAAAAAAAATCACCTTTCTTCAGAGTCCATTATCTACAACCTGATTTCAAATCTGTTCATCATTTGTGCTGTAAAATTACTGTTGATTACATAAGGACAAATGAAATTTTTCATACCACCAGCTTTCTAACAAAATTACCATTTTAGTAGTACTAATTGGAAAAATATTTTCATCGTACTATGTACTACATATTCTTAATGAGAGATATCGCAGTATTATTCCTTTAGACAAATAATGTAATTCGTGTTGATGGAGCCACATTAAATATAGCAACAGATTATCTCCACATGACGACAAAAAGCAAACGTATTCTCAACAAGAGACCTCCCATATTAGTTCCTGTAAGTAATTTAATGTCAATGGGGCTACTTTCTTCCTGCTTTCTATAGTATAGCACAGCTATTTTTCATTGTTTGTCTAATCAACATTCAGTCAACTCAAACTGAAGTGACAAGAAGTCAAGTAATTTTTAATATAAAGGCACTTCAATTTTTGTAGTTAATTCATGCAGGAATACGTTGAAGTTTTTAAAACAATGCTATGGTTAAAATATATTTTAACTAAGGATGTTTACCTGGTTAACCAGTAAGCATGTGTCTTACTGCCATGCTTACCAGCTAACTGGAGCCGCCTCCTCACTCCACAACGACCCAGCCAGAAGGGCCACAATGGGCGGCAGTCCCACTGCAGCCCCTGCCATCCGCAGACGCAGCGAGTGGAGGCTAGCACAGCCCCCACTGCCTGCAGCCAGTAGTTAATTGGTTAAATCGTTTAACCAGTTAACTCTTCTGGGTCCTTTTTACAACCCTAATTTTAACTATTTTGCCCACCCTGGGAGCAGCAGGACAGCCAGCAGCAGCTACCCCAGGGTTGGAGCTAGCTCCCCCACTAGGAAGGCAGGATAAGGGACACCAGGGAGGTGGGCTGGGCTCTGGAGTGGAGTAGGACAGTGTTTCTCAACCAGTGGTACGAGTACCCCTAGGGATATTCAAGAGAAGTCCATTGTGTAGAGGCATGCATTTTCAGAAACAATCTTTATTCTCAATGGATCAGAGAAGTTTAACAATTTTCAGAGTATAGTAGATCTTAGGAATGGCACACTCACATGCTCCAGTAATTGTTTTCTTGGTTAATACAAATAACATTTCTCAATAAAGATGACTGGTAATTAAAATATAAGTTATCTATTATATTTTAGAAATGTGCATTTGTCTGTCTGTCCATCTTAGTGTCTAAGAGTTACTAAGTGTAGGGCTATTTACATGTGGGAGGCGGACAGAGGAGTTTGGTACCAGTTTTCTCGTGGAGTGCCCCAGAGCACCATGAAGTCACCACCGACGCTGGACCGTGGATGTTAGCAAATGATGGCATCCCGGATTACAGAGGTAAAACTACTTCCATGTGACATGACAGACAAAAGTAGCCATTTAAAATACCATTTTTGTGTCCTACCTTCCTGTTCTAAGTGGAAATAAAGGCAATGCTTCTCTTACTCATAGGAGCTGTTCTCTCAGAGCTACTGTTCAGAACCAAGTCACATCACAGAAACAAAATGCAAGGTTAAAAGCAGTGCTCCCTTCCATCCCTTGCCTCTTTTCTAAGGAGGCTCTTTGCTACAAGTATTACCTTAAGAACCCTGTTGGTAAGATTCAGGCATACAATTCAGCTTTACAATCTAATACAACCATCATATACTTACAAATATTTAGAATATTTTATCTATTTATTGTATTAACTGCTTACATACTTACTAGTTTCATACAAGATTAAGGTATTTTAAGATTCATACAATTCAGATCACATAGTTATAGAGCTACAGTGTATCCACTCTCACTGAGTCTGGGAACCTGAAACTTTGGCACATAGCATTATACCTTTTTATTCGAGGGAAGCAAAAAAGTGGCCTAACTGACAGCATCTCTGCCTGATTTTCTCATCTGTAAGAGCACAACAGATTACAGATGTCTACTACCAGCACTCATCAATATAGTGGAGTGGCAGCCATGATGTGATAAATAGACTGCTGGTGGATCAATCACTGCAGCGTTGATCCACCACGTAGCGAAGACAAGCCCATAGTATGAAAGACTCACAGAAATAAGAGCAAACAGACTACTAGTATATTGAATGGGGAAAAAACATGATTCTACACAAAACACACTGGCAAAGACAGAAATGAAACATCCTAAAAAAAAATACAGGAGGCTCCCGACTTGCGACACGATTGGTTCCTGGGGAAGCGTTGCAAGTCGGGGGCGTCGTAACTTGAACCCTCACTTACGATAGGCGCTGTGCACCATCGTAAATGCGGGCTGAAGATGTAAGTCGGGGGGGGAGGGTTGTAAGTGCAGGGGGTCGGAACTCGGGCCGTTGCAAGTCGGGGGGCCTCCTGTACTTATTAGTTAGAAAACTTGTAAATTGTGATTTAAAAATTTTTTTGTTTGTTTGTTTGTTAATAAGGTCTCTGATAACATTTGGTATTTTTTCAAGAATAAACTGCACAACAGGTTCAAAAGACGTAACACAGATCTCTTCTCCATGCAAGGCATATAGGTGAGCTTCCTAAGTTTCAGAGTAACCTCAGACATTTCTATTTCTTTCTTTAGACAGAAATAACTTTCCCATGAAACACATGACAAACTCTAATTCCAGAGGAGCAGTCTATAGTAAGATAAAAGGACTTTACTTCTGATTGGCCATCAGACCCAGATGTTCGGACAGATGAAACACCTTCAAAACGACTTCCTAAATTAAATTAAGTGAGGGACTTGGATCACCCAGCTGTCCTGAAGATGAAAAAATAATAACTTCCACTGCCTTTGAAGAGCTGCTGCTATAGTAACGGACTTTGTGCAGTGGCGATGACAACAAAAGTCACAACACTTGTGTGGAAGCTGACAGGGCCATAGATTGTTATGAAGATATCAAACACATACACAGAAATAAATCAATTCAAAGTTCTGTTGGGATATAGAGGCTGGATTCCTAAAAAGTTTAACCCCTTTCCCTCCCAAAAAAAACCATAACATGCATCAGTAACCACCCAGGGCACTGGACAAAAATACCAGCATCTTGAAATGTCTTTGTATAACAACCTGGTTCTAAAGCAAGTTAGCTAATTACTCAAAATTTGGAGACCTTCAATAGTAATTAACAGAACTTCAAAATGTTCTTCTTTGGGCATTTGATCACTTGACTGTGATCACTACATCTGACTCCTTGCCTGTTTATAGGATTTAGGGGTAGAGGAAAGAGAATTTACTCCTGTTTATCACTAACAGAAAGTTTGTGCACATTTTATCTGTGGCTCACAAAGTACTGTCAAGCAAGCAACCACTTCTTGGGAGGAAAATGGTAGACCTCATGAGAATACACAAGAAATCAGCATCTTGGAAAACATTCTTGAAATGTTAAACATAGATATAGCTGTACAAGCAAAAAGACTTGGTATGTTTAAGTCTAAGAACCTTCGGTTTTAAAAAATGCACCCAATTAAGTACCAGTAAGTGCCCATTTTGTTTTCTAAATTGTTCAGAGCATGGTACAAGACAGACCAATGAATTTCTCTCACATAAAATAATAAGAGTATTTTTAAAAACCTGGGTAATAGTTTTGATGACACTGTCCAGAAATCTCTAAGCCACTATGCTGTTTAATGTACTTCTCAAGAAAGCCCCCAAAACACCCTTCTCTATATCAACGAATAAGAAATTCCTTACCTGATATTTTTTTGCTAGCAGCTTCTCTCCTCATTCCCAACTCACTTGTGGAATCTGGATCTGCTCCTATGTTGTTGCTATAGGAACTAAGCCCTATCCCCTCACAGCCATAGAAACACATCAGCAAAAAATTAACATTACAACAATAACTTTTATTAACTAAAGCAATTTCATGTTAGAAATGGAGCACCCACAAGGACACTCCTCGAAGAAGGGCTGGGCATAACCTCCCAGTAAAGAAGAGCTACTAAACAATATCCATCTAATCACCATACAAGGGGAAAATATTTTTTTTCTTGAAGAAGAAAAAAAAAAAAGTAAGATTGTATACTATTACTGTTTATTAAATAGTGAAACTACCACTAATATTACAACTAAATATTAATAAGAAAAGAGAATAAAGTTGAGGAAATCTCAATGGGATAACTCCATCTCAGACCAAGGCAACTGAGAAAGCACTGTGCAGAAAACTTCAGGTGAAACAAGACTAATACTAATGGGCCAAACAAGACACTGCTATGAGAAATCACCAAAGTCACAGGACTAATAACACACCTACAGTGGTGAATACATCAGGACACTACTCAAAGAAGAAGGCTTAAATCTTGATTTTTACATCACTTGCTCTTTAACAATATGTATTGCTACCGTAAGGTGGCGACTCTCTTTTGCGTCCCAGCATCTCAAATTCGGCTGAGATAGGTTCTGAGTTCCTTGGTCAAGCATTCCCATGATGGAACTATGACTTTGGGGGGAATAACGGGGTGGAATGTTTGACACCGTCCTGGCACACTGGTCCAAATCAAACCTCCATGCCTTGGCAGAGTGAAGGTTAGTGGCTTACAACAGCAGGTCCCAGATTGTGCTCTTAAGTCCCATGCTCTGATAAAGCAATGGATAGTGGCTTGCAGCACCAGTGCATAGATCATACGTCAAGGCTTCTAAAAACCTATCTATAGCATTTCTTGAACTTCAGTGCTTGCAGAACTTCTTCACTGGTACAGCGGGCTGTGATGGATGGGAGGGGTGCTTTCCTTGTCTAAACATCTCAGCAGTGAGTACTGCCTATAAAGGGTTTAACTCGGAAAATTCCTGAAAAAAATCCAGAAAGTGTTGGAAGGGAGCCAGGAGAGCCGATGGGAAGTGAATCTGTTTTTCAATTCAAATATTGCCTGTTTCAGTCAGCTTTGTGTGAGAGAAGCAACAGAGGCTGCGAGAAAGATGGAATGAGCTTCGGGGGCAAAAATGAAATTTACAGTAATAACCATGTGTAGGAGAAAAAAGAAAACCTTGATGCAACAAATGTAAGTAGATAGGGAATGTTTATTTAGACGGGATCAGGTCATCTTTGTTTTGTGGTTTGGTTAAATTCCTCTGCACTGAGCCCATGTGCCCACCATATACTCTAACTAAAGCTGAATCTCAGGGAAGCAATTCTCTGTGCTTTAATTTGTTTTTCTTAGTTGCTTTATAACACCTAGCAACCAAGTATGCTTTAGCAAGTGTATCTTTTTGTTTTGTTAATAAAATCACCTTTTCAAAGACTTGTCCTGGAAGGTAGTAGGAGATCTGTGTATACATGCCTAAGAACAGGAAGTCAGCTGTCAGAGATTACAGTTTGTTTGTTTTCAAGCTCTCCTATGGAAAAGAGCTTGGGGTACCCCTGTGGAAGAAGTTCCAGAGTGACTCTTACAGGGTTCAAAAAGGGGTTTTTTCCCACTTAGGTGTTAGCAGTCTACCACTCAAGGCCAGGGGAATCACCTGTGACCTTGGGGAATCACCCAAGGCCAGGGAATCTGTTACCTTGGGGAGGTTTTAAAACAGAAGCTTCTAGAGGCAAAGTATTTTTAAGGTCTCTTGCGTGTCCCCACCTTCTGCACTCAAAGTGACAGAGTGGGGAACAGCCTTGACATGGACCATAAAAAAGTCCCCCTACGGGCCACTGCTCTGCACAGAATTTCGGGCCTCCATGCTCTGGTGACTCCTCAGCTGACAAAAATGTGGGTTTTTAAATGATAAAATGAAGTTGCTACTGCACAAAAAGGAAGAAAAAATAAATGTATAAAAACAGAAGTGGACAAAGGAAACCTGAGCACCCAGCTGTTCCACCACTGTAACCAGAAACTGAGGTAACCTGAGTTGAAGGCAAAGGCTTAACCCTAGAACCTTCAGGACCAACATTGGACCATTTCTGAATTCCATAGGTAAGAGACATTACACGTTTGTCATGAATAAGAAGAGAAGTTGTGCATCAGCAACACCGGTATCTAAGTGATAGGAGTGGTTTCTGGAACTGAATGGCTGGACAACTACAAGGTATCTCCTTCAACATCAAATATTGCAGCAAGTTTGAAATGCAAGGTACAGTATTCATCATCATAAACATTGCTAAATGTAAAATAATTTAATGATCCATCACATTTTTGTTAATAGGATCCACTACAGACACAACCCTCTTCAAAAGAAGCAGGTGATGGAAGCTGGGTACAATTTAAGACCTTTGCTTGTTTTAACCTTCACTGGAAGCTTTTACAATTTAGAATTGTTAAGCTCAAAATTACAATCTCTATTTCTCTTCCACAAATGGCTCCATTACACTGTACACAACTACGGCTTGTCTGGTCTCTAGTCTTATCTATAAGAATGTGAAGTATCCCCTTTTCAGTCAGGAAAGGAGTAACAGAGACCCATTTGCTGGGGCTTCCTTATGGAAACCCTTGCTGTACTACTTTCTATCATTCTCCCCTACCAGAGAATTAAGACTCACCAAGCTTGTAAAACCGCATACAAATTTTCCTGAAGTGGGCTTGTGAGAGTAAAAATCTTATTCAGGCTTTGAAAGATAATAACAGTCCTATTAAGTATGCCTATTCACTATGGAAAGAGCTGAGTGAGGCAAGAGAGCCAAAGAAATAGTGGAATCAGAAACAGTTCCTCTTTCACGTGTTTGCACAATAAGATCACTACAAAGTTCTGTGATTTACTCGCCATCTTTGTCATCCCCTTCTCACCTCGTGCGACCTGTTGCTGCCATCCAGAGTTATAACATAATCTGGATAAGAAAAGGCAACGGAGCAGACCATGCCCTCCGACCAAGCAATAATTAACTGGAGTTAAAGATAGCTAACATTTTTTTCTTTTTTTCCCCCAACCATGATCTGAGTTGACAGTGCATCAGAGCAAAAACAAACTGATTTCATCTTTGACTGTTCATTCTGAGCAAAAGACATAATACAGGGTTGGGGGAACCCACAGAAAAATCAGTCGGGGGCCACCCACAAATGAGAAGCAGGGGAAAAAACTTTCACTGGCCCCCAACTGAGGAGAAAGACACTCCCCACATTTCCCTCACACATCAGAGCCTGGGGCAGAGGGGGAAGCCTAGTAGATTTTGTGCGCTCAGCCTCCCAGAGGCAGCAGGGAGATTGGAGCACCAGCACAGGCACCCCAATGCAGGAAGGGGAGAGAGGGGGTGGAGCCTCAGGGGCCAGATCCAGGCAAGCCAAGGGCCACATCCAGTCCAGGGGCCTGAGGTTCCCAACTCCTGACATAGTGGGAAACATTATTTCAAAGAAGGAAGTGGATGAACTGGGCCACAAAGTCTCACCTCGGTGTATTTGTGGCTATCTGCCAGATTACCATAAAGGAGCCCCAATAAATTCCAGATTGTCATATAGCGGATGCAGAAATATTTTTGTGGTTTGGTTTTAAAGCAGGGCAATGCTTGATCCTTATCTGTTTATGGACTTGTTATTTAGTGATTACCCAAAATTAATTTTAAAACAGTCTCCTTCTAAATTGAAGTAAGTGCGTTGATGAAACATTTCCCCACCATTTTTGCACCCTGAATATTTCACTCATTTTATAACTAGAAACTAAGTTAAAATTAGAGCCACTAATTAGAGTGAATAAGAAGTTGGGCGCAAAATTCTACAAATAGGCATGTGGACAAAAAAAATCTTTCCTAAAGTACTAACAGCATTAAGTCTAATTGGCCACTAGCTATTAGTGCTCAACTGCCAAAGGCAGTGTAACTTTCAGTAAATTTCATTTATAACTGCTCACTTGAATATTTTTAAGAGTGAGCCAATTTTCAAAACTAGAGAATTAAGAAGAGGACACTGAATAAGAAATACAAGCTGCCTGAATGTATTATATCAGTGGTTTCAGCCCATACATTAATCTTCTCAAGAATGAACAGGTTTCGGTTATTCTTCGCAGCTGAAGAATGAAGCCTTTTTGTATCATTTTTTATAAGAAAGTATTTATGTGCACTGTTTGGCATTAAGATTTCCTTTATTTTTCCTCCATGTGAATGCTTCAAACTTTTGCTAGTACAATAAATCTGTTGTATTAAATCTAAACCTGATTAATGATGCACTGTATCCAGCTAAGTAGAATTAAATTAGTGTGTAATTGATTAGTGTGTAATTGAAGCAGTGTTGTAGATTTACCAACTTTAATTAAGATGGCTTATTACAGATAATTTACGTTATAATATAAAACAGAAAATAGAAGCATAGTGAAGTTCATCTAAAGCTTAACATAACATCAGGTGGACAACCTTATAGATTAGAAAGGCATATAAACTAAAGCCTTGCCAAGTTCTTTAAGACGAGTAAATCATAACAGTTTAAGTCCTTTAAGAATGGCAAATTGCTGCTTAACCTTTTACCCTGGATTTTCTAAGCAATTAGACTGTTTATATTAATTTATTGTAATAGACTTTTCTAACAGAAGTGGATAAATCTACAATTCTACTAAATTAACACCAAATCAATTTAGCTCAAATGCAACAATGCAATCATACTAAAAACAGGAGAAGTCAATGTACACTTAATATTACTAGCCTCTAAAAAGTTAACACACAAAATCAAATACACTCATAAAACTGAAATTTATTGCAGATAACTTTCAAAGAATACATATTATATTAGAAGTACAAGAAAAGCAGAAACAGTATCTCAGCTACACCACACTCTGGCAGTATCTGCAATTTTCTCAATACTCCTGGAAGTAGTAACTACAGCCCAGAACCTTGGACACAAATTCCATGCTCCCATGAGTATACCACCATAATAATTATGTTCATAACCATTCATGCTAATGACATAGATAATAAACTTGCAGTAAGTAATTCATGTATTGCCAGGTCTTACTATGATGTTCACTACTAATAGTTTATTTACAGTACAAGTTTAACTGAATTTTTTTACATCTTAAATTTATAGTATAAACAAAGAAAAAACATTTAGTTTAATCAATTCTAATTTAATATCCTTAACTACCAATGAAGTTATTGTAAAATAATTTCATATTAGAATTCTAAATCGGGGCAAGCCAGCAGGGTTGAATCCACCAATGAGCCAATTTTATTGATGCAATACATCACTAGGATGATCAGAAATTATATAAAAACCTTAGAGTAAATTAACAACAAAAATGAGGAGTCAAGATGGATTGAGTGTTTTAACATCTATATGTTTTTCTGTATGGATTGGTTTGAGGTTTTTTTAAAGCACAGATATAAGGAGTACATGCACCGTCTATTTTTACTACATGCTATCTTGAGAAGTGTATCAAATCTAAACCTAACAGAATTAATTAAAATACACTTCAATGAATAATTGACCTATTTACCTAATTTGTTAATACTTTATCTATAGTATGTTTCTATTATCAAATTCAAATTTGACAATTTGTCATTTTGCAGTTTTCTCCAATCTTAACTTATAAATTTTCCTTCACTACACATTCTACATTTAGCTTAGCAAATTTGAGATGAATGCATTTTAATCCATTTTAAAGTGATTGTTTCTACTGGAAAACTGCCATAACTTGTCTTACAACCGACACATATTACTACAGCCTCTATGTCAACACACAGCAGGATTACCCATATTTCAATACCTCAAACAATAATGTACAAATCTCATAGCACTCTTTGTACTTCAACATTGATTGTCTCAGAAAAATGTATTCTCTCTAGCAAAAGTCCTTTCTAACATGGAAGTAAATTAAAATTTTATATTGTAGCAATATGGGTGAGATCCAATAATGTTTCTCAATAGACATGAAAGGTTAGTGTAAATTCAATAATGAGAGAGAAGGGTGGAGTGTTTTCAGGGGAAAAAGAGTCTGTAAAGAAGAATCTCACCATTGTTAGTGCAGATTGTAGCCATGTGCTTCTTTTATTTTCCATATATTGCTAGTCAATTCACCCAATGAATATACTGTATTAACTCCACTTAATTATAAGCCGTATTGTCAAATCCATATTACAAAAAGCTTGCAGGAGAAACTACTACTGTGGACTTCAAAGCAACCACTGAGCTTATTCTACATTGTTTAATAAGGGAGTATACTCCTGGCCTCTCACAAATCCAAAAGTTGCCTGAGCAATTTGGGTGCATCTATCTTGCAGCTGGAAAGTCTCTCAGTCCAGGCAGACTGATTTGCATTAGTGGATTAGTGCATCAAAAATAGTTATGTAGATGTTCTGGTGCAGGCTCTCAAATCTACCTGATCCCCTGAGCTTCTGAAGTCCTCACCAGTATGTCCACATTGTTGGGTTTGAGGTTTTTTTAAGCTCAAACCTGTCTATCCAAATTGGAAGACTCACTCCCAGCTGTGGTACAGACATACCCTGTAATATTGTAATAATGAGCATAATAAAAAAACCTTAAACCGTATACAAAGAAAAGGAGTCCACCCACAATCATTTACAACTGGGTGACACAGGACTGCTTGGTTTGGGGTTTTTTTAAAGTTGTTTTAACTGGGTCCTTGTGCATTATTAACTAGATTTACTGACCACAGTCCTGAACCTCCGATATGATACACATGTAAATCCCCCTGAGGTCAACAGTACTCTATAAAATACACACAGAGATCCCCATTGGCACATCATATTAAAATATCATGGCCATCTCAACAAATTATTCAACATCCAAATATTGAAGATTATTTCAGGAAAGGAAAAGATACATGTGGCTACTCAGGAAGAATTATAGTCAAAATATATTTGATTCCCCTTCTCTCCATCAAATTGTCTCTATTCCCAAGTGAAGACAGAGGTGGTCATGTGATCCACAGCTATGTCTTGTACATATGCAATTTGTCTTTTACTGAATATATTCAGTTTCTCATCATAACCTTAATGCAGGCACACTGCATAAGTGTAGAGCTAAGTTACTAGCTCCAGGATAAAAAGGCATAAAAACAAGTTGTAATAATAAGTGAGCAAAAGACCAGAAACATATTGTGAATAAACTTAAGAGAAACCAAAAAAAAAAATGAATATATCTAGTAAGAAAGTGCCAGATCTAAGAACAATTTCAAGAAAAGTAATTACTGAGAGTAATTTCCAGTAAGTTATAATTCGGTGGGATGTTCTACATTAACCTCAACCGACAAATAGAGAAAATACATAAACGTTGTCCTAAAATATTTTATTATGACACCCAAAAAATAAATTGACATAGTTAGAAAAATACATGTGAAATTCATATGGAATTGGAACATACCAAGAGTAAAATTAAAATCTTTGTAGTGCTTGAAAAAGAAAAAAAAAAAAAAAAAGAAAAGAAAGGACTATCTTCGCCAAACATAATGGCTACTGTACTGTTTAACCCAAATTATGTCTTGGAACAAAGGACAATGTGATCAAATATTTACAGATTGGGAAAAAAAGTCAAGTTATTAATATAAATAAAAAACACAGCAGTGCAATGAAAGTCAACCAAAAAAATAGCCATGGTTTTTAGTGTGCTGAAATTATTTTTTTCATAAGAGAAGAAATAGCATTTTCAAGGGATAGTTCATATCTGATCATTATTTATAAAATCCCATATATTATACCAAATCCCATAAAAAGATACTAGGAGACAGAAACAAGATTAAAACAGATCTGTCAAAATTGCACTAAAGAATTTCACACATTTCAAGGGAAACAAAAATTTTAAAAAATTGACTTTTGCATTCCTTTTATTTGGATATATAGGTATGTTTCATCCATTACAAATACAAAGTTTTGTTTTATTTAAAGAGGTATATTAAGTAGACATGATGCCTTCTAACTATCTTCTAACACTATAAAAGGAGCAGTGAAAATATGCTAGTGTTAAAAATATAATGCTATGAGCACAGAAGTTTTGACAAGAAACGCAGAGATATCTAGGGAGTACTTAGTTTTCAATGAGTTAAAGTAAGTATTCCATAAACACACTCCGCCTGCACTTAGTCCTATCCCATCAATTGCTCTATTTTAAGTATCCACATACCCATGCTCCAGTTGGTCTCTAAATAAATCATCCTTCCGTAAGTAAGAGAAACTGTTTGCATTCTTAAATTATGAAATTTAGATCAATGTTCTGGCACTTGAAATCAATATAACTAATGGACCAATTTCCAATCAATCTGATACAAGTAATTTGTAATAAGCATATATGCCTTTTCACTACAATGCTAACTAATGAGTTTTTTCAATGACTTCACTATGAATACTACAGAATTTAAGCAAGGTTAGAACGTACATTTATAAAATGAAACAACTGAACCTTAGGGAAATTTTGCCCATGAGCAGAGACACAGAAGGTCAAAATGCTACAATTCACCAAAGAGATTCAAATAAACAATCAACCTTTCCAGTTACTTGAAAGTAGGTCAGTTTTCCATTGTTTAGTCTTTTGACATTTGATATATGGTGGTGTTTTTTCAAAAGTTTAGGAACTGAACTGATTTCTCTATTAAGTTTACACACATATTACACAACTCACCACAAGTCCAAACACTCTATTGAGCTTTCAAAAAAATTGGCTGAATGAACAAACCTGAAATTTCAAAGTTCAAGAATAAAATTTCTTTAAAAGTTTAAAATCAAATTGGCCAGATTTTTAACTCTCTATTTCCCATTCTTTGGGAAATGACTGAGCTGTAACAGCAAGCTCTATAACAGCCCTTTTTCCCTTCCCTTAAACTCCCAATGGCATATTGTGGGGCACTTAGCTGAAATGCCATATGCTCTGGTGATCCCCTGTTAATCTGTTGGGGGTGTTTTGGCTAGTGGCATTTAGAGTCTTCCTCCTAAGACTGCTGTAACTGTAAGTTCCTTTGAGACAAAACTAGCCACTGACAGGCTCGGGAGGCGCCAGAGTGACCCTGAGCCTCCTTTTCACTCATTTCCTGAAGTCTTGTGAAAAACACCACCAGGACAAATCAAAGGGTCTGATCCATGTAGTAAATTATTATGTCACAACCACATAATCTTGTTTTATGGAAAACATTCCTTCTGATCAACAACGAAGGGTAAAACAGACCAAACCAAAAGAGGCTAAAAATCCTAACAAAACGAAAGGTCTTAGGCTACACAGAAACACATCGCTGCCACCCAGTAAACCCACTGCAGTTGGTCAAGACACCCTTGCGCCCTCATTCCCTTCTTCCGCACTTGATGAGGAAATTATTCTAAAACCCACTAAAGAGGGAAAACGGTAATGTCCGCAAAGCACGGAGATCACTTTTAGGGACCTCCACACTTTATTTTAAGAAGGGTGCCTGGAGAAGGCAGACAGTGAAAAATAAAGAGTACCCTCTACTCAAGTCACTCAGCAACAGACATAGCAACCAACAAAGTTATAAGATATTCTGTACAGCCATAGTCTAGTAAGAACAGAAAGGAATTTGCACTTTTTGTTTGCCTACACTAGGCATCTAGTATTCCAAATTATTTTGTATCGTGTTGTAGTAACACTGCTGAATTGCCAATATCCATTTCACAGAGACTCTGAGTGGAACAAATCAGGAGTGCCTGGTATTTACTGCTTCTATTCATACCAACAAAATGCTGCTGCATGTGTAACCCACACACCTAGTGTGAACGTAAAAAACAACAAATGGTGTGGTAGCACTTTATAGACGAACAAAACACGTACTGTAGATGGTATCATGAGCTTTCCGTGGGCACAACCCACTTCTTCAGATGACCAGACTTTCATCTGAAGAAGTGGGCTGTGCCCACGAAAGCTCATGATACCATCTACATGTTTTGTTAGTCTATAAAGTGCTACCAGACCATTTGTTGTTTTTTTAAGTTTATCCTGTACAGACTAACTCGGCTATCCCCTGAAGACACCTAGTGGGACTCACTGTCCCATGCAGTGGCACCTAGACCACAGCAACAGATAAGAACAAGAGACCTCTGCAAAATGGGCTGAGAGCCAGGTAGCCTTTAGCTCAAAGGATAGAGGCTCCTAAACTAAGCTCCAGACTGCCTGGTGACGGTTACACATGTACCCCCACTTTTTAATTTTACAAGCAGCAATCATTAAGTAAGCATTTTTTTTAAATATACAACATAGGCAACATAGGCAACCTGCAGTATTATTGAGGCTATTTAAGAACAGCTCTGCTGAGGCTGCCTCGACACATAATGTGATTGAAATCTCTTGCAGTGCTCATTCAGCATATTCTACAGTAAAGGGGGTTTTATTTAAATTGCTTTAGCATTAAAATCCCCTTTACTCCTGAAGCCAGCAATAACTAAAACAAAACCTACAACCGAAAATAACCAAACCAAATAAATAGACCATTTATACTCTTCTCCTGAAGTTGTCACACAGCCACTGTACAAGTCCAGGAACCACTAAGGAAATTGCAGCCACTCTTATCTGCTGCATCAAGGTAAAACAAAAAGGTGAAAAGTGGTTTCTGAGATAGCCACAACCAATATAACTACCCTTATGAGTGCACAGAGGCTACATAATTAAAAGATGGGCATTATCATCAGCTAGGATAGGTGCTCAAGTCCTGTCTGTAAAGATACTTAATATCTTCAAATCCCAATTTAGTGGTTATTCTTTTTCAAGAGTGCAGTGTTGATCTCTTCACTATGTCTTCAATTGTTTATTCTTAAGAGATAAAAGCTTCTTATATACACATTAATCATAACCAACATGAGTTTCAGACAAAGAAGTTCAACATTTCAAGATTTAATAATACCACCATAGCCACCCAGACAGCTTGACGGAGAGTGCTTTTCTTTGCCTCAAGCAGTTTCAAGTTTGAACATTGTTCAAAACTCTAATATACAGAGCCAACAAAAATAGCGTCACACTTTGGCAGTGATGAAAGGGAAGGTAGTAGAGTCGTGGTGTCCAATACGCTAGCCACTAGCCACATGTGGCTGTTTAGCCGATTGAATGTGGCTAGTTGGCTTAAACAATGTGGCTATTTGGCACATCACAGTAGTAGAGAGTGAGCAAAATGAGGAATGAACTGGCTCATCCTTTAGTCCTCTAAATGTAGAGAATGTGCATTGTGATTTAGTGTCAAGAAAGAGAGTCATCTCTCTCTGGCTTGAGCTATTTGACTGGAAAGGTACCTCAAAGCTTATCTACAGGATAAAATAAGGAAAACCACACAGATAAAATGGCAACCAAGATTCAAGATTGAAATAGTGAGCTAATGTCATACAACCCACATGTGGATTGGCTATAATTATCCAGGCTCCGCATGGGAGCCTGTTTTATGATACAGCTCAGACAGGGCTGCATGTAGGACAAAAGAAAACGCCTTTCCTAGCACTATCACCACAAATCCAGGATATTTAGCAAATCAATTTAGAACAGTAGCCTTCCTTTTATTTATCGGAGTTTTAGCAGGCTATACTAGTGACCTTTACTGTTAGCTGCTTCTGAGGACAATTTAAAGTCTACATACATCAAGAACCAGACTGTGTGTGAAAAGTACTGACCCACATAATGGGTGGCCCAGAGCTACACATACAAGCAGTAGCTGTTAGAAGGATTGTGCCTCAAAAGAAGCCTCAATTTCTCCTTTGTGTTCCCAAGGATGCAGACACAGTGCTTCCACTGCACTATGGTAGTACAAAGACGGGATTGGGTCATGGCTCCACCCCCAGTAACATAGTCATAGAGTAAACAGAGGCAAACAGAGTTTACCCACTTCTCCATTAGGCAATACTGAGTTTAGTTTAGGTTAGTTTACCCAATTCTTTCTTATCTTTTTTAAAAACACTGCATCACTGCTCCTGAGACTTTACAACTTTACATACCAATACAAATTTGGTACATTCAGAGAACTAAGGAAAACCAATCTGCTGCAGGGTGCTACATTTTAAGCACAGTAACTGCAATCATTTCTGCACCAGATTGGGGCAGGCTCTCTGTACTCTCCCTAATTTGTGTGGAAATTCAAAGAAGTCACCCTTTATAAGCCCCGTATGATCTAACACTAAATGAGCACTTAGATGCCAGAGGTGGGTCTGAAAAGCTAACAATTTCTATTTTTCTAGAATAACCTGAAGAAGCAATTACAGAAATCTTAAATATTTACAAATTTCTAATTTCAAAATCGTTCTCTTTAATAACTACATTTTTCAGTTTAATGCTAATTTGAATATCATTTAATTTCAAAAAGGGGAATTACACAAAAATGAGGAGGTTAGTTAAACAGAAATTAAAAGGCACAGTGCCTAGAGCCAAATCCCTGCAAGCTGCATGGAAACTTTTTAAAGACACCATAATAGATGCCCAACTTAAATGTATACCCCAAATTAAAAACATAGCAAGAGACCTAAAAAGAGTCACGTGGCTTAACCACCATGTAAAAGAAGCAGTGAGGGACAAAAAGGCATCTTTTAAGAAGTGGAAGTCCAATCCTAGTGAGATAAATAGGAAGGAACATAAACACTGTCAAATCAAGTGTAAAAATGTAATAAGAAAAGCAAAAAGATTTTGAGGAACAGCTAGCCAAAAACTCAAAAGAAATAACAAAATGTTTTTAAGTACATTAGAAGCAGGAAGCCTGCTAAAAAACCTGTGGGTCCCCTAGGCGATCCCGAACTATAAAGCGCAATCAAGGGCGATAAAGCCATTGAGGAGAAACTAAATGATTTCTTTGCTTCAGTCTTCACGGCTGAGGGCGTTGGGAGATTCCCAAATCTGCACCGTCCTTTGTGGGTGATGAATCTGAGGAACTGTCCCGGATTGAAGTGTCATTAGAGGAGGTTTTGGAACAAATAGAAAAACTTAATGTTAACAAATCTCCAGGACCGGATGGCATTCATCCAAGGGTTCTAAAAGAACTCAAATGGGAAATTGCTGAACTATTATCTGTGGTTTGTAACCTATCCCTTAAATCGGCTTCCGCACCTAATGACTGGAGGGTAGCCAACGTGACACCAATATTTAAAAAGGGCTCTAGAGGCGATCCGGGCAATTACAGACCGGTAAGTCTAACTTCAGTACCTGGCAAATTAGTCGAAACAATAGTAAAGAATAAAATTCTGAAGCATGTAGAAGAACATAATTTGTTGGACAAAAGTCAACATGGTTTCTGTAAAGGGAAATCCTGTTTTACTAATCTATTAGAGTTCTTTGAAGGGGTTAACAAACATGCGGACAAGGGGGATCCAGTAGATATAGTATACTTAGATTTCCAGAAAGCCTTTGACAAGGTCCCTCACCAAAGGCTCTTGTGTAAATTACATGGCCATGGGATAAGAGGAAGGTCCTTTCTTGGATTGAGAACTGGTTAAAGATAGGAAACAAAGGGTAGGAATAAATGGTAAATTTTCAGAATGGAGAGGGGTAACTAGCGGTGTCCCCCAAGGGTCAGTCCTAGGACCAATCCTGTTCAACTTATTCATAAATGATCTGGAGAAAGGGGTAAGCAGTGAGGTGTAAAGTTTGCAGATGATACCAAACTGTTTAGGATAGTCAAGACAGAAGCAGACCGTGAGGGACTCCAAGAAGATCTCACCAAACTGAGCGATTGGGCAACAAAATGGCAAATGAAATTTAATGTGGATAAGTGTAAAGTAATGCACATCGGGAAAAATAACCCCAACTATACGTACAGTATGATGGGGGCTAATTTAGCTACGACAAATCAGGAAAGAGATCTTGGAGTTATCGTGGACAGTTCTCTGAAAACTTCCACACAGTCTGCAGCGGCGGTCAAAAGGCAAATAGGATGCTAGGAATTATTAAGAAAGGGATAGAAAATAAGACCGAATATCTTACTGTCCCTGTATAAAACTATGATGCCCACATCTTGAATACTGTGTACAGATGTGGTCTCCTCACCTCAAAAAGATATTTTGGCCTTGGAAAGGGTTCAGAAAAGGGCAACTAAAAGGATTAGGGGTTTGGAACGGGTCCCATATGAGGAGAGGTTAAGCGACTGGGACTTTTCAGTTTAGAAAAGAGGAGACTGAGGGGATATGATAGAGGTATATAAAATCATGAGTGGTGTGGAGAGGCGGATAAAGAAAAGTTATTTATTAGTTCCTAAATAGAAGAACTAGAGGACACCAAATGAAATTAATGGGTAGCAGGTTTAAAACTAATAAAGAAAGTTCTTCACACAGCGTGTAGTCAGCCTGTGGAACTCCTTGCCAGAGGAGGCTGTGAAGGCTAGGACTATAACAGAGTTTAAAGAGAAGCTAGATAATTTCATGGAGGTTAGGTCCATAAAAGGCTATTAGCCAGGAGATAAAATGGTGTCCTTGGCCTCTGTTTGTCAGAGGCTGGAGAGGGATGGCAGGAGACAAATCGCTTGATCATTGTCTTCGGTCTACCCTCTCTGGGGCACCTGGTGCTGGCCACTGTCAGCAGACAGGATACTGGGCTAGATGGACCTTTGGTCTGACCCAGTACGGTCATTCTTATGTTCTAATTCAAATAATTGCTTTTTTTTGTTTTTCGTTTTTGCAAATCCTTCTCAAGATAAACACCATAGTGTTAAATCTCACAATATAATCAAATGTTCTTCATTATGATCAAAGTTCTTCCCACTGAACTTAGTTGCTTAGTTGTTTTAAACAACTTCAAATATTTGGAAAGAAATCATGATATAATATGATATGACACAACATTTTATATTTAAATATATGTGGGTTTTGAGGTTTTAACCAAAAAATTAACCTCGGCATTTACTACTTATACATTGATACTCATAGGGAAATTCTGCACTACACACACACACCCATGATTTTCTTTGCTTCCTTGCACAAATTGATTTCTGTGGGGAAACAAAAAGAAGCTGCTCCACTCACCCTACCCTGGCAGCTTGGGAGCCCAGAGACATCTTTTTAGGCAGACTGGAGAGAGGTAAATCACTGGGGTATGTCTACACTCGTGGCCTCTTGCGCAAGTACAGCCGTTCTTGCGCAAGAATACGCAGAGCGTCCACATTGCCTGCCTGGTCTTGTGCAAGGAAATTTACAGTATGGCGTGGTAAGAGAGGGCTTCTTGCGCAAGAGCTACACTCTTTTTTAACAGGTGTAAGCCCTCTTGCGCAGGGGCCCTCGCGCAAGAGGGCAGTGTGGACGCTCGGCAGGGATTTCTTGCGCAAGAAAGCCCTATGGCTAAAATGGCCATCATAGCTTTCTTGCGCAAGAGAACGTCCACACTGCCATGGATGCTCTTGCGCAAAAGCACATCTCCCACATGGCAGTGTGGACGTTTTCTTGCGCAAGAGTTCTTGCACAAGAACCCTTGCACAAGATGTTCTTGCGCAAGAAGCTGCCAGTGTAGACATAGCCTGGGAGTGGGGTGTCTGGGAATACCGTGGCCTCCAAAGGATGTTAGTCTCAATTGAGCAGGAGTGGGGAGGAGGAATGGAGATGGAGATGGAGTTCTCCTTCCCCCTTACTGAGCTCCCATGTATGGCTTAGATCAGCCCCCATGAATCCCTTGCTGCAGGAAGCTCTGCACAATAGGAGGGAACAGGGAATCAGGGTGGAGGCTCAGGGGAGAGTGGTAAGAGTGGGGGGCGGAGGTGGATGCATGGAGTTTGGGTGAACAGAGGAGGCAGCTCCATATACAGTAATCTCTCCCCCCCCATCTGTGCGCCTGGGACTCCCTCACAACCCAAAACCCCCACCAACCCTAACCCTCTGCATCATGAACCCCACACACTCAGACCAGCACCCCACTAAGTCATAATCAAGCATACCCTGAACTAAGAATGTGAATATGTGGTTAACTCACTAATCAAGTATTCAATAGAATTTTTATCGACTACTTGATTAATTGATAAGGCAGCCCGGCTCAGGTCTGGGACTTATCCCACTGTGGCTCTGCATTTTAAAATGTAGTAAGAGCCGGGCTACCTGCCTGCCCAGTTCTTAGTACATTTAAACTGCAAAGCAGCAGCAGCAGGGGTAGGTCCCGGACCTGGCACAAGCCAACACTGAGCTGGGCTGCCTGCCTGGCTGGAGCAGCCTCTGTCCACAGCCCAACTGAGCCGCCACAGACAGAGGCTGCTTCGCCATGGCAGCCGCTGTCCCAAGGGTCCCAGCAGACAGGTGCTGCTGCAGGAGCAGCTTCTGTCCGTGGCCAGCCCGGGCCACCATACACAGGGGCTGCTTCATGGGGGTTAGAACATAAGAACATAAGAATGGCCGTACTGGGTCAGACCAAAGGTCCATCTAGCCCAGTAGCCTGCCTGCCGACAGTGGCCAGCACCAGGTGCCCCAGACAGGGTGGACCGAATACAATGATCAAGCGATTTGTCTCCTGCCATCCTTCTCCAGCCTCTGACAAACAGAGGCCAGGGACATCATTTCTGTCCCCTGGGTTCCAGCAGACAGGCCTCTGTTGGTGCTGAGCCTGGGCCCACCGCGGGCAGAGGCAGCTTCACGGCAGCCTCCCCTAGCTCCTCTTCCTGCACTGCTCATTCTGATAGAGGCAGCAGCATGAGGAGGGGAGTCAAGGCGGCACCACAGAGACGGCGCCGGGAGAACTGACTTCTACGCTGGCACCCCCCAGCAGAGCCGGCCCAAACTATGGGCTGACCGGGGTACCCGATTGTAAGGGGCGCCGCACGGTGCTGCCGGGCCGGGTGGGGGCGGGGCCGTGCATGTGCCGTGCGCCCAGGGCACAAGAATGAGCAGCGTGCCCAGGGGCAGGGCCGCGCATGCGCCCGCTCTGCTCCCCAGCACCAGCTCCTACTTCTCCCCCCGACTTGCTGCCTCTGTAATCAGAGGCAGCAAGGGGGCAGGGGGAGCGAGTAGTCAACTACATTAGCTGATAAGCCTAGGCTTATTGGTTATTCGACTAGTCGACTACTAGCTTACATCCCTAACCCTGACTCTCTACCCCAAGCAGCACCACTCTCCAGCCCCCCCCAAACCCTAACCACCTTTACCTGGACTCCCCTATGGACTTCCCCTGCACCCAACGCTTGCGCATCCAGATTCCCCCTTGCACCCAGACCCAATGCAAAACTGCCAACACCCAGAGACTCTGGTACTCAAAAAACAAAACAAAACTGAAAGTTCTGCATATTTTAACTCTCAAAATAAATACAGAAACACAATAATATAACACTGCTTTCAATTATTTTGTTAAGTTATTTCAAAATATTTGTCAACAAATAACTGAAAGTGGCATGATTATGTTGTGTTATTTTGACAAAATATGCAGAAGGATGTGGGGGTGGTTTTTTTGGGGAGGGGGAGTGCAGAATTCCCTCAGGAGTAACAACTTTGTGAGGACACAACAGTGAAAAATGAGCTTGCCTTGTATACTTGCTATTCATAAGATATTATCTTGTAGAATTCTCATTCTTAAATATCGTCTCCTTAGAATGAGAATGGCAAAATATTCCTAACTCCAAGTTTTTACACACCCCAGTAGCAGTACAGAGTGCGAGAGAAGCCTTTATTTACTAGATATTGCACATCACCCCTGCTGTATAGAGGCTGCCCTCCACAGCAAAAAGCAGAGCTCTTGCAGAGAAAAGCAAATCCCAAAATAAATAAGACAGAACCAAAACAAATGTTACTCAGAGATAACTGAAAATAAATCAAATCGTAAATGAAAAGTAACTCCAAAAGTAAACATCTAAACTATGATGGGAGGTGGAGGGTGGGGAGGTGGAAAAATGAACTCAGAAAAGGAGATCACCACACAAGCAGGCATATAAAAGTTGCTGTTTTCCTCTTTCCAAATATATCAGCTATACAGTCAGAATTTTCACACCTACAGAGCAAGAAGTTTGAAGGATGTCTCTCAAGAAAAGCTGAGCTGCAACATGCAACAACAAAATGGTCAATGCCAAAAATGTGAGCTGGAAGAGTTTTAAGATATCTGCATGAATCAACATTCAAGTCTGTAGAAGAAATAAATAACTGGAAAGAAAGGAAGTTGATCAATGGGGAAAAAAACTTCACCCAAAAACAAAGAAAAATCTATTTTGGGAGGCTGGAAAGTTTGGACTCCATAGCTCGGGAAATGGGATCTGGAGTAGAGAAATCAAACCAAATTCTATCCAGGAGAATCCAAGCAATAATAGTTTGTAAATGTGTAGACAGAGGAGCATGTAGTTGCCTGGGATGTCTGTGATGGAAAGATCACTGAGACAAGGAGTGATGATTCCCTTGCCTTGAGAAAACCTAGTTTATGAGAAACTAACAGTTAAATCCAGGCAAGTAAAGGTAAACAAATTACCAGCTTGGGGAAAGAAGTCCATACTGGCTTATTTACCACACTGCAAACTGTGTCACTTGTAAGTGTATTCCTTCCAGTAAACGGCTTTGGAAATGTTAAGAGCACCACCCTTTTGCTTCAACAATTCCAAGGCATCGTACCTAGAGGTCTGTATCCTGCCAGGAGCTTAAGCTGTTAAGCAGAAAACCATAATGGTACCAAACATGAAGAAAGAAAAAAGTTCAATGTTGAGGAATTGAGCCCAGAACCACCTTCCAAATGGCACTACCACCATTGAAACACCCAGAAAAACGTTGACACACACAAAGCTAACCACTGATGGGGTGAGAAATCTAAACTGGAGTTCATATACTGAGAAAATACTGATGCTGAAGTGTTATAGTAATCCCAAGGCAGAATGCAGCAAGAACCAAAGAACAAATATCAAGTCACCAAAACAAGCTGTGCTGAAAAAAAGCAAATAGTGTAACACAAATAACGAACGTTAAAAAAACATTGGCGACAAATACCTCATAAACCTGGAAAAACAATAACAGAGGAGTTTCATCAGGCTCACAATAAGGAGATAAAACATAGGAATGAGAATGCTGAACAGATGGCATCTTTAAAAAATTATCTTATTCATCACATTTGAAGTAGGATGCTCTGAAACAAATTTGTTATATAAAATCTATCACGACTACTATACATTACACATTTAAAAGCATATGCTACACAGCCAGTGCTACAATTTGACAATATTGCTGAATCTTGATTGTTGAACACCCTGTCTATATTCAGTCACACTGATTAAAACATGAGTATATGATATGTTGATTCATAAGTCAGAAAATAAAGCTACAATTAAAAAAAACTTAAGTGAGCAGGGCCCATCCAATGAACATGTGAGAACTGCACTTGTGAATGCATGTTGGGTTCATGCTTATTTTTAAATGCCCAAGACTGATATGCTGAACATTAGATACTGATTTCTAGAGAGGAAGGGGTTGGACATCTATCTCTGTCAATGTGGTCCAAACCATCCTTTCTCTCAAGCAAAAAGGACTAGTATCCACCCCACTGTAGAGTGCTCATCCTTTCTCCATACAGGATGATAGTCATGAATGGGAAAGGAAAACAAATGAAACAGGCATATCTTCAATCATTTACCTCATCACCCTCATTTCTAATTTTCATTCGCATTATTGAGATTTTTTTAAATACATATCATTCTTAGTTAATTCACTGGGCATAAACATTGTTAAAAAGTTTTATAGATATTTTACCCCTTTCTTTTAATTTAACAGGGATAATGTTACCCTAGAAAAAAATCTTATAAAAAAGGTGCAAGTCAAAACATGCCCAGGGAAACCATGATGCTTATTAACATATCATCCATTGGTGAACACCAACACCACAGTACACAGAGAGGAGAGAAAAGTATTGCCCTGTAAAATATATTTCTATTCTGACTAAGACAAATCATCAAAACACTTTTGCACCCTCCAACAGGATACTTAAGAACCTACATCTGATAAATATATAAATATTGATCAAAAGTGCATTTATTTTGAGTAAATATCCCAAGCTTGTATTTTGAAGTCTAGCCTGTGACCAGAAACATGGAGCATGACTCAGAACACTCCATATGAGTGCTTTAAGCCTAGGTTCCTGTAACCTACATACATTTTCAAGAAGATATTAGATAGATAATCTCAGGTAGTTCTTAAAAATGAATAGTGAAAAAAAACAGTGAAATTGCAAAATTATTATTTGTACATTGTAAAATAATATGGTTGCATGGTTATTTTTTAGAAATTTCTCAAACATTTCTCAATTTTTTTTTCTCTTTAGATATCTGTATTCCCCTCAATTTCTTTCCCTTCCTCCCTTTTTTGCCACTGACTGTAATAAAATGAATGATGATTGTTGAGAGATTGGAGAGAGTGATAAAAGAAAACATTTTTTAGTGATATCAAGTTATTACCACTTATCTGTACGACAATAGTCCATAGACACTCCAACCAAAATTGAACCCCCATTACGCTAGGAACTGTGCCTAAACACAGTGGGTATATACTAGATCTACACTGCAATTAAAAATCCACATGACTCAGGCTAAGAGAATGTTTAATTGTGATATAGACATTTAGGCTCAGGCTGGAGCCCAGGCTCAAAGACCCTTTGAAGTGGGAGAGTCCCAGAAGTCAAGCTGCATTGTAAACCCAAATGTTTAGTCCACAATTAAACAGCTCTATAGCCTGAGCCAGTTGTGGCCTTGCTGCAGGTTTTTCATGATTGCCGTATAGATGTATCTAGTCAGACAAAATCTCACCCTGAAGTTTTAGGAGCAATACTGACCTATATAAGAACACACATACGTAGCACAGTATAGTTCTATTCTATCTATACAATTTATTATTGAATCAAATCTAAGCCACTGTCCATAATTTGCATGCGCTAGATAAAGACAACAGCTATACCAGGAACTGAAATATTTTCTCTCTGTAATGAGAAGTTAATGATTTCTGGGCTCAGAGCAGAATCAGCATGCTGAAGCTATGTATACACCACAGCCTATGTCCCCAAAGCTTTATGTTGCTGAGGGATGTTAATATTCCACCCTGAGTGACATAAATTCCACTGACATAAGCACTCATGTATACAGCACTATGTTCAGGAGGGAGAGCTTCTCCCATAGGTATAGAGTGTCTTCATTACGCATGTAAAATCCTGATGAAATCAGTTAACTGGACAGCCTAACATTTAAACTGGTTAACCAACTAAGTGGGATTCTGGGCAGGAGATCGCTCTATCCAGACTGGAGCAGCCTCCAGCCTGTAAGGCTCTCACTCCCAGACCTACCTGGAGCTGGCTGCCAGGGCTCGTTGGCAGCCCCTCACAGGGGTCCAAAGGATTGGAGCAGCCCTCCACCCATGACAGGCCACGAGCAGGGTCTGCTCCCAGGGAACCAGTTAACCACTACCCAGTTAGCATCACCTGGTGAGGGTGATGCTCATTAGGAAACCAGTTAACCATTCACATCCCTAGTATAGATATGGCCAAGCAATTGAGAAAACAGTACCACACAGCAGTACCAATTACTCTTGAGGGATGTCTGCGTAAAAAAAAATTAAAAATTCTCAAAAAGGTAAGCAGATGGCAGGTGACATGTGACTCTACCCCATGCCTCATCTCGGAGAGAATTATTACCCCCCAGACTATACCCATATGTAGAGCCCTGCACAGATACAAAATGTATATCCATATCCATAAAAACGAGCTGCGGATAACACATTGATATCCACAGATGCAGGTAGCCATGGATTTGCAGGGCTCTTCCCACAGGCATGACACAACTACCCTTTGCTTCCCCATCATTTTCTGTGGGGAAGCAAAGAAATTCAGCAGAGGGATACCAATTTTGTGAGCATGAAGAATTCCCCAGGAGCAACCAATACAGGTTGTGCCTCCCTAAACTGGGACCCTCTGGTCTGGCAAAGCTGGACCATGAATGTTTCTGGACCAGAGAGCCCTGCACTGCAGGAGTGGGGAAGAGGGGAAAGAGGGCAACATCTGGCAAATCTGACTAGGGCCAGCAGCACACCCGGGGTCACATGACAGGGGACCTTCTCTGGTCTGGCAAATCCTGTATTTTGGGACTGTTCCGGTCCAGAGGGTGCTGGACCAGGGAGGCCCAACCTGTAGAAAGTGATTATACAAGAAATTTCATCTTTTAGAATACAAGAGCGTGAGACACACTTCCAAATTTTTTCATAAGAATTTTGAAAATTTTGAAAAGAAATTGTCATAATTTTTTGGAATTAACAAACAAAATCATTTTTACCAGTAAATGTATGCAAAAAATAACCAAGCAAATGCAAGTTTAAGTTCATAGGGCATATTTAGTGGGCACATGATAAACAAACTGAAGAGCTGGCCTATTGTGAATTAAGTGAGCAAGCAGTTTCGGTTTCAGTAAGAGATGAGTGAGTGCATCAAGCGAGTAAACCTTTTCTGAAACATGGATCTTGTAAAACAAAATACAGAAAGAAATATTAAAAGATCTCCTTTACTAATTTCATGTATGACACTAAATTAATAACCGGCACTGGCAATGTTCAAATTTGATAATTTTTTAAATTTAACCTATGTTTTCTGCTGCAACTTCTGTAGTCAGATCCAAACAAAATAAGTATAGGTGAAAGAAAGAGAAAAAAGGAAGTATATAAAAATCATAACACCATTTTTAACATCAGCATATCTGAAAAATTCAAGTGCATCTTCAATTCTTCATACAATACTTGAAGATTAATTTCAAAACATTCTACACATTTTAACTCTCCATCTCTAGCCTAATCATTGAACTGCAATCTTTAAAAGCGTGTGCACTTTTTCAAGCAATTGCTTACTGCTTGAAATGCAAATTTATATGGAGGACTCATTTTTCCCACCTCAAAAAAAAAAATATGAAGGGCTTTCAAAAGCTGTTTTACCTTCTCGTTTATATCGGGTAATGCACTGTATTAGCATAAAGCAGTCAAAACTTTTTTAAAAAAATGTATTAGATAGCTAACTATGTAACCCCTGCCGTTATAAAAGACAGTCACCGTGTTAGAAAAGCATTCCAAGTGACAATTTCAGTAACTCAGCATCTCTTTGTGGATAATTAGACTTTTTATGAATATGCAGATTTTAGGGAGCTGATTGGCTTACAAGTCTCCTTCTTCAAGATCATCTACAATAAAAACAATTGTATTATCAAACAGTGGGCTCCCTGTCAAGTTTACATTCAACATTCATCTTCAAAGCACAAATATAGGTCACACAAGACAGTTATCCTCTGTTCAACCTTTTCAAGGGCATAGATTAGAGGACGAATATTTCCACATTGGAACTGTGACCCAGTAACACCAAATTTTCTTTTAACAAGGCTTCACAGATTTGAGAGGAGGGTGTTTATGGTGTCCATTTTATCGAAGAGCAGAAGTTAAATTGCAGAACACTAGCACCATCCAGTGGCAATCTCTTTATTCAAAGTGCAAACCACTTTTTTCCTGATAGTGCATGAGAAATAATTAGAGCTTAAACAAGATGGGCCTGCAAGGAATCTACATTCTGGGATAGAAGTGAAGAAAGCACTGGAAACAACTAAGTTAAAGAGAGTAATTAGATCTGAAATACAACTCCTGGATACAATTTACCTAAATTTACACATAACAAGTACATACTTACAGTGTAAAACCATTTTAGTACTGAAAATCCAACTAATAATGTACATACTGGATTGCCAGAACTTTCTCCTAAACCATCAGTCTCGTTGTGTTTTGACTAGAGTCTGAACCCAGTGTCTATCCAGTGCATGCACCAACACGCTTCTGAACCTGGTCCTTGGTATGGTTTTGTCTGTTTTCCTCTGATAAGTCTTGATCAGTTTTTACCTATTTACTCTGCTGATGGCCTCACTTTCCCATTTCCTTTGAAAGCTAAAAGTTCTTGGGGATCAATCACAGTTGAGGCTTCCATTCAGGCCAGCCACCTGCATGCACTTATGGCAGAGATGAATACCAGAGAAGCAAAAACAAACTTGGCCTGAGGAGTTCTTACCTGAGGCTCTCCATGTGAGTACCTCCCACATAAACCAGCATTATGGACCGCCTCAGGAGTAGGGTGAGGAGGAGTGTGCGGACAGCACAAGGGAAGGTATATTTGAAGTAATGCAGTTTACCTCTACTCTACTGCTCCTCTCTGCCTCAGCCACCTGGACTAGTTTGGCACCCATCCTGTTGTTCATGTCCCTCCACATTAGGAAACATTGTACGTCTTGTTGTCTCTAAAACAGAGATTGAGTCCACCTTGATAGCATGATCTTCTCTGCGCTGTTCACTGGGGTGTTCACACAGTAAAGGTGAAGATCAACCTGCCACTTCAAGACTCATCCTTTATCACTGTTGCTAAGATAAATATATTAATGCTTGTTAAGCACTTAGATCCTAGGCTAATGGGGGGGTACAGAAGTACACAGACAAATCTGAATAAGGCTTATTTTAAAAAACTTTGCAGTATTGTACTCAGAGGCCAGACAAAAAGCTGGTGGAAGTTACCAAACACTTCCTATGTATATAAAACCACACACAAATACTGAGACTATGTCTACACTACCAGGTTATTTTGAAATAATAACTCCCGAAATAACTATTTCAAAATAAGCTTATTCCTCTTAAAGAGGTGTTATTTCAAAATAACGAGCCCTTTATTTCCAAGAAAAAGGCGTGGTGGTATGGATGCTCTGCTTGTTATTTCAAAATAAGTCCCCGGTATAGACATGCCCTGAGTGTGTACTTTTATACTGCCAGGTACATTCTTCTAATGCATGGACTACATGTGTTCGCACCCCTCCTAGACAGGCTTACATCTATAAGTATACTTCACATGAATCTCTCTACATGTGACACGATCCTGACATTCATGTACCATTTAAGCTAATTTTAGTCACTAACAATCCGTGATAGACTCTTTCATTTGGATTTAACACTTGATAATATAATGCTTTTTGGTGCTTGGACTGAACTGGCACTTTAAGTTTAGTGTTTTTTTTCTGTATCTAATTAAGATTAAACTTAAAACCTCTAATATGGAAATATATAGTTAGGACACCTAAACAACCTGCAGGGACACTATGCAAAACCATAAGCATTTTAGAACTTGTGCCGCCAAATTTGATCAACCTTGATTTTCTGATTTTTTTCTTCCTCCTTCATAGCATCACAAGAATTTCCTTTTTAATTAAAATTTAATCCATTAAAACTGAACAAGGAAGTCAAGGAGAATGTGATATTTCTACGCAGATGAAGATGTTACTATCAGCTTTACATTTAGGGTCCAGTTCACCAGTAGAAGAGCACAATTGCCAATTAATCTGGCTTTACAACTGCTTTGTTTGCAAGAAAAATGGAACAAAGCTGGAACATACACTGAAGTTGTTCCCTCCTTCCTACCCTCCAAATTTCTTCTCTTTGTACCTGTGCACACATGCCAAATTCCATGTCCTGGAAAACTGCAGTATACATTCCAGCTGCCTGCACTGTTTTTATAAAACAATGCATCAGAAAATCTTACTTAGCTGTGAACGAGTAGTCAAGTAGATGGTTAACCAATAAGCCTAGGCTTATCAGTGAATCTTCTGGACTACTTGGCATTTCCTCCCCTCCCCTCTCCCCCCCCCCCCCCCAAGGAGGGGAGGGGAAGCAGGAGCCAGTGCTGGGGGGAGCCGGCTTGGGACTGCCCTGGACAGAGGCTGCTTCATGGCAGCAGCCACTGTCCGCGGGTGTCTGAGCTCCCCACAGACAGGGGCTGCTGGCAGAGGCTGGGCCCGCCGTGGGCAAAGGCTGCTTCACAGTAGGAATGTAAAAGAATCAAACAGTTGATTACCCGATAAGCCTAGGCTTATTGGATACAGCAGTCGAACCGACTACTTGCTTCCCCTTCCCTCTCCCCCTCCCCCGCCTATATCAGAGGCAGCAAGCGGGGGGAGAAGCAGGAGCCGGTGCTGGGAGAAGCCGGCTTAAAAGCTGGTTCCTCTCAGCACCGTCTCCACGGTGCGGTGGGGGAAGGGGGGGAAGCAGGGGAGGCAGAGGCACAGTGGCACTGAGGCCACCACAGGCAGAGGCTGCTTCGCAGCAAACTCCCCTACCCCGCTGCTGCCTCTGCTGAAGCGGAAGGGGCGGGGAGGACGGCAACGTGGCACTGTGGAGACGGTGCTGGGGGGAACTGGCTTTTAAGCCAGCTCTCCCCAGCACTGGCTCCTGTCCACCGCCCTTGCTGCCTCAGATACAGAAACAGTACTCAACAACTCGCTTTACATCCCTAATTAGAATGCAAAGGTAAAAAGTCAAACACCTATTATTACCAAAATGCTAAAAATATTTAAAAGTACCACACTGCAAAACAAAAAACTAAACAAAAACCACATATACACAACGGGGGAATTATACCTTGACAACTCATTTGGAGATTACAGAGGAATTACTAATTAGACAAAAAATGTGCTGCTAAACGTTAATATGATAATATTTAATTAACTATTTTAGATGTTTTTGTACATTTTCAAATATATTGATGTCTATTACAGAATACAAAGTGTACAGTGCTTGCTTTTTATTTTTGATTACAAATATTTGCACTATAAAGCAAAATAGTACTTTTCAATTCACCTAATACAAGTACTGCAAAGTTGAATTTACGAATGTAGATTAAATGTACAAAAAAACTGCATTCAAAATAAAGAAATGTCTAATTGTCAAGTCAGTCCTATTTCTTTTTCAACCAATCACTTAAACAAATTTGGTTATAATTTGCAGGAGATACCGCTGCCAACTTCCTGATTACAATGCTACCTGAAAGTGAGAACAGGCTTTGCTTCCTACAGCTCCCACTGGCCAGGAATGGCAATCAGCAGCCAATGGGAGCTGCGATCGCCCACGCCTGCAGAGGTACAGGTAAATAAAGCATCCCGCGGCCAGTTAGTGGCTTGCCCTTAGAAGCTATGACCTAGAGTTTGAAAACCTTTGTGTAAATTATGTTAAAATCATAGTGCCTGAAGCAAGTCATACTAGTAACAGACAAATAAACTTGGGTTCATAGAGTAGATGATGAAACCTTCTTCATAAGTATTATGACTTGTATTACAGAAGTACTTACCCAACAAAATTCAATACCAAATGGTGTGTATGGTCTTTACAGAAAGAAACATGAAACCTGCTTGTTTTAGATGGCTGCATATGCAATGCTAAGCATAAAACAAAACTGTTACTTCTTGAACTTAACTTGCAATGGAATAACACTCCCTCCGCTCTATTTAAAAGTCTGCATTAAAGTAGCATCCTAGATTCAAATGGAAGGACTTCAGAGAGAGAAGCAAATGTACTGGGTGCATAATCATAAAGTACTTCACAATGATTGAAGATTTTCATGGTAGCTTTTAGTGTTTTATTCATTTACAAACTAAAATGTGTAACAAGTGCCACCTTGTGGCAAAGATATATTAATGGCAAATACAAGTGTATCTGAATTTTGTAGAGCTTAAAGCTGATTGGTCCACTGTTTTTTCCTTTCATTCAAAAGTTTGCACAAAAAAAAGAAGTTCACAACAGCTGCCACAAGAGTGAGAAGGATTCAGAAGTGTTTTCTTTTTAAACGTCATTTTATAAAATATTCAAGCAGGTGTCACTTGTCTTACATTGACCTATGAGAAACACAGGCAGTTTCTAATTGTGGTCTCTCACTACTCAGGATACTGATAGCCAAAATGTGCCTCCTAGCACCCTGAATGCAGGAGGTTTTATCTGTCCACAAGGAAGAAAAGGGTGATGGTGCTTTATAAGTTTACCACCCCCCACCCCAACACACAAACCATTAAACAAAAGGGGGAAGACAGAGGGACTACCACCTGAATCAGGGTAAACCAGAAGTGGCTTAACTCAGGTGGGCCAATGACACATGAGAATGTTGAGGAGAGGGGTTGTTTATACCATTCCTGCCAGACAGAGCAGCCTTTCCATCCTGGAGCAGCAGCGTCCTGTGAAACTGCCACCTTCTGAAGTTTAAAAAAAAAAAAAAAAAAAAAAAAAAAAAAACACAACACCTAGAGAAGGAGGAGGCACACCCAGATATGAAAGTTTCAGGGGGTAGCCAAGTTAGTCTAACTGGAAAACCTTAAACAACAACAAATAGTCTAGCAGCACCTTAAAGACTAACAAAACATGTAGATGGTCTATTGAGCTTCCGTGGGTACAACCCACTTCTTCAGATGAATGATTTGAAGTTCAACCAGAGCCCTGTGCCAGAATGTGTTGTCCTGGAGGGCAAAGAAAGAGACAAGGCAGACGACCATCTTAAAAGAAGAATCAATTGTCCTTTATGTATTTCTACAAAGTGAAATTTAAAAAAGGGTGGTGTAGTTGAAGTAATTGTTGAATTATTTTTTACCTTTAACTTGGAAATGTGTGATGGACTGACTGCATGCCAAATAAATGATTAAAACTCACAAATACTCTTGCTAAACACACCAAAGGAAACCTGATCTAGGCATTTTTAAATGGGGCATTTGATAATTAGGAACAGTAGAGTTGGACAAAGACAATTCCATTTGCTAAGTCAACCAACATTCACTGCATTTTAGAATTACCTACAAATTACTGCCTAAATTACCAAAGCCTGTGCTAAACTGATTTGCAGACTTTGTGCACTCTGTGAAATAGGCAGTTAAGCTAAAAAAATGTGTTTGTGTAACTGAATCTTACAATAGAAAACTTAACAATTCTAGGCTTTTCCTCCCACTATTTACATTTCTCTTCACTTTGAACAGTTATAGACATTGCTTCCAATTTGTTTAGTCAATTGTCTAGTCAATTTCACTTTTAGATTTTCATGCACTAGCGAAATGCCTCCATGTTTTAATTTGTGGATACCGTACTATTAGTGAATGTTCATTAAGATTGTATCCAATAATGCATTTCATTTATTTAAAAAGATTTTTCTATTGATCTTAAAACAATTTTCATAAAAATTGGTGGGGGAGGTGATCAAATGTTGACCTTGCATGTTCCTTTAACTGAGAGACAGTGACCCCATTTAGAATTTGTGTGATCCACAATACAAAACCAGACAAGGCCACAAAAATGCATATCACTAGTTTACCAGGTTTAAAGAACTCCATGCTCCTGAGGTAATGACAAGTCTGATCAATGCTACAACGACAGGTTTTCAGAGTACAGAATCTTCTTCTGCAGCCACTTCCTATAAACCCAGGGATGGTATGAGACCTTCCAAAGGTGCAAGTCTATAGGTTTTTTGTGTGTGTACTACACCATTTGTGACTCTGGAGGAAAAAGAAAGGGAAGCAAAGGGTAAAGGTGGTTGCAAAATGTCTCTTTGTAGGCAACGTGGATGAAATAGCAAACTTGATCGGGAAGAAGGTTAATTCAGTCTTTTGTCAATAAGGTTAGGGGGGAAGGAGAGAGTTTGGCCTAAATCAGGAATGTCAAACTGGCATCTGGAGAGCCATGGAAGTTTTTTGAGGCCCGCCAGTACATTTTGAGAAAGACTGAAGTGCGGCCCGCTGGCCGCTTGGATCACGTGGCCGAGTGCAGGTCATGCTGGCTGGCCACTCTGCGCAGGGCACCACAGCAACTACTCAAGGCCAGCTGGGCAGCTCTGTGTACGGCCCCCAGCTGGGCAGCTCTGTGCACGGCCCCCAGCACGTGCTCACAGCTGTCCAGCCACTCTGCCGCGCGCCCCACCCCAGCACGTGCTCACAGCCAGCCAGCCACTCTGCGCATGGCCCCCCCCAAGCATGTGCTCACAGACAGACAGCCGCTCTGTAGGCATCAAGAGCCTGCTCACCGCTAGCTGCTGTGCTCACGCTGCCCCGGGGCCTAAGGAAGTGTGGCGGCAGCGGCTCTGGAACCCAGGCTTTAGGTGGGGAGTCTGGGGGTGCCTGCTTCTGGGGATGCATTAGGTTGGGGGCTGGTTCTGGGGAAGGGGGGGGAGGCATTGGACCATAGCTCTTTAGCATTTCCCCTTTTACAAACATACAATTAAGTGTTATTTGTATGATGTCACATACTGTTTCTCAAATAATATGATAGCATACAGTTTTTTTCTACTGAATGGAATGGAATCAAGAGTACTGTAATATAGACACACGCAAGGGGTCTGATTTGTGGTTCCCAGTTTAATTTTCATATGTCCTGAGTTAAGTACCTAACTGTACTGTGTTAATATTTATCATGATTTCCTTGGAATGTAGGCATTGCCAAATCAGCCAAGGGACCCTCTAGTCTAGTCCAGTATTCTAGCTACAAAAATGGCCAATACAAGATGTGTCACAGGATGGGGTGGGAGTGTGTTCGCATATGTCCACAAGAAACTATAGTGAACAGTTATCTCCAGATAGGGAATGTTGTTTCTTCACTCCCGTCATTTTGTGGCTGGCTTATGACCTGAAACATGAGTGGATTTTAATCTGTTGTTTATCCTACCTATGGCATTTTAGATGTTCAAATTATCAATAAGCCTTTATCCTTGGGAAAAAAAAAATCTTACAAACTTTTGACCTTACTGCTATTTAATGGCAGTGAGTTCCTCAAATGAATTGGGTAAAAAAAGTTTCCTTTCATCAATTTTAAATGTTGTCGTCATTTAAGTAAATGTAAAAAGAGATTCAATGAAGCCAGGTGTGGGTGACCCATTAATCTTTGTAATGGCATTACAATTCTTTCAGTGTTATTTCCTTTCCTTATGAATTCACTGAATTCCTTTCCTTATGCATTTCACTCTCCCTCTTCCCCTTTTAACATCTATTATGCTTTGAGCAAATGTTCTTTTTTTTGTGTGTGAAGCTGGTGAAAAGGACAGGAAAATTGAGTCTGTCTTTGCAGCAGCTATGCTAATTACTCCCTTTTCACATTTTTCAAAGTGTTAATAATTCTCTTTTTTAAAATAGGGTTTCAACCATTGGTCCTGGTATGCTCTTTTTTGTAATTCCAAGATCCATTCCTAGTGCTTTTAAGATAGAAATAATATTCGTCACTCTCCAGTCCTCTAGGAAATAATTTATTTTGATGAGATTGATTAACTTCATTAGTAGCTCACCTAGTTCATTTGGAAACAAAAAACAGGACTATGTAGCACTTTAAAGACTAACAAGATGGTTTATTAGGTGATGAGCTTTCGTGGGCCAGACCCACTTCCTCAGATCAAATTGTGGAAGAAAATCGGCATGACTATATATACCAAAGGGATACAATCAAAAAAAATGAACACATATGAAAAGGACAAATCAAATTTCAGAACAGAGGACTGGAAGGGACCATGACAGGTCATCGAGTCCAGTACCCTGCCCTCATGGCAGGACCCAGTACTGTCTAGACCATCCCTGATAGACATTTATCTAACCTACTCTTAAATATCTCCAGAGATGGAGATTCCACAACCTCCCTAGGCAATTTATTCCAGTGTTTCACCACCCTGACAGTTAGGAACTTTTTCCTAATGTCCAACCTAAACTTCCCTTGCTGCAGTTTAAGCCTATTGCTTCTTGTTCTATCCTCAGAGGCCAGGAAGAACAAGTTTTCTCCCTCTTCCTTGTGACACCCTTTTAGATACCTGAAAACCGCTATCATGTCCCCTCTCAGTCTTCTCTTTTCCAAACTAAACAAGCCCAATTCTTTCAGTCTTCCTTCATAAGTCATGTTCCCTAGACCTTTAATCGTTCTTGTTGCTCTTCTCTGAACCTTCTCCAATTTCTCCACATCTTTCTTGAAATGAGGTACCCAGAACTGGAGACAATACTCCAACTGAGGCCTAATCAGCGCAGAGTAGAGCGGAAGAATGACTTCTCGTGTCTTGCTCACAACACACCTGATAATGCATCCTAGAATCGTGTTTGCTTTTTTTGCAACAGCGTCACACTGTTGACTCATATTCAGCTTGTGGTCCACTATAACCCCTAGATCCCTTTCTGCTGTACTCCTTCCTAGACAGCCGCTTCCCATTCTGTATGTGTGAAACTGATTGTTCCTTCCTAAGTGGAGCACTTTGCATTTGTCCTTATTAAACTTCATCCTGTTTACCTCAGACCATTTCTCCAATTTGTCCAGATCATTTTGAATGATGGCCCTATCCTCCAAAGCAGTTGCAACCCCTCCAAGCTTGGTATCATCTGCAAACTTAATAAGCATACTCTCTATGCCAATATCTAAATCGTTCATGAAGATATTGAACAGAACGGGTCCCAAAACAGACCCCTGCGGAACCCCACTTGTTATACCTTTCCAGCAGGATTGTGAACCATTAATAACTCCTCTCTGAGAACAGTTATCCAGCCAGTTATGCACCCACCTTATAGTAGCCCCATCGCTGTTGTATTTGCCTAGTTTATTGATAAGAATATCATGCGAGACCATATCAAATGCCTTACTAAAGTCTAGGTATACTACGTTCACCGCTTCTCCCTTAACCACAAAACTCGTTATCCTATCAAAGAAAGCTATCAGATTGGTTTGACATGATTTGTTCTTTACAAATCCATGCTGGCTGTTCCCTATCACCTTATTATCTTCCAAGTGTTTGCGGATGATTTCCTTAATTACTTGCTCCATTATCTTTCCTGGCACAGAAGTTAAACTGACTGGTCTGTAGTTTCCTGGGTTGTTTTTATTTCCCTTTTGCCCTTTTCCCATCTTCTGGAATCTCTCCTGTCTTCCATGATTTTCCAAAGATGATAGAGGAGGTATCTGAGCCTTTAGCTATCAGCTCCTTGAGTATTCTAGGACGCATTTCATCAGGCCCTGGTGACTTATAGACATCTAACTTTTCTGAGTGATTTTTAACTTGTTCTTTTATTATTTTATCTTCTAAACCTACCCCCTTCCCACTAGCTTTCACTATGTCAGGCATTCCTTCATCAGACTTCTTGGTGAAGACTGAAACAAAGAAGTCATTAAGCATCTCTGCCATTTCCAAGTTTCCTGTTACTGTTTCCCCCTCGTCACTGAGCAATGAGCCTACACTGTCCTTGGTCTTACTCTTGCTTCTAATATATTTATAGAATGTCTTCTTGTTTCCCTTTATGCCTGTAGCTAGTTTGAGCTCGTTTTGTGCCTTTGCCTTTCTAATCTCTTCCCTGCATTCCTGTATTGTTTGCCTATATTCATCCTTTGTAATTTGTCCTAGTTTCCATTTTTTACATGACTCCTTTTTTATTCTTAGATCATACAAGATCTCCTGGTTGATCCAAGGTGGTCTTTTGCCATATTTTCTATCTTTCCTACGCAGCAGAATAGCTTGCTTTTGGGCCCTTCACAATGTCCCTTTGAAAAACTGCCAACTCTCTTCAGTTGTTTTTCCCCTCAGTCTTGCTTCCCATGGGACCTTACCTACCAGCTCTCTGAGCTTACCAAAATCTGCCTTCCTTTAATCCACTGTCTCTAATTTGCCATTCTCCCTTCTACCATACCTTAGAATCATGAACTCTATGATTTCATGATCACTTTCACCCAAGCTGCCTTCAACTTTCAAATTCTCAACCAGTTCCTCCCTATTTGTTAAAATCAAGTCTAGAACAGCTTCCCCCCAGTAGCTTTTTCAACCTTCTGAAATAAAAAGTTGTCTTCAATGCAGTCCAAGAACTTATTGGATAGTCTGTGCCCCGCTGTGTTAGTTTCCCAACATATATCTGGATAGTTGAAGTCCCCCATCACCACCAAATCCTGCGCTTTGGGTGATTTTGTTAGTTGTTTAAAAAAAAAGCCTCATCCACCTGGATAAGTGGCCTGTAGTAGACCCCTAGCATGACATCACCCTTGTTTTTTACCCCTTTTAGCATAACCCAGAGACTCTCAACACGCCCGTCTCCTATGTCCATCTCCACCTCAATCCAAGTGCGTACATTAATATATAAGGCAATACCTCCTCCCTTTTTTCCCCGCCTGTCCCTTCTGAGTAAGCTGTACTCTTGTATAGCAATATTCCAATCATGTGTATTATCCCACCAAGTCTCTGTGATGCCAATGATGTCATAGTTGTATTTATTTATTAGCACTTCCAGTTCTTCCTGCTTATTACCCATACTTCTTGCATTTATATATAGGCATCAAATCAGTATCTTAGATGTTGCCTCCCAGTTCTGCCTTGTCCCTCCTTTCTCTCTGCTATTATAGCCCACACTCCCTCCCATTTCCGACCCATCTCCCAGGTCTCCATGTTCTTCACTTACCCGTGGGCTTTGGACACCTGTCCCCGTCAAACCTAGTTTAAAGCCCTCCTCACTAGGTTAGGCAGTCTGTATCCAAATACGGTCTTCCCCTTCCTCGAAAGGTGAACGCCATCCCTGCTTAGCAGTTCTTCCTGGAATAGCATCCCGTGGTCGAGGAAGCCAAAGCCCTCCTGGCGACACCATCATCGCAGCCAGGCATTCACCTCCAGGATACACCTGTCTCTGCCTGGGCCCCTACCTTTGACAGGAAGGATCAAAAAGAATACCACCTGCGCTCCAAACTCCTTCACCCGTACTCCCAGAGCTGTGTAGTCACTCTTGATCTACTCAGTGTCACACCTCGCAGTATCATTAGTACCCACATGGATGAGTAGCATGGGGTAGTAGTCAGAGGGCCGGATAATCCTCGACAGTGCCTCCGTAACGTCTCGGATACGGACCCCCAGCAGGCAGCATACCTCCCGAGATGACATGTCAGGGCGACAGATGGGCGCCTCCGTCCCCCTCAGAAGAGAGTCTCCGACCACCACTACCTTATGTTTCCTATTCGCAATGGTGGCAGCAGACCTCCCAGCCTTGGGAGTACAAGGCTTCTCCTCCTCTGTTGTAGGAGATGATTCCTTATCTCCTTCATATTATTACAGAGATAAAATGCTTTGCTTATATGTCATGTGGCAAAAAGTCAAACTGCAATTTTAAACAATCTCTACAGAGGGAGCCTGTAATCTGAAGAATCAAATGGACAAGCTTGTTCCAGAGCGGGAAGCAAAATTCATGAACCATCTCTTTCATCACATTTACATGTTTTCTATCAAATATTTTAATATTTAGACCAAACAAATTATTTCATCAGTAATAAATAGCAAATCTTCCCAGCAACTCACAAAGCCTCCAAATAACCACAGAAGCCTTTGTTATTGTTCAGTCTCCTTTTAAAAAACACTGATAACATACCATAAAACCATTACCGTGTGTTGATACAAATTAGTTATAGTTCGTATGTGAAAACTGACAAGAGTGATAATTATATTTTACAGTTTATTCGTTTAAAATAATGTAGAATTAGTACAACCTAGAAAAACTAATAATTAAGATTAACAAAAAATTGTCTCACTAGATATTAAATCAAAGAGGGTATTTTTCTATTGAGGCTTCTATATATAACAATATGACCACAGAAATATGGAAAATCAAGATCCAAACACAAGTTATAAAAATCCAAGAATCTGCCCCCCCCCTTAAATGCAAAAAAATAGCATGTATGGAAATGGGCATTTTCTAATATTTTTATGAAAGTCTGAGTCAGTTTATTCACTCACTTTGTATGGTACCTATTGGATGTGAAGGAGTTAATATCACCTCTGATACAGGAGAATAAGGGATGAAGCAAGCGTACACACGTGAATGAGATGTGTAGCTATGAATCAAATTGCCTGGGAGATACAGAGGACCCACAACCAGACATTATAGGTTAAAATGACTGGCGGCAAGAGAAGCAGAACAGGTGGAACCAACCAGATGGCAACTCGAAACAAAGCCTCAGGGGTGTTGGGATTCTGATAAGAGTTCAGCTGGTCAGCGGAAGGATCCTTGGGACTAGAAAATCTGAGGAGCCTGGGATGGCTGACAAGGCCACACTGACATCAGAAGGGCACACAGAGCCACCTCCAGGGAACACAGCGAAGATTAAGCAATGCACTAAGTACCACCTAAAGGGTTCAGAATAACAGTATCTTGTGTCTCTCTGAGGCTACGTCTAGTCTACAGGCTTCTTGTGCAAGAAGCTTTTTGCGGAAAAGATCTTCCGCAAAAACTTCTTGCACAAGAGAGCGTCCACACTGCAAAAGTGCATCAAAAAAGTGATGTGCTTTTGCGCAAGAGAGCATCCAGACTGCATGGACTCTCTCAAAAGAAAGCGTTGATAGCTATTCACAGAATGGCCACCAGAGCACCTGTGCTTTCTTCGATAGGGGTTTTTGGTGCAAAAAGAGGCAGTCCCCTGTCCACACACCCCTTTTTGCGCAAGATCGCTTGCACAAAAAGGAGTTATTCCTCGAAGAAAGAAATAACTCTTGCGCAAAACCCCCTCTGTTCTGTTGATTTACTTGCGCAAAAACATGCTTGAGGTGTAGATGCTCTGCGAGTTTTTGTGCAAAAACTCTGCAGTCTAGCCTAGTGGTCAAGCATACTATTTAACCCAAGAAGCTGTCTTAACTTCTGGCCTGCTGCAAATTCTATCCATACATTGTCTTCTAATTGCCAGTCTCTAATCCCGTCCTGACTCATGCTTCTGATTAAAACCTGATATTACCTCTGATCTCCAATAACCCTAGCCTTACTCTGACCTTGACTCTTAGGGTACGTCTAGATTACATGCCTCTGCCAACAGAGGTATGTAAAATAGGCTACCTGACATAGTCAATGAAGCAGGGATTTAAATATCCCCGGCTTCATTAAAATAAAAATGGCTGCCACGCTGTGCCGGCTCAGCTGATCGTCGGCACAGCACGCGAGTCAAGACGTGGATCGGTCGACAAGGGAAGCCTTTGTTGACTGCTCCTGTAAACCTCGTTTCACGAGGCATAAGGGCATAAGGACCCACTACATGTTTATTCTAAGAAAACTTATGAGATTTAACAACACACCAAGAGGGTATCAATATGAGATTTCTAAAAGTAACTATAACGCTCGACCCAAGGTTTAAAAATCTGAAGTACCTTCCAAAATCTGAGATGGTCATTGGTGTACATGCTTTCAGAAGTATTAAGAGCAATACTCGGATGCAGAAACTACAGAACCTGAATCACCAAAAAAGAAAATCTTATGCTGGTGGCATCTGACTCGGATGATGAAAATGAACATGTTAGTTAATCTCATTTCCACATTTTTTGGAAGAAGTGTGGGGTAGAATTCCTCCGTTTCCTCCAAGCTCAGTGACGGATTACAGAGAACATTATACACCAACCCTGAAATTCCACCTATTCCATTGGGGTAAGGAATATATTACCCAATAAAACTTATATATTACAAATATTACTCAACACTGCCTGGAATCTTGTAACTCAAGCAACAAACACAGTATCGCAGGACTGGAAGGAACCTTGAGAGATCATGAAGTCCAGTCTCCTGCACTCTTGACAGGACATCTGAACACCTAACATCTGGGTGCTGATCCACAACGAAGGCAAGAATAATAATCCACCACCACCACCGCCGCCCCCTTGCCAGAGGGAACATAGGTTTTGCATCTTCACCTACACCAGACACACACTAGAACATTTACCCCTATTGCTTGGGCCCTTCAGGGCAGGAGGCTGGAAATGTTGGGGCTTACAGGAGAGACAGCCCAGCTGCCATCTGTTGCCTGGAGCTGCCCCCCTATGGACATTCAGGAGTATGACTGTCCCTGGTACATCAGTCTTCCCTTTCCGTTTGATGAGAAACGGACACACTCCACACATATCCCATTGCCTTGCACTACCAAACCCTGACATTGCTTTAAATTATGGTAAGAGGAAGTTGCATAGCAAATTTGGTGGTCCCAGCTCTTACCCTTTAGGAGGAGTTTTTGAAAAAACAGACTCACAGACACACACACACACACACACACAGGGAAGCAAGGTAGGGATAAACATATGAGCATAGTAAGATAACTTAGCAAATAACAGAATTTCTATTAGTCAAGTGATAACCTGTTCTGTGCAGTGCATGAAATATAGGTAGCGCAACTAGGTAAGTCTATTTAAGAGTAGCTGAAGTTATGACGCTAGCAGAAAAGACATTAAATAGGATATTCTTAATTTTAACAATTTAAAAAAATCATCAAGATGAGTCAGGTTGAGACTGGACAGCCTGTCATACTGAACCATTAGAATTCCTCCTCTGAGGAGGGTCAGATATGGACAGAAAGTTGAGGCACTGGAGAACACCTCATTTCCACAGAACAAGCAGTGTACTTTATTCATCTGTTAAAGTCAATGCTTTATGACTCTGAACTTTGGGAACTCTAGCCCTACCTCATGATATCACCACAGAGCCAAGAGTAGGCTTCTGTTGCAGCTGATTGCTCCTGGGGCTGGGGGGGAAGGGATATCACAAATTTTGTTCTGAAAAATTTACAAGTTAAATATTAAACAATGCCCTGAATTGTTTATGAAGCGTGTCATTTATCTAGTACAGCAAATAGTGAAGCAGGAACTTTATCTCACTGCTGTTTTTAAAAACTTGAATGTACTACAGTCTAAATTTTCACCCCAACTATTTGACCAAATGTTACTGTCACTATAACAATATAACACTATAAAAAAAAAAAAAGGTGAAGGCTTTAGTATGAAGTTTGAACTATTTCAAAAGGAAAAGTCTACATCACGTATTAAATTCTGTCAATATCTATTACACAAATAAAAGTTGTGTACACAGTACAACATGCACTGACCAGAATAAAGATTTGTTTAATTGTAGACACAATACTGCTTTTCAACTTAGGCTTAACCTATTTGAATGGTGATACGTCTCAGTGGTAGCCATTTTACTCTGTATCTGCAAAAACTATGAGTCCTGTAACACCTTAGAGACAAGGTCGCACATCTACATAGCAGGGCAAAAGTCAAAATAAGGAAAAGTTATTTACTTATTCCCACAATATAAAAACAATAGGCAGCAGATTTAAAAACAAACAAAAAGGAAGTTTTTCTTCACTCAGCGCATAGCCAACCCGTGGAACTCCTTGACAGAGGATGTTGTGAAGACCAGAACTTTAACAGGGTTAAAGAGCTAGACAGATTCATGGAGGTTAGGTCCATCAATGGCTATTAGCTAGGATGGGTAGGAATGGTGTCCCTAGCCTCTTTTTGTCTGGAGATGGATGACAGGAAAGGGATCACGTGATGATTACCTATAGTGTTCCCTCCCTCTGGGACATCTGGTATTGGCCACTGTTGGCTGACAGGATACTCGGCTAGATGGACCTTTGGTCTGACCCAGTATGGCCATTCTTATGTAAAAGTTGAATTTAAGCTACGCAACTTGAGCTACGTGAACTGCGTAGCTTGAGTCGAAATAGCTTAATTCGGCTTTTGGCACTGTCTACGCAGCAGGAAATAGAAGGAACAACTCTCTTCCTTCAACTTCCCTTACTCCTCTTGAATGAGGGTTACAGGAGTCTGAGGAAGTCGTCCTCCAGCTCACCATTATTTTGAAAAAACGGGTTTCAGTGTAGACACGCAACATCCGTTATTCCAAAATAACGCAACTATGTAGCTGTGCCCTAACAGATTTATTGGGACATAAGCTTTCAAGAGTAAAACCCATAATTTCATCAGATGAATTGGAGTGGAAGTTACATAAGCAGGAGTCTATATAAGGAAGAAGTTGCTTGTGTCAATGAAGCTAATCAAGGCATTTTTCACACTTTCAGATTTACAGCTTCAGAAGATGTTCTTCTATTGTATTCAGTGGGTACTGAAGGTTGAATATGTCTATCATGTCCTTACATATTCAGTCATCACAACAAATGCCCTACATTTGAACAACCTCATCTTTTAATCAGTCAACTGCTGTTGTTTATCTTTTGCATGCAAGTGTAATGCTCTTTTAAATCCTAGGCAAAAACACTTCCATTTTTAAATAAAACATTTGTTGCTCTTTTTGATAAAGCTCTCAGTACACTTCAGGCTCTATGCAAATAATAGTTTCCATCTGAACTCAGCTAGTTCACCGTAAGAACACTGAAGTCTGTGGCCTTCTTGAGAGTATCCAAGCTTAAAAACATTGAACCAAACTGACAGGTAGAACAATCAACTTGGCCAGGACACTTATTTTAATTTGCATACTGTTTATATATTGTTTAACATGTTAGGCTGCTATAATGTTTTGATTGATAAGGAAGATGGTAAAGTCTGTGCTACAATTAAACTCAGCAAAAAGAGAGAGACTAAATAATCATAACTCAATTTCACTGAAAGATTAAAAACAAGCTAATACACACAGAGAATCAATTTGCCACAATCACGCTTATGCAGAAAAGAAAGTCATCAGTACTCTTACATTCTTTTATTTCTTTTGGATGAATTGTTACATAATTTTTCTACATTTACTTATGGAACAGAAGCAGGATTGTTATAGCACATTTAAATCATGTCTGACAAGTGAAACCTTTGGTCTAGTTTTTCATATGAGCCAAATGTACCCTCTCTTCAGAATTACATGAGGGGAGGAAGGCTCTGTAGTAGTGAAATAGAAAAGACAGCTGAAAAAAAATATCAGGCAATATCTGAAACCAGACTGAATGGATGAGGTGAAAACAGCCACATGCTGGAGAAGATTTTTGTGCCAATGGTAGAAATAAGTGATGTAAGAGATGGAAAAAGAACCCAGGATCATGAGATATAATTACTTCACACTATGAAGCATTTAAAAAAGGATTTTTTTAACTAGAAATTGAAGTAAACAAGGTGATCTTATGCTTTTTGTATACATGAGATGATGATTATAAAATGGAATTCTATACATCCATAGACAAAAGAGCTGAAACATCTCCCACCCTCCCCATTACGTGGCTCTTTTTTCCCCCCCTCACTTGGTTACTATTTATTATTTAAATGCTATACTGAGAAAGTGAAGGTGCAAGTCCTAAGTACTCCTCAATGGCAACTGTCAAAGGTGTCATTGTTCTAAAACAGCAACTCCTATCAGGCCTGACAAATTCATTATACATAACATACTCCCCAGGGTGGGTAGGAAGCTGCTCCAGCCCCTACCCATTAACTGAAACCGGTAAGCCTCACCTATTAAGGATTAGGTTTACCAGTTAACTTTTCACATCCCTAGTTCAGAAACCAGATTCTTGCTTTGGCTGAGAACTAGTTTTAAACTGAGGAATATAGAAACTTCTCTGATTTATATTTCATAGAGCACTATTTACCATTAAAAGAGCATAGTAGTTGTTCTCTTCTTTCTAAACTCCATTTCAATACACAGAACTCTGATAGCTGGTTTTAACACCAGGCTATTTTGTACTAATTTGGTAGGATCCTTGTGCAATGCAAGCTATTAGACATTAGTGTAGTTAAAAAAAAATTACTGGGGAAAATAACACCTATATTTGGTTATGTATAACATTAGCAATGCATTCCTATACTTTACTTCAAATATCAGACCTCTGATAACCATTCCTGTATGGTGCAGGCATCAAAATCTACATATTAACCCCAGTAATTAAGGCCCTTTGGAAGCATGCCTAATTTATTCTTGGTGTTTTAACACCACAAAAATCCACTCCCTTCTAGATTGTTACAAAATGAATATATTTATCTTCTTTCAGACTAGAAAAGCCATAGAGCCTCTTTTGTCCATAAATGTCAGTATCCAGTTCCCTTTAACCATGAAGTTATCCATTATGGACCTACACTAAATTAACTTTCCTAATTTAACAATACATACGTAAGTGAAGAACATATTTTGTGGAAGACCAGGGATAGAGACTTTAAGCCACTACTAAATGTTTAAAAGTTCCTGAGATCTAATTTATTTAAAAATAATTCTGGTGAACCTTTCAAAGATCTATTCACTAAAAATATAAAGCACAGGAACGAAAGTCCATTATTTCCATTTTTCAGACACGATTTCAGTGGCAAATGTTCCCATATTTCAGATAAGTATCAACCAGAGACTCAACTTACCTAGTGCATTATAATACAGATATTTTGAACACCACAATTTTGACATTGGGGTTCCTTCCTAATAATAGGTTGGTCAGATGGCATTATATACAATAGAATTTCCTAAAAAGCTACTTCTGCTGCAAAACTTTAGACATAAAACTGTTTCTTAAATCACACATTCTTACCCGACCCCAAAGCACATATAAAAAAATCCTGATACTCAAAAAACAAGTTAAACTGGATTTGTTTAATATTTAACTCCAGATGCTACATTGAGGATGTAAACAACAAATAACAAGGAGTGTAAACTAAAGCTTATATGCCTTCCAAATTATACTTACTGGAAGCAATTGCGAACACAATTGCAAAGCAAATTTGACTTTTGTTAGTATGCATTTAAAATGAAATGCAGAGAAAGCAAGATAGAAGAGGGAAATGCTTTTCAAAACATAGCACAACTGGTACGAACGGTGATATAATGACAAAGCATTATATCTTCTTCATTATATTATCTTACATAGCTAAAAAAAAAAAAGAAGCAACAGAAAAACTTGGAGGGGAGAAGAGGAATTTATGTAGTAATGTCTGAAGTTACTATAACAATCTATCCTCTCTCAGTCTAGTAACTTTTGTAAACTATTAGAATGTTTATGTTTAAAGCACTCCTTTGAACTTACACAGATATCAGTTATGCACAACATTTCTTTGTACACAGCTCAGTCAGCATCACTGGCATATTAATGGGTTTTTAGGGATTTCTTGACTATCTTTTCCTGACTTGGTCAGACAACGTTTTGTCTTGTCTTCACTATAAACTGGTATGTTTTTAATCACACTCAATAAAATAAATCTATACCAAGCATGTATTTCTCTACAGCTAGTAACTACTCCATCTGACATAATTTTGCTAAGCACTAAATTAAGTGGCAGAAAATAGGTTTGCCTACTTTAGTACAACACTGAATCTTGCAGAATATATGAACCTTCACTCAGACAACGTAGTCCAGTGGATAGGACACACTGGCCATTTTATTCTTGGCTCTGCTACAGTTGGACTGCTGGAGCTTGGTGAGCACCCGCCACTTCCCTTTGTGATTGTGTTTCCCCATCCATAAAATGGGAATACCATCAGCCCCACGTGAGTTCTTATAAAGAGCTCTGAGAGTTATCGTAGAAAATCACCTAAGATCTCATCATTTTAACTTTGCATAAAGCTTAGAGAATATCGAACACTCAATTAATTCTCACAATGTTCTGTGAAAGAGATACTACTTTACTATTCAAATTCAACATAATAGCCTTCAGTATGCAGCTTTAGCCTATTATACAGGCACTATGTTGTTGTATGAGAACAATTTTTAAAAGACAAAAAAGTGTCTGTAAACTAGAGTTTATAGTTTATAGTTTAATATTTTTGGACAACCACAAAAGATAACAGTATGTTATGAACTTTAGTGTTTATATATAGTTAGAATTCCAAGATGGAAGTTGTTCTTGAGACTTGAAAGAATCAGCAGCAGATTAAATAAAAATGTTATTTTAGGCAGCACGTTTAAAGGGAAAAAAAACACTACTTTCCCTCTTTATGGAAGACTTTTTTTTAATACTTCAGGCAATAAAAACTATTTATTTTACACAGCAAAACAGTTGTACACCAGTGCAGAAATCAGAATGTAGTAATTCCACAAAATGAGATTATGGTCAGAAAAAAATGACAAACTGGATGAAAGTTTGCATAAATATAAATTGGTGAGCAATACAAAAAGGGATGGGTAGTACTATTCAAAGTGGCCAGGAAATAGGCTTATTGAAAGAACTCCTGAAATACTTAAAGTACTCTTTTGAACCGAAATGTGCACAAAATTTATTCATAACTCAACTTTACAGTGAAACTTAATCAGACCTGGAGAGGTCTTCTAGTCCCATCCTCTGCACTAATGGCAGGACTAAATTATCTAGGCTGTCCCTGACAGGTGTTTCTTTAGCTTGCTCTTAAAATCTCCAAGGATAGAGATTCTAAAACCTGCAGCACTTAGCTACCCTGACAGTTTAGTAGGTTTCTACCAACATCCAACCTAAACCGTGCTCTCCCATTGATTTAGCCTGTCTTCACCAGACTCATTAAATTGACACTCACTGCATCTATTGCTGTGGTTCCAATCTACCAGCAAGTGAAGACGTATCTTCAGTCTTCTCTGTTCCAGACTAAACCCCAGTTTTTTCAGTCTTTCCTCATAGGTAATGTTTTCTAGGGCCTGAATCATTTGTTGCTTTTCTCTTGACTTTCTCCAGTTAGTCCACATCTTTCCTAAAATGTGACATCCAGAACATGACCCAACACTCCAGTGGAGGCCTAATCAGCACGGAGTAGAGCAGAAGAATTCTCATTTCTTGCTTTAAAAAGTCTGCTAACAGATCTCATTTGATGATGTCTCTAAGATATGACAGGTCTTGCTTGTTGTTATCCCAGAATGATGTTTGGGTTTTGTTTTGTTGTTTTTGTTTGGGTTTTTTTTTTTCCAGTGTTACACTATTGACTCATTCAGCTTGTGATACATATATACAAAATGAGAACTGACTCCCGAGGAAAGAGTACTGCAGAAAGGGATCTGGTAGTCATAGTGCCTTCCTAAATGGAGTACTTCACATTTGTCATTCAATTTCATCCTATGTGTTTCAGACTCTCTCCCCAATTTGTATAGATCATTTTGAATTTTAATACTATCCTCCAGAGCACTTGCAACCACTCCCAACTTGGTACTTCCTGTAAACTTTATAAGTCTGCCATTATCTAAAACCACTGATGAAGACTAACAGTCCCAGACACAAAACCAATCCCTGTACAACCCCACTAGATATGCCTTTTCTGCTTGAGTAAACCACTGATAACCACTCTCTGGAAACAGTTTCCCAGTCACTTATACACCTATCTTATAGTAGCTCCAACGAGGTTGTAGTTTGTTTATGAGAGGGTCAAGTGAGACAGAAGTGGGGGAGTTCTTGCAGCTTGGAGTAGTTTGTATAGTCATAGTCGGTGAGCATAGCATTATAGTTAGCCACCCTTAATAGTAGGGTCGCAGAGGAGTATACCTTTCTGCCCGTGATATCAAGCCTCTTGTGCTCCTCATCTTGGGGAGTAGATCTCATGTTCGGCTGTTTGGCCTTGCGTCAACCACCGGGGAGTTAGGTGATGGGTGTGAAAAAAGAAAGTCGATGCCGTTAGGCATGAAGTAGTATTTACGGTCAGCCCTCTTGTTGGTGGGCGTAATCGATGCTGGGGTGTCCGTGATGGCCTCATCCATTGCGATGCTTGAAGATGTCGGAGTCTGCAATGTACGCAAGAGTCTATACTGTTTTTCTTGTACTTCTTGCAGGTTGTGTTCATACGCTAGGGCCACCCTTTTGAAGAGTTCTTGGAATTATTGTGAATCATCCGATGGTGGCAGGGATGATGGTTTCAACAGATGATAATGAGCAGTTGTGTGTGTGTGTGTGGGGGGGAAAATGTATCTTCTCTGATTGTAAACAGTGTGTAGAGTTCAGTGCAGTGTCTCTGACTACAAGCTGAGGAGACAGTCATGGTCTCTTGGATGATGTGGAAGGAACAGTATGGTGGCTCCTGTGAGGTATCCTAGGGATGCCATTGGCCAGGGTAAGGCCAATGGTGGGAGTACCAGGGAAGTGGTGGAGGCGGATGTTACGGTCTGGAGGAGCAGGATTTCCAAGGAGGGTGTTGCTGAGTAGGGCTGGAATGTTGAGAAGAAAAATGGCCATGCAGACTGCTGACAGCCTCACTTGGTCAAACAGATGGAACTGGAGACCATAGTGAATGAACAGAATGCACCGTTGATGATGGAGATGGTGGTGCCGATGAAGCGTGAGCTAACATTTGGTTTACAGTGCCGTTTGCAGTCAAGCTGCAGTACTGAGGCTGAAAGGGCCATGGTAGGTTCCACCAATAGCATCGGAGACCGTGCCTTTGGTGGGAGCATGTTGGTGAGGAGTTTCTTAGGTGCTGCATGTGGTGCTGCCTCCTGTGTCATTTTCAGCACAGATTCGTGATAGTTAGCCGGCACCGTGGATTCAGTTGGTGCCATCGGTGCCGATGTTTTCTGCCTGGGCTCCAAATGAGCTTTCTTCTACAGCACCTAGTGTTTACACAATGCCATGCCAGAGGTGCCGGGCTTATCAGCTATGCTAATCAGCTACGCTCACTCTAACTGAGCTCTGTGCCAGAGGTAGCAATTTTGCCGGTGAAACCCTGGTTTTTGCTTTTGATTTGTCAGACAAGGTAGAGGGACGATCTTTGTCCATACCTCTTAACTTGAAGGATTCCTTGCCTCGGGGGGGGGGGGGGGGGGAAGGGAGCAGTCGTCACACAGTGGCTGAAGCCATTTTTCATATAAGTAGGTCTTCAGCATATTGGCGTGGTTGCATCGTGCTGTGGCTGTGAGACTTGAGCAGTGTGCACACTTTGCATCAAGTGGGACTTCCCAAGACACCTTATACAGGGGGCATGCCCATCAGAGGCTGGCACAGCCTCCCGGTAAGAATCACAACATTTAAAGCTTGGAGCCAGGCATGGGGAAAAACCAGGCAACGAACACTGAAGAGCAGTTTGTTTGTTTTTGTTTGGTGGTTAGTAGGAACTGAACTTGGAATTAAGGAGAAAACTGACGAGAATTAATAAACTTCGTTGTTTTTTTTAGGTGAGGAAAGGGCAAGTCAACGAAGCTCTGTGTGTCGCTGAGGACGGTAGACAAGGAACTGAGGGAGCCGCACCATGCGTGCACCTAACAGACATCAACAATATGAGGAGATGCCACAGCACATGCAAAAGCGCAGCAGGACACTGCTAGAAAAATCGCTGGTTGCTGGCGTGAGGCTGCACCAGCACCCGGAGTGGAGCACCCACAGGGACATCACTCAAAGAAGAACATTGTTTTCTCGTTGCCAAACCTTAAGCACTAGGAAAATGTCTACACAGCAACATTATTTCAAAATAAAATAGTCCATATCTACATAGCAGGTAGTTATTTCAAAATAATGTTGAAATACTGTGTATCTGGAGGATTTCTTACTCCAACTCCTGTAACCCTCATTGTGCAAGAAGTAAGGGAAGTCGGAGAAAGAGTGCTCTATTTCAAAATAAGTGCTGTGTAGACGCTCCCAATTTTGAAAAAAGCTATTTCTAAGGAAGCTACACTAGGGCTCTTGTGCATTTCAAAGTGAAAGCACCTGCATAGAGCCTGGGGTCAGCAGGGGACTCCCTGCTGGCCCCGGGCTCCACGCAGTGTTTCAATCTTTGAAATGTACAAGAGTCCCTGCTAGTCCTTACTGACTAATTAAACAGTCACGGGAAATCCCATCAACTATTTGATTAGTTAATTAGTCAATATTTAACATCCCTAATTGAGAAAGTAGGCAAAGATCAAAAAATTCAGAAACTTAAAACATCAACAGAATGGCTAACATCATATTCCAGAAACGTACTGGTACCATTTATACATGGGAAGATTCAATACTTGCCCTAAAGTTAAACATAAACCTTTCAAATTACTGTTTACATTGGGGGGAGGGAGGAGGAGGGCAGAATCAATGTTACACTGGATGAAAAAAGGATTTTCCTCCTGATATCAAGTCTTTTTTTTGCATGGCGTGGGTAGTCAGAAATCAGCTGGTGAATATCCTTCAAACCCCTTACAAAAGAATGATAGTGATACTCAGACATGATGTGCTCTACTGTTTATACTTGATGACCACAGTCCATATAAGCATTTGCCTCATTTTCCATTTAAAGAAAGTGTGTCCACATCTTCTATGAGATGTCCTGATGTGATTAAGTCTGCACCAGTCTTTCCAACATAAATCAGAGCACAGTGGTTCCTGGCTAGGTCAATGACGAACTATTTGTTTTCAGAGGTTGAAACACTCCATGTGTTCATTTATATTAAGTGATTCATATGAATGAAGGTGTGCCCTTACGAGCCTCTTTATGCCTACTGGCAAAAGGCACATCTAACTGTCATAATATTTAGACAAAATCTCTTCCAAGGTATGATGCAATAACCGGTAACATACTGTCCATAAATATCACTGTGTGATATATGTACAGGATGTTTATGAAGAGTTACATAAGTGTGCTGGATATATGTTCTTAAAATATGTTTTGGGAGCAGCTGATAAAAAAAAAAAAAAAAAAAAAAAGCTTACTCTAGACAAAGGAATTTAGATTTGACCATCTGCATGGCTTGAATACCGGCAAAGGACAACTGAAGCTGAATTTAAACAAAGTGATAGAGACAATCAAAAAAGCAAATTGACCAGAGGATGAGGAAGACAGCATGCCATATACAAACCAGAAGAGAAGAACTCTGAGTTATACATTTCAAAGGAATACATTTCATAGTAATTTACTGAACTATAAAAAGCAGAAGAGAGAACCCCTTAGTTATCCATCACTTAAGGGACAAAGGGGCCAAAGCACTCAAAATCTGTGAAAGTTGGATCCTTCTACTATGTAAGCTTAGGACATGAATTGACTGTAGGTAGAAACTGCCTGATACCAGGTTAAATAGTCTGTTATACTGTTTAGAGTCTAAAACTTACTTTATTTTGTTTTATTTGCTACCATTTCTGTTTCTATTATCTCTGCTTAGTAACACTTAAATATGCTGTTATATTAGAGTACAATGTGCATTTTCAATTGAGGCAGTCTCTTTGGAGACAATGGATTTAGTTAATTTGTTTGAGTGTCCAGTGAGAAAAACAGGACAATGCAACAGAGAAGGAATTCAGGAACTGGGGATCACTGGCTGTTGCCTCCAAGGCAAGAGTTAGGCTAGCAATGTTTTGAGAAGTTTTTTGGTGAGGTGGATAGACTGGTGTGGCAGGAAGCTGTCACATAATTTTATTTCCAGAAAAGTCCTTTCCAAGGCAAAGAAGTCACATAGGGGCTTATGGTTTTAGTCTCCCCAAGGACAGCATCACAAATGATCTGTGCTCATTTGCAGAGGAAGTATTCTTAATAGGTGTTTCAAGAAGTTCCACTGATAGTTCTAGAGTTTCCTCTAAGTTTCTCACATACTGCTTTGAGATTTATTTGGAACAACAGTCTGAATTTCAAACTTTAAAACAAAATAAAACCAAAAATATTCAAGTTTTTGTTACAATATTTGATTAAAATATTTATTTCCAGTTGTGCTACAAAATAGTAATTATGGAGATTAAGGAAAGCTTCCACAGCTTAGCTCTCATATTCTGAGTGTACATGGAGGAAGCGTAATTAAGTTAGATCAGCTAAAATAGGCAACATTTCAAGATCACTGAAATAAGGAAGCTGACAAACAACAATATTCAAAAGCACCATGCAGTATTATCAGTGTAAATAAAAAGACATTACCTGAAATAGTCTTTTTTACAGCCTACAGCAGATATGAATCCATTACTCATATCAAAAACAGTTTTTGTGGACAGTCAGTCCTTTACGTCACCATTACTATACCTTAGCATGAGTTACACCTATTATTTCCAGTCTGCTTATGGTACGGTATCAATAGCTATATTATGGTATTCTTTCAATCATGTAGCTGCTGATTTCAGTAAATTAATATGCAGCAGATACTACTGAACTTCAAGGGCTTGTTTACATTGAGCAACAGTGTGTATTATGATTTCTAGTGCACACTGATGTGTTATGCACTTATTAACTGGTCTGTGCAGGCTCTGGCAGTGAACACTATAGGTGTCCTAATGCACTACTATATGTTAAAATGCTTGAGGCAACTTTTGGACCTAATGATACATAGTAATGAATCAAAGTGGAACACAATGTGTTTTAGAAATCATATCCTCCCCCTCCCCCCTCCCCCCCCAAAGGATGCTTCACCCCACCATGTAGACAAGCGCTAAGAAAAAAAATATTGAAAACAGCAACAATTTGATTACAGTAACAGTTTAAAATGTTTTTAAAAAAAGGATGGGAGGGAGCAAATTCACATGTGCATGTGGGTCTGTCAGCCCAAATACAAGGGTATATAAACTTACAGTTCTTTGTGTTTGTCCTCGGCCAAGATTTGGTCATTTGGCTTGAGAGCATACCTTAATGGGAAAGGGAGGAAAACAAAACAGGAAAAAATTACTTTAGTTGTTAAACAGATTTATTCTCAGTTTAAATTTGAGAAGTAAATAATCTCGTTATCTTTGTCTACTGCAAAGCATTTCAAGTATTTTGAGCCAGAGAACAATACCTCTTAAAATTAGGGGTATGTCTAGACTATATGGCTCCATCGACGGAGCCATGTAAACTAGTTTACCCAGAATAGTCAAAGAAGCGGGGATTTAAATAATTCCCGCTTCATTAAAATAAACATGGCCGCCGCGCTGTGCTGACGATCAGCTGATCCGGCACAGCGGCAGTCTAGACGTGGATCTGTCGGCTGGGGAAGCCTATGCTTCCCAGGATCGGTCGGCAAAGGCTTCCCAGCCGACAGATCCGGCTGTTTAGAACTGCCGCGCTGTGCCAGATCAGCTGATCGCCGCACAGCACGCGCCATGTTTATTTTAATGAAGCGGGGATTATTTAAATCCCCGCTTCTTTGACTATGCCGGGTAAACTAGTTTACATGGCTCCGTCAATGGAGCCATGTAGTCTAGACATACCCTAGAGGATTAACACACCTAACTTCAAAACTCTTGTATGAAATGCTTGACCATTAGATTATCTAGTTCAGTGTTTCTCAACCTTTTTTTGCTCATGGCCCCCTTTTGAGCCTCGTTTACCTCTGTGGCCCCCCTCATAGCCGCTGTTAGTTGGAAAAAAAGGTACATAATTTACCTAACATTCCGTTTTTTCCATGTGGCCCCCTAGAGGTAGGGCATGGCCCTTGGGGAGCCATATGGCTCACGGTTGAGAACCACTGATCTATTTGATCTCCTATATCTCAGAGGCCATTAATTACATTTTATCCACTTAACTTGGTATTGAACCCAACCTTATTGTTAAGGTGAACAGATTGAGCTCTCATCTGTTGCTCTAAAGCATTTTCTCCTATCCTTAATACTTCACATACTATGCAACACATTCCACATATGGGGATCACTTAACCCCTCACTGAAATGAAACCTTGTCAGAGGTACAATGCAACAGCCACTGTTCACCAATAGCTCCGCATATTCCACATATTTAGATTCAGAGACTTTAACAGACCTCTGTGATTCCCTTGGCTCCAGCTCTCTCCCACTGGTGGTGGTGCTTCAGCCCAGATGTGGCCGTACTCTGAATGTGAGAGTTTTTCCCCCCAGAAGCAGCAAGGGGGGGGGAGCAGAAACCTGTGCTTGGGGGGAGCCAACTTAAAAGCCAGTTCCCCCAAGACAGAGGTGCAACCAAGACAGTGAGTGCCCCACCTCGCCCTTATTGACTAAGCGAGTAATTGGTGGAAATTCCTTCAAATACTTGATTAGCTGATTAACCGAAATTTAACATCCCTAGTTTATCTATAAGGAGGTTATGTGAGGCTGTATCAAATGCTTTACAAAAATCAAGGTATACCACATCTATTGCTTCCCCCTTATTCATAGGGCTTGTTAGTCTATCAAAGAAAGCTATCAGGTTGGTTTGACATGATTTGTTCTTTACAAATCCATTCTGACTGTTAGTTAACACCTTATTATCTTCCAGATGTTTCCAGGGACTCCTTAATTATTTGCTCTATTATCTTTCCTGGCACAGAAGTTATGTGGACTGGCCTGTAGTTTCATGGTTAATATACAATAGATAATATGTAATAGTTTACTGTGCATGTCTAAACAGTAGTTCCTACTAAAACTAACTCACTGATTTGCTTGTTTTTATGTCCTACTTACATTATTTCTACTTTATCCAATTGACAGAGATAAAACTATTTGTCCTCTAAATTGCTTCTGCCTTTTCTTATTGCTCTGATCCAGAACACCCCACTATCAGTCTTGTTACTATGTTTTCAAAAATTAATCTAAAAAGATTAGTACAGTGAGCATGAGGAATGTCGTTGCTTGCTTGTGAATTTTTTCAGAGGGCAGCAACTCCTCTTTAAATAGACACACTAAGAGATCCTCTGGGATTTTTTGACGCTAAAAAGCCTCATCTGAGGTATACTGAAAATCAGCTGCAAAGGTGCTGTCTCCTTCCCATTTGCTGAGGAGTATGCTCATATGTAGTTACGCCCAATAGATAGTCAAAAACAAATCAGAGTTAGCCATCAAAAATAAAAAAATTAGACTTATCAGATACAAATTTTAACTAAAAATGTTACTTTATCACACTATTAAGCATCATAGAGCTTGGTAGTTCCATTTATCCATGACTTCAGCTCAGGTTTACCAAAGCAGTACTAGAGTAAATGAACTCCTTTAACAGCAGTGAAAGTACTATTTTCTTGTTTCAAGTAAAATTTCTATACTTTTTGTTATGGCCAGTAACTTGCAAATTTTCAATGAGTTTGTTATACTCCTACGTGGCAAATAGTGTGTTAAAAAGAACACTAACATAAAAGCTTAGAAATGTGGATCATGCGATTTACTTCTAGCACTATAAAAGCAATAAACAGCCTGTGACAGACTCTACATTCCAGGAATTTCTTTACACAAAAACACCAAACACACACCATGAATATAAATACAATAGACAAAACTACATCATAAACCAGATATTACCACTTAAACCAATATAAGGGTTTTTTTGAAGCACGCACATATCATCCGCCCCAGATGATAGCCCTCAGGGATCACTACTCTTCCTAGAAGTCCCAATAAAAAGAGGCAATCTGAAACATATCCTGAAAGTGACAATATCTTGTCCCACTCAAGTTCTGCCTTCATGCTCCGTTTTCTGTCAGCCATTTGCCAGTGTTTTCACCTCACACTCTCCCTCTCTGCTACTTTGTCCCTCTATAATGCCTTATCCTCCTTCAATATCTTTTTAAACAGCTTCCTGAATGCCACATTCCTATTTCCCAGCATCCTTTTAGTATCCTACACATCCCTGCATACCCTCTCATTCTGCCTCTCTGCAGCCCCTTCTCACCTTCCACTAGTGGTTAGAAAGATTAGGAAATTCTAGAGCATGGAAGAAATAGCTACTGCATTTGATGACACCTTGGCTTCAGTGCTATTGGAAACAATGGGAGACCTGTTGTCCTTGCTACAGGCAGCCTCATCCACCTGCAAAGGTGGTAGGAGAAATGACAGCCATCTTAACTCAAAGTAGCCCATGGCTTTACCCCCAATGAGAATAACTGGAAAAGTCAAAATGTCATCATACAATCAGGGGAGGGCAAAGTTTTATTTTAAGAAAAACTCCATTTACTAAATAATCTTAAGACTCTTCATAAAGCCAGGCAAGTCCGTAACTCTGATCCAGGTTTGGAGAGATAAAAGAATCATTCATGAGTAAGCCCTCAAAAATGCATGACCTTTTTAAAAATTATAAAAATACATGGTTTTTAGTCTGTAGCTTTTTTTGGAAACAAACCAAAAACATATCTCCACTAACAAGTGACGGTTACTTTGTTGGTTGCCAGAGGGAGATGCCACTTACTGTTTCCTAACTTCTGGGATGAAGAAGCTGCCATAACTTCCTCTATTGTTGTCTTCGTCCACCTTCCAAGCCCTTGATCCATATAGCTCTTGCCCCCATTTCCCTGTCTTTCAAAGAGCGTCTACACAATGATCTGAGGAAGTGGATCTGGCCCACGAAAGCTCATCACCTAATAAACCATCTTGTTAGTCTTTAAAGTGCTGCATAGCCCTGTCTTTTGTTACACAATGAAAGTTACCTATAGCTCACAAGGCAGCTGAACCACTGCTGAATATCATTGACACCTGGCAACTGTGGGTTTAGTCCCATTACTGTTAATAAGACACAAACATTTTGAAGACCATTACTAACCGGAAACCTGAAATTAAAAGATTATGAGAAGCCTTTAATAATTGGCCCACAATATTGCAAGGCTCTGGTTCCAAAGCAGAGGGGTTCTCATTAGGGATGTCAGAGAGTGTGTAACAGAATAGAATTAAGTGGTTACATGACTATTCAATAGTCCCTGGAAAGGGGTGAACAGACAGTGCACTCCAGCACCACGCCTGAGCCGTCCCTATCAGATGCAGCAGTGTGGGGTGGCAGATGGGAGCCAGTCCACAAGGCGAGCCAATTTAAAAACCAGCTCCCCATGTAGTCCGGCTCTGCCTGCCACCTCAAGCTGCTGCCTCTAACACAGAGACAGCAGCACAGGGTGGCAATAGCCCCTGTCCGTGAGGTGCCCGAGCTCCCTGTAGACAAAGTTTGCTCCGTGGCAGCAGCCTCTGTCCACGGCGAGGGGGGCAGGGCGAGCTCCCCACAGACATAGGCTGCTCCGCAGCAGCAGACCCTGTCCGCAGGGAGGTTGGATGCCCTATAGACAGGGGCTTCATGGCAGCCCCACTGCCCTCCCCCCACACTGCTGCTTCTGATAGAGACAGCAGTGTGGGGGGAGGAGGCAGGTGGCACCGTGGAGCTGGTGCTGGGGGGTAACCAGCTTTTAAGCTGGCTCTTACCCACCTGTCCCTCTTCCCCCACCTCTGCAGGAGGCAGCAAGGGGTGGCAAGCAGGTCCACAGAGCTGGCACGCTCGGGAAGCCTGCTTAAAAGCCGGCCCCCCACGCGAATGGGCTCCCATCTGCTCCCCTCACCCTGCATGATGCTGCATCTCTATCAGTGGCAGCAACACGGGGGGGAGGGGCAGATCCAGTGCTCATTTAAGCCATCTGATACAGAGGCGGGAGGAAGGGAATGTGTGTAGTCATCTAGATTAACCGACAAGCTCAGGCTGCAAATCCAATCCAGCCCGAGAGGCTCAGCCTCTCCCCTCCCCACAGCAGGAAGCTGGCGCTGGTGCTCCAACCTTTGGGTGGGAGGGGGAGAGGATGCCGTGGAGCTGGAGCACCAGTACAGGCTTCCCACTGTGGCGGGGGGAGGAGTTGAGCCTTGGGCTGTTGCCCACATGCAAGGTGGTATAGGACTAGTGGTAGTCCGCGGAATACACTTTGAGAATCACTGATATAGGCGAAAGTTAGAGCTGTTTCTGGATGGGTCTCACGGGGATCAGTATTAACATTCAACATTTTTATGAGCGATCCGGAATTAAATATAAAATCATTGCTGATAAACTTGACAGGAGATATAAAGACTGACAGAATGATAAATGAGGTGGATGAGGCAGTCACACAGTTATCTGGATCGCATGGTAACTGTGCCCATTCAAATAAAATGCCTTTTAATACAGTTAAGTACAAAGTCACACATCTAGGTACAAAGAATGCAAGATACAGGAAGGGAATGAACTGGACCTTGAAATGCAATGATTCTGAAAAGGATTTAAGAGTCTCAGTGGATAAGAAACAACAAAGCACGAGACTGTGGTAAAGCAATCCATTGTGATATTTAGATGTGTAAACAGGGGAGAAGCAAGCAGACTATCAGAAGAGATAAGAAGATAAGAACAGCCATGCTGGGTCAGACCAATGGTCCATCCAGCCCAGTATCCTGTCTGCCGACAGTGGCCAATATCAGACACCCCAGAGGGAGAGAACACAACAGGTAATCCTCATGTGATCCCTCCCCTATCACCCACCCTCCAGAGAAACAGACTCTAGGGACACCATTCCTACCCATCCTGGCTAAAAGATTCATGGAAGTTAGGTCCATCAGTGACTATCTAGCTCTTTTTTGAACCCTGTTGAAGTTCTAGCCTTCACCATGAACTTATGTTCCCTTCTGGCCTCAAAAAAAGATAATCAGGTAGCTGAATAATATAGTCAACAGAGAAGAAAGCTAAATGATAGGGAAATGATATGAAATTAAGAGCAAAAGGAGAAAATTAATTTTCTTTGAAAATTAATGCTCTCTGACATTGCCAATTTCTGTAGCCCCCACAGGCAAGTTATGCAATTGTGAATGAGATAGTCTCTCTACTAAGATGTGATCACACTAGGAAAAAATGGAGCACTCCTCCCACTGGCGATGAGTTGGGTTTAGTGCACTAAGTCGAACCAGATCTTCAAGTAGTGTTTGTGCTTGTCAACAAGGGTTCTTGCATAAATAAAGACATTTAAACTCAAAGCAGAAATCTAGAGCAAGGTAGTTTTACTCAAGAAGATTGCTAAACTAGAAATACCAGTGTTTTAAGTTCTGGAGAAAATGTAACCATACTTTATATAGTATCTGAGCTGGAGGAGTTTCTCATGCTTTTTCCCCCCCCATCATCAGATTTTTCACAACTTTTTTGTCAGTATGTTTGGGCAGAAGCTTATTCGGCCTGCATCAGACCCAGAAATACTTAGATAAATTTTAGAGTAACGTATAGAATTTTCCTCAGTGTGAAAGTCCATTCACTATTTTCAGATCATGACCTTTGCAATTTTTTCAGTTTATAATATAAAAATCACTAATTCTGAATTTCAACAGAGTAGTAATCTAAGGAATATAATGCTATACCAACAACTCATTCAAATTGTCAGTGGGGAGTCTATGTTTGTAAATCAGGATTTGAAACAGCTGTTAATATTGTAACAGATTTAAAGGGCTTTAGAAATTAAAACAATAATAGGTTTAAATGATTAAAATGGATTACAAAGAAAAAAGGCCACAGCTTGTTAATCACCTCACTCAGGCAAGCTATGATCCATTTAATAAAGTTTGCCCTATCACTCTGGATTGAAGCAAACTGTTTTGACAAGCCTCTTATAAACCAAATCAGAGGGTCATAAATTACAATAAAAGAGATGCAAGCACTTAAGTATTTGAAAAGGAAAGCGTGTCAAAAAAATTAAACTGCTGGCGTATGTAACTGTACAAGATTTCTCCGGTCTAAGAATCGTTCTTTGAAAATTATATCTAATTCATATTACATTTACCACAAACACATTCCCTTTGCCATGATTTTCAACAGATGTTCTAGATTTCATGCTCTACTCACTCCAAGACCATATTTCAAGTTAGCCTTTCATATTTGCAAATTGTGAACAGTTGTTTAATTTTTTATAAATAACCTTATACATTTTGTGCAAGCCAATTTCAGTCTATTAACAGCTTGAGCTCTGCACATTTCTTTGAATATTTGATATCTGAACTGTGTCATTAATGACAAGTTATGTTGTATTGTTTCTTTTCCAGTACAAGCTAACATCTATAAACTGTTTCTGCTTTCACCAGCAACAAACCTGTTTTGTGGTTAAATGCTTTTCAACTTTGCATCTAAAGTCAGTTTTAGAAATAGCAATACAAAACCAGAACAAATTCCACAAACACGCATGGCTCCCTTAAATATACACAGACATACACATGCAACCTAAACAAACAAGAGTCTACTTTGAAATTGCTGAAATGTGCATGAACCATCTCTCTCAGTATTTAATCAGATCTACTTAGCAGCATCATTTGCAAAAATGTTGTTTTAGATTCTGCCAACACAAATGGCAACTTAGCTCTAGATTTTAACTACTCCAAGAGAAATAAATGCTAGTAACCCACCCCAGCTAGATACCCACAGGAATTCAGACTGCAAGGGTATGTCTAAACTACATCCCTTTTTCAATAAAGGGATATAAATTAGACACAATGAAATTGTAAATTAAGCCAGGATTTGAATTTCCCATGCTTCATTTACATAATGGCAAACGCGGCTTTTTTTTTTCCCCCCCTCCAAAAGCCGCTTTTAGAGAGAAAGCAGTCAAGATGACGATCTTTTGACAGAAATGCTCCATTTCAAAAGATCCTGTAACCCTCAAAAAAAAAAAATGAGGTTTATAGGAGCTTTCAAAACAGGGCATTTCTGTCAAAAGATCCCCATCTTGAACGCGTTTTTTTTCCCCCCCCGAAAAGTATCTTTTCGAAAAAAAGCCACAGCCGCCATTATGTAAATGAATTTCAAATCCCGGCTTCATTTACAATTTCGATATGTCTAATTTACATCCCTTTATTGAAAAAGGGATGTAGGTTAGACATACTCCAACTTACTTTCCTCTCTTCCCTTCAATGTGATATTCCATTAAAGCCTACTTGACAAAAAGTGTGGTTGCAGGGTTTTCAGAAGGCAATCTTAAGAATACAAGCATAGCTGGAGTAGAGTATTTTGAATGGTTATTCTTTTAAATCAAAGTTATCTGCCATAGTTGAATTAACCATTGAATTCAACACATGCAGCACCTTAAAGTTTGGAATACCACTCATTACCATCACTTTGCATACATGGATTTTCTTAAAAGCAATGTGCATAACATATGAGATCAAGCTCAGTATATACACTATAGCTCTGTAGTGAACGTCAAAAGCATATGCCAGTAGTCAACTAAGTGTGGCAGAGATGATGTAGTAAATTCATTCCATCAGTTTTCATCATCAAAAAGAAGAGTCTTAGAAATGGAAATAAAGTCTTGTGTGGATATCAACTACTCTTCATCCCCCCCATTCAACACAAAAAGAAAAATTAAAATAGAGTTCCTGGATGCGTGACTAACAGTCTCCACTGTAAGTCAAGTGATAAATATAAGTCAGTCAGTTCAGAATATGGGGGGAAAAAAACAACAGCCACTCCCTAACCAGGAACTGGTATGCCACAAGTCAATCCAGAATGTTATTTTCCAGCAGTAAACCACAGTGAGGTTGTATAATGGAAGCACTCACTGTACAACTTTGAAGATTACTATTGGTTTCGCACTGCTATAAATAGGAGTGGGTTTTTTTGTTTCTGTTTTTCAAAACTAGAAGAGAAATCTTTCCATTGTTTACACAGTAGAACCTCGGAATTACGAACTCAGTTACCAACTTCTTTGTGAACCACAACCTCATTTGGAATTAGAAATATGCAATCAGGCAGAAGCAGAGACCAAAAAACCAAAACAACATTTCAAATACAATACAGTACTGTGGTAAATGTAACATTCTAAAAAAAATAAAATAAAGGGAAGCAACATATTTCTTCCGCATAGTAAAGTTTCAAAGCTGTATTAAGTCAACATTCAGTTGAAAACTCTTGAAAGAACTATCAAGTTTTACTGAGAATTATGAACATTTCTGTGTTAAACTTATGGACAACCTCTCTTCCTTAGATGTTCATAATTCTAAAGGTTCTAGTGTAGTTGCACATTTATTTTTCTTCTGTATATTCATGGGATTTAAATGCTGGTTTACACATAAAAGTTAACCTGAAGTAAGAGAAAGTGTGATCTTAAAGCAGATAAACTATTCCTGATAAACACTGAGTGTAGATGCCCTTACTCTGGAATACGAATACATTATTTTGAATTAGCTTAATCTAGTTCCAAAATGAATTCAACTAATTCAGAATAAGGCACTTATTCTTGAACAAGAGGACCCACACATGGAGTTAATCGCAAATAACTCTCAGTATGGACAAGCCCTTACTTGACAGATATGCCAGAGAGCACGACATGTTTCAAGATTTAAAATGCCAATTCATTTTGCTATTAGACAATTTATATCAGATGTTGTTTGACAACTGGCAATATTTTACTAATCATGTTATTACCATCTAAATAACAAACCTCAGGCTGTAGAAAACTCAACTTTGTCATCTGTGTGTTAAATCATAAAAAAAATTCAAATAAAGCATACATTTTTCACTTTTTAGGTGAAATGATTTAACTAGAAAGCAAAACTGTCAAGTAGTTGATGAGCCTTTATTTCCCTCTCCCTTTAAAAAAAAAAAAAAAAAAAAAAAAAAAAAAAAAAATTCCCCCTTGATCTAGGGGAAGTCACCAGCCCTCCAAACATGAGAAGTTTTTCATCTGTTCTGAATTTCCAGCTATGCTAAGTGAACTTAATGAAGCTCTAGGGATTTAGATTACTTAAACTAACTGAATAGTTGATGGGATTTCAACCCAATTTTAACCCCAGTCCATCTTCCTCAGATTGCTGCATCTCTTTAGATGCTGGACAGACTCTGAGAACATGCAGAATTATAACTTCAGCACTTGTTTTGAAAAACTGGGGGAAGCTATGCTGAAATGAATACTTTGGGAAGCTATGATATCATGAGGGGAGAGTAAGAAATAATAGCTTAATAAGAAGAGCAGAATCCATTAAGATGTAAGCATTGGAACCACACCCAAGTGCTGCCCTGCAGAGTCTTAACAGAGTCTTAACAGCCAGGAATGGAGCAGTGGCTGCCTTCTATGATCTTCTGATCTCAACCTTGCCAGAATACTGTACCCCTGTGAAGAGTCCAATTTGTCTTGTGTAACCTCAAGTTTCACCTCACTTAAAACCTACTTGCCTACAAAATCATATAAAAATATAAAAGTTCCACAGAACACTAGGGCTGAAATACTGCTTTCTTTTTCATTTTTACCAACTAAAACAAGAGAGCCCATCTAGAATCCATCTTGCTGCAGGTGGCCCCAATCAGGCATTCTTCTGTCTAGTTAAATTTAAACAAACAACAGGAATCCTAAATCATTCTGTTCCTTTTTTAAAGCTGAATGGTTTTTTTCACAGGGAGCAGAAAGAGAGGCAGGGAAGAGAATGATATCATTTTATCATGAAGGGGACAAAGTAGCTCAGGGTTCTGGAATAGCAAGTCTCTTTTCTACATCATATAAGGAGGCAATACACCCGTCAAAATGTCTGTGTATTGAAGAAAGTAAAGACCTTGTTTTTAGTAGTAGTTGTAGTATAGTAAATCAGGTAGTTTACAGAAATGCATCAGATGTTCCTAAGATGTTATTATTAAATTGCAGCAATAAAAAACATGCATTAAAGTCGGACTACTCAACACGCAGCCCATGGGTCACATGTGGCCCGCGGCCCGTTTGTTTGCGGCCCACAGGTGGGAGCTAAAACAAAAAAGTAGTCAATATAATGGTCTTCTGTTGATACGCGTTTTAGTAGTTAAATTCCTGGACTGTCATTGCTCATTCAAGTGCTGTCATATGGGTGGAAATCGGGTAACAGCAGAACTGACTTAAATGGGGCCTGTGTGTTGCGTAGTCCTGCCTTAAATTTTGTATTCATGCCTGTCAGTGTGGAAAGCTATTTGCATATATTTACATATACATGCAACCACACTTAAGTTGTGGCCCTCGCCATGTGCTGTGAGTGCCATTGTGGCCCGTGGGGCTGCCAAAGTTGAGTAGCCCTATATTAAAGAATAAAGGAAGATAAAGTTGAAAGATAACTATTTTAACGCCCCTACTATGAAAGCTAACTGGTTAAAGGACAATGCTTAACCAGTTAACTGTTTTGACTCAGCTGCTGCTACCCACCCCCGTTGCATCCATGGGGTCCCATTGCAGCCATGAAGACCCCCGGCTCAACCTGCCAGTTCAGTCACGGCGGGGGTTGCTCCGGCTTGATGCAGCTGGCCACCGCTGGAATTCACTGCCAATGGTCAGTTAATCAATAAGCATACCAGTAAGCTTCATGGTTACCATTTAATTATTTAACATTCCTATTCCATATATATCTTTCTATCAACATTGTGCTAGCTAGTTTCCAAAGTTATCAAGTCACAACAAATGATATATTGCCATGTACATTTGCTGCAATATCACACAAAAGATCAGCTCAAATGAGGAAGTATGTTCTGGAAATTTCTAACTTTGAAACCAGAAAGTGAAGAAACCAAATTTCTACTTGACTATTCTCCATTACAATACGTGTCAAGATGATACAGGGTAGTGTGCATAACAGAAATCATATACAAATACAATCCACTAGAGCAGTGGTTCCCAATCTTTTCGATACTGGGGACCAGTAAACCCATTCACAAGCTTTTGGAGGACCGGTAACATTTATTTGCATATTCGTTAAGCAAATTATGAATATGCAAATAAATTGTGTTGCTGGCCCTACCTGTCCGGCAGGTTCCCCCCCCGGCCCCAATCCCGGCCACTTTATCAGCCGGCGCCGGCTCCCGCAGCTGCATCCGGCACAGGCATTCTGCGTCAGTGCCCACGGCACCCAGCAGGTTGTTCTGCCCCCCGCAACTCCAATCCCCGCTGCTTTATTGGCCGGCACTGGCTCCCCCGGCTGCGTCCGACATTCTGCATCAGTGCGCTCGGCCTTCTCCCTGGGTCCTAGAGCCCGACGGGTCTAGCCCTGCCGCCCGGGAGCATGCCCAGCAGAGACACCACGGAGGCAGGCTCTCTCCCAAGAGGGCTGCGCCGCCGTACTCGGCAGTGCAGGGTGCTGCTACCACGTCACACAAATTAATAGAATCGTGCGTGATAATTTTTCTACGGACCGGTACTGGGCCACGGACCACACTTTGGGAAATGCTGCACTAGAGATTGACTAAAGAGCAGTGTCACATTGTTCCACTTAATAGCCACATTTTATAACTCTTTTTGAAGAAACTGAATTCCAAAATACTAAAAATAAAATTTTACATTTTTCGCCTAAAAGCAACTTCAATTACAGATCATATGTATAAAAAATGAGAAATTAGGGAACTGATTAAATGCATGTGTTTCCTTATTATAGGATTGATATCTATGGTGATTCTTGAGCAGACTGTTTTACTTCATTACTACAGTATCTAGAAACATCCCTCTATTCTTTCCTATTTGTTGCTGTCAATACTAGTTTTAGAAAGGGGACAGGAAAAAAACCCACAAAGCCACTGTCTTGAACAGCAGGAAATGTCTTCAACCATACCCAACTAAAAGCAGGATTTTACATAGCAGATTCAATCTAAAAGGGAAAAAAACCCAAACATTCTTGGTATACTGGGGCATGACTCAATCAATCTTTTGGATGGAGAACAAGCTATCCTAATTCACAGTGAATTGAATGTGAATACAAATTAAGACTCTTGTTTAGAGTCAAGCCCCGTGCCACAGAAGCCAGTTTGTTTACCAAAAAAATTCTCAAAGTATTCTTAGTACAATATTGTTTACTTAAGAGGGAAGGAAAAAGGTCTTAGTAGTCTGAAGTCATTTTTGGAAAAACTGTATTATACTTGTATTTCTAATATCAGTTGACATGATAAATTTCTACTTAGTGAATGCAGAGTAATTTTTGTTCTTTGCGACATTTGACAAGAAAATAGACATTTTTGCTTTAAAATGCCAATGCTCTATTGTTTGTTTTGCAAATACTGAAAAACTACACACAGAAAAACAGATTTCACTGATTTTATATAAGTTCTGTGGAAAAAATTGTATTAGCAAAATAATTTGTGAGCCTGGACTATCCATATGCTGCTTTAGATTCCATGCCAAATAAAATTCTAACAACCAGTCCAAGAACAGCCATTTTCTACTTTGACCGGTAGCGCAACGGAGTGCATTCACCTCAGGTGAGCACCCCTTGGCCAAGCGTGTATGTGTCTGCAACTTTTTCTTGATTTCTCTGCTCAAGGTCCCTCTCCCTGGTGGCTGCTTATAGGGCAGGTTTTTGGTGATTCTGCTCCTGGCAGAATCTCACAGTCTTTGTTTGAAAACAAAAGCTCCTTCTAGAATATACGATCCAACTGAGACTATCTTCAGTGATGTCTGGAAGCCCTCTCATTACAGCTTGGTCTATTAACAGTCCAATAGGGCCCCATCATGAATCATGAAACCCTTCCGTTGTAATGTCTCTATAGCCTTCCCTGGACTTTGTCCTTAAATCATTCTGTCCAGAGCCCATCAGGGTACTCTCAGTTGGGGTCTGACTACCTGGCAAAAGTTCCTGCTCTGGGATGGAGCAGCATACCGTAGGGGGAACTATTCTCAGACCACATCAATGAGCTTGCAGATTACTGGTGGTCCATTGACCACAGTTTGAAAACCTCTGATCTATAGGGTATTTACTAGGCAAACATTTGGATACACCATTTCTGAAAAATAAAAATAGTGGTAAAGAGGAAGGTAATAATATATAAAACTTTCATAAACACTCTACCCCAATTTCAAAGCGTATTGTATGTAATGGTAGTTTCCCCAGAATGAATACTCAGTAACCTCAGGATGACTTTAAAAGATATAATACCCTGAAGGCAAAACTTTATCTTAACTTCCCATATAGCCTTTTACAGAGAATTTGAGGTCCTTACATCATTACTGTTATCACAGTTCAGCTAATGCACCAATGGCAAGAATCAAGCTTGTACCATACAATTAGTTTTGACAGCTCTCATAATGCTCTAGCATGTATGTTATTGAAGTTCACAGGGCCACTGGTGCTAAAAGATTCTCTCATTCAAAGCTGCATACAACAACACTGCTTTAACTCTGTGAGCAGAAAATTAAATTTGTGCCAAATGCCATCATCATTCAATAGGTTAAAAGAGTATCATTAAGTTAGTGATGTCTGCTTACTCACTAACTAAAATTAGTTTAGAACAGTGGATGCAACTCAAAACAGTTATAATAAAAAAGCATTACCAGTTAAGATTCTCAGTTCCTGGACCAAATCAAGAGATCCAGGGGAATGTAGGTTGACTGTAAATAAAATATCCTAACAGCAGTGTTGATAAGTTCTGCTCTATACAGAAAGAGGAAGATAGCTCCAGATATAAAACTAACTTGTAGGCTGCTGGCTTTTCTCTACAGCTGAAGGAGGGACTAGAACTATACTGAGGCAATTCAGGCCTTTTCTCAGGGATTCAAGCTTTCATGTCTTCCTTATAAAACTGGTAAAAAGTTCCGCATCTCAAGCCTGTCTCTTCCCCCAACTCAGGGACTTCTGTGGGCCCTCCCCTCCTTTCTCCTGGCAGCAGTTCCCCAATAATCTTACAGGGCATCTGCCTGAGAGTTACCATATTCCAGGGCCTGCCCCAGGAGCCAACCTGCCTCCTCTAGCTTTCCCCCCATCCCAGGAGGTAGACGACCTTCCTGCAGCTCCCCTTGGCTGGATATGGCAAACTGGAGCCAATGGGAGCCATGAGGCTCCATGGCTACTGAGCCTTTAGGTAAACAAAGCGACACAAGCCCACAAGCAGCTTTTGCAAAGCGGGCTCACAGAACAGTTTGAGAACCACTTATTTGAGTGATTCACTTCTAATTCTATTGCAGTCGTATCCCTAAGTTATAGCAATCAGGCTCCTTATATTTTAAAGGTAAGTTTTATAAGCATGACAATAAGTATTTGAAGTTTATTTTCTTTCATTAAGAGGCATATTTAAAAAAAAAATCTTAGTGAACCAAACAAATACAAGTATAAAACAGGCAGAAGATTTTCATAGGGAACCAAGAGAAATATAAGCAAGTTAGATGAGGCTAAGAAGTCAATAATAAAACTATAACTTTTCCTTTTTTCTTCCATTAGAGGAATTGATTATGATTCCAATACTTCCATTAACAACTCAGGGGATGGAATGAAGGTAACACTGAGGCTATGTCTACACTGCAAGTTTTTGCGGCCGAAAATATGCTAATGAGAGACTCATTAGCATGAGTCGCGACGTTATCATCATATTTTCTACCGATTCTTTTTGCCCAAGGGGTTTTTGCGCAAAAAGAGGCAGTGTAGCCGCTTCTGTTTTGCGCAAAAAACCCCTTTTGTGCAAGATCCTTATGCTGGCAGAAAATATGCTAATGATGTTGCGACTCATGCTAATGAGTCTCTCATTAGCATATTTTCAGCCGCAAAAGCTTGCAGTGTAGACAAAGCCTGAATGTTTAACGTATTTATACAGCCTGAAGTCAAGATTGAATTGTGACTAGTTTAAATGGCAGGACTAACCTACTCTCTAAGAAACAAAACAAAATAGAAGAGAGAAAGAGCAGCAGCTGGAAGGAGCTGAATTTATGTGGAAGTATCCAGGGAGGCAGCCTGGTGACTGGTGCACTATTAATAGCTGAAGCTTTCTAAGCCAGGTAATGGAGAGCTGCAGTTGCCTCCGCTACTTCACTGCATGAGGAAACTTCATGACACCAATAGGACATAGGTGGTGGCATTGGTGGTAAAGTGGTAAGCCTGGTTGGAGAAATTGCAGAAAGGCTGAAGAATCCGACAAGGGGTCAATCCATGTGATCAAACAGCTTCTGAAGTAGCACATTAGAACTAAGTTAAATACCACAAGCCAGAAAATTGAAGAAACAGGCCAAACAAAAATCAGTTAAAAATATTAACTGGTTCCTGAAGAGGGGAAAAAAAAGCCATGAAAATATTATTTTGGATTATATCAGGGTTGTCATATGAAGCAAGACCATATTTGCTGTACACGTAGCTATCTACTTAGGTTACTATGAAGAATTCAGAAGGGTGAAACAATGGGAAAGTTTTGCAAATACAAAACAAAAGCCAAGAGAAAACAACATGTGCAGCCTACATTAGATAACTGATCATTATTGTCAATTACATAAATATATGTTATAAAAGGACACTGCAATTCTCCTCAGTCAGCAAATGCTGAAATAAGCTTTGCTACAGTGTTGGGAGAATCAACTTGATGATGCATTAGAGATTTCTTCTGGCATGAGACCACAATCCTGAAAAGAATAAAGTGAAGCACTTGCGTTAAGCAGGTGCGTGATTCCATGTTGCATTTTTAGAATTAACAACGAGCAATATTTAGGAAGTTAATGTGAAAAAAGCCTTCACACTTACTTGTCAAGAAAGTCCTTGTCCACGACTGCACAGATATCAAGAAGGGGATTTCCCATTCCAAAAAGCACATTTTCACTACAAAAGAATGAAAAGTTTTTCAAATGTAGTTTAATGTTTCTAGTCTAACATTATTTGCTTTTACAATTAACAGTTTAGAAAAAAACTAATCCTGCCCAATCAAGAGCTGCATGGTCAATTTGCCTGGAATCCATACACTGCAGCTAATTCAAATTAAATGCAAACTTGTATTACCTCTTAGTGCATTACATAGAACAGAAGTCTCAAACAAACAATACTGTACATTATTTAAGCAACCCATCAATAAGAAAATGAACCTTGCATGCTATAATGTAGTTTCTAAGGGTTACCTGAGGTTGCGTTCACAGGCTGTCAAGTTCCATGAGCCAGATTTTATTGTGCATCTGAGGAGCCACAAATTTAACCCTATAAAAGTAACTTTTAAGAGCAGCATTTAATTCTGCACTGACCTGCAGCTTCCCTTGCAAACAGTATTTGTTTACTTATAAAATGTTAAAACTGTTATACAGAAAAAAGGATAAAAAAATTGTTATTTTTTTTAAATTAGCATATTCAGTCATCTTACTTACAGCAGGGCCTGCTGCAGACAAGGGCTCCTTTGGGCATCCGGAGTGGCCCCTGCCGCAGCGGCTTGGGCACATTGCAGGCAGAGGCTACTCCAGGTGTCCGGAGCAGCCCCTATCCACAGCAGCTCAGGCACTCCGGACGCCCCATCTATCACGGGCCCGGTGGGGCTGTGCCTCTTCCCCTCTCCCTCCCCTCCCTCTCGCCCCCCCCCATCTGTGGCAGCTCCAGGCTGGGGCCAGAGGAAGGGCGCCTCCCCTCTCAGCATGGCACCCAACTCAGAGCTGTTCCAGAGCTGATGCAGCCAGGGGACAGGTGCTCCTTCCATGGCCCCCACGCAGCCTAACCTAGGCCTGCCCCAGACAGGGGATATGCACCTCTCCCCAGCTGTGCCCCCTAGAGCTACAGCGCCCATAGAGAGGTGCTTCTTACCTGGCCCCAAGCTGCTGTGATGAGAGGGGGATGGGGTAGTCCCCTTTCCCCAGCCCCAGCCCAGAGCAATGACTTAAACGAAGTAGATACATTTCCATTTTATTTTCAAAAAAAGCAAAAATTGAGTTAAGGACCCGAGCAACACCAGGTAAATCTTCTAGTAAAGCTATAATGATAAAGCCTTCTGATAGTCGAGTTGCTGGATAGGCGGAGAGCAAAGCCAGATCTACAATCGCCCAGTCTCTTGTCCCTGTCCTTACAACTCCTTAATACCTTTCCCCCTGCTCTGATTCTTTCCTAATATAAGCTTTACACTTTTCCCATCCTCATAAAAGCCAACCCTGATCGCCAAACACTTCTCCATCTACTATACTGCTTCAGTGATAAACTCCTGAATGGATCATCTACAATCATTGTTGTAAATTATTATTTGTATTACAGTAGCCCAAAGAAGAATCCCACCAAAATGGGATCCTAGTTGCAATAAGTGCTGTATTACCGCATGGTCCTGACACCAAATAGTTAGTCCACAGAAACATCACAAGAAGTGCTGGGACAGAAAACACAGGCAGAGAGAAGTGACTTACACAAAGTCAAATAGCAGAGCTGGAACAGAATTTAGTGCTCCTGTCTCTCAATCCAGCGCCCCATTCAGTGGTCTACATCATCTTCATTTAATCATACATGTTTAAATTCAGATTTTTTTCAAATGTTGACACATCTTGTGTTTTTTATAAACCCAAGATTAAGTATGTTGTGCTGTGAAGTATACTTGTCCTAGGCTATAAACAAAAAAGTCTGGATTGTGGGTATAATCCCTAGTATTCCCACTTGTCAATTATCATCAAGATACTGAAAAAACAACAAATAGTCTGGTAGCACTTTATACACTAACAAAACATGTAGATGGTATCATGAGCTTTCGTGGGCACAGCCCACTTCTTCAGATGACCGGAGCGTTAAATACTCTTGCCCAGTTTCTCTTTCAACTCCACCCGGGTCTCCTCCAATTCATGTTCTGCCCTCTCACTCTATAAAGCTGCTCTCTCACCTATACATCTATATTGATCTTCACCTGGCCAAATTTGAGAGCTCTTCCTACTCCTCATCTTCTTGACATTTATTCACTTGAGGCTTTTGCAAAAACATCCTCACTACTTTGGCAGTCCTTTCAGTAGGCCCTCCTTTTCCCATACCATCCTTACCACCTTAACTATTTATTCTCCTCAACTACTTGGGCCCCTTTTCCCAATTTTTTTTTTCTTGTAAGTTGTACAAGGACTACACCATAGTTTCCATTACTACATTTGGACTTCAATATCAACAATATGACTCAGAGGATGCACCTAGAACTGGAATCAAGATGCATTAGGTTGCAATAGAGACACACCACCATGTTTTCCTAGTGTACAGGTATCAAATTCCTGCATGCATCACCTTTGCCAACTACTGAAGGTCATAAGCTTATATCTTTAAATACCAAATTTACAAAAATGTATTTACCAAGTTCGCCAGATATAAAGTTAAATTAGAATTTTGGTAATTGTTAACAATAAGCAAGCAAAAATCAAATGAGAATTGCTGATTTTTAGCTGATTGATAAATCAACTACTTTATTTCAAGTTTCTACTTTTCTTTTATTATATCTTAATCACAGGATAGAAATTTTATCGCATGTTTCTGAAAGTATGGTAATATTCATACCCAAAAATATTCAATTTAGCAAAAAATCAAAATATGGGTTTTGATAAACTAGAAACTGACAATTTACAATAAGTAGAACTAAATATTGCCTGTGAGAGAAAGTTAAAGCTTTAGAATATTACAAGACTAAGTCCTGATTTCAAAAATTTGCACATTAGCTCTTAAGATATTCATAGATTCCAAAGCCAGACAGGGCCACTGTTATCATATAGTTTGATCCTTGCAGAATACAGGCCATAGAACTTTCCCAAAATAATTCCTAGAGCATATCCTTTAGAAAAATATCCAGTCCGGATTTAACACTCTGAGTGATGGAGAACCCACAGTGACCTCTGGTAAATTGTTCCAATACCATCACTGCAAATAAATCATAATTTTTTTAACAATCTATACTTGTTTACCTTCAACTTCCAGCCATTGTATGGACCCATTACCAAATATTTGTTTCCCGTGTCAGTACTTACAGACTAGGGATGTAAAATCCCGTTTAATCAGTTAACCAATTACATGGGATTTTACATCCCTACTTAATATCCATATTTATTTTATAATCTACAGATTTAGGTTTATTGTAGGAGGCCAGATATAGTAAAGGCTTTTTAAAAGTAGGGGATTAATTTGAATTATTACAAATGGTGGACAAAACCAGAATATTTGAAAGTGTTCAATATAGGTTTGCCCAAGAGTCCATACACCTACATGTACTGTTCACTCAGCTGCTGTTTATATGCTGTGGAGAGCAATGTAACAATCATATCATACATACAGTACAGTATAAATGTGAAGATTAAATGCATTACACAATATTTGGAGTGAAGATCTCAATCATTATTGACGTACAAGCAGATAAGTGTCAGTGTTGCAAATTGGATTCCAACAATCATATATAAAATTCCAAGAAAAATTGCATTTTTGTGACTTTTTTAAACTTAGTAGTTTCTCTCAGCCTTGTGGTCCAAGGGCTTTCTCGATATGGGCCCACAATGCTGTGCTTTAACTCTGGAGTGAATGCTGTTGCTGCAAACTAAAAATGTGTTCAAGTCCAGTTTCAAATGCAATATTTTAATTTGTACCAGCATCTTTTACATGGGGGAGTTGTGGCACAGCACACTAGTATGCATTGCAATTCACATCCCCATGGTCTGAACTCTGAGCCCAAGCAGACATACAATGAATTAGATTTTAGGGTAAGCATTCTTCACCATGCACAAGAATTTAATTGCATTTCTAATTAAATGTTTTTAAACTATAACTCGCATCTTGAGCTTCTGACTACTGGCAGCATTTATTTTGTTTTAAGAAGCCAGCATGAAAACCAGCAGGTTATAAACTAGCGCATGGTCTGTTTAACAATCATAAAGATGTTTAATTTGTTAATACGTTTAAACCCATATTAAAAGACTTGTTTGCACTCTGTCAGAGCTTAGACTGTGTGACACACCTGACTCCAATTCCTTTTGCTCATCGTCAAAAGCAACTTAAGGCATGAATAAGGATCCACTACCCCGTTCTCTCGTGGGCAATTCTTTGCATTTTCTTTATGTTGCTAAGTCTCATAAGTTTTCCCTCTCTTAGCAATGTCTAGGAGCAGTGGTTCCCAACCTTTTTTATACCGGAGACTGGCAAACCCATTCACAAACTTTTGGCAGACCAGTACAATTTTATTTGCATATTCATTATGGTAATTAATTTTAAGAGGGTCACATGTTATTTTACATCGCATCTGTATGCACACAATACATGTCTCTCCCTTCCCCAGCCTGGCTGCTCTTGCACCCACAATCTCCCCCCAGCCTGCCCTCCCCACATGCCCCCTTTCCCTCAGTGACCCCCCTCAGAGTTTCCTTCCATTGCACCCCTGCTCCCATAAGTCTCTCCTGAAACCCCAACCTCCCTTCAGCACCCCTGCATCCCCTCCTACCCCGCCTCACATCTCTGTTCCCCCTCACCCTCCATATTTGCCCCCACCCTAACCTCCCCAGGGCTGGCTCCCCCTGCCCCACACATGCTGGAAGCTGGCAGCAGCTTCCCTGGGCAGGGATTGCATCCAGCTCTGCTGGGAGCAGGCTGGGGCCAAACCCTCCCTCTGTAGCCCCAGAGTACTACTCCTGGGGAAGGGGGACAGGGGGTCTCTCTTACCTGCCACCAAGTGCTGCCCACCCTGCTGCCCAGCAGGGGCTGGCCAGGCTGGGTGAGGTGCTCTGGAGAGGTTCCTGGGGAGCAGCGGGACTGATCGTGCTGGAGGTTCCCCTCCCAGCTGCAGCCCAAGCTCTGGGGTCCCAGCAGCACTCCCCCCGCCAGGACTCAGGGATTCGGCCCAGAGCCTGGCCCCAGAGTAACTGCGAGCAGCAGATGTGAGTCACTTCCTGCTGTGGGGTCCAAGCCCAGCCCTGGCTCCCAGAGCCCCTGCCCACTGCTGCTGAGTCCTAGTGAGCAACTCACCACACTCCAGCCCCTGGCCCTTGAGGCCCTCCTGCCCCTGGGCTTGGCCAGCGTACCCCGCATCAAGGCAATGTCATGCAGAGAAGCCAGAGCAGTGCAGGACGCAGGGAGAAGAGACAATCCCAGGGAGAGGAGAAGGGGGGTTTTTGGGCAAACTGGGCCTGCTCCAGAGTCCCGCCGAGCCAATCATCAAGACGTGGGCGTGGCCTAGCAGTGTGTCATGGCCTGGCAGCCAGTGCTTCACGGCCCGACACTGATCCACAGATGGGCGGTTGGGAACCGCTGGTTTAGAGGGATTGTTTCCATTAGCACCTTGTAAGTGCTCCTCCAAATATCATAGAGGCTGCAAGCAGCCCGTCCACAAGGGGAGCTGGTTTGTAACAAACAAACAAAAGGAAGTTTCTCTTCATGCAGTGCACAGTCAACCTGTGGAACTCCTTGCCAGAGGATGTTGTGAAGACCAGGACTTTAACAGGGTATAAAAAAGAACTAGATAAATTCATGGAGGTTAGGTCCATCAATAGCTATTAGCCTGGATGAGTAGGAATGGTGTCCCTATCCTCTGTTTGTCAGAGGCTGGAAATGGATGACAGGAGAGGGATCACTTGATGATTACCTGTTCTGTTCACTCCCTCTGGGGCACCTGGCATTGGCCACTGTTGGAAGACAAGATACTGGGCTAGATGGACCTTTGGTCTGACCCTGTGTGGCCTTTCTTAACCAACCCATGCTGTTGCCGCTGATACACAGGCAGCTGCGCAGGGTGTCAGGGGGATCCCCGGGAGCGGGGCCAGAAGAACCCTGGCTGTTGGCCCCACCTCTGGGGATTATTGAATAACCACATAACCAATAATATTTTGTGTGATTACATGATTATTCAATTACACTAACAACCCTAGATTAAACCCTAGCAGTGCTTTGACTGGATGCAGGGGGAGCACACGGCTCTCTCAGATTGTGTGCAATCAGCACGCACCTCACAACACAATCTTGCTTTATGTGTGTGCCACTTTAATAATATCAGTAGGGGGAAAAAATTATGCGGACAGAAACTAGCAGAACCTCCTATGTAGGCAATGATAAACAAAAGACCTTGTAGAACACACACAGTACCCCGTGGGACGCAAGTTGCCCACCTATTATATATAGACAAGACCTGTACACAGTTCAGTTAGAACAGAGGTAGTAACATAGCTGTGTATATTCACATTCACAAGAACACTTTAAAAATCTTGCTAGTAACAATGCTGCTGAAAACTTCTGAGCAACACATTTCTATTCCCAGTGCAATTATTTCTGCAGCATGATGATCATTTATCCTTCACTGTAATTAATCTGAGACCAGGGGCACTTCAGTGCTAGTCAATGGTGCTGGAACAATTTTTCAGGTGGGGGTGTAGAGAGATATTAAACCAAATTATGAACGCTGTATATGATAAAATCCACTTTAAGCTGGGGGCGCAAAGCATCCCCAGCTCAGGAGTTCCAGCATCTATGGTGCTAGTACTCCATAGTTCCATAAAAGTTGAAAGGCTATTTCAATTACATCTCTATTAAGCATACACTTGATTGTAAGCATGTAAGTAATCCCCCTGAAGTCAAAGGGGCTAACATTTGGCTAAGACACGGCATGTTTACATGCAGTATCTCAAATACATATTTCACAATCCACTGAAAGACATTATTTTAGATTCCAAGAACCTCAAAGCCAAGGCCTGTAGGAACTTGGTCTGTCATACTGAACATTGTTCTACCACTAGTGAGATTTTAAGAGAGTTACATTAACTCAACATAACTTGGCAGTTAAATAGCATCATGTTGTGAAAGAGCCACGGGTCTGTACACCTTAACTAGAGAAAGGGTGACAGCTGATATACCACTGAACGGGTAAGAGAGGTAAATGGGAGAGACACTTTTGAATAATTAAATTCAGAGACTGTAACTCTAGACAGCTCTTCAGGAACTATGGGACTAATGTGTGTGTGTGTGTGTGTGTGTATATGTGTGTGTGTGTATATACGATAAAGGTCACCAGTTCTCTTCATAGTACAACTCCATTAAAGGAAGAGGACCTTTAAGAAAAAAAAACTAGTTTTAGAAACAAGAATCCATATTATTGCATGTTAAGCTGTAGATTTAAAATCTAGTCACTATAATTATCACCCATCTGTGACCTTGGCATAATATTTCAGGACCATCTGAAACATTGAGGGTCTTTAATTTTACCCTCCTCAGCATCTGTGATTGACCTAAACCAAGTTCAAAAAAATTTAGCTGATACTAAGACTGGATCATAACACTTAACTATTACTGCAGGATTATGCAAGTTCCCCATGGCTAAACTTGTAGTATACAGAAGGGAAAAGAGTTTAGCTTGAAACCTAACTTTAGAATGGATATTCCTGCCAATATTAAGCAGACTGATTTTAAAACGGTCACTAATATAAGCATCTACTTCTCGTTCTTCATCCATTTCATTTGTCCCACATTGCAACAGTTTGATAGTCCATCCTTTAAAGTTCGATAGTCCATCCTTTAAAGTCAACATTCTCCCAAATGATTTTCCTGGAAATGCTTATCACAGCAGGTCAACGACAGACAGATCCCTCCACACATCCTAATGTGAGACTTGGATTTCAACCCAGATACACTAAGGTGGGGGCAACACATCACTAAACCCTGCAGAGAGCTCTTTCAAACTAACAACTGCTTTACTTTGCCTGCTCATGCCCAAGACAAGGGAAGCATCAGGATGTAAAAAGGCAGGGAGCTCGCTTTCATACTGGAGCAGCTTTTAAGTTTGTTTCAACCAAACCCAGGAACCCCACAGACTGGAGTGTAATAGACAAGGGATCACCTCAGGACAGGGAACCCCGCCAGCAAAGCATCCAGCGCACTGTAAGAAGGGCCCTATTCCCACAGTACCATCGTGCCAGTATTTGTGCAAGGTACACATAATTCCCACGTGGGTTAAAGCCAGCGCTTACATAGTTAAAATGGGGGGGGGGGTCGGTCCCAGTGGGAGGGGGTGTCAAACAGCAGGTGCACGGGTAACGGGGTGGGGAGGGGCAGAGGATGGTCAAGCGGAGCCATTCCCCGAGGGGAAGGGCGGGGAGGGGATGGGGAAACTGAGCCAGCCCAAGCGCACCAGCCACCGGGGACGGCAACGAAACGAAGCCGCCGCCGGGTCAGTCAATGCCCCCTCAGACAGCACGCGGCGCCCCAGGGGTCGCGCGCCACAGGACTACCTGAGAAGGGGCATGGTTGCCCCGCGCCCGCCGGGAGGACGAGTCCCCGCTCCAAGCAGCCCCCAGCAGCAGCAGCGCGCCCGCCGCCTGGCTCCTCTGCCCAGCTCACGCTAGGTCCACTGAGCAGCCCTGTGCCGCTTGGCCGCTCAGCCCGCCCGGCAGCCCCGCCCCCACACACACGCGACGCCGCGATTGGCTGGCGCCGAGCGGCGGCCCCCGCGAAGGAGACTGCGGCCGCCGGGGAGCCAGATGCGCCCGAGGGCCGTTAGTCACTGGAGGGCTCGCGCCCCAGACGCGCTCCCCCACCCCGGGGCGGGCAGTGACAGGGCGCGCGCGCGCCCGCTCTATCCGCCATCTTTGTCGTGGGCAGACACACCCTCCACCTCAACTGCCCTCCACCTTTCAAACCGCCACCCCGCGTTCCCTGGGTTCTTTCACCGCTGCCGTGCTGCCCGCATTAAAAATGGCCACCCCATGGGGCGGGGCGGGGGACGAGACCCGTCTCCCTGTGAGCCTCCCAGGGACCGTGCCTGGCTGCGCTCCCCCCGCCTGAGCCCTGCTCCTTCCTGCCGACACGCGTGCACACACACTGCACTGCAGCGGCGGGCAAAGCCGAAGCTGCCTCCCCTGTGCACACTGGCGAGCGCCTGCCTGTACTCCCAACAGCTATTTGTACCCCCAGCGTGTTGCCACACCTCAGTGCGCCACCCCCATGAGCCAGCTCCCTCCCACAACTCCTCACTGGGGCCTTGGCTTTTTCCTCCCCTTCCCCCCTCCATACAGCTTGGACTATGGTCATGCAGTGGCTGGGTTTTTTGACTCCGAACCACGTCGCTCACAGCATCCAGCTTTCCTCTGCCAGGGTGGCCCCCAAGACAGTCATGCCTTTCACCAGAAAGTAACGCAGAAGTGAGATATCACCCGTTCAGGAGCTAAGTGACACCACATAGGGAGGAGATGGCAAGCCTGATTCCTTCCCCCCCACCCACTCCTTTTCAGAGAGGGAGGTATTGTCAAAACAGGGCAGAGACCACAGTCCCTGGGGGAGTGGAAGTTTTTTTGTCATGACACTTGTCACGCTGAAATGTGAACGCACAGAGGTTTTTGTCACAACCACCTGTTTTTTGGTGACAAAAATGGGCCAGTGTAGACAAGCCCTTAATCATGCGTTGCTGAGGTGATTAGCACTCTCCCCAGATTAAACTAACGGCCACCCTATTACCCATCCCCTGGCAACAACTCTGGAAGTGGTGGCTAATTGCAACCTTGTTGACCCCAGGAGGTTGGAACCAGTATTCCCTGTAAGCTGTCTGCTTCTACGGACACTTAGGAGAGATTCCAATGTTGCCCAGCTAATTAGCAGCTCATCCACAGCTAGATTTGTGTTCCTCCTGGAAGTGTGCGTGTGCACAGGCTTAAGTGCACATAAAATGTATTCCACACATGGATGGAAAAAAATCCGCACACGGATGTAGAAGATTAGAAGGAACATCGGTTGGGAGCCTACAAGCCCGAAGAAGTGGGCTATGCCCACGAAAGCTCACGATACCATCTACACGTTTTGTTAGTCTTTAAAGTGCTACCAGACTATTTGTTGTTTTTTTAAGTTTATCTTGCACAGGATAACTCGGCTATCCCCTGAAGCTACAAGTGTTAAGGCTGACACCACCCTGGGGGATAGCCAAGGCTCCTCTTTTGTATCTAAAGTGATTTGTGCCCCTCATCATGCATGGTATGAAGCTAAACAGGTGATTTTTCACTAGAGAAAGGCATTATTAGCCCCAGAATTTATTGCCCTTCTCTCCCCTTCCCTCAACCATTATCTACTTCTCAAATTGTTCCTTGCTTTACAGCTAAGAGTTACTGATAATCCACACAGATTTGGCATTTATTCATGGCATGAAGTTACTGCCACTAGAAATACTGAGTCATGAACCTCATGTCTCACACAACATAAACTATGCCAAAAAATGCCCTGTTTAGTTTTTCCACAGTACTTTCCATCCAAGGGTGACAAAACAATTTTCCTCAATCTCCTTCCTTCAAACAGGATGAGTACAGACTGCCCCATCCCTCTTAGGACTTTAAGTGATTGTGAGTGTATTTGCATTTGCTGCTTTAAAATTATCTGTAAGGAGAGACGTTCATATTTCTTACTACAATGATAATTTTATAACATTTATAATCATGTATCAATAATTCTGTATCAGAGTAATACAAAATGGGTTCCAACTTTACAGCACGGCTTCTCTGACACCAGTTTTATGGACCACATGTTGTACTACTATAAGGAAAACTATACAACCAATTACATTTTCATCACAGCTGTCTACACTATTTTTATCCTTCTACTCTTCCTTTTGGAAGGCAAAGAGCCAAATCCTTGAGCCCACTTTGTGCCTCTGACTATGCAAGGCAACCAGAAAGTCAGCCACTAGGGGGGGAATTTTCCTTGTGTAAACAGAATTCTGAGGTGTCTTATTGCCACCTTTGCATCTTTACACAATCATTTTGAAGCATAGGCCTCAGGTAACATTTCCTCCCATCTAAAATAGTTGACAGGGTGGCTTCGTACAGATTTATCAAATGAGTTTGTTACCTAATGATAGTTATCTTATCTACCATATAATGTATGGATTATTGAAAATTGAAGGGTTTTTTTTTCCTGTTTAGAATTGCAACCATTCTGTGTTTTCCTTCATACAAAAGACAAAATGCATCTCTCAATTCACCATTTTTAGGTTTGCTATCTCTTTATGAAAAAATGAGTTGCTAATATACATTTGGGTACAATTTTTTTAAAGTTAGTTCAGTACCTTTTTCTCAGCTGGGTTATTAAATCTATTACACAACAAGAGATATTTAACATGAATTCTTATTCAGGACTAATAGGAGAGCTACTGAAACCAAAGTGTGCTTTATTTCTTTAATTTCTGATAGCAGTTCACATACCAGAGTGAGGTGAGTGAGACTTTATCAAACTGAGGGTTTGCCAATGGAGAAAGGAATAGCAAAAAAGAGAACATAAAAATGCACCCTTTACATATTTTGTAGGTAAACTTAATGAAGGGAGATAAATGGAGAGAAGGTCACCTGCCTCTCCTCCTTTCTTCCAGGAATAAATCAGTCAATTCTCTTAACTATAATTGTGTGAACAATGGATTTTTTTGATTCACTGGCAATTTAAAAAAAAAGTTTGGGTTCAAGGAAATGTTTTGTTTGACAAAAAATGAAAAGTTTTGATTTGGGCGAGCCTTCTTAATGTAAAAACAAAGGAAATGATTTCAAAATGTCAAAGTCTTGCCAAATCTGTTTCTTTTTCTGAAAAAGTTTTGTATTAAAATCTTTCCACATAGCTCTATTCTTTCAACTTTCAGTTCCTTTATCTCGGATTTTAAAAACCAAATAAAAATAATCCACAACACTTATAAAGGATATTATGGTGATGAGGGTCAAGTATCAGTCTCCCAAGTCCTCGCTTAAGTCCTGACCCCTTAAAGCAGGGGTGGGGAACCTAAGGCCCGGGGGGCTGGATGCAGCCCCTGGTTTGCCTGGATCCGGTCCCTGAGGCTCAAGGCTTCCCCCACACACGTTCCTCACGGGGCTGGAGCACACACTATCTAGTTAAGCAAGTGTACCACCTTTGCAGAACAGGGATCTTCAGAAAATTTTCTTCCTTTAATGAGCCTGCTACTTGGTTGCATTCAGGCTCAGAGAAGAGGGGATCTGGGAAAGGAAAAGATGCACAGATCTGAGGGGATGAAAGCAAAGGACAAATAAAAGAGGGTGGGGTGAAATGGAAAAAAAGAGAAACAAAGAGACAAGTGAAGTGCTCACTTCTAGGTGGGACATTTATTGGAGTTTATTTAAAAATACAATCTAGTTTACAGTTGTATTTATTTGCATTGGTAGCTGAAAGACACCACAATAAAACCTCTTACCTAAAATTGCAATCTTTCTTCACTTGAAAGAAGTCTAGAAAGGGAATAATTTTAAAATGCATGCAATAGTAGTAACTTAGCAAGAAGCTAACTGTAAAGTAACCACTAAAACTTTGAATTTTATATATATAAATAAATAAATAAATAAATAAATGGTGGACCAGGCCCAAATTCAACTTTAATTATGAGCAACAACTCTTCCTAAAAACCACTCACTGGGGATGTAAAACGCTGTTTAAGAGTTAAACATAGTGTTAACCAGTTAACCTATTAATGAGGGGGCAGGTGTGGGGGGGAGGGGGTCACCAGCCTGGCTGGGCTACTGCAGCCAGGCTGGAGCGCCTCCCTGCTGCCTGCAGGGGTGGGGGGAGACCGCTCCAACCCAGGAGGAGCAGGCGGGGTGGGCTCTGCGGGCCCTGCAGAGGCCCTGGAAGGGGGCCAGCACTTCCCCCAGGTACCACTTAAAAATGACCACAAGGGGGGGGGCAGCAAGGGGCCAGAGATGGAGACTGGAGCAGCTATAATCCCATGGGGCCAGCAGGAGGCAGAGCTAGAGAAAGGGACAGCTGTTTACTATACATTTCAGAGAGTTTATCTATTTGTGTGTTTCTTTATCTGTCTGTCTGTTCCCCAGGCAGTGGACATGCACCCTTCCCCCAGCCATGCCCACTGCAGTGGTCATAAACATTTGCTTCTCACCTAGCCCAAACCTGCTTCAGTGCGAGAGGGTTGGAGTTGTCCTCTCTCCCATGTCAGCCTGCATACTGAACCCCTCATCCGCAGCCCCACCCCAGTACAACTATTTAAATGAAGAAAAACAAACTTTATTTGATTTAAAGACTGGAGCAACACCGGGCGAATCTTCTAGTATTATATGTATGCCTGTGAGGGTCCTTGGAGAGGCGTAGGGCATAGAGTGGGGGGTGCCGGAGTCAGGGCTGGGAGGGCTCAATGGGGCTTCCCAGGCCGATGTTACTCTGGCAACGGGGCCACGCTACCCAGCTGGCAGTTTCTCTTGGGGGGCTGGGGCTGTGCAGTGCCCCTGGGAGGGCTGCACAGCCTGGCCCTAGCCAGCAGCTAAAGCGGGGGCACGCTGTCCAGCAGTGCTCAGGCGGGGAGCTGCAGCAGCAGGGCTGCTAACTGGCAAGCTCCCCCATCTAGGGATGCAATAGTGTAGTCGATTAACCGATAAGCAAAAGCGTATACGTTAATACTATAGACTACATGCATTTCCCTCCCTCCACCAGTAAATTTTTTAGCAGGCTGGCCAGCAGCCCCAGCTCAGTCATGGCTTGTGCCGGGTCTGGGACCTACCCCTGCTGCGGCTCTGCATTTAAAGTGTATAAGGAGCCAGGCAGGGAGGTAGCCCAGCTCAGTTCTGGCTTGCATCGAGTCCGGGAGCTCGACCATGTCCCTGCTCTCAGGCCCCTCTCTTTTCATGTTATGGAAAACATTCCCATTCCAAGCACTTCCTGTTTTGCTGGCACAACAAAACCCTGACCTTGTTTTAAAGTTAGGCTAAGAGGAATAAAACATTTATTGGTCCTAGATCTTATCATTTAGGAGGAGTCCTTGAACAAATGGACTCGCAGACAGACACACAAATTCTCTACAATACAAGTATAGAACACAGAATTTTTACAGGAATTTTTACATTTTATCATCTCAGCAATAATGTATGTAATGATATAACTTTTTTTTTATATATTATTCTCCATCCCTGGTCTTACACAACCTACCATTTTGTTTGCTTTTTAGACCACAACTTTACAGTGACCAGAGATCATCACTGATTTGTCGAAAATGACGCTAGGCCTTTTTCTTGAGTTGGTGAAGTTAATTTAGAACCCGATAGGGTGTATCAATAGTTCCAATTTTTCCCTCCCATGCACATTACATTTATCATTGACTCATTATCCATGCCATCATGTTGCCCATTCACCTCGCTTGAGAAGATCTTTCCGAAATTCCTCAGAGTCCTCTATACACTTGGCTAACCTACATAATTGTGTGTGATCTGCACATGTTATCACCTCACTGCTTGGTCCTATTTCCAGATCACTGATAAATCTGTTACGCTACATCAGTCCTGGAACTGAATCAGGTGGCACCATACCATTAACTTTTGACCATGATGGCCACGGACCATTAATTTTTTTTCGGTTTCCTAACCAATTTTTGATCCTGGAAAAATGTGCGCCTCACCCTCATGACTGCATTGGTTTTTTTAGCAATCTGATCTTTTGAGAGTGTAAACAACATTCATTTTGGGTTATCAGTTATTTACTGACAAGTTCCAAGCATTGTAAAGTTTAGTGAGGCATAATATTTTTGGCCACAGCCATTTTCATTAGACCCTAAATACTGCTAAATTACAGATAGATGCTCTTAAATCATCTATCCCAGCTCTACATATCCTGAAACCAGTAAAAAGCACAATGTAAAAACAACAACAATCATCACGTCTAAAATTAAAACAAGTAGTAGTACTTTTCTTCTCCCCAGTTCCTACAAAACAATCTTCAGTCAGCACACCTATTAAAACACCAATCCTACACACCCATTCCAGACCTAACTAAGAATCACAATGCAAGCAGTAATGTCACAAGGAGAAGGGTGGTTTCTAAAGTAGGTCCCAGATCATTTAAGCCTTTATAGGTCATAAATAATGCCTTGTACAAACAGCTTAGAAGTCAATTGGCACCCAGTGGAGATTGCCGGCAAAAGTGCAATATCCTTATCACAAAATACTGTGTATGTCAAGCAAGCTGCTGTTTTATGTAAATAACTTCAGGTTCTAGTTCAGTTTAAGGTATAACCATCCCACATACAGCATGCTACAGTCAAGTCTATAGGCACCCTGTAGTTTCCGGTACAAACAACAGAAGAGCTACTATGGACTTTACACCTTATTCTGGGATAGCATTAACAATGATCCACGTCATATCACTACTACGCTTATTCTGTAGTTGTTCCTTTATATTATCTCTTGAAATATTCTGTTTCTAGAAATTAAAGATAGCAAAAATAATCAGAGTGGCTGACTGAGGATTTGGGAGATGCTTCCCATCCTTCCTGCTGGCTTCTGGCTAGTAGCTGCCTAGTACATTTTCAACCCTTCTTGGATCTGTGTTTTATCCTTTGATTCTCAGTCATAATGGACCCTCCCCCATTCAGTTTTTTTTTAAATATACGTTTTGTTAGTGATGTCTTAGATTACATGTGGGATAGTTCATTTTAAAATATAAATATATATCTGATTTCACCTTTTAGGTGGAGCTTGATCTGATAAAGTTTTCTGCGTTTGGCTATATGAGCGGAATATTGGAGAGGTCATTTAAGGACGCTGGCATTAAATGTAGTTTTTTAAATACAGATGTATATGGTTGCTTGCTTGTTTTGGTTGCTTGCTTGTTTTGGTGGTTATGTTGTTCCATGTTTTGCAGTGCAGCTATTATTTCTTCTTTCATGATCCACAATTCTCCACATCACCTATTATTAGACCTGAAACAGTCATTCATTTGCCAAAAGAAAAAACCACTGGAATACCCCAATAGATGCACTGACACAAAAAATGTCAAACTTAACTTGGGTTTTGTCTGGGGTAGTCATGGCACCAGCGTTGGGATAGAGTTCTCCCAGAGCTCCACATAAACCACCTTCACAAGGGGAGTAGCTAACAGCGCCAGGAGCCTGTTTACACTGGTGCTTTACATTATGGTAACTTGCTGTGCTAGGGCTGGCAGGAGAGGTCAAAATCGCTTAGCGAGCAAGTTACAGCGCAGAAGAGTAGCAGTGTAAATTAGCCCTTAGGAAGAATAGTTCATCTGTGACTTTTCATCATGACTGGGATGAGAACAGTGTTAAAGCACCTTTACTTAACACGGGTTGGATCTCCCTAGTCTGGCACCCGCAGGACCTAACTAGTCCTGGATGAGGGAGTTTGTTGAACCAGTAGAAGGCTCCACCACCTGCCACCAGCCCCGCTACCCTACTGGCCCTGCTGGGCAGCGCCCCCACCAGCAGCAGTCGGTGCTGCATGCCCAGGTGGGACTCTGTCCAGCTACGGTGCAGTGGAAGTCCTGGCCCCACTGTATCCTGGGTATACCGGAAAGGGGGGGCACTCCAGACCAGTTGGACCAACCACAATATACCACCCTGGGGGAAGGGGGAGGGGAGGCGCTCCAGTCTGGCTAGGCTGGAGCAGTACCCTGCCCACAGGATAACAATTAACTGGTTAAACATTTCATTTAAACAGTTGATTAATTGCAATTTTACATCCCTGCTTTGAACTAACTCATTTTCCTCAGATAACAGAAAAAGTATTTCAGGTATCATGCAGCAATGCTTGGTATATAATTTGAATTAACACTGAAATCTGGCTAGTGTTGTGGAGCTCTCATTATGGACGAGTGAGGTTTTTTTAATCGAACACACTATAAAATAGTTTAAATGTCTTACAATAAGCTTTGCATAAATCAATTCAAAGTTTAAACCATTCCAAAATCCTGTTTAAACAACAAATGGGAAACCTGAACTCACACCATCATGATACTTCAGCCTTGTCTTTTATTCATTTTTAAACACCTGAGAGAAACAAGTTTCATTTCATAATCAAAATATCCCATACAAACAACTGAGAACAACAAGTATTCAACCCTACATTCAGACCTATACAATTACAAGAAAAATAGCTGTTAACTTGGCTTTCTCATTTCCCAAACACAAGGTAAAATGATTCTTAACCACCTAAATCTGTATTTCATAATGGGATTCAGTCATTGGCCTGTGTTCTGCCAATGATATTAGTTTCCCTGGCCTGACTCTGTACCAAGCATCTCATGCTGTCTCCCATGTATGGGGAAAACTCCTCACCAGAATTTGCAGTGCTGCCATCTTATCTTCTTTAAAGCCATCTTTAATACTTCTCTCTGCCTTGATGCCTGCAAATCACTTCTGTTTAGCAACGACTAAGCAAGCACCATGCTAAAATTTCTATTTTTTAGTAAAAGTTATCATTTTGTATCCTCATTTCATCCCAGCCCCACCCTGTTTTGCCTGTCTATTCATACTACACTTGAACCTCTTTAATCCAGCAACCCTGCGAAACAGGGTGTGCCGGATTCAAGATTCTGCCAGCCCACGGAGGGCACTGGGGGCTCTGGACAAGAGGGGGATGGAGGTGGAGCACTTACCTGGTGCCCTGCTTCTGGGGGCACATGTGGCTCCCTGCCCCCTGCCACTCCCAAGCACCACCTCCTTCCCTCTGCTGCTATGGGAGCGGCAAGAAAAAGCACATTGGGGCGGGAAAACTTTTTTGGGTCGGGGACCCAGTGCCAAGTACAGTCGGAGGTTCCTGGGTGCTAACAGAATATATAGAAAGCAAGGGATGCCATTGTACTGCACAGCTTTAGTCTCTTAAAATATGTTTTCTCCCTAAAGCATCCTATTAATAATAATCATGACACTTTGCATGTCTATATAGTGCTTGCCAGTTTGGGATCTCTAAGCCCTTTTTCAGCTTCTGCAGGTTGAACCTCTGTTGTCCGGGACTCTCTGGTCCGGCAACACTGGACCACGGGATGTTGCTGGACCAGACAGCCCCAGCGGCAGAGGTTGCTGGTGGCTAGGAGCAAAGCCAGCCAGTGGGGCAGCAGAGCTCGCAGGCCAGCAGGGCCGTAGAGCCTATGGGGCAGCAGAGCTTGCAGCCAGCGGTGAGCAAAGCTGACTAAGCCTGTGGGACTGCGGAGCCTGCAGCCAGCAAGGCAGCAGAACCTGCAGAGCCAGTGGGGCTGCTGGAGCCTGTAGTGTCATGGAGTTGATGGGGGTGCTGGAGCCGGCAGGGCCAGGAGCAGCAGAGGCCAGTGGCTGGGGACAGGAGCCCAGCAGGGAGGCTGATACCCTCCTCCCCCGGCCTCCCTTGGTTCACCAAACTTCTTTGTCCGCGGACCAGTCAGGTCCCGAGGGTGCCGGACCGGGGACGGCCAACCTGTAGTCAAATATCTCCACAGGCATCTATGAGGAAGTTACTTCAGATGCTTAATAATAGTGTGTCCTTCCTGACACCCAGCAGCGGTGTCCATGCTGTCACTGAATGAATTAGTGCAGACTTGCATTTTTTTCTCCTCTACGGCTCCTACTGTCAGCTTCCTCAAAAGGACACTGTTCCTTTCACGGCTGTCTGCTGGACTGTTAGTACTTACTGATCTGCATTTGCAACCACCCCATTTTCTCTCTGTCCCCAATATTCCAAAATGCTAGGAAGAACCTAGGTGCCCTTATGAAGTGCCTCGGTCGGTACTCATGCCTACAGGGTGTCATGTAGGGACATCATCTGGTTTTAGATAAAATCTGGCTATGAGTGACAAAAGGAAAAGTGTAATAATCCCCCCCCCACACACACACACACAGCACATGACACTGCCAAATGCCTGGCATTCAGAACAAGATCTCAGGCAAGGCAATATGCATGATACTACCACGTGCCAGAAGAGATACTGGAAACCCCCAGCTCCTGCCCTGTTGTACAGAAAGATCAAATCCACTGCTCACAAACAAGTTCTCTGTTCCTTGTGCTGCGATTTGCCATTGATTCACATTTGCCTCCGGGACTGGCACACTTTAAGGCGCAATGGTGATCAAATGAAGGACTGGAGTCGAGGGTCGGTAGAAACAACACCCCCCGATAGCGACCTAAATCTAGCAACGTTCCCTCGGGTTCAGAAAGCGGAAAGGTCGCTCAATACCTCAATCACTGGTACCGGGGGGTATTTAAAATACAGAAACACACAAATTCTATGGCAGCAAATTCAACTCTTACAAAGCCAACTGTGCCTATCCCAGAGCATGTGTTACAGAAAACAAGCCAGGAAAAGAAGCCGGCCGGCAACTCTAAGTATCAGAGAGGGTGGCTGTGCTAGTCTGCAACCGCAAAAGCAACGGAGAGTCCTTAAAGATGTATTTGGGCACACGCTTTGGTGGGCAAAGACCCACTTGGGCAGATGCACAGCTGGGGTGTTACGTCCCCTCCCCAAACCCCGGAACACAGTCTACCGTGTGGCGGCCCAGGGGCTGCCCAAGTGCCCGCAAGTCACACAAGATCCCCGGCGCACGTGCCGGGCCGCCCTCCTCTGCGCCTCGCCGGGCTTGACTTTCGGGCTGCACTTCACTTGTGCGGCACGTGTCCGCCGCCAGACCGCGCTGGGCGAGCCGAGCCGGGAAGACGCCCGCTCTCTGCCGCCCGCTTTCCCCCGGCGCGCTCGGGCTGGAGCCGAGCCTCTCCCTCGCCCCTGCGGGATTTACCTAAGCTGGTGGGGTTCCAGCTTGAGCTTCTTGGCTTGTGGTTCCTCCGCTGCCATCTTCATGCTCAGGATCGAGCAGCGCAGCCCCGGGGCGTCTCACCAGCCTCTTGCAGCAGCCGCGGCGCAGCTACCAAGCAGGGACACAAGCGGCCGGCAGCAGGCGGAGCCCGGGGGGGGGGATCAGAGTGGTCCACAGCGCGCCTGATGGAGACCTGGAGAGGAGCCGGGTGCCCGCTGTGAAAATAACGTGGCCCCGGCTGCATCCGTTGCAACAGGCGCTGTCCCTGCTGCAGGCCCAGCCCCGCTTGGGCGTTTGAGTCTATCCCGCCCCTTCTTCGTCATGCAAAAATCATAATAAAATGGCTCCAGTGCATTCGCCCCCCCAGGCTCGGCTGCAAGCGGCGGACGCGGAGCCCGGGTCCGCGCACGGCCGGAGGCAGCCCCACGGCCACCTGTGCGTGCAGCTGTGGGCGGAGGCATGGGGCGGGCTGGGTCCTCGCAGCCATATTTGCCACGGCTGGCGGGGGGGAGAGGGGCCGCTGCGCTGAGGGTGAGCGGGGCTCGGGGCGCTGCGGGTGACTATGTGTTAGCCCCGCCAATCGGGGCTGCTCTGCTTGTGGGGCGGGGGGGTTACACGGCAAAGGGCTGGTGGTAGCTAGCGCGGATCCCTGCAATACACTGTCCCTCCGTTGTTCCGCACGCATCCCTGCTGCCGTGACAATTGATTGCCTGGCTGGCTAACGTGGCGGCTGTGGAGCGCAACGCACGTGTGCTTAGCGATAGCATCTGGGCTGCCTTCACCCCCAAGCGAGGCGTGCTGAGGTGGGTGCCGGGGTTGTCCTGCGCTGGAGGGACGGTTCGGGCGCAGTCGAAGGTATTTCTTATCTTTGCTGTGTCGTTTCCTGGGGTTCCAGTCCGGCTGGGTAATATCTCCTGTCTGGGCAAACTGACTGAAAACATTCTCAACAACCCGAAGTCGAGCAGAGATGCACTTCAGTTTCACTAACTCCTTTCACTTGAAAACATTTAAATGTATTTTAGTCCATGGAGCTGTTGCTTTCTCCCCTCCATAAGTGTGCCGTAATGAGATCTAATATCGGAGTCTGTTTTTAATTTGCTCTGTACTGAGTCTTAGGTTTTCAGATTGTATTTCACTCGTAAGAACTGTCTCTATAACTGCAAATGAGTTTAGCTTTGGATCCCGGAAGCTTTCCATGCTGTAAAAGAAAATGAATTGCTACTAATCTTCCCAGTCCCTATACCTTAATCGCTGTATGAAACCTTTCCCCCCATGAATAAGCTTGTTTCACAGTTTAATTTTGATATATATCACCATTATCATATTTAGATTCCCATTTATGAATGAAAACAGGAGATGTTTATATTGTGTATATAAACGCTAAAATTTGGGATTAATGTCTTAACACACTTAAATTTCTGATAAGTAAGTTAGAAATAAAAACACTAGATTTGTGTGGGACAGAAATACATTTTGGTTTGCACTGAGTGCTTAACGGTTCACTTCTGCGCTTTGTGGCGTGTTGGTTTTGTTTGAACTGAATAAGTAAATGTGCATACAGAAGCAAATTCTTATAGTTTTTTTTTTAATAGTCTGGATTTTTTTTTATTTAAAAGTTTTTAAACTGACCCATTCACTAACCATCGCACCCACATGTATTTAATAGAAGCAATCTTTCAAGAACATTGCAATCCACAATCTTGATATTATGGAAATATAACATATTAAGCAAAGTGATCTATTATGTCAAACTCTTTGGTGAAAGAGTTTATTTATAAAGCAGCTAAGTTTGCTAGGCACGATATAGGATCACTAAATACATGTCCTTGCCCTGAAAAGGTTTTAGTCTCTCTCTCTCTCTCTCTCTCTACCCCTCTGTGTATATAGGTGATTAGCAATGGCATGAGAACAGGAAGATGGAAGGGGGATTAAAATAGGTCATATGCTTAATTAGGTTTATTGCATATTTTTCTTTTTGGTGTTGCCTTGCCTTGAGTTTATGAACAGCAGAATAATAGCTTGTTGGTAACACTCGGTTTCTCTGAAGCTTTGTCTGTTAGGAAATTTAACATTTGCTGATAATTTGTCAGTAATTGGTGCATTTGAACTGTATTGAAAAGTGCTGCAGCTTAACTTCAAGTGGATCTGGTATACTCCAGGGGAAAGTTACTAATATCTGTCTAATGGCACTGATGTTGGGAGTGCCAGTATACACAGCTCCAGTTTCTAAACAGCCCTTTCCAGAACCATGTGGAGGTTTATTGTGGAAAGATTGTTGATGGAGAGAAAAAAGCTCAGTGAGCACTTTGCTCTCATTAGGGTTCCCAGCAGGGCAGTCTTCACCAGTGATAGCACCAGTGTAAAAAAAAAAAAAAAAAAAAAAAAAAAGTCCCTCATGAGACACAGCCTTAATACTAGCTTCAAAGTCATCTTTCTCTGTGCATAGTCCCTCTTCTGTTACTGATCTGTTTTTCATTCCAGTAGCCCTACTGGATCCAGCTCTCAGTGGATCCTCAGTGGAATGTACAGATTTTAAGAGAAAATTGCTTCTCAATAAACTTAGTCTAAGTCTAGACAAAGAGAGAGGAGGGGGGAATGACTGATTCCTACATTACACATGCAGAAGTGATGTGATAAGTGATTTGCTGACAGTCACACAGAAATGCTCAGAGGGGTAGCTGCCTTAGTCTGTATCTAAATTTAAAAAAAAAAACAATGGTCATGTAGCACCTTAGAGACTAAGCAAAAATATACAGATTGTATCATGAGCTTTCGTGGGCACAACCCATTTCTTCAGATGACAAATACAAAAAGCCTGTAGAAGATGGGGAATGGAATTGACACTGCCTGAATCCCAGAACCTTAACTAACAAGACCATCCTTTCTCTGTTCTGCTCACACCAATAGTTATTTGTATCAGCAAGCAGCCATGTTCTTGTCAGGCCAGCAGCCAATCTGTTGTCCCTCTCTGACATGTACGATTTTTCCCTCCACTTCTGTTGAGTTGAAAACACTATCCCTGATTCTCAGGAGAGCTAATTTTTAAAGTGTCAGCGAACCTTTCATCCCATCTGTCTATGTAAAGGTGTTACTCTTACTTGTTCTAGTTTATTAAAGGAACAGTGTCAGCATGCTATCTTGTTGCTCTAGGGCTTGGCTTTTTGTTTTTAAAAAGCAGTTACACATGCTCCTGAGTCTGTCAATTTTGAGTTTTTGTAAAAATTTAAAATGGGTGTTATTTCCCCTTTCTCAACCTATCCAAATGAAGATAAAAGTACTGATTTTCAGTACTGCCCTGTGCAAGCAAAAAGATGCATTAAGATGACTAATAGAATTTTTATCACGTTGTTGTTTCTCAGGTATTCATTGTAGCAAAAATAGCCATTTAAAATGTTGACTATAAAGCACCTTAACATTAAAGAGCTCTTTTTACTGAATCATTTATGTGCATGGAGAGAAAAATTGAACCTTTAAATTAATAATTCATTTGCCTTGCTAACCATTTAAATGCAGTGCACAATGCATTATATAACAATGGTAGCCCACGAGCCAAAAACCAATTAAAGAGTCAGGCCTTTTTATTTCCTGTCTTTTTCAAAAGCTTATGGAAGAAGAAGCTGGCTGAGTGCAGGATACATAAGGAAATGCAGATCCATATAGAAATAATGGAAATGCGCATTTTATACAGGGTAGTTAAAGTATTGGAGGAAAAAAGTCACATGCAAAATAGGAGTAAAATAAATCTACAAGTGCAGTGGCTAAAACTGGTAGGAGTGGTGATGTACCAAGTGAAAGACTTCTGGTGTATCAGACAGAGATGGAAGAGATTGTATGCTGTTATCCATATAGAGTTCAAATGGCTTGATTAAATCTTGGAGGTTTAGAATCTGTACAATGCTCTGTAGTTTGTAACTGAAAACACTCAGCAGTGTTTCAGTTTATAAACACAGCAGATAATGTTTATAAAAAAATAAACTGCTAGCTTGGCACTGGGAGGTGGCAATATGTTTTCAAAGTATGTACAAAACCTAAATCAATAGTTGGCATTGCCTCTTCAACATCTGGTTTATGTGCGGTAAAAGTTATGGAAAGAATGGGGACTTATGCACTGGGTTTGTGTGTTGAAAGGGATAAATGACTCATAACAGCGCTTAAACTAGGTACAGTTGAACATTGAAAGGAGCCTTGATGCTAAATTTTTCCTTGTAGTAAATGCTAATTTTCTCCCTCTGGGGGTATTATGGAGGGATGAACTGAAGATGGGAAATGGCAGATAGAAACAAAAGGCCTAGCCCTGAAAAGTGGACTCCAAAAAGGATTGACAACACATAGCATCTCTGCAGGAGACACTAGGGATCTTGTACGTTTGAGCCCAAAATGGAGGCTGTGGGCGGGGGAGAAGAAATGCTCTGACAGCTATTACAATCCCATGCAATACCTTTGGGGACTTTATAATCCCTGGCTCACCGTGATACTTACGCAGTTCCATGGACCAAAAACAGAGAAGGGTGATTAAATCAGTCAGGTTGTAAATATCTCTAGAGAGATCACCCCCAACAGAAGCTTGCATATACACTGTTTGAAACTGGATTCCCCAGGGACCACCAGACAAAGAAGGGCTATTGGCATAAAAAGGCGGTATTTAAATAGGGATACAATAATATAGTCTATTTAATTGATAAGCAAAATGGTTATTGGTTAATGCTGTAGACAACATGCATTCCCCCACCCACCCGCCACCAATACATTTTTTTAGCAGGCTGGCCAGCAGCCTGCCTCATTCCCAGCTTGCGCTGGGTCCAGGACCTACCCGTGCTGCGGCTCTGCATTTAAAGTGTATTGGAAGTAAGGCGGGCAGGCAGACCCCTGCACTGGACAGGAGCTGCTGCCACCCTGTACTGGCAGCTGGTCCGTGAGGGGAGCTGGTTTTTAAACTGGCTTCCCTCATGGACCCGCTCACGCCTGTCATCCCCCGCGCAGCTGCCTCTGAAACAGAGGCAGCAGCACGGAGTGGAAGGGGGCTCCTTGGGAGTGGGGCTGGAGTGCACTGGCTGCCGGTCCCATCCCCGGGGCCTATAGAATAGTTGAGTAACTGATAAGAATTCATTAGGTTAATTGACTATTCAATTAACTGATATTTAACATCCCTGATTTTAAACAGATTCATGACTTTTTCTGAGCCAGTAAATGGGCAGGACTTTCTGTGCGGGGCCAGGAGCGGGGGGGAGGGAGGGAGAGTGTATGTCAACCATTGCTAAAGGGTTGGAGGACCATGTGAGTCCTGTTTAAATGTGTGTGTCTTAAGGTAAAAAAGCCTCACTGGACAACACCATCAGATTACATGTGCTTACTTACAAAGAGCTGCGTGGCAGCTGCCAGCAGTACACTGTTCAAAGTGTTCACAGGAAAAGCACAGATGATGACCTTTAGGCAGACTGGCTTGCTGGGGAGATCACAATGTAAGGCAGGGAGCTATACGGCCTTATAAGTCCCAGTCAGAAGGGCATATGCAGCCTTAAAACCTCTGAGGACAAAGATGCCTACGTGGAGGCAACTTGAGATTTGACCAGGGAAGACAGGTGCAGTTGTCTTGAAACTGACAAAGATATTTAACGTTCTAATCTTTCCCTTCTTTAACTGAGCAATTACTCTTTCTTATTGTAAGACTTTTATGTGGGGGAGAGGCTCATACACATGGAGAAGTAGGAATTGCAGGCCACAAGAGCTGATGTGGCAATTGGCCATATCATTCATAGGAGCAATATGTGATAGAAGCCAGAATTTAAAATGTCCCCATTTTAAAATATTGCTGTTCTTCCCCCCTCTTGTTGTTTCTTTGCTTCTAGCATTCCCTATTTCATAGCATATACAGCTAGATTTCACTCGCGTTCATCAAGCAAATGGAAATTGTTGAATACCAAGTAGGTTTTGAATTGACAGTTTTACAGTGGGAAAAGGTGGGTGGGGCAATATCAATTATTTGACCAAATTCTGATGCAGAAGAGACAAGCTTTTGATCACTACAGAGTTGTTCTTCAGGTCTGGGAAAGGCAAACCATGTTTCCTGGCTAAAGTTAAGGCACAACAGGGTGTTAAACATAAGGATTTGAAAGAAACCATTCAAAATTAAGTTGTCCTTTATTACCTCTGTGGTTTTGGGTCAGAGGAGGTGAGTTTATGGGTTACAGATTCTTGAAGTGAGACACACAATCATTGTCTCCATTGGATCCATGATATAGTAGGATTAATTTAAGCTTCCAGATTTTTTTGAAGGTATTACACAGGTTCTGGTAAAGGACTCTGATTAGTCAATCAAATGTCTATTGGAATTCATGTTAGCCCCAGGAAAATCAGGAAAATACAGATTAAACCAGTGGTTCTCAAACTTTTTGGGCTCCGGAGCCCTTTAGATGTGTAAAAATTTATGCGGACCCCCAGCGGTCCACTGATTGTATGTGTTGTACTTATCGATGTTTCCAGTTTGTCAACCTCGCGGAGCCCCTGGAAATGTCTCGCGGAGCCCTGGGGCTCTGCAGAGCACAGTTTGAGAAACACTGGCTTAAACCATAGAGAAGCTTTACCTGTTTGCATCTCAGTAGTTTTAAAATGCCACTCTATTTCCTATGCAAGAACATTTTGTCGCCTAGATCATCTACATTTTTTTTTCTTCTTCCTTTTGTATTTGGGGAAGAAAAAGCAATTTGCTGGTTAGACTTCTGCAAACCGCAGGATTATTTCCCATATTGGTTCAAAATCATTCCATTTTCTCTCGATACAAACATGAGTCATTCATATAGATCTGTCTTTACCACATCCGTAACAGAGTCCTTCACGTATGTATGGACACAGTAACGTAACTCAACTGTTCTTCTGCTTGGACTCGTTTCTAAGATGTATTTACAAACCTATCCTAAATGTTTCCCAGTCACAGCCTGGAATTTGGTTTATAGAAGACTGACTTTGAAACAGCATCTTTTATTGTCCCTTGGCTGCTTTTCCCCATCACTTCCTCTGGAATGTTTTCTCCAGTCACTTCATGTGTCTGCCTATCCACTTATACATCCCTTTTATTTAAAAACAAAAAGACCACAAACACGAATCGTAATCTCTCTGCCAAGCATCGGCTCTTTGTTTAATACCTTTTTAAACAGAAGGATTCTGTAGCTGTCTCCTTTAGATCTCCGAAGTTCTTTTCCAGGCATCCCCACTGCACTTAATATTGTTGGCGTGGAAACTTGATTTCGAGCCCAGTCTTGCTGCTCCTGCTGCTGAGGTGAACAGGAGTGTCATTGGAACTGGTCAGATTAAGGAGTCCTCCTACGTGCTGCCTCCTCATGGAAGAGGAAGTGCTTGTATTTTACCTTTGCATCACCCGGATTCTAGGAATGCTGCAAGAGCAGTGCTGTTTCTCGGCATCACAGCAATTCCCAGAGCTGCTCGAGTTTATAGCCACCTCCCAATGACTGCCTATAGGCCAGGGCTGGGCAAAATATGATCTGCGGGATGAATCTGGCCCGCCGAGCTGCTGGATCCAGCCTGCGAGAGCCTCAGCTGGCGACCTGCGTGCCCCACCCCTGCTCGGCACTCAGTGAAGTCAGCCGCAGATCCATGCGTGAATCTCCAATGCTGAGAACCTGGGGGAGGGAGCAAAGGTTTCTCAATCTGCCCCTGCCCCCGCCCCCAGTAACTCCTGTTGGCCGGTTTCCAGCCAATAGTAGCTGCGTGTTGGCAGGACAGGCAGCGTGTGAAGTGCCCCTACCCCCTCTTCCCCCAGGCTCCCAGTGTTCCGTTCTCAGCAACAAACTGCTGCTGGGAGCACGTACAGGGGCATGGAAGGCAGGGACCCTGATTAAGGAACCTGCTGGGATCTGCCCAGGTAAATGTCTCTCAGCCAGAGCCTGCCTCTCTTCCCCCAACCCTCTGCCCCCCTACCCCACGTAACCCAACCCTTCTGCACCTCTGCTCCAGCCCCCATACACCTTCCCAGACCTTGCACTCCCTCCTCCTGTACCCCTCCCCCAGGCCAGAATCCTCTCCCAGACCATGCACCCCAATCCCCTGCACCCCGGTTCACCGCCTCAGATCACAGTCCCCTCCTTCACCCAAATTCCCTCTCAGATCCCACATCCCAGTTCCTTATCGCCAGCTCCCTTCTGCACCCAACCTCCATCCCAGACCCTCGCACCGCCTCCATTAATATAAAGGAAGAGTGTGGCCCTGAGCCATTTACCAAATGCTTGGAGTGCCCCCCCCCCCCATCAAAAAATATTGCTGACCCCCACCATAAGCTGTAATACTGCACTTCAAGTTGTGGTCCTTTGGTGCAGTGCCCTTGTTGGTCTCAAAATGCCTCATAGAAAGGAGCAGCATGGGGCTGAGTAACACACACTGCTCTAGTGCTTTTATGTCTGAGTGTTGGCAGGGTAGCAGGGAGAATCTACCAAGGGCTAAAAGACCAGATTTCTGGCTTCCTAATACGCAAATCTTGCAAACTGCTGAGTGGGGATGTAAGCGACTAGTCAAGTATCCAATAAGCATTAGTCGACTAGTCGCTTCCCTCCGCCTTGCTGCCTCTATCACAAAGAGGTAGCAAGGGGGGGAAGAGGAGAGTGTGCTGGGGAGATCCAGCTTAAAAGCTGGTTTCTCCCTTCCCCAGCTCCAGCTCGGTGGGACGGGGCAGGGGCACAGCAGTGGTGCTTTCTCTTTGAAATGCTGTGTGGAGCCTAGGACCAGCGGGGAGTCTCCAGCTGACACTGGGCTCTACGCGGCATTTCAAAGGCAGAACACGTGCTAGTCCTTATCGACTAATCGAATAGTTGATGGAAAGCCCATCGACTACTCGATTGATTGACTACATCGATATTTAACATCCCTACTGCTGAGCCCTCTTAATTCTGAGTGGTACTGGTGTAATTTGAGACTACTTGGCACACTGCAGGATTGCCTCCAATTCTGCAAATCTTATAAGAAGCCTGTTAGTATTCTCAACGTTCTTGATCTACGCTGTTATTCAGTTCTCCCAGTTCAATATCTGACTTGTTTTTGAACAGTCATGTATAGATACTCCCCCAGCATTTTTCACCAGACTTCTTTGGGTGTAACCAATTTAAAATACAGCTCCAGCCACTTTTTCAGGAATGTCAAGTTAAACATGAGGGTTTGTTAATTCTGTTTCCAAATGAGTCACTTTGATTTCCAGCTTTCACGATGAACCATTCTAGCCTCTGTCCCTCAAAGGGAATGTGATTATTCAACAACTAATACTGTAATGATTTCTTTAATTGTGTTAGTAGGGTCTGGTCATATCTATGATTGTTAGTGATAGTGAACCAGATTTGAAACCGATTGAATTGAGGCTGCATGTAAATACATTATGAAAGGCCTGTCAGTTGGTAGATGAAATACTGTACAAATCTCTTCCTTAATACAGGCTATGGTTTCATTATGGAAAAACAAGATGGATAATGGAAAGGGTTTTTTGTACACTAAATTGCTGATTAAAAACAACTTCAAAGCATCCTTCGAAGACAGTATATTTAAAAACATATCAGAAACCAACCAGTAAAAAAGGCTCAAGATAACTAGATGTATGTCAAAGAACATATGAGAACCAGGAACTTATTTTTTTTTTTTTTTTTATGTAATGGTGGGTAAGCACATGACTCGAGAGATTAATTAAACACTCTAGATTAAGAACTGTTCTAGAGCACCAGTGTGGCATATCACTCCCTAAATTCTCAAACATAATGGAAAAAAGTTTCTATTTTGCAGTATATTTAGTTGTAGTGGATAACTTCCTATTCTGAAGAACACTGTTTTTACTAAGAATGTATAAATGCTATGTAAGACATGATATGCAATGAGGCTGGGTTTGGGTAATGAATCACAGTGCAATTGAGATCCAAAACTGATTAACTAAAGCAGGAGAGGGCCGATAAAGAAAAGTTATTTATTAGTTCCCTAAATAGAAGAACTAGAGGACACCAAATGAAATTAATGGGTAGCAGGTTTAAAACTAATAAAAGAAAGTTCTTCTTCACACAGCGTGTAGTCAGCATGTGGAACTCCTTGCCGGAGGAGGCTGTGAAGGCTAGGAATATAACAGAGTTTAAAGAGAAGCTAGATAATTTCATGGAGGTTAGGTCCATAAAGGCTATTAGCCAGGGGATAAAATGGTGTCCTTGGCCTCTGTTTGACAGAGGCTGGAGAGGGATGGCAGGAGACAAATCGCTTGATCATTGTCTTCGGTCCACCCCCTCTGGGGCACCTGGTGCTGGCCACTGTCGGCAGACAGGATACTGGGCTAGATGGACCTTTGGTCTGACCCGGTACGGCCGTTCTTCTGTTCTTATGTAGGAGTGACCAATACAAGTCAAGCTTTTTCTTGCCTTTTTTCCAAAATACTCTTACATTTAGTGGCAACAGTAGGAAAGCGTCAGTCAGATGGTGTGACCAATAAATAATGCAGAAAACTGCTAGAGATCCTGGACTTTTTCCTGCTTGAGCACAAGATTTCAACACTTTCCTCTTTTGATTTCACATGAATACACCTGTATGGGGAAGCTCTCCTCTTTTGGAAATTCAATCCAGAAATCAATTTTTTTACTTCTCACTCATGGGACAAGAGTTTTTCTGCTTACTATGGCCACTAGACTCCCATGAATAGTAGAGCTGTCTGATGCTCTTCTAGATATGCCATTCCCAAAGTTTATGGCTTCCTGACCAAAAAAAGTCTATCACACCTTCCTACCTGTTTATATAATAAGCCCTTGTGAAATTATCTGTTAGAATTTGGATTGAAGAATCCTTAAATAGAGCGAGAAATACTTTTAAGAGTGGTGAGATTATTTTACCAGTTATAGCACGCTGATGTAAATTGTGTATTCTAGATGAGAACTAAGTTCATGAGGCTGAATATGATCTATGTGCTTCCCAATCCATCTTGGATGCATCCATTAGAGTTTTGGACAGAATCAGAGAAGCCAGCTGAATTCCTGCATGTACGCTTCCATCAGAGGTCAGAATTTAATCCAGATTCAGCACATTTAATCTAGGAGAGTTCTAATGAACTTTTCATAGATTAGGATGGAATCAGATTAAACTTTGAAATTGATCCTCAAATCCAGGATGGAAGGAGAATCACTTTCCTTGTGGTTGCTATTGACTGCATTTGTGACTTCCTGTCCCTGTCCACACCCCTTTCCCATGTTTACACACAAGCCAGGCAGCCAAGTAGGGGTTAAATGTGCAACCCTTGTCTGCATAGATGAGCTGTGCTCATAGGACAGGCACTAGGGATGTTAATGGGTAACCAGTTAAACTTACCCTGTAAGCATCACTCTTAACTAGTACCCAGGAGCAGCCTCGCCCGCTCCCACCCCAGTCTGTCATGGCTCAAATCAGTCTTACTCGTCCGGTAAGATTGACTGAGTGAGGAGTTGGGGGTCTATCGATCACAATTCAAGGCTTCTCTGATGGTTGGCTTTCAGGACTGAACCCAGAGTCTTATGGCAAAAGCCCCCCATTTTATACATGTAAATTCCCATTGGAGTCTGGGTTTTGCAGTGTCATGCTGCAATCATTCATCCTTAAAAGGTGCTAATCTCCGGGTTTTCCACTGTTATCCTTTGGCTATTGTCAGGCTTCCCATCCTGGTCTCTTACTTTTGTCTCACTCTTGAGGGGGTATCTGCCTGCCTCCAGGGTTCTGTCAATTCTGGACATTTAATTCAGCCTCTGGCACGATAGATGTGTCCTGGTTATCTTCAAGGTTCCCACTTCTTCACCATCTGGGCATGTGTGATGACTTGCACACATCCTCCACTCACACCAAACAACTGTAGAGTTTCAGACAAGATTCGAGTTTAGAAGCGATATTATTATTATAGTTACTAAAGGAATAACAAAAAGAAAGGAATCTTCCACAGCTTAGCTTGTGATGTGGACAAGAATGGACCTTACAGCAAACATTGTGCAATAATGAGACACAGGGTGAAATGAAAGCATACAAAACTTTAATCATATAGGACTTATTTACTATCATTATACTTGTATTCTTATGCCAACACTAAAATACTACATTTTGGCTACACACTCATCCCCTTTAATTGTTTAGATGGTTAAACGTGGGGCTGACGCTCCGTTTAATCAAACAGGATTTTACATCCCTAATAGGCACAACTGTTAATGTTGCTGTAGAGTCATAAAATTTAGATATTTTTCTGTTTGTGGGTGTGTATTGATGTACACAAATGAGCATCCAGCAAGTCGGGGTAATGAACCATTCCCTGCGATCTACTGAGGGATAACTTGAAGCAAGGTAGAATACAGAACTGGACATGCTATTTGTATTTGTTGGGGTTTCTGAGATAAAGAATTGGATGCAAGCTCCCCCATCTTCTTCATTGTGACTAGAACCCTTTCCCAATATATGCCTGAAGCACTCTGTATTGTGCCTTGCTTGAGTGAGTTAGTCTGTCTTCTAGTGCATGGCACTCCTATGAGAATGAGGGTAGGAAAGAAGCAAGGTTTGAAATTGGATGGCATAGTTGTCCCTGATTTGAAGGACTTGTTGATCTTTGGTGATTACCATCCACACCTCCTAGAAATAAGACAGGTGGGAACCAAAGGGTAGAGATTGTTCATTGTTGGTTAGTTCAACGGTAATAGTAGAAAAAGCCAGTTCCATCTAGATCTTTATGGATTGCTCAGCTGTAAAAATGTTTCTCTTCATATTGGAGTGTTCCTCCGCCTAATTTAGAGAATGAAAATTGAGGCAGAAATTTTCTGAATACAGGATTATATAAGTCCAGTGATCTGAATGTGGATCTCTAGTCTCTGAATGAGGAGACTCCTCAGCCTTCACAGTAAATAATTCTGACCATTGAATGGTAAATGATCAATGGTTGCTTGCTCTTCTCTTAGGAACATTGATGCAGATAACCATGATGAGCATGGCCTTGAATGCACACCAGAATCATCAGCCTCTAATGCAGCTTGGAGAGATTTTTAACAGTCAGTGGATCCTCTCCATTGATTGGTTGTGTTTTTTTAAACTTGGAGTTGTTTAGTGTTGGGATAACACGCTACATAATTTAGTCATAAATTCCTTTATTAAATCCTAAGCCCAAATGGTATGTACACAGTTGTTCTAAACTTGCCTAAATGAGTAATTTACTACATCGCCTTTTAACAAACAAGTGATGTCATTGTTAGTTACAGGCTTCAGCTAAACACAAACTTGAGACAATTCATCCTTATTTCTCGTCCAGATCAGATTTACGGCCTCTCTTTTTTTTTTTTTTTTTTTTTTTTCCCCCAAGGCCTTTCCACCTCTCCTTGCTGGCCAACAATTTTTCATTGCATCATTGGCTCACATAACCTTTACTTTTAAGATAACACTGGTATGTGGGATGGGAAGGTTCCAGCTGTCTCCTTTTAGACAGATTCCTTGTGTTACTTAAAACCATCTACAGCCACTCCTGTTGGTTACAGTCTTTTTAAAGACATTTTTTTAAACCAGGCCCCTTTCATTCTCAAGATTAACTAATTCTTTAATTTATTCTATACTTGTCTTAAATTGAGGGTAATTTGTCCTTAATCTGACAAGCTATCATTTAGCATATAATCCTAATTTTAGTAGCATGGTTTGATAGTCTGCTGCCCTGACATGCAAAGCAACTGAAGAACAGATTTTCTTCTCAGAGATCTAGTCTTTGACTCTTGCTATTTGTGAGTTGAGTTCCTTAACTATTTTGATCTCACTGGTGGCAACACTATCAGGGAAGAGGAGACGGAGTCTAAAAATGTCAGTCCTTTTCACAATACTTGATATGTACAGTCAGCACATTTTGAAGTAGCTGAAATGAAGACAGGACCATCAAAAGAACTTTGCTCAAATTTGGCTCAAATATCCGCTCGCTAATAGGTAGAGCAACTCTGCTTTGGGTTGTAGGTTATGGAATACCCAACAGCTGATGGGCTTTTTCAGAATTGTCTCCCATGGAACATCCAGAGGTTTTGTCCATTCAGTAATTCTGTGAAGGATTTTTAAATCATCAGCTGACACTAGTGTAGCCCATGGAAGGGTTTCAGATTAACAGACATGTCTCCATTTTAGGACTCGTTGTGCCTCTGTTTGCTGAACTTGATGAGCGGGATAAGATTCATGAGAATTTGTAATCGCTGACTTGCACGTAGGTGATGTGTTACGGTAGCACTTGGCTTTGACGATGTAGCTAGGAGGGCCAATATGGCCACGGTGGCAGAACATATGGGAAAGGGACATGGAACCAAATTGGAGAAACCAAGGAACGTTGTGAGAATTAACATCCTCGGATCCAATAGGAGGTTCTTTCCCATATCCCTCTAGTCTTGTTTTCTTTCCTTTTCAGGGGAAGACCCTTGTCAGAGTGAAGAGGATTTAGTGTTTGGATGGGGAAATCTCTAATGCAAGAGCCATAATAGGAGATGGAAGGATTTGTGTGGGATTCGCATCCTTAATTGTCCTTTTATGTTGATTCAGAGAACTTATCATCATAAAACCCCTTGCTGCTTTCTGAGAAGGGCATCTGCCTGCCATCGAAACTGAGGTAACTTCCAGGATTGGTGTGTCTGGTTTTCACCACATCTCGGGTCATCCCAGGAGTCTAAAGAACCTCGAGGAAAAAGTGCCAGTCTGGACTGTTTCTCCTTGTGTATTTGCTTCTTTATAGACTTTTAGAGACTGTGCTTCTCCCTTAAACAGTGAAGGCATCCATCGTGACTGTCAGTCAGACCTCTTGCACATGAGGGTCATGGCTTGAAGCCAGAACATCCAGGCTTCGCCATTAGCTCTCTTGTGTGCTCTTTTTTTCCATTTCAAGTTGTCTTACTGCCACTAAGCTAAATGAAACTAACAATTACACTCACTACAAATATTAAGTACTCATGACTGAGCAACATAACCAACAGGAGGGGGGAAAAAAGGCCGCGAAGAGAGACAGATACCCATCCTCTGTCTCAGGCATTGTGGGGATGGGTTTCCCAGGTGAGAGGGGGTGATGAGGGAAGATAACTGCTACTGGACAGCACCAGGGAAGTGTTCCCGGCGAAGTGCACACACCCACGTAGGCAGTAACACCAAAGCAATTGTTAGAGCCTCCGGTGTTTCCAAAAGTCTATGTAGCAATAGTGCCATGTGTATGGTTGGGGGTTAGGAGGTGGCTGATAATTCAGAAAAGCTGTTACTCTGGCTCCATTGTTGAACATAACAGCTGTGGGGTGGGCTGGTGTGGGTGCTCACCCGTAAGTAGTGCATGGCATTTGAGTGAGAAACTAGGAGTCGGAATAGTAAACAGGTTGTCTGTGCTGTAGAGTTGGAGTACGCCCAGGCTTCAAAATGGGGAGAGAAACTTTAACTCTGCCTTTGCTTTGGCATGACCAGACACCCTGCAGCTTAACACTAACAACTCCTCTATCAGACAGAATAGACCCGAAGAGCACAAAACACTTCCCTCCAGCCCCCTTCCACTTAAGGCTCTGTCATTGGTTATTCACTCACCATCTCCCCCTGGCTGCTCTGGGGGATTAGCTCTTTCCAGGTCCACCGTCCCCTCCTGCAGCTTGTGCCCCTTGCTGCCCCTCCCTCCCGCACTCTGAGGCCGTGTGACATTTCTTTTGGCTTGGTGCTCTGGCCAGGTCAGTAGAGCCCTTACCCTAGAAGGGGGAAACTGAAGACTTTCTGTACAAACTGTCCTTCAACATTTCCTCCAAGGGCTTGCTCAACCAGGGCAAAGGAGAGAGTCCTTCATCAAGAGAAGGAACCCAAAACGACCTGCCCTTCCCATGCTGCCTCCAGTAATAGGGGAGGGACATGAGGCTCGGTCTTCCCCTTGCTGTTGCTGTTTGAGGGGAAAGGGCAGGTCAGAGCAGTTGGGAAGAGCTGTGGGAAAAGAGAAAAGGGGCTCAGGAAGAGGGCGGGTTGAGATGCTGGACAGGCACAGAGATGCTGTGGGGGCAGTGGAAGGGACTCACACACAGCCAGTGGTTTGTGGCTCGGATAACCGCTGCAAACAGAGCAGAGGCTGTGGAGGTGAACTAAGTGGGCTATGGAACATGGGGATGAAGAGTGGTGTGTGTGGGTTGGTTTTTTGTTGTGTTTTTTTTTTTTAAACACAAGGAAATCAAATTCTTCCTCTCCCCTAACTTCCTAACACAGAGTTAACTAAATCTGTACAGTGAAGCCTAGTGCCCTTCACAGCCATCAAATTCAACTACACTCAAGTCTCCAAACATTCCAGGAACTGTGGCTAAAGAACACCCCACACTCACAACTCCGCATCAGCTTTTCGTTCTTCAAGTAATGGCCCATTGGGTCAGTAACAAGCGTGAGTGCTCTCGTCCAGGAATGGCACAGAGCGCTCTAGGAGCAGGGCGCTATATGGTACAATCCTAACACCTCTTTGCTATGGCAAAACCTAGGTTTGGGTAAGGCGTAGCAACTAGGAGCTGCCTTCACCTTTCCCACGAAGGGTCTGAGTTTCCTTTTGCTCACCCCTAGGGAACATGTGCACACATGCCACTAGAGGACTGACAATCCCTAAAACGTCTCCTGTATGGTGCTGCTGACACAGAACACGTTATGGGAATGAGGCATACACTGTTCCCCTGAGATACACATTCATCTTTCCTCATATCCGTGAAAGCTGTGCCAACCTGTTCCAACTAATCCCGCCATTTGATATCCACTCCTGTAAATGCAGCTGGGCTTGGGCCAAATAAACCTTGTCATTCAAATCTGTGGAATGCAGGGCTAACCAGTGCATTTTAGTCATCCATGTGTACTACTTATGGCACACCCCTTGCTGAAATGTTCCCAGGATTTCATGCCTGCTGCAGAGGGCGGAGCTGAGGTAGCATTGTTGGGTGTGTAATTTAATTCTCAGTTTCCTGCTTTGCGTGCAGCTGAACTCAACTTTCTGGAAGGGCACAAGGCATCACAATAAATGTTGGGGCAGATAATGTCAGTGAAGGATAAGTAGGCACCATGAGTGATGGCTTGCATTATTTCCTTACCACTATGCATCATTTTGGTCCGGTGAACTTCCTGGAACTGTCCTCCGGTTTTCTTCTTGCGGCCCAGCTTCGAGAAGAGTGAAACTGTAGAATCTGCGTTTGATCAAAAAGGAGAGAGAGAAGTAGCATCAGCACATTGAAAACACATTGGCCAAAACCACTTTAGTTTCCCGGGGCGATCATGTAGGGGAAGGAAGGGTTACATTCCCTTGGAATAGGAAAGGTGACAAGAAAGAACCCAGTGGAATCCCACCTAGCAGAGATTGACACACACATGAACAGGGGTCTTTGCAGGCTGTAGGCAAGGAAAGAGTAAGTGAACCTACTGAAGGACTGCCCCTTCAGTCCTTCGTGTGGTCCCCGACAATTGAGTTAATGATCCCTCAACGGGCGGCATCAAAGACTACAAGTTTATTAAAATAAGCATGAATGACATGCTGGGGCCTATTGTCATAAGTTAATCATCCATGACTATCCACAGTCTGATCCTTTATAAATGTCTGGAAGCAGCGATCTATGCAGTCTCATTGTTCCCAGACACACCCTCTTAACACTTTACATATTGCACTTTTCCACCTCCTCCTTTAATTGCTATCGCCAAGTGTTTTACGAAGCGTTCTCTGGGAAGGTTACTCTTTGGGTGGGTGGGAGGCTGTATGCGTGTAATTTCTAGGCTTTCATCCAGGAACTCTCTCCTCAGAATGTCCCAGTTCTAAAAATACTTCGCACTGTGATTACTGGTGTCATTTACTTGACCTGTTGGTTTAAGGAATAATTCAGTCCTGCTGTTTAGTGGCTTCACTTATGTTCTGATGGGAAGTACTTTCTCAAGGATAGTGGGCCTATTCTTATTCCTTGTGGAATTTGAGCTTTGATTCAGGACAGATCAGTATCTGGAGGTCAGGGCTCAGCAACAGAATGGTTATTGTATACCCCGTATTGAAACTTGGTTTGCTGGAGATTTTTATATACAAGAAAGTATTGTAAATTTTTGCTCAATAAAGCAGCGAACAGTAAAATAATGATCCATGCCTTAAATACTTTATGAAGGTGAGCACCTAAGTTAAAAATAGCTTGGCAGATTATGGTCATCAAAATTCTAGCTGTTGTGAAATAAATTGGCAGTAGCTCTTCAGAGAGAAGTGTCCTTACCACCACTAGATCACTTGTTGAGAGTGACAGCAAAGAGACTTTCCCAACTGAATGGGAAACTGAATTGGCTGACACATTGGCTCTTCCAGATCACAGGTGAGGCACAGAAGTGTGGGGGCATAACTGCCTATGCACCTCTCACCTGCACTGACTTGTGAGAGAAAATGTCTCTTTGAAGGGAACTCTAATGCTGGGGTTGAAATAGTAAAGCTAGTTTGGAAAAATCTGAGAAACTTAAGTTTAAAAGTTTGCAAAATCTGTCATAAAACTCAACAGTATTTATGAACAAAAACACCGATCCAGTTAGCAAGTGTAAGGTCATGGAGTTTATTACATCAGCCGTGTCTGCATTAACACAGTCAATTTGAAGGATGACCCAGGACCACATGCTAAGATCAGAATTTACAAGTCAGCCTTTAGCAGTTCAGCACTTCAGGTGTGAGTCATGTGTGTTTGTAGTAAAAGTAACACATGCTGATCCATAGAATCTGTGGGCTCTAACAGCAAGACAATGTCTAGAGTCTGAAAATGCTCTGTGATTCAGACATCTGATCCAAGTCCTTTTCAGTCCTTGGTAATCACTTTACAGACTCTCCTAGGCTTTGAATCAGGCCTTTATAGAATGAAGTCCAATCTCCATAGCTAGCTCCAGTGCATGTATTGAAACTCTCCTGTGTTTACATTTATGGTGAATTGGGGTTTGTCTTTGTTAACAGGCAGGCTATTGTATCCATATTAGAATGCATGCAAGAATTGTTCTAAGATTTTACTGCTGATTACATTCATGTGCAGGTCCTGTTTTGCTATGGAACAGTATTACAGTGGTTGATTAGACTTACACACTTACCTGACCATCTTGAGAGACTTAGCAGAGTTTAATATGGCAATGCGTGCTAAATTCAGGAGAAGTTTTTGGTCAAACTGGATTAAAACTGTTCTGTTCAGGTTGCTGTGTTTAAGAATGCTTGACTTGTCTCAAGTTGCCCAGTTTTTTTTTGTTTGTTTGTTTTTAATTTTTGCTGTTTCAGTAACCAACTAAATGTTGGATGAATTTAACCCTATGTATATTCAGTGGAGACCTGCAATAATGTTAATTTCCGGGATGGCTTGACTTTATATAAAGGGAGATGTAAATCAAGGAGAAAGCCTTGACTGAAATAATATTTTAATCAACTTTTCCACTTTTATACATGTTTTCCAAAAAAAGGTGCATTCTCAGTGGCTGATATAACCATTAAAATATGTTAATTTACAATGAAATAGTCCTTTACACTAGATTCGTTACATCTTTTTGCTACCTAGTAGGATACATTATCACTATACATACATTTATTTAAGCAATATATAGCTCAGTATTTTCAGATTCTTAATATACATTCTTACGATAAGAAAATTATGCATGGTATTTTTATTTAGATAAATCATGAGCAGAATGTAAATTATGAAGCATTATGATGTTAACTGGCATAGAATTTTTATTAAGCAAAACAGCCTTAAATGTTTTGGATACGTAAGAGAAGTTTATCAAACTATGTTTCACTTTTTTTAACTAATTGATTTATTAAATAGCTAGATTAACTTTAGTCCCTGAGTTAATTTATTATTTCTGGTCAGCCTGGGAAATTCTCCATATGGCTAAGTGACTGGAAGTTAAGTTCCTACTCACCTAAATATCTTGAAAATGAAACAGTCTAGTCACTGAGCTATTGTGCCGTATGTATGCGGCTTGACCTCAAAAGTTAGAATGAAGGGAAAATAGTTAGAAATCAAGTTTTTGATTGGAGGCTTAGCATGTTATTTCATTAAAATGTTTAAGAAATTATAAATTTAGGCTTAACATGTGTGTTATACACACACACATTCCATAACATTATATGGGGGGGGGGGTGTATTCAGACTTCACTTTAAACAGGTTTATTTTTAAACAGAAAAAAAATAATCAAAATCCAGTTTAAAATAAAATTATTTTATAAATCAGCCATGCTAATTTCCAACTTTAGTGTCTTCTGCTGCTGCTCAGTAGGATGGGTGATAACTAAGTATCCACTTCTAAAGTCCCACCTTGGGTCATTGGGACCCAGCCAATATAAGGACCATGAAATATGGCCTTTTTTGTTGCTCTTTGCATCTTCACTAGGGAAAAAAAGATATTTAGCTCTTGTTAGGTAAATCAAAGTAAAATCCTAGCGAAGACAAGACCAATGTTTTGGTTACAAGAGTTTTTCTGTGCTTCCTCCTTACCCCCTCCCGATGGAAACATCTGTCAACTTTTCCTCAATTATTTTACTTGAGAAAATAAATCTTACACAATAGTAATCTTGTCTGTCTCTTTCTCTCTCAAATAAAAAATAATGGTTTGTTGAATACATCTCTAAACTGTATTTCAGGTACAGGAGTGCTTGTCTATACATGCCACAACATCACCTTGGTTTTGGGGGGAGCCTTTGAGAAGACAACTCTTCTGGCGTAAGAGAAACTCTAAAGAAATCACGGTATTCACACACTCTTACCTCTCTGTAGATGCCAGTGTATCTTTAATAAAAGGGCAAACAAGTCAGTGTTCAAGTGTTTGTGGGTTTTTTTAATGTTACTGCAGCTTTTACCTAAGAAAATGGCTATATATCTTTTCTGACCAGTTTGATTGATTGAAACTATATTGCTTTCAATTTTTTGGTAAATACCTAAAAGCCACATTGGAGCATTGCAAGAGACTCAACAGAATGAGCAGACGCTTGAGTTGTGAGAACAGCAGCAAGCGTCTGGAACTAAACACTTTTCCTAGTAGTCTGACAAATCTCAAGCATTGGGTATGTTGTGGCAGGGGAAACTTCTTGCGAGTCATTTAAACCTGGACAGTTCAGGCCGATGTAAATATTTTTTGTGGCTGAGTTGTGTTTAAGGAAAACAGGTTGCCATTTCTACAGCCGTCTTGACCTGGCCACAAACAAAATGTTGTTGTTTTTCAATTACTTTTCCTGGAGATAGATATAGATATATAAAAAGAAGCTACTATTCTCTCCATCCCCAATGTCCAAGAAACTTACAATGTTGGTTTTCGCAACTGAGTCCCTTGTAACACTTGATATAGAAGCACTAGTGGTTATATTATAAACAAGACGCACTAAGTAATTTTTCTACCTACTTAGCACTGGAAAGGCCTCAGCTGGTGTATTGTGTCCCATTCTCAGCACCACACTTTGGAGAGCATCTAAAATTATTAAATCTCTACGAAACTTGAGCTATCAGAAATACTGGGAGAAAATGGGTTTGTTTACTAGAGGGAGAGGGAGACCGAGACCAACCCCTTCGAGTACATAAAAGGTTGTTATAAAGAGGAGGGTGATAAATTGGCCTCCTTTGCCACTGAGGACAGGACAAGAAGCAATGGATTTGAATTGCAGCAAGGAACATTAGGGAAACCTTCCTGTCAGTAGGAAAGCACAGGAACAAAATACTTGGGGAGGCTGTGGAATCTGTCATCAGAAGTTTTTAAGATTAGACAGACACCTGTTAGGGATAGTCTTTGATTATATTTAGCACTACCTCCATGTGGGGGACCGGCGAAGATGACCTATCCGAGGACTCTTCTAATCTTGCATTTCTGTGGTGCTATGTTTTGACTGTTTGAAGGGTGAACTTAAAACTGCACTTAAACACAGAATTACTTTTGTTATCTGTTGACAGCTGTGCTACTGGACAGGATAAAGAGCTTTAATGCTTTGAACTTGCTTAGCTCTTAAAGTGTGGATGCCTTCAATTACCAAACTGCTACTGTAGTAAATACTTCAGATTTTTTGTCTTTGTACGTGTATTTCCTTTTAGAAAGTAAAGGAACTGCAGTCAATATTGCAATAAAGTAAAATATATGGAGTGATATCCTCTTTAAAAAAAATCATGGTGTATATTAGAACAAAGCCAACACCAGAGTGAAGGGAAGGTGGGGAGAAGGAATGTCAGTCTTCAAATCGCTTCCATCTGTGTAACCTGTATGAATGTGTCTCCAACAGAAAATGATCCACAGTCTGTTTCTTATAAACTGTTCTGGTGATATATTCTTGGAGAAGCACTGGAAGAGCGTTGTGAGCCAATCTGTGTGTGATTATTTCTTTGAAGCTCAGGAGAAAGCCGCCGATGTTGAGAATGTGCCTCCCGTCATCTCAACGCCCCACCACTACCTCATCAGTATCTACCGGGACAAAATCTTCTTTGTGTCTGTTATACAGACAGAAGTGCCACCACTTTTTGTAATTGAATTCCTGCACCGAGTAGCGGATACATTCCAGGTCTGTCGCTGTGTTGTGTGTTGTTTGTGTTCTGCCGATGCATCTGTTGCAATGAAACGGTCCATGAAAATTGTAATCTATTTTTGTAATCCAATTTACCATGACGTATCTGTCAAGTAACTGTAAGGTGCAATGAATAGCACTGAAGGACCTACATGGTGGTGTGTTCAGAGTATTTCCTGAACTGAAAACTGAACAATGGCTGGGCACTGTACCCATACTTGCACTGGACTCTGTAACAGTCCTGCGGTTCAAAACTAGGGATGGCCCCGGGAGCGGGAGGTTGAGGGTTCGAGCTCCGCCTGCCCTTGGGAAACCCAGCACCTGCTTCCTGAGGAATAAATGTAATCGGTTATTTAGTTAACCAATTAAATAACTACTCCAGCCCAGCTGCTTCTGATCCCACCCTGGGTTGCTGGCTCCTGATCCAAGGGGGGGGCCAGAAGCGGCAGTGGGAGGTTTGCTATTAAGGAAAGCAATAACCCATTCACATCCCTGTTCAAAGCATGTCCAGAAAAGCCCTTGCCACCATAACGATTAGTTTTATAAGCAAAATAAACTTTACATCAGTTTTAATATGAATAAAAATCCTCTCCCTTTTGTAATCTGATTTGTTTAGGATTATTTTGGCGAGTGCTCTGAAACGGCAATTAAGGACAATGTGGTTATTGTCTATGAGCTTCTAGAAGAAATGTTAGACAATGGCTTCCCATTGGCAACGGAATCCAATATCTTAAAAGAATTGATAAAGCCTCCCACGATTCTGCGCTCTGTTGTCAATTCCATCACAGGTATAATAAAAACAGCCAATTAGCTTTGAAGTTTTTTAAATAAAATAAGTACTCTGTCAATTCATCAGTGGTTCAGTCAAACTTGAAGGGCATATCAAGTGGGGTCCCACAAGGATTGTTCCTGGGTTCAGTTCTGGTCAATATCTTCATCAGTGATTTAGATAATGGAACAGAGAGTATAGCATGCTTATTCTTTTGTGGACAATACCAAGATGAGAGGGGCTGCAAGTGCTTTGAAGGATAGGATAAAAATTCAAAATCTGGACAAACAGTGGAGAAATGGTCTCAAGTAAACAGCATGTAATACAAGATACACATACGCAAAAAAAAAAACAACCTCCAGCAAGGAAGGAACAATCAGTTGCACATCTACCAAATGGGAACATGTTTTTATTTAATTTTTAACCCAATGAGGATGCTTCTACAGTGTTAATCAACTGTAGATAATAAAATAATACTTGGTCAGTCATTTTGAAGTGAGACTAGTTTTACAGAGAGTGTGAATTCAGTGTTTAATTTACTCTACTGTGGCTCTTTTGGGTAATGCTGATTGCTAATTTTGTCTCCTGAACTTCTGAAGTCTGAATATCACTCAGTTAAATCAACACTTCTCAGGTTTTGTTGTTTGTCCTGTCTTGATTGTTGGGGAATGGACTATACAAGTTCCTGAGATACCTTCCAGTTCTACACTTCTGTTGTTCTATATTTCATGTTTAAGGTTAAGAACCATTTTTTTTTATCCAAATGTCAACTACGGGAGGGTAAAATATTTGAATGTTCCCAAGCATCTTTGACTCCTAAATCACTAATCCTGCATTCTTAGCAGCCTAAAAGCTCCCGCTGACTTAGGTCAAATATTTAGAGGTACAAACAATGCAGAGGCGAGCACTGTCAGAAAGGACTTTTTCAGAAAATGTGGCTCCTCCAGTTAAGGAAACGCTTCTGTTACAATTTTGTGGTTTCTGGGTTCATTATATTTTCGGTGCATAACTGTGGGATCTGGAACAAATCTCTTCTAATGGATTATGTTTTGAATTGTCTGTTTTTCCCAGGTAGTAGCAATATGGGAGAGACGCTTCCCACTGGACAGCTGTCCAACATTCCTTGGCGCAGAGCAGTAGTCAAGTACACAAATAATGAAGCCTATTTTGATGTGATTGAAGAAATAGATGCTATTATAGACAAATCGGGTAAGATGCCATGTCAGCGCAGATTTGCTTGTCAACATTCTATTTAGCCAGTGATGTTTAGAGAGAATTCAAGCAGTCTGTCTGGCTGCCGTTAAACATCACAAATAAGAAAACTGCCCATTTGAAAGGCCGTGCACAAATGCATTTCTTTCATCTCATAAAAGCAGTATGGCCTGGGCTACCTACCTGGCAGACTTCTGATTTGCAAGTAGTACCTTGCATCTAGATAATTATGACTTGTCTATTGGGGGGGGGTGCGCGTGTGGTGTTTTTTGTTTTTGTTTGTTTTTTTTACTGTAATTAAAGGAAACATTTTCTTGAGGGCCAAAGATTTATCTGATCTGTTACCTTGTATGTCCACTGTTCTTTCATGCCAACAAATGATCGTTAAGTTGCAGACTCCTTATCGTATGAACTGGGCAAAAGTTTTCCCTCCCTCTCCAGCCTCATGTTATCCAGAGGCAGATAATGGGGGAGAGAATGCTCTTTTCTAAATACCCAGCCAGTATGAATGCTGAAGAGTGAAATCCCTTAAATTTTGGGGAAGAGGAGAGCTATGGAGGTGGAGACATGACAGTCAGAATCCCTTGATGCATAACATGGATTTTATTTTATTTATTTATTTTTTTGCTTAATAACTCTTGGGGTCTTTCGTGAGGGGGGGGGACAACCTTTGATCTCCCCCCTTTTTTTCCCCCTCAACAGAATTTTTTCCCTGGTGTGTGTTGGGGTTTTTGTTTTTGTTTTTTTTGGGGGGGAGGGGAGAAGAGGTGTTCGGTATTTTTGTTGAAACCATCTGGCAACCCTACTCTCCCTTCCTTTCTTATGAGACCTCTAGACTTCATTGGAATGTATGCAACTGATATGATCGCTTCCATAGCATAGGCTGTTGTCTCATCTTACACTGACTCTCAAATCATGTCCATTTGAAATGGTCTCTTCTCTTCAGTCATGTCACTAAATAAATATTAGCCTGCAGTTTCTTTTCTTCTGGCTCCTTTCAAATCAATGAACTGTAGGTTCTGCATCTTTTTTTTTTTTTTTAATTATTATTATTATTATTATTATTCTTTTGTTGTGTAGCTACGTAAGCCCAAAATCCCATTAAAGACCAAGACCTTTTAGTTTGCGTGGGGCATGGAAGGCAGCCATTGCTTATTAAATTAGAAATCTCATGGTCTTACATCTGTCAGGTCTTTAACAGACCAGGCAAGAGACTTAAGTCAGACACACTGTTGCAATCTATAAAAGACAAGAATACGCCCGACAAAAGCCAGTTCTGCCCAGCACTGTCTCTGCGGGGCTGCCTGCCCAACCCCCACTGCCTCTATCCGAGGCAGCGGAGGGGATAGGGAAGGCTGCTGCGAAGCAGCCTCTGGTTGTGGCAGGCTGAGGCTCGCTGTGGGCAGAGGCTGCTCTGGCCGCAGCCCCTGTCCATGAGGGTCACCAGCCCCTGTTCATGGCGGACAGGGGCTGCTGGACTCAGCACGAGCCAGGACAAAACAGTCCCGGCTCGCACTGGTCTGGGACACAACATCTCTGCATTTTAAACGTAGTAAAATGCAGAGATGCAGCGTGGGTGCCTCCCGGGGCCAGCACAAGTCAGGACTGCTCAGTCCCGGCTCGAGTTGGCTCCTGGAGCTACCCCCACTGCAGCTCTGCAGAGTGCTTCTATCAACTCATTGTGCAGTCCATACATGATTAGTCAGATAACTCAATTGAACATCCCTACTCTGCAGCATTGCGTGTGATGCATTTATGTCCACTTTACTGCATCTCCTATTATATTTGGTAAGCTATCCACCGTCTACTGATCTACGTGTTTCTCCCTGCTTTTCCAGGTTCCACAGTCTTTGCAGAAATTCAAGGGGTCATTGATTCCTGCATTAAGCTGTCAGGAATGCCTGATCTTTCTCTTTCGTTCATGGTAAACCTAGCTGTGCAATTGGCCAAATAAATGTAACTGTTTGTGTTGTGCTTCTAGCAACGTTTATGCAAAAAAGATTGAAATGGTGCCCTCAGTCCATAGTATGCAGAGAGAAGGCTCTAGCTGCTTCATGGCTGTAGTCTCCAGCCACATTATACATTTTCAATAGTGCATGTAACTTTGCACTACTGTGCCTGGTAGGGTGACTGTATTGTTTAGTACTGTAATTGGTAATGGAGATGGAGGGCCTATTTGTCCCTGGAGCAGCAGGAACTGACAGCTGTCATGATCTGATTGTGGTTTAGTGGCCTAACAATAGCAGGAACCATGAACACCAGCTCTCCTCAATTGGCATCCTTGGCAAAGGAGTGAATGCACACGGAGACTAAATTGGCTTCTCTCACTTAAAGCTACTCCCTACAAGTCACAGCTTACACACAGGATGGGATAAGGGAGGGGAAACTAGCATTTCTTTTGTCAGGCTGTACCTGGTCTCTTGGCCAGGATTATGAACCTAGAATCTCTCTGCAGCAGCCTAGCTAGGAGGGGGGCAGAGGGGGAAAGGTGTGAGGAAGAAATGAGCCAACTGATGGCAAACCTTCACCAGATCTGGGAGAAGCTTAACGTCTGTCCCTTCCTGTAGAACCCGAGGCTTCTGGATGACGTCAGTTTCCATCCCTGTATTCGGTTCAAGCGTTGGGAGTCTGAAAGAGTCCTCTCCTTTATTCCTCCGGACGGAAACTTCAGATTGATATCCTACCGTGTGAGCTCGCAGAAGTAAGTTTGTGTTAGCTATCCGGGCTTCACTTGGGACTTGTCTGCACAGTGCATTACTCCATGCAGGAAGGGAGCGCATTCTAGTGCACTCTGGGGTGTTGCACACTAAATGGATCCTGCTGGCATGTACTAAAAGTTTCAAACTTTCATGTGCCCTAGGGAACTTTTTAGTACACTCCAGCAGGTTCCACATCAGCCCTTCGGTGTGCACCGTGCTAGTGCACACTAAAATCCACATGGCAGTTGGGGCTAACGAACCCTGTAAACAAGCTTTGGGATCATCTCAGAACATCTCAATTTGCTTTGACTTATGATTTAATAACTGGAATTCTCATTAGTAGTAACTGTATGTTCATAGGTAGTTGTCTGAGATGTATTTAATGTGTTGCTCTGTTGCATTTTAAACAACACTTCTGTGATGATCTCGAGATCTCTGCCAAGCTGTGATTGTTCAGCTGGGCAGATGACTAGTTTGTAACAGAACATTTCACTTTGGATGTTTCCATTGCTAAAAACTGCTCTGTAATTAAGACACTATCTCGCTGTAGCACATTGAACTTCACTGGCTTAAAAAAAAAAAAAAACAACCCTAAACTGCAATGTAGGCAAAAGTGAGACTGTACAGTCAGACTGCCTTTAAGTATTTTTTTTGTATTGATTGTTAAACTGTTCTGCACCACTAGAACTTGCTGTTGCCTTATGAACTGCTAACTTAAGAATTTTGATTTTCCCTCTTCCTTCCCGCCCCCAATCCCACTTTTGGATCTGTTTTAGGACAGTGTAACTTTTTACTTTCAAGAGAAATTGGTTATGGTTTTATCCTGCCAACACAATAAGATACAAGAAACCTTTGCAAACTGTACTTGTATTTCCCCTAATTTATCTGAAGTCTTATTTTCTGCAAAGTGCATTTAATTCCCCCATTTCTGTCTTCAGCTTGGTAGCAATTCCTGTGTATGTGAAACACATAATCAGTTTTAAGGAGAACAGCTCTTCAGGGAGATTCGATGTTACAATTGGACCAAAACAGAATATGGGGAAGACAGTGGAAGGAGTCATTGTGACAGTTCATATGCCAAAAGCTGTACTAAACATGAACCTTACTTCCACACAAGGCAGCTATACATTTGATCCTGTCCTTAAAGTAAGTCTTGAGCTGTTTTATTTGTCTTTAAATTCAATGCAGACAAAATTAAAGACATTAAAGGGAGCTTCATACCCTAACAAATCTAAACTTGAGCACTCAATATAGTTTTATCCTGATCTAAAAGAATTACTGTTCTTATTTCTTTTCTGGTACATTGTAAAGAGCATCTTTGAAACCACACTTTATACCTGTGGTGTCCTTTCTTTAGGGTTATGATAACAACAGAAACCTTCTTTTCCGTTTGTTTAATGTATGTGTCAGCGCCTCGTATCCATTTTATGTATGGTGCATGCCTTTTCCCCCATGCTCTGTAAGGAGACATTAACTTATAACTGCTGGAGCACAATTTTAAACTTGGGCAGCAAGTAGCAGGCAGGTGTAAGATGCAATATGCAGAATAGCCAGCAAATAGCAAAATGGGGGGTAGATTTGGGTATGTTTGCTGTTGCTCTCGTAGCCCAAAAAACCCTCCTAAACAGAGTGAAATGGAAAACAGTTCACGTATAATGCTGCTTCTCTGAATGTATCATTCCAATGCAATTCTCATTTATGCTTTTTGCACACAGGAGTTGACAGCCAGAACTGTTAGTCTTTTTCATTTGAACCTTAAGAGCAATTTTTGCGGGCTGTGGTTTGGACCAAGTCCCCCTCCTATATGTCTCATGCCACTTTCTTAGCACTGCTGTCTTAGGAATTTGCCAGGTAGCTCTTTATTTGAGCAGAAGGCAACAGTTCTCCAAAGAGAGACTGATACAAATGAGACTAAACTATTGCATAAAAAAGTGAACCGAGCCCAAGGCAGACAAGTATATCACAACCACGATTACCCCAGGTGGGAGGGAAGGTGGGGAAAGGAGCAAATAGCCCTAAAACACACGTAAAAACATACTGTACACATCCAGCTTCTAGTTCTTCTCAGGTAAATCTTGCTGTTTTCTCTGCCCCCTTCCTAAATTACATAGTAAGAGTTGTGAAGGTGACTGCCACAGTGGAACTCCTCGTTATGTATTGGTACAGAGAGAGATGAAATTGCGTCTGAAGGAACTTGGAACCAAAACTCAGTTTACCTTAATTTGACTTGGAACCAAAACTCAGTTTACCTTAATGGTTAGTCTGGTGGACTTTGCATCCCATACATACCACAGAGCCAGGCAAGTGGCAGCACGCATTGAATTCAACAGGCGTAGGAATGGACACGAAAGGGGGCGGGCTTTTGTACCAATCTTTGCTCCTCTTACAGGAGGCGGCACCTACAACAACTGACCCTTTAAAGCGCTGGTGATGCAGATCGTCTTCTAGCTGCCTTGTAACTACAGAAACCTCCTTTTCCTCCCATTCTTCTTGCAAAGAGCCATTCTGCTCCTCTTCCATTTTCTCCCCCCTCCCTCCCCCCCCCAACTCTCTCCTACCCAGGTACCTGTTAGCTTTGTGCTGCTTCCCTCCTCACTTGGGCCCTGTTCACTTGTCTGAGTCATTTATCAGGAAGCATTGCTAAGGAAATGGACCCTATGAAGGTTTCCTGACCCCTGGTCATTGTTCTTATCGGGCAGCAGGAAGCCAGCTTCATGTTGGATTTAATCCAGGCAAGGGACCTGACTGGACCTGGTGTCCAGCTGCCAGAATTTTTCTATGGACTAGCTGCCCTGCCCAGCCCACAAATTAACAACTTGATGCTAACCTGATTTCTCAAAATGTTGGCAAAATTCCACTCGCTCCTCTCTTTTTTTTGTTTGTTTGTTTGTTTGTTTTTTAAAGGTGTTAACGTGGGATGTTGGCAAAATTACCCCTCAAAAGTTACCCAATCTTAAGGGCACAGTGAATCTACAGTCTGGAGCACCTAAGCCCGAGGAGAATCCCAGCCTAAACATTCAATTTAAGATACAGCAACTAGCTATTTCAGGTGAGACTGCTTTATTAACCAGAACTAATCCAATTGGGAGGACATGGGGCAATTTTGGGATTAGCAGTCTCCGCCGGTTGACTTGGAGATTCTGCAGACTAGATGGTACAGGTGCTAGTGCAGCGTTCAGATTAAACAGATGAAGTTTCTTTGAAACGCTAACAGTTCCATCATTCCTCATGGCCTTTCCAGGGCAAAATTCATGGGCATTTCAGAGGCTGCTGCCTGGAACATGCATACACTTCTCAGATGCAGGGCAAGGAAAAGTTCAGTGTAGGATGGAATCATCTTCCTTGAGTTCTGTGGGCCTGGCCCAGGGAAAAATCCCTCCCAATTATCAGTGACAATGTTTTTATAAACTATTCTCCTCCTCGCTCTTGTAATCTTAGACAGCTCTTAACTGCCTCACATCAGCTTCAAAGTAACTCCTCTAGTTTCAGAGCATGAATTCAAACCAGAAGGCTACAGTGTTAATACAACCATGGACTTGAGACATTAATCCTAGAGGCCCGAGTCCTGCAAACAAACAATGCACCTGAACACCACTGAAACCAGCTGGAGCTGTTACCCTTCACTCAGACACATTCTATGTATTGGATTACACACTGGCAGCAAATGCTACTTGCAACCAAATGAGGTGGGAGCAGTGAAGGCAGCGGGTTAGCAAGGTCAGAAGACAGTGTTAGTGGAACCATGGTCTCACTGGGTAGGTTCTAGAATGCCACACTGGTCACGTGTGGCAGAGGGTCCCACCTGGTGCGTCAGGCACTGCCTTCTGTGGCTGTCCCATCTCAATGCAGACACTGGCCTGTGCTCCCCACTCCTATGCTGGAGCCACGTTTAAAATAAAATAAGCAAACTTTTAATTAGTCTGCGTCATTGTTCCTGCTTTGCTGCATAATTTGTTCTGGAGGAATCTGTGTTCACTTTATTTTGAGGGTTTTTTTCCCATCTCTTGTACCTGTGCTACCATGCGTTTGCTAACAATGGTATGTTGCATAGGTGCTCACGACTAACGAGACATGAACAACTCAGAATTAACGGCTTCAGGTTTAAGGGAATACTTTCGGAAAGGTGTGATTAACTTCAGCTAATAAACGAAGGCACAGCAGGCCCTAAAGCTACCGAGACTAGAAACTGTGCAAACTTTTATAACCAAGAACGTAACTAACCACTGCAGGAGCTGACCAAGGGTTAAAGTAGTTTTCCATCACTTGAAAATTTTCAGAGCAAGAATGGATGTCTTTGTCAAAACTCTGCTATAGTCTAACCAGCTCTTGCGCTGATGGTTGGAGGTCTTAGGTGTAGCTGTTGTCTGGTGTGTGCTATGCAGCAGGACAGACAGGAGCAGTGAGCCTGGTGCTGGGTCCCAGGAACTCTCACACTTGGCAGTATAGGAGAGACAAGTTGGCCACAGCTCCATGTTGAGCCCCTACATGAATTAGTCATCCCTTCTGGCATAAAAACCACCTGAGGAAGAGAGCTTAGAAGAGAAACCCATTCAGCCTTAATGGTAGTGCTTAGGGTTGCTAGGACGAAGACCTAAACTCTTCGAGGGGAGGGAAGTGTGAAAATGTGAAAGGCTTTGCTTTTATAACTTGTGCTTCATGTTCCCCTTTGTGTAGGATTGAAAGTAAATCGCCTTGACATGTATGGAGAGAAATACAAGCCTTTTAAAGGTGTCAAGTACATCACAAAAGCAGGAAAATTCCAAGTCCGAACATGAGAAGATGCTCTGATTCCCAGAGCAAGTGGTACTACTTCTTTTCTTCAGATTTGGAAGTTGCAACCACATAGTGACTTATGTTGCTATTAGGTGCCAATTGAGAAATAATGCACACTGATTAGTTTGGGATCAAAGCATTTCACAGCAGCTATTCAAATCTAAGTGTAGTCTGTCTTTTTTTTCTCTTTTTTAATATAAACATGGCTATAAACTAGGTTGTTTTCTCCCCCCCGCCCAACCCTAATTTAACATTCAATTAATCCTTTTGATCGAGGATTGTTTTGGGATTGGGTGGCTTATAGAATGCCACTAACTCACTGCCAAATACGATACCAAAGCCACGTGGTAAAAGCACACTGGCATAGGCCATGCAACCCCACGGAATCCTTGTGTGAGGGCAGCCTTTATCACTGCAGGGGGGGAGAGAGGACTCCCTAGTCTCATTCTCAGAGCCTACCCCAAACGAACCTTTCACAGTGCACATGATGATGTCCCAGAACTAGCGTGCACCAGAGAGAATGGATAGGCTTCCGGGAGAGCATGGGACATGTCTAGTTTGTCACTCGCCTACAGAGCTGGGCTGAAAAAATCTTTTCCCTTATGTTTACAAGATACTGCCTTAGGAAGCGTTTGCCTTATTCAACTTTCATTTGTGCCACCAGCAGATGAGCTGACTTTTTTTAAAAAACCAACCTTCTGCATCCAAACCTGCGAGTGATGGTTGCTTCCGGTACTCCACTTTCTTTCTGCATCTCCTCTTACTTTGTATCTTTTTATGAATACAGTTGCAGGGAGGAAGATCTATTTTTTTTATGTAAGGCCTCAGCTTTGATTTAGAGGCACTTCCTCTTTAAAGCAAATGCCACCAGACTTGTGTGCCATGTGTACATTGGCGTGTAGCTTTTCGGTAGCACAGTAGAAAATGTCAAATGTACTCGAAGATTGTATGCTTTACTGTAATTAATTAAAATAAAAGGGAACTCTGCTGCCAATCTCTCTGCTTCTAAAATGTACTTTGGATTAGGTCCTGCCCGTCTAGGGCTCCAGCAAACAGTACAGGTTGAACCTCCCTGGTTTGGGAGTCTCTAGTCTGGCAATGTCTGTGGTCTATCATAGTGTTTCTCAACCAGTGGTACAAGTACCCTTGGGGTACTCAAGAGAAGTTGGGGGGGGGGGACGTCAACACAGCTGAAATTTGGAGAAAATGGAGTTTTTTGTTTTACCAACACAGGGTTTAAGGGACATCCTGAAGGTAGGGCAGGTTCCTGTGTGGCGGAGGGGATAGGGCATTGTGCTGGGGAGCAGAGGGTGGAGGGCTCCAGCCCCACCGTGGGAGTCAGCAGACTGCTAATACAGGATCTAAGGGACATCCTAAAGGGGGAGAGGTGGGGTGGGTTCCTGGGTGCCTTACGGGATAGGGCATTGGGCTGCAGCGGGGCAGTTATTTAGCAAATAGCACTTTGCTGTGTTTGTACTTTTTACACCCCAGAATGTCATCAGCTGCCCCGCTACGATTAAGTTGTTTAAACAGATGTTGCAATGGTAGAGAAAAATGTCTGAAAACTGTAGGTACTACTTTTTTTTTTTTTTTTTTTAAAGAGGTACTTTATAAAAAAAGGTTGAGAAACACTGGTCTAGCAAGACCATGGATGTTGCTGGACCAGAGAACCCCAGCGGCCCGGAGTGGAGCCAATCCGGCGGATGGAGCAGAACCACTGGAGCTCGCAGGGCTGGGGGCAAGTGGTCTAGTGGCTGGGGAGGGGAACCCAGTGGTGAGGATGATGCCCATCCAGAGCCCAGACCTTCCCTAGTCCAGCAATCTGAGGGTGCTGGACAGGGGAGGTCCAACCTGTACATGTAATGTTCTACAAACAAAGCAACCACTAGCTACAGCAACGTTACTAACTTGCTCGGCCTCTCTAGAGTTACAGAGTAAGTACCATCACTGAACAGGTCGTGGAGCTGATGAGTCCTTCATTTTACTTTGCAGCTTTAAAAAGGTTGAAATGTAACCCTAGATGTGCAAATGCTTGAGGCACCGGCATTGTCCAGACCCTGAAACAGAATGAAGTTCAACAGTGTGTCTTGTTAGAAGGGACAAGGAATCAAGATGCTGCAATTCATGTCCCTGTTTTGCTATTGACATTGCTCCCTGACTTGTTCCTAATTACCTGTAACACAGGAGAGCAAGTGTTTAAGACCTCGCCCGAGAGGAAGAGTCGTCAAAGCAAAGGTCCACAGCCAACACTTTCAAACCTGGCTAGTACAAGTAGCTTTCTGCAGTCTTCATTAAAGAAACAACCAACCCAAAAAAAATCCAGACAGCAACTCCAGCTTTCACAGACAGTAACGGAAGTCCTAGGGGTTCAGCTTTTCTCACGTTTTGACTAATTTTATTTAGGGTGAAACTTAACTTTTGATATCCAGGTTTGTATTTGTACCTGAAGATGATTATTGATCCAACCAATGTTGAGGGAGACAGTAATAACTACCTTTCAACCAAGGAGGAATACAAGCTGGACAGGGGAGTTACTCTGCTAGATAATCAACTAACATCTATGTATTACCTTGAGCTATGAAAACCTTCAGTTCAGCCCATAATTCCTCAGGTCTTATGGAGAACAGCCTTTAGGGCCACAAGAAGTGCATATGGATTTCCAAGTGCTCTAGAAAAAACAATCGTTCTGTAAGAAATGTGCTGGAAGCCTTTTTCCTTTCTAAACTGCATAGCTGGAACTCAGATGTCTGAGAGGTGTGTAGTGTAGCACTAGTCTCAGTACACTATCACTGCAATTACTTTACTTAGAATGTGGATTTTTCATACCCCTAACTAAAGTTAAGAGGCAAGTAATGGTATAGTTGATAAAGTGTATTGACTACACCTTTATTTGATAAGGGAAGGAGCTACAGCTGCTGTGGCTCTGCAGTTTAAATGTAGTAAGAGGTGGGTGCACAGGCAGCCTGGCTCCTTCTACATTTAAATGGTAGAGCTACAGCAGCGGTATCTCCTGGACCGGTGCAAGCCAGGACTGAGCCAGGCTTGCTCAGGCTGGGTCCAGTAGCCCCTGTCTGTGTGTCCCCCAGCAGGGAGCTGGGACCCTCTGTGGACTGGGGCAGCCGGAGCATTGCTTGCCTCTAAAAGCCAGCTCCTCCCAGCACTTGCTTCCGCTTCCTGATATAGAGGCAGTGGGGGAAGGGGAGTGGGTAGTTGCAAATCGACTATTTTTACATCCCTAATCCTAACGCCCCTGTATAGAGAGGGGACCATTGGTGGGAAAGCTTCTCCCATTAACAGAGCTTGACTCTCAGGGAGGTGGGTTAACCAAATGAACAGGAGAAGCCCTCCCAGCTAAGTGTCTTATTAAAGAGACACTCTCACGGTCTGGCTTAATCACACTTATTTTACTCCCCTTTCATCTTCCTGTCCACACATTGGTTTCTCTCAGCAAGGGGGAGGAGTCAGCAGCAGCCCGTTCTCTACATACCAAGGATAGCTCATCAGCTAGTTTAGGAATGTGATTTAGGTTAGCTCTTCAGGGCACTTCATGTGTTCATTTCCTCTAAAGTATTTGGCAAAGTTACAGTATGGCATGCTCCCGTAGAGTGTGGCTTGAATCCACAAAAAGGCCTGGAAGGCATGCTGCTTTGCATACACACCTTGCCTTTTCTCCAGCCTATAAAAAGATCTCCAAATGGGTGTGCACTATACAAAAACAAGCCTGTTTAATAGCCTTAACATGCAACTATGTTATAGGTACAAACTTGGCTGATTTCTATCCCTTAAATGCCAGCAGCCTGCCAGCCCCATTGGAAAAAAAAACAAGCAAGCTGCTGTTCAGGCATTGTTTACTCAAAGCTAAGGGTTTTTCCATTTCAAATTTACATGGACAAATCTTTGATTGCCTTTAAAATGGTGATCTACTTCATCTCTAGCTCTTAGTGCTAAATGAAAAGCACTCTGATTGTAGTGGGTATTGTTACTACAGGGTCAGTCTAACACTCAGGTGCCACACAAATTCACACATTCCTGTTAGCTGGTCTCCATGAAGCCCTCCCAAGATTTTCTTCAGGTTGCAGCTACCAGCTCACAGCAGAGGCTACAAGAGAAGAGATGGCAGGTAAACCTGCTTTTTGCATGACTGATTTATTATGGGTACAGTATAAATACAGTTGCCCCTGGACTTAGTGTAGCAGTGCCAGCATCTTACAACTGAATCCAGCTGGGGGACAAACCTGTGCACAATGAGGATTAATATATGGAGATATACCTCTCTCATAGAACTGGAAGGGTCCTTGAGAGGTCATCAAGTCCAGGCCCCTGCCCTTGTTACAGGACCAAGTACCATCCCTCACAGATTTGCCCCAGATCCCTAAATGGTCCCCTCAAGGATTAAGCTCACAACCCTTGGTTTAGCAGGCCAATGCTCAAACCACTGAGCTATTCCTCCCCCTTCCTGCCAGCAGGTGGATTTGACTTAAGAGCTTGTTTCATTCCCATTAAAGCAGGGGTGGGGAACCTGTTTTGGGTCAGGCCACCAATGACCCCCAGAAAAATCAATTGAGGCCCCCTAAGTGAGGAGAAAAAGATACCTCCCTCAAGCCACTCAAGGGGGCTGGGTTCCCTTTGCACTCCCACCCCTTGAGAGGGGAAAGGCTCCAGGCTTCTCTTTTGGGGGCCCATGGCTAGTAGACTGAGAGGGCCCCTGAGGCTCAGGAGGTGGGGCCAAAAGTGAGGGGTGCAGGAGGAGAGATCTGGGAGGAGTAGACTGCAGGAGTAGGCTGAGGGGTAAGTCTGGGAGGAAGTAAGGGGGAAGGGGATTGTGTTACTATGAAAGGTTGGCTAACTGGTAGGGTGCTCCCAGTACATTGAGAAGGCCAAGTCCATAGGATGGGTGTGCTTTTCCATAGCCATGAATGTTTTAGCTTATTTTTTGAGTAAGTGGCACCTCCACTTATGCCCAGAGAGGGTATAAATGTAGGCACTTTACCAGACTCTTAAATTTCCCATGTCCCTTAACAAGCCTGCCTCACACTAAGTTGGACTCTGAGCAAGAACTAAGCCTCTCTCCTGCAAGAGTACATAAATGCAGAGCTGTCCTCCTGCACCTTCAACTCTGTGTAGGGGCCTGTTGGCATTTACAGGCAAGATGGTCACTTTGAGCATGGTCAGTGGCTGGTAGGTGAAAGTTGACAGCTGCCTTCCATCACCATGTGAAAATTGGCTCCAAAGTCATTGGGTACTTCAGCCGAGTGGAACAGGGATTTGCAAGGATTTCCATGGGGTTCCCTCGTGGCCCGTAGTCGTCTTCAGCCTTCAACATAACCACTGTGACTCTTCAGGTTACACATATGTGCCTGAAACAGCTTGCTTGATCATAGGGTTCAAACAGCACTTAGCACTCCTGAACTATTTCCGGCACTGGCATCAGGAAATTTGTCCTACAAAGTAAGTGAACTGTCTGCACAAAGTACCAAACATTTCACTTTCTCCATCACCCCTATTGCATGCTTCTTTCACTATGTATGACATATACTAGCTATGTTAAAACCCTCTATCTGTAAAAAACTCCCAAGTGTTATTAACCATTTCAGAAATCTAAGAACATAGAGCAGCCAGACTGGGTCAGACCAAAGGTCTATTTAGCTCAGTATCCTGTCTTCCAACAGTGGCCAATGCCAGGTGCCTCAGAGGGAATGAACACAATAGGTAATCATCAAGTGATCTCCTCCTCCCCTCCCGCCCCCCCATTCCCAGCTTCTGACAAACAGAGGCTAGGGACACCATCCCTACCCATCCTGGCTAATAAGGTGTTGGACCTAACCTCCATGAATTTCTCGTTCTTTTTTTGAACCTTGTTAAAGTACTGGTCTTCACAACATCCTCTGGCAAGGAGTTCCATTGCTTGACTGTGATACGCATGAAGGAATTCTTCCTTTTGTTTTAAATCTGCTACCTATTAATTTCATTTAGTGACCTCTAGTTCTTATATTATGGGAACAAGTAAATAACTCTTCCTAAGTCACTTGAGTATCTTTCTATTCTGAATATATAGAAATTGTTAGGGTATCTATTTCAGCACAATGAGGGGTGCATAGCTATTACTCAATGTACAACTGTTCTATAGTTTTAAGAAGGTAACTAACCTTCCAAATTCATATTTCTGGTGTGCTGACCTATGCTCTTTCTGCAAGTAAAGACTGTTATTGTTCGATCCCTGTAAGAGTTCATAAAGGGACATTTATACAAATGCATTTTTATTTTGTTTTAAGAGAACAAAAAGAAAAAGTTGAAAATTAGACTATACAACAAATTTTGATTTATAAACAAAGTATTAGTGGTAAAACGTTTCTAACCCACATTCGAGGTCTTTTTAAATTTTTGCTTCATTTTAGGTCTGAGGACCAATAGTGTTCAAGAAAGCACAAATTGCATAAGGTGTACAATACTTCAGTTCCTACAAAACAGTTTAAGAACTTATATAGCAAACATTCTGAAGAAATATCAAAGGCAAACATGATTCATAACTTTCCCAACTTTCCTTAATAAAACAAAAAGTGATCTTTGGCATAAACAATCATGTATTAAAGGCATTAGTAATATTGCATTAATATCAGTCAAGCAACTAAACAGTGATGATAAAAATCTCAGAATATGTCTACACAGCAATTAGATAACTCGCTGGCTGGTGCCAGCCAACTTGGACTCAGGGGACTTGCAGGGTCCTGAGTCCAAGTCTACAGCCTGTGCCCAGAAGTGAACGCAGTCACAAGACAGCCCTGCAGCCCAAGCCCCAGGGTGAACCCGAGTTGGCTCACATGGGCAAGTCACAAGAGTCTAGTTGATGTGTAGATGTACCTACAGGGAAGCCTGCATTATTTTGAAAGCAAATATGGGAAGACTATTCAGAAAACCCTCAACAGTCTCTTCTTATTCAGTGTTTACTATTAAATAGAAATGACTACATTATAATAGTCTAAAGGGTCTGATATAAACCAACCAAAGGCAAGACATCCTGGATAAGGCTCTGTCCCACTCCTTCACCCTTCCTGGAGCAGATAAGTTAGTGGAGGAGTCTGAGAAAAGACAGTTAGTACCATGTGTTTGGCATCGCCAGAACACAAGGAGTGAATTAGGGATGAACAAGTGCTTTCTCTTGCGAAGATCAGTTTGAGGCAGATTGTTATAATGTAGTTTAAATATGAAATTTCCCTTTTAGATAATCGTACAGAAGAGAAAATACCGGAAGTGTAGAGTAACTGTAGTTGAACACTGTGTTATACAGATTGCCATTGCTGTGACTATCAACCAACAGAAACAGCACATCAGCAAAAGTGGCTTGAGCATGATCATTGTGTCACTCCGCAGCAAACGGAAACGAAGGAACCATTCTGATGTCAATGCTGGCATACATGATCGGGTTAGCAAAGGTTTTTGCACACTCAAAGGCCATTTCTAACATGTTAGCAGCCTCATTACTTTTCATTTTAAATGCCATAAGCTATTATTGAACAGCTATCGTAAGCATGTTAAAAATGAAGGCATGTAGATGTATGGAAGTACAAAAACCATCCCAGGTCTGTTTTAATGCAATTGGAAAAAATAATTTAGTATCCAATTCAGTAAATTACTATTAATCCTTAAATTGTCTATAGAATTTCAGTCTAAAAAGCTTTTTAATGAGCCATGAAAATGATATCTAAACAGACTTACACTGGGAACACCAAGAGATTCCATAAATTGAGTCTGTCTACATAAACTCCATAAATTCACACGTGCTCCATCCTTAGAATGGAAGGCCGTGAGGCACAGGTATCATTAAACAAAGTATAATTTTCCCCATAACAACCCTGAAGTGTGCAAAGGCAGAGAGTGGGCATGCTTGGTTTTGAAGGAAAGGAGTTGGAGCTTGATTAGGTTCTATTTGATCATTTTGTTCACACACAGAATTCCTTTGAACATGATTGACCGACAAGTGCTGCTAACTCAGTGGATTCCAAATTTTTAACTCGGTATTCTACCAAATTTTTGTTGAAGTTGGGGGCAGAGTCTGTGCTTTTCTAAGGCCTCTGAAACTTGAACAGTCAAGCTGTCACTATCTGCAATGAACATCCATCACCATTTCAGTATAGCACGAAAATGCACAATTCTGGAATGACTACAGGTGACACTGGGAAGTAAAAGACGACAGCTCAGTTTTTCCTAGCCCAGATGTGATTGCCAGGCAAAGTAACAGCAGCATAAGAGACTACTTTAGCGATATGATTTTTCCCCAACCCCCCTCCACAAAGAAGGGGTTACTTCTGGTGTAAAAGAACTTTACTACACATATCTTGTAATACTTCTGTGGTTAGAGAACAGCTAGCTGAAAACTTATTGAAAAGGTGGATTGTTCTAATGGTCACTGATTGTCCCCCCAAAACAGCTTAGTAACACTGTTAGTGTTCCAGACCTCCAATTCAAGCTTAAGTAAAGTCCATGTGTCTATCACCACATGGAAACTACTGGAAGATACAGTGCATAAATGAGAAGCGTGTCTCTGAGATTACAGAATTCATGAAAAGAGAATCTTCAAGAGCAAAAAGAATAAAAATTGTCAATGTGTCGGAAGCAATTTTGAGACGCTGGATACCAAATGCTTTCCGAAGACGTTTAAATGCTGTTTTTTTGGTTTTTTTTTTTTTTGTAATTAATGCCCTTAGAATGGGACATTGGCATAAGCTAATTTTAAGCTCATGTTTACAGCACATTTTGCTGTTAAAAATATTTCTTCCGCTTCCAAAAGGCAATTTATGTTACAGAAGATAATGTTATTTGGCAGCTGTTTACTGATACCAAGGAGTCTTTCTAACCCAGCGCAGAGTGAATCCAGCATCTGTTCTAATCTTAATAGACGCTGCTTCCGCTTCTCTCACCGTCTCCTTTACCGACTGCATGAGGTTCTGAGCATTGTGAACCAGCATCTCCGTAGCCTGTAGATAAAGGAAAGGTATTATTCTTTCAAGTTCTTAAATGCAAAAAGAGGTTGAACAGCCTTCACATGCAGATGACCAGCTGTTTAAGGCAGAAACATAAAATTCCACCCTGCCTGGAGGCTCACCACAGGAACACGATGCTAATCATTCTTGCTAATGTTTGGAAGGCTACTCTGGCTAACAAAAAGACAAGGTTAATCATCGTATAGCGTAACTAGAGTTCTCTGAGACATATCCCTTTAGGAGTACTTCCCATCAGGTAGACCTGCACCTTTCACTGGAGGTTTGTGGTAGCAGTGTTCATTCAATCTGCACATGCACCTCATCTAGCCTTGTGCCCCACACCAAGGGACACGCATCTCAAAGAACGTCAGCTACTGCGCAAGTAACCTCTCCTCCTTCAAGTAATGTCCCTGTGGGTGTTCAACAGCAGGTGACTGACTCTGAAGGGGTCTTAAGGTGGTGAGAGATTCAGACTCAAGTCCACTACAGAAGAAAGAGCTGCACTGCCTAGCGCAGCATCTGACCTAGCTGTAGGCACCTTGGAATAATATTTAGAAAACAAAGGAACAAAGGCCCAGGCTGCCATTCTACAGATCTCTGCAACTGGTACATTCTTAAGTAAAGCTATAGGCGTAGATCATGCTCTCGTCGAACGTGGTATCATCCTGAAGAGGGTGAAACACATTTTTATACAACCAAAGATCTCGGATCACCTCTGTTTTGAAGCTGCCAATCCCTTGTCTCTGTCTGCAAAGGACACAAAGAGTCTAGGCGATCTTGGAGCTGGATGAGAACATGGAAACTGTGGTTCCATGGCAAGCCCATAATATGTTTTAATCTGCCCTCTTGCAAGTAAATGGTACAATAGCTGGAGTCTGCAGGCTCAGAGAGCTTTGTTGCCTAGGATGGGGATCCTCATCCGTAGCCAAGTTTGCAACCAAGTTGGCATTTATGGTGGAACACTTGAAACCCCTCAAAAGGGAATCTGCAGCATGCCTGCAATTCACTTCATGGGTTCTTGAAACTGCTTGAAGGCATTTGCCATGGAGGAGGTAAAGGCAACACAACTGCACTTACTACTAGTTCCTCTTCATCTCCTTACCACCAGTGTTCTCTGTACACTGAGCGCTTGGGCGGCCACCCAGGAGAGATTCAGGTGCCGCCCAGCTCATTAGCAGAGCACCCACAGCTGGCTACACCCAGCAATAGGTCTTTCTATTGGTGGTGCACACCCACACATGCCTTGGTGCACATAATATTTATTCCGCACATAGGTGAAACAAGCTTAGAGGGAACACTGCTTATCACCCTTGCTTCCTGCTCCTCATGGGTCTCTTCACCTGGCACAGTATTTCACAAGACGTTGAAGAGAGGTTTCTGCTCTTTCCTCTGATGTGACAATTTCTTGGTAAACTGTTGACAAGAGAACACCTACAAGACCCAATGAGGGGGGCCCAAACAGCATACGTGGAGGCATCCATGTGGATGTCACCTGAAGTTTATTCTCCTGCATTATGTCAGTAGAGGAGGCACAGGGATGTGTCCCATAATATACTGGGCAGGAAACCCTGCACTGACATCTGAGAATCAGAAAAATCCTCTTCCATGTACTCCAACGTGAGGAAAGGGGCGGAGGGGCAGCGGCATAGCTGTCTGGCTTGCAGAAATGATCAGGGCGTGCATGGTGCTCTAACTAATGCAGGAGCTGGTGACTAAGAGACTCTTGATGCTGACAAACCTCCATACTCATTGACAGAGGAGCCCCTGGCTCCCAAGGTACTAGTAGGTCTTTAGAGTACCTACATTTGTGTAGGGCTGGTGGTAGAAAAGATCGGGCTGCCCACAGGGGACAGCTTTGCTGCCAACATGGCACAGGAGCACGTGGACTCAGATTTCATTGGTAACGCTATGGGTATGGGTACCAGAATTTAGTACAACTGTCTCCTCATCCATGGAAACCCTGCTTGGGTCCAGAGGTCTCATCATCTTCTGCAGTGGTGATGGAAATTTACTCCTTACTGTCATCTGCTTCGAGGCAGATGTTGAGGCTACCTGTAGAAGACTTCGGTACCTTAGATGTACAATGGGCTTAAATTGCAGCAAAGGAGGTTTAGGTTGGGCATTAGGAAAATCTTCCTACCAGTCAGGGTGATTAAATACTGGAATAAATTGCCCAGGGAGGTTGTGGAATCTCCATCACTGGCGATATTTAAGAGCAGGTTGGACAGACACCTGTCAGGGATGATCTAGACCGAGGACTTGATGACCTCTCAAGGTCCCTTCCAGTTCTAGGATTCTATGTACTACATGCTGTGATGCCACTCACTCTCTAGTGGTCTCTGGTGATGGAGATCTTGACGTGAACAGAGCACTAGTGGTACTAGAAGTCTGTGTGGTCAAGGGTCCTCCACTCCTAGATATGGTTGTAAAGTCTGCTCCATCAGCAGGAGTCTGAACTTGATTTCCCTATTTATTTATTTTTTTTTGGGGTGGGGGGGGGGATTTCCCCTTAAAGGACGTGCAAATCTTTCACTCACTGGGAATGTGTCTACCTCCCAAACTGCAAAGGCACTGGGGAGGGTCCGCAACTGATGGCCATTCCCGCATGACAGGAGTAATACATTTTAAATCCCAGCAAGTGTGGCATTCCTGCACAATATAACAAAAAAGATCCCTAGAAGGGGAAAAGCTCTCAACTACTATCTAACTATAACCTAGCAATAAAATGTTGGGAGATGGCAGATTAGTTAAAAAAAAAAAAAAAAAAGGCGGGGGGCGGCAGGATTCTTCCAACAACTACACACACTATAATGTAACTAATTACAGAATACTATGGCAAACAGGCACACACTAGACTCACTCTCTGGCCAAAGGTGGCTGAGAAGGAACTGAAGCCCATTCACCTGCATAGCCTCGGCACAAGTCACGAGGACGTGTGGGTGCATACACATGCCCAACTGGCATGGCTACCAAAAATCTCTCATCAAAGGTGCAGGTGCACCTCAAGAGGAGCACACACAGGGACACTACTCAAAGAAGAACCGCAATGCCTCCTGTTCCTCATGGCCTATCTTTTCTGAATGAAAGCTCACAGCTGAAAACAAACTGGATAGCTTACTATTCCTAGCACGTCTATCTACCAAAGTTTTCGGAGAACCTACAGGAATTCTAGACCAAAAATGTCACTAAAGTATACACAGAGTCATTCAAGGTAGCTGCAGGAAGTGAAGTTTCACAAAACAAGGATGAAGTTGCGGGTTAATGAAGAAGGGAGAGCTGAAACTAAGGTTTTATATAATTGCCTGCATTAGTTAACAGTATTCTTAAACTAGTATTCATTATAAACCACCAGAGGGCATATGAATAATCTCTTATGCCAAAAACACAGCTCTCTACCTTTCGGTTTTGGACTGCATTTGTTTTAAAATAAAAGGCAATATCAGGTAAGAAGCAAATTAAGTTTTCTCCATGAGACAGAGGAATATCTGATTGTTAATTGCAGAATAAAACCAAGATGTATTAATATTAACACTTGAGTCCTATTTGCTAACTCTCAGTATCTGATTATATATTCAATACATACCTGCCCACTGCCCTTTTCCCACCCCACCCCCCATATCAGTGAACAAGCAGGAGTTTACATTACACTCAATTATGCAATTCTTACCTGTTCTGACTCCTCATCACTGATGTTCGTCCTGCCCAACATGGTAGCTTTAACAGTGGAAAGGATTTTGAGCTGCGTGCTGATAGTTGGGATTCGCTCACAGACCTGGGAAAGTGCACCATTTTAGTTTTTAAGCTTGAATCAATAGGTTCCATTTTTAAGTAAAATTAAGATTTTGCTTAACTCTACAGCAGTTTCTCTTTGCTAATGGCTCAAATACAAGCATACAATGGATACATAAACGTCAAGGGTCCCTTGCACAATGTCACTGAAGACATGTCTACATGAACACTTACCGCACTGCAAGTTGGGTTGAAAAAAATCTAGTGTTCCAGCATGGCATGCACTCACTCATCATGTGGACCCTGCTGCATCACATTAGAAACTTCCCAGAGTGCACGGATACGCTGCGGCTTGAAACAGCACTATGTCAAGTGTACGCTGGAACTTTTAGTGAGCAGCAGCAGGGACCAAATGGGCAGTTATTGTGCAACACACTGCAGCACCGTAAATTTTTGCTGTACCCCCTCAGTGTTCATGTAGACATGACCTAAGGCAATGCCACTTCATTCCCATTCCCTACCGATAAGTGTGGGTGACCATTCTAGCAATGTGGCTCTTCGCTAAAGCAAAATTCACTTTTCCTTTGTCCCAAATATTTCTTAAAACGTCTGTTTCATCAAGAATGGAGGAAGGGATTTGGAGCTGTATTAGTTTGAGAGATGTGTACGGGGAACCAGTTAACTGGTCACCTGGTAAACTGTGTACCTGTTAGCCAGTACCTGGGAGCAGCCCCCGCCCACAGCTTGCCATGGGTAGAGGGCTGTTCCAGCCCCATGGGGCTCAGGAACTGCAGCCCCATGCATGGTGGGAGAGACTGGATGCAGAAGCCAGCAGCCCCCTGGAGCGGTCCCCCTTAATAAGGTTTAACTAGTTAACTGAATCACTGGGATTTTACATCTCTAATTAGTTTATACTATTGCCAATATCCTGACTTGACAGGGATGACTATGTGCATGACCAAGGTGATAGAGACATTGGTGATAGTATATACTAGGATACTATCTATATATTTTTTGGTTATTCTCTAAGGTGCTACAGGACTATTGTTTTTTAAGGGTGTGTTTTGTTCCTAACAGACTAACACAGCTACCCCTTTGAGATTGGTAAACTAGCCTCTCGACATTCGTGGAATTTTCAGGGTCTTACAGGACACTGACCTGCCTTCTCCCATCTCAATAAAAGGGCCTGATCTCACAAAGTGGGAGTTGAACAAAATCAACATTTCGTGCACTTGGGCCTCCAGACTCTCAGAAGCTGGGACAGGGAGTCCACAAGTGACTCTCAGCCAAAAATGAACTCACTCTCCAGCCTTGACCCACATGGAAAGAGCAGCACACACACGCAGGGAAGGGGGTGTATGTGCATTATTTTCACATTAGCCCAGATTTTTACCTGCAAGAGGTTTGTTCGAATGCGCTTGTCGGTACACTGCTTTGCCACCTCCTTGGCCAATCGAGTCACTTCATCTGACGCTTTAGCAATATCCTTGGCACACTGAATAAGGGCACGTTTGTTTCCACTGCCACCTCTCACCAGGCGGGACATCTCTGCCATCAGCAGGGCCATTCGCTTCGCAGCAGCAATTATATCATTACCCTGCAGGGAACAAATATAACAATGAATGGCAGACACTGTAGTGTAAGGCCAGGTGTCACAAAGCTAAGACAACCACACCTGACCCGTAATCCACACTCACTAGCAAACCCTTTCATTAAGTCAAGGAAAAAAAGAACAATTGAAGTCTATTGGAAAAGCTTCTTCATAAGGAGCACTGAAGATTTGTGCGAATGTTTGTGAAATGCTTTCCCCTTCAACACCCAATGAGTTTCAAAACTGAAAAAAGAATGGTGACCAAAGCGTTAGTTTGTCCATGAAGTGGGAGTGGCTATGCTGCTGCCTGGATTTCAAAACAAAAAGTGTGTTCAAGTGTTAGTCTAGAGATTTCCTCAATAAAAGCCACATTATGTACAACCCAAGTGCCAATAAAAAAAGGAAATAACTTAAATAATCTACTATGAACAACTGAACATAAAATTTTAAATGGCATCTGAAACTTAAGCCTAGTCTACACGACCACGGGCTGTCGATCTAAGTTATGCAACTTTAGCTACATGACTAACGTAGCTGAAGTCAACACACTTAGATCTACTTGCCACCATTTTCACTCTGTTAAGTCAACAGCTGATGCTCTCCTCTTACTCTTTTCGTTCTGGTGGAGTACCGGAGTCGACAGGAGAGTGCTCAACAGTTGATTTATTTGTCTACATTGGACACGATAAATGGACCCCCGCTGGATCGATCGCTGCCCGTTGATCCAACAGGTAGTAAAGACATGCCCTGAGTCACAAACATCTGTCAACTACACTATCGCTTTATAGTGCCTATAGAGAACAATGGGAAAGGAATTTATACATAAGATTTGCCATGTAACGGGAACCATTTGTTAAAATATCTTTTTCCTTCCAGTTGTCCATCTTTGCTAGTTTTCTCATAAATAGCAAAATATGTATCTGATTTTTAACCAAAGAAGAGCTCCAATAGATTACTTTTAAATGCTTAAACAACTCTTCTCCTAGAAATGTTACAAAAACTCACTCCCTTTTGGAAGTGAAATTATGGTAAAATATTTTTTATAAATATCTGTCATGAGTGAGGTATATGCATGAAAGAGGCAAAAAGTATTTTGTCCTCATTTCCAAAGTCAGTAATAAATACAAGAGAAATCAGATCTCCCAGATGAATTGTTAGTATATTCTGTCTCGCTTTTATAATAAATTCTAGAGTCGTGAAATATTCATGTTTGTGGATGAAGTGAGGTACTAGCATGGAGAACTGATGAAGGCGCGCTAATTCTTTTTGAGCAAAAAGACTTTTGTAGAAAGTCTGTCACAAAAAGTACACACTGAAAATTTGATTGGGTGAATTTGTTTCCTAGTCCTGTGGATATACTCTCCAGGGTTTGGTGTTATTAAATTTTAAGATATTACATACATGTCACTGCAAGTTGCATAAATGTGAGATCATATAAAAAGATTTGTTACTTATCATGAACTTGAACAGTTCCCTAATCTACTATGCCATTGTAATCTATTAAAGAAGGAAGTGACAGAATGCACAGCTTCACAGCTTTTCATTTAATTAACGAAGAGGGACAAAGTAGTTAGGAGTATTCAACAATATCATTTGTGAAACCCTGTAATTATCCAGCACTAGAATCTGAAAGACAGGATTTTTTTTTTTTTTTATTAAAAAAAAAAAAAAAAAAAAATGAATGATGACCATGACATACATACACACACACTGGAGAGCACCAACTTACATATCTTGAAGCATGCCAGTTCCACAATGAAATAAGTGACCAACCTTGCAGAAACTTGTGTGTTTCGACACAAGAGAATACTTGTGAATTCCTAAACTGCAGCTTAGCTCTGCATTGGTACCATATAAACCATTCTGAGCCCAGCAACTAATGCATTCAGTGCAGCTTCTTCAAAAAGAGTCCTCTCATCCAGGCTAGCATTTGCAGTACAGCCAAGTGCAAGTCAGCAGACCGTTCTCCTTGATAACACTGCCATACAAAGCCATTCCTTGTTGTACCGATTTAGTTGAAGCCATCAACAGAGGCAAAGCACAATAAACACGTTAAATGACTTCTTGAACGACTTAGGTTCTGTTATTATCTGGAATTCATTGAGAAACCAACCATGGCTTCACAGGCGATCAGAACAAAGTCCTTTTACAATTTTCAATACTGCCATACGCACAAAGATAGGCAGATGCAATCAAAGGAAAAAGAAGCCTTTTTATACTAAAAAGTGACCCCCAAATCTAGCATTGACAATCCTACCAAACTTGTGAAGCCACTCTCAATCCTTACAATGAAGTGCAAGCAAATATTTATTCACTCAGACTCATGGGGCCCAGCAAATATCAAGAGTGATGCAAATGTGTCAGCGTTCAAAATGGCTGGATGCACACAGATCAGTTGCCAGTGGGAAACCGAGGAGTACCTTACTAGACCACTTGGTTGCTTCCCGATGCAGAGACTGAGCAGCGGCCAGAATAGGCTGGTTAACAGGCTGACTGGTTGGCATTAACAGCAGCTCAGGCTCGTAATCATCTTCAGGGTCAGAGGGAAGAGTGAATTCAACATCATCTGCATCCTGCTGCTCAGCTACGTCTACATCAGCCTCACCGGCTTCATTAGCCACAGTCACACCAGGCTTTGAAGGTGGCCGGGAGGTTGGAGAAACAGGGACAGTTAGTATTAGAAGCAGGATTTGGTAAAAGTGCCGAGCTGGTTTAGTAATCAAACAACCTCTTGTCCTATGAAAGGAAAACGAAAGCAATCCAAGGATCAGCAGAAGGGGGCCAACCGTTTCACCTGTGAGCCAGTATTACTAAGAAGTTAAGGAAAGAAAAAGTTAGGATCACTGTAAAGATGTGGAAAGAAATATTGGTCAAATGAGTACACGTGATTTATCTTATTCATTTCAAGGAAATCTAAATTTCAGAACAAAGTTCTTCTTTTAAGACAATGGTGATATAATTTTTTAAAAAAGCCAATGAGACAAAGAAAGAAAGAAAGAAAGAAAGCATGCATAGCAGGCAAGGACATGGTACTGGTGAAAAACAAACTTTTCTTGTGGGTGTGGTTCCACATAAGGATGTCTGGATGTGGTAAGAATAGGCTCAGGTAGTACAGCAGTCAGATACCGCTTTCTGCTCCCCTAGGGTGCATCTATACAGCACCCTAAACTCAAAATAAGATATGCAACTTGTGCTATGCAAACTGCATATCTTATTTCAAATCTATTTTGAAATAGCTTATTTTGAAATCTGGCACATCTACACAGTGCCAAATTTCGAAATAACATGCTATTTCGAGACATCCCTTAACCCTTGTGGCATGAAAGTTACCAAGATGCCGAAAAATTATTATTTTTCAAAAAATATTTCAAAATAACAGGTGGCTTGTGTAGACGCAGGACAGCTATTTCAGGATACCTCCGGTATCCCAAAATAGCCATGCAGTGTAGATGTAACCCTTAGAAAAGTAGAGAATGAACAAGAGCAAATGAATAATAGGCTTGTAAATAAAGGGTTATCAGGGTTGGTCTAGACTACTAGGATAGGTTGATCTGAGCTACGCAATTTGAGCTACATTATAACTCAAATCGATTTAGCTTAAGTCTACTTACTGCAGGGTCTACCCCATGCTGTGTCGACAGAAAAAAAAACTCTTCATGTCAACTACCCTTCCTCTTCTCATTCTGGGGGAGTACCAGAATCTACGGGAGAGTGATCGGCAGTCAATTTATTGCGTCTATCTTAGACATGATAAATCAACCCGATGGATCCATCACTGCCTAATCGATCCAGCCCATAGTGAAAACATGCCCTCAGAGTACAAAGAAAAAAAGTAGAAGGGAAAGGAAAAAATTACCAGTATATGAAAAATCTCAAAGGAGTAGCTATGTTCGTTAGTATCTGCCAAAACAAGAAGTCCTGTGGTACCGCAGAGGGTGTTTCTATACCCTAAAACTCAAAATAAGTTGAGTTTTTTTGATACGCAATTTGGGCTATGCAAATTACGTATCTTATTTCGAAATAGCTTATTTTGAAATTTGGTGTGGCGACAGCACCAAATTTCGAAATAACGTGCTATTTCGAGCTGTCCCTTATCCCTCATGCAACGAGGTTTACTGAGATGGTGAAATAGTGCGCCCGTTACTTTGAAAAATATCTCGAAATAATGGGCAGCTTGTGTAGACACAGGATAGCTATTTAGCTGTGCAATGTGGACGTACTCTAACAGATTTATAGGGCATAAGCTTTCATGGGTAAACCCCACTTCATCAGATGAGCTGGAGCGGAAGTTACAGAGGCAGGGGTTTTACCCAACGACAGCTTATGCCCTAATGAATCTGTTAGTCTCTAGGCGTGTGTCTAGACTACATGGCTCCGTCGACAGAGCCATGTAAACTAGTTTACCCAGCACAGGCAAAGAAGCGGGGATTTAAATAATCCCCACTTCATTAAAATAAACATGGCCGCCACGCTGTGCCGACAATCAGCTGATCCGGCACAGCGCGGTAGTCTAGACGCGGATCAGTAGGCCTGGGAAGCCATTGCCGACCGATCCCATAAGCAGGCATAAGGGTTCGGTCGGCAAAGGCTTCCCCAACCGACTGATCCGCGTCTAGACTACCGCGCTGTGCCGGATCAGCTGATTGTCGGCACAGCGTGGCGGCCATGTTTATTTTAATGAAGCGGGGATTATTTAAATCCCCGCTTCTTTGCCTATGCCGGGTAAACTAGTTTACATGGCTCCGTCGACAAAGCCATGTAGTCTAGACATACCCTAAAGTGCCACAGGACTCCTTGTTCTTCATGTAAATGAAGTTATCAGTGTTGGTTAACAGACTGAAAATGGAATTAGTAAAACAGCATTGTGAATAAAGAATGTGTAGAGCAGAAAAGGGTTATGAAGAGGACTATACTGTTTTGCCATAATGTTGCAGTTACTGCCTATTTTGTGAAAAAATGATGTTTTAAGCCATTACAAATGATGCCTACAATGCAGAGTGCAAGGAAGAGATACTTAACAAAACAATAGCATACCATATTTTTCATAGCATGGTACCATAGCCAACAATTCCAGGACCATTTTATTTTACAAAATTACTAATCACATTCTTCATACAAGATGAAAGGAGTGAAACAAACCAAAGAATCCTTATCAAGAAGGTATGTATTTTCTACTGCACCTTGCTTTTGAGGCAAGGTCTTATATGGTCAAACTCTACGCCAGAAAAACATTGAAAGAGACAAGATATAATTTAAACTCCATAAGTGACTCATTAACATTTCAGTCATGCAGAGCGTCTTCCAGATATTGCCCTGCATATGCCCATTTTGATTGCAGATGGGCTTTCAAATTCTTTATGATAAAGCCTAATTTAAGTCTCAAACACTTAATGCAAAAGCTATCCTGATTAGGGATGTGAAGGGGTACTCAGTTAACTGGGTAACCTTACTAGGTGATGCTTACCAGGTAACTGTTAACCGGTGCCCAGGACCAGCCCCCTATCCACCGCCTGCCATGGGTGGACGACTGCTCCGGCCCAGCCAGGCCCCTGTGTGGGGCCGGAAGCCGGTAGCCTGGAAGCTGCTCCAGCCGGGCTGGAGTGGAACCCCACGTAGGAACCCACTTAGTCAGTTAACCGGTTAACTGATTAAACGGGATTTTACTTCCCTAATCCTGATACAGATAAAGCACATGAAAAAAAAATTGTGTATTTGAGGAAACAGACGCCCATGCACTTGTACTCCACAAGGCATTACAGAGGCAGAAGGAGAAAGTCCAGGGTTTGCCCAGTGAAAAACAATTTGTAAAGAGAGTAAATTTGTATTTTTTTTAAAGACAGAGCATTAAAATCCTGTTAAAAAGATATTCAGCAGCCCCGCTACCCCTCCCCCCCAAAAAAGGACAAAAATGCAGGAAAACACACAAGTCAAAGATTGGCTTTGTGCACTGAGAACCTCTCAATCTTGAAGTTAGTCAGGTTTGGGATGAGCTGGATCTTGTGTGTCATGATCAATTAAACACCAAACACCACACTCAGTGCCTCCATGCTAGAATTTCTCCATAGGAGATGGCCACTTCCAGTGACTGCAGGGAAAAGTATGCAGAATCTCAACTTTTCAACAGCTTCTGTGAGAATCATTACTGCTCACGAAAGCATTTAAAAACTAATCCCAGAGGGAACCCAAGAGCTGCAGGGAAGAGCGGGATGGGAGGGCACACGCTATGGGACACTGCAATTTCCTGCAGCTGTATTCATGGGAGCAGCTTGCTTTGCAGCCTGTGTGACAATATATTTTAAAAGAATGAAGGAAGGATGAAAGGTTAGACTTCAATTTCCTCGTTCTGTCGGTCTGAGTCACTTTTCTTGAAAGGTTATGAAAACACTGGTTTATAAACCAGAGACCCCAGAGTTGAGGGTCATGCTAAATACAAGAGTTGTGGTTGGGGTTTAAGCTATATTGGTGTTTTGCTCTGGTAAGTAAATATTTTAGTGGCATATTACTTAACATATAAACTACATGTAGTAAGTAAATCTAGTTAAATTATCCGCTTTAGAATCCAAACCACTAAATGCTTTCTAAAAAAGCAGAAATTATAACCCATTGTCCATCAAAATTACCCATTAAAGTGATTAATGAGGTAAAGGCATACTCCTTTTGGGATAAACAGACACAGGTAACAAAGCACACAGAAAATATACTGAACCTCTTATGTAAGTCACAGCTCTAATCGGAAAAATGACTCCAAAATAGATTTCCAGATAAATTTTCCTCGTTTTTACAGGTAAAGGGTCTTTTCCAACACAGTGCAGCTAACTCTTTAGGCTCTGTTTCCTGGTTCACACATCATCCCAAACAATAACAATCCTGCTCACCAAATTCTAGCCTAGAAATTACATCTCTGTAAACCCACACCTGCTGCCCAAAATTGGACTCTATAATTGTAACATGGCTAAAAAAATTACATGGATCTGCAAAGAGACCCCAGATCACATTTTCAAAGCAGTTCAGTCAATATAGCTAAGAGAAGAGTAGGAAAGGCACATTTTGTCACTGTATATAAGCATGACTGCATAAAAAGGAGTGAGGTGGTCTCATTTTATACTATCACTTTTCTGACCTTAACTGCACCTTACAAACTTTTAAAATAATTTCTGCACAGTACTTTTATACAGCTAGAAAGGCTGGCCCCAGAATTAAAACCAGCCAGCTCACAACTACTGCAAGTATCATTCTCCCAATTCAATGCTAATTTTAACCATTCAAATGGAATGCTCTTTAACTCCAAAGCCATAAAATGGCTTTTAATACTACGGTGTCTTAACCAACACTGCCTCCTTAGAACACACAGCTTAAAAGGGTAGCTGTTGGGGATTTTTGTTAAACAAAGATGATACAGCTTCTAGAAACAAATGGTTCAGGAGTCAAATGGATGAGTTATTTGCAGTCACCCAACACAGCATAACTCGTTGGTTTCTGTGATGTCCACCAAATGTACTTCCAGCAGTTTTAACATAGCTGCCGGTTTCCTAGCTTAAAGGGCAAATAATATCAATGGTTCTGTGACACACTAACATGCTTTGAGGACCATGAAGATAGCGTGAGCATGGAAGCAAATCTGTATTTGCACACAATGTCAGGTGCATTATAGTTGCTCCCCACTTAAGAATGATCTTGATACAGCTATTCTGCTATTTTATGTTTAGATGGTAAAAAAAAAAAAAAAAAAAAAAAAAAAAAAAAAAAAAGCTTCCAATTTCTCCAGTTGCAATGATTCAAGAATCCATGTCCAGTGGATGGGTATGAGCATTCAAACTGAGTGGCTTTACTGATTAAGGGATGCTATGATCCAGGGATTGTCTGCTTAACAAGCTTGGCTTAATTCTGTGACAATTTTCGTTCTGCAGCCACACGGTGCAGGCAGGAGATTCTGTGGCATCTTCCAACTGTATTTTCATATTTAATTTTTTAAAAACTAATTATAATTGTACCCTGTGTTTCATGAGAGATTAAATTCCATTTATTTTATTCTGCCCCGAACGCTTATATTCTCGGCTCACTACAGAACGTAAGGAACATCTACATACATTCAGCTGCAGCTACTCTCCTATAATGTAGACACTTCTCTTCTGTCGTGTTAGTGTGTTTATTCCAACTGCTGTAGTAAATCCACCCTCTCACGGGGCAGCAGTTTATCTGATGGACGAATCCTTCTGTAGACCTAGCTACATCTATAGTGGTGGTTAGGTCAACCAGCTACATCACTAGGCCCACTGATGGGGGAAGGGAGAGAAAGCGGGGGCAACTGCTCTGGGGCTGGCGAATCTAAAGGGCCCAGGGCTCCCGGCTGCTACTAATGAAATCCACATCATTAATTTTCAAGACCATGACTGCACAGAGGCAGATGGAGCATCTCCCGGAGCCATTTTTAGGGATTTAAACATATCATTGTATTGAGTGCAACCAAGAACTGTGTCTCCTCCAAGATTCCATCTGTCACTTCTGTGGGAAAGTCTTCAAGGCAAAACGGGGCTCCTCAACCACTTAACCCCCCAATGAACCCCCGTGACAGGCACCATCTTCATATCGAAGGATAGCCGACGAAGTCTGGGAATTATACAATTTTTCTTCACAACCATAAAGGCTATAAAAATGAAATCTTCAGCATGGTGTTGTGACAAATATCCAGTGGTTTAATCATGGCAAACAGAATCCCAACTACAGTAGACTTCCGATAATCCGGAACCTATGGGACCTAGGTGGTGCCGGATTATCAGATATGCCGGATTATCAGGAGGTACTATAAAATGGTTATATATATATATATATATACACACTGTATACATTATATACTGTATATAAAGTGTTCTTAACCCTTTTTATTGTACATACTGTATACAGTATACTGTAATGTTTTAGTTTTTTTAAGCCTTTTTACCCTTTTGCTCAGTTCAGCTGCTGCCGCTGTTACCTTGTGACTCATTTTTGGCCGAAGCTCACTCACTAGGCTCTTGCCATTTTGATGCTGGACTATCAGGAGTGCCGGACTATTGGATGCCGGACTATTGGAGTTTTACTGTACAAGGCTTCATTTTATCCCAGGAAATGAAAGGAATGGACAGTCAAGCTCATGACTGGTCCTAGACAACGATTCGGGATTTCTTTCAGTCCTAGATCTTTCACTATTTCTCACTGCTAGAGATAAACACCTTTCCTACATCAGTTCTCAGTATCAACAGAAATGAGCCCTTTTAAAACTCTTTACTTACCTTGCTAGACCATTTCCTGGCTTCATCGTGTAGCTGCCTAGCAGCCATCATCATGGGCTGATTGATCACTTCTCCTGCTTTCTGCTCCGGGAACTCTTCATCCTTCTCTTCTGGAGGTGGTGGTCTGGGTGGTGGAACTTCACCCTCTGGAAGGGGGGGTTTTGGAGGAGCAAGTTCATCAGTCAGCTATGCAAGAAAAGAATATATTCACTACACTTGAAAATACACTGGCACAAAGCATGGTACCAGGTTGTTAGACATCTACAGGACAAAGAGGAGCGCATGCTGTCCCACATCTAAAGGACTCTCCATCACAAGAGAAAAAAACCCCACACTCACAGCAGTTTACACCTTTGCACACAGAAGGATGGCTCACAAAGCTTGTGGTGCCGACCGACCAAATATAACTAACAATTTATTTAAAGAATAAAACAAATGCTTTTCCAAACCAAATGATTTCAGCTTGCTCAAAATCTCTACTCCTCCTCTACCTTAAATTCTAAAGCTTGTCCTAGACTTTTAGCAGCAGTAAGTTTAATTATGTTGCCTCTTTCCCTCTAGCTGCATCAAATATCATGTTTGTAACCTCCTTCCAAGTCCACTCAAGTCAAACTCTTCCATTGACTTCAGTGGTCTTTGTATCAGACTCTATGATGAAGTGCTTCAGCCTTAAGCTTCTAAGAAAGGACTGCCAAAACTATGTCAAGTGAAAACTGAAGTCCAGGACATCCCAACACGACGCCACCTGAAGAACTGTCTTTGGTAAAAGTTTTACTGTCACTGGGTGCAATCAGCACTTCACCAATGCAACTGAAATGTAATGTTAATGAGAAACTGAATTGCACTTACATGAAGCTGCTCAATGTCAGGGGGAGGAGGAGGAAAATCAGGTTCTTGAGGCTGGAAGGCTTCTCTGACTTTTGCCACAGCTCCCAGAATCCTATATCCAGAATCCAGGAAGCTCTTCTGCAAACCTGAAAAGAATTTACAAAAGATTAATTTAATACGCCCTTGTTACCCTGCAAGCTTAGGAAGGGGGGAGCACTGCCCTTATGAGTATTTGCAGTTTGCACAATAGCTGGTTCAAATTATTTAGGTATCTCCAAAACTTAGTTACAAAAAAAGAACATTATTTAAATAGACACAAGGTTGCACAGTGAGTTTTAATTTTTGGAAGATTAATTGTAGAATAGTCCATGGGTGTACACTAGTGCCATGGTTGAAGGAAGAATCCACTATGAATAGCCAAAGTCGACTCAGGCAAAACCATGCAATGTCTTGCCATTTTAGAGAAAAATCTATGGATGTTTTTTGTGCCAGCACATTTCAAATATTCACCATGAAAAAGACCACAGACACAAGTTTCTTCATAGGAGGCCTCAAAAGTAGTAAACTACAGGCTGATCCAGTTTCCTTGAACTCACTGGTGGTTTTCCTATTGAATTTAATGGAAGCATTATGTAGTGCACATCTTGATTGCACGATACTGGATTTCTGAGGTCATGCTATATGGACATGGAGGAAAAACTAATCATTTGAAATCTGCAAAAGCTTCAAGAATCAAAGGGGAAAAATGCTTGAGAGAAGCTCTTTGCTGAATGCTTACCAGGATCAGAAATGTTTCCTGCCACAGCTTTAGCATCCATTACCATTGGTGATATAGTTTTGCTTAGGTCGTCAGAGGCTGCTTTAACAGCTTCGCGGAATTTGGGATCCTCTGAATTTTCAACTTCCTTTTTGGCCACTAACAGGATCCGGTTTGCTCGTCGAGCAATGCTGGTAGCACCAGCGACAAGCATTTGAGGTTGGATGTTGGCCATTGCAACTTTACATTTATCTAGGTCTTTCTTAATAGCTTCTTCCGATGCATCCAGCAGAGACTTGGTATCAATTGCTTCATCTACCAACCCTAGGATAAAAATTGAACATATTAACATTGCACTTCCACGTATGGAAAGGCAAATGGGTATTTAGAGCTCTGGAGGTTGTTCACCTTTGGAAGTATTTACTCTCCTGGATGTTTGGTTCCTTAGATACAGATTCTAGATTGTTAATCAAGAGAAAAGTGTGCCAGAGAAAGATACATATAATAGCACAAAGATATAACATTATCTTCTTCATCCGTATCAACTTAAATTCTCCAACCACTGTCATAGGTCACCTTGAAAGAAGGAACAAGAAAAACCATATCTAGAACTGTTATTGCATGAACAGCACATATAATCCATAACCCACAACATGCCAGCAGAAACAGCCACGTGGAACACAGCTCAAAAGTAATCTGCCGTTCTGTAGCAGCAAGATAACCTAGAAAGGGTGGCTTTTAGAAGAAATGTGTTTTGACTGCAAGATGTCCCAGTGTGGAAATACCATGCTGAAAGTAGAGATGTAAAATCCCATTTAATTAGTTAACTAGTTAAACATTCTGTGGATGAGTTGTCAGGTGGGGGGTTGCTCCAGACCCCACCAGTTAACTGTAACCCATAAGCCTCACCCATTAAGGTAAGGCTTACCAGTTAATCAGTTAAACATTCACAATCCTAGCTGAAAGTGCATTAGAAATGCCTAGGTAAGTTTGAACTAGAGAATAGTGAGTGGGTTTATTTAGCATCTCAACAATAAACCAATACTGTTTGTATTATGCAACACATGTATTTTTCTAATCACAAACTGCAGGCCTGCTATTTATTTCTGACACAAAAAACAAGTTGTGCAGCCATTATTTTGTGCACATTTAATTAACCTTCACAGGAGAAAAATACCAAGAATTAACAATGAATAACAACATTTTCACAAGAATTCTTTACCTGTCATTTTTTCCACATTATCAATCCATTGGTTTTTCATGGTCTCAAAATGTTCATAAGCAGCCTGATTTCCAGGGTTTCTCAAAAGGATCCGAGCAGCTGATATTACCTGCAAAATGTCAAATATTTAATACTAAAATATGGTTACATTGGGACACTATACATTATCTTGAAAATAAATTTTTATACAATTAGATATCCAGTTTCTTACTTTTAATACGCCTCTATTAATTTTAGTTCCACTACAAAATGTCTTCACAGCTTCACAAAGAATTCCACTATGTGAAGAGGATTTAAAATTGCTCTTAGACACCAAGCAATTCATGTGTCACACAAGAAGTTCCACTTTCATGATAAAATTTTGCTCAAAGGAGCTAAAGCAAATGAGCAATATTATATATAGCAAGCATAGACTTATGTAACTATATAAAATAATCTTTAAAATAAACCGAGAAAATCATTTCTAGAAAATACATTATTTTCAACTTATGTTTTGTTATGAGAAAAAAAGCATTGAAATTACTGCCCAAAAGTTGGAGAGCTTGCAACTGTCTCCGTTTATTCAGCTGTGTTGCGTTGTATAGCGGCTGAACTCAACATCCCCTTTTTTATAGCTCTACTTCAAAGGGAGCGTCACAACACAAATACACACAGGGTTCTTCATGTTAGTTACATTTTAACACAAACGCCAACGGTAATATCACCAACATCTTGCTTTGGTGAACGGAATAATACAGAAAATTCCTTTGGAGATTAATAACACCAAATAATTTGATATAGTTCTGAGAAGAGCAAAGAGACCTGAGGCGTGAGTTCTCTTGCTGATTTCACAGTGGCTTGAATGCCTTCCACGGTAGTTTTATTAGCAGTTCCAACAGCAGCTGCTTTTTCTGCTGTTGCTCCAAGTCTAGCAGCATGGTTTTCAAAGTTTGCTGCCCTTTCATCGAACATCTGTGAGAGAAGAGGGGGAAAATGCATTAATAGCAGTTAACCTTCTGAATGAGATACTTTCTTCTGTATTCACAGTACAAAGTACACTCATCACTATGATGGTTTGATGGACCCAAGATTTCTTATTGCTAGTCAGATGCTTTTACCAACTAGTCTTATGTTATTGCCAAGTTTTTCTAATCAAATTAACAGACATTTTAAACAGCTAATCCATCCTGTATAGATTTTTGGCAACTTGTATTATCACACTTTCACTGATGCATGGTATTTCTTACATTATTCTGTAGTAGAAGTAGTTAGGAATTCCTGACACTGCAACCTAAAAGGCATTCTATCACAGCAGCTTTAGACCCATTGCTCTTCAGAAATTAATCTGCCTACCAAAAACTAAGTTTCATTGACGGGAAGAACGCAGCACATGCCAAAGGTTATGACTATCATTCTTGATACAATTATTTCTAATCCATTAAGAAGTTTTATAGATTTTTTCCTAAAATAGTTTAATATGTTTATTTTAAAAGAGAAATAAAACAGAAAAGAATTTTCCATAGACAGTTATAATAAAGTGGATATTTATTCTAGAAACCAAAGCATTCTGAATAGAAAAATGTGTCTCTCCATACACACTTTGTTTTATGCGCTATTTTCTAAATACATGCTCTAGTCTTTAAAAAAAAAAAAAATAAATAAATCTATCCTGCAGTAAAACCAAATCCTCAGGCATCTGGAATCATTCTGGCTTTGTGCCAACCAACTGGCTAAGTACAACTTCCAAGCACAGCACTTAATACACTTTGCATAAAGCCAGTGATCAGAAGCACAGAAAGTGAGTTTCAGGATGAAAAAAAATAGATCTAACCCATTGATTGATGAGTCCTTGCAGGGATATGATCAGCATTTATTACATGTAAAGATAGAAAAATGATTAACTAGTTTTTAGTACCCATCTGTCATAGAAGTAGCTTAAGAACGTTGACCACATCATGACAGGAAGACCCTAGGTAAGATCTTAGGATTTCCTGAATGTTTATGGACTAACTTTTCCAGGGAATCGTGACACAACCTTCAACTCCCAGCAGTTCAGAAGTTTGCATCAGACTGCTCATCCGTACTTTATTAGCAATCATGGATCAGAAGACTATGGGCAAAGGCGTGTCATAGATAGCTGCAGCGGCACAGGAGCCAGCAAACAGAGCTGTAAACAGGGGGAGTTTGAGTGGGAGTTTGTAAAGGGAGTTTGGATATTGGGACTTGTTTGGGGTTTGTTTTTGCCATGGGGGGGGGGGGGGTGTTTTGGTTTGTTTTTGTGTTCACCGGACTAATAGGATTTTGGTGAGAAAGTAGATAAAACACAGAGGCAGTAGTGGCCATGGCCCAAGTAGTAGAGAACACAAGGAGGATGATTGGATGTGGTAGCTGCGGTATGTACATGATTCTGGAGGGGTTATCTGAAAGGAGTTTTGTTTGCATGAAGTGCCGCCTGATAGAGCTGATGGAAGAAAAGATCCGAGGACTGGAGATGCAGGTGGAAACTCTGGTCGAGTTTAGAAGGGGGGTTTGAGCAGATGATGGAGCAAAGGCATGACGTGGCTGAAGGGGAAAGTTTAGATATGCAGATGGAAGCAGGATCAAAGGCCTCAGAGGGGGGGACTGCTGGGCGAAGAAAATGGACAGTGGAAGCATGTGACTAAGAGAACCAGGCAGAGGAAAAGATGGGTCAGCTCAAGAACAGGTATGTGGAGTTGGAGAATGAAGAAGGGGTACAGCAGGTAGATAATGAAGATGGAAGGGTAAGGAAGAGGAGAAGAGTGGCTAGTCCCATAGATAAAGGGGAAGAGTTAATGGAGACAATACCAATAATGAGCATCAGGAGAATACAGGATGGGTTAAAGAGGATTACAAGGGAAAACAGGAATGGCAAGGACTTGCAGCCAGAGGAAGCAAGAGATAGACCAGAGAATCGCACTGTCACTAGAAAAAGGCAGGTCTACGTGATTGGGGACTCCTTATTGAGAAAATAGATAGGCCTGTAACCAGAGCTGATCCAGAGAATAGAAGGGTGTGCTGTCTGCCAGGTGCTAAGATACGGGATGTGGAACTGAGGTTGAAGAGGATTATTAAGGGAGCAGGAAGGAATCCATTGATCATCCTTCATGTAGGAACAAATAATACGGCTAGATTCTCGCTGGAGCAATTAAGGAGACTATGCTAGGCTGGGGAGGACGCTCAAGGAAATTGAGGCTCAGGTGATCTTTAGTGGCATTCTGCCTGTTCCTAGAGAAGGGCAACTAAGATGTGACAGGATTATGATGATCAATAGATGGCTTAGGCAGTGGTGCTATAAGGAGGGCTTTGGGATGTATGGTCACTGGGAGGCATTTATGGACAGAGGACTGTTCTCTCGGGATGGACTTCACCTAAGTAGGGAGGAAATAGACTTCTAGGATGGAGGCTGGCTCAACTGATTAAGAGAGCTTTAAACTAGGAATTTGGGGAGATGGTTGGGAGATGTCCAGGTAATCTCGCCAGATTTTAACACTGAGAGGGAGGAAAGCAGTAAGAAAGGATATAGCTGGGGGTAGGGGAATGGACATAAGGAGGAAGGGTAGGGAGGATACTAGTCTAATAGGTCATATTGGAGGTACAACGTCCGTGCCAAATTGGGTAAAGAATGTGAGTAAGGCCAAACAGCAAAAACTAAGATGTTTGTACACCAATGCGAGGAGCCTAGGTAACAAAATGGAGGAACTTGAGCTATTGGTCCAGGAAGTGAAACCAGATATTATAGGAATAACAGAAACATGGTGGAATACTAGGCATGATTGGAGTACAGGTATTGAAGGGTATGTGCTGTTTAGGAAAGACAGAAATAAGGGTAAAGGTGGTGGAGTCGCATTGTATATCAAAGATGAGGTAGAGTGTAAAAAAATAAAAAGTGATGGAATGGAGAAGACAGAGTCTGTTTGGGCAAAAATCACATTGGGGAAGAAAACTATCAGATCCTCCCCTGGGATAGTGCTTGGGGTGTGTTATAGACCACCAGGATCCAATTTGGATATGGATAGAGACCTCTTTAATGTTTTTAATGAAGTAAATACTCATGGAAACTGCGTAATCATGGGAGATTTCAACTTTCCAGATATAGACTGGAGAACAAGTGCTAGTAATAATAATAGGGCTCAGATTTTCCTAGATGTGATAGCTGATGAATTCCTTCATCAAGTAGTTGCTGAACCAACAAGGGGATGCTATTTTAGATTTGGTTTTGGTGAGTAGCGAGGACCTCATAGATGAAATGGTTGTAGGGGACAATCTTGGCTCGAGTGATCATGAGCTAATACAGTTCAAATTAAATGGAAGGATAAACAAAAATAAATCTGAGACTAGGGTTTTGATTTCAAAAGGGCTAACTTTAATAAATTAAGGAAATTAGTTAGGGAAGTTGATTGGACTAAAGAAATTATGGATCTTGAGGTGGAGGAGGCCTGGGATTATTTTAAGTTAAAGTTGCAGAAGCTGTCAGAAGCCTGTATCCCAAGAAAAGGGAAAAAAATTATAGGCAGGTGTGTTAGACCTGGATAAGCAAGCATCTCAGAGAGGTGATTAAGAAAAAGCAGAAAGCATATAAGGAATGGAAGACGGAGGGATCAGTAAAGCTACCTTATTGAGGTTAGAGCGTGTAGGGACAAAGTGAGAGAGACTAAAAGTCAGGTAGAGTTGGACCTTGCAAAGGGAATTAAAACCAATAGTAAAAGGTTTTATAGCCATATAAATAGAAAAAAAAACAAAAAAAGAAGAAGTAGGACCGCTAATTACTAAGGATGGAGTGGAGGTTAAGGATAATCTAGGAATGGCCCAATATCTAAACAAAGACTTTGCTTCAGTCTTTAATGAGGCTAATGAAGATCTTAGGGATAATGATAACATAACAAATGGGACTAAGGATATGGAGGTAGATATTACCATATCCGAGGTAAAAGTCAAACTTGAACAGCTTAATGGGAGTAAATCGGGGGGCCCAGATAATCTTCATCCAAGAATATTAAAGGAACTGGCACATGAAATTGCAAGTCCATTAGCAAAAATTTTTAATAAATCTCTAAACTCAGGGGTTGTACCATTTGACTGGAGAATTGCTAATATAGTTCCTATTTTTAAGAAAAGGAAAAAAAGCGACCCGGGTAACTATAGGCCTGTTAGTTTGACATCTGTAGTATGCAAAATTTTGAAGGAGAAAGTAGTTAGAGACATTGAGGCTAATGGCAATTGGGACAAATTACAACATGGTTTTACAAAAGGTAGATCGTGCCAAACCAACCTGATCTCCTTTTTTGAGAAAGTAACAGATTTTTTAGATAAAGGAAATGCAGTGGATCTAATCTACCTCGACTTTAGTAAGGCATTTGATACAGTACCACATGGGGAATTATTGGTTAAATTGGAAAAAATAGGGATTAATATGAAAGTTGAGAGGTGGATAAGCAACTGGTTAAAGGAGACGACAGCGGGTCATATTGAAAGGTGAACTGTCAGGTTGGAGGAAGGTTACTAGCGGAGTTCCTCAGGGATCAGTTTTGGGGCCAATTTTATTTAATCTTTTTATTGCTGACCTTGGCACCAAAAGTGGAAGTGTCCTGATAAAATTTGCGGATGACACAAAGTTGGGAGGTATTGCCAATTCAGAAAAGGATCGGGATATCATACAGGAAGATCTGGATGACCTTGTAAATTGGAGTGATAGCAATAGGATGAAATTTAATAGAGAGAAGTGTAAGGTTATGCATTTAGGGATTAATAACAAGAATTTTAGTTATAAGCTGGGGACACATCAGTTGGAAGTAACGGAGGAGGAGAAGGACTTGAGTCCTGGTTGATTATAGGATGACTATGAGCCGCCATTGTGACATGGCCGTGAAAAGGCTAATACGGTCTTGGGATGTATTAGGCGAGGTATTTCCAGCAGGGATAAGGAGGTGTTAGTGCCATTATACAAGGCATTGGTGAGACCCCATTTGGAATACTGTGTGCAGTTCTGGTCTCCCATGTTTAAGAAGGATGAATTCAAACTAGAACAGATACAAAGAAGGGCCACTAGGATGATCCGAGGAATGGAAAACCTGTCTTATGAAAGGAGACTCAAGGAGCTTGGCTTGTTTACCTTAACCAAAAGAAGGCTGAGGGGGGACATGATTGTACTCTTTAAATATATTAGAGGGATAAATACCAGGGAGGGAGAGGAATTATTTAAGCTTAATACCAACATGGACACAAGAACAAATGGATATAAGCTGGCTAGTAGGAAGTTTAGACTTGAGATTAGACGAAGGTTTCTAACCATTAGAGGAGTGTGGTTCTGGAACGGCCTTCCAAAGGAAGTAGTGGGGGCAAAAGATCTACCTGGCTTCAAGATTAAACTAGATGGGTTTATGAAGGGGATGGTTTGATGAGATAACATGATCTTGGTAACTAATTGACCATTCATTATCAGTGGTAAATAGGTCAATGGAGGGATGATAGGAGTTACTATAGAGAACTTTCTGGGTGTCTGGCTGGTGAGTCTTGCCCACGTGCTCAGGGTTTAGCTGATCGCCATATTTGGGGTCGGGAAGGAATTTTCCTCCAGGGTAGATTGGCAGAGGCCCTGGAGGTTTTTCGCCTTCCTCTGTAGCATGGGGTACAGATCACAGCTGGAGGATTCTCTGCATCTTGGGGTCTTCAAACTATTTGAAGGCTTCAATATCTGAGATATAGGTGAGAGGATTATTCTAGGAGAGGGTGGGTGAGATTCTGTGGCCTGCATTGTGCAGGGGGTCAGACTAGATAATCATAATGGTCCCTTCTGACCTTAAAGTCTATGAGTCTTGTACAACTCTGTAGTTAAGCATAAGAAGCTTAATGTAAGAAAATACTGGTCATCCCTACCACACTTACCTCATCCCTGTTGGGTGCATCAGGAGGTGCAGTGGCTGCCACTGCCAATAGTTTAATTGGGGTTGTAGTGTCACTAAAAACATCAGAAACCTCCTGGGTCATAGCTTCTTGCATCCTTGTTTTCAGATCCTTAAAAAACACAGCATGAAAACCATAAGATTTTGTAGGACCTTGGAATGCCAGGAACAGTATTCTTGCAAGAACAGTTCATGGGGCCACACAAAATGGCAACCCACAGAAATATCCTCCACCAAGTATTTTTAAACAAAGTCATCTGTAATATTAACCCCTTTAGCTACTAGTGATTATAGATCAAATTAACATCGAGGGAATAAGTAGTATAGTGTGAGGTCCTAGATGGTCCTCTAATAAGTAGCTGCAGCTGTGGTATTCTAGGTAAGCAGAAAAAAAAACCTTCAAATGACTGGCTGTTTTTTGAATGTCCCCTTCCATGTACAAAACCCATCCTGTTCCTCACCAGGAATTGCAGCTAACTCCGCCAATTAGTCTGCCTATCTCACAGCACACCAAGAATTGGTCCCTAAGGTCGGAAATCAGGTGAGTCAATTCTTACTGAAGCAGTGGAACTCTCTACATTCCCAGTGAACCCTGCTTCCACAGTCAAGCATCCAGTGCGAGGTTTCCCATGCTACACCATACTGAATGTAGTATTTATGTACTCACCCCACCCGCATGAGCGCAGGCCTCCTCAGCACTTCAACTGCGGTAAAATGGCGACCGTGCTGCCTAGAGGAGAGTTTTACCTTCAAAGAATCCTGGAGCTGAGTGGCAACCGCCCGAGCCTGAGGAGACTCTCCCTCTCCTCTTGCTGCCAGATCAGCTAGCTGGGCAGCCAGCTGTTCTACACGATCACACTTGGCAAGCAGGTCTTGACGATAAGGCCCCATCATGACATTGGCTAAACGCCGACCTTCAGCCACCAGTCCCCGGATTGCAGCCTGGCCTACAACAGAACGGAGTACTTCAATAATTCACAAACCCCAGAGGTACAGTGAGCAACTCAGTTTTACTGTCAAGAGAGTAGCAACTAAGGACTAATTTGGTTCAACACTTAACCTTTGGGTTATTTAGCTGTATTTGAAGAAGGAGATTTGTTGCACTCAACAGCATTTCAAACCCAGTGATTTCAAACACAATGATCTGCTCTCTGCACCTCACTACTATGATGAATGAGATCATAAAATGAAGATTTCATAGCAATCTTTACTGAAACTATTTTTTTGGACAAAAGCTATTCTACCAGCTAGAAAGCCGGTCAGAAAACTAGGAAAACAACACAAAAGTGGAGGGATGGGGATGAATCATTTGTCTTTGTTAAAAAGGTTGCACTGATTTTCCCACCACTTCCCATTATTAACAGTACAGCAACATCTGAATCATTACTGCATGCCTGCAAGTGTCATACCATGACAATTTGATTGCTTTTTCTATTGCTTGCAGGTAACAAAATGATACTGCTGTTCCATAAGATTGTGCAGGAACTGCACAAGGGGAAACCGTATATTTAAGACAAGCCTTACATCTACTTTTTACTTACATGTGAATTAATTTCCTAATTTGCCAGCTGATATACAAATGTATATTGTAGGCACCATACCTGAATTACAAACTATACAAAGCAGTGTACAAAATATTGCATTATGTTTCATTCCATTATGATATGTTCCTTTGTTCCTTCCTGGATGGGTATTAGAAAGTAACTTAAAAAAGCATATTTGGCACCATTTGACCTTTTTTTGGGGGGGGAGGGGGGGCGGTTGAGCAAAGTGATTTTAAACCAATTTTTATTTAGGACTGTAAATGCACGTTAAATTCTCAAATCCAGTTAATCTGACCATCACCTTGGAAAGAGCCTCAAATTTTTCTTAGCCTCTGTGCCCTTTACTACATTGCAAGCTCTTCCATCTTTGAAATGATGCTCATTCTCCTCTGCTCAAGTTCAAGTGAAGGATCAATTACCACACTTCACTAACAGAAGCACAGAAGGCTGCTTGAAGCCACAGACGTCAGACTACACACCTCCACATAAATCGAAAGTCTCAAATGTGCTCAACAAAATCTTAGGGGAAGCTATTTTATGGTTCGGATTTATTATAAAGCCAAACAGTGATTCAGCAAACAGCTCACCTACTCCACGGTCATCAACTGTAGGATTGTCAATCCACCGTTGGGCTTGCTCAATCTTGCCCTCCAAATGAACAGCTGCCTTAACCGGCCTGGTGTTTGCTACTGCCCTGTTTGTTTTAGACTGCAAATTCTGCAGCGATGTCGCTACTTGCTTAGCCAGTACTCGGGCCTCTGGAGAGTCTCCTTTTCCACTGAAAATCCAAGAAAGACAGTCAAAGTCACAAGCTCAACTGACATCAATACATGATATTAAGTGTTTTTGAAAACAGATATAACTGTGATACTTCCATGAATCAGTTCACTATTACGACTATTTTTTAGTGATCACATATGACAAAGCGATACCTATTATATGCACAAAACAGAAATTAAGAATAAAGACAGACACCGGGTTTTATTTACAGGGTTAGAAAGATATCGATGCACCAACTATAGGATAGCAAAATCTGAAGAAAACCCTATGTTAAGAGCACTAACTACAAATGGAAAAGTGTCAGATTTAATATTAAGACCACTGCTGACACACACATAAGTGTAACCTTCATCTGCCATCATGCATCTTCTTTTCAGATCCAATACTGAAACACTGTCATTAGTGAAACATTGAACTAAAACTGACAGATCCTTGTGGGACCATTTTAATGCTATGCTTTTCTAAGATTTATCTGTATTAGAACACAGGCATGAGGATTAATGATCCAAGTGCTTGAAAGGCCATCTAATCACATTGGTAACTTTCTTAAAGGACCAGAAATATCATTTGTCAAGGCGTCTGCATAAGTAAATGCATAAGTGCTCCTTAAGTAGCATTACAGACAGCGAGCAAAATTCTGTGTTAAAAGCTCCCTTGTGCTACTCCAGTGGTGCCAAGAGGACAGTTTTTGGCTATACCATGCCTGTAGACAACTGGTTCGGCAGAGGACATAGATATCTTCTTATAGGGGGACCTCAAGTCATCTGATCTTTAACATTAGAGATACGGGACAGGAAAGAAATCTCTTGCTAGAAGCTACTAGTAAATTAATCTGAAGTGTAAAACTAGGATATTCTCTGCCCCATGCAAATGTTTTGCTCCATGCATGAGGAAAACCCACAGTATGAGACATTCATTCTCAAGAGAACAGCTAATTATACTTTCAAGAGGCAAATTTCTCCATACAACTACTTTGAATTTCCCAATCTGTTGAATTCATGCACTCAAACTACAAGCACAAGATGATCGGATACCACAACGTGCATTGTATAAATACATACTGTCTCCGTAGATCTGACAGTTTAGCTGTCAGAGCAGAGATTTCTCCCAAGGAACGCAGAATGTCATCTCTTTCTTTGGGGTCCTCACACAGTTCTGCAATCTTCCTGGCTTCAGCCATAATCCCCCGAATATGTTCTTCCCCTTCAATTCCCCCATTAGGGTCTGCGAGCCAGTTCTTTATATAAAGAAATACGTGAGAAAGATTAAGTCTTCTACTCAGGTAACATCTTTTGAACAAGGGAATTTCACAGAAAGGTTCTTATATTGGTCACACACCCTGATATTCTAATGGTGACCAGGTGCTTTGTTATAAGAGGCAATCCCTGCTAAGTTATGCATATATTAGCTACCATTGTCAAGTCCCCCTTACATATAAGGTTTTTCACTAGTATACTTTAATTAGAAGTGATTTAAGTATTCACAACTGTTATATACTCACATTTCTCAGAAGTTTGATTTTTTTTTTTTTTTTACAAATGTAGAATTCTCTTTAGGAATATAAAAACATTGTTCTTTAATGGAGCACATGGCCTAACAATTAAAGATTAATGTTTGCTGTCATGAAGAAGGTACTATATATCCTTCTTCCATTATGAAGCTGAATGAACTACCTTCTTGGTCAACAATGGACTGTTTTACCATTTGCATAAACACAGCAGTATTCATTCTGCATTTGTGCTTCCCACAGAGAGCCCAAGGGAGTTCAACACAGCAAAACTTTCATGTAATTGGCTCCATAAATTTTTAAACAAAAATACTGTCACCAAAATTAGACTGTACCTCCTCCTTTCTTTCCAGAAATGTATCAGTTTACATCTGTGTTAAAGAATTTCCATCTTTTAGGGAGAGGAAAGGGGAGGAGAATTTGTGAGAAACTGTAACAGAATTCCTGCAGGCTCCCACTAAATAGTGAAATCAGAAAGAAGAGACTTATGTATGTTCAAGAAAGTGTCCCTAGTATATACCTCATGTAAAATAATCACAATGTGTTTGAGGACAACCCTAAGAGTTTAGCACAGTAACTTAAAGGCACAGTTTGAGAGATTTCTGGAATTCATAAAATTACTAGGTACCTGAGCAGCATCAATTTTTTTGGCAATTGCCTGCTTAGAGTTGGTCATGGCCTCCAATTTGCGGGCTGCATTTTCCACTTTTGCTGTAAGTAAATCCAGACCTTGAGACACCTGCTGTGCTTTCTGCATGGCCATTGGTGTAGCACCTTGTCCTCTACTCAAAAAAAGACAAAGATTGCCATAGGAGTGGCATAGAAAATGCAATTTAATCACTTTTCATCAGGTCTCACCACAATCATCTCACAGAGTGTTCAGGAGACATTTACAAAGTATGCTGGGGAGTAGGAAACAAGAAGGCAACAGCTCACCTGAACACTGGCTAGGACAGTTGCCTCTTAAAAAGAAAACATAAATGCTGCCTGTCTCTTTCCAGAGTTCTACATGCAGCATTGGCACAAGAACTGAATTTCTGAAGGTTCCATAGGCAAGGAAAGGGCATTATGAGGGTAGAGTGCAAGTGAATTAGCCATGGCAGGGCCCTGTATCTACTTTCTCTGTTTATTCCTCAGAGAGTGTCCCAGCACTCCTAGGACAATTTAAGCAATGACACTCGGGGGAAGAATGCTTTGCCACATCTCCATATTGCATGCGGCAAGGAGGACTGGATTAAAATGAGCTATGTAGGCTTGGTTCCCATGTTTACACCAGTTCAAAAGACAGAATACTGAAAAACACACAGGCTCTTGGTAGGGCATCTTAGTAAACTGGCACCCAAAAGAAGGTTATTGAAATGTATGTAGGAGATCAGCAGGGCTCTGCAGAAGGAGAAACCACCACAGGTGGCTGTTCAAACATTTAGAAATAAAGTACAACTGAAAAGGAAAAAATTATTTCAAGTAAAAGCCCAAGACTCTTAGGCCATGTCTACACTACAGGTAAGAGTGAAGCAGCCGCAGTCGATCTTCCGGGGTTCAAATTAGCAGGTCTAGTGAAGACATGCTAATTCGAAGTGAGAGGGCACTCCCATCGATGCTGGTAGTCCTGCTTCTATGAGGAGTAAGGGAAGTCGGAGAGAGTGTGCTCCCTTAGACTTCCCACAGTGTGGACGGCACCAAAATTCGAGTTAAGCTACTTCAATTTAGCTATGCAATTAATGTAGCTGGAGTTGCGCATCTTCATTCAAACTTATCCCCTAGTGTACACCAGGCCTGGCAGTATTTAAATGTGGTTATAGGAATCTCAGGAGCTAAGTGTCTGAAGTACTAGGGTTCATAAAAAGATGTTTCCTCCTCTTATTAAAAAAAAAAAACCACTGTTAGTTTAATAGAGCAGACAAAAATTCAATAATAGTAGATCTAAAGGTCCCCTTCTCCTGAATCAGGCCAGATCTCAGGATATGCTTGTTCAACCCTAAACTTTGAGAAATTAGGTATAAGGATCTTTTTTAGCCAGCATAGAAATTAACAGTTTAGAGTGGGGGACAGAGGAAGTCATCTTCCTAGATGGCTCAAGCCAATACAAGACTTGAGTAACAAGAAAACTCAGCTTTGAGACTGAATTTGTTCTTGATGCTCTGAAAAAGAGTATAATTCCAAGGCAACTCCTGTATTATTTCTTTATGGATGTGCTTTTAGAGTGAAGAGTAAGCAAAAGAATCCCAGGCTCCTTAAGGCCAAATGTAAAACAGAAACAAAAAACGGCAGGTGAAGACAAACTTCTGTATTATTTATCAGGGTGATGAACAACTGCTTTCTCCTGGTATATCAGCCTGGCAACCCAAGGAATGAGGGTAACTATGAATCATGTGAAATGTGTAGATTTATATAAAGTGCCTGTGCTTGTGGAATGATTTATATTGAATTAAATCCCCCATTTCTGCTCATTGATTTTTTTCAAGACAAATCATATTGCTATGTTTGCACAAAGTGACATCTGAATGACCTAATTCAACGTATTTTGTTTGATTTCTTCCAAGAACATTGGTAAATATAAACTGCTATCACCAAGGATTTTATCCTTCTGGAAGAGACAGCAACACAACAAACAAGATAATGTGTACACGCCTACAAACACCACAGTGTTCAACATCACAGAGACACTGTTATATTAATAACAGAAGATTTACCTAGCTCGGAGATCAGCCACTTGATCAGTCATCTGGCCTAGCATTTTACAGGTTCCCAGAACCTCTCTGCGTTCTTTGCCTGCACACAGTTCTCCCACTTTTCCAGCTTCATCAAGGATCTGCCTTATAGCTTGCTCACCAGCATCCCCTAGTATGCAGGAGATAAGTCAGTATGTACCCTGAAAGACATTCATTACTTATTAAGAGGAAACTGCTAGTTCCACCATGACTTGCTGCACTAATCACACTTCATTCACCAAGTAAAGTACATTAATTGAAATGACTGGACAGACACACAGAGTGCAAGAAATCCAATACCTTATAATAAGACACTGTCCCTGCAACACTATAGTGGTGCTTTAACAACATATCCTGTCCCCCGGATTAGGCATGAAATGAGTCCCTAAAGGTGGTTTCATTTCTACTGATGAAGCACCTAAATAAAAGTTTAGGAATATAAAAACATTTTAGAAGAACATGATTTTGAATGGGGTGGGGGAGGGAAGGCAAGGGAAATAGGAACTAACTTTCAAAGCCTTAGCTGTAGGCCTACAGTAAAGCTTTCTTTGTGTTCAACGAAGAGCACAGTAATTCTAGATGTTAGATTCTTTTTCGTTTTAAAAATGCCATGCAGGTATTGTAGGCATCTCTAGCACTCACAAAACAACATCCATATAATTTAGGAATGACTTAATGAAAGGGCAACAGAACAGTAGAGACAGTGGATTTGAGATCAATTACGTTACTTCAATGAAACCTAATGTCCTCCATGACGGATTTTTTTAAATCTAGAACTAACAACTTGTTTGACTCACTTCTTAAAATGTATTTATGGCTTTTTTTATAATGCTGTATACACCTTGTAATTCAATAATTAAAAGCCATGTGTAAATACAAAAATTCTTTTAAAAAGAAGGGAGCCAACTCAGTTAAAACTGGATTGTATTAGTAACACAAAATAATATGTTGTAGGATGCATTTCAATGACCTTTAGTCACAGGAAATCAAGACTGCCAGCGTTGACTGTGTAGAGCACTGGTTCTTAACGTTACTGCAGCCTGCACCGCTTTGGTTCTCAAAATATGTTCTCGCACCCCTTATTAAAAATCATTGACGTAGGTCAGTTTTAAATGTAAAATATATCATAAAAATCTGGCATGTCTCGCACCCCAAGGGGGTGCGTGCACTCCAGGTTAAGAACCACTGGTGTAGAGGGAGGGATGAGGGAGGTTTAAAACAGCGACACCACGCACAGCAAAAATTCTAGTATTGCCACTCTGGTACTATTGACAAACAATTTTTTTTAAATCAAGATCGTTGATGCACAAATGAAAAAAAAAGGCAACTGGTTACGTTTAGCCACAAGAAAGTCTTACAGGATTTTTTTTTTTTTTTTTTTTTTTTTGAAGATAGGATGTCAAACATATTAAGTTTATGTGTTAAAAAGATATTTCTGGTAAGACCACGGGGGGAAATATATATAAATAAAAATGGAAATATAGGCTGATCAATGCCATATAGAACTAAATATATCAAGCATGGAGGTACAGAAGGGGTTATTTTATTCTCTGTGCTACTGAGCCACATTTTCCCATGTTCATTGTAATGCATTACACTTTGCCTTTTTTTTTTTTTTTAAACCAGCAAAGGAAGATAGATACAGAATTAAATATTGAACACATTTCGTAGCAGAATGGAAAAGAAGATTTGGTCACACACAGTTGGCATATAAAATTGTTTTCTTATTGAATGAAGGAACATCGATGCATTTCTTTTCAGAATTCGTCACTTGTAATTTAGTAATATACCAGAATTTTCTCTTAAAAAAAAAAAAAAAAAAAGCAGCAGGATCAGTTAGTCAGGAAGGCTCTAAATACTATATGGGTGGAGTATGAATATTACCTGGGGGTGCACTGGGGTCCCTTAGCCAGCCCTTTGCCTGGTTCATCTTGGAATCTATTAAGGCCAAAGCTCTCTTCATAGCTTCAGTGTCCTTTATAAAAGAGAATCCTTCACAATCATTTTCTTTCCCAAAACACAGACAGTAAACACAATCAAAGCTGGCAGAAAATGAAGCTTAACACAAGTCAATTCTAAACTCCTATAAAAACAGCTCAAAAATTTATTGGACAGCAGCAGATCAGTCTTTCCTTAAGCATTAAAAACAAAAGACATTTTCATTTCACTCAAAATGCAAAGAACTCTTACATGCAAGTTTTTAGTTATTTTTTCTGTTTGGTTAATTTTTCAGTGGTACAATTCCTGGAGAAAAATAGCTGCAACAATTTTCAGACATGGTACCTTGGAAATCAGGATTTTTCAGTGTCTACCAAGTTTCTGTAGCAATGACAGTGAACTTGGCAACAAGATTATGGTTTTCAGAAATGACTTGATACTATTGGAAGTGGCATCCTGACAATTTTAATGTCTTTTTCTGCCTCATCTGTTGAATAACACCATTTTTAGAATTCATCTGCTCTTTAAAGTCAGACATTAGCTGAATCACTTTTGAGGAAACAACAACAAAGATGGGAAAAGACACACATTTACTGTCAAGTATTAGGATTCAGAAAATAATCAGAACTTTAAAATCAATAGAGACTTAAGATATGCATACATGGTAGGTCCTTTCAAATATATAAAAGCTTTATCTACTCTACCCATGGTTGTGAAATTTCGAGCCCTCCTTTCTCTGTGCGCTTGCCAGTGTTGACTTATTAACTCTCCACTAGAGGCCACTGTGAGTTTTCTATCCAACACAGTAGGAGAGAACAAAATAATCAAATGCAAGAAGTGGAGAGGGGGCCAGGGCCAGAATAACAGCTCTACAATAACCAGGTAATAAAGGTAACACATTAGTTTACTCTAGACAGTGTTAATGAGCTGCCCCTGCCACAGAATCATGTCTCTATGATAGCACCTTTATGCAGAGTTTTGGTACTTAAGGGTACGTCTACACTTGCTCCCTACTTCAAACTAGGGATACAAATGTAGCCGACCAAAATTGCTAATGAAGCGGGGATTTAAATATCCCGCGCTTCATTAGCATAATCTCTCCCACACGCTGTTCCGCTCGCCAGCAGATTCCAACCAGGAAGTGCACTCCGGGACGCGTTAGTTCGAATCAAACCCCTTGGTTCGAACTAACGTTACTCCTCAGAAAATGTTCTTCAAAAAATGAGGAGTAATGTTAGTTTGAACCAAGGGGTTTGATTCAAACTAACGTGTCCCGGAGCGCACTTCCTGGTTTGAATCAGCTGGCGAGTGGAATAGCGTGAGGGCGAGATTATGCTAATGAAACACGGGATATTTAAATCCCCGCTTCATTAGTAATTCCGGTCGGCTACATTTGCATCCCTAGTTCGAACTAGGGAGCAAGTGTAGACATACCCTAACACAGTAAGTCAGCCAGCCTGCCTCCCCCACCGCCCCCCACTGTACAACCCCACTGCCCCCAGACCAGATCTCGTATTTAGACCATAAGACACTTGGGGCAGGATTCAGCATCTTGTACAATGAGGGGTACACTGGCAGCACTAACAAGGTTGAGCCCCTTGTCTGAAGTGAATCCATGCCTTTGTAATCCCAAAACTAGATCGCTGCATTTAGGGCTGAACACACAAACTTAACTTGGTGCAGTTAGAAGAGTAAGGACTCTTTCTTAGGGTGAGCCATTTTCAACAGACTATGCTCTGCTCTGTGACCTGCACCAGCTTCCTATTCACCTCTGAGCAGAGTCCAAAGGACTGGTTTCAATCTATGCTGTCCTACGTTTTTTGCAGGACCCAACTCCTTAAAGGTCATATCATGCCATGTTGCAACTTGTAAGTGGCTGTTGGAGTCAGGGGCTGAGTTTGAGCTCCCCAGGTCCACTGGTCGGACACGCTCATTAGAAGGCCTGTATCTCTGAACCTGCTTCCTCTACAGTCGGTCAGCCCTGAAGCTCACCAACATCCAGTTCTAAGTGAAAGATCTGTACTTGGAGCAGCTTTTAAATGGCTTCAAACTATAGGGCAGGATATACTGGTTTTTATTAACTTCGGGGCTCTCTAATTTGTGAATCATCTATTTAATGCAAGGCAAGTGATAAGACAATAATCACCATGCATAAAAACATTTCACTAAGATGATAAACTCTTATCACTTTTGATGGTTGCAGCGTTCTGTTATTGCTTATGCAGAGCACAGGCGTTCTAAGTCTGAATGGATAGTGGGCAACAAGCTAGTCATTCCATAAATAATCCAAAAACAAAAGCATGAACTAAAGCTTTAAAAAGGTATACATATTAGTCACTAGCCGCTATATTAATGCTCTGACCCTGTAAACTTTAAGACTTAATGGGAATCTTTAACGGTGTTTAAAGTTAAACTTGTGCACAAATCTTGGCAAAATCAGGGCTTTACCATGGAGAAATGGGCTTAGAAATTAAAGGATTTTTACAGCGGGGTTTCCCCACTGCACCCACATCTCTGAGGCACAGAGTATAACACCATGCTTTCAAGCTTTGGATACATACTCTGTATTGAGGTATAAACTGAAAACCCCCAGCAATTTTTTTCCACTTCAAGTGTACTTAAAAATTTTAGAAACCCATGTCATCCTCCTCGATAATGTGCACTGATCATGCCCAAGAATTATATTTAAATCATGCTAACTGCAGTCCTCTTCACTGATTTGTGTATTTAGAGTCAGTAAAATGACACTGAAAATTTCCTGTGTTTTATTGAGCTTCCTGTTTAGGCAACACAAGGCTACATGATTTTACTTTTTTGTTTAAGCTTTTACACCTTTTTAATGTTGAAAACTCCCAGCAGTATATCCTCAGCCTGGGACCTAAAAAAGCCAAGTTGTCTTCTGTCACCTTCCCCATCAGCAGGAAAGCTCCATTCTTGATCATTCTGTGGGTCTAAGTCTTGTCATCTTGTGCATCAAGTACATCAATTCCTGGGTCTCCCCAAAAGCTACCGACATAATGCACAGATTGGAATAGCTTCCCCTTCCTCCCTCCCCTTTTTTTTTTGGCGTGGTGGTCAGTCAAGGTCTGTTCTGCTTGAATATTTCAGATTTCTGCTAGGACACTCGTTCTAGTAGCCAATAAATTGTTTCATCCAATTCAAGAGCATCTCTTCTTTAAAAGCACAGATTATCAAGTGTCATATCAACTCCTAGACTGTCTAGGAAGCTCCACAGTTGAAGTCTACCAAAATCTCAGTTGTTTGATACTAGAGAACCTGCTTTCGAACAGCAATTCATATGATCACGCTCAGCTTTTAAACCTGTTTTAACATTTTCCTTCTATCCCGCTAGGGTTCATTTCTAGTGGACGCACTCCGTCAGAACAGGCCCCTTAACTGGACACACTTCATACTGTACTTGTTGTATGCTTCATCCCTTCAGCTCTGAGAGAGCCTTGCCCACTGTCAGACTTTTGGAGAGAGTTGGCGCGCAAAGATCGCTGAAACCTACAGTCCCTGCTGACTGATAATTGGCAAGCAAGGACCTAGAACTCAAAACGTGCATAGGGAAGCCAGTTTTAATACAAAAATATGAAGTAATATATTTCAGTTTCTGGCCTTCGATCTCCCTGGAGTTCTGAAAGCGCTCCACTGATTTGTCTCCCTTCTGACACAGCTACATTTATGGTGTCTACGTTTTCCACAGACACAGAAGGTGGAACAACAGAAACTAAAGAGGTTTTTTGCAGAGGCTCGATAAAACAAGCAAAATAACCATGGTTACCACTGCCTGAGTGGGGAAGAGGAAATGGGTATTTTACAAGCCAATCCTCCAGCAAAGGTACCGCCTAGATCAGAGATTCTCCAACTGTGGATCAGACCTCAAAGTGGGTTGCAACTCTGTTTTAATGGGGTCGGCCAAGGCTGGCTTAGACTTGCTGGGGCCCAGGGCTGAAGCTGAAGCCAAACCCGAGAGCTTCAGCCCTGGGTGGTGGGGCTTGGGCTTTGTGCTCCTCCAACCCACACTTGGAGCAGCAGGGCTCAGGCGGGCTCAGACTTCAGTCCACCTCCATGGGGTAGTGTAGTAATTTTGTGGTCAGAAGGGGGTCACAGTGCAATGAAATTTGAGGACCACAGTCCTACATCGTCTCTCCTCTTTTTTGCTGCTTCACTAGTAATTTTGCGAACAGCCATAGAGCCAGTCCAGGTTGAGAAAAATGACAATGGCAATGCTCCTGCCTGAAAGAGAATCTCTGAAATCTGACAGCAGCCCTTGTTGCTGAATATTAACTACAACTTCTGAATCATTAAGTACTGTAAGTCTAGAGAAGTTGCGTAATATCTGCACTGCTTTACCAAAGAAGGCCGTGTTGGGGAAAGTACATCAAGTGCCTTTTCCTGGCGTATCAGCTAGCTTAGTCAAACAGGGTTCAATCCTGGGAAGCATCCAAGAAGCATTCTGGATGCTTCCCAACAGCCCTCAAGTCTCAGGAAACTCTGCATCTTGCAGAATCCATTCCCTTTACACTACAGGCTTGCTCTCCTTCACCCTCAGTGGGAAGTATATGAATTGAGAACTGCAGTAGCAGATTCTCTTTTCCTAGTGTTGTTGCAGCCTGAAGACACCTGAATTAACAAAGCAGAAACTAAGCATTTAGATACTTAAATGTAGTCCATTTGTAGGTTCATCCGCACTCATCTATTGGGATTTTTAATTTAATTGCTCATTAACTACATCTGCACATGAAATGCTTGTTGCAACTAGACAATTCAACAATTAAGTTTTGCTTAAGAAAAATATCAACATCCGTTCAGCATTTAAATACTAAACCAACACTCAAATTATGTTTAATATAAAAAAAATCATATTTAAGTAAATTCATGGTTTGCCAGAACTATAAATATTGTCTAAATTTGAAATCACTCAGTTTTAAAAACAGTGTTGGAATTATAAAATGGTGTGCACTGATAGTAAAAACAGTTCTGCTCCACATTTTTTCCTCCACTTACTTTATTCCCTCTCTTTTCTGTAGGAATCATCTCTTTCCATTGGAAGTCTCCACCAGTAAGGAGAAGCATGCAACAGGTACAGCAAATATAAGTAAATTAACAGTTCCTTTCTCCCCCAATCAAACATTTGCCATATGTATCAATAGAGGAATCTACTGTGTGGGACCAGTAGCAAGACTACCAGTACAAGGACTTTTTTCTTCTCACAAGTGTTCAGTTGTAACATTTAATAGTGTTTGCACAATGAACAGTTCAACATACAAGCAATGCCCAATGCTACACATCTAAAATGCAGGTGGACTACCATAATCTTGCATGTTGAAATATAATTGATAATTAAATTACAGTACTACTCTATATTTGCACAATGATATATTTGGAATACTGACCACAAAGCATACTTATGTATTATGCACAATGGCCAAAATTTTCCACTTAAAGATACTGTCAATATAAGCATTTATACTCGCCCCTTACTAGCTGAAATTTTTCACACAAGTTAACACATCTTAACAATTTTGAAACCTTCAGTATCTACTTTGGACTGCATTCATTTTAGGACAGTGCAAGCTTTCTGGTTCCCCATGCACTAGAATAATGAGGTTGTGTGTGTTTCAGACAAAGTGGGGGAATATTTAAATCCATAAGGAAAAACTAATTTTTAAAAAAAGTAACAGGAGTTATGAGCTTAAGCCACTTGCCCTGTACAGAAGGCTTAAGCTCACAAAGAAAAACTTATTTATTGAGGGGTTGTGCTGATGAAAAGCAAGAGATTCTTCCCACAAAACTACAAGATGGGCAAAATGACCAACTACATCAAGCTTTTCAACAGCCTGCTTCTGCATAACTGGACTCTGCGATCATGAGCACCAGTAGCTAGTAACATAGGATAAACACATTCCAGAGGAACTTCTCCAAAAAAATGAGAAGGCTCCCATCAATCTCTGCAAGCAGTCTTTGCAGTGTTTGGATTTGTCATCACCCTCACTTAAACGGCTCAAAACTTCAGGGAGCCTAGCTCCCGCTGTTCTGCTCTAAGATCATTTTAAAAACCTCTATTAGACCTACATACATAAGTATGGTGTTACAACTGGCACACAGGAAAAAAAAAAAATACACAGCACACAGTCTGCACACAGCACAAAATCCCACAGACATGCTTTTTTGTTTTAGTATCGAAGTACAGGTGTGGGGTGTGGAAGAAAGCTTACCTTCTAAAGGTGAGAAAAGATAAGAAACAGGAGAACAAAAACAAAGATGCATAAAGTAGTCATAATAAGGAAGTAGTAGAGTGGTAAAATACGTAAAATGCAAAATAAGGGTCAAGGCGCCAATATATAAGCTAAAGCGTTTTTAATGTCTGGATCCCAACAGGTTTTCTAAGGGGAATTTTTTCCTGTCTTTATATTTAAAAGAGACACTGAGACATAGGTTCTCATTTATTTGCTACTGTGCCACTGATCCAAAAAAGCCTATTAGAAGCAAACTTTGAAGTGGTTGGGATGCGACACAGTTGGCATCTAACCACTAATTGTGCTGTTCCATTTGCTGGTGACTGCAGCTACGCAGGATGTGAATGCACAAAGCAGGAGCTCTCCATTCTACCTGTGCTCTATCCGTGTGAGCAGGCAGGCACTGATAAAGCAGCACTCTCTGTGCTAAGGGAACAACCGGGTTAAAGCAGCACAATGGCATAACCTTGCACATTCACTCCCTGTGCATGCCAGCAGCTGCAAACAAACCCAAATACCCTGGGCTGACCGGGAGTCATTTTTGTAAAAATTCCAGCTTCTCAGATCTCATTTCACACCTCTTCTCTTCCAGAAAGACTGTTCAGGACACCGCCTTTTTGGAGGTGAGGAGTAAGCAAAACATAGATGGGATACTAATTCCACCCACAGCCAGGTTAACTGAGCAAATCTTTTTGTACTAATATATATGGAGCGCTTCACCTAGTCTTTACACCAAGGAACAAATTCAGGTTTTTAGAGACAACACAAATGCAAACTAACTTGCCTGCTAACACATATGGAAGTGCCCTTAAGCACCCAATCCAATATTATCTTAAGTACTACACCAAATTGGACAAGTTTTGTACAGAACACAAGGGGCAGCTTCTGTGTCCAACTTACACCATACAGTGTAAGATTTGGTCACCAAGACACTGAGATTAAATACGTTCTTGCATGAAAAGGAGTGTGCTACATTCTAGTACTTCCCTGTCAAACCAAAGAGCAGGATCAAAAATGAGCACAAACACAATCCCCTACTTGGCAGTACAAGTACAGAGTGCTTCCAATAAGCCATTGGGTCACGTGCCATATTTTTTGACCTATTTGTTACTATTACAGAAATCAAAGAATAAGCAATGGGACAGGCAAGTTACTTTTATAAACAAGCTTTAACAGGGACCAAATTATCTCCACAAATAGTCTTTGTACTTTGGTTGTGTGTGATTAGCTTGGCAGAATTCTATTTTATTTTTTAAATAATTTTGATAAACAATATCAATGTTTATTTTAAGCACTTTTAAAATTTCACAGTTTTGGGAAACTCGGGGGGGGGGAGGAGGGCAATTATTTAAATGACAGACATTGAGATTCAAAAAGTCAAAGTTCTGTAACTGTTAAAAACACAAATTTCAACCTATGTCAAAATAGACACAGTAAACAGCCTTGAGTTAAATTCTGGTAAGTTCTCAAGAAGCATTTTCTTACACTGCTTATCTGTAAATTTTGATCATCATCAATAGAAACATTTTTTTCATTATTTGTATGAATACAGTAAAATAAGCATCTATCGAAAAATCATATTCATAAATAGGTTTGGAAGAAACTGATCTTAGCCAAAAGGCCCAGAATATCATGTTACATTATGAGGTACATACACTCTAATCAAAATTCTTGAAAGCCTTGATGCATAGTTGCAGTGAGAACCTAAGTAGAATCTGACTTCTGTTTCCAGAAGGAAAAGCGTAAACATACCTTGCTAGCCCAGGCATCCTCATCCCAGGAAGTGAGCTGTAACACACGGATGATCTCATTTATTTCAGCACTCATCTTCTCTACTGTGAAATTGCGGTTTTTCAAGGCCTCTTCTATCCCTTGGCTTTTGGAACTTTTAGTCGTTACAAAAATCTTCATAGCTGTGAACATTAGAGGAAACGATCTAAGAAGATATAATTGATATACAAGCTTATCTTTCTCCTGCATAAGCTCAGGAACAGTCAGCTAAATGTTCTGAACCGGACAGGAAATCATCATAAAGACTGATGACTTTAAAGGCTGGTCTACACTTAATCAATATAGTTATACCAGTAAAATTTAACAGTGTATGGGGGTTTCTGGTGACAGTTATAAATGTCTGTAAACTAGCACTCAAACAAGAATAAGCTATGGTAATACAGATTGAACCTCTCTAGCCTGGCACTCTGGCAAATTCTCTGGTTTGGCACTGGTTGGATTCCAAAACGAGGGAAGGTCAATATTATCTAGCAGCATTCCCAACACTCCCACTGCTTATTGGGCTTTTGAGAAGACATTTAGGGGTAAATTAGAGCTAAATCACAGCACAGAACACTGAGAGCCAGGACTGGTGGCTATAAACAAACTTTATGGGACTGTCGGGAAACTTGGCCATACCCATAAGTGGACATCTGGCTAACTCTCATCATGCCAGACCATGGATGTTGCTGGACCAAAGAGTGCCAGACTAGAGAGGTTCAACCTGTAACTGTTTCTAAACAGGAGCGTTTTTTTGCCACTGTAACTGTACTGTTCATTTATCATCAACAACCACCATGGGCTCAACGCCCGTTGGTGTCCAATGCCTCCCTCACTATTTCCTTCCATCTTTCCCTGTCCAGTGCAGAGTGGCTTAGTTTCTGTAGATTAGCTCCGCACCAATCTACTACATCATCTATGAGAAGGGCTAAACATATTTCTTGGAATCTGGTTACATCCTGACAAGTTTTCTGCTCTATAGCTAGGGCCATCAATCCAGATCTCCTATACTTGGTTAGCTGGTCTCATAATTACTTCCACATTTCTGTGAGGAATGATACCAAGTGCATTCCATCCTGCAAAACATGCCCATAATCCTCTGCCCTTGAGATGGAGGCCATACAGCAGCTGCAACAATATAGAAGAACTGCCCAGGTTTTCACAGAATGTGCAGAGAGAAAACACGGTTGTGCAGTCCAGGTAGGCATAAGACACTATAGCCAGTGCAGTTTTTGTTGGGAAAATAGGGCTGTGTGGATGCATTCAGCCATGTTGGTTTGCAAGCAGGCTCTGCCATAATTACACACCTGTCCCATTCTTAGACTAATGGTGAAAAAAAAAAATCTCTCATTGCAACAGGAATGAAGGTTCTCCCACTGTTTTTTACATCAATGTACCATATGTTCAACAAAAATACAGAGGCTATTCCATCTTGCCAGTTAAAATCCACCCCAGGGCAATAGTAATTTAAATAACCCATCTGCATCACAAACATCACTGTATTTAAGCACTGCCCTGACATGCAGACATGGCCATGGGTATTACAAGTTGGTTTATCTTGCCTCCCAAAAAAGCAAAGCCATGCTAGAATCAAGCTTTGACTCTGGTTTGGTCCTGTTTAAACACTCAACCCCTTGGAGTCAGTTCCACAGACTAAGACGGAGGCATGTTGGCAGAGCATTATCACTGCTGTAAATTCTTCTGGAGAAAGAGGCCAAAATCTGAGTGGCTCTTTGACAGCAAATTCACCTACAAAAATCAAAGGCAGGACAAAAGAAAGGCTTTAAAAGGAAATACACATGGACCAGTTGCAAGCCAGTTCTGTGCATCTTTCCTACATAGCTTTGTCCAAAAGCTTCCCTCCTCTGTTCTAATCTGTAACATTGCTGGCAGCTGCAGCTTGGGCCTCCAAGTAGGTAATGTGTTTAAATGTGCTTTATGATGGACGAGGTGACACTCACTCTGCAGCAAGAAGCTACTATCAGATTCATTTTCTATTTCATTTTGTGGTCAAGTCCCTAAAATAAAAGCAATACTTTAATGTACTAAACTGCCTATTCCACTCTGTAAAACCCAGCTCCGCACTAGGGAGGGGTGTGAGAAAACCCTGACATACCCAGATGTGCCTCCCTCTCCCCCAACCCCACTTTTATCCTTGTCTTGGGGAGGGTATTCTGCCTCCCTCTGGCTCACATCACAAATTTTGCTAAATGAATAAGCAATTTCAGCTGTTGGATTGGCAGTTCTGCGCCTGGAAAAATCTTCAGCTGTTAAGCCTTTCCCTCTTCTTACCCATCTGTGGGATAAAATGCCCCATACTATGCCAGAGAAAAGGGTGAGAAATACAGCAGACGCGTGCCATGTTTATGATATACTTTTCAATGGCCTTCCCCCCCAATTTTTTTTAGATCCTTTCCCTTAATCCTGCCATGCTGTCAACTAGTTTGTATTAATGTGAGACAAGTTACGAACATGCATCTGACCAAGTGGGTCTTTGCCCACGAAAGCTTATGCTCCAATACATCTTAGTCTATAAGGTGCCACAGGACTCCTTGTCGCTTTTGCAGATCCAGACTAACACTCCTACCCCTCTGATAAGTTACGAACAGACACTGAAAAACCAGGACAACCGTAGGAGAGTTTATCCTTATGAATGCACACATGTAAACTGCCATTTAAAAATACTCAATCCTGTACACTGAGCTAAGCATGCAGGACACAAATATATTTGGTATAAATAGCATAGCATTAGTTTATGCAGCTCATGTTAAGTCTGAGATGCATAGAACTTTAAAATAGGAAATACCCAAGGTATGGATTTGGAATTACAACTTGTTATCCCCTGCTCAGCTTCATGCAAATCAGCCAAACGTTTATTTGCACTCAGCCCAAGAGGCATATTAAAGCGTCTATTTTTAATGGCTATTACACACATGCATCCAAATTCAGATAATGTATTTGCATCTAATAATACAGCAGAAGCTACCTGAAATAAGGACTGGCAACAGCTCCTTCACTGTGTTCATGGAGTTTACCAGCATCACTCTGTGTTCCTGATGAGTCAATTCCTGCTGTCTTTCATCAATCATTTTGGCCATCTTTGTCATTCCTAGGTCGTACAATGAAGTTCAAGTGATAACACTGTTTATATTGAGTTTCCCCAGATTTATGAACATTTTACAAAGCATGTCTAGGCTTTAGCTTTCCAGACAAGAGTGCAAACATATAATGAGTTATGATGCCACTGAAGAAGTTTAATATCACCTACTTTTCAATAAACCATATTTCAGTAGTTTCAGGGAAACCACAGATCCAGTTTCTAGTTGTTAATTCAAGATAGAATATAGGTCTCATCATTTTGAAATGTATTTATTATGAACTTTAAGAAAAGAGCTATACAAATAAAAAAGTAATGAATAGCCTGCGTCAGAGAAATTGTTCAGCTCAGCAATGCATGACAGGGTAATTTAGAGCAGGGGTTTTCAAACTCTGGGTTGAAGTTTGTAAAGGAAAGCCACTAGCTGGCCATGAGATGCTTTGTTTACCTGTGCCTCTGGTGATCACAGCACTGTTGATCTGTGCTGTTGGCTCTGTATCAGAGCCAGCAGCGTGGCCGCAGGCAGGAGCCAGCGCATGCTAGGAGCCAGCTTAAAAGCTGGCTTCCAGTGTGCACCAGCTCCCGGGGGAGCCGGCTGCTGCCCCACACTGCTGCCTCTCTATCCCCATGAACACCAGCACCAGCTCCTGCCTGTCCCGTCTTCCCCCCCCCCGCCCCCGCCTCTGTATCAGAGGCAGCACGGGGGGGGCGGGATACTGGTATGTGTGTGGAGCCAGCTTCGAAGCTGGCTCCTGCCTCCTCCCCCCGGCTCCACAGAACCGCATCCCCCCACACACCTCCACGCTGCTGCCTCTGTATCAGAGGCTCCCAGCTTCCCCCGCCTTCTGCCTCTGGTACAGAGGCAGCAGGTGGGGTGGGGGCACTGCATGTAACTGTGAGGGTTAACCGATGAACTCAGGCTCATCAGTTAACCTTGTACAAAAGTGCACATTCACATCCCTAATCTGAATCATCAGAACTATTTCAACAAATGGGATTCAGCTTGGTGTCAGTGAGTGCACAGCTTCCAAAACTGTATTTTATGTTGTATTTTTGCTGTACATCAGCTTAGTACATTACTCCATCAAAATCAAAGACATTATAGAACATGCCATTAACCTTCCCTAGGTTTATTCATATCAGAATATGCAAACACTGGTCAATTAAATCACACTGAACAATTTTTTCAAACATATATATATATATATATATATACACACACACACACACACACACACACACACACACACCCCAGAACATTTGTCAAGCAGAAAGGTAAAAAGCAGGTGGCCACTAGTTGTTTTCAAAGCACCAGCTGTAGCTTTCTCCAAGATGTTGCCTCTGACCTACTGGGAATATAAAATTTCTTGCAAGAATTTATTCACAGAGGATTGGAAAGGTCTAACCTGGCCCCAGATTCTTTGTGTATGTCACCAAATCCTCCATAGTCTCTACCACCTCTGCCACAGTAAGGTATTCCAAAATTCCTTTGCAGACACGGATGATTTTACGGACCTAGGGAAAAAAATTCCAGCATTTATTAGATCAAGCTATAATACAATAAATTAGAAATGATTGTTTGTTACTGAAACAGAAAAGGTAGAGCATTTGGTAGCATAATTTATAGAAAATTATGGTGAACTGTTGAATAAGCTACTCACTCAAGAAAGCTTCATTAGGCAAAGTTAACATATCTGTATTTAAACACAAATCCTGCTTTAATATTTTCCAACTATATGAAGACAAAGGATACCAGGGAAGAAGTAGTAAAATGGTGAGGAAGTGTACTTAACTATTATGGCACTAGAGAAAATATGTCCATCTGAAGACAGTATAGGTCCAGGTTTATTATTGCTATTCTCAACTGGTTAAAAAAAAAGAAGTCACCGAAACCAAACTATATACTCCAAAGTCTAGCTATGAAAGGTAATCCATTTTTTGCAACAGTTTTGTACATACAGAACATATTATTCAATATCCCTTTTTAAAGAGGAGATCCCAATTTCTTCAGTCTTCCAAAAAACAATGCACATTTGAAAAGAGATACTTCATCTCCTTTTACTTCACTATAGATTGTGTACACTTTGTCTGAATACTCTATTCATCCGTAGCAGGGGTATAACTACTTTTTACAAGATTCAGACCAATGTTATAAATGTTGCCTCTTCAATTCTTCCACCACATGCTTCAGAGCATGGCAAAACAGACAGATCCCATGGCACCATGAAATCTTGTTTTAAGGATGTAACTTGGAAAGTACTGCTTGTGATGGATTCAAATCAAACTCCAAGTGCTGACAAGTCTGAAATTATGCTTCTAACATGTAGCTCATAACTATCGCTAAAACGAAGGCTTTGTCTACACTTAAATTTGCTTTAAACTCAAAGTGTGACCATGGTACGAGCGCTGGGAGAGAGCTCTCCCAGCATTCTATGTAAACCACCTCCACAAGGGGAGTAGGTGTAGCCTGGTTCACACTGGCACTTTACAGCGCTGTAACTTGCTGCACTGGACGGGGGTGTTTTTTCACACCCCTGATCCAGAAAGTTACAGCACTGTAAAGTGTCTATGTACACTTAGCCCAAGTTAGGTAATCCAACATTCAAATAAGGGCTCTCTTGAAAGATACTAAAATGAGTGGTTGGGCACATGCTCCATTTATGAAAATCAAAGCCTGAATTAAATACATGTCTCTTGTTGACTTTGGTACATCACAGCTGAGGCTGAGAGCTTTTAAAAAAGTTTAACTTTAAAACCACTGCATTCTCTTCTTAAACAGTGGCTATATAGTTCAAATAGCATAAATACTTTAAGGTGAGCATGCCCATAGCTCTTTGTGGTCCCGATTCCAATCCCTTGCAAGAATGTGTACGATCACTAGTGCCACATTGTAATTCCAAGCACTATCATGACAGTTTCAGTAATCAGTGCGTTAACAATGAAGCAGCAACACTGGCGCTGGAGTGCTCACATATCATGGGAAGGAAAGCACAGGGAGACTTTGCAGGCCAAAAGGTATGATACAGGTAAACATTGTAAGCAGCAGCAATTTTTCCTCAACCAAATAGGATATGTATTGTGTATAGTGACTTAACTTCCTCTTAAAGGCACGATGCTTGTCGCTAGAAAATGGGAGATACCATATTCCTAAGAAGGGGAAACCTGATCACAAAAGTGAAGCAACCCAATTGCTGACATTACTAACACCATATACACAAACATTCACAAGATGAAGCAGAAGCCTCAATCTCTCCTTGCATCTATGGGATTACATGAGGTCCTGGGTTCCATGCAGAGGGAAAGGAATTAAGAAGTCCATAAAAACCTATAAGTAACAAGGCAGCATGAAAAGGCTTTTCTTGGCAGAAAGATAGGCAGAAAGAATACTTTCAATCTACCCAGAGTCCTTGTCACAGACAATTAATTCAGTGAAGTGCTGTAAATTAACAAATGTAAATTAAGTGGGTATTTGAGATAATACGATGCAGATTGATAGAAGTTGATGTTACAGGTACCAGGACACCTACCTCAGCCTCATCAAATGTCAGAAGCAAGTCTGATGTTCCAGAGAGGATGCCTCTAGATCCATCAATGAGATAATCACGAGCAGGTACTGAATAAGGATCTGCTTGCAACATCTGGGCTGCTTGGACGAGTTTAGTGCAGGCATTCTCCACTCTGTGTGCAACAAGATACAGCCATTAATACTTACTTAGCATAACTGCCAGGAAGTAAACAGATGCATCCACTTGTGGGGGGGTTGAAATCTCATTATTTGTAACTATCCAAACACAGCAAGCAAACTGTTTAACCATTCCAACAAACCAAAGCCCATTTATGGTCTAAACGTGTGAATCTAAATATTTACACATTACTGATGATGAAGTCAGCCATTGTCTTTAGAGCAAGATGCAGTTCTTTGTTTGGCGTCTTACCAATCTCAGGCAAAATACTGATGACAGGAATGCTCCAAGTGCCAACAGACATGAAGTTCAACCACACTGAGGCCACAGGCTACAGACACTGACATGACACAAAACACCATTTTAATTCCAACAAACGAGGAGGCCGGGTAGAGGGACAGTTTTTCCAAGATCATAGAATCAAATTAATCACTGTGCAACATCCTGGCATTTGCATTACATCCTATTGATGTCTATGGGCAAAGCAATAAGTCATAGCTATAAGTTTAGATAACAAAAGGACATTTTGTAAAAAGTATTGAGTCTCCGCAGATCCTCATTTGTTAATGAAGAAACTTTCCAGCTCTTTAATATATATCATTACTCAAGTATATGAATATCATGTGAATAGGCAAAAGATTTGCTAACAAGTTAGGCAATTCAAATGCAAGATCTCTCAACTACCAATACCAAGTCTTAGAGAGAAGGTTGCAAATACAGAAGGTCTGAGTGTTGTGATGACCCTTTAACTGAACACAATGGCTACATCTATACTGCCCGTGCCTGAGCAAGAAAATATGCAAATGAGGCGAAGCAGTGAATATCACTGCACCTCATTTGCATACTTAATGAGCCACCATTTTGCACAAAAAAACCCCTCTTGTGCAAGAGCTGTTCGGACACTTTTTTTCCAGGCAGAACGGCTCTTGTACAAGAGGGGTTTTTTGCGCAAAAATGGCAGCTCATTAAGCATGCAAATGAGGTGCAGCAATATTCACAGCTTCAGCTCATTTGCATATTTTCTTGAGCAAGAGAGCGCAGTATAGACATAGCCAATGAGTTTTAAAACTAAGTTAATTCAGTCCAGCTATTTGAAACGCAGCACTCAAGAAAACTATTTTGAGTGAAGGTGTTAACCTCGCAACCTCACAGAAAATTTCTTTTTCATTTTTCGCAAATGCCATCCTCTTTGAACATGTCACTCAGAAGCTTGCTAGTAGCAAAGCAAAAGCTTGCTTCGCGGCCAGATTTCAAAGCTTTAACACAGAAGTTCAAAACTACCTAACTGTTAACGCGGCCCCTCGTATCCCGATAGCATTCCAGCACATAAGCTAGCAAGTATTTGCTCTGACACTAACAATCAGTGAAGTATTTTGCCAAGAAGTTTAACTCATTGATCAAACAGTATTAATATCTTATATGTTCACATTTCTCTGAGCATTCATAGAGCAAACATTTGAAGTGGTGCTCTAAGGCCTGGTCTACACTGTAAACCAGTGGTCCCCAACGCGGTGCCCGTGGGCGCCATGGCACCCGCCGGGGCATTTATGTGCGCCCGCTGAGTGACTCAGGGACGGCCCAAGCCATTCTTGTGCCCCGGGCCCTGTGCGCGCGGTGCATGCGCGGCCCCAACCCCGAGCACGTGGCGCATGTGCGGTGCCGGCCCTGGGCACGCGGCACATGCGCAGCCCGGCCCCCAGGCGCCTGGCAGCCCCAAAAGGTTGGGGACCACTGCTGTAAACAATGAGTCCACACCAACAAGCCTGTTCGGTCGACTTTAAGGGCCGTTAAAGTTGAATTCTGTACTCCTGCTCTTCACAAGGAGTAACAAGAAATTCAGCCTTGCATGGGCAGCGTTAGGGTAGTGAAGACACAGCGCTGTGAAAGTTGATGTCCTTGGTCTCCAAGTGGTATCCGACAGTGCTCCGCTGTGACCGCTCAAGGCCAGGACTTTCAACTCTGCTTCTCTCCAGGGGCACAGGAAAAAGCCCTGAGAAATTTTGAATTTTATTTCCTTTGTGGCCAATGCTATGAGCATGCCTCAGAGCAGGCAGAATCCTTCAGCAGCACACCTAACCACGAATGCCTGTGGTTAACCAATTGAACGTAACATTTCACTGGTTAACTGATTAAACAGGATTTTACATCCCTAAGTCCATCCTCCATGGTAGCAAGTATCAGAGGGGTAGCCGTGTTAGTCTGGATCTGCAAAAGCGACAAGGAGTCCTGTGGCACCTTATAGACTAACAGATGTATTGGAGCATAAGCTTTCGTGGGCAAAGACCCACTTCGTCAGATGCATGTGACATAAGGTGCCACAGGACTCCTTGTCTCCCTCCATGGTAGGACACCTTCCCACGCTAAGCCAGCAGTAAATGGTCTGGCACCATTGCAGCACAAAGCATTGCAGCAAAGGTCCAGCTTTCTGGCCACATTCACTCAGCATCTGCTCCCCATCACTCTGTGTAATTTGGAGAAGACAGATATCACGCATGGCACCCTGGATGAAGCAGAGGCAGCTATACATAGAACTGATACCACAGCAGTACATCTCTGTCTGTTCATCCCCAACAAAGCATTGTTTGAGCCCCTGCCCTTCCACTACGCCCGGATCCCCTCCCGCCCGCAGGCTCCTTGGTGTCCGTGTGAGCCCCTGCCCTTCCACCATGCCCGGACTGCCTGCCCCTTCCTGTCTGCAGGCTCCTGTGGGAAGGGAAAGTTGCACTCTCCCAGCATACAGAGGTGCCAGCCACATGGTCATTGTGAGAGCCCCTGCCCTGTCCTGCTGCCACGTCACCATGCAGACGCATGCCTAGCTGTGGGAGCTGCTATTTGCAAGCACTGTGTTGGAAGCAAAAGAGCAAGCCCTGACCTGTCCCTTACCATGCCTGCCACCAAACCAAGTCCAGCTGCTCCCAGATCTCTGTTGCGCTTAAAGGCATAACTTTGGCCTTGTACATAACGCATGCCTATTGTCTTGGACACACTTTCCTTGACATTAAGAGGTTAGATACAAAGTGGAACATAGAAGCCCCTGTAAAGTCTGCCCTTCACTTTTTGTTACAACCCTGCCACCCACTCCCACAGGTCTGGCTCCTCCAGCTGTTCGGCTAGCATGGATCCAAAGACAAAAATGTTGGAAGGATGACATGTTCAATGAGCAAATGCAATCCTCCCACTTGGACAGGGCACAGTTAATTGAATGGAAGAAAACGCTGCTGCAGGAGATGCGAGCGGAGCGTGAGCAGGGAACGTGAAGTGAAGAAACAGGAGGACATCTTGAGGATCATGGCAGAGCTGATGAGGCATCTGGTAGACTCACAGGAGATGCACAGGCACCCCCTCTGGCCCACGTGACCCACATCCCCGCCTCACCACGTTCCATAGCCGCCTCTCCCTGGAGCCCTAGAACTGGGGGGAAGGAGGAGTCAAGGGCAGCTTCACACTCCACCCCCAGTGAGGTGTCCTGGGACAAAAGGCTGTCATTCTTATGCCTGTGTGATTGCTGAACAGGGGGACTGTAATACGCCACTTTCCCTTCTCTCTTCTCCTTCCCCCAAGCTCCCACACTGAACTCTCCTTTTGTGTTCCTGCTTCCCTGTGTCCCTTAAATAAAAACGCATGATTTCTCATGCTTGTGTTACACGAGGAAGCGGGGGGGTTACAGGGTTTATACTTAATGCAGGGGTCACCTTATTAAGAACAACACGCATGACTGTCATATTGCTGTCTGGCCAGTCACAAGAGTACAAAATGGAGTACGAGTTGCCCGTGTACCAATGGTAGAGTACACTTGGACAAGTATTTGAACAACAGATCCCTTCTGTGTTGGAAACTCACAAAGGGAAGGGCCAGGATAATCAAGATTACAAGGTTTATGCTCCCCAGCTATGCCCTTCTGGGGTGCGATAAAAAGCTTCAAAGCATTGAGACACATTTTTAGCTTTCTGGGTAAATCATTCCCAGCCTTGTAACAGATACAAATTCAGATGTATGACCTTCCTGGCAATACAATACTGATAATGCTGCTCGTGGGTTTCCCTCCATTTTTTGGACTCCTCACATAGGGACAGTTACAGCCCAGTACACAGATCCTCCTTATGCTGATGTTAGTATCATCCACCAATTCAATAGTAAAATATCCCTGAATAAATTTCACTCAGACATCAAATACTTACTACACCAGTCCTGAGACTAACCAACACTTATTACCCTAAGAACATTTTACCTTACTTTCTTCATGCTGACCAGAGTTCCTCCTGATAAGCATCTAGACAGTGCTAAGTGCAATGAGATCATTGAAAGTTGACTTATACATCCTATATTCCTGACCACACTAAGTAATAAAACATAGAATACTTGAAAAAGCTGTGTCAGAACAATACAAGATTGTCATCCAGCAATTCCCCTGAGTAGACTCAAACAGGCCAGCAAACAGACCTTATCATAAGATGCAGTCTGCAGTGAAAAATCTGGTCAGCTCATTAGGGGATAATACCCACAAATGAATAAGAAAATCCATTAAGACCAGCAACAGTCAGAAAACAAACAATCTGGTCTTTACTACGTAAAAAGAAGTTGTAGCTTCAAGCAATACATACTTCACTAAAGTTAGTTTCCCTCTGCTGAAAACAGTTAAAGCTACATTATATTTCTTCTTTTCAAACACAGTAAGAAAGGCATTAAGCAGGTCACCTATCTACCCAATTCAAAGTCACAAGTTCAAAAGTGCTGAATTTGCAAAGAGGAATTTCATGGCCATTTGGATAGAAGTCACAACGCAGCTACAGCTGTACTTCCCATTTGTGAACAGCTCATGTAAAAGTAACAACTCTTTAAATCTCCATGTCTTAAAGATTAAGCCAGGGAATGGAATGTCTTAGCTGCATTATAATTTTAATTTAAAAAACATTTAGAAGATTTAAAGGTGGATTTCTGTTTTAATTGTATAAAGCCCAGGTTAGTGAAAACTTCCACGCATTTACCTCTCAAAATATAGCGCTTCGGAATATGTGCCTCGCCTGCAGGAGTGTGATTTTTGTAAAAGAACAAAATAATTTATTGCTCAATAAAAAAAATTAGTTTGAATTGCAAACCATGAAAAAACCCACAAGCACAGCACTTACCTCCTTTTTTTTTTCCCCCTCCAACAGGCACTATATTTAGTTTGTTTTTTAAAAGATGAACAAAAATTAATGATTAGATTTGGATTCAACCAGAGAACAGAAAGCTTTTAACTTTCGTTATTGGCGTAAAACATGATCTCTCTCATATCTTATTTTGTAAAATGACAAACTGATATATAGGAACCATAATTATCTAAACAAGTTTAACTACTAGGCCAACAAGGGAGGCAGATTGTGGGTTGGTATAAAGGATAAAAAATGTTTAAACTCTTTTTTGTGCTTCATTCCATACAAATAGTTAAGTAATGAACCTAAAGTTTATTTACTCCAACCCAGTAAAATTACTAAGGGACTAAAAAGACAACTGTATACTAAGATTTTGTTAACACTAATCCAGGAGGGGGGGGATGAACGGTGGGGGAATTTTACATCTAGTGTTTCGGTTTTTATTCTCTTCTGCAAGATTTTGAAAACGGTTTCCCCTCAATCAATATTAGTGTCCATTTATACAATCTGTAATGAAAACAAATGTTCTGACACTTCTCTGCTAACAGTAAGGCGATTTTTCAGGGGCCTGGGGATTTTTTTGGTTCATTTTAACATAAATAATGCATGCTAATGACTATAATTTGAAATGGAAAAGCCACTGCGTTCTAGAAAGCTGACTGCCAGACTGTCAGATCACCTCTACTGTAACACCAAGCAGCAACACCACATTTATAAAAGATTAATTATATATAAATATATTTCGATACTCTTGTTTTTAGACATGAGAACATTATGATGCCTTGTAATGTAATTGGATCCATATGTGTCGAAACATCTATATTTTTAAACACCAGCGCCAATCCTTAATTTTAAATGCCACACAAAAGCTCAGTTGCTAAAGATAAAGTTTAATTGCTGCAGGTGTGCCGATATATCTTTCTCATGTTTTATTCTATGATGTACTTCCCTTCTGGTACAATTATTTTATATTACATTTCATTACAGTCAATGACATTTGCATCATTCTGTTGGAATTACTAACATTAAAGCAGTTTCAAGCTTTTGTCATAATTAGAGAAATGTTAAAGGGCTCTTAAAAGGCAATCAATTATAATTTCTTCAGAAACTAGTTTCCACAAATGTACAGCGTACACTTGCAATTTATAGGAACCTCCAGAAAGACCGATCTGTTGAACATCATGAAATGCCCCATTCAATCCCAACTAAGATGGACGTCTGCCACCTATTTTATTCACCAGGAGAATTCCTGACAACAAACTGAGCAGGACATCTGTGAGGCCCATCTCCAGCTCAAATATAGATCTGGCTCAGGTTTGCCAACCATCAGTAAATTCACAGACAGTCACAAAAAAAAAAAAAAAAAAACCCCTACAATGGGACCTGTCCATAAAATCATTTAGATATCGGTTAAAAGAAACCCACCATGCTTTGCAGTAGAGCTGAGGAGTCCCCGGGGAATCTTCTGATGGGGGTTTCCTCTGACCTGCTGTGGGCTGGCAGGGACTGCTCTTCTCTGCCTCTAGCTTTGAACTCTTCTTCGCTGTCGCTAGCGTCAGCACAGAAGCAACTTTTGGTGGGCATGCAATCAGGGCCGGCCTTAGGCCAATTCACCCGATTCCCCTGAATGGGGCCCCATGCCTAAAGGGGCCCCGCGCCCTGAACCCAGAAGTGTGCCGGGAGCCATGGGCAGCGAGTTAATGTTCAGAGCCGGGGGCCCTGCTCCAGCAATATTTGGAGCTGGGTCTCTCCCCCGGCTCTGCCTGGAGCGGGCCCCGGCCCTCACCTGCCAGTCCCCCCGCGCGTCCTCCCACCCCGCCCCCAGAACGTCCCCCTCGGCCCCGGACCGTCCCTGCCGTGCGCGGCTCTCAGCGCGGCTCCCCCTCGCCTGCTGCTGCCATGCACGCCGTTGCAGGTGAGCGGGGAGGACGCCCGGGCGTGACGTGACGTCACAGCCCAGGACTTTAAAACTGCTCAGCGGCGCATTGCGCTGCGTGACCTAGCTCCGGGTTCGGAGTCCGGGGCCTGAGCGCAGACTCCAGCCCTCCAAAATGGAAGGCAGAAGTTAGGGGAGGGGGAAAACTAGGGGGAAGGGGCAGGAGGGGAAGGGGCTTGTGCGGAGGGGGGAGAGGGTGGGAGAGGAAGGGGCTTGTGCAGAGGGGGAGGGAGGAAGGGGCTTGTGCAGAGGGGGAGGAGAGACAAATCCCAGGGGGCCAAGTGCAGACAATGAGGAAAAGGGCAGGAGGGTAGATGTCAGTGGGTGGGGAGGGGACAGGGTGATGCTGGGAGAGGAGAGGGGAAGGGCATTGAGGGTTAGAGGGGAGGGAGAGGTGCTGGGAGAAGGCTTGAAAGGAGGGGTGGGCATGAGGAATGTAGGGATGGAGCAAGGCATGTGTGAGGGCACAGGGGCAGGAGGGGAATGGGGGCAGAGAATGGTGACGGGGTGGACATCAGGGAAAAAGAGGGCAAAGGGGCAGGGGCAGTAAGGGAAGGGGGAGGCACCAGGAGGGTGCCGGGGTAAGGGAAAGTGCAGGTGCCAGGGGGTTCTGGGGTGAAGCAGAAGGGCAGACACCTGCAGGGGAGGGACCAGCACCAGAGGAGAAAGGCAGGGCAGGTGTGTATAGGGAGGTGTTAGAAGAGGGGATGAAGAGAGGTAGCTCACATGATCAGAGTGGGGATACTGGAGGAATGGGCACAGGGGGGAGAGAAGGGTTGGTGGAGGGGGGCAGGTCGCAGGAGGGCTGAGGGCAGTGAGAAGGGCAGGAGTCAGGACAGCAGAGGAGGGTGAGGAGTTGGGGGCAGGCACCAGGGGAGCTGATGGAGCAAGGGGAGGAGACATGGCAGCAGAGAAAAGGTAAAGGTTTATAAAATATTTATTAATAACTTGGGTGCCACAGTGGCACATCCAAACAAGCCACATGAACTCAGTACAGGTGCACAACACAAAATCCATTCTGCTCATAGGAGGAAACTCTTAGGCTATGTCTACACTGGCGGCTTCTTGCGCAAGAACATGTCCACACTGCCATGTGCGAGCTGTGATTTTGCACAAGAGCATCCATGGCAGTATGGACGCTCTCTTGCGCAAGAAAGCTCCGATGGCCATTTTAGCCATAGGGGTTTCTTGCACAAAAAATCCCTGCTGAGCATCCACACTGCCCTCTTGCGCAAGAGAGATTACACCTGTTAGAAAAGAGTGTAGCTCTTGCGCAAGACACCCTCTCTTACCACGCCATACTGTACATTTCCTTGAGCAAGAGCAGGCGGACAGCGTGGCTGCTCTGGGTTCTTGCACAAGAATGGCTGCACTTGCGCAAGAAGCCGCGAGTGTAGACATAGCCTTAGAGGGAACACTTCCCCCAGCCTCTCTGCCCCCGAGTTAGTGTCACACACATTGGGCTAATGCAATTGCAGGATAGTTGCATGAGGAGGGTTTGGTGGGGGCCAAATACCTGTTGATAGGAGGATGGTGGGAAAAGTCCTTCGAGAGGGGTGACATAACACCTTTTACTTCTGGTCATGTGTCCATCTTGCCCCGAGTGTGTTACCTCCAGAGGCCTCCAGAGGGGGTGTGGCTAATGGGGGTCGGTGTGTGGTTAACAGCCATCAGGGGATGTGGCTAATGGGGCACCACCAAAAATTATACAAATCTGCCGCCCCTGCTGGCCCCGAAGGAGGAGTGCGTCGGCCGCAGGAGGTGTGAGTTTAGCGCAGGGTTTTCCTGTGCTGTGGGAGGGGGTGTGTGTGTTGGTGGGGGATTTTTTGTGCGCTTTTTTTTTGCACACTCAACCAAAATTGCTGTGGGGCCCCGTCAAAATTGTTCGAATTGGGCCCCGCACTTCCTAAAGCCAGCCCTGCATGCAATGCAGCACACTCTTGCCAGGCTCCCCGTCCCCGTGACTGGGGGGGGGGTAGGGTAGGGTAAGGTATGGGGTACAGCAGGTCAGGTGTAGCAGCCTCCCTGCCAGTAAATCGCAGCGGGGTGGTCCCAGGTCTCAGCTAGGTGAGCGGATCCTGTGCATCCTCTCCCAGGGAAGGAGGAGGGTTGGAGTGGGATGATTTGGGCCAGGGAGCGGTAGCAGGGAGGCTGTAATAGAAATAGGATTTTGTCTGATTGCCTGGCCAATGTGCTGCAGGTTCAGCGGCCTGTGTGGCAGGCTCACACTTTTCCCTGAGCAGCCTGCCTGCTGCCTGGCTCGGTTTGTCAGCTAGGCTGGGGTTTCACAGATGCCACCAGTGTCAGCTCAGCTGAGAGGCGGGAGTGCTGTGATGTATGATTTAAAACATTGAACATTTTCACGTTTGTCCTTTTGAGCCATCTTTGTATTACGCAAGAACGTATTTGTAAAAAAGGTTGGTTGTCCGTAATTTTTTTCTAAACAGTCCATAGACGTCACTCTCAGCAGTTGGTACACTAACCTGACAAATCTGACAGGGTCCCAACCCAAGGAAAAGTGTCTATACATTTTCCACAAAAAAGCACCAAGTTTCCTGACATGAGCTGAATGATTATCCCTAGCACTATGATGAAGGGCTACCACCTTTAAGTTTATCCTTATTTTCTTAATGATCTTTCAACAAGCGAAAGATATTGTATGTTAGACACTAAAACATAGCTACAAGAAACTCATCATGACAAGGAGCATTTCTTCATTCTCTAAATTATCTAACATGCTTTCCACACTGTTTAAATTACAGTAACACAATTTATGGGGAGTTCTTAAGTTTCTACAATTTTGCCATGTCACACAAAGGTCAGGTCACTTCACTGATAAAAGCATTTTTTAATTAACAGAGAATAAAAATGTAAGAGCCCCCTCCGCTGCAAATTCCAGACCACAGCAGTAGTAAAGACTACTTATTTTTCAGTAAATGGTTCTAGTGTAAGTACTAAAGGAAAAGACATTTAAATACATAAGTATCTTTGTGAAACACTAGCTTCTATTCCACCACCATGAGTAAGTGTGGCAAGGCAAAGCTAGCCATGTGAAAAGATATTAATAGTTCATAACCCCACATAGATAGCACTTGTGACACCTGATTTGTAACAAAAAAAAAAAAAAAAACCACACCCCTAGGGCTGTCAAGCAATTTAAAAAATGAATCATAATTAATTGCAGTTTGAATTGCACTGTTAAACGAGAGTATTGAAATTATTTTGGCATTTTCTGTATTTTCAAATACAGGGTCAGGGCTGGGCTCTGGGTTTCAGCCCTGCTTGGGTTTTCGGTCCCTCTTGGGGCATAGGCTTCAGCATGACATAGGCCTTGGAGCGCTGCACCGGGCCTCCTGCCCCAGGCCAGGAGCTGCTACAGCCCTCCCCCACCACCACTACCACCGATGCCTCTTGTCCCACCCACAGATATGCAATTAACACATTAAAAATTGATGTGTCAGTTTTACTTTCAGTTAATCACCGGAGTTAACTGTGATCGACAGCCCTAAAAATAACCCAGATTACAGAACTGATATTTGCACTTGTTATACTGAATACCACTGCTGCTCAGGAATGGTGATTCTGTGAGTGTCTGCATATTTATAATTATAATATTTATGTTCCAACGTTATATTCTTTAAATTCTGTAAGCATCAGGAATAACACAAATGTAGCAGAGTAATTAACTGCCTGGAGATCTTGGATCTCACACTAATAGTCAACATCAGACATATATCAATTAAGCATGCACACCTGTTACCAAGGTTTCATTTTTGGTCTTACAAAAGAATGAAGTCTATAACAAAAGCTGAGCGTATACTTTTAGCCATTGTTATGATTTAATGAAATTAATTGATGTACACACACACACACTGCTACTTGCCCAGAGTTTCCAACTCACCCCCTTTTTGCTTCTCTCGGAATACTTCTCCTTTTTACTAAAATGAAGCTAGTAATATGAACAGATTTCACAACAGGAGATTTAAATGAGATACTAGTTATGGCCCCATTGGCAGAGACAATTAAGTAACAGGATCAGATTTTTAAACTATGATGTCACTAGTCCTGATTTGAATTATCTTAGTAGACAATGAAAGATGTCACCATGTGATGGCTGCCAAGTGACCTATATGAACTGAATTTGCTGGTCTCAGTCCCACTCGTACAGGAAAGCTTCACAAAGCCAACACGACAGATAATGCTAATTTGCACTCTTGCAGGCAGTCTCACAGAAACCAAAGCCTGAATGGATAAGGGTGCTGAACTAATCTTATTGCCCCCAGTAGCAGTCCCTCCAAGTCAAGGTTGAGTTACATCAGCTGGCTGGGGATGAATGGAAAGAGGATGGTATGAGACGCTGATGGAACACACAATGCACTGCTATCACCTGCATCAGATCTGTTCTGTGGTTGGTCGACTTTTAGCACCACAGCTGTCAAAGAACTGTTAAATATTAATTCATTTAGAATGAAAGTCTAAATATAAACTTTTGTTATTACTTCCAAAACTCCACTACAAATTTTATATCTTTTATACTGGAATGTGTTTGGGTTTTTTTTAAACTTATTTTACATATCACTTAGTTGTGATTCTTACTTTTCACTACAAAACAAAATCCAAAACAGTCAGACAAACACTGTTGAACTTAATATTTTGGTTCTTAAACCAACACTTAGTTTTAAAACATGAAATTTATTCATAGTTGACTCAGCAGCTATTGCTTAGCTATCCTACATAAAACTTCCAAAACAATTCCACATCAGTCTAACATATATTAACTTGCTGAATGACTGATACTTAAAAGTTTCCACAGAGCAGTTCTGGCTCACAAATTCCAGGAAAGTCATTAATTTCTTCCATCTGCTTCTCCCACCACCCTCCTAAACAAAGGGCATCAACTAAATCAAGTGAAGCCCTGGCTATCTATACATCTTGGACAGCAACAAAATAAAACATTTTGCATAACGCTAAGTTTCCAAAAGCATAAACATAGCCCTGTCATGCCTGTGAATCTTCACAAAGGCTATTACCGAAAATTATTCAAAAACGTTTCTCTCTGAGAGCCGTTCCATTTCTCTTCCCTTCTCCACTCCATCCATCTTTTGTTTATTATTTTAGTCTTTGGTTCAGTAGTTTCCTGTTCTGGTTTTGGTTTATTGCTAATAAAGAAAATACTGACTTCACTGGGGTGACTCAGTAAGGGAAGTCTTTTCAAGGAGAGTTAAGTCGTTTGACAGTGACAGGTGGTGGCAGCTTAATGACCACTAAAAAGTGATGTTTCATTTTTAAGACTCAAGGCCGCAGAGGAGACAATCATTTGCTATCAGTGCTGAGCCATGAACTTGATTAGAAGTGCCCATACGTTAGTCATTAGGTTTCTTCAAAATATTTCCAAGTATTGTTATGCAGCAACTGTCTATGCTGTCACGGACATACTCCTGCTACAGCCAAAAGACTGGAAAACACTTATGGGGAAAACAGCACTAAATGTGTTAAAAAAGCTCTGTAGCATACTTCACACTGATGCATGAAGTAATACTATCTCATTCACCTGCCCTTCACCAGTGTCCCTCCAGACTGTAAGATAGATAACATAGGGAGGGGAGCTACCCATAACAAGCAAAAGCTGGCAAAGTAGCTACCTCTGGCAAAGATTTGGCATCTGGCTATTCCTGTCAGCAAAAGCCTATAATCTTTCTGTCTAAATAAGTCAGTGAGATAAGGGAAGTAAAAGGCAAATCACTGAGATTGTCCACCATTAATAATAAAGGACCACCCCCTCCCTTCACCATAAAAATCATTTACTTCTAGATACAGGTTCCTGTACTTATGGCAGACACTTTGATTTCTGTTGATAAACTTACTTGATAAAGGCTGGTGGCATGTCCCTTTTCAAAATCTGGTCTTCAGTTGTCTGCACGGTTTCTTTTCCAACCTGCATGAAAAATCCAAGAGTCATATTTAACTCCTCAACTTCAGAGTTTCAGTCATATGTTCTTACTGATGTAATCATTAAGAACATACATCAACAAAAGGAACTAGTAACTGACAAGCCCTTAGTTATTTTTGGTAATTTTTAATACAGGTTTTTGCATATATAAAACATTATACATGTGCTAAATATTAACAATTTTAACGTTTACTGGGTTTTGGAATAAATTAAATTCATGGACAATAAACTACCTGTTAATCGCTGTACAAGTTTTGTGGCGTGCAGTATGGATGTTCCCTGTACAGAGCTGGTCAAATTAATAATGCTAACACAAACATTGCTTCAGTTAAGTTTTGAGGAAGCAATTCTCACTACTACCAAAAGATAGTAATTTTTATAACAGGTAATATGCATTTCAAGAGCACGAATTGCAGCATTGAGCCATAACATAAAAATGTTATCTATTTATTCTTATAAAGCAAAGAACATGAGTTGAACATTTAATCTTATAAGCAGTCTTATTAATGGGCTTGTGGGATTCCACTTATGTGAGCAGGAGTATAAGCTAAATGAGAACTCTTTTTTAAAGTGCATATTAATAGTCAAATACACTAAAGACACAATGTCCCCTCTTAAGTACACCAACATTACCTTGGTGCTGGTCACATTGTGTATTACAAATAAATGCATTTTATGTATATTTACATATACATTAAAATTAAACCTATTAAATCTTTCTCCAGAAATAGTAAGAAAAATCATCATTACACAATTATGCAAGAAAACAGAAGAAACTTTATTTCCTCATTAAGTTTTGGAGGATTGCTAATAAAATGTGAATCAGAAAGAAAGCTCCAAGGTAAAAAAAAAAAAAAAAAAAAAAACCTAAACTAATCTCTGTTCTACCCTTCGACCTGACCAGCCTATTAGAAAATGTAATTAACTACAGGAAGTAAACACACGTAAACACACTATAGACTATCCTCAGGCAAAAATAATGATGCATCCGTTTCCCCTCACAGTTAATAATGAAGGGACTGAACTAAGATCGGGGTAACATTCCCTGTTTTCATATACAATAGCTCTTGTGTTACACAAATCTTACCAAGCAGCAGCTGGTTCTCTGTGGTCTATGAGATCATAAACTTGACAGAGTATTTCCAGTTGCATTGTTCACTGTATTTTCCAGCTGAATAAGCCATTCAGCAAGGCCCTGGGAATCAGAAGGTCTTTCACCCAGACACTAGTCTGTATTAAATGCTTCCAGGGCTGCCTGAGGTACAGACAACATTGTATCCTATTTTTTACTGTATCCAAAAATATGTTTTAATATACAACCATTAAACTGAAGAGGTTTGCCTGCGTTACACTCCCAGACCAGAGAGATGCTAAAAGTGGAGCATTTTATTAAAACTTGTGTTAGAATCCAGAAGACACACACAGAGCTTGCATTAGCCTCAAATGCTCAAGTGTCTTCCATGAGTTCAAGATACACACTCTGCTCTAAACTTCACAGAGACAAGACACAGGAATACAGAGCCCTGACATTTTCTAGTTCTCACACCAAAAAATAGCCCACGTTTACCACTAACATACATATTGTAAGTGTAACTTAAGTGCTACATTTGCAAGCTACAAGGGTCATTTCTGCTCCTACACACACACCACAGGAATTCCCACTCATGTCCATCAGAGCTGTGTGCATACTTGAGAAAAGACAAGCCAGATTCTATGTGGAGGTAGTTCTCAATCTGTTTTTTGCATATATTCAGACTAGGGTGTTTATCGGGTAGACCAGTGGTTCTCAACCGTGGGCCATATGGCTCCCCAGGGGCCACGCCCTACCTCTAGGGGTCCACATGGAAAAAACAGAACATTAGGTAAATTATGTACCTTTTTTTCCAACTAACAGCGGCTATGAGGGGGGCCACAGAGGTAAACGAGGCTCAGAAGGGGGCCATGAGCAAAAAAAGGTTGAGAAACACTGGTGTAGACAACTACATGATTAACTGATAAACCTAGGCTTATCGGTTAATCTTGTCGACTACACGTATCCATCCTGCCTCCATGCTGCCTCTGTCAGCCCTAAAACAATAAAAAATGGCGTAGGCTGCCAGGCTAAAAATAAGCATCTGTCAAATGCTACTGGACTCAGTCAGCAATTATGATAAATGTACACCTGCCTCCTGTTTGTACAGAACTGCTAAGTTTGAGATCAGCTAACAGAAAATATTTACTACAAAGGGCGAGTTTACCAAATTATTTATTCAGATTGCTCTGATTTGAGGCTGTAAATGCAGTGCTTAATTCACAGTTGATTTATTTTCTTTATATTTATTAAGCACATAAATACAGGACGGAATTTAGCAACCACACACAGGAATAGCCACTGAAATAGGGCAAAACATAGTATGTCTCAGGTTCAAAGTTGTTCTCTGGAGCTTGGTCCCCAGATACTGCCACCCAGCAGGATTTAATTTAAAAAATGATCAAGAATCACTAAGTCAATTCTACTTCACACAGTCTGGTTTAGCAATAATGACAAAGAGTTTGGCTGGCTCATGAAAGCTGTCAGATGTAACGCCAGATTTCACTTGTCACGCCTCAATCCCAATAAATATTCCAATGGGATGATGCCCTCAGTGTCCTACAGAGAAGATGTTATACGTTTTACAAGCAAGAATGAAGACTGAAGGACTCGCAAAAAGGCTTTTTTTTTAGGATAACACCTATTTAAGAGGTTACTCTGTGCCTGCTATTCCAGTTCATTGATGTCAGTGGGACAACTCATATTTTTAAAGTAATTTGTTAAATCAAGGCTCTAATAATGAAAACACATCCTAAGACCTTTACTCCAGTGCAGTGGTTCTCAACCAAGGATACATAGATCTTTGAGGGGATGCAGAGGTCTTTCAAGGGGTACATCATAAATATTTGCCTAGCTTTACAACAGGCTACATAAAAAGCACTAGTGATGTCAACAGAAAATAAAATTTGATACAGAAAATTACTTCTTTATATTGCTGTAACAAACATATTGCAACTGATTTATGTTATAATTATATGACGAAAATTAGAAAGTAAACATTTTTTCAGTAAGTGTGCTGTGAGACTTCTTTATTTTTAGGTCTGATTTTGTAAGCAAGTCATTTATAACTGGGGAGTACTCAGCAACTCAAACTCCTTAAAGGGATACAGTAGTCTGGAAAGGTTGAGAGCCACTGCTGTAGTGCATGTTTCTTATTCAAAATCCATCTGTGTCACATTTAGCACTTGAGCTTTAATTTGTTCCACTTCTAGTCTTAAATTATTTGCATTAGCTTAAAAAAAAATTAAAAAAAAAAAAGGTTAAAAAGGTGTTACTGACAGATGTGTAAAAAACACACTCTGGCATTATTTTATCAGTTCTGATAAAGACTACACTTCTGCATAGGAGCTGCAAGATAAATCCATAAGTAAACCAACAAAAAAACCAAGCTCTCCTTTACTTAACTGTGGTTCATAGAGGACCATAAAGTACTTGATAAAATAAATCTTTAATACTGCAGTATTAACACTTCACCCAACCTCAATTCAGCCTGATTCGCTGAAGTACCTAAGTACATGCCTAGCTTTAAGCATGTGAGTAGTTTTCATTAAGTCAACAGAACTCGTCACACCGTAAGTCGGGCATATGCTTAAATACCTTATTGAACCAGTTCCATTTATAGGCCCTATCTTTCATTTATGTATGCTTTCTTTGGCTGGTTCTCTCAAAATTACACTAGAGACTGAATTCCAGAAGTTTCAAACCACCATTCCCAAATCCTCCGGCAATAAATCAAGATAATTAAAGCTCAATCATCTGTCCCCAACATCAGGAAATGAACTTACTTGCTATACTGAAATTTTTAAACACCAGTTTAAAATTGCCCAAGGGCCAAGGAAATCCTACAATGAAAACCTACAATCCAACTACAACAGTTCCCATATAGAAAAAGATTATACAGAAACCAGAATTAGTGACATGATTTGGACAGCAATATTGTTTTCTATTGATACGGCAGAAGCCCAGTAACCCTGTACAGGTGAGTCCACTAAATAAGTATTCTGATTAAATGCAGGGTACATAAATCAAGATGAAAGGAAACACAAAAGCAAATAATAGGTAATCAAATGCCAAATATTTTGAAAAACTTTCCCAGTACTATTATGAAAAGCTTCTCTCCTGCTGCAATACTTCTGAGACAAGAACTATTTCAAGATTATAATATGCTAGCCCCACTCTAATCAGTCTCATACAAAGATTAACTCTTTCCTTCTAGATTTTCCAGATCAAGTTCATATATGAACAAAAAAATGGCAACTCTCTAATTGATGAAGTACACAACTTCAACATGTCAACTCTGCCTCACATGAGGGAGGCACAAAAATCCTCTCACTGCAAACACCAAGGGTATGTCTACACTGCAGAGTTTTCCCTGGAAAAACAGCCATTTTTCTGGAAAAATAATACTTATGTCCACACTTCTATTATGTTCTTTCGACAGAGTTGAAAGAACAGAGGGTTTTTTCCGATAGCAGTAAACCTCATTCTACGAGGAAGAAGCCTTTTTCCAAAAAAGCTTTTTCGGAAAAAGGCATGTGTGGACGCGGGAGAGAGTGCTTTTTCAAAAGTAGAGGCCTCCAGGAAAAAGCACAGGTGCCCTGGTGGTCACTCTGTCTACAGTAATCACAACTGAAATGTGACATAGCATCCAATCAATGTGGACACTATCTTTCGAAAAAGCACATCTCTTTGTCGTTGCGCTTTTGCTGTGTAGACGCTCTCTTTCAAAAGAAGTTTTTCCGGAAGATCTCTTCCGGAAAAGCTTCTTCCGAAAGAAGCCTGCAGTCTAGATGTAGCTCAATAAACTGTACCTTGGCCCACTTTTAAGACAACTATAGCTGTGAAAGATCCCTAAATCTCAAAGTGGCTCCACTAGGTGATACAGAATGCAATAGAAGTATGTAAATATTTGGAGAAAGACAACGTGAAGTGCAGTAGCCCACCAGCGAGGTTCATAATAAGTAGGGCAATTGTGACACTGTAAGCCCTCTGCTTATCTAATAGCAACATACTAGTCTGAAGAGGGGCAGCGTATACTGTACACCAATGATACATGGGCAAGGTGGTATTACTGCTAGTGTTGGTCAACATCCTCATCTCCAACACAAAAATAAAAGTTAAACCGTCTTTTTACAGGGAGAAGCAGAGACGGAATTATTTGGAATGTATTAATGGGAACATGTGAGAGGGAAAGAAAGATAGGAACTTTTTCTGTGGCCTCTAAAATGTAATAGGTCAGAAATGCATCACAAAATGTTAACACTTCGCTAATGGAGAGCAAGAGTTTTCCTCTTCTGAAAGGCAAAACAAGTGGCTGGTATGAGCTTGTACTAGCAGTTCTATTAGTCATCATTTTCACACATGGATAAGTGAGCTAAACCAGTATGGTTAATGGCTGGTTTTCCCCCTTCAGCAGGATGGCTGAAACTCAAATGACACAAATCTCAGTACTCTAAATACCAACTATAAATTATGTATGTATATAGCAGGGGTGACCAAGCTGCAGCTCACAAGCTGTGTGCAGCTCTTTTATACTTGTAAGTGTGGCTCACAGAGCCTCTTACTCGACATTCTACATCTACCAGACAGAGGAAGAATCGAAGGGCTTCTCACCTGCAGCACAGAAGTGGGGCGAGGGCTTTCTGCCCTGTGAAGGGCTGGGGGGGGGGGGGGGTGTCTTGGGGCATCAGCTGAAACTCCAACACACACACACACACACACACACACACCCCTCCCTATGGGACAGAAGCCCCAAGCTCCTCCCACCAGTCTGATAGGCAGAGAATGGGGAAAGGCACAGGAGGCTTCAAGCAACACTTAAGAGAAGTTAAGCCCAGGTGAAACCAATAGTGTGAGAGTGAGACCACCAGAAAAACAAACTTGCATGTGCGCACTATCTTGGAGAATTGTGTTGTTCTGTCTTCAGACATCCTGCTGTGCAGACCTCATGAGCTCAGCATCTCCCCGCATGCTGTAGAATACAGGCTGTGTTTACTGTTCATAAATCTAAAACTATTAAAATGCAACTCAAGTGCAATCCCTACATTAAATTCATTGATGACATCTTCAAATTGTAATAAAGGCAAGTATGAAAATAAAAAAATGGAAATTTTAAGTACAGATGTGATTGGTTAACCAGCAGGAGCTGAACAGCCCCCCACCCACCGTGGGCAGAGGTCTGTCTGATCCATTCCTGCAGGGCCCACTGCAGGCAGGGGGTGCTCCTGAAACATGGGGCACACCGTGGCGGGGGCCTCCCTAGCCCGGCTGCAGTGGGTGGGGAGGCCGCTCTCCCCTGCCTGCCCCCATTTAATCAGTTAAACAATGTTTAACCAATTAATAATTAAATGGGATTTTACATCTCTCGTTTTTAAGCCAGAATGGGAGGAAGATTTTACATTTAGGGTATGTCTAGACTACATGCCTCTGCCGACAGAGGCATGTAAAATAGGCTACCTGACAGTCAATGAAGCGGGGATTTAAATATCCCTGGCTTCTTTAAAATAAAAATGGCCACCACGTTGTGCCAGCTCAGCTGATCGTCGGCACAGCGAGCAAGTCAAGCCACGGATCGGTCGACAAGGGAAGCCTTTGTCGACCGCTCTCTTATGCCTCGTGAAACCAGACAAAAAGCCAGCGTGCTACTGGATAAACTAGTCAGTGTTGCAATGGATGGAGTCCTGGCAAGGGGTGGGGATAGGGGGTGAAGCAGGCCTTATCAGACTGGAAAAGCAACCCAAATTTCCAGAGTTATTCCCTGGTCATTCCATCATGAACATCTCACAGGTAGATACTTCAAGCACAGAAATGTTACAAACACGGTCCTAGAAATTGTTAGTTTCATCCACTAGACTGGGAAGTCTCATTGACAGTTCAATAATTTCATCAAAGACTTGGACCTTGAAGACAAATCTAACAACATCTTTTTCCACTGTGTATATTTACGAAAGGCCGTGTACACTTCTGGCACTATATAACTGAATTAACAGGAATAGAGCAAGATGCTTCATTTTGTAGAAAAGGCTGAAGGCAGAACAAACAGAATGATCTCACCCAGGCTATGTCTAGACTTCAACCATCTATCAGAAAAAGGTACGCAAATTGCACTCCTCAAATTGCGTACCTTTTTCCAATAGTTTTTTCAGAAGAGGCTTTTCTGAAATTTGTCCCGTCTACGCTGGGCCAAATTTCGGAAAAGCCTCCTCTTTCGGAAGAGCCCTTCTTCCTTGTGGAAGTGGGAAAACAGGGCTTCCGAGAGAGCGCGTCTGCTCTTCCGCCAAAAAAAAGCAGAAGAGCAGATACATTCCCTGGACACGGCAGTTTTTCTCCAGGATACCCGTAGTGTAGACATAGCCCCAGATTCTAACATGTCCTCACATTAAAGCACTTTCTCTTTTTAATGCTGTTGTCTATAATTTCACATGGCCACAATAAACAGGCTTTGTTTTAAAAACATCTAAAGATTCATTTCAGCATTTAATTATTGCAAAAAACCTGAATTGCTTTCTGTACTCCACTGTCATCATGAACATCAATCAGCCTTGAAACTAGTGCTCCTAACTTAACAGTAATTATTAGTTGCATAAAGAGCTCTCATGTGTCCAAATAAAAATGCAACTAACAGCTAAGTGCTGAATTTTAAGGTCTTCTATTCATTATGTGCAAATACTTGCACTGACTTTACTTAAAACACAAATCTGGTATCTAGAATCTCCCTTTACAACAGTGGCAAGGGTGAAGCCAGCCCTCCCTTTCTCATGAGTGACAGTATTTTAAATAATACCACAGTGATAATTCTAGTCTCACACATCCATCTTTCTTCTGAAAGTCAAGGTAATAGCAGTTCTGTGTCTGAAGGGAGGATCGAGAAGTGTGGGGAAGGTAGGAAGAAAAATAAGTGCGTGGTTAAACTTACAATTAAAAATAAGCTTTTTGAGATAACTGCAGTAACATAAGTGAAAATTAGATTTGTAGCTTATAGTGACCAGTCATGGCAAATTTGGATGAAGATTTGCTTCTTTCCCACATACAGGTTTTGTTTAAGTATCAGAGGACTGCAGGTTATCATAAATGTCGTGATTCACACATACATTGTATTGTCAATTTTCAAATGTAATAATTTTACCACTACCATCCTTTAAAGATACTTTTACTTCCAGTTCATTTTTATCTTAATAGGATGCTTGCAAGACTTACTGCTATGTCCATGGGCAGCTGGAGAAGGCAAGCCCCCAACCCCACTCCCAGCCCTGCCCCTTCTGCCTAGGCCCAGCCCCCCATCACAGGGAGGGAGGGCGACATGCCACCTGAGCCTCCCCAGCCTCAGCACACAGGGCAGGCAGAGAGAACACGGCCCTCAGCCTCCCCAGCCCTGGAGGACGGGCACTCCGGGGCAGCAACACTCCGCCCCCAGAATGCCTACAGCTGGCATTTTGGGGGCAGAGTGTGGGCGGACGGCCAGGCTGGTGGTCTGGGAAAGCAGTGCCTTCCCCCGCATAGCACACAGGCTGCCTGTGGCTATGTCACAAATATCCCAGCCTGCAGTATCCTGATGGGTTATCAGCATCCATGTGGATCAGCTCTGTCTACTGTCAAAAAGGTAACTTTTTTTCCAATTTTGAGCAGATCTTTGGAGGGAGCTAAAAACTGATCATTAAAAATACTGTGAACCAGGGAAAATACTATAGAAATGCTACCTTATCCTTTTATTTAGCAAGACAACTTCCAAAGGAAGAATCTAAGCCCCCTTTACTCCTTCATTGTGTTTGTTTAAATGAAAATATATTTTTCTACCAGATAATTTTGTCAAATCAAAAATTAATTTGAAACTTTCCAGTTTTGTAATCCAGTTTTGGTTTCTGTTGGTTTCTCTCTCTCTCTCTCCATCCTTTTTTAATACAGAACTCTAACAGATGGGACTGCTGTGAAGCAGGCTCATACTGCATGCAGGTCTTCATTTCAGATAAGCTCTCCATCATTAATCAGAGCATAGTCCTGCACCAATACATCTTCACCTGTGTGCAGAAGAGAGATTTACTGATCCCCTGTAGAAACACAGAAGAATTTTGATTCAATATTTACTGAGTTCCTCATTTCTCTTGAACGATAAACAACCTTAACCCATGGCCACATCAAGAAGTTAAAAATGCTCATATGCAGCTTAGATTCACTGCAATATTACTTGTGTTTATATAGGTTGGCATGGATAGTTTCATGCCATCCTACCGGCAAGTCAAAAAGGCAGATGGATTGTACAGCCACTGTGTGTTCCCCACATACACAACTTCCATTTGCTTTGAAGAGGAAAGAGGTCAGAGGAAAACCAAGACTGAAAAATGGAGTTCACTGCAGCTTGGCAGCTGACTTGCGCTGGACTGATCAGATTGGACAATGCTTTGACCTTTATTTCTCTGTGTTAATATAAGGACTTCCAGTGCTGTGTTCCAACTAACTAATAAAGCTTACTGTTCTTGAAATGCTACTTCAGTGTCACTCCAAATACTGAGTGAAGTGCATTAGCCTTGAAAACTGTGAAAGTCTCTATCAGAAATATTTGAGGCTGGGTCTACACTACAGAGTTTGGTCAACATAAGGCAGTTTACAGACCTAAGTTTGTAAGCATCTACACAACAATGTTGCAACTGCTGATCTAAGTCACTCACTACACCAACCTAATAATTCCACCTCCGCGAGATGTGTAGTGCTTAGGCCAGTGTAGTCAGGTAGACACAGTATCAGTGTAAACACTACGTTGACTGTTCTAGCTGTCTGCCCTGGATGGCTGACAGCCCAGCAGCCCTGGCGATTGTCAGCTGTCAGCCAGCCCCAGGCAGTGGAGCTTCTGACAGCTGTCAGTGCTCCCACACTGTAAATTAGGGATGTTCAAATGTGTGCAACTAAGTAACCATGCAATTGCTGAAAATTTCAACAGTTACACGCATGCGGTCAGTCGGCTCCCGCCTGCTCCCCGCAATTCTGCCGCTGTATAAAAGGCAGCAGCATGGGGCAGCAAGTGGCTCCCCATGAACTGGTGCACATAGGGAACCAGCTTTTAAGCCGGCTCCCAGCGCGTACCAGGAGCCTCCATGTAACCGTGAATGTTAACCAATGAGCCCAGGCTGATGGGTTAACCATGTACAGGGTTACACTTTCACATCCCTACTTTCAGTTAAATTGGTGGAAGTGCTCATGCTGAGGACAAACACCACTGACAGATAGAGGGTAATGTGGACATGAAAAATCGATTTAATTACTGCCGTGGCTGTATGTCGATGTAACTTAAGTCAAATTAGTTTTGTAGTGTAGGCTTCTTCTCAGTTGGAGATGCTTACTGTATGCGGAAAGCCCAAAAGTTCACTCTCAGGAGGTGATGAGGCTGCTTGGTTTACCCAAGAGGATGGGTGAGAACACTTGGAGCTTTGGCACATTGGAACAATCTCTCGGAAAATCTCTGTCAAAGGTGGGGGACATAGCTCTGATCCTGTGAATCTGTGACTGATGGTCTACCAACGAACATCTGTCCTGTTCTTACCCCTCGTATGGCACTGATCAGGGGAATTTATTGCCAGAATAAGGAAGTGTGAAGATATCTTCTGTTAAGAGCAGATTAGCGCTACTCAACTCAACCCAATTCTCATGGATCTGTTCTTATTCACACTTTACCCAGTTTCCCTGGATGCTCAGAATGCCTGGCAGTACCAGCTCCATCAGGGCTTGAGTCTACAGCAGATTACAAAACCAGCTGAGGCTAGGAGTAGTGATTTTGGTCCAAAGCTGGCCATCTGTAAGAACGGTACCCCACCCAACCCCAGAGAAAGATAATTTTTTTCTGACCACAGCTGCACTTCTATTACTTGCCAGCCACCATTCACAGACTATTCAAGAGGGATTCTGTTTTTCAGGGTTTATTTTTTGAGTGTTATATAAAAATCCAAAAATTGAGGGCTTTGGGGGAGAGAGTGTGTGTGTGTGTGTGTGTGTGTGCGCATACACGTATACACAGAGTAGCAAATAACATACAGTCTATCCATCACACACGTTATGCATTACCATAGTATTGTAATGTGAAATGCTTCTGTGTGGTTCCTTAGTATGCTTTATCAAGGTTCTGTTTCACTACATTAAAGCACAGTAGGGAACCTATAGTGAGCACCAGCAGGGTCTGCACAGACCAATTACTATGCAACACATTAGTGTGCTTTAAAAATATGATACTCCCATAGAGTCTGCATTATTGCTTTGTGTAGACAAGACCTCAGATACAAGTATCTATTGGTGTTTATCTAATAAACACTGGAATTTTTTTTGTTTGTTGTATCAGGGTGTTATCAGTGTCTAATAATTAAAACCAAAAATCACAAGCCCTACAATTAAAATACCGATTTTAATATTCAGTGCCGTTGGAGTACCATCATAATTGGCTATTTTCACAACCAGAAGCTAAATGTGGAGAGCAGATCCATCTGCTAATGCCATCAGTGTGTAACTATTAAAAAACTTCCCATCATCTCTCTGAAAGCTCATTGGATGATGTTATCCTGCAAAAATACCAAGTACTTCCAATACCTCCATGAATAGTAAGTGCACTTTGGAGGACTTGACTCTCCCTAGAGAACAAAGCTTTCTACTGTTTTCGTAACTCCAAGCAGTGCTAAAGACTGCCTTGAACCATTCCATGCCTTTTTGAACTGCTAAGGAGTCAAAACAACTTTGGAATTACCATACACAATTTACTGCCTCCTATTTATCTGAACTGAAGGGTGACCTGCTGAACAGTGAAAGAGAACAGCTGCTGTGTCTCCACTCAATTTAAACTGGCATACACAAAGACATTCAAGTATAAAGAAACTATAAAGCAGCCAAAGCAATATTTTGCAGTCTGAATCCTCTCTTACTCATCGTAGTTACAGCACAAATGTTTCCACCAGAACACAGATTAATAACCACAACATTTGCTCAAAGCAAACCTTGTTAGATAGTGTTATATTACCTTTTTTTTACTAATTCAGTATAACAAATGTTCCACTCCCCCTCAAAAGGTAGTAACGTGGGCATGGAATGAGAACATTGGATTGTTCTTCCAGTGTAAGAGCTAGTTCACAAGTCCATGAGATATTTGTAAAACATTTTGCTAGCTTTAAGACTTTTTTGTTCATTCAATGCAGAGCCTATTAGCTGTGTTCGGCATAGGAGTCTCAATTATTTTGAGCCCAGTGTCAAAGCTCCAATAGACATTAAAAGGAAGGGGGAAAGCTAACAGAATTGTATTGCTATCAAAGTAAAAATTGCTACAAGAAAAGCGATCCCTAAAGGTTTATATACAATTCAACTTTTCTTAAAAATTGTGTAGTTTGCTGGAAGCAAGTTCACTACAAATAGTTCAAAGAAAACAGACAGAGAATAGAAAAAGAAACCAGTGTGCAGAGTCTGATTTCAAACAAAATCTGTATTAATAGTCGAGGGACTAGTCGCTTACATCCCTAACTCAGTACAGTCTCTCTCTAAAAGAAACTGAAGCCCACATCAAATCACATATATTTTAAAGGCTTTTTTAAGACAGAACCATCTCTTGATTTGAATATCAAAACATGAAGCAGAATTCTCACCCCTGTCATAAAATAATGTGATGTCTGTTGTGTAAAAACACACTGTTGTGATATAACTGTGCCTGTAAACTTAATCTAAATTAAGAGTTTAACTGTGAAAGTTAATAAAATGTCAACCCAAAACAATATGGGCTAAGGTCTGTAAGGGAGACAGAGAAACTGAATTAGTCCAAACAGCAAGGCCTACTGATACAATTCAAGGTTTGCATTAAGAACGTGTCCAGTAAACAAGAGAAGTATGGAATCAGAAATCAGTGAACCAAAACTGATGTGTTGGGAATTAGGCCTAATTTGTGGCCCAAATAATGAGGCTCTGGGGTCTTCTGACCATGACTCCCCATTCTAGGGTCCTTAGCCCGTCATTCTCCCTTTTGGAGTCCTTAAGGGAAGACTCTGAAAAACGGGCTACATCACCATCGTGACTGCCATCATCTCCAGAGAACCTGGGACCTTCTTCATTCTAATCCTGAGAAATGTCCTGGCCAGACCAGGCCAGAGAGAGGGATCCAGGTGACAACCACCTCCACTGGTTTCAGCAAAACCTAAATATCATCTGGAATGTAAGCTGTGGTCTCTCTACCACTCCCATATGTCTTGTTCCTTCGCTACCTTATTTCTTCTCTTACCTAGTCCTCTCCTTTTTTCTTTGTCTAATAAAAGTCCAGCATACAAGGCCAGGACTGTATATTCTGTGACACTGCTGAAGGCCTGTGACCAGAAAGATGCATCAAAGCAATGCCTTCAACAGCTGGATGCTGGTACAAGTTACCAGACCTTGACAGCGCTGATAGGAACATGTGCTGTTCCTGTATTTCTCCAGGTTGCAAGTGGAAGTCAACACCAAAGGCAGAAGCTGCATTTCCTATCTTTGCTGTTTTCTTCTCTTCCCTTTTGAGTGTGTGTATCTAGTTTTGTATTCCAATAAATAGAATCAGATTTCAAAAACGACGACAGTTCCAGCCCACCTTACTAACTTCCCTTTTCCTCAGGGATGTAAGTAGATGCTAGGACAGTGTTTCTTAAACATTTTAAGACCGCGGAACACCAATCATTTTTTTTAATGCGGAACACCGGGGGAAAGTTGAGGGGAAAAAAAGTTGTGGCTCCTTTAACTGTTGCGCGTGTTGTCCCAACTGAGTTTCAGACTCCGCCGGGGAAGGGGGAAAAAAAAAAAGTTGCGCGTGTTGTCCCAACTGAGTTTCAGACTCCGCCGGGGAAGGGGGAAAAAAAAAAACGTTAAGAGGCCGCGGTACACCTCCAACTGTCTCGCGGCACACCGGTGTGCCACAGCGCACAGTTTAAGAAACAGTATGCTAGGACTTACTGGAGCACCCTGCACCAGGCCTGGTGTCCCTCGCAAGAGGGAGGGTTTTGAGGGCATACCCCCATCCAGCCAGTTCTTCACAGTTGCCACCACTACTCGTCTACACAGTATTCGGCAGCCTGCGAAGAACCAAGACCCCGGGGCGAGTGGACAGACTTGGGCTAGCAGAGCTGGCCCTTGCACTCCAAATATAGTTGTGCAGTCTGGCAGCTACGGCTGGGGTTGCAGCTTGGGCTTTGAGAGGGATGGGCTTCTGGGCCAAAGCTCCAGCCCAAACTACAACTGCAAAGCACTGTCTGCACAGCTATATTTAGAACACAAACACAAGACCAGCTAGCTCAAGTCTATCCATCTTGTGGGCTCCAAAATGCTTTACAGACATTCGCTATGGGGCGTCTCCCATTTCCTCCCTTCACTTCCCTAGCCAGCCCTTGATAACTGCACTACAGAAAGAGGAAAGGCTCAGCACTGCATAAGAGTAACTGTACAAGAGACACTCAAACAGGCCAAATAAAAACCAAAGGTCAATCTGTCTTCACAGAAGTGATATCAATTTCTTGCAATAGTTCATGCCAGGTATGGGGCAATGTTCTCTCTAATCTTTTCCATCCATGTGCAGAATAAAAACATGCACTGAAGCATGTGCAAATGAGCACCACTAACAGAAACAAAAAACCTAACTGTGGGTGCTCTGCTAACCAGCTGGGCAGCACTTGAATCTCTCCTGAGCGGTTGCACTAGTGCACAGCCTACAGGGAACAGTGGAATAGGGCCTGCCATGTAGAGGCATTAACATTAGCTGATGTCTCTAATACCATATACCTTGTTTTAGTCAAACTATTATACCATCTACATTTTTTGTTAGTTTCTAAGATGCTGCATGACTATTCGTTGTTTTTTAAATTTTATCAGAGGCCAGTGAGGGCACTGCAGGTATCCATTTTGATAGCCACGTCCAAGGATAATATGCCATCAACTACTACTGCACGCAAAAAAGGAGAGCATCTTAAGAGCACTTTGGTGAGCCCCTGGTAGCACAAAGGCTTACCATTCATCAGGATACAACTTGCTATAACCCTTTCAAAAGCAGCACGAATTCTCCTCTCAGGATGGGAGCCGACCATATGGATAGTAACACAGTAGGACAAAACGGAGCCAATGGGAGCTGCGAGGCTCCGTGGCCGTGGCACCAGTACATAAACAAACCGGGGCGGCCAGTTAAAGTGTTTCTGTGGTACACTTTCAGAAATACTGCTCAATGGGATAATATATTTATTTGGCTTTCTCCTTCCTTTTTTGAGGGAGTGGGGTACTGCAGAAATCCTACCAGCCCAGCATTAAATATGTCTAGTTCTCTTGCTTTCACTATCACACAAATCGAAGACTATTGTGTGTAAAGGTCCTAATTCAGCAGAAATTTTGGCATATGAATAGTCTCATTGGCTTCAACAGGACGTAAGCACTACACAAATTCTTCAACACATAAGGACCTTCATGCATTAAAAGTCAGTTTTTACACCATTTTTTTCAGTTGACTTCACCTCCCCTTGAAAACTTTGTAGTATGGGTGAATCATTTTGATGAATAAGCCCCCTATATGCTTTTGAATATTTGAAGCTGGGTAACAAAAAACCCAGGTAACTGTCTCTACATCAACTGTGCAGCATTGTAGTCCAAGGCTTGAAGCTGTTTAAACACTGGAGCTATGTGAAAGAAATGCATATATCTGAAATGAAGCTATATTATATTTACTAAGACATTTGACACTGAAGCTGTTCTACATGTAAAAATGACTAACCCTAAGTCAGGGGGAAAGGATCCAAACTACCACACTGCAGACATTCACCCTTAGAAGTAGCATCTGCTGTATGACTCCAAAATTGTAATGGCAGAAGCTATACCACAAGAAGAATGAAATGTCAAGTTAATGGGGAAGGAAATTCACAATAAAATGAAAGAGAATTACAAATAGCCACCTCAAAAGGTGAAAGTCTGAGGAAAAGTGATACACAGTGTTTGAGAATTACAAATAAAGTATGGGATGATGAGAAGCGAGGCTTTCTGTTCAGGGTTTGAGATAAGATTCGGTCTATTTCTGGTTCTCTGTTCCAGCTGTCATTTCAACTATGAATGTTCTTAATATAGCAAGTCCAATAAAGACATACAGTGTTACCTGACTAAAAGCATTCTTACGGACAGGGACTACATGCAACAATGAGGTGCACATTAAAGAGAAGAATTACAAGTGATTTAAATACAATTGGAAGCAAACGTTTAGAAACTTCACATAAAAAAAGTTCTGTAATAGTACAAGCAAGCAAATCATGTGACTATACAAAATAGAGATAATATTGAACAAGATACATACAGCTATGGTTTAGGCCAGGGGTTCTCAAACTTGTGATACCGCGACCCCCCTCTCAGTTGCTCGCGACCCCTCCCCCCCCAAGGTGCTCGGGGGGTCGGGACCCACAGTTTGAGAAATGCTGGTTTAGGCAATGTCAAATGAAATTAAGTGCATCAGATTAACTGAAGTGGATGGCCACTAACTGTCATTCAAAGCAAATGAGGGCTGTGAATTGAACTGTCCCTATCCTTGACGATAGGACTAACAAGGAAAATGGACATTTTAAAATCAGACCAAATTAATGCCACATTTGGAACACAAGAGAACTAAAAATACATACTGAAGTTCACCACAACCAACTGACATTTTTCAAAACATAATTCTCTAGTAATTAGGTGTAAAGTGGTGTTTAAAAATCTTAATACATGTTGGCCAACATGTTTTAAAAAACAGGATTTGTTCACCCAGAGTACCCATTCTGCAAAGGAAGCAACTACACACTCCAAATTCTAGCCATAAGGAGAAAAATATCTGGAAAACAAACTGCTACGTCTTGGCGAGCTGATGTAGTACAATGGTATTCTGCAGTTTCCACCACGTTCTGAACTGTTTTCTGTAGCCCCATAGCATCCATAAGTCAGCATGCGCAGGAAGGCCAAGCCTTTTCACAGTCCATTGTCCTCGGTGATGGACCATCAGCCCTGCCTGGCTTTTCCACTGTAGTACTTGAAGTGTTAGCAGTAAGCATCATCCAAAGTAGCATAGTTGAACTATAGATATATTAGTCAATATTCATAACATTGAATATAAAAATGATACCTGCACACAAATAGGATAATCGTATTCAACAAATCAGTGCTACCTTACATAAGTTATCTTGCGTAAAGTACATCTCATGTCATATTCACAGCCTAAACATATTTTCATAAAGAATATGGAATGGAATGTCACACAGATATCTGCCTCCACAGATTGCACCAAATATCTAAAAGCTTTTAGCCATAAAGTTGTCAGACCGAAAATGGTCTCACCACAATAAAGGTACACTTAAACAATAACATGTTTTAAAAGACAGCTTCTCAAATGACTCCCCAGACTAGCTACAAGTTATAGATTTTCTGCAACACAGGTGATGTGTAGCAGTTCAGAATGCTGACAATATGCTATGTCCACCCAATCACATTCAGGATACCAGTCACCAATGTCCTCAATTTTTCTGCCTAGAAGCAAGTTGAGGAGACAGTCACTAATTGTTTAGCTAACTGAAACAGTTAAGATCGTTACAGTGATAAATAAGACATGGAAGATTCCTTTCAGAAAGGGTTGGCAGAGACTAGAAAGAAAGAAGTCACAGAATAAATCAGCAGAACAAAAGATTATATTCCATTCAAATGAAGAATTGATTGATCTCCTTTACAGATCACTCTCAACTGATGAAAACAAGAAACCTAGCTATTGATGTGTGCCAGCAAGCATTACCCCAAAGCTGGTTTCTTTTTTACTATTCATCTAAAAAGCTAATCAACTGGAATTATCAAATTATTCGATCAAAACAGATGACCACTATATACAGAGAATGTCCAAAGATCACTAAATTATCAAGTAACTGCAGGTACACTGAAGTAAAACCGATGTTTCAACCCCTTTCTGAATAGGAAACTACTCATAAACAAGCAGTTCTATCTATAAATATTCTCTCCTTAAATACGATTAGATCATATATTTTACGTCACAAGGGTAAGCTATACAAAGCTACAGTGAAATATTTTTATCTTCTCATTAGCTAGGCAGAACTCCTCCAGCAAGTTATTTTTCATTTTTCAATTGTTTTAGGAATCCAGCTGGGCTGGCGGAATAATTGGTTTCTTTGATTCTAGTGGAATATATCGAAGTACCAGAGACTTATTGTGGCCCTACTTTTTAAAGCAGGTAAAATTGTACGTATACAGGAACATGCACATGCGCTTTGTTACCCCCAAAACATCCTTAATTAAGACCCAAAAAGGAAAACCTCCATTTTTAAAAAAGTCTCAAGGATAACTATTGCAAACTGATTGCTACCTCCCAATGAATCATCTCACTAAATTCCCCCCAAAACCCTGAAGCTTGCCTTGTGCATACTGGAGTTATCATCACACACATCAATTAAATTGGTGGAGATGGGGGCCGGGGGAACGACAAATGGAATAAATTGTTTTGCAATCAACACCTGCCAAAATGCTCAAATCATTTCTGTTCATAAAGAATGTTCAGTCCTGAGCGTGCTACTACATCGTTTACTGTGACAATGGTGCAGCTCCTAGCCTGTGTCCCCCACTAATGCACCTAGGCATACCTAAGTACACACTAAGTAGTTCTCAGAACCCACACTACCCACTTCTCCAGAAGCACCAGACAACAACAGGCGACAGGGACAAGCATTTGATGCATTCACTGGGAGTCACAGCCCACCCTTATTGCTGCTTATTCCTGTCTGCTAAACTCCAGCATAGAATCTGAAGAGTGATGACTGGGGCCGGGGAGACTTGTGCATCCAGATCCACCAATAAGACAAGGAAAACTGTGACCTCTCTGCCCAATTAGGGATAATCTGCTCACTACAACAACCAAACAGTCCCCCACCGCCCAGCTAACAACTCATCACATTCTAGAGAGGGCTTCCCTCTTCCCCTCCCCCTGAAATAATCATAGCACACCCAGAGGAGACCACTGTCTGCCACCACTATCAGCAAAGGCTGCAGGACAGCCCACCTGCTACCACTGCTGCTTCAAGTAACAGCTGCCAGATAGAGGAACCTCAGTGAGGTACTGGGAAAGGAAAAGCTTAAGGATTAGAAAGATGGTGGGTGAGAGGTGGCAAGAACTGATAAAACTCAGGTAGCAGGAAGAGTGCAGAACTGATGACTTTCCGAGGAACAGAAAGGAAGAAGTCGTGCTTTACCCAGAGAATGTTATTTTTAGTTTAATATTAAGGGTATATCTTAGAACGTGACTAACATCTCTTGAGCAATATCAGAATCTCACACATTCTATTCATGTAACACCCACACACACGGATGACAGGAACTAGTTGTAGAAGGAAACAGTCATTTACTTCTAAAAGCCTAAGACAGTCTTTTTGGGAGTTCACATGCATACACACGCAGACTTGAAGGCCCTGTTTTGCAGACCTAAAGGTTTCACAGATCTAAAGGCCCTGTTTACGAAAAAAAAATACCACTTGTCTCCATTGGTCTATGGATTATTTAGTTATCTGTGGCAAGAACTGGTTTAATCAATTTTAGTTAATTACTCCTTTCCTATGCAGCATGTACCAGGGGAAAAGTATTCAAACTACCACAGCTGCAGACCAAGATATCTACCACCACTCATGAAACATTTACTCATGAATAATAACTGTTTCTGCCCATGTGGGGTTGTTGTTGAAAGGCTAACAGATATTCCCTCAATTCTGCAAAACAATTATTTTAACTCTATATATCACTGTAGTTAAATACCAATAGAAATCCAGAAGCCAGCACAAACTAGTAGTTGCATTGTAATTATGAACAAAATTCAGACTGAGCGTATGATTAATTTACCTTCATTTTTATTAGCTGTAAGGGATATTCTTAGAGATCACAGTCTAGCAGTAATTCTGGGTATGTAATTAAGTGGCCAGTCTATGTCCAAAGACTTCCCAGCAAGAGAGTTCACAAAACTTATTTTTTAACTACTCCCTAATTACAGACAGCTAATTTTGCACAGTACTATAACTTCTCTTAAAATGGTAGATTAACTAGTGACTCAGTCTCAGAAATTCATTTTATTCCTCACCATTAAGCTAAATTGTATCCAGCTGAGTTTGACCAAAATAAAAGTTCTGAACTTCATTTCACAAAACAATTAATTCAACAGGGCTGTCAAATCTACTCGCGCATCAGTTACTGTTCAGTTTATATGCTTTCCATTTTACAGGCATTGAAAGAGCCCAAAATAAATCAAACCTAGTGATTAAAGCAACATGAAACAAAAATTTCACCCTATAGCAGTGGTTCCTGTCCCACCTTGCTCAGATTTGGACAAGCTACCTACTGATGCCTCAGTCATCTTGACAAGAGATGCAGTTGGGCCAAACTTGGACAGTGTTGTGACCCCAGGAGCCAGATCAGAATGGTGGGAGCAGGGAACTGGGCCCAGGCACATGGAACAGCTGCTGGGTGAGTTTGTGGCAGGCTCATACTGCAACACCACCACTACCATCCATACTGAGGTCTTCGACACACACCCTGCTGCAGTCTGACCCAGCCCTGGATGGGTAAGGAAGATGAATAAATTCCTAAAAAATAAAATGAAAATTGATACAAGAATAAAAAGCATTTCATGAAGTTCTAGTTTTTAGCCCACTGGCAGCAAAAGAAACCCTCTAACTACTTACAGCACTGACTTCTTCAAAGAGGATCCTTAAGAACAGCAGCAATACACATCTCTCTGTATTGTCAGTTCTGCGCTAAAACTCAAGCCTCTCCAACATGGTCTTAGTTTCAGTGCATAAAAATATGTTTGTGCAAGAAGCTTCAGCCACCCATGTTTTTCCTCCACTTAGCATGGGTTCTGAGCACTGACCATACTTAGCATAAGCCTTCCAGCTAGCAACCTACTGGATATTCTGTCAAAGGCTGACTTCCAAGCAATTTCTTTATGAGTGATGCACTACACTTAGCATTTTTACAAAAAAATATAATTAGAAATGGAAGTTCCTGACTATGGACAAGTAGTACAACCTGTCCCTTCCTGGACAGACATGTTATTCAACTTCAATGTCACTGGGTCACCAGTACAGCCTTTTTCTCTCTCCATCATCTTCTCAGGAAACTTGTCTGTAAACATCAGGCTGCTTTTTTGTTTGTTTTTTTTAAAACTATTTCAAAGTTCCTACAGATCTCTTCAACTCTACCAACTGACTATGTCTCCAACTTCTAGGTTTGACAAAACACTAAAAACTTTTATTTAAATTGAGTATAAACAACACACAAAGATGAATAAACTTTCAGTAACCTTGCTAGTTCTTACTGTAAATAGGGACAGCAGAAGTTCACAAAAGCTGCTGCTTCTCTCAAGAGCCTACTGACAAATTTGCTCCCATTTTCCATAGCTAACTGCTGAGCCTTCACATTTAAAACACAAAAAGTTCCTAAAGAGCAATCTGGGTGGAGCGTCCATCCAGAAATCCAAGCCTCTCTGTCTCCTCTGGCGTGTAGGGGTTTTTTTGTTTTTGTTTTTTTTTGTTGGTTGGTTGGTTGGGGTTTTTTTTTTTTTGGGAGGAATTTGTGTTCCATAATATACCTACAATACAATTCCACTTAAAACAACATCTCCTATCAAACAATTTTCAAACCACCTTAGTTCTTTCTCCATAACACTGAGCTAAGAAACCTTTTCAGGAACATTTCTGATTCAACACCACCTCCAGTGGCTCTGCATTTCTGAAACAAGCCAAAGCCACATGGTTACAGGGGGGGAATAGTACTTATTATACCACAAATAGCTTATGGGCATATATTAAGTTAAGAGGCCTCCCACATCCACAGCCCAAAAGGGAAGACAAACTAAGTGGCATTAATTGTCAAGAACAAAATAATCTCTTTGTATGACTGCATTTCCCCAACACAAATCTACTATCATCTGAAGAAGTGGGTTGCACCCCTGAAAGCTCATGATACTATCTACATGTTTTGTTAGTCTTTGAGGTGCTACTGGTCTATTTGTTGTTTAAGTTTTTCCTGTTACAGACTCACTCGGCTATCCCTCTGATACTTTTATCTAGTTAAAACTCTATAATATTGCACAGTGAAGTGAAATCAAACTAGCTTTACACTGAATGACATAAAACTTCACTACTTAATTCACCTTGGAAGGAAACCTTGGGCAAAATTGCCTCAGACACCTAATATTCACTTCATTAGGACTTATATACTAAACTCCTTTGCCCACAGATCTAAATAAAGAGCACAAATATTCCGGACAGATATTTAATACTGTTAAAATTCTGTGCCCAAGATGCTTTCCCTAACAGATACTGCTACAACGTGTAAAGTTAGCAAAACTTCCAAGTTAGAAGTGAGTACTAATATCTGAAGTCCTGTGCAGATATAAAATTTGTTTCTGTGTCTATCCTCAAACAGGGTCCGTGGATATAAAGCAGGTATATTTGCGGAGATCCACTAAATCATTTGCAGAGCTCCACTAAATCCACAGTAATAAGTACTGAATGGAATTCCTGGGGAATTACCATGGCATGTAATTGCACAGTCTACATATCCTTTATCAGGCCTTTCAGCCATGTGCCTTCCCCCCCGCCCTCACATCTCACAGCAGCCTCTTGGCCTCAGCTTGGAGGTCAGTCATGTTTGGACATTCTATCTTAAATAGAATTTGTATTTTCTGAAGCATCGGTATAGCAGTAATTAACAGTCACCCAATATTTATTATGTATGTAAAATGGAAATATAGTCAACATTCCCAGAGCAGATGTTATATCCTGCTGTAGTACCACACTAAAAGTAGTATAAAAATCTTTTTTTTTTTTTTTAAATGGACTGCAACAGGATTTTTTGGTGCAGATTCCTGCTTAGAAGGTGGGAAAGACTTGTGTCCCAATTTTAAGGAACTGATGCTGACAAGGTAGAACACACTTTTCATGAGCATCTTAAAAAAGATTAATGACCAAAATGAAGAATTTAATGTGATATGGGAGTAATTAATCTTTTCTATGAAGGAAATTATGAACATACAAGGAAAAGCTACATGTGATCTCTAGGGAGTTATTGTGGAGCTAGGAAATGGTATGGCAACTTAACGATTTACAAAGCTTTGTCTGTAGCTTGTTATTATTTAGATATAACTTAGTATCAGTGTTTTAAATTCAATGAAAACATCTTAATGCATTCCAGTCTTTAGGACATACGAGACACAATTCAGTTAGCAACAACACTGCAGACCGTGAAAGGACTGCTTTGGAGGCAATGTTTCAAAAAAATCAGAGTTTAAAATTTATTTTTAATTGTCTCTACTTATGGTTACCATTTTGGGAGCAGTAACTCATTGTTGAAAAACACAATCCCAGCTTTTATCTGAAACAAACAAGAAGTCCTGACTCCACACATACCAATACCAATGGCTATGCTAACGGTGCATCCCTCTTCACTGCAAACAAACCCTAATATCATTACTGATTTGTACACTTAAAAAAAAGAAAACCATATATCTCATCAAAGCAGCTTCTGGACTTATTTATAGATAAAGCAATTTACAAAGTAGAGATAAACACTTTATGGATATAAACAAGATATTGATGACGTGGCCTTAGGTCAAAGATGCATCAGCTGTTTCAAAATGTATGCTTCACCATAAGGAGAGAATGATGCTGATTTCAATCATTATGGTGCATTACTGCCTCTGAACAGAGAGCATAAAATAAAAGATCAATTTTTTAGGCCATTAAGAGCAACTGTTGCATTTGGAGCTATTGAACAATCAGCAGAACTCCCAAAACAACTCCACAGGCAAACAATAATTAAGCAAACAATCTGATGCATTTATTAAAATCAAAACAGAAGGAACGCTTTTCAATGCGAGAGCGAATCATTTCTGAACGGAAACATCTTCAACTGCTTAGGATGGCAGCATCTTCCTTGCAAAGCAGAAAGGAGCAAGTTACCAGGAGCTGCATGTGTACATGAACGTACAACATAGATGCAAAGTGCTATTAGGTGAGGAGATGTTAGAAATCCTGGCTAGAGAAAATAAGACAGAGGGGGACTGAATCTGCCCTCCCCCCACCTACCCAGGAGAAGGCTACAGAGTGCCAATGGCAGGGAGGGATTGGAAGAGCAGGACCAGGGCGAGCGGCACTGTAGTTGGTGCTGTGACTTCTCACCTTCCCCTGAACAGAAGGAGTAAGCTTGCAGGTGACTGGAGACCCTGCGGAGGGGGCTGCTGGTGGTGATGGACTGGGGCACACTGAGGAGGCTGGGGTGCACTGAGGAGGAGGAGGAGCAGGCAGGTGGCAGCGGCTGGGGAACACTGAGGAAGAAGGAGGTTGCAGTGACTGGGGCACACTGAGGAGGCGATGGCAGGGGCGCACTGAGAAGGAGGAGCAAAGAGCTAGGGCACACTGAGGGGGAGCTGGCAGTGACCAGGAGCACTGAGCAGGAAGGAGGCAGTGGTGGCTGGAGCACACTGAGGAGGAGGAGCAAGGAGCTGGGGCATGCACTGAGGAGGAAGAGCAGGGCCGGTGACTGGAGTGCACTGAGGAGGAGGAGCCAGGCGGTGGCCGTGGCTGGGGCACTGAAGGGGAGGAGCCGGGCGGTGGCGGTGGACACTGAGAGGGAGGAGCCAGGCTGGGGCTGGGGGAGAACACTGAGGGGAGGAGCCAGGCAGGGGCAGTGGCTGGGGGAGGGGACACTGAGGGGGAGGAGGAGGAGGTGACTGGGGTGCACTGAGGAACAGGAGCTGGTGGTGGCCGGGGGCGCTGAGGGGAGGTGGCCGGGGCGCTGGCGGTGGCGCTGAGGGGGCTGGCGGTGGCCGGGGTGCTGGTGCTGAGGGGAGGTGGCGGTGGCGCTGAGGAGGCTGGCGGTGCTGAGGGGAGGTGGCAGTGGCCGGGGGCGCTGAGGGGAGGTGGTGGTGGCGCTGAGGGGCTGGCGGTGGCCGGGGTGCTAAGGGGCACAGGAGCTGGCGGTGGCCGGGAGGCGCTAAGGGGCACTGAGGGCTGGCGGTGGCCGGGGCGCTGAGGGGCTGGCGGTGGCCGGGGCGCTGAGGGGAGGTGGCGGTGGCCGGGGGCGCTGGCCAGGGGCAGCTGGCGGTGGCGCTGAGGGGAGGTGGCCGGGGCGCTGAGGGGAGCTGGCGTGGGCACAGGAGCTGGCGGTGGCGCTGAGGGGAGGTGGCGGTGGGGCGGGCGCTGGCGGTGGCCGGGGCGCTGAGGCTGGCGGTGGCCGGGGCGCTGAGGGGAGGTGGCGGTGGCCGGGGCGCTGGCCAGGGGCAGCTGGCGGTGGCGCTGAGGGGAGGTGGCCGGGGCGCTGAGGGGAGCTGGCGGTGGCGCTGAGGGGAGGTGGCGGTGGCCGGGCGCTGGCGGCGCTGAGGGGTTGGCGGTGGCCGGGGCGCTGAGGGGAGGTGGCCGGGTGGCGCTGAGGCTGGCGGCCGGGGCGCTGAGGGGAGGTGGCCGGGGTGGCGCTGAGGCTGGCGGTGGCCGGGGCGCTGAGGGGAGGTGGCCGGGTGGCTGGCGGTGGCCGGGGCGCTGAGGGCGCTGGCGGTGGCCGGGGCGCTGAGGGGAGGTGGCGGTGGCCGGGGGCGCTGGCCAGGGGCAGCTGGCGGTGGCGCTGAGGGGGAGGTGGCCGGGGCGCTGAGGGGCGCTGGCGGTGGCTGGGGCACAGGAGCTGGCGGTGGCGCTGAGGGGAGGTGGCGGTGGCCGGGCGCTGGCGGGCGCTGAGAGGTTGGCGGTGGCCGGGGCGCTGAGGGGAGGTGGCCGGTGGCGCTGAGGGGCTGGCGGTGGCCGGGGGCGCTGAGGGGAGGTGGCCGGGGTGGCGCTGAGGGGGTTGGCGGTGGCCGGGGGCGCTGAGGGGAAGTGGCCGGGGTGGCGCTGAGGGGGCTGGCGGTGGCCGGGGCGCTGAGGGGAAGTGGCCGGGGTGGCGCTGAGGGCTGGCGGTGGCCGGGGGCGCTGAGGGGAGGTGGCCGGGGTGGCGCTGAGGGGCTGGCGGTGGCCGGGGGCGCTGAGGAAGTGGCCGGGGTGGCGCTGAGGGGCTGGCGGTGGCCGGGGGCGCTGAGGGGAGGTGGCCGGGGTGGCGCTGAGGGGCTGGCGGTGGCCGGGGCGCTGAGGGGAAGTGGCCGGGGTGGCGCTGAGGGGCTGGCGGTGGCCGGGGGGCGCTGAGGGGGCTGGCGGTGGCCGGGGCCACGGGGGGCGCTTTCCGAGGCTCCCGGGGCGGCGCGGCAGGCTGCCGGGCAAGGAGCAGCCCGAGGGGCCGGGGCGGGGGGTGGCGCGGAGCCAGCAGAGAAGTTCGAGGCGGGGCGGCCGGGCCCGGCAGCGCCTCCCAGGCGGTGCCCTCGCGCCAACACTCACCCGGACCAGGTTGCTGACGGCGGCCTGCACCGCGGCCACGGGGGCGGTCAGGTCCGGGATGGCCTTGCCGTCCACCTCCCCCTCCTCGTGCATGATGACCAGGTGGGAGATCTGCTGCGCCACGGGCTCCAGGATGCTCTCGATGGTGCGGGTGTGGAAGACGGGCATGGCGGCGGTGGGCGCGGGGCCGGGGCCCGAACTCCGCACAAACTCCGGGCGAACTCGCCCCTTCGGCGGGAGCCAAAGCAAGTACCGCGGCCGGAGCGGAACTCCCGGCCGGGGGACTCGAACTCGCCACCCGCCTCACTCGGCAGCGCCTACCCAGTCCACTGAATCGCCGCCTGCCGCCGGGAGGGGGCTTTCAACCGGCGCAACCTACCCCTCTCCTCCCCGCCCATTCCCCTGATCCTGCCCAATGGTGGAGCCCGGCCTGCGGCCCCCACTGGCTGCGGTGCCACGTCCCTCAACATTCCAACGCCTCCAGCCCGCTTTTCCCAACCAAGTTTGGTTGCACAGGCGCTGGTTTCCCAGACTTGGGGTGACGTCAGACATTCTGGTGTCCATATAAGGAGATGGATAAAAGTGGAGCAGTTGGGTTAACTGGGCAGAGGGGGGAATGAGAGATTCCAAAAGCGTGAGGGCTGGGGAACGCCCTGGTCAGCTGGTCTCTTGGGGTCTTAGGTCCTTTTGGCTGGGCAGTGGGTGCGTAGGCCGGTTCTCCCACTAGGCTCCGTGCACCACAGGACGGTGGTGCTAGCTGTGTAGTTTGCAGCTACTTTTAAGGCGCTGGCTTTCCAAGGGAGCTGCTGGGTGAATTAATTCCGCCTCTCTGGAGGGAGAGAGGGAATATAGTTAAACTAGCGATTTGTTTTCAGATTCCTGTATTTTCAGATTCTAGATAGCTGCGGAAAGCTGGCATTTCATGCCTAGGTGCAACTTTTGTAAGACTTACTGGGCTTTTTTTTTCTCCTCTCTTTCTCCACAATAGCTCCAAAAAATATTATACAGCGCTAGTTTTGTGGACCGGTCAATAGGGTTGGGCTGCTTTTCAGAAATGACTTCGACACGCAGAGCTTTGTGTTTATACACCAGGCTAGTAACCAAACACCCCACCCAGCGCGGGTAGAGATAATGGAAGATGTGGTTAGCAAACTACTTCTTGTTTTCTTTCGCGAATAATCTTACTTTGAAGAAATTACTTGAAACAGTGTTCTCCGAGAGACGGGCAGAGCCTTGCATGTCATACTCCTATCTCGGCAATCTTATTCCTAGAGATGATTGTGCAGAGGAAAAGTGTACATAACATAGTTTTCCATCTTTGTTTTAAGAATCCCAGCTACAGCTTTCATTTGTATCCCGTGATCCTTTTTTAATTGGTTTAACATATTGCACCTTTCCTCGCTGACAAGACACTTATTACAAGTACTTCTGATGTTTGAATCTTCTTTTATTTCAATCAAAGGTGTTTATTTGCTTAAATAGTCTCCTACACGTGGAGCTTCAGCAGTGTTGGGCACCTGAAAGTGAAACTGACTGGCTTTTCTTGTCCTGTATTAATAACATCCAAAAATTAAACAGTGTGAAAAGTAAATTGGACTTCTGAAATTATTGCATCTTCATAACCATCCATGGAAGGTAGAATAAAACTACATAAACTTGTTTATAAATATGTATAAGTGTGTTTGGGGGGTGGAAATACACAGAATTTCTACTGCTCTTCTGCTACATTTAAAAAAAAGACTGTTAGTACTTATCCTGTTATGAATAAAATGCCTCAGAACCTGATTCCAAAAGTTTTAACTTACATAAATCCATCTATATAACTGCTTGATCAAATGTATCATTCCCGTACAGCCCAATAGCGTTCCAGAAAAGGTCTGCAAAATGCTGCCACACTTAATGTGAAAACATTGTTATTTGAGATTGCTGTGCCAGGGTCTCCCATAGTACTCAGCCTAATAATTTTTATGTGTTCTCCTGTATATAATCTGTTCCACTTTCCACTCCTCAGGTTTTGCCTGTAACTGTGCTTTGCCTATATATTGTCTTGGGATATCTGGACAACTCACATAGTAATACAGTTAAGCATATGCATCAACTTTTGAAGGATTCGAGACTTTTATATCCCCATGTGATGAAATCTGAACATTGGTGGATGCTTGTGTCCTTTTTTTTTTTTAGTGCTGCTTTGTGCTGTGAATCAGTCGTTTGGAGGCTCTCTCTGAGAGGCCTCTTAAGTACTCCAATACAAAGGGGATAACTTCTTTATTTGAAACTTCCTCTGTAATACATGAGCAAAGAATCTATTAGAACTCTGATTCCATAATGAAATCTGCAGACATGGACCGCTGCACCTGTAGGCTATGTTTACACTCGCGGCTTTTTGCGCAAGTATGGCCATTCTTTCGCAAGAATCCCCAGTGTCCACACTGCCCACCCGCTCTTGTGCAAGGAAATTTGCAGTACGGCGTGGTAAGAGAGGGCTTCTTGCGCAAGAGCTATCCTCTTTTTTTAACAGGTGTAAGCCCTCTTGCGCAGGAGCTCTTGCTCAAGAGGGCAGTGTGGACGCTCAGCAGGGATTTCTTGTGCAAGAAAGCCCTATGGCTAAAATGGCCATCAGAGCTTTCTTACGTAAGAGAGCGTCCACACTGCCATGGGCGCTCTTGTGCAAAAGCACAGCTCACACATGGCAGTGTGGACGTTTTGTTGCGCAAGACTTCTTGCACAAGAACTCTTGCGCAAGATATTCTTGCTCAAGAAGCCGCCAGTGTAGACATAGCCGTACAGAATTCCACTGATATCAGTATGGCTCCTTATGTGAGCTGCCAATATGCATCTTATTGCTGGATTAGAGTGTAAAGATGTAATATCACTACTAGGTTTTTTTAGCATAGTTGGATTATTTATGTGTGTATGAGAGTGTGAGTCGGAAGGAGAGAAATGTATAATGGGGACATCAGGCAGTTTATTTCCGGGTTATGGGATCCATTTCTGTTTGGGAGCTGATATGTTAACACATACGATAAAGTTTAGTTGAGCTTCCTAGTAACATTCAAAAAGTATACAAGAGTTCTCCCCAGTTGTTCTTGAGTGTGCGCTGTGAAGGCACACTAAGGATACGTTTACACTGCATGCTTATTTCAAAATAAACTATTCTGGAATAGTTACTACAAAATAGCTTATTTTGAAATGGCACGTCTACACTGCAGGGAAGCCTGAAAATTAGTCCGAGGCAGGCTTCCCTAATGTAGACGTGCTATCTCAATTTAGAGCCCCAGGAGGCACTAAAGAGTAATCATTCAGAATGTCCCTGGTGAGGGGCTATTTTAAAAATAGCAGCAGTGGAGCATCTACACGTGCCTTATTTTGAAATAGCTCTTTCGGAATAGGCATTATTCCTTGTAGAATGAGGTTTAGAGATTTTGGAATAAGCCATCCATTATTTCAAAATTATTTCAAAATAATAGAATGGCTGTGTAGACGCTTGCATTATTATTTCAGAAAAACGCTAGTTATCTCGAAATAATGGTGCAGTGTAGGCACACCCTAATTGTGAATTGTATGTCATTGACATTTAAGATGTGGCACACTTTGTGTATAATTCTGTGGCATACTGGAGGACAATCCAGACTATTGTGGGATGTCACCTGTCTCCTGCAACTTGGGTGCCTTAAATGCCTTGTTGTAGTAACTCCTATCTGGACTGTTCACAAACAGTCTTTCATCATGCAAGCCACACACTGAGTCTGTGTGTAACCGCAACCTGCCAGTTGGACTTTGTCTCTCACCAGCCTTGGTTATACTGCATTGTGACCACCCACCCTCAGTGCATCCCCCGTCTTGAATTTTCCTCCAGATGTTTCTCTTGTACTGCCCAGTCCTCTCCTGGGCAGTACGAATATATTCAGTATATAATTCCTTAACAGAATAATATGCCAGTATATTACCTTAAAGTTACTAAAAAACCTCTGTTTAAACACAATGGATTCAATAAAAAAGTAAAACAAGCTTATTAACCTCCAAGAGAATTTTTAAATGAGTACAAATAAAGAGGCATAAAAGTCAGAAATGGTTACAAGAAAAATAGAGTTTACCAGTGTTTTCTTAGAAAACTTTCTCATCACATGCTCCAGCAGACTACTGACCAAATTCTCAGGTGAGGATCCCTCTCACAGAGTCCAATGGCTGCTTCCTTTTGTCTTCTCAGACATTTGGGCGGGGGAGTCTTGAGCTCTCTGGCTCTTCTTTGAGGGTATGTCTACAGAGCAGGGCTAAAGTCGAATTAAGCTACACAACTTCAGCTACATCAATTGCGTAGCTTAAGTCGAAATAGCTTAATTCAGCTTTTGGCACTATCTACACAGCAGGAAGTTGAAGGAAGAACACTCTTTTTTTGACTTCCCCGACTTCTCATAAAATGAGAGTTACCATGAGTAAGAAGTCCTCCAGCTCGACATTATTGCTAAATAAAGGCTTGTAGTATAGACGCACACTATTACTATGTCTACACTCGCAGCTTCTTACACGAGAAATATGCAAATGAGGCTATGCGTGGAATATCGCCGAGCCTCATTTGCATACCTAATGAGCCGCCATTTTTGCAGAAGAGGCTCTTGCGCCAGAAGGAGCTGTCTACACTGCCCCTTCTTGCACAAGAAAACCCCTCTTGCGCAATGCTGCTACGCCGATTATTTTCAGGAATAATGGGATTGCGCAAGAGGGTTTCTCTTGCGCAAGAAGGGGCAGTGTAGACAGCTCCTTCTGGCACAAGAGCCTCTTCTGCAAAAACGGCGGCTCATTAGGTATGCAAATGGAGCTCGGCGACATTCCACACTTAGCCTCATTTCCATATTTCTCGCGCAAGAAGTCGCGAGTGTAGACATAGCCTATGTTATTTCAGAATAACATCAGTTATTTGGATGTAATGCTGCTGTGTAGACATACCCTTATAGTCCCTTCTTTTTGAGGAGCATTTCCAGCTGGGAGCAAGGTGACAGGCAGTCTAATGAAGAAAGGAAACTCCATGCTGTTTCTTTGGTAAGACTTTATCCCTGCTCCCTTCCTTGCCAAAGAATGGCAATTTAGCAGGTAATCATCCATCAATCTAGTTGACACCTGGCTGAGGTATGACACCATGAAAGTTGTTTACCCATTCTCCAGACTTTTAACTGAAGTATGTTTCCAAGATGATTTCAGGTTATGTTTATAACCTTACATATCATGTTGCTATGTGCATTTCGCCATGCTATTCTTGATCAGAAAGTGATGAGTTTATGTTGGTACTATTCTTTCGTTATCTACTCTATGGCAATGCCAAACAGTGAAGATAAAAGGCGTCCCTGTTTTACACCACTGTCCATGTTGAACTTCCAAGGACAACCAGACAACATCTTTACAGAGCTCTTCACAGTGTTGTGCACGACCATGATGATGATGACTTTAGCAGGGATTCTGTGGGACTGAAGAATATTCCACAATGTATGTCTGTGCAGGCTCTCAAATGACTTTTGAAAAACCGTGAAACTTATGAGGGAGGAAAGGTGGTTGCCATTCTGTTCCTTCTTCTCTGATGGTCCTCTGTGTGATTATCTGATCTGCACAGGTTCTCTTGTGTGGGACTTACCTAAGCTTTGCATCCACTGTATCTTTCATCCTGGGTAGTATCATATTGCAGAAGCTTTCCATGTAACAGAGATTAATGCAACTTCTCTCCAATCTATACAGTCAATGAGATCACCCTTTTTGGGTACTCCTTCCCAAACTTCCTTGAACAGCCCTGTCACTTTAATAGGGGTGGTGGTATTAAACATTTCTGCTGTAGTTTGATCTCTTATTTCATTATTTTTCAGCTTTGTGATGGCAGTCCATACTTCCAACACCAATGTTAATATCAAGATCAGGTTCACAAGTTTCATCAAGGTCTGGGGCTGAGGTGGGATTGGGCCTGTTGCAGACTTTCTGAAATGCTATGCTCATCTGTTTTTCTGTTCTACCTCAGCTGTAAGCATTTTCCCCATAGTTGCTTGTTATTGGCTCATGTCCTGTTTTGAAATTTCCACACAGGATTTTAGTCGCTTGGTAAATGGCTCTGTGGTTTCCTATTACAGTTGCAGCAGATCTTCATCTTATCTCCGTTTATCTTTCCTTCTATTGCTTTTCACTGCTTTGTCTGCTTTTTATCCACCATCTTTGCTTTTTCCAATAGCTTGTTGATCTTTATATTCAGAAGTTATTCTATCAGTGCAGTAGAAGCACAGAATTACAAACACCAGAATGACTGGTTAACCTCACACCGCATTTGGAACTGGAACTATGCAACCGGTTACCAGCAGTGACCAAAAAAAGGAAAGCAAATACAGTACAGTACTGTGTTAAATATAAACTGCCAGGCCTGCCAACAGGGGGCAAAGGAGCAATTGCCCAGGGGGCCTGAGTGATTTAAAAGGGCCCCAGGTCATCAGCAGCACAGCTAAGGCAGGCTTTCTGTCTGCCCTAGCAGTTGCTCTGTGCTGCTTCGGGAAGTGGCCAACACGTCCCTGGGATCTTTGGGGGTACGGGAGGTCTCCACGTGTTGCTCTCACACCGAGCAGCAGGAACTGTGGCCAATGGGAGGTGCAGGGGCGGTTCTTGCACACAGCAGTGCACGGACCCCCCCAGCTTCCTGTGTTAGGAGCCACTGTCAGAGGGGTGTGCCGCTTGCTTTTAGGAGCCACCTGAGGTAAGCGCCAGCCTCCTGACCTCCTCCTGCACCCCAACTCCCTCCCCCTCCAGAGCCCACATTCCCTCCCATGCCCATACTTCCCTTCCATAGCCTGCACTCTCTCCCACACCCCAACACCCGCCCCAACCCAGTGATGAGGGAGAGCAAGTGATGGAGAGTCAGGAGTGGGGTGAGCGGGGGGGGGGCCCTTAGGGAAGGGGTGGGGCAGGTGGCAGTGCAAGGGTCTTCAGGTTTGCATGATTAGAGTTGGCAACCCTACGGGGCGGACATATAAGAGCCCTGGCTGTGCCAGAAGAACACAGCAGCGCAGCCAGCAGTTCCTTGGGCACCAGCCAGCACAGGCACAGTACTGCCCGCACAGGCACAGCTTGTCCAGGGGATGGAGGAGCAATTGACTGTTCTGCCCTAGGGCCCAGAATTAAAAAAAAAAAATTGACAAGGTAAGGAAGCTGCTTTTGTGCTTGTTTCATAATTAAGATGGTTACAAGCAGCATTTTTCTCTTCTGCATAGTAAAGTTTCAAAGCTGTGTTAAGAGTTCAGCTATAAATTCTTGAAAGAAAAAAGCATAACATTTTGTTCAGTTATAAACCTTTCGGAGTTACAGACAACCTCCATTCCCAAGGTGTTTGTAAGTCTGAGGTTCTACTGTATTTCTCTTTTCTTGATCAGATGCTATGTCTCTTGGCTTGTCCAGCTGTTGCCTTCTCTATGTTGATATACAGCTCTGACTACTGCAGCTTGAATCACATTGTCCTTGAGAATTACCCATTTCCTTCCGGGCCAGTCTATCTCTCATCTCCCTTTGCCTCTGGCTGTGCCTCATCTGTTCCTTACTTCAAGTTGGAATTTCTCAGGGTATTCTTTTGTTTCAGTTTTTACACTGTTGATTTTCTTGATGGTTTTCTGTTTAAAGTTGATCTTTTCCCATTATAATTTCCATTTAGCAATGCCAAGACAGTGGTCACTGCTAATATCTGCTGCTCAATATGCTCTTATGTTTTGGACAGATGACCTGAATCTTAAGGTAATGCTCATAGGGTCCATCTGATTTTTTTTGTTTTTTGTTTTGCCTCATGTTAAATTCTGTGTTTCTTTGTGGCTGATCACTGATTAACCCTGTCTTTGCTCCTGAGAACAGGAGGGCAGGTATTGAAATAAAGTTAGACTTGCTAAATTGATCACAATGAATTGTAGGAGAAATCCTCCTAAATCCCCAGCCTGGAAGGAAAATCTCCTGTTCTGTGAGAGGTGACAGCTCGACACCGGAGACCTAAATGAGGTGAATGCCATCAGGGGGGCCAAGAAAGAATCAGAGGTGCAAGTTACTTTGGGAACTGTGTCGCTGACCATAAATAAGTAGCAGAGCTGGGAAGAGAATGGAGGCTCAATCCTCCACACTTTATCTGTGGTTGAGACTCACAGCCACATCAAGGTGCAGCAGGTGGAGTTTTGCATATTATAAATCAGTAGTAATGAGTACCCAGTAAAAATCCTCCTGGAAATAAGTATGCAGCAGCTGGGAATTACAGAAAGCAATTAGTCCAAGTTATGAACTAATCATCTGCAAAATTCCATTTTGCAAACGTATGCAAATCTGATAAACGACTTACTTTATCTTTTGTGGAAATGAAAAATGAACTAAAATCTGATTTTTAAAAAGCACCAATTGCTTTCAGGGTTTGTTTGTTTTTTACCGAATTCTAACCCAAATATGCATACATGTATATATTTTAAAGGACAAAAACCATGCTTTTTTGGCAGTTCTAAACCACTGCTATGTTGGGTCCAGTAGGTAGTGGTATTGTGTGTGTATAAGTTGCAGCATCTTAGCCCAGTCTACACTAAAAGGGAAGGTTGAATTAATATATGCAGCTCCAGCTACATGCATTACGTAGCTGAAGTCCACATACAAATGCTCCCTTACTCTTCACAGGATCAGGAGTACCAGCCCCTGAGGGGGCACCCTCTGAGTTGTTCGATTTAGCGAACCTTTACTAGATCTGATACACTGAACTCTGGAAGATTGAGCCGGAAGCCTCTGATCTGTCCTGTAGTGAAGACATGGCTAAAGTCATGATAGTAGTGTTGGGATTTTGTGGTTCCCAGAGAGCCAGATGCTGGGCAGAATCAAGGGTCTTCGATACTTCAGTTCAATTCAACAAGACTTTATTCAATCTGCACAAAGGAAGAGCCCCTGGTACTAAAATTAGCCAGAGCCCCTCGATCAAGGAGCCCCTCCCCTTGCTGTTTTATAGCACATGGCAGTTACATAACAGGTTACATAACACAAACTTCTAAACCAATCATATTCAACCTTTCCATATATGGCTTTGTTTGTCACATGCTTGTACTTCTCAACTCCACATGTTGAGTTCACCCCCTTCCCCTTGGCCTTTTCTAGACTGTTCCTAGGGTGGTGAGCCACAGCATGCTTCTTTATGGATACCTACTTTCCAAACCACATTTTGTTTAAAATGAACACATGCATACCCTTCAGTAGTGATCAAAAAGAGATTTTTGCCTGGGTTGGTCAGATTTCTGGACTATGTTTCAAGGCTGCATTGTTCGTGCAACATTTAAATACTTTGCTCCTTAGCACCATGGGCAACTGTAATTTTGACAGTAAACTCTACCATATTTACCAAAAGACCAGCTACTAGTGTACAGAGTGCTCCTTATAATGTTAAATGGTGTTTGCCCTTAAATTGTTTTCCCTTTACTTTGCAATGTTTGAGTCTGTCTCCTTGATGCCAAATAAGTAATAGTTCTGCAGTTATCTCTTCTTGTTGTTTAAATCAGATTCTTTTGCTTGGTCTAAAATGCCATATTTGTAATTGTAAATTATTTATGCTCCTCCTGTCTGAATTTTTTCTCCAGCATATGTGGCTTGATTAATTAACCAGCTTCTAGCTGGCTAGCATATGATGGATTTTTATCATATTTTCTTGTTATTGAGTGCATGGTAGGAAGTATGAGTTATTTTATTTGTGTCTGCATTTGGTCTAGTATTACAGACGTTCAAGAATTTATTCACAGACAAGAAAAGAAACTTTCTTCCCCTTTCTTATATAGTCCACTATGATTAGCAATAAAGTAGTGCTTAGTGGCCCCAGGATCCTAGTGGTTAGAGTGGAAGGACTTAAGTGTCAGGAAGCTTCTATTATTTTCTCAGTTCTGCTACTAATTTATGGTGAGTGTCACAGTTCCCAAAGAAACTTGCATTCCTGATCTTTTCTTGGCTTTCTTGATGGTGCACACTTCATTTAGGTCTCAGGGAGAGGAGGCATTGCAGTCCCAGCTCTGCTCCAGCTGTAGGAACTTTTGATAACTGTGGTTAGGTTTCTAATGGCATATTGGATAAGGGCTATGAATGGGACACACATCAGTGCTATGCAAAGATCAAGGAATTGAGGCAGGCATACCAGAAGGCAAGGGAGGTACAGCACCAGAGCAACAATTTGCCAAAGACCTGCTGTTTCTATAAGGAACTGGACATCATCTTTACACTGAGAAGAGCACCGGGGATATTTTCGCAGGGCTGGAGATGGCAGACACTAGACTCAACTCCGAGGACAAAGTTGTCAACAAGGAGGTCGAGATGGAGGACAGTTTTGGAGCACACAGCATGGTGCGGTGAGTCATGACCTCTAGCCAATCCTAGCAGTCTGTCTCTGGCACACATGATGTGCCAAAAAGGAGAGCCCTGGTAAATAATCTTTTTGAGTTGATGCTGCTGGGTTATATAAGGTTGAGCTGACGTTCACTGTAGAAGTGGGTGAAGGGATAGAAAAGTACAAGACTAGCTATGTTTTGAGTGTGCTCCACATTCCCCGTGCAGCTAAATAATGCAGCAGAACAGTTTATTGAGGCACATTGAGATTTCATGGGAACCCTCCAGAGGAATCTCTAGGAAACTCTCCTGTAGGTACTCGCCAGTCTTTGGCTGAAGGCTCCTTGGCAGAGTCGTGTTCTTTCCTCCATTATAGGAAACTTTCCTGTGCCAATTGGCAATTACTTGTGCGGGGACCAAATCAGCACACAAGCAAGCAGCATAGGGACCGGGTCTTAGCCACACTTATGCAGGGAATGTACCCTCGCAACCTTGCTTACCCTCAGGAGTGAGATATTGGCTTCAATTATCCCCTCCTATGGAATATGGTGGCAGAATTTACACTAATGTACCTAGTCACCTGCAGTGATCCCCTTAAGAAAACACCTAGACCCTTTGCCCCATTTTGAGCTCCCGACTCTTTTTGAGCTGAACTCACCATTCTTAGGGTGTTCACCAAGATGTGTGCATGCCAAGGAACAGTGAGAAAGTCAATGGTATGTCACAAGAGGTGTATTTTACTATCATTTCAATGCTGTGTGTGAATTAACAATCAGGCTTCTGAGTATTGTTTCTTGGACTTCTGCAGATGTGGCCTTTAAGGGAACCATCTTCACACCCATGGAATCCCTTTGTCAAATAAAGAAGTGACCAAGACAGAGCAAGGAGGACATGTTACGAGAGGTGTTGCAATCCTCAGAAGCTGAAAATGAGACATCAGGAAGTAGAGAGATACCCTGAAGGAAAAATTTTAAAATAGAAAGACAGGACAGAACAGAGAGTGAAGAGTGCACTATAAAGGGCCAGGAGCAGATGATAAAAGTGATGGAGGAGCAAACAGATGCTGAAGTCCCTAATCCCACACCAGGCAGAACACATACATGCCTCCCCCCCTCCCTGCAGCCATTACAGAACTCTTTCCATACTCTCCCAAAACTCCTCCTCCCCCATTCACTCCACCCCTAGAACAGCATTCAAAATGATTGTTGGATTTACACACACCTCTGAGAGCCACCATTGTAGGGTGGAGGCTAGCTGGTTATCCTGAATGTCCTGATGACAATAGTACCGTGTCCTGTTGTAGCCACCTCTCACTTTATTACACTACGGTGTAGTTAAGCACTGAATGATCCTAGCAGTTGCATACAATTTAATAAAAAAAACAAACTAAACAAGCTGTGCCGATACTTTTTTTCCCTGTCGCCAGATCTCTTTGAAATCAAATAGTATTGTAATTTTTTAGAGAGTTTGCTCCTGTAGGAAGATACTGGATTGTTGTCCCCAGTTTATAGGTGGCCTAAACAGAGATACACAGAAGATACGTCCCATGCTTATCAGATGACCATCAGAAAAAAGGAAAATCCTAGGGTTGGAAGAGACCTCAGGAGGTCATCAAGTTCAACCCCCTGCTCAAATCAGGACCAACCTCAACTAAATCATCCAACACCCAAACTCTGTCCCAAAGCCTGCACCCCAAGCCCACTCTCGCCCCCAAACTCCCTCTAAGAGCCCACACCTCTCTCTCACCCAGACTCCCAGAGCCTTAGGCAGGTTGGGAGAAAGGGGGGAATGGTTGGGGGGGGAGCGGCATGTGCTCTGGGCTTTCTGTTCGGCACCAAACTTTCTGCGAACCTCCTGCCATGATAAGTAATTTTTGTAAGGTTGTTTTTAAAATGAGCTAGTCACATCCTTTTCTCTCCTTCAACAACCTGCACAATTGCATAGTTACTAAGGGTCTGAGTACGAACCTCTTACCCATGCTGAAACTTATCTTGCTCAGTCCTACCACACTCCTAGGAACAGGTGTTACTCAATGGCTTAGACCAGGGCTACTTAACTTTGGAAGCCCTGTGGGCCACAATGATACTCACAGCACATGCCAAGGGCTGCAACTTAAGTGTGGTTGCATATACATGCACATACATATGCAAATAGCTTATTTCACACTGATGGGCATGAATAAGAACATAAGAACATAAGAACGGCCGTACCGGGTCAGACCAAAGGTCCATCCAGCCCAGCACCCCGTCCGCCGACAGTGGCCAGCACCAGGTGCCCCAGAGGGGGTGGACCGAAGACAATGATCAAGCGCTTTGTCTCCTGCCATCCCTCTCCAGCCTCTGTCAAACAGAGGCCAAGGACACCATTTTATCCCCTGGCTAATAGCCTTTTATGGACCTAACCTCCATGAAATTATCTAGCTTCTCTTTAAACTCTGTTATAGTCCTAGCCTTCACAGCCTCCTCTGGCAAGGAGTTCCACATGCTGACTACACGCTGTGTGAAGAAGAACTTTCTTTTATTAGTTTTAAACCTGCTACCCATTAATTTCATTTGGTGTCCTCTAGTTCTTCTATTTAGGAACTAATAAATAACTTTTCTTTATCGGCCCTCTCACACCACTCATGATTTTATACACCTCTATCATATCCCCTCAGTCTCCTCTTTTCTAAACTGAAAAGTCCCAGTCGCTTAACCTCTCCTCATACGGGACCCGTTCCAAACCCCTAATCATTTTAGTTGCCCTTTCTGAACCCTTTCCAAGGCCAAAATATCTTTTTGAGGTGAGGAGACCACATCTGTACACAGTATTCAAGATGTGGGCGTACCATAGTTTTATACAGGGGCAGTAAGATATTCCGGTCTTATTTTCTATCCCTTTCTTAATAATACCTAGCATCCTATTTGCCTTTTTGACCGCCGCTGCACACTGTGTGGAAGTTTTCAGAGAACTGTCCACGATAACTCCAAGATCTCTTTCCTGATTTGTCGTAGCCAAATTAGCCCCCATCATACTGTACGTATAGTTGGGGTTATTTTTCCCAATGTGCATTACTTTACACTTATCCACATTAAATTTCATTTGCCATTTTGTTGCCCAATCACTCAGTTTGGTGAGATCTTCTTGGAGTCCCTTACAGTCTGCTTCTGTCTTGACTATCCTAAACAGTTTGGTATCATCCGCAAACTTTACCACCTCACTGCTTACCCCTTTCTCCAGATCATTTATGAATAAGTTGAACAGGATTGGTCCTAGGACTGACCTTGGGGGACACCACTAGTTACCCCTCTCCACTCTGAAAATTTACCATTTATTCCTACCCTTTGTTTCCTGTCTTTTAACCAGTTCTCAATCCAAGAAAGGACCTTCCTCTTATCCCATGGCCATGTAATTTACACAAGAGCCTTTGGTGAGGGACCTTGTCAAAGGCCCTCTGGAAATCTAAGTACACTATATCTACCGGATCCCCCTTGTCCGCATGTTTGTTAACCCCTTCAAAGAACTCTAATAGATTAGTAAGACAGGATTTCCCTTTACAGAACCCATGTTGACTTTTGTCCAACAAATTATGTTCTTCTACATGCTTCACAATTTTATTCTTTACTATTGTTTCGACTAATTTGCCCGGTACTGAAGTTAGACTTACCGGTCTGTAATTGCCCGGATCGCCCCTAGAGCCCTTTCCAAATATCGGTGTCACGTTGGCTACCTTCCAGTCATTAGGTACGGAAGCCGATTTAAGGGATAGGTTACAAACCACAGATAATAGTTCAGCAATTTCCCACTTGAGCTCCTTCAGAACCCTTGGATGAATGCCATCCGGTCCCGGAGATTTGTTAACATTAAGTTTTTCTATTTGTTCCAAAACCTCCTCTAATGACACTTCAATCCGGGACAGTTCCTCAGATTCATTACCCACAAAGGACGGTGCAGATTTGGGAATCTCCCCAACATCCCCAGCTGTGAAGACTGAAGCAAAGAAATCATTTAGTTTCTCCGCAATGGCTTTATCGTCCTTGATTGCGCCTTTTATAGTTCGATCGTCTAGGGGACCCACAGGTTTTTTAGCAGGCTTCCTGCTTCTAATGTACTCAAAAAACATTTTGTTATTTCTTTTTGAGTCTTTGGCTAGCTGTTCCTCAAAATCTTTTTTTGCTTTTCTTATTACATTTTTACACTTGATTTGACAGTGTTTATGTTCCTTTCTATTTATCTCACTAGGATTGGACCTCCACTTCTTAAAAGATGCCTTTTTGTCCCTCACTGCTTCCTTTACATGGCGGTTAAGCCACGGTGACTCTTTTTTAGGTCTCTTGCTATGTTTTTTTATTTGGGGTATACATTTAAGTTGGGCCTCTATTATGGTGTCTTTAAAAAGTTTCCATGCAGCTTGCAGGATTTGGCTCTAGTCACTGTGCCTTTAATTTCTGTTTAACTAACCTCCTCATTTTTGTGTAATTCCCTTTTTGAAATTAAATGCCAGGGTGCTGGTCTGCTGAGGTGTTCTTCCCACCACAGGAATGTTGAATGTTATTATATTATGGTCACTATTCCCAAGCGGTCCTGTAACGGTTATTTCCTGGACCTGATCCTGCGCTCCACTCAGGACTAAATCGAGAATTGCCTCTCCCCTTGTGGGTTCCTGCACTAGCTGCTCCAAGAAGCAGTCATTTAAGCCATTGAGAAATTTTATCTCAGCTTCTCTTCCTGAGGTGACATGTATCCAGTCAATATGGGGGTAATTAAAATCCCCCATTATTATAGAGTTCTTTGTTTTGGTAGCCTCTCTAATCTCCCTCAGCATTTCAATGTCAGTATCCCTGTCCTGGTCAGGTGGTCGGTAATATATCCCTACTGCTAATTTCTTATTTTTGGAGCATGGAATTACTATCCATAGCGATTCTATTGAACATGTTGATTCATTTAATATTTTTATTTCATTTGATTCTACATTATCTTTCACATACAGTGCCACTCCGCCATACAAAAATTAAGGCAAGACAATACAACACACAGGCCCCATAGAAGTCAGTTCTGCTGATATTAATAAAATGCAATATTTACCCGATTTCCACCCATATGACAGCACTTTTAATGAGCAATGACAGTCCAGGAATTTAACTACTAAAACACATATCAACAGGAGACCATTATATAGACTACTTTTTTCTTTTGGCTTCCACCAAACAAAAGGGCTGCGGGCCACATGTTAAGTAGCCCTGGCTTAGACTATGATTTCTTTACACTGCAGTGAGGTTAACGCACAGAATGGTCCCATTTACTCTTATGAATAACTGTTCAGTGCTGGGAGTGACACACTCACAATATGCCACTAAAGGAGCTTGGCTTTTCAGATGGACTAATTTGTTTAATTCTTCTTAGTAAAATGTTTTAAGACTATTTCTAAATGGCTTTATTCTGTTAAAGATGAAGCATACGCACGACTGGCACTTACACGGGATAGAGTAGTGAGCACTCACGGTTTCACCATGAGCGGGTACTGCGGCCATCCCACATTTATGCTGAGAAAGACTTTAAGCCACATTGTGACATGCGCAACACTGAAGCAAGACAGCATGTGGCAAAACTGTACATGAAACGTAGGACTGGGATATGTTCTGGGCTGGCCATAAATCAAAGGTGCCCCAAGCGAGGAGCATATTCTGTGTCCCTCTCCATTTGTTAAACCTTTGAATACCTTATTTATTTTGCATTTATAGTCCATTTCACAACTCTGAGGTACAATTTATCCCTGTCATATAAGACGATAAATTTGCATGTTAAGATCTATGAATCTGTACTTATTCATACCACAAAAATACATTTCCTGTAAGCTTATATTAAGTTTTTAAATTTTCAGAATAACTGAAATGAGCAATATGACTGTGCACCAGTACTGGATAGACCAGTATTCAATAATGGTATGGTAGGTTACAGCCTTTTAATTCAAAAAGTGCTTTTCTCGCATTTGCCCGGCTGACCTGAAGCACTAGGGTAGAGCGATCCAAAGACTTGCCAATGGCATTTTCAAGCAATAAAAAAAAGCTAGCAGCATCAGTCTCTCTTGGCCATTTTTGATTGACAATATTGTGGCAAGGGCTCCTCTGTCCCTGGCCAGTGTCTGGGCTGGCAGCCTCCCCGACCTTTGCCAGGGGTTGGGCTTGAGGCTGGTTTCTGTGGTAGGGAGTCCAGCCACTCCTTTTCGGACTCCCTCCCCTACAGTCTTTAGCTCTATAGGTGGTGGTGTCCTCTACTGTATTTCTTCCCCCTACCTTCTAACTGGGGAGGCTTTTAAAGGCCTCCGGCAGGCTTGAAATGAAGTCCACTGGCCCCAATACACCTGGGACAGTTCCCTGCCAGTTGCTCCTAATTGTCCTGCAGCCCTCCACCTCTGATTAGCAGGCCTTTTACCCTTTTGGGGCCGCCTTTTCCCCACTCTGTAGCAGCCCTCTGGCCTGACCTTGTCACAATATATTTTTATAAGCCTATGCTTCAAAAGTCTTAGGATTTTATCAAACATTACGTATTAAGCATAGCAAAAGAAGTAACGGTATTTCTTTTATATTGTGTAGAAAGGAGATTGGGGTTTGATAGATATCTTCAGTATCTGGTTAAATAAGTCCTTTATTAGTTGCTACTTACACTTTTTTGGCTACATCTACATTGCGCTCTCTTGCGCAAGAACATATGCAAATGAGGCGCGGCGATATTCATCATTATTTTCAGGCCGAACGGCTCTTGTTCAAGAGGGGGTTTTTGTGCAAGAAGGAGCAGTGGAGACTGCTCCTTCTTGCGCAAAAGCCCCTTGCGCAAAAATGGCAGCTCATTAAGTATGCAAATGAGGCACAGCGATAGTCAATGCCGTGCCTCATTTACATATGTTCTTGTGCAAGAGAGTGCAATGTAGATGTAGCCTTCAAGTTTTAAAATATGAGCACACTTGCATAAGTACACAATAAAACAAGGTTCACACTATTGCAGCGGGCTCCCACTTCACTTCACTTTCTTCTTATATCTTACTGACTGACAGGTGATGCCCTGCCCCTTATATATCCACAAGGGCATGGCCGGCAACATTCTAGGCTTGAGGAAAATGTAGTTCTCAGAAAGTCTACTGCGGCAGCAACCGGAGCCGCAGGCCCCTTTGAATTGCCATGGGAACACCGTGGCACCACTCTGAGAGCTGGGGGGTCTGTGTGGTTGTTGCACACTCTGCCCCGCTCCTTCCCCCCTTGGCTCCACCCCTTCTGTGGGCACAGAGTTGGCCCCTCCCCACACCTTGCCCTGGTACCTGCGGTGGTTGTCAGGCCTGCTGGTCTGGAAGGTACCATGAGATTCTACAAAGATCCAGAACGATCTAGAAGATTAATGAAAAATGACTCCTCACAGATTTTACTTCAGACATTCTATTTTCCCTTTTGTTGCTAACAGCAAAAACAGCACTCCCAGTCTGGCACCCCATGTCTCCAAAACTTGGCAGCCCAAGTGGTTGCCTGCCCCCTAAATATAGCCCTGACTATACTTTTCTACAGCAATTATTAGGGGAATTTTATTGTCAAAAGGATGTATAACGCTGTCATGCTTAGCACTTACATAACGCAGAGCTTTTTTATCTCACAGCATTCTGCAAACATGAGCTAATCCTCACCAAAATCCTGGCAAGTAATATCAACATTTTGCAGATGAAAAAAAGATAACTGAAGTGATTTTCCCAAGGCCCGTGAGGGAGTAATTGGCAGTCTTGGGAATGGAACTTGAGAGTGGCAAAAAATACCCCTCAGCACTGAGCTTCAGGCTTCCACTCAGCTGACCTGGGCCTGCCGCAGCCAGTAACAAATCTGTTATGCAGTGCAGACTTATGCCCTTACTATTTATTTCACCTGACTATGATGGGGTGTGCATACGCTGCACTAGGCCAAAAGGAGTGAACACTACGCGATGAATGGAGGAAGTCCCACCCCCTTAGCCATACTGGGTATATTTGAAGTGCTGTGCCAGTATAAAAGGAAGCAGCTCGGCTCAGTCTGGTCTAGATGCAGGAGAGGAAGGACTCTGTCAGTGGAAGTTGGAGACTCCAAGGACTGAAATAAGTTTCCACAGCCGACAGCACCAGGGAGTGACCTACGCTGAGGAACCTGGAGATCCTGAGGCTTCATGGACTGACATGCTACCAAGTAGGCCCCACTACCTGGGCTGCCAGCTGACCTGCTAGTGGCCCCTTTGGTACTGGCTGTTAGTGTAGCCCACACACCTAGTGTGATTCGCTGTTCCATGTAGTGGCACTTAGACCACTTACAGTGAGAGATAAGAATGAGTGAGCTCTAAGATGAGAGCTAGTTGGCTTTTAGCTCAAGTGGTAGAGGCTCCTCCATTAAGCTCTAAAGGGCCCAGGTTCAAATCTGCCTGGTGACATTTACATTAGGTCCTACTGCCCTGCACCAACTCTGTCTGATGGGCCATGCTGCCCTGGACACTGGGGCTATTGTCATTCCCCTATTCTGGGGATCTTGGGGATTTGTGAGGTCTGAGACCACACAAGAGACATAAGCACAGTATCCACACACCAACCATCCTCCTCTTGATAGGAGGGGGTGAGCATGCACTGCCACTGTGACCTTACTCTGGCTTCTGCTGCAGTCAGGAGTGATTTTACCTGTTGGACCTCCGGTCAACCTGTGAGCTAATACTGCATTTTCAGAAAGGAGAACAATAATAAGGTTTGGCTGTTATCAAGTGTTTTTTCATTTGTGGATCTCCAAGAGCTTGGCAAGACAAAGTTTGTCAAGCCTCGTTATCTCCATTTTACAAGCAGAGAACTCAAGCCTAGGGGTAAGTTTACCTAGCAACTACACACATGGGGCTGTTGTACTGCTGTGTGGACTTCTGGGTTCAGCTGGGAGCCCACACTTTGGGACCCTCTCACCTACAGGGTCCAGCCTGACGCTGGAAGTTTACACAGCAATGAAACCACCCCGGCAGCCTGACCCATGCTACCTGCTACTGACCCATGAGCCTAGGTTGGCTGTCATGGGTCAGTAGCAGGTGGCTAGTTAGTATGTAGACATAACCAAAGAGGTTTACCTGAAATCATGCAACAGTGCAGAGGAAGTTAGGAATAGAACCCAGGGTTTCCTGACTCTCTAATGTATGATCCCAGTCTACTGAAACGCTCTGTCTGTAACGTGATAGCTATGGAGAGGAAACTGAAAAAACCTGGCTGAGGGCAACAGGAATATAGGGAGAAGTATAATAGGACTGACTCTCTGTGCAGATGCCTGAGGTCTGTAGGGATGCAAATGGGTTTCCGTGTAGTCCCTGAGGTTACAAATGCCCCCTGTGCATAGCCACAAACATATTTCCAAGGAATGGAGAATATATCGCAACATTATACCTTCATATATATGGCATGATTCTCCCCTGCCCTGTCCCTTATGATGTTATTCAGATCTATTCAAAGTGTGGGCACAATTCTACCTTAGCAGAAATCACGGGCATAAAAGACAACACCATGTGCGAGGCATGCCATTTCAGGTCCACCAAGTTTTTGAAATACTTTCTCCTTTTCAGCAAACTTTCTGCATTAGCTACAGTTTCTCTAGTGAAGGAGTTAGTCAAGGCAGGACTCACATTTTTCTTTCATACAATATTTGATTTACAAGCAAATGGTAATATGTAACAGTGACTTTGGAATTTAAACAGCAGCCTGCAAGGGATTTCTAAGCTGCAGGCCAATTTCCAAATATGGGAGCATATAAGAAGCTGCAGCAGTAGTAGTTCAGGGAGTCGTCCTTAGGATGACAAGAAGCAAAATTCAGCGCTTGCCAATACTTGGAATATAAGGACCTCCTCAAATTGGCTCAGAAAGGTGACTGCTGTAATGCATTAGTCAAAATAAGGGAATGAAACAAATATACTGCTGCAGATGGAAAGGAAAATACCATGGAATTTAATCATGTTGGGACTAGCATGAAAGCAGCAAAATCAACATTTCCCCGTTATCACCCCAGTTTTAGGGTGTTAATGGTGCATGTATGCCAAGTGTTCAGATGCTTGTGCAGGTTCTGACCGAGGCATCCCAATCTCTTGGATCTCCAAAAGGGTTGCTCATTTTGGTAGGATATATTCTTGGAAGTTTCATCACATGACATAATCTTTATGACTGCAGGGCAATCCTGGTGGGTTAGCAACCCGATTGCCTCTCCCTCCGCTTCCCGCCATCAGACTGAGAAGCCATAAAAAAGTAGGCCTGGAATGCATGCACTTTAGAAGAAGAAACAATCTCTATCTCCTTTCTCTGCTTGAGAGGGAATAGGGGTAGGGGTTTTCTGGAGTGAGGGGCCCACCCAGGCTACGTCTAGACTACAGGCTTTGGTCGACAGAGGCTTTGTCGACAGATACTGTTGACAAAGCCTCTGTCGAAAAAGAGCATCTAGACTAAAGCCAGTTCTGTCGACAAAGCAAGCCGCTTTTTTTGACAGAGAGTCTAGACGCTCTCGTTTGAAAAAGCACAGTGTGGATGCAATGGCGTCTTTTGTCGACAAAAGGCGTTATTCCTTGTAGAATGAGGTTTATTGCCGTCGACAAAACTGCCACGTTCTGTTGACTTACTGTCGACAGAACGCGGCGGTAGTGTAGACACAGGTATAGTTTTGTCGACAAAAGTCCACTTTTGTTGACAAAACCCTGTAGTCTAGACACCCCCCCAGAGCTCCACGGGAATAAATGTAGAACTTACTGTTTAAGGGAACTTGTAAGAGTTGTAAGTCAGCTGTTGTATCTTTGGGTTTCCCTTTGGACTGGGTTGAAGGAAGCCACCCTCTTTGTGTTTTGGTTTTAGCTGGATCAGGCAAGTGGAAGCTGGTTTCGGACGTGGGTGTTTCCAAACCTAAGGCCTGAAGCAATGGCCCTGTTATTACTTTGTCACTCTGACACCAATGCTGATCTTTCATTAAATATTTTTAGAAGGGTTTGCAACATGATTAATGTATTGCACAGGTGTAAATCTCTCTACTGAAAGAACTTTCCTCTTTCACTGTCTTAGTCTCTATGGGTACGACTACACTAGCCCCCTAGATGGATCTAGGGAGGCTAATGAAGGCGACTGGAGTTGCAAATCAAGCCCGGGATTTAAATATCCCACGCTTGATTTGCATGTTCCCGGCCGGTTGCCATTTTAGAAATTGACTAGCCGAAGTAACTGCCGCGTCTACACGGCGTGGTGAAACAGATTCAATTTAAAGCCTAACTCGAATTAGCTGGTATTCCTCCTGCAATGAGGTTTACCAGCTAATTGAATTAGGGCTTTAAATAGGAATCCCATTTCACTGCGGCGTGTGACGCGGCAGTTACTTCGGCCAGTCAATTTCTAAAATGGCGACCGTCGAATATGCAAATCAAGCACGGGATATTTAAATCCCGGGCTTGATTTGCAATTCCGGTCGCCCTCATTAGCCTGCCTAGATCGATCTAGGGGGCTAGTGTAGACATACCCTACCTTTCCCTGATTCAAAACAAAGAACAAAGAGAGTTGCATGCCAAGAAAATGCATCCCATGACTAATGCATCCCATGACTAATAAATAGGCTGTGCCCTGGATTTCGGTCTTCAGATTTTGTCCTAGGGTCAATTTAGCCATCATGATACCATGATATTGCATTCTACATCACTGAACCCCAGCATTATTTCATAGCAAAACATGTCAATGTGCTTATATTTCAGATTATTTGAAAGTGATTTTTCAAGGCCTCCGAGTATCCTACAGAGACTGCTTGATGGCCAGGCACTATGTCAGTCTGGGAAAATTGAGAACATGTTCCATATCCTGTGGAAAGAGTAATGTATCATAATGCTTAGATACCCAAGGGCTGATTTCAAGTTATATAGTAACCTACATTCTGGCATGTCCTAACTTTTAATTGCTCGACATTGCAGTCTTAATATTCTTTAAATGCTGGGTTTTTGTGGAAGTAATTTACAAAACAGTGGGCAGATCAATCAAGATTTCCCTCCTCAGATTCCACCTATGTCTCTGTGTCTATAAGTATTTTCTATGCCACCGAAAACAAAAGGGAACCAATGTAAAAGGCAAATGGGAAGAAATTGTGGTGGTTTGCCCATCCAACAACAAAGCGCTATTCAAGCTCTAGCTACAGCCTCAAACCAGGCTAATTCCAAAGTAGACAAGGGATACAGCTGAAGTATTCAGTAGCTAAATATTTAGCAGTGTTGGCATTAAATTGTAGCCATTAGGTTTTGCTATTGTTCCTGTTCACCTGCAGCTCAGTAATTTGGAAGACTTTTGATATGACCACAAAGGCTTACAACTTGGTGCATACTGGCTTTGCACCTTCAGCTCTGCAGCGTTTGGTGTAAGACACCTACATATCAGAATCTGATAGTCTGGTAGAGTCCAACACCTATTTTGCAAAGATGTAAATGACACTTGCCTTGTGCCTTGAGTAGGGAATCAAAGCCTTAACTTATTAAAATAATAGCTCTATGTTCCGTCCAGAATGAAGCCCCTGGAAGTGCTGGAATGACATTGTTGGGAACTGGCTCAGTCTGACCTGTGGCAGTGGGGGCTATGCTTCAAGACTGAAGGGTTTTTTGGTTGTGGGTGTGATGATTTGGATCACAGAAGTCCCCTTTGGGTGCTGATCAAACCATTGATGCCCATCTTCCTGCCCTCTGGGGCTCCCCATCACTCTGTCCTGCTGGGCCACAAGCTCTGGTCTCCCACTCCCCCCCACTCCCAGCCAAGGCATGGCATTGGGGTTACTGTCCACCCTTCCAAGGGAAATAACTGTGCTTAACACTTCCTCCATATCAAGCATGCTTCCGGTGTCATTAAAGGTACGCATTGGACCCCATCCTGCTCTCTCTTCTATAGGCTTTGCGTAACTCCACTATTTAAAGAAAGTTAGCTTTTTCTTTTACCAGTGTTAGACAGCAGAATCTGGCCCATTGCCTGAAAATGGAGAGGCCCAAATTACAACCTCTCTGAACTTTGGGATGTTTGATTCATAGCCCAGTTGTGGGCCAAACCAAATCCCAGGATAGGACACTGCCCTGCCCCCCAATCTGATTTCTATTCATGTCAGTAAAGTGAGGAGTTTGGCCTTTAAATTCTCACAGGGTTAAAAATTAAAAGTTGGGCCTTGTGCTTGGTGAAGTACTCATATAAAATGCCTTCTACTGGTGTAGGTTTAAGCATACAAGTCAACAGAAGTCTTTATCTTTTATTTTTTGTCTCTACACAAATGCGGGCTTTACTTCTGAAACCAGGCCCAAACACACAGCTGACACGGCGTGGTATAAATTCTCAGACTAAACACCTGACCTACTCAAACTTGATCAGCGTCCATACATCGATTTTAGCTTTATATACAGTACGTGGCTCTCCTGTTGTGTCCTTGCTCTTTCATATTCCTGTGCGGCGTGTCTCAGCCATAGCGCCTTCTGATTCATATACAAGCATCTGAAATCTATAGCACACAGCTGTTCACCATGCTTCCTTTCTGTCATGAAACTCTTATTCTTCTCACTTGCCAGCCCAAATCCTTGCCAAACTCATCTAGCCGTGCAGCAAACAATACATTTTGATTTCACTATGACAGCGTCAGTTGCTAGGACACTGGAAAGATGCAGGGGGAGTTCTACTGACTCACCCAGTGCAGGTGATCCTTATGAGCTGCAAGGCAGGGGCATAAAAAGGATGGAGGGAGGCCCTGAAGGACTAGAGCCAAGAGAGCTGTGTTCTACTCTTCGGTACTGGGTTTATAATGGGGCCAGTCCAAGACTTGGGATGGGGCCGATAGTTGCAGGTTGGAATTGCCTCTGGGAGATAAACAGGGCCGTCCCTGGGAGAGAGCATGGGGCCTGGGACAACCCTCTCCCTCCATCCACCCCAGGCTCCTCTGCCCCTTTCTCCAAGCCTCCTTCCTTGAGTGATGCAGCCTGGGGAACTAGCAGGGGTCTGGCACTGGCAGTAGGAGGTTGGGTCTGCCCCCTCGCTCATGGGCAGCCAGTGGAAGCAGAGCGTCCTGGCTCCGCCTGGCTCTCAGCTGTGTGGGGGGAGGTTCCACTTCTTCCCTCTATCCCCCTCCCCTGAGCAATGTGGCTAGGAGTCGAGGGAGCAGAACGGGCTGGGGCTGAGGCTGGGTCGCTCCACATCCAGCTACACCTGGTGAGTGCACGGGTGGGCTGACCCCTGCTTCGGGTGCCAGTCCTGCCCCCCCCCACTAGTCTCCCACAGTGTCCTGGGGCCCTCCAAATGCACAGGGCCAGGAGTGGCTGCTCTGCTTGTATGTTGTAAATAAAACCTGTGTCAAACACATCTCCTATCTCTTACAATCATTCCCCAGGGGGCCCCTAAACATTTTGAGCTGGGCCCATAAACATTTAATCTGGTCCTGACAATTCTGGTGCTAGCACTGACCTGCAGAGACTTCGCTTCTCTTCCGTCTCAAACCCAGGCTTTGGCCCCAACCCTCAAAGCTACCTGCACGGAAGTTCTTCAGGGCAGGCGCTACCTCTGGCTGGGGATGTAAAGCCTCAAGCACAATAGGGTTCTGCTCTTTTTGGGAGTCTCCAGGTGCTACTAATGCCTGCTACACCGAGAGAGCATGGTTTGGACAATGCCCATTCACAGGCATTTTTTCTCCCAACAGACAGATACTATGTATCTTCAACAGGGTCTCTTAGTCCTGGTCTACACTAGGGAGTAATTTCAAAATAACTCCCCGTATTTTGAAATAATAAGCAGAATATCCACACTACTAAGGCCATTATTTGGAAATAACAGGCTGATTATTTTGAAGTCTACTCCCAACTTTTCTTGCAGGAATTGGGGAGTTATCTCAAAATAATTTCCTAGTGTAGACATGCCCTCAGCTAGGCTATGTCTGCACTCTAAAATTAAAAAAAGATACGAAGTTTACACTACGCAAATTGCGTATCTTTTTTCGATTTCATTTCAAAATAAAGTTCTCTTTCGAGCCATCTCTTATTCCTCATAAAATGAGGCTTATAGGGATGGCAAAAGAGTTCATCCATTATTTCAAAAAATTTTCTGAAAGAGCGGACACTTTCCTTGGACGCGGCGTTGCTATTTCTGGATACTTCCGGTATCCCGAAATAGCAATGCAGTCTAGACGTACCCTAGTAACTTAACCTGCCCTTCACCGTGTAACCCACAGGGGGGAATAATTACACTTAATAGTAGCTGCCCTTGCTTTGATCTGGCTTAGATTTAAAGCTGTAGGGGAAAGTAATTAAACTACATTTCAGAAGCTATAGCTTAAAAACTAACATACAGGATGTGGCTTGTTTTTATCAGTTTGGATTAAAATCTTTTAAAGTGTGCAGAAATGTGCATGTTCCTTGGCCAAGCAAGCTTTTCTGTCTCTTTGCTTTGGTACGGAAAGTCCCAGGAGAATGTGATATGGTAGTCAATTGGCACCCTATGTGATCGGTTATATTGCCTGCCTGCACCCAGGCCACCACCTTTAAACATGACTCTGCAACTGCTTGGTTTGCATCTGTTTCTTGAAAAGATCTAGACAGGTCGTTTTGGCACCAGAGCGAAATTGTCTTGATTTTAGCTGTGGAGCTCTAGTCAGAATGGAAATGGAAGCTCCAGTAGAGGTTGGGGTTGAATCGAATCCTTCCCAGGGCTGAACTAGAGCAGCTTTCTGCTGATGAGGTGAAATCTTCCACCCTTAATTCATACCTGGTCCCAGGCTGCAATGCCACTGTAGGATCAGGGCTGCAGCAAACTAAAATAAACTAAAAAATAATCAGATTTTCTGCACTATATATGGACATTTCATCTCTGGCACGCAAAGTATTTTACAAAGATGGGTGACTTTTATCTACCCCCATTTTACAAATGGGAAGACTGAAGCCTTAGTTCAGTTGTTTAAGTTCTGTGCAAAGCTGGGTATTGAATTGGGTCTCTTGACCCCCACCCGCAATCTGGTGCCCTATTGTCTAGACCACACTTGGGCCTTTTTATGTGGAGCTGCCTCCAGCTATAGCCTGAGTGCTGAAACTTCGGCTCTTGCTTGATTATAGTCTCCTGTATAACATGGTCCTGCCTCAACACCGCAATGAGCAAAATGTTTTGAATTATGTCAAGAAAGAGGCTGCAGCAAGAAACCTCAGGGAGATACTGTGTGACAGGAAAACAACTTGCTATTATCTCCTGTTGCTGCTGCTCCCTTTCCCCTATTGGATCAAGCTTTTCTTCCACTCAGTATTTAGAATGCCGTTGGGTAATTGCATTAGCCTCTGTTATAGCAGAGATAACGTATCTTATAATACAAGAGAGGTTTATACTTAAAATTAGTAGCAGTGCGCAAATAAATGACAAGAGAGACCTGATGCATGCCACCGTGCCCGATCAGAGGGAGTATTTATAAAGGGAGACGTTAGATAAAACGATCATGGTCGGAAGGCTGCTGCCTTTTGTCATGTGACTCCTTTTATTCATCACTCCAACCCCTCTAGAGATACATACCCCATGTGGGTGCCTTCAGACGGCTGCTCCCTTGAGAAACTGCTCTCTGCCCTGTGCATGTGAGACACGTTCCGTGACACACAGCATGTGAGCTGGGAGTGATCTGTTGTGTGATGTCACCACTGAAGAAGAGAACAGTAGAAACTTCTCAAGGCCGTTTCCTCCCAATTCCTAACCCACTCTCATGTGGTAGGCTGAAATTCTATTTGCGTTCTTGTCAGTTTGCATTCCTTCTGTAGACTGGGAAAAGGAACAGCAAGAAAATAGAACAAGTGTGAAAATTCGTTTTGAAAAGGAGGTGGGAGGAAAACAGCCAGATCTGAATGAAGAACTGAGATGGGAGAAAATTTTAAATTAAAAATGTATAATACATACTCTGCATAGAACTCCTGCTAGACAGTTTAGCAGTGTGGGGTGTTTTGTTCTGGGTGGGGAAGGAGTATTTTATTCCATCCATGGTCCATGGAGCAATGGAGAGTCCACCATTTCCTTTAGCTACAAAAACATAGTGTGTGTGCTTCAATTTTAAATTCCATGTAGTTCATGCATCTATAGCACAAATCCAGGAGGGACTTAGCTACCTCCAGGTTGCATAGGAAGTCAGTGCCCAAAGAATAACTCTCTTGGTGCTAGGGAGTGTTAAAAATAAGATAATTAAGTATGCAAATGCACTTAGTAATCAGCAGTAAAGGCCATGTGACTGAATTCATGCTAAAAATGCTAACATTGAGTGATTACCTTCCTGGTATTTATGGATGTTTTCTTTATTTCCAAGTATATTTTTATCAGTTTTCTACAAATAAGTCATTCTTCATATTGCATTTTACATTTTTCAAAAGATAATCCAGGCATTAGCTAGTGAATCCTGAGTGTCCACCTTTGGGTTAGTTAGGCAAATAACACTTGCTCCATTTTTACAAATAATGGCACAGAGTGTAAGTTTAAATAAATACAAACAAATAATTCTTACTCTGTATCTGTAAATGGAAATTGCCAAGTCTCTTGTTTGAGTGCAATAGTCAATGTGTTCTTTAAGCCGTTTTTTCCACACCAATGTGGAGCAACTCCTTTTTTTTTTCTTTTTTTTTGTTGTCAATTGCTTCCTTTTATTGGTATTTTTGCATCGACTCAGTGGGTACTCTGCACACAACAGTTGTGCCCAGCACATCAGATTTTGGATTGTATTCTTCTTTGTGCATTCTCAGCTGTGTTGGGAGCTGATCACGTGTAAAGCTAGCTTCCCTATTGTTAATGCTACTGGATCTCTTTTGTATCAATCTCTACTAGCTATATAATGAGTAGTGTAGTCCAGTGGTAAGGCACCGATAAGAGATGAGCCCTTGGTACTATTCCTGCCTCTTGCCGTTGACTCTGGGGCCATGTCTACACAGCAGCACTGAAGCTTTGCCAGCACTGAGTTCTGTTATTTTAAGATGGGAGCTATATGATGTTACTGAGGGCTTGTTTAAACACAAATGTTGTATTTAACTATGCTGGGATAGTTGAAGTGGTAAATCCTGCAGAGCGTGGCTAGTGTTGTAGCAATATACATGTGTTTGTTGTCATCACTTATTTTACTTCCTATATGGAAATAAGCTGTGCCAGTGTAAAGGTGTCTCTGGTACAACTGCATGTACATTAGGGGTTGCACCAGTATGCCTATGCCTGTGAAAAGTCACACCCCTAGCAGACCGAGTTATAACACTGTAAAAACGGTGCCCAAAACCATGATTTGGCCCATGGCTTGCTCAGAACTGAAGTTTCCAAACTTCGCCCAAATAGTGTGTAAGGAAATCCCAAACCCACTCATTTCTGCTTTCATTCTCAGTGTCTTCTATTACCCAAATGATCAGTTTCATTCCGGTTTGTTACTGCTTTAATTGCCTGGAGTGGGTTTTTAATCAACAATGAGTCTCAATGTAATGGAAAGAGTAATATGAGGAGAGTAGCAATTTGAAAGGGGTAATGAATGGCATGAAACATTTAGATAAAAAAACAGATTTTAAATTATTCAGCTATAATTAGTACTTTTTAGCAACTGCTCTGCAAACTGGCAAAGGATGTTCATTCACATTTTCTTATGGTAGTTAAGTGAATATTCCTATCTCATCATCACTGTCTGTATTTCTTCAAAACATCCTGTTCATTGGTTTAATGTAGTGTGCTAAATAATGCTAATTTGTGTGACTACTGCAGTTGGAATTATTTTTGCTTGAAAGATGAAGTGGAAACAATATTTACAGTCACCCTTTTTTAATAAACTAGCTGGAGTTACCCGGCGTTGCTCGGGAAAGTTGAGATAACTGAGGTGAGGAGCCTGAGGGGAGGGAGGGGGAAGGGAGCCAAGCACCTGCCACCGGCACCCGAGCCCGCCCTCCGCTTCCTTGTCCCTCCACCGGCCTTAGTGAGTGACTGTCCCCACCGCTTCCCCCGGGAAGCCACTTCTCCCCACACTTCCAAGCTCCGTGCAGCCCCAGGGAGAGGCGTTGGTCTCTCATCTCTTCCCTCCCACAGTACAGCCTCTCTCCGAGTTACAAACGAGTTACGGACCAAACACTTGGCTGTAACTCGATCCGTTCATAACTCGGACCCCATTGAGTTACATGCGACTGTGCTGTTTGTAAGCGCGGGTCACGTTCGTAACTCAGGGACCGCCTTTACAACCGCTCCATGGGAGCTTTGGTCGTAAGTGCGAACGGTCGTAACTCGACCGTTCACAACTTGGGGAGCAGCTGTACCTTAAAACCGTCTCCTGGATGAAAGGTTATCCCATGCAAAGTTTGATTGTGGTAGCTCTTATAGTGTCCAAGTTATTAGCCACAAACATACAAACATTCTCCTTTATATATTATAGATACATGCTTTCTAAAAAAAATGTGCTTTAGGGATGAGAATGCACTTAATATATGTGGTTTATTGTGTAGGAAACCTGTAGTCAGGAGGGCCGAGCCACATATGTCTACTTGGTTGCAGCTTCTTGATGAACAAGATGTAAGAAAAGATTGACCTATTTCCTGACCATTTATCAGAAGATCATGAACTGACCTGAATGCAAATTGCTAGACTGGGCCTTGTTTACACTGCAGAGTTTTGTCAGCAAAAGGCAGCTTTGCATTGCAAAATGGTGGAAGTGTACAAACTGCAATACCACTCTTGGCAACAAAATAAAATTATCTTGACCAGAGTTGTTGGTCTTTTTGCACAGAAATCTTATTGACACAAAGTGTAGATGCTGCCATTCATTTTTGATATAACTGGCCTTCCTCAGTATCCCACAATGCCCACTGTGACTGCTCTGTTCGCCGTTTTGAACTTAACTGCCCAGCAGACATGTGCCCCTCACCTTTCACAGCTCTGGGAAGAGCCTGGAGTGCTCACACAGCTGCTGAGGATGCTGCTCCCAGTAGCTGAGGTGGCTGTGGGAGAACTTGGAGCGAGCCACTGAATGGCAGGAAAGCAGAGAGGGCTGCTGCTATGGGGAGAAAAGGAGAGAGAGACTCCTGTGCTGTGCAGAACCAGTGGCTGATGTGTGGGGGCTGTTCCTTCTCCCCCATGATTGGATGTTCAAGCTGCTGTCCCCCAACACACACATTATCTCTATCACAAATACAGTTCTTTCCACACACTAACACTCCGATACTTCCCAACACACAGTTTCTGTCTCTCCATCCCGACACACACTCACTCCCTGTCACGTTTCCCTTCCTCCACATGCTGGTGCTTGGAAATCTAGTAGGATGCCTGTGGAATGATGAGGTTGAGAAACCTGCCTCATGAGACATCGTACCCGGCCCCATACGCATTGCAAACCCTTCCCAAAGCACCATGTGACCAACTGCACAGTAGGATAGCTATCCACAGTGCAGTGCTCTTTAGCTATGTCTACACTCGTGGCTTCTTGAGCGAGAAATATGCAAATGAGGCTAAGCGTGGAATATCACCGAGCCTCATTTGCATACCTAATGAGCCGCCATTTTTGCAGAAGAGGCTCTTGCGCCAGAAGGAGCTGTTTACACTGCCCCTTCTTGCGCAAGAAAACCCCTCTTGTGCAATGCTGCTACGCTGATTATTTTCAGGAATAACGGCATTGCGCAAGAGGGTTTTTCTTGGGCAAGAAGGGGCAATGTAGACAGCTCCTTCTGGAGCAAGAGCCTCTTCTGCAAAAATGGTGGCTCATTAGGTATGCAAATGAGGCTCAGCGATAGTCCACGCTGAGCCTCATTTGCATATTTCTTGCGCAAGAAGCTGCGAGTGTAGACATAGCCTTTGGGTGGATGCAAGAGCTGCTAGTGTGGACACACTCTGTTGACACACAAAGAGCATAGTGTACACACACAACCGGGGTTTAACTCAAGTGCTTTAATTCAAGAGGCATACGTTTTTGTTGACACAACTCTGCCGTGTAGACCAAGCCTTGGTTTGGAGTGTGGAAGCAGGGTCCGTTTTGCTGAGCGCATGGAAGGCGGAGAAACTTTTCATGCACGGTCAAAAATGGTAGGCAGGTTGGCCTGCCTGATCAGGAGTGCTTCAACATGTTTGCAATGTTCTGTAAACCAGTTCAGCAGAGGTACTCAATAGAACTACTCAAAAATCAGAATGTCCTTTAGAAAATGTCAGTATTTGGAACATTTTTTTTCCTGGTTCAAAAACCAGGATAAAATGTTAAAATATTGGGTCCAGTTAATAGCAAAATGTAAATGGTATTGATTTTAACAGGGCCAAGGTTTCTCCCCTAACCTTTTTAGGTGCTTCTTTGACAGGAATAAGAATTGTAACCTTCCTCAATATCAACAGAGCTCCTCATATTCCTGTGAACTGAAATTCACAGAACGTATGGGAAAAATTATGCACATATACACTCTCTTTAATGGATAAATTCATCCTTCCTTGACGTAAGTTCTGGCAACACAATTGAAATCAATGGTACTGTATTGGGAAATGTGGAAGCGAGGCACAGCAGAATTTGGCCTTGGGGCTGGACTTGATGACCTCCTGAGGTCTCTTCCAGCCCTAGGATTCTATGATTTCATGATCATAATAAACACACTGTTTCATCTATTCTTAAAATCGAGCCTGTCTCACTACAGTGGACAAACAACCCCTGTAAAACTTGTTCCAGCTACAGGCCAGCTATGAAGCAGAGGAAAAAATGTCTGTCCGGAATAAAACGCACAGTATCTGCTGGCTTCCTCCTTACGCACTGAAATAATTCTTGTAATGAATTGCACAAGGCTGCAGCCTACCAGCAGAAAGTACCTCTGCAAACACCAGCAGTAGAATGGGAGGTTTTACGGAGGCTGTTGTTTTTATGATATAAATCAAGAGAAAAATCCAGCAAGTCATGGGGCTCTAGGAAGCATAAGACTTTTCATCAGCTTTGCAAACATCCTCCTATATAACTAGAGCTGTCAGCCATACGAACTTATCCTGGGAAATGACAGGAAACTTCTGCTCACTCAGACAAGCCTCGGAGGCACAATCAATATTATTTGGGCTATTCCCAAAACAATTTTTGGTAACAAGGGACAGAAATGCTATCAATGTCTTCCTGAGAGGCAAAAACATGCCCATGCTCATTTAAAAACCATTGCTATGAAGTACTTCCACTGTTACGGCTATGCGGGCAGTTGGCTAGTAATGTAGCAACCCCATCCCTAAGAAATGCTATAAAGATCCCCCCTTGCTGTTCGTAAGGGAGCTGATGTGGAATACAGCTGTAATTAATTCTAGCTGCTCAGCTCTGCTGTAAGTTCTTTGGAAGCAGCATTTGGCAGCCACCCTTCAAGGGTCAGCATTCCATCTGCACAACATTGCAGATGTGTCTAGAAGATGGCACAGCATCTTTGTACAGAGTACGCTAGTCAAAGATAGTAATGTGAGACACTCTAGTGCTTTCTATGGTAGTGTGTTAAGCTGCTACACGAAGAGCATTAGACTCGTCACTGCAAAGTATTGTATCAATTACAGTGATGAAGGCTGGATTTTCACTTTAGAATTAGCCCCAATTGCAGCTGTTGGTGTAACTGCAGCAGTATAAACCCCTGGCATAGGCAAGGAAAACCAACGTTTGCAGTTTACTCAGCAATGGGCTCAACTTTGCTGATGGAAACCTCAGCTTCTTTTCTGTGTACTAAAGTTTGCATAAGTGTAGCTACACCAAAGGCTGCAAGCGAGGTTAATTCTAAAGTAGGCAAGGCTAATGTGCATTGAGAACAGACCAACACAATTCCTTTCATTTCAGTAGGGGGTATAATGATGCAACACAGGTGAACTTGACTCAAAATCAAGTATTTGAAGAGCATAAACACCAAGGTGGGAAAACATGCCTAGAACTGACTGTGCAAATGAGAGATGAGGGTTTTCTGTACAGGGTATTACTATGGTGCAAAGGTGTTTCAGAAAAAGTGAGGAAGAAAGTTATTACAAAACTTCCTTTAAAAAACATGATCTCCTTTAATCCTCTCTGGACTACTCAAATAGCCCATAAGTATCATTCATAGCTCCTTGATAGGTGATCAATACCTGCCCCTTTGATGGTGCCTATAACATTGCTCTGGTTCAGTGCACTGGCTAGTGTAGCTTTCTTCAAATCAATATCTGAAATTTGTATTCCCCTCTCCCTTGCAAATGCCCAAACTTCCAGACTAGAAGCCTGTCTTTCTAAGAGTAGCATGAGGAGAAAAAGGAAGAAGAAAAAAAAAACTAAGCAGAGCACAGCTTGCAAATCAGCTTTCTAATCAGAGTTCTCTGCCGCCTCTCAGCTAATTATCCTTTAAAGGCTTCAGCTGAGGTGGCATTGCTCATGGACAGATCAGGGCAACCAGCCTTGAATTTCTAGTGCACAGCATTGTGTCTGCTTTTCTTCAGAAGAGACTCTGCAATGCTGCTGGGTTATGTGGTAAATAAGGCTATTCAATCCTTTCAAACTCATTTGTATCTCCTCAGTTCAGGGCTTTCTCTGATATTTACTAGATCAGCCCTGCCTGTACAGAGTTGCCAGCTCTCACAAGATTTTATCACAAGCATTGCCATAGGTGGTGTGGTTTCTTAAAGTTCCATTTCCTTCAGTCCTGTGGCAACATGAGCACCTTGGTTTAACTCTTTTAAAAATGAAAGTTTTCTGGCAATCATGGTTGTAGAGAAATGTTGAAAATGTGACACCCTCCCCCTAGAAGTTTGAAACCCAAGTGATGCAAAATTTGTTTTTAAAAAATCCTCATGATTTTTTTTTTTTTTTTTTTTTTTTTTTTTTTTTTTTAAAGTCAAATCTTATCTTTTAAGGGCCTCACTTCTGCTTTTGGAGCGCTTGGCTTTGACCATACTGAACCTGTCAGGCACCCCATTCCATACAAATAGCCTTTTTGGCTCACATACATTCATGTATGTATAGCACCTCACACAATGGGCCCTGGTCATGGTTAAGCCCTCTGGGTGCTATGTTTACACTACTTATAATAAGTAGCAGGGGATATAAATCATTACCTTTATTTCTATTAAATTTGGAGCAGGGAGAAAAAGGATATGGGTCTGTAAAAAGCCAGCTGTTATCACAGAGCTAATTAAACATCTTTTATTACTATGAGCAACTTTCTGAAAACTTTAAACTTATGGGATGCTGTCTTTTGAGCTGTTAGATCATTTGCTTATCTAAGACAACCTAGGATATAAAAAGCTGATATTACTAAATAATATTTTAAAGTGACTGCCAAGGGCTTTGAAGTGTTCTTTGTTGTTCATCTCAGTCTGGTTTAAAAATTTATTGCTGCTGTTGTTTGTTCGACTGCCAATATTGTAAAAATTCTGATTGGAATATAAAACCCAAGCTGAGTATTGTTTCTGGCTCATGCATTGTCTTTAACGAGGAGCTTTTATCTTAGTGATGAGCATGGAATAAAAACCTACATAAAGACCCTGCAATTCTGTTGACAATGAGTCAGAAATGAATTCAGAGTTCTGTAGGGAGTGGGGGGAAAGCTCATTTTTGGTCGCTAGACTTCTGGATATACTTGGGGGAAGATAAGAAAAAGGATTTTTTTTTTAAAGTGAGATTTGTCAGATGACAGCTCTCTTAAGATCCAAAACATAGATCTCTCTTTTGTAGAAATATTGATTGTGAAGCATTCAGACACTTAGTTCAAAACAATTTTCACTGGCAGCAGTCTCAAATGGAACACAAGCAACAAAGAGTTCCCAAAGGACTGTTGGATCAGAGTGAAGAATGCTGGAATTTTTAGAACTAGCAGCTTTAATAAAATCTCTGTTCCAGCCAGCTGTATGCAGAGAACTACCTTAGTCTCCTAAATTATTTGTTTCATGCAAAACCCAGTGTCTGCTGGGATGCTGCTTTTGGGAGTTATCTACTGGTCCTGGTCAGGATCACTGGACAGTGTGTAGCGCCATCATAGGCTCTACTTCCTGGTGATGTCCTACATGATATTTCTTAGCAACGGAAAATGAAATGGGGAAAGGAAGCCAAAGTAGCAGAAGGCTAGTCTGTCAGTATATTTTAGAAATGTGAGTCTGTCTCCATCTGAGTCCAGTTGTTCAAGAACTCCTCCTAAACAGCAAGAGCGTGGACCACCAAATTTGGTAGGCAGCTTCCTCTTATCCTAAATTAAAGCAAGGCCAGGGTTTGGTTGTGCCAGGATAATGGGATTTGCCTGGATTTTGATTGTTTCTCATGAAATGGAAAGGGTGGGGTCTGGTAGGAGGGCGTTATAATATGGAATAACCACAAAGGGGCAACCAGCTCTCCAGCAGGAAGCCACAGGCTGGCAGCAGTACGCACCATGGCCTGCCCTGGGGTGGGTGGGGGGCATACAGTGGCCCCCGCTGCCCTCGGGCCATGCCCAGGGAGTGCTGGCAGGAGGCTTGCATGGGCCCCCTGCCAGGCTGGGCCCAGGCAGTGCTGGCAGGAGGTCCCTGACAAAGCTGGTGACCAGGGTGTGTGCCTCGCCCCTCTCCAGCCAGTACCAGGAAGAAGCCAGCATCCAGGGTGAATGGCCTCTTCCCGCTCTGGGCCAACCTAAGGAGAAGCCAGCAGCCCGAATGTGCAGCCCCACCCCTTCCCTGGGTAAGTCTTCTAGTAAATAATAAAATCTACCCAGCTTTGAAAGGTTCTGAGCATCTCAACTCCCATTGGATCCAGAGGGAGCTGAAAACAGGACGTATCTCACCAAGTTGGGGCCTAAATTCCAACTGAGTGACCTGTGACAGTGTTTGTTGTGAGCTAAATAAGCGATGCAGATAGGAAATGTGACGGTTTGTGGAAAACTTAATGGAAAATAAACCCAGTGTATGGTTCCTGCTTCTTTGCCGCGCCTATCTGAAGAGACCTAAGTTTCTTTTGTTCTGTTACCAGTGGGGCAGACAAGTAGACAGGGGCTGCGTCTAGACTGGCATGATTTTCCGCAAATGCTTTTAACTGAAAAGTTTTTCCGTTAAAAGTATTTGCGGAAAAGAGCGTCTAGATTGGCACGGATGCTTTTGCGCAAAAGCACTTTTGCAGAAAAGCGTCCGTGCCAGTCAGACGCGCTTTGTGCAAGAAAGCCCGATTGCCGCTTTAGCCATTGGGGCTTTTTGCGCAAAACAAATCTCAGCTGTCTACACTGGCCCTTTGCGCAACAGTTTTGCGCAAAAGGGACTTTTTGCCCGAACGGAGCGTCAAAGCTTTTTCCGCAAAAAGCACTGATTTCGTGCATATGAGAACGTCAGTGCTTTTGCGGAAAATCAAGCGGCCAGTGTAGACAGCTGGCAAGTTTTTGCGCAAAAGCGGCTGATTTTGCGCAAAAACTGGCCAGTCTAGACACAGCCAATGTGTCTCAGTTTGAAGGCTGCGTGTAAGAGAGATCGCTTCCTCTTTCCTATCACATCATTTGCTGTGTAATTGGCACATGCCTAATCAAATCTTCCCCCAGAAAGGCCTGTGACTGCCAGAGATAGTAAAGAGTAAAGGTCTATGTACCATTTCCGTTCACTCCTGTCTTCTTTCGTCTGTTGACAGGAATGTGATGCTTGCCTCTCTCTCCCAGTCTAATCTATTACAGGAACTTCCCTGGTGTGCAGACTTTTCAAAGTGTCTCACATGTTAACCTTTGTCTTCCCAAGTTAAAAGTTCAGTTTGGTGACAGGACTAATTATTAGGACTGGCAGGAAAAAAACAGATCTGGGGTGTGGGTGTTTGGTGGTAAAAGAGGAAAAGTCTTGAAATTCGTTGTTCTGAGGCAGTGAAGGAGACCTTTCAAAATGTGCTGCAAAAAACCACAAGCAAATTAACCACTCACAAACTCATACAGTGCAAGGAGTCAAGCAACTATTGGTGTAGTGAGTCCCATAACTAATGAGTACAAAGAGAGGTATGCACACAAAGGGGCAGAGCTAAGGTAGAGTATATGTGTGCATGCATGTAGCCTTCATTTTGGCACACTGATTAGAGTATCTAACAAAGCTGTGTGGAAAAGAGGACTCGGTTGTTTCCTCTGAATGCGATACAGAGACATTTTTGTACTATTCAGTAGTTTCCTTGGTTCTTACTGATTGTGTTGCTTGGAGGCTCGTGAGGTACTTCACCTCCCAGTTAGCAAAGTGTGTGGTGGGTGTGTGTTTTGTGGGAGCTATATATATCGAAACCCAAAACATCTTCGGCCACACTGCACATACACTTTTCGGCAATCACTTGATCCTATTATTGTTTCCCCTTTTTGTGTTTGAAATTTGACTGCAGTATCTACAGAGCGGGGATCAGACTTGTGCCATTTATTTCCTTCTGGCTGCTATAAAATAATAAATAGGGGTTCTTCTTCTAGCCTGCCTCATACACCCGGGTTACCTGTGGATAAATGGCAGCTGCTGTGTCTGACAAAGAGCTACTGGCATAGGACTCTACCTCACATCTTTTGTAGGGAAGACTTATGCAACACATAATGCAATACATTTAGCTTGTCCCAATGAACTTCCTTCCTCAGTTGTCCAGTAGTCCTACAGATTTTGGTAAACTTCTTACTTCTGTTGTACGTACTTTTCTGGTTTGCTATTAGTTTCCATGTCTTTTGCTAGTTGCTCTCCAAATTCTTTTTTGGCCTGCTTAATTATGGTGTTATACTTTCACAAGCTCTGCAAAGTTGCCTTTCTATTTTTCTTAGTAGGGTTTGATTTCCAATTTTTTAAAGAACACCTCTTTTGCTGCTAACCACTTCTTTTACTCTGTTTAACTGTGGTGACATGTTTTGATAATCTTACTATTCTTTTTAATTTGTCGTTATATATTTAATTTGAGCCTCTATTAGGATAGTTTTTAAAAAGTTGCCATGCAGATCGCTGGTCTTTCACTCTTGTTGTTCCTTTTTAATTTCTGTTTAACTGGCTTCCCTCATTTTCGTATATTTCCCATTTCTGACTCTAAATGTAACTGTGGTGGGCTGCTTTGGTATTCTCTCCTCCACCCCCCAAAAAAAGGATATTACATTTAATTTATATTATGGGTGCTGCTACTGAGCAGTTCAGACAATCACCTCTTGGACCAGATCCTGTGCTCCAACTAAATCAAGATTTGCCTCTTCGCTTGTGGGTTCCAGGACTAGTTGATCCAAGAAACACTCATCAATAGTGTCTAGAAATTTTATTTCTGCATCCCATCTTGAAAAGTGATACACACCCAGTGAATATAGGGATAGTGGAAATCCCCCATTATTACTGAGTTTTCTATTTTTATCGCCTCTCTAATCTCTCTGAGCATTTCACCATCACCATCCTGGTCACGTGGTCCATAGTGTTATACTCTTATTAGTATAACTAATATACTCTTATATTAGTTATACTACTAATATATATTCCTACTGCTATACTCTTATTAGTCAGGCATGACATTTTTAGTCAAGCATGACATCCGCATTTAATACCAGGCACTCGAGTTCTCCCATCTTAGTATCTAGAATTCTAGCATTTGTATGCAAGAACTTTTTAAAATGTGTCAATATTTACTTGTCTGCTTTCAAGTGATGTAACTCAATGGGACTCTTTCACTTTTTCTCTTCAGCTCTATCTGCACTTTATCAGCGTCAATATTCTCCTCTTTACTGAGTTATAGAATATGCCCTTTAATAAACCCTGTCCTAAGGACTGTCTGAGTCCAAACCTTGTGCAGTTGTTTTCTCCTAGCCCCTTTAGTTAAAAAACTCCCCTACAACTATTTTAATTTTACACTCCAGCAACTTGCTTCCCTTTTGGTTTAGGTGGAGCCCATCCTGCCTGTACAGTTACCTCCTTTCCCCCAAACACTTCCCCATTCTTATAAACCTAACCTCCTCCTGCCTACACCATCATCTCATCCATACACTGAGACCCTGCAGCTCTAAGTGTCCATGAAACAGGAGGCATTTGCTCCAAGTTACCAAGGGCAACCTGCATGCAGTGTAGTTGTAGCTGTGTTGGTCCCAGGATGTTAGACAGACAAGGGCAGCTGTGCACCCATTATCCATGTGAGCCATTTGGTGATCAAGCTTGCAGAACCTGAGCACAATGACCTTCAATACAGATACATGGAAAGTACTGCAATTAGGAAGGAAATGGCATGAACAAATACGAGATGGGGAGTACTTTGAGGCAGCCATACCGGAGGAAAGGAACTGGGAGGGCCACAGTGCTCGTAAATTGAATGAGTTAACTGTGTGCTGTTCTGAAAATTGCCTGTTACTTCAGAACGTAACTAACTTGTCAGCATTACTTAGTGGCTAGAAGACAGGACTGATCTGTCTATTTTATATGTGTTCATTTTTTTTTGATTGTTTCCCTTTGGCGTATATGGTCATGCCAATTTTCTTCCACAATTTGATCTGAGGAAGTGGGTCTGGCCCACGAAGCTCATTACCTAATAAACCATCTTGTTAGTCTTTAAAGTGCTGCACAGTCCTGTCTTTTGTTTCAGCAGGACTGGCAGTACTACGTCCTGCTTTGGCCGGGACTGTCCCTTTTGTAAGTCCTGACCCAGCTGTCCCAAACTTTTTGGGCAAAGAAGGCATTTGTCACACTGGCTCTTGCCAACTTGATCAGTGGGCACTAGCCAACCGGGCAAATGCCCACCTTGGTCAGAAAAGCGGGATGCGGAGGAATGTATTGGGGGAGATGGGCGATGCCAGCCCCGCTCGGGAGGGAGGCAGGGCTCATGCGAGAGGCAGGCAGGGTTTGGGCGAGCAGCGACATCAGCCCCATGGGCGGGCATTGGGTCAGCAGCAAAAGGCCTCAGGGTTGCCTTACCCAGTGTCCTGGTTTCCCTTTGGGAAATGTGGTGACCCTAAGGATTGGGAGTTGGTATGCTTGAGTTCTCATCCTAGCTCCTCCACAGAGCTGCTGTCTGATATCAGGTGAGTCTCTTAGCATCTCTGCCTCCCCCTCCTCCCCATGGGTTTAATGTCTGCCTGTCTCACAGGGCTGCTTCAAGGCTTGGGTCAGGTTTGTAAAGCACATCAGGGCCTGGTGGTGTCTTGGGCCATCCTCTGGGGGTGGGAGGCTTGCAGAGCCCAGGACGTGGGTGCCAAGTTTCTTCTGCCATAGAGTGGTCTGCCTGGCTCCGCCCTGGACTCATCCCTTTCTACCTCTTCACCTCCCAGTTCCACCCCCCTCATCTGAGCATGCTGCCCCCTTCTTCCCTTCCCCAGAGTCTCCTGATGCCACAAAACATCTGATCCATGGCCGGCAGTAGGCACTGAGAAGGAGGGGAAGACACTGACTGGCAGGACGTGATGGCAGGGGTGAGGCACTGGGGCAAAAGCAGGTTCTGGTAGCAGGACGGCTGGTGGCTGCTCCAGCCCCAGTACACGGGGCTCCCAAAGCTCGGGGCCTGAGGTGGTCGCCCTGACCTGCTGGCTCTGTTTTGGAGTGTTTATACAGAACTGAATGTTCATGGCGAGGCCCAGTGCATATGTCTAATGGGGCTATTTAAAAAGGATCTAGTTGTAGCCCAGCAACTTACTTGGCAGCTGCAGTGGCGGGGAAGGGGGGAGAAATTGTGCGAAGAGAAAGGCTTTGACTGCATTCAGTGATGGCAATCACAAAGTGCTATAAATGGGATTACAGGTAATCAGCCTGTGAAATGAGAGACTTAATTGTGACTCTCTGAAATCCCCCTTCACTCTAAGTGAATTAATTAAAACCTTTTGAAAAGTTCTGTGTTAATAGTACTCTAAATGCATCCTCTCTGATCCACAGAACAAGCAGAAAGCGCAGGGAAAGGTGCACAACCTTATCTACTGTGTCTTCATCTTGATCCAGAGGACTCGCAGGTAAGAGGGTAGCTCAACGTTCCTTCGGTCGTTGACTGTTCTGCCGGGACCCCCAAGAGGCATGCCAAACACTGCACATCAGTGTCTCTTGTGATGTGGACAGTTTTTTCCCTTTAGGAACTGGATTCAGATGTGTAAACTCCCTTCCAGAGTAAAAGGATATTCAGTTGCTATTGAACTGGGATGGTGTGACGTACTGGGGGTGCTGTCCACTCTTGTGGCCCTGAATCCACTCTGCTTTTGAATTCACTGGTTGCTGTGTTGTGCTGGGTGTGATCCCTACTGCTTTATGCTGAGACTCTGTGCGCATCTGTACGTGCAGTGTCCAGCGGGGGAGGGGTCCCTGAAGGGAGGCACGTCGGCAATGGCCCAGCCGGCCTGACACCTCGGCTAGGTGGAGGAATCTGAACAAAGCAAGAGGCGGGGCTGCCTGGGGGCTGAGTGACCAATTGCTGGGAGTGTGCGTTAGGCTGGGGGAAAATGAGAGGAGACTGAGAACAGGAAGTAGCAGAGCGGTAGCCGTGTTAGTCTGAATCTGCAAGAACAATGAGAAGTCCTGTGGCACCTTATAGACTAACAGATTTATTGGCGCAGAAGCTTTCGTGGGCAGAGACCCACTTCGTCAGATGCATGTAGTGGAAATTCCAGAGGCAGGTATAAATATACAGGCATAAGAAAAGAGTTCCAATCAAGAGTAAGGCTAAAGATAACGAGATCAATTCAGTCAGGGAGGATGAGGCCCACTTCTAGCAGCTGATGTGGAGGTGTGAACACCAAGAGAGGAGAAACTGGTTTTGTAGTTAGCTAGCCATTCACAGTCTTTGTTTAATCCTAAAATGATAGTATCAAATTTGCAGATGAATTGTAGCTCTACAGTTTCTCTTTGAAGTCTGTTCTTGAAGTTTTTTTGTTGCAGGATGGCTACTTTTAAATCTGCTACTGTGTGTCCAGGGAGCCTGAAGTGTTCTCCTACAGGTTTTTGTGTATTGCCATTCCTGATATCTGATTTGTGTCTGTTTAGTCTTTTACTTAGGGACTGTCCAGTTTTGCCAATGTAAGTGGCAGAGGGGCATTGCTGGCACATAACTGCATATATTACATTGGTAGATGTGCAGGTGAATGAGCCTGTAATGGTGTGGCTGATGTGGTTAGGTCCTGTGATGGTGTCGTTGCTGTAGATACGCGGGCAGATTTGCCACCAAGGTTTATTGCAGGGATTGGTTCCAGAGTGGGAGTTACTGTGGTGTGGTGTATAGTTGCTGGTGAGAACAGGAAGGGGGCTTAAGGGGCCTGGGTGCCCCTATCCCCGAGAGGAATAAGGCTGTCTGCTCTCGGTGCCTGCGCTAACATCGCTCCTATGCTATGCTGTGTCTCTGAGAACCAGTAAAACCTTCTACTCTACTGGCTGGCTGAGAGTCACATCTGGCTGCGGATGGGGGTGCAGGGTTGGGGGCTCCCCGACACACCATCACAGATGGATCCTAGTAGGAGCCTAGAAGTGGAAGTGTCTGTCCAACTGTTGATCCCACTTCCCCAAAATGTTCAGTACTATGTGTCTGCGGTTTGTTTTTTAGAAAGGCTCCATATCTAATTGGACATCTCACTGTGGGCTGGTTCTCCTTTCAGAGAGGAAATGCAAATATTGTCTTACAGGGCTCTTGCTGCCTTTTGAGAAGCTATAAATAAACCTAAAACACTGCTTCTATTTTCTGCTGGTGCTTAGATTTATACAAAGTAATTCAATTAAATTGTAGCACTTTTTTGAGTACAGGGGCTTCAAATAAAGAAACCTGTACCTCCTTCGCAACCAGTTATCTGGTATCCATTTTCCTTCTCCCTTTCCAAAATATGGTCACCATACTCAGGACATGATCTTGCACTTATCTGAAATGCATGCTGGGATATGACTGGCTGTCCAATGAAAGAAGGACAATCCCTCAAATCGTATAATAGGTGATGTCTCATCTAAGGAACCACCAGGTCTGCTGTAGTTCAGGTTAAAATCAGTTTCTATTTAAAGCTTGACTCTAAGTGTTCTTTAATCCCTCACAGTTACTCAGATTGCCTTGAAATGTGATGCACTTTCAGCAGTAAAACTAGTTCACAAACGAACTAGATAAATTCATGGAGAATGGGTCCTTCAATGGCTGTTAGTCAGGCTGGGCAGGGAGGGTGTCCTTAGCCTGTTTGCCAGGAGCTGGGAATGAATGACAGGGGAGGGATCACTTGATGATTCCCTGTTTTGTTCACTCCCTCTGGAGCACCTGGCATTGGCTACTGATGCAAGGCAGGATATTGAGCTAGATGGACCTTTGGTCTGACCCAGTCTGGCCATTCTTACGTAGTCACAGCTCTCCATGTGCCTAGCTGTGGTCATTTGGCAGCTTTTCACAGCCATTGCAGTGGAGTTGTTTAAGGAAGTTATGGTAGTGCCTTTAAGGGGTGCGGTTTTTGTTTTTTGTTTTTTTTTTAGTAGAAGTGAGTGCACCAGTATAATGTGTTTGCATAAAACGTCTCGACAAGTGGGCTGCTGTCTCTTACTACACTAAACTGCAGTTTCTAAAGACCTGCTTCCATTCTCTAAGAGCTACTTAGGAAATTAGTCATCCTCTGTTTATGAAGTGGCAGAGTCCAGCCTAGTTAATCTACCTGCCAGGACATACCCCCTGTAAACCTAGAATTATTTTGTCTGCCAGGAGAACTCTGTGCAGTATCACTGTAGAGACACATCGTCAGGCACGCTCCTGTAAGTTTCTGCAAGGCTACTCTGAGGGAGGGGAGACCTTCCAGGTGTTTCCTGAACTTTGAACAGACTTTCTAAGGTGGTGGTGTCCAACCAGTTCTGAAGCAGTAGCCACTATAGAGGCTACAGCTATAGCGAACTAGCCATGCTCAACTGGCCAAACAGCCACATGTGACCAGTGGCCAGCATGTTGGACACCTTGGTTCTAAGAGATGCCCCTCAGAGTGCTGTACTCATTTGTGCACTCCAGTAGGGGAGGTGGCTCAGGATAGAAGGACGTGGCTCTTGGCCTGGTGGCTTCTGTCCCGTGTTAATTATTAAAATTACCCGGCTGGCACATTCTCACCATTTATGGAACCTTGGAAGTGTGCCCAGCAATATGTACTCGGGGCATCAGAAGTGGTGCAGCGGGTACGGTGGGCTTCATTATGGCTTTGGAGGAAAATCAAGACCTCTAAGGTAGAGACGAGTAGCCAGGTAGACCTAAGTTGGATCTGGTCTTAATTTAGTCCTAAATTCTGCCTTTGACAAATGCTCTGTTACAGTAGGCAATAATGGATGCTGATAAGCCGCTATCAAAACGGTTCAATGTGTGCTGTAACTGAAAACTGTCATCTGTGCTTTCTTCTGACCCTAACGTAAAGATCCACATTAAGTGTTCGGCTGCAGACTGTACTTTGGAACCACATTTAAATAAAGGAAAGAGCTCTGGTAGAAACACAGTGAAAAGCTAAAGTCCGAGAAGCAGAGTTGAAATCTCTTTTGATATGTTTTTGCTGCTCGGTGCCTGAAGCATTTTCCTAAAGATTCCACTTATCAAAGGTTCCCTTATATAATGGTGTAAGGAATGTCCCCATTTCCTTGCTTCCAGAGGGGCTTCATTCAACCACCACATGTTGTGCATCAGGCTTGTGCTTTGAATGCTCTGGAATCCAAGCTGAGAAAAGCGGAACATCCGATTGGTTCCAGTGATTCTCTTAGCTGGGACACGTGGCAGCTGCTTGCAGTGGCCTGTACAAACCGCGTAGCTTTCCTCCAGCACTGGACAGACACAACGCAAGATAGAACTCTTGCAAATTTATGGGTTTTTAAAAATTTTTTGTGTGAATCCTTAGTAAAGACAGCTGGCTTATATCAGGACCGTAACCAGTTCTCTCTTGCAAGAGGAAGCCTGACACAAAGTGTAGGTTAGTGAACTGCAATACCAAAGACTCCTTTTCCAAAGGGGTTTAGACACATTTTGTTCACCTACTTTATAGTAAAAGCGGCGAGGAGTCCTGTGGCACCTTATACACTAACTGAAGTGTTGGAGCATAAGCTTTCGTGGGCAAAGACCCACTTCGTCAGATGCATGTCATGCATCTGACGAAGTGGGTCTTTGCCCACGAAAGCTTATGCTCCAACACTTCAGTTAGTGTATAAGGTGCCACAGGACTCCTCGCCGCTTTTGCAGATTCAGACTAACACGGCTACCCCTCTGTTACTTTATAGTTGTCCATATTTCCCTAGCTTTCTTCGGAGACAATCATATGGAGGTGTGCCAAGGGACCGGAATGAGATGGTGCAAATGAACCCTCAGCTTGGGAGGTGAGGGTTGGATTGGGGGGTTGAATTGTATCAATCTGTAATCTAGAGAGGAACAGTAGAGCTTGTGCTTCCTGTGGCTGATGTTATCAGGGAGCTGGCTGCTGGCAAGTACGCACAAGGCATCCATGTGCTAAGGGTAGGAGACCCAACTGAGCCAGGCATCAAGATCTGATCCTGGCACCTCAGAGTTGGCAGCATAAATTCCCATAGGATGGGGAACAGCCGGGAGCTGGGCTGATATCTTTAGAAACATCCCTGTCACTTCATTGCTTTTCTGTTGCCGTTAGATCGGCGGCAGAGCTGGGCAAAACAATTCAGCTGAACCTTTTTGGTGGAAAAAATGCAGATTTGGCAACACCAGAATGTTTTGCAAATTCATGTCGGTTTTGCCCCATTGTCTGGTCCATAACGATCATTTAAAATTGAAACCTGATTTTAAAAAAAATTTTTTTTACTCTTTCCAAGCGAAATGTTTGAATTTTTTGGTTTGAAACAACTTTGGTGAGAAATTTCCTTCAACTTTATTTAAAAAAAGAAAGAAAGAAAAGAAGACAGGCTTACAACTCAAACAAAAATATTTCTAGTTGAACAAAATGTTTTAATTCAACCCCAATTTCTTGACTTCAGTGAACACTCTGATAGTTTTCATTGTGGAGTTGACCTGAAATGATTTGATTTTCTTTTTTCAGAATTGCTGGCCAATCGAAAAACCCTTTGTTCAAAACAGCTCTAATAGCTTCCTACCTCCAAAGAACTTCCAGGCCTCTTCTGCTTCAAAAGCCTCTAACACATTGCAGACACCATGGCTAGTAAGTATTCAATATACATCTAGCTTGTTAGCAGTTCTGTTTACAGGGCTCTTGGAGTAGAGGGTTTGCAGGAGGAGAAGGTGAAGACATGGTGGTCTGGGCCAGGAAGGAGGTTCAGAAGAAGACATACTGATGGGTGAAAGGGGGCATTTTAGCTGTACTGCTTAGATAGGCACTAAATTATGCAGGGCCTTGCAAGCAAGAAGAAAGATTCAAATCTGGACCAGCCTGTATTACTGCTGTGGGTTTTAAAACCCAGTGTGAGTCTGAGCTACGCTCCAGCACTTAAAACATCCATGTAGATATTGCAGCGTGGGCTGGAGCTCAGACCCTGAAGCTTAGCCCCCTCCTTAAGCTTCAGAGTCTATGCTCTACCCTATGCCCGAACATCTGAGACACTTGTTTTTTCGCACTGTAGCGCAGCCCCGTGAGTCTGTAGACCCAGGCTTGCTGTAGACCCTATGACTTGCTGCAACAGGTTATAAAATGGAGTGTAACTGCTCTGGTATGGTATGATGGGAGCAGCAGGCAAAGTGTTTCCAGAGGCCAGTGTCTCTGCTTCAAGATTTATGTGCTAACCGACAGAAATCCATGGTGCCCTGGATAGAAATAGTAGCCGAGGCCACGCTTCTCAGGTGTGGTCCTGATCTCCTGACCAGCTGTAGATGGAAAATGGCTTTATGGGGCATAAGCAGCAAGGAATAAAGGACTGTGGCTCGAATCACAAAAGGGGTGCATGCTCAGACACAATGTCCTCACCTTCCGGAATCATTTCTGTCTTGTCTTGCTCACTTGCCTGCAGCTTGAACTTCAGCTAATATGGAAAGAAAATAAACCAGTTTGATACGAGACAGAACTGGTGCTGAGTGGTGTGCACACCAGAGACACTGCAGCCATAGAGACCAAGTTGGTGCCCAAGAGCCAAACTTTACTTCTTAATACTCTGTTCCTTATTTTAATCTTGCCTAGATATAATTGTGATCTAGCCATGAACCCTTCATACTCTGTGCTTCCAGACTGATTGGCTGGTAATGTTGTATAAAAACACAGTACAAAAACGGGTAAGAAATAAGTGCTAGCAAGTTAAGTACAAAAATATTGTGATTTAAGCTAACAGCATTGGTAACTTAAATAACTGAGCACGAACTTGCTGTCAGTTCCACAACTTCCTTTTTATTTCTATAGTCCCCAGAATTCTTAGAAATCATGAAATATTCATCTTTAAAGCAAGGAGGGAAGTCGTTGTTCTTTCTTCAGTAAATATAAAATCGAGTCTTGAACTCGGCGTGCCTCTCCCAACAGAGGACAAACCTTTGTCATGATAGGAACGTAATTGTTTAAAGTATCTGCATTGTTCCAATTAAGTTATACTCTGCTCTCTAATTTCAGCAGTCAAGTGTGGCTGGCACATCAGCATGCATCTTCTAGTGTCCCCAAAGTTAATAGGCTATAATTGCAAGCCTAACACTTCTAGGCCTAATGAAGTGGCAACAATCCGGTGATTATGATTAACTTGATGTTTTCTTAAGTAAATTCAAGTCTTTTGTATTCAAGTAGCTTCCCCCATGCTCAGGGGAACATTCAGTTCATCTCAAGATCTTGGCTGAGAGGTGATGGAGAGTGAAGCATTGTTTTTAAAGTTACAGACTAACACGGCTCCCCCTCTGGGACTTTGTACTGCGGTCATTTTCAAGTTCCTCTGACTTCTCGCTGCCAATGAGAGGTGCCTTAGAAATGTAAATTGCATATCAGCCTTCTAGATGTCCAAGGCAGATGTCCCATTTGCTCTCATGGAGCAGGATGATATAGTGAGTTCTCTCAGAGCCTAAACTAGTGACTAGTGCCCAAGCAGAACTTTGGCTAGTGGGGCCCTACTTTCTTTTGCACCTTCTGTGGTGACATAGTTCTGTGTTTCCTGGGGCGCAGGCGTGACATCCTGTGGCGATCCCTAATTGCCAGGCTGCAGGGCACATTAAAGTGCCAGAGAGCGAGCCCTTCTGTTTCATACACAGCTCGGAATAAATCCCTTAATCTTTATCACTGTGGTGATCAGTCGTTCCTGTCACTGCAGCATTTCATGGTGCTAGAAGTGTGTGTCAGTCAGGACAAATGAAGGACCATTCGTGCCAAAGTAACACCGCCAGGCTATTGGGTTCTAGAAAAACCTGCAGATGGGGCGCAGCTGCAGAAAGGGACCTTCAAGGGAAATGGAGCCCTGTTTAGCACCTGCAGTCTCATCTGAGGCAAGAATTCTCATCGTACACCTGGAAACTGCCTGCAGCAGATATATCGTGATCAGTGGTTTTTGTCAGTGTACCAGCTACCTCTGATAGGAGTGGTTTGCAGAACAAAAAATTGCTTGCTGTTTCCTGTTGCTATGATGTGCCACTCCTGTGCCAATGAAGTAGGAAGTTCAAGTTTGAGGTCAGATGCGAGGCCTCTGTTTTGCCAGCCACCACCCAAACTGTATAAGGCAGCTGGTTGGGTGAGGAGGGGTGGAGCTTGTAGGGTCAGTACTTCATAGAATTGTGGGATCAGCTGCATTCTAGTGTACTTGTGCATTGACGCCCAAGCATGAAGCGGGTCGGGGTGATGGAGGGGAGGGATGTTGAGAATTCTCAGTGATTGTGCAGTCGCATGACCACTTGCCCAACTCCTGCATGGTTAGAAGCACCCTGTGAAAGGGCTGTGTTGTGAAACATGGTGGCAACGCCTCTTCCAGGATAGTGTGACTGGGTTTTAATGTACCAGTCATGGTGATAAGTAGGTGTCATTGCAACCCATTTTACACGATCATGTTTAGAGCCATGCAAATCCGTGACTATCCCCTTTATAGCCACGGATCACTTTTTGCAGATGCAGATGCACATTTTGTATTCGTGCGGGGCTCTCATCCCGTTCTGAATGGATTTAAATGGGGTTAGAGAAGTTGTGTTTCCTGTTCTTGATGCTTTCTGGACTTGGTTCAAACTCTCCATCTGTAGCCTGGGAGCTGTAAACTTTAAGAATTTGTTATGACTAGATGGAATTTTGTCAGCAATGCTTTTAACAAGCTTATCACTGGGGGAGGGGGAATATGTGGTAAATAGTACCGTCCAATTATAAAATCAATTACTGTTATTTCTGTCTGCTCCATCAAAGCTGAAGTTGTATGGTAATTGCTTTTGAGCCTTCTCAACTGCAATTTCCAAGTTGTCTGAGGGAAGATGCTATTGCTATTAGGACTGTGTCCGTGATCTGTTTCGGAGAAACATGAGCCTGCTTAAGCACTCGGAGTGGGCATTATACAAAGTCATGTCAGTGGATCAGTTCAGATCCTCTGGGCTTTTACATACCTGGTTTGACCTCCGCTCGCTATAAAGAACCGTGCTCCAGACCTTGAGAACAGAATTGAGATGTGATCACTTACAGCTGCTGACTGGGGGAATGTGAAAATCAAAGACAAAGGGGTGGTATGTGCACATGACATGTACACCTCTGGTTAGAGTAGAGAGAGAAAGGCTGGGCTGCAGCAAATAAAACCAATGTGATCAACAGTGAAAACCCCATGTTCAGCAGTTTTGCAAGATCATCTGGATGTTCTGGCCGAGATTTCAACTGAGCACAAAATTTGTCATGAATGGGATTTCTCTTCAACAGGTGAAGGCTTTGCCTCCTCAAAAGCTAAGAAAATTCGCCATCTAAACGATCTGGATGAGTTTTCCTGTGCTTCATACTCTTTAAGAAATGCATTCTGAGTTGCTTTTTTCCCCTTGTGTTAAAAGTCGGTTTTTATGCCGTACGATGGTTTGAGTGGCAGTAATCCTAGTGGTAACGTGTCCACTATGATATTAATAAAACCAAAATGTTGCAGAAATCCAATGTGTGAGCAAGGGAGGTGGGGTGGGGGCCCCTCCTTCGTTTCTGCCTTGGGGACCCTGTGAATCTAACGCCGACCCTGGGCTGAGAGCCAACGAAAAGACTGTGTTTCTCTCAGCAAGGGAAGCTGTGTGGAGGGATCTCCTCCAGCAATTCTCCACCTCCTGGAAGGAGCCATGATTGAAAGTTTAAAAAGTCATTTAAAATATCAATTTTTGGATCTTTCTGTCCAGGCCAAGTATTCAAAGGCTTCAGTGTATACCCTAGCATAAGCATGAGTCCGTCCCCAGCAATACCTGTCCAGGGATTTGAGGAGGGTACAGATTATGGTCTAGAAAAGCAGGCTGGCCTCGTAGAGTATGTCTGCACAGCCAAGAAAAACATGTGGCTTGCCCAGACCTGTGACCTTAGATGCATGGAGCTTGGGCTTTTTCATTGCCGTGTCGACTTCTTGGCCTTAGAGCCAGGGCCAGCTGTGGGTTTTTTCTTGCAGAGGAGACGTATGTTATGCCCAACAAAATAGGATTTTCTCTAGATATGGGCCATTCAGTAAATGGCCCCGATGATCTGCTCCTGCATCTGGTTCCATGCACAGGAGGGCTGCCAGGACTGGTTTAGGGAATAAACCACAACAATAATTTCTTGCGCGTCACTGATGTGGCGAATAACATGAGGCCTGAACTTTTCCCCCTACAAGTGGCTTGTGGTTTTGGTGAGTGAGAATATTTTTAAGCATGTTTTTATAAAATGTCTTGCAAGTGTCACTGGATGCTTAGCTATTTAAGCGCTGCAAAATGTGCCCACAAATACCAAATTAGGGCTGGGGAGACCATGTTACATGTTTTACAGGGTCCCCAGTGAGTCCTGGTGGCTGAGCATAGGGGATCACAGAGAGGTTAGCTAAGGCACTTTCTCGAGGGATCCATTAGCAAGCTCATTGATCACTGCTTGCCTCCTATGCCTCTTGAAGAACTGTTGACATTATTGATGTAAAGCCAATAGAGTCGGCTCGACATCACAGGCTTCTGGGTGTGTGGAAAAACAGACGGGGGCCTGTGTGGAATAATTCTCAGCTGCCCCCAGTTGCTATTCCTACTAGGGCAGGTTAGAACCACCCTGAAGCTGTTCAATTTTGAGATTGGGCAAATGGCTTTCCACCCACTCCCCTGCTATGTCCCTTTCCGTGGGTGTTCTGACCTCCGCTCTGCTCAATCTGAGCAGCTGGTCATCTGTATCTAGCCTAAGAGCAGTTTTCTGTCCCCTTGGAGAGGAGAAAAGCAGAAAACTCCATGAAAACTGTTGCGGGAAGCACTTGGATACCAGTAGATGTTTCATAGATAGCCTTGCTTTTCTCATCCGGGCTCTGGAAAAAATGGCCTAGTCTGTATATGTTTGCCCTTGTTCTGTCATCTAAACACTTCAACTCTGAGTCACAAGAAATTCCCTCTCTTCACATCTCAATTTTTCTCTTTAAAACTGCAAGGCATTCTGAGAGGTGTCTGAAATACGTAATTTCGTGTGATATATTTCCCAAGGCAACAGACTACACATGTATCCTGCTCTCACGAGTCAGTTTTATTTTAAAAGCAGTGAAATAGTTTTTGTTTTTCAAGGAAGGAGGTTCGAAATGATCTCTTTATTGATCCTGCACTTACCAGCTTTCTTATATGAAGCATTATAAGGTCATTTGCAATTATGGTTAATCCTTGAGGTTACTAATGGATAGGCTGCTTGTTTGCTTTCAAGGCAACTTTTCATGTTTCTGACACTTCAAAAACATTGCTTCAGACTTTCATCCAGCTGAGTGTGCTAATTGGCGTCAATATCTACCAAGAGTAAGCTACTGTAGGAAGGTGATAATCACTGGGAGATGGTGGCATTCTTTTCCTGAGTTGGTCCTGAACCAACATGAGAGAGGGTGCTAAAGACTCTGTGCGTCGGGAGGCGCAGTCTGTCAGATGAGATGCAAAATCAAGTGTGCCCCTGCATGTCCTAGCATCCTGCTGCTGGCACCTTGTCCTCTCCCCTCTGTCAAGCCATAGGAGATATCTGGATCCTTGCAGGACAGTTTCCCTGTAGAGGAGAAAGTATTGACAAGGAATGCAAGAGTATAATCAAACTGTAACTTGTTTTGTTCACATGCACACTCATTCACTCAGGTCCTGGAACAGGGGTGGTCATAGACAGCATTCAGGACAGTGTCTCCTCCCCCCCTCACCCCCAGCAATCTCAGCTGATGCACAAATACCCAGTTCCTGTGGAGCAAATCTGCCTTAGGAATTGATGGTTGCAGTGTTGTAGCTCTGTTGGTTCCACGATATTGGAGAGGAATGGTATGTAAGGTAATATATTTTATTGAAATAACTTCTGTTAGTGGAAGGTACAAGTTTCTGAGCTACAAGGAGCTCTTCTCCAGGAATGGGGAAGGAAATCAGTTTCTGAGGGCACATCTATGCTACAAAATTAAGCCAATCTAGCTATGTTACTCAGGGATATGAAAAAGTCAGTCCCTTGAGAGCTGACCTAAACTTAGGTGATGGAAGAATTCTTCTTCTGAGAGACGTGGACGTACTACCGTGATGGAAGAATCCCTTCTCTCTGCACTATCTACACTAGAGTGCTACAATGGCATGGCTGCAGCATAAGGAGTTTAAAGTGGGCAGTGACAGGCAGCAGGCTATGAGGTGTGTTACCTCTATAGCTAGGCAGTTATAGGACCGGCTTGGGACAAGGGAGATCCAGGTTTCACCTTAAAAGTTGACCCAAACCAGAATTGTCATTCTCTTGTTAGCATGAATGCTAAGACCATTGAGTTACTGTGACACTTCTTGTAAAAGAAGAGGGGTTGGACTCTGTGTGTGAGACATTCTAACCTCAGAGCATTACACACTGCCTTTTCGGGCTCTTCTGGAGTGAGCGACAGTATTTCTTTGCTTTCTGTCTTTGAACTCTTGCATGGTGCTGCTATTTTACACTTCAGCCACTATCTGATGGCTTGATGCAAGAAAAGTGGGGTACCTGGCTTACAGTTTTGCCAACCCAAGCTCTCAAATTCATGAGTCAGCACCCTAAAAGCCATGAGACTGAAAAAAATGGGGCCCTCTCTTCATATACCTTCTGGAATTTGAGCCCTATGGGCACACTCAAGTCCTATTTTAAAGCTTTCTTCTGCAACCATGTGGCCTAAAATCTTCTTGTGTTTTGAATGGAAGTTGATATTCTTACCTCAATCCCATCCCACCAGAAGCTGGAATTTAGAGAAAAATACCAAATATCTTGGGACTCACTGTGACCTCACAATTAGTCCTGTGGCACCCTAGAGACTAACAAAAATATATACAGAATCATGAACTCTTGTGTGCAAAACCCACTTCTTCAGATGAGCTGGAATGGAAATAACAGGAACCCAGAATTTATAACAGCACACGAGCAGGGATGAAAGGTGTTATTCCTCTCCCACTGCAACACTAATCCCAGTTGCTGCTTTTGGAGCTACAAACTCATTGAAAATTCATTGATTTAATTGGATTAAAGTGTGAGCTCTATGAATCTTGGGCACTAAGTTGTATGATTTAAGAAATAGCCTTTCTAGGGAGGCAACAGAGAAAGGATGCTGAGTTAATAGACACTAACAACTCCATGCCTTCATATCCTGAAAAGGTTAAATGAGACAGGAAGGCTAGTATTAAACTTGTGATGTCGTCGACATAGCTGCCCTAGCTGAGCAAACATGATTGTGGTTGATATTTAGCTGCTGTGCCTTAATCTTAGAATCATAGAATACTAAGACTGGAAGGGACAGTATTACAATGGAAATTTAGCTACTTGGCAACATTAGGGAAACAAATCATCTTAGGAAATGCTTGCTGCTCTAAGGTTTTATTTAGCAATTACAAGGAAGTGGTATTTCAGTCCTGTTTTTTAATACTGTGCATTAGCAGTAATGTAACAGTACAGCTGTCTTAAACTATAGATGGATGAAGTTTACTCTTCTTTGTTCTTTCCAGTGACTTTGAAAAGATTTGATTTCAACAGGGTTATCTTCTCTGTTTCCTGATTGTATGAAGAAACTGCAAAGGGCTTTAAAATAAAATGCTGCTCGTGTATCATCTTATGAATGTTGAGTGTGCCAGTATTAGCTCTTTCTGGCTTAGCTGGACAGTCTTGGGGGATGTGTTCAGGTTTGCATTGGGAGCTCTTCTACCTTAATTGAAAGGGGGGTTGCCTGTGTGGGCCAGAGAGAGGAGTCTCTAACAAAGATGCCCCTTCCCCAACAGTCACTAAAATGAAATAGATATTAACAAAAGCAGCCAATGGGAGCTGTGGAGCCAGCACTTGGGGCAGGAGTGGCACATGGAGCATCCCTGACCATCCCTCTGCCTAGGAACTGAGGGACATGTCGCCCTCGCAGAGACAGGTACGGAGTCTGCTAGTCCAGTGCCAATTGGACTTTTAATGGCCCGGTCAGCGACACTGACTAGAGCCACCAGGGTCCCCTTTTGATAGGTGTTTTGGTTGAAAACAGGACAACTGGTAACCGTATGCATAAGGCTTTCTGACCACCACGTGAGTCTGGGAACTCTAGCCCCATCAGCTTTTCAGTTGGGGTGGCATTTAACTCCTAAATTTAATTAAAGGGAGTGTTTGTAGCACTGAAGACCAAACTGATAAATTTCTTGCTTAACAGAGCTAGGCTTTGATGGTTTTCATGTGCCTTTTAATTAATTTGTATAAGTGCTGAAGAAACAATGCGACAGTTTGTGCCTTTGTAGTTATCTCTCACAGCACAGTTCTATGCAAGAAGGAAGTATGGTGCTTATCAGTAGGATGCATAAATTCACACTGCTTGTATGAATTTAAAGTCTTCCTTTTTCTGAGTGTGCATTTTCATTAATTCTGAGTAGGAGTCATGCTTAAAGCTAATGAGAGAGCATGAAATCCCGGGACAAAAAAAATTTCATACAGCTGTGGTATCCCATATTGCATTAATTTGTTAATGTAGTGAAAGGTAATATTTTGTGAACCTTCGGCAGCTAGAAATTGAAATCTAGGTTGCTATTAAAAGATGTAAGTCAGGCACTCATTAATGGATTTAAAAGTAGCCATTCTTCTACAAAGGAATTTCAAAAACCAACTACAGAGAGAAACTGCAGAATTGGCCTTCATATGCAAATTTGACACTCTTTCTCCTGGCCTGAACAAAGACATGAACTGGATGGGCCATTATATTCAACAACCACTTGACATCAAAAGCTAAGTAGGGGATACTTCCAGCCTACTCAATTAGCCTCATTAGCACCGGCACTACAATTGACAAGTTCCCTCCTTTTTTCTGTTATAAATTATGAGGTTCCCCCATTTTAATGCACTCTGCTCATCTGAGAAAGTGGGTTTTGCCCATGAAAGCTCATCATACTAATATATATATGTTAATCTTTAAGGTGCTACAGGACTACTCCTTTGTTGTTGTTGTTGTTGTTGTTACATAAAACATAGTTTTTCTTCAGGCCAGATCAACATTAAAGGAGAAGGTCAAATTAAGATACACAAGAGTTGACATACCTTAATTTGAGTTTCCCCGTTGTCCCCACAGTGGGATGCTGAAGAGAGCAAACACTCCCTTTGGCTTCCCTTACTCCTCGTAGGAGCAGGTGTATTGGCTGCCACCAAAGGTGCCCTCTGAGTTCAATTTAGCGGGTCTTTACTAGACCCGCTAAATTGAACTCCAGAAGACTGATCCTGGCAGTGTCGATCTTCCCCCAAGGGTAAACATGGCCTTAGTGTTATGTTCACAGCATATACACACAGAATTAGGAAAACACTTATGTTGCAACCTATTAGGAAGAGTATAACACTACTTTCTTTATAAGAATCCAGAAATCTGACACAGCCAATTACAGAGAGAGAGAAAGCAGGCTACTCCCTTAGGCTGAGCTGCAGCTCTCTGCTTATCTTGTTCCAGACCAGCTTTTTTGCAGACAGATTTTTGATGACTTAGGGTATGTCTACACTACACTGTTATTTCGAAATATCTTATTTCAAAATAGTTATTTCAAAATAGCTTATTTCGAAATAACGTGTCTACACTCAAAATACATTTTGAAATAGCGCGTCCACACTGAGTGGATGCTGAATTGCATTTGAGGCCGGCCAAAACCAGGTCCGGCAGGGCATCAGGTCAGGAGTTACTTTGTGTGGCTGCTGCCTGAGGCTATCTGAGGCCTGTGCTTAAAGGGACACCCCCCTCCTGGACAGCCGGTTCTCAGCTTTCCCTGCTTGCTTGCCTACCTCGCTGAGGGACAGCAAAGCATTTTCTCTGCGTGCACTGGTTGCCCTCACTCGGCACACCACAGCACTCTGCAACATGGAGCCAGAGCTGCCCCTGGGCACTCTGGTGCTTCTCTTGGACGCGTTGCTGCGAGCCTGGCTGCACGTTCTGCAGGCTGCCATCGGGGAGGTCCATTGAGGGGCTGTCAGTATCCAGGAGGCCCTGCGGGAGAGCTTCCACCCTGAGGAGCACTAACAGTTTCCCTGGTCCGCCCCACTGGGGGCTTGTGCCTCATTCCTCCCTCATGTCCTTCCACTTACCCCCCCGCACAGTCCCCCTTCCTGATGTAAAATAAAATACACGTTTTCTCATAAACACAAACTGTCTTTAACAAAACTGGAGTGGGGGGGAATGAAACTCTGGTGAGACTGTGGAAAGGAGGCAGGAGAGAGGAGGAGAGAAGGTGGGAGAGGGGAGGGGGAAACCTGGGAGGAGGGAACTGGAAGGGGGAAGCAAGGGGAAGAAGGGGAAGGGGAAGCTCAGGGGTGGGGGGTCTCATTGGACCAACTTGATTTTCATGCGAACCTGCTCCTGGATTCGCATGTGGCCTTTGGTGGCCAGGCTGGCAGCTCTCTTGCCATAGACGGCCGTGTTCCTCCATCTAGTGTGGAGATCATGGACATTGGGGCATCCCCAAACCTGAATAAGGTCCATGATCTCCATCCTGGACCAGGAAGGCGCCCGCCTTCTCTGGGTCCTGGCAGACTCCTGGGAGCTGTCAGACTGCTCCTGGGGAGCAGTGGAGGGCTGACTGCCAGTGGCTTGCTGGCTCATGTTTTGGGGCCACTAGGTGAGGGGCAGTGACTGCTGGCTCTGGGCTGGCAGGCTTGGAGCTGGCACAGGCACTGTGGCCAGAGTCTACCCCTTTAAGGGCTCCGGGAAGGGGGGGAGGAGAGAAGTGTTCTTGGTTGAGGCTGGAGTGGCCACCAGGGCACCCTGGGAAGGCTGGAGGCCCCCTATTTCAAAATAAGTGTCTACACAGCACTTATTTTGAAATAACTATTTTGAATTTGGCGTTATTCCTCATAGAATGAGATTTACCAAATTGGAAATAAGTGCCCTGCTATTTCGAATTTATTTCGAAATTGCAGTTTGGCTGTGTAGACGCTAGGAAAGTTATTTTGAAATAAGGGCTGTTATTTTGAAATAACTTTGCCGTGTAGACATACCCTAAGACCACAGGCTTCCTGACAGAGCCTGCTAGCCTGCAAGCAAGACCAGGAAATGCTTTTACCACTTGATGAAATAGTTTATTATCTTACCACTGTTTTCAGCACATCGCCACTAGGGGTGATTCCCAACTAGTGGTCCTTGAGTTAGCATATTAAAAATGGTAGTGTAGTTGGAGTAGCATGGGCAGTGGTGACTAGTGGTATGCACTAGCAAGGCTGAGCACAAACCTACCTTTAACCCCCCAGGTATGTAACTGGCATGGCCAGTCTGTTCCTCTGCTCCCCACTGCCCATGGTACCCTGGCTACACTATCATCTTTAGCGCATCAGCTCAGTGAAATCTAGTGCGGGTACGTCCAGTGTGAACTGGGAATCACATCCCTAGCTCCAAGTGCCAGTGGAGCCTTAGCTGCTTTTATTGAATTAGGGAAAAGCAGGGACAAATGTCCTTGCTCTGTGATCTGTGCAGGGCCTCCTGTAGCCTTTCCAAGGGCGTGTTAGAAACACTCTCAGCATGGAACTCTTCCTCTATACGTCCCTGGTTCCGCACTGAAAGTTGTTACTGGTTAGGGACTTGGAGGAAGAGTTCTACGCTGAGAGTCCCTGGTTCCACAGTGAAAGTAGTTGCTGGTTAGGGACTTGGAGGAAGAGTTCTGTGGTTCTTCAGAGAAAGTTGTTGCTGCAAAGACTACGTGAAATGAGCTGATGATCTGTTTGGTTCCCAGTGGACAAATACCTACATCACAAAAATCTGTGGCTTCAACTGAGCTCTGGCCTGACCTGGCTGGATGTGAGGCACGCCTGTCCTATCTTACATCCTACACACAGCACATGTGGGGAGTGCTTGGGGGTGTTGTGCTTCAGAAAGGGCTTGGGGCTACTCCTGCAGCACTGCGAGTTATGTCCCTCCCTGTGCTAATGGCACCGTGCCGCCCTACAATTGTAAATAGCTGCTGTGCCAACGGGTGGTCCTCCTGGTCTCGACCAGCCGCTCGGAACTGCCCCATATTCATCAGTTCCCTTCCCCCCCAAGCTGAGATGCTTGACATGCTTACCTCGATAATAGTTTGACTCAGGCTACTATGTTGTTGACAGCCTGACCTAAGCAGAGTGCCCTCTTTGTAGATCAAACAGATCAAATTAAGCAAATCGAAGTCCTTTTTTTTTTTTTTTAACCCTCTTACATGTTTCCTCCAACTAAGATGTACTCCTGCAGCATCCTCCATTATTCAGGACTCTGCCTGCGGAATTTCTAGTCTCCTGCTGAAAACAAGATTAAAAATAATAATCAAAAGCACATGCTTGGTTAGCTCCTCATTCAATAGCCTCCTTTTTTCTTATCCCAGAGCTGCTGCTCACACTGCAGCCTGTCTCTCTTTAGGCTGCTTTTTGACATCTGCATTATGATTTGGGGAATTCTTCCAAGCCAAATTGCTATTCAAGCTGGCAGCACGAAATCACCAAAAAGGAGACTACATATAATATCACCTCCGCAGTCTCATCTTCTGTGCATCACCGTCCGGACCCTCACCCCCAAGCCCGGCCACCAGAATTGGATCAAAGTATTACAGCACCCGGTCAGGGGTATCAGAATGGGGGGCGGGTGATATCAGGGGCCACGCCGTCCACTTTTTACCAGCCATAAGGGAGCATGAGAATGGGTGGGGGAAAAGTGAACAGGGGGTAGGCTCTTGGGAGGAAGGGGCTCAATCATTCCCTGAGAGTTTGGGAAAAACCCTTTGACTTCTTTCCGTTGACTTGGCTATACTGAGTATATAACACAATTACTTACAGGGCTCCTAATGCTCAGATTAGGCACTATGTAATAGGATGTATAGTATAGCTGATTAACAGATAAGCAAAAGCTTATCAGTTAATGCTATAGATTACATTAATTTACCATCCCCCTACCATTGCCAGTACATTTTTAGCGGGCTGGCCATCAGCCTGGCTGAGTCCTGGCTTGCGCCGGGTCCGGGACCTACTCCACTATGGCTCTGCATTTAAAATGTATTAGGTGCCAGGTGGGCAGGCAGCCTGGCTCATTTCCAGCTTGTGCTGGGTCTAGGAGCTCAGAACCCGCTCCCTGGATAGGGGCTGCTGCCACCTTGTATTGTATTAGAGGCAACAGCGCGGAGCGACAGGCAGCTGGTCCACGAGGGGAGCTAGTTTTTAAACTGACTCTCCTCATGGATCAGCTCCTACCTGGCACCCCGTGCTGCTGCCTCTGAGAGACAGCAGCGCGGAGTGGCGGGGGGCTCCTTGGGAGTGGGGCTGGAGCACACTGGCTGCTGGTCCCACCCACGGGGACTAAAGAATAGTTGAGTAACCGATTAGAATTCACGAGGTTAATCGACTATTCAATTAACCGATATTTAACATCTCTACTATGGAAGAGCAAATCCTCAGGGAAAAAGCTGCCCTCTAAGTTTTACACACTCACTCACTCACTCACTCACTCACTCACTCACTCACTCACTCACTCACTCACTCACTCTCTCTCTCTCTCTCTCTCTCAAGGAACACTTATGCTATACAGTTAATGCAACAATCCTGTAAATTGGATATTATGGTGGTGCAGTTGCTCATAATTACTCAGGACATCGTTGTTAGAAGGCCTGTTTCCTATTAAATTACTTTGCTGTAAAAAGCAGCTTGAACTGCCGCTAGACCCGGTTACATGCTGCAAAACGTCCCCTTCAAACAGTTCGTATTAAAACCAAATAAGCTTTCCAGATTGCCTTTGCATTTGTTTTCTATTAATATTTCATCACACTAATTCACGCTGGAAAGTCTTGTACATTTTAAGCAAATTTTGCAGAAGAATCATGAACAGGCAGTTTGGAATAGGTGAGCACAGACAGTAGAGTCTAATAGTGTCACTCTTCCAGGCAGAGAAAAGAAGCCGTTCTAGGAGTCCAATCCAAATTACTTGAATTTTGAATATCCAGGTGTGTGTTTGTTTTTGTTTTTGTTTTTTTGCAAGGAACTGCTTAGGAAACAGCTGCAAGCTAAGACTTATTTGTGCATATGATTCACTGGTTGATTTCGAACGATTGGAGAGGTGAAATTTGCCCAATTCTCTGAAATTATTCATGCCTTGGTTTTTATCAGATATGGGGAATACATGAATTTGGTGCTAGAGGCAGGAATCATCTCTCCATACAGAGTGAAGCATGGGTAGTAATAACTTAAGCTTCTCCACACAATTTCATTAATGTCTCTGAACTAATGACCCGGAGTCAAGCCTTTGCATGACTGAAAGCAGGACAGTCCTTAGAATTTATGGAGCCTTGCACAGTACTATTAAACTGGTGCCCTTTTGCCTGATGACAGCCGGGGGGAAGAGGATTTTTTTGAGAGATGTGATTTTTATAATCTTCAGCAACACACTAATGAAATATTTTAAAAACAAATTAGGTCCTGTAGAGTAACACAGTAAATTCAGAAACTGACAGGGGCTGGCAAATGTCTGTTAAATGGCTTCATTACTACTTGAATGGCTCTTTCACAGGGTCACTGTTCTGCTAAGAGGTCTGGCAGGCTTTTTCAGTTTTAAGTTAACTAGATCCTCTCTGGAGGAAGCAGAGCCACAGAACGGGGTAAGAGGTGGGTGGGTGGACATTAAGGGTACGTCTAGACTACAGGCTTTTGTCGACAGAAGTTTTGTCGACAGATATTGTCGACAAAGCTTCTGTCAACAAAGAGCGTCTGGACTACTGCCAGTTCTGTCAACAAAGCAAGCCGCTTTGTCGACATGACAGTGTAGACACAAAGGACAGTGTAGATGAAATAACGCCTTCTTTCGACAGAACTCTGTCGACAAAAGGCGTTATTCCTCGCAGAATGAGGTTTACAGCCGTTGACAAAAACTGCTGAGTTCTGTCGACGTTATGTTGACAGAACTCAGCAGCAGTGTAGACGCAGGTATAGTTTTGTCGACAAAAGCCCACTTTTGTCGACAAAACCCTGTAGTCTAGACACACCCTAAGACTCAGTGGTGCCCTATGCAATTGGATATTGTGCATGTGGGTAAGGATGGCTCTGACTGAAAGATTATTTCAACCTCCATGTCGTTCATGAAAGATGCCTTTCACAAGTCCGGTGTTACCATGTTTTTAATGTCAAGCTGGAGCAGATTAGTTACTTTCCTGTTATCTTATCCCTCACTTAGTTTTTCCAATGGATTTAGTTACTGAGGAGCTTCAAGAATAAAATGGATCTTGCCTTTGATTATTGCTGTGATTTGCTTCTGATGCAGAATTCCATGAGCATCCACAGGATAAAAGTTCTATAAAAGTTGAAAAGATCCTATTTCACCACTGCTAGTTCGGGGCTGTTCCCTACAATAGATCCTCAGTTGTTTTCATGATAATGGTATGTCATGTGCATGTGGTAGAACTGACTAGTGCAACGGAATGAATGATAGACCCTAATTTGTACGTGAGCTGTTACTGAGTAACTTCTGCACATTATGATGCTGTGTTAGTCTAATAGACTTTGTGATGTAAGCGGTTCAAAAATGCAGATTTGCTCTCCCAGTCAATGCTGTGCACAATCAGTGTGCACCTCACTTCACATGTCCGTGCTTTATGCGTGTGTCACTGCAGTCATACCAGTAGGAAAAAAACTACATGGGCGGACACCAGCAGAATTTGGCATCCCTGCTCTGTGGGCAACAGTGAACAAAATGTCTCGTGAGCTACAGATAGAACCTTGATGGGCCGACTGGCCATTGGGCTGAGTTTGCCCACCACTATTCTAGGACGTTGAGGGGGTGCTACAAGGGTGATCTCCGTCTTGGCTGGTGCTGATGTTTGAGCTCCCATAGCTGAAAGCTTGAGTTTCTGTCACTTGAGCTCCAGAGCCAGGTTTTGTGGCTACGTGGGTTGTCACCGATCCACGTCTCGTGGATCAGCTCCAGAGAGATTGATCACATTCGCTATCCCGGGGATTACACAAAATCTGCCCATAAACTGAGCACCAAAGGAAGTCGGGCCTCTGTTCCACAGCAGCTGCTAATGTTTCCCTTTCTGAAAGGTGAACATGCAAAAGCCAGCTGCTTTATTTAACTTTGTCCCACCTGTGTTGGGACAAATTTTTGCTTTGAGGGTGGAGACAGGAGCAGATAATAACCTGCAATAAACACGTTATTGGTGAGTTTTTCCTTTTTCCTTATAAGCAGAAACTCTGATTAGACTGAGATTTTTTTGTCCTTTGCAAAACTGATGGCTTCTGAAAATTAAGTTTACTCTCATTTGCTGTGCAGAACTTGAGCTGCTTAGTCTGTGATCACAACTCGCATGAACCCCCCTGGAAACCAATTTTAAAATGTACTTTCTCAGAGTATTTAGGTGTGTGTATTTATCTGCAAATATTCATACTATTAGAACTCCGCCATCCAAATATTGGGAGAAGGGTCCACGGCAGAAGTAATTTATTTTAAAAACTTGAACACATAGTGGTGGTGGTGGTTTTTGTGTGTAGTGCTCACTCAGCTGTACTGGAAAACATGCAAGGCTTGCTGGCTTTGACTTTGGGAACTACGTTTTGAGGCAGAAAGTCCAAGCAAATGCAGATTCAATGGGCTGTACCAATAAAACTCCAGTTGAGAAGTTTTGCTGTTGCTCATTTGAAGTGAGGTGGCAGAGTTTGAGGACATCGCTGAGTGTGTCTGCGGAGACAGTGGGAGGTCATGGTACAGGGTGTCACTAACTTTTTATTACCATGTGTGTTTGTGCTGCGAACATTACACACACAAACAACTGTGTTGTGAGTGCTTGAGGCATCTCTGATCATACAAGTTCCATAGTAACTTTGTAGCATCTGACAAAATATAGTTTATTCCCTTTTAGGCCTCTTCTGGCCTGGTCTACACTTGCAAGTTGTACCTGTCTGACTGTGGTTGTTAGGTGTGTGCCTTACTTATTAACTGAGCATTGCAACTCCTGCTGTGGATGCAGTGATTCCTGTTGGAACGAGCCTCAAACTATTTTTAGCATATTCCCCTCTGCAAATGGGAATAAGCAGACCTACACCAATACAAGGGTGCCCCCACTAGCGAGATTAACTATACTGGTACAATTAAAGTGGTAGAAATTTTAAGGATAGAAACGTCCTGTGGCTTCTGTAGCTTTCCCCTTATGAAGCTGTTATTTCACGTTGCAAAGGGAGCAGAGTCAGGGTCCGCCCCTTGAGTTGGCTGCGCAGTTTGGGGACCGTAAAGGGAACGGCTTATTCCTTTTAAAAGTTTTTAGACTTATACACGGAATTTGGCAGGTAGCTCTCTGACTGCCAGAGTGAGGGAACTCCTAGGACTCTCCTTCCAAGCCATTTCCCCTGAATAATAGGGCCTGATGCCCTAGCGCTAATCCTCTTGACTATGAGCTATGTTCTAGTGCCCCCAAGTGGCTCATGGCAAACAATGCCATAGACCTGTGTGGAGCTTGGTACCACCCCCAAGAGCTATGTAGTTAGCGTGTGTGTGTAAAATATACAGAACTTGAGGTGAATACTGTGACTTGTGTGAAATACCAAGAGTTTTGTGGCAGTTTGCATGGTTATGAAATCTAAATATTTCTTATATTGTGGTAGCACCAGGTCCCCATTTATTGACGTCTCTCCCCCAAGACACAGTAATCCTTGCCCTGAAGAGCTTGTAGTCTAGCTATAAGGCAAGGTTGTTCGAGTAAATCGATATGAGGGACAGTTATGAATAATAATAACGAATATACCTTCCACTCCCCTCCATAGCCACTGGTCAGTATTGGACATCAAGGACTTTTTTACATGATTCAATGTAACTTGCTCACTAGTTAGATTAGAATATCGGGGGTTGAAAAGGGCAAACAGGAAAACCAGCAATTTGTATTTTGGAAATCGAAGCCATAAATAAAGCCACACATGACCTATTCCTTCCCCAGCCTGCCTGCTTTTCTGTGAATCAGTCTGCAGACAGGGTTGTTTTCCAATCTAATTATATTCTAGGTTGATGGGAAATTCTGTTGTGACAGATTTGTTTGTTTGTTTTTTCTGGTAATTCTGCTGCAATGGAGTGTAAATCTAGGCAAAGACCGAAAGGAGTCGGATCATAACGCGCATGGAGGATTCGGTTGCTCTCCTCTGTCAGAAGTCACGCTTGGGAGTGCATTAAATTATAAGTGGGGTGGGGGGGGGGAGGAGATTCGGTGTCTATTGCTGCTTTTTTCCCTGAACACTGAAATGAAAAGCAGGCCAAGGGTGCAGTTATATAAACACTTGACTGTGATTTATGCCTGGAGGCAGGATGAGTTCACTCTTTAGCACTGACTGTGGGGAAGGAACCCGTCTCATTTTCTGAGCTGGTGCTCCACCTAGTGGTAACTCCTTAAATCTGACACTGTAGTGGGGAGGCTCCCAACGGTCTAGGTCAAGGTGGGCAATAAAACAACCGCAATTCACCAGGGCTAGCCCCTGGCAGCCGCGGCCCTGTATTTATCTGTGCCACCAGAGGTACTGGTAATCGCAGCTCCCATTGGCCGTGGATCACCATTCCCAGCCAATGGGAGCGGCAAGAAGCGGACCAGACCAGAACACCACTTCCTGCAGATCCCATTGGTTGGGAATGGTGATCCATGGCCAATGGGAACTGCAATTACCTGCACCTCTGCAGGTATGGGCAAATATAGCAGTGGAACCCACCAGGGGCTAACCCTGGCAGACCAACTCTGGCCCACGGGCTGGTATTTGCCCACCCATGGTCTAGGTTATGGTTTCTTAGTGTTACAGTAGGACCTCAGAATTATGAACGCTTTGGGACTGGAGGACTCTGAAATGTTGTCTGCTGCTGCCTGATTGGATACTTCTGGTTCCAAACGAGGTGTGTGGTTGACTGATCAGCTCGTAATTCTGGTGTTTGTGACTCTAGGTTCTACTTTAATGGACTTGAATAAAAAAATTGGGATTCCCTCAAAGTTTAGTTACATTTGGGCCCAAGGTTTTGACTTTGCCCGGTCTCTGCTCCATAAATTATAGTTAAGTAGGGGTTTCCCCTCAACAAGGAATCTGACAGAATTTAAGGCAGGACTAGTCCTATTTGCTGGGGACTTGATTGATTCATCTACCTAAGTGGGAATAAATTCAGAAATAATTGCAGCAGGTAGGAGATAATTTTGTAACCTCACTACCTTTGCTGCTCAGGGATGTGGGGAGGAAACTTCCCTCATGTTGGCTTCACCACTTCACTACAAAAAAAAAAAAAAGTACCTCCCCATGTTCACAAATATCCACATTGAGCTAATTCCCCAGACGTTTTATTTTTTTTATTTGTTTTAATCCCTGAGAGGTACTACATTCAACAAGAAAATCGGGCTGTGCTTGCAGGTCACTTGTTAACCATGTCACCTGCTTTGCTTGGAAGAAATACTCCAAAATAGTTTTTCAAAATAGCACGTCTACACAACATGGAAGCCTGGAAAGGAGTCCGAGGCAGGCTTCCCTAATGTGGATGCGCTACCTCGATTTAGAACCCCAGGAAGCACTGGGGAGTAATTACTTTGAATGGCCTGGGGGAGGTGCTATTTCAAAATAGTAGCAGTGGAGTATCCATGCTACCGCTATTCCAAAATACCTGTTTCAGAAGAGGAGTTATTCCTCATGGAATGAGGTTTACAAACACTGAAATAAGCCGCCCGTTATTTCAAAATAATTTCAAAATAATGGGCTAGCGGTGTAGACGCTCGCATAGTTATTTCGGAAGAACAGACGTTATTCTGAAATAACGTTGCTGTGTAGACGTACCCCGACTGATGCAAGTCTGAATATTGTTTCTCATGTTCTTCTGACCGATACCTTGAGAGCACATGTTGTGGCAAGTCAGTTTTAAATGAAAGAATGGCAGCTGTTTAAAGTTGCTTGTTGTTTTGGGAAGTTGGAGGTAGTCCTGGTGGAGACAGACTACTGTGTGGAATGCAGCTGAGACCGTTAAGTGCACACTGAAATGCAATTTTTTCTATGCTCTGCGGTTTTGCACGGATATTACTATTGCATATGAGTGTGTTTAAAAACAACAGATACACAATAGATTGATCGGAGTAGCCAGAGTTGAACAGCGCTCTCAGCGATAACGGCAAATGAAGAATAATTTAAGATTTTAAAATGTCACGGCTAATGGCATTGGTATGTCAGGTCTCTCTTTGGAACAGCTGCAAACTCCACAATTAGAGGGACACATCGATTTGTTGCGGTTTGGTTGTTTCTGATATTTTAGTTTAAGGTTAAACTAATATCAGGACTTCAACATGGGGAGCCCAGAGCAAGAGAGATTTGCTGGGCTGCTGTGTGGATTACCAGGAGTTCAGAACAGGCCTTGTGCTATGAAATATAGGGAAACTATGTAATACAGGTGGATGGCCAGCAGCCTTTCAAAGGGCTCTAGCTTACCTGTTGGCTGAGTGGTTTCTGGTGGTTAGCTTATGTTGGTACCAAAACACAAATGGAAATAGGAGGAGGAGGAAAATAACAAATGTAACAAAAAATAAATTACATTCCAAAAATTCCTGATGCTCTCGTTTGAAATCTGGTTAGGATGGCCACCTCACTCCATTTTCAATTAATGATGGAATTGTCCCATGGGAATATTTAATTAGAAATGCTTCTAGCGCTCTTGCTGGGATTGTCACTTAACGGGTATCAGATTCAAAAGGGTGGGTGTCTTGCAGCTTGCTCAGGCTCTGAATGTCTTCCCAGTTGCATGTCATACTTGTAGGCTTGGAGTCTGAATCCTTCTGTGGCAATTTTATATTCTCCCCTCTGCCCTCTCTCTCCGTGTGTGTGTGTGTGTGTGTGTGTGTGTGTGTGTCTTTTCTCCTCCACTCCCCATGGGGATTAATGTCCCTGCTGTCTGTTGAGGGACATTCTTTCTCTTTCAGTGCCAGTAAATAACATACACAATTCATTCAAACAGCTCATGAGAAGTGGAAGCAACTAATTAGAACCCCATTCAGAAAGTTGCGTTGTGTGGCTCTGAACTGAATTTTGCTCCTTGCTTCTTTATAGTTACAAAACTTTCATTAACAGGATTGTCTGAAAGTTAATTCAGAGATTGCAATCAAGGCCTCTTTCAAAGCTTATCCTAAATACTTTTCAAAGACCATTACATACAAAGTTGCTCAATATCACAGTTTCAAAACGTGCTGGTGAAGTATTTTTTTTTAAATTTAGTCATCTGTGTCATGTTTTGTTGTATTCTTAATGCCAGTTCATGTAAATAAGAGCAAATTGTGCTTGATTTGTAACATTTTTTTTCTTGCATCTGTATTTTTTCTGAAGTTTTCTCTCCTAAACCTGGGGATTTTGACCTGTCCTAAGGCGGGGATGGCCAAACTTCCTGATCTGAGTTGCATATGATGAACTTTAGAAGTCTGAGAGCTGGGTGAACCTTCCAGGCCCTCAGGGCTTTTGCCCCTTAGAAGGGTGATGGGACTCAGGCTTCAGCCTTGTGGGAGAAGCCTGCTGGCACTTGGGACTTCAGTAAGAGCAGGGCTGGAGCCACAAGCGTTTGTGTAACCAACACACCTAGTGTGGTTTACTGTCCCATGCAGTGGCACCTAGACCACAGCAACAGATAAGAACAAGAGACCTCTACAGCCTAGGCTGGGAGCTAGCTGTAACAGTAGAAGCTCCAATACGAAGCTCCAGAGGTCCCAGGTTCAAATCCGCCTGGTTGCGGTTACACTTGCAGGTGTCTCCTGTAGGGCGGAGTGATGCCCCTAACCACCCTCCCTTCTGGGCAGAAGCCCTGAGCCCCACCATCCCACTGCAGGGCAGAATCCCCAAGCTCCCTCCCCGCAGTCTGCTAAATGGATAGAAGAGGTTATGGGGGGCTCTGCAAGCTGCACTTTAATGGCCACCCCCCGTCATAGCGACTTTAAACAGGCTGTGCTAAATTCTGTGCTGCAGCACCGCTTGTGCAGGCTCAATGGCTCTGATGGCTTTGCAAGCGGGGGTATGTGCCTGGCATTCAGTAATGAGCATTCCATATCTGGGTTACGTGTTACAGTCCTGTCGAGGCCAGGGTAACCGGCCCTCCACGTTAGGGCGAGCGGGGTGCGCGTGGCCCCTTTCAGAATGGGTGAGCAGAACGCTCACACCGCAGCAGGTGCTCTGGTTAGCAATCCCAGCACTGATCCCTAGGCTTGGTGACTGAACGGCCACACCGCGCTTAGACACAGTCCCCCAGCGCAGGGTTCAGACATTCCCGTGGCGTGGGAAGTTCCTGACACTCTGGATTTTGCGTGGGAAGTGCCTGACGCTCCGGACGTGTTTACACCATGAGCAACAAATGGGGGACGGTGTTCATCGGCCACGCGTCACCTTATTGACAAGCCATTTTATTGAAATGTGAGTCATCTTTCACTTCAGTAAAAATACTCCATATGTGGTAAAGCAGTCTCCCTATCGATTCAGTAGTGTCACTTCCTCCAGCAGGTCAAGCCAGCTTCCTGTGCCCTTCACATGCTGGGGGATCTACGCTTCTTCATCCATGTGTTATGTGGAAGCACAAAAGAGAAGTGACAATTAGTCACTTTCACAAGATTTTGTTTGGTCTTTTCGGCTGCCCTGTGCCTGTATGTGATCCGTTTCCGATTCTTATTGGGTGCAGCTCTGCCAGTCCTTGGGCTCCTATCAGTGCAAAGTAATGATGCCCTCCAAGTCAGGGCAAAGTAATGATGTCAGGATTTTCCCCACAAACCTTTGCACACACGCTAGCATGCAGTTGAATGCCTAAGGCCTTCAGAAATGGCCTTTCTAGAAGAGGCTTTTGCTAGAAGAGGAAGCTTCGTAATGTGTACATTTTGCTTTTGCGTACCGTGTCTTGTTTATGAATATGGAAGGATTTAAAAAGCACTCAGGCCTGAATCCTGGAGGTGTCCCAGGCTGCAAATGTATTGTATGGTAAAGGACAAAAGACCAGCACGTACAAGCAAAAAGGATAACACAGAGCCGTCGTGAAGTGTGTGCAGTCAGATCCCCCACATATGGCATCAGATTTCTTTTTATTGGCCCCACTCTAGTCTCATGTATCGGAGATTTAGACAATTTGTTTTAATATGTAATAAAATCACGATTAAAAGTTCAAATTACATCTCTCCGCACGTCCATAGAACTTAGCTCTGAGAGGTGAACATTCTATACCCAGGATTCCAAGCCCCGGCCCCCCGAAAACTCCCTAAGGCCAGGTCTACACTAGACTCGGCAGCTCGGCTTATGATATGCAACTCCAGCTATGTAGAATACATAGCTGGAATTGGCCTACCGTAAGCCAAGCTTGGTGGTGTCCGCACAGTGGGAGGCCATTGGGAGCAAATGCTCCTGTCCGCTTCCCTTACTCCTGGCAAGAGCAAGAGTAACCAGACACCAACGGGGTTGCCCCCTGAATTTGATTTAGTGAGTCTTAAGTAGACTCACTAAATGGCACTAGAAGATCGATCGTGGCAGCCTCAATCTTCTGTGGCGTGAAGGCGTGGCCTGAGGGCAGTAGCTGCCAGGCACAGGCAGAGAAGGATGAAAGCATGTTTTCTGAGAGAGGAAGAGGATCATGGAATAGTATGCAAGAATCAGACCTCTATGCAAGCTACCATGCCCTTGCAGCGTGCTGAGATCCACCGGGTCTGTTGGCTGTTGCACTGAGCGGGGGATGTCTTTGTTCATTTAGGTGCTTGTCAGGACAGTCCCTGAATAACTTTATTGGCCTGGCTACAGAGGCAGACAGCTGGTGAAATTCAAATCTAGTTCTGGATTTTACCCACTTAAAAATGAATACATTGCACACAGTTCCTTGTGTCAGTGTGTCCCCCCAAAAGAGCTATTGATTTGGGAAGAGCCACAGCAAGAACTTAGTTGCTGTTAGCACAAATGAACCTCCTCTCAGGCTAAAATAATTTCTGTAAGTGAGTGCTGACAGTTCTGTAGCTGTGTTGGTCCCAGATATTGCAGGTACGGTGGACGAGGGCTCATCTTTCCTTGGACCCACTTCTGTTGGTGAGCGAGCCCAGTTCTGGCACGGAAGATGATCTCTGTGTAGGTTGAAGGCTTCTCTTTCACCAGTAGAAGTGCAGGTTTACCTTCCTTTCGTGTTGGGGACATCCATGAAGGGCCATAAGGATCCCCTTGCTCTGAGTCCTTTCCTACCCTAATTCCTAGTGTTGCACCTTTTCCTCCTCCTTCAGTTTTAAGAGCTGTGAAAGTTAGACTCCTTTGAACTCTGCTTCTCTTGGATCCACTTTACAAGATGAAGGGCAGGCTAAATTTGTGTCCATGCACCTTCTTTTGCCTTTTTCCTCCCACCTAAGGTTCTTTCCAGAATTACTTAAGTTCATCTTTGAACGTGGCCTTCCTTCGAAAACCAGTGGCTTCAGAGGCAACTGCTGGTGAAGCTGTCTGCAGACCTGTTTGAGAATGATCTCCCATGTCCACCAGGCCCTCCTGACCACTTGCTGCTTCCACTTAAGGGGCAGTACTAGATGCTTACAGCACCCCAGCCGGGAACTGAGGACCTTTCGTGCCTATGGGTTTCTGACCTGGAACAGTGATAGCAATTGAGGGCTGTTACCTTGTAAAGAAAAGGAAGTATGAGTACCGAATAGCTGCTAGAAGCAGGCACCAAAGGGTCCTTACCCTTTTTTTGGCCAGACTTAGCAGAAGCTTCTGTTGGTACATTGCAGATACAGAATAGGTTGCTGTCTAATTCCTTGGCATCTGTGTGTAACCCACACACCTAGTGCGGGTCACTGTCCCATGTAGTGGCACTTAGACCACTTACAGCAAGAGATAAGAACAAGGAAGCTCTACAGCCTAACCTGAGAGCCAGCTGGTTTTATAACTCAAGGGCTATGTCTACACTTGTGGCTTCTTGCGCAAATATGGCCGTTCTTGCGCAAGAATCTGCAGAGCATCCACACTGCCCACCGTCTCTTGCGCAAGAAGATTTACAGTATGGCGTGATAAGAGAGGGCTTCTTGCGCAAGAGCTATGCTCTTTTTTAACAGGTGTAAGCCCTCTTGCACAGGAGCTCTTGCGCAAGAGGGCAGTGTGGATGCTCGGCAGCGATTTCTTGAGCAAGAAAGCCCTATGGCTAAAATGGCCGACAGAGCTTTCTTGCGCAGAGAGCATCCACACTGCCATGGGTGCTCTTGCGCAAAAGCACAGCTCGCACATGGCAGTGTGGACGTTTTCTTGCGCAAGGCTTCTTGCACAAGAACCCTTGCGCAAGATGTTCTTGCACAAGAAACCGCCAGTGTAGACATAGCCAAGCTGTAGAGGCTCCTACAGTAAGCTCCAGAGGTCCTAGGTTCAAATCCACCCAGTAGTGGTTACATGTAGAAACACCAGCGGATAAAAGTCTGAACATTTGGTACTTACTAAAGGGCATGTATAGACTGCCGGCGGCTTTTGAAAGAAGATATGGAAATTTGGTGCGAATTTGCATCTCTTTTTCCGATCCTGTTTTCAGAAGAATTTTTTCAAAAAAAAAAAAAAGCAGTCTAGATGCAGTTCTTCCAAAAAAAAAAAACCACAACCCTTTTCCTAAAGAACCCTTTTTCATAAAAAAAAAGAAGGCATACAGGTTTTTTTCCCCCGAAAGAACCGCATCTAGACTGCTTTTTTTTTTTTTTTTTGAAAAACTCTTCCAAAAACGGGATCGGAAGAAGAGATGCAAATTCATGCCAAATTTGCATATCTTCTTTCGAAAGCTGCGGGCAGTCTAGATGTGCCCAAAGTGAGCTTGAAAGGAGAGCAAGGTTGGGTTAAGCGGCTGAAATGTACTTTAATTCCATTATTAGAGCTAGCGAGCATCTTTTTCTACCTCTGTTCTCCTAAGGTTCATTTCTTGCCTCCCTGCAGCTGGGAACTAGAGTAAACCTCATCGAACAGAGTCAGGAAGGAAGGACCTTGTTATGTTTCTGTTGCTGTGCTGACACTTTCCCTACATATTGCAAAGAGCTTTCTAGGGGCATCTGGTTCTGTTTGCTTCAGTGACTAAACATCATGCAAAAGGCAGAATCATTAATTAACTTTCCTGCTTAAAACTGAAGCCTCTTCCTGTTCCATTCCGAATCCTGAGCAATACCCATGGCTGATGCACCCAATCCAATATTGAGCATGTCTGTAGCTTTGCTTGTGTGTACTATAAACACGAAATCCAACAACTCTGAGTTGTTGGATCTCCTCTTAAAATAAGAGGCAACTGGCTCAGAAGTCATGATTCACTCAAAGCCAGAGACGGGATGAAAACTGGGAGTTTGCAGCTCCCAATCCTGTGTTCAAATCATCCCCTTGTAACTGTTGTACAGAGAAAAGAGGGGAAGCAGCCACTTAGGAATAGCAATTTTTATTGACAGTTTTTACCCCCAAAATACAAACAATAAGTTAAACAAAATAAAATCATTAAATAACCGTGGAGGTTCCAGCCCTCATACAAATATCGTGTCCATAAAACAAAAGCTAGTTAAAAATTAAAATGCACTGCTGTACTATGAAACTTGGGAAAAGAGGTAGCTCCCAAACAGTGACGTAAGACCACGTTCTGGTATTTACACCCATGCAACGTATAATGGGCATGTATGGCAGCAGATTTAAAGATCGATTTTTGAATCCTTAAATCTTGCCATCAGTCATGATAGACATGCTGAGTTGGCAGGATCAGACCAAAATATTCCTGAGAGATGGTTTGGACATCAACTTGGGTCATTTATAATGACTTGCTTTCTGGCAGCTGAGCCCCTAACTAACCTCATTACAATTAAGCGCCCTTCTATCATGGCTCTTTCTGGAGGCACGACTCCCATTTACATTCATGATCATTCAGCATGTCTCGGGAGTACTGGACTCTGCACTAATTGCTTCGCTGCCTTCGTTCAAAGCGGAGCAGTGCCTGCGGGGTTCTGTTTTTCTTTTGTCTAACCAGAGCTGCAGTCAGCCCATGGCAATGCATTGATAAAAGTCCTCTTTCTCGTGCTCACAGCATAGATTGCCTTGTGATTTGTATCCTGACATGCCTCAAAATGTTAAAATAAAACAATTCTTTGTTTAGGTCAAATATTTACAAAATACACCCTTTTAACAAAAAGTTACAATTTAAAACTGTTCACTGGATGGTTGATAAAGCTTGTGTAGGTAGTTGTGAAAGTGACTAATAGTGATTCAGATATAAAGGCAGGAGATAACTTGATACATACAGTATCTCAATTGGAAATACGCATTTCAGTGTTAAATCTTTGAGTCTCCCATGGAATGGCTTTGAGGCACTCCATGCAGTGGCCAGTGGAGATACGGATTACAGATACGTTGAAATGTTGAAAACAAACCACACAGGCTTTTAAAATGAAGCCCCAAGAGAGAAACACTCAACAGATCAACTCCAAACTATTCTGCAGGGTTTCAGTGTACTGCAATTGGATGCTCAGGGGAGTGCTAGACTTCCTGCTTCGGGTCCATGCTTCGAGGACAGGTCACTTCCATTTTGGGAGGCTGCGGCTTTTGAAACTGACTTCTTTCATGTTGGACTCAATCCAAGAAAGGTATTGAGTGACTCTGGTGTAGACGCCGGGCCTGTTTTCTTTAGCACAGCCTTCTCCCCAGCTGACAATCCCATACAGAGACATCCTGCTGTTGTGCTCACAGACCAGCGGTCCTCCGGAGTCTCCCTGACAATGCAAATAAAGATGATCACAGTCTGATCTGCTGTGCACATCCACCCACCGCTGTTCCGACATGAGTGGTCGTGCAGGAGCTCTAGAAGCTGTCCTAGCCCTAAGTCATGAAACAGCATTGCTGTTCTTTCACGAGGTGGGGCCGGGGGAAGGGAGAAAAATTGCAGCTCCTCCATCACCAGCAGAATATTTTCTGTTCACACCTGACTACTGTGGGGTGAACTCCACTGAATAACTGAGTAGTCCTTCAAAAATGATCCACAGTCCCTCTCTGCAAGGCCAGTGGACTTCAGAGATTCCAGGGATGTACCATGAACACAGACCAGGTGGATTATAGTAGAGAAACTGGGTCAGCAAATGGTTTTAAAACAACACATAAACATTCCTACCTTGCACGCATCAGTCTTCCACTGCACATCCCCAGCACAGATCATGTTGTCATTCACCTTCGTTTGGTCATAGTATTCATCCTGGCACAACGACTGTGATATTAAGTTCACATTGGCTGTCTTTAGTGTTTGGGAGTAGTAAATGCCCCCTGCAAGCAAAGAGCTTGGTTAGATTGGCTTTCCTCCCAAATCCTCATGCTGTTTTGGACACTCTTCATGTAGCAGAAGAAGTTAATTTGTCCACGCAAAATATCAATTTTGAAACTGCTACATCTTTGTTATTTACTTTTTAGCAGATGAATAAGGTGCAAAATATATTTTTTCCATTGGAATGTTCTGTTTCTCAAACAGAAATCTTTTCTGAGTCTCAGACCGAAAAGCAGTGCTTGAGAGTTTCTCGTATTGGGGCCAAACCTGCAGTTTTTACTCATGCAGAAGTGCAACCTAACTTCCAACTCTTGTCTGCAGCAGGAATGGAGAACTGGGCATGCTCTGTGTGTCTCATATTAATTGGTGTAGTTTTATCAAAGTGTGAAGTAATTTTGGTGAGAGTTCCTCCTTGAACTGGGGCATGGCAAGGGAAATTGACAGAGAGAGTCAGAGAGGGTCTTGAAATTCAAATTCTCGAAAGGATGTGTGAGGAATTAAAGGAGGAAGACACGCCTGCGTTGTTGGTGTGATGGGGTACATCAAAGCAGCCAGTCTGCATGGCTTATTGACTTGCGTAAAGGTGATTGAGTTTGGTGGGTCTCAGTGGAGCTACCTTGGCTCTCTGTTAAAATTTCTAGAATATGCACAAACAGTGCTGCTCTAGACATCTGCCTCTTCTGCACTGCAGCAAGCTGCAGTTGTTATCAGGTAGATTTTTAAAGGAAGGGAGTTAGAGATGAGCTCCAGCAAGCTGAGGCACTTGAAAATCCTCATCCTTTGCTTTTTATGTGGTCACCTTCTGTATCCTGATTTTAAGATTGATATGCTTCTGTACTAGTACCTATGTTTTGTTCCTCATTCCTATCGAGGCTTAAAAGAAGGATTCTCCCAAGAATAGAAGTGCCCAAGACCAACTAGTGCTAGAGTTGTCAGGGGAGGGATGGAAACCTCTCCTGGCACATGGCAGTAGTGGGGAGAGACCACACACTGTAGGAACAATTGCAACAAGTGAGGGTGTGAAGAAGAAAGCTACTGATTGTTGGGGCAAAGTCAGACTACTCAGCAGGAGTGGGATTCCAAACACGTGAATTAAACTGTTGGAGACAACTCGGCTTTAATACACTATGCTCAGATCACATTGATAGAGCCCTGCCAAGCTGTGGCTATCCGCTTCATATCTATGGGTATCCACATCCATGGGTGTGGATATCCATGGGTGTGGATATCCACAGCTCATTTTGCAGATATGGATGCAGATCCAAAATTTGTAACTAGGACTGTGCAAATTTGCGGATATCTGATCTGTGGATGTCAATGGGGAGATCTGTGGCTCAATTCTGAGGATGCAGATGTGGATACAAATTTTGCACCTGTGTAGGGCTCTACACATTGACTTGTTCTGTTGTTTTCAAAACCAAAAAAAAAAACCCCAAAAAACAAAAAAACCATCCCCAACACCACTCCTCCTTACCTATGCTTCTAATTTGTATTTTAAAATAATTTTTGGTCAATTCTCTCCTCTTCCCCACCCCACCATAGCACAGTGCCTAGCTTTGTATACTGGGCCGACTTGATTTGCCACAATGAAAAGCAGAAGTATAGAAGATTCCCATGTTTGTCCAGTCGCACATGCCCTCATTCTATCAGTATAAGTTTAAGATGATAGTCACTTACAATGGTCTTCTTTCCCGTAGCCAGAAACTTCACACTGGAAGTTGTCTCTCAGCACTAGGTTTTCAGATGGCAAACAGATAGTTTTGACAAAATCAGATTCTACTGCACAGCGTCCAGAAGGAGACTTGATTTTCATGAGAGCTACATAAAAATCAGAATGGTTACAGTTAATATTGTGAAGCAGGAAACTAGTCTATTTAACAATCATTTCCAACCATACATTTCAAACAGGTGTTACAATTCTTCATGCCTGCGGTCACACACTGGGGCCTTATTCTGAGGTCATTGCTTAGAAAGGCTATTATTTTAGTCACACAGATCTTTGCCAAATTGAAACTGACAAGTGTTTGACCCTTTAACTTCATCCACCCGAGTGACAGTGAATGGAAACACAGTGGTGAGTCTTCTTTGGAGTGGAGAAGTGAATCCCCAGGAGTTCCTGTCCACCCAGCAACCTGACTTGAAAGCGGGGGTGGTATCTGCTGTCCCTCTAGCTGAGGATCTGTGGTGGAGGAGAAAGAGGCGCTATGTCCTTGCGCTATAGCACTCAGCCACTGGAGTTTCCCTTCAGATTTAAACATTGGTTGAAACTTCATTTGTTTCCAGCCCAGATTGTGAAAACATGGCCACTCTTTCCTAATAGGTAACTGGAGGAGGGATGGTGGAACTGAGGATAGCTCTTGCAAAACTAGCAAATTTGGTGTTGCAGACAATGGAAAGAGAAACATAAAGTCTTTATTTTGTGGGGCAGAGGAGGGGGATGTGAAATACATTTTTTTCTAAAGTCTGGGAAAATGCCATGTAATGATACTTACAATTTACATTTGTAGTTCACCTCTTAAAAGTTTTACAAATACTGATTTGCTCAAAAGGGCATTCTAACTCCAAACAGACCAAGTTATCAGGAGTCCCTGGCTTCTAGTTTCCCCTATTCCATCTATTAGGCTTGCTTTGTTCTGTCTCAAGGTATGTCTACACTGCAACGTTATTTCGGGACACCAGAGTATCCCAAAATAGCCAGGGCTCGACAAACCGCTGAATCTATTCGCCCGTGGCGAGTAGATTTCAGCCGGTCGCTCCGTGAGCCCCATTCACTGGTGCTTCGCCAAATGACAGCGCCAAATGACAAAAAAAGCTTTTTTTTGAAATAGCATTGAAATAAAATACACAATTTGCGTAGCTCAAATTGCGTATCTTATTTTGAGTTACGGTGTAGTGTAGATGCACCCTCAGTGCATCTGGTGTAGTGTAGATGCACCCTATTTTAGCAGAGTGCATTTCATATGTGCTCAGGATTATATACAGTAAAACCTGTGTTATCCGGCACACCCGGGGATTAGGTTGTGCCGGTTTTCTAAAAATTCCGGGTATCTGGGGACGGGGAGGAGCCATGCAGGACCTACGGGGGGATGGGAGTAGTGTGGGGGCTGGAATGTGGCCTGCTGGGGGCACAAGCCACGTGGGGGCAGGATGCGGCCTGGTGAGGAGGTGGAAGCTGGAGGGGCAGAGATGGGGTGGCCTGCCGAGGGGAGAGCCGCGAAGGGGCTGACCTGCGGGGAGGCCAGAAGATGGGAGGGGGGTGCCGGGCTGCCAGGGTGACCACAAGCCACGGGGGTGCCAGGCTGCCGGGAGCCACGTGGGGGTGACCTGCTGGGAGCCGCAGAGGGCTGACCTGCTGGGGAGGAGGCCAGGAGGCACGGTGGGGTTGGGGGCTGAGCAGCCGTGGGGCTGCCGGGAGCTGCGGGGGGGGCCGGGATGCGGCCTGGCATCAGGCAGCCGGAGCAGTCGTTCGCCCTTCCCCAGGTACGTGCTGCACGCATGTCTGACAGAAGCCGGGGAGAGCATCTGAGGAACGGCGCGGCTTAAAGCGCCAGTTTCCTTTTTTTTTCTTCTTTTAACAAGTTTTTTCCCGGCTCGGAAATTTGCCGGTTTCTAAAGTTTTCTGGCTAGTTAAGTGCCGGATAGCACAGGTTTTAATATATGTGTATTTTGGACACTGCTTACCAATATCATTGTTGTAGGTGCCTGTTTCATCTGAATAGCTCTCGTGAGTGATGATTTTTTCCACCTGAAACGTTTGTTCTCTGTTATCAGTAGCATTCAGCTTGGACTTTCCAAGAACAACTTTGTAGCCTGATGGGTCCTTTCCCCTGGGAAGAAGGCAAATAAAGGAACTATGAAGACAATCAAGTTTCTGAGAGCAAGGACAGGGTTTGGGGTTTTTTTTGTTTTTTTTTTTTAAACGGGTTCATAAGGTGAATAATATTTTAGAGTCCTGTGAACTTCTCTCTTTTTTTTTTTCATTCCCTGTTTCAAACGTCTTGTGCCAACTGCGGCAACTGCTGATGTAGAAAAGTGGAGGCAGGCAACTTTGAAAGTCTAAGCCTAAATGATTTGCTAATGGATATGGGCTCTTGATATTCTTGTTTTTAAAATGAATGGAAAATGGGTGTCCAAATCTATTGTTGATACTTAGATAAATCTCCTTCAGAATGTTAATGTAGCTGGGCTTTCTTGTTTCCAGCTGGCTCTAGAGGTGTTCAGGGCTTTTTGAACAGCATCTCTTCAAGACATTGGCTACCAGGTACAAGATATAGGCTTCTAATGGCTTAAAGAAAAGAACAGTCCTGCTGTGGCTGAGACACCCAGGGGTAGTTTTTAGCCATGGGGCATTGCCCAGAGGGTCAAAGCAAAAACAAAGCAGCAGTAAACAAAGAGATGGTAGTGAGTACATACCCTGTGGAGAAGCAGTGTGCAGCAGTGAGCACCCAGCAAGGGTCAATGAGGCTGCCCCCACAGACGAATAAGTCCTTCTCAGTTCTCCTTGAGTAATAGAAAATGGTGGCTATCCAAGGCTGAGACTCAATAGCCGCAATGTTTCCGCTCACAATCTTAAAATACTTGCTGAAGCTCCTTTGGCCACAGGTGGGTTCTGGGAAAGGAAAGGAAACGCTTGTTGGAGGTGTGGCTCAGGTCAAGTGCACTCATAGTATGGCAAGCGAGTACCCGTGTTCCCTGTAAGCTGAGCTCTTGGACGGCAGCACAGGAGAGACTCAAATGTCACCCAGCTGATTAGCAGAGTGCTCACAGCTGGCAGCATGTGTTTCTACTGGTGGTGTGCATGCAACAAAACTTATTCTGCACATGGATGGGAAAAAAATAGAGGGAACATTGGGGAGTACCAGTCTTGGTGCTGAAACTGGCTTAAATACGGCTATGTCTGTCCAATAAATCTTCAAGAAAATGTGTGGTGATGTCACACCCTGTTATCCTTAAGAGCCAGTACAATTTGAAATGGTGGATATTATGGGTTGATTTCTGCTTGCAGATAATCTGTGGAAGCTAGTGGGGCAACAGAAGTGCAATGGAGAATGCTTTGACCCCCAGTTGTACTAGAAGCCTCCAGTTTGAAATTCATTGTGCACTGTGAAAGGGAGCCGGAAAGCTAAAGAATCCCTCCACCCCTCTGCTTTGCACTGAACATATCTTGCACCACTCGTATGTGGAACTCCAGGGGTTAAAGTTATCTTCAGATATCCAAGTCATTTGTAAGTAAATTCTAACTTACCTGTTTCTCCATGGCACAGCTCTATGTCACAAGCTGTTGTGAAAGTCTGATATCCCCTCTTAATGTAACACCAGGGCTTAGCTTTTCCGTTTGGGTTTCTGAAAAATGAAGGAGATGTGGTTTTTGTCAGCTGTACTTCTAAGTGCTAGTGATGCAGTACAATCTGAAATCCCCCTTAAGAGGGTTATCAGGGAGGATATTTGCAGAAGGAGAAAAGAAAATATGCATAAAATATGCAGCTCATCCATGTTATTTGCTGCACTGGGACTTCTCTAAGGTTCTTGAATGGCCCAAGACAGCAAAGTACCATTTATTTGCATCCAAAAACCATTAATTTCAGTGGAAAAATATGGGTGCTAGGCACCTTGAAGGATCAAACCCAAATTTTAGCAAGCAGCCTTAGAAACTCCCATCACTCCAAGGAACGCTGGGGAATAACCAGCCCTTTCAGCATGAAAGCTGTAGGAATTACCTGCAGTAGTTGTGCTTTCCCAATCCAAGCTGCATGGCATTCTCCATGCCAGCATGGTAAAGCCTCCTACTTAGCGAAGGGGAGTCCCACGACAAGCACTCTTCATTCCTCTCATTCTTTGACACAGTCCCTCTGTAGTCCTGACCATCCTCGGTGTAGCATCGGCTTTCAAAGTCTGAAATAGGAACACAAAGTTGGCAGCATGTTCTGGATTGTTCACAGTATGGCACAGTGGAAAGAAGCCAGGTGGTGACATTCTCGTGGGAAGCAGGGTAAGATTCCTGTCACTGTTCCCTGCTTGCCAACAGACAGGGCGATATGGCATTTCATGGCCGTGTTTGGCACACGCAGGGCTAAGACTGAATGCACTTGTGTTTCAGTGCTCCTGAAAATATACAACAATCATGTCTTGAATCCAATCTGTCACCTTTTATGTAAGGATGTTGGTATATTTCACTATCTAAGACTCCCCATACTTCTGGAGATGAGTGTAAAACCAACCAACTGTAGTTTACAAAATAACAAATTGAATTAAAGAGGTTGTGATCGTCTCAAGTTTAGTTAATGACAGAGTAGAGAATAGAACCCAGAAGACCTGGTTGTCTTTATCTAATATTTGGATATTGCATTAGTAATATTTAGATTATGCATTCATACAAGTTATCAAGAAATATCCATTTGTGTTTCTATCAGCGGTACTTTCATTTTTATTGGCACATAGAAGCGGAGATTAGAAACACCTTAAATTTAGAAAACAGGCATAAGGGGAGGGGTGTGTGTGTAGGGAAGAAGGTGGAATATAGAATGGAATAGGAACCACTTTACTATACCTATTTCACAGTGCTGTCCAGTGTATTCTTTTGGACATAAGCAACGATTAATCCGGGAAAAGAGTTGATAGGAAATGCAGGTTCCTCCATTTAAACAGTTACAATCTGTAAGCAAAAGGTGCCAATAAATTATAAATCTTTCAGTAGAGCCATAAAGTGAAGGATAGTTAACCAAGTTAACCCATGTTTAATATGTAAATATTCCAAAGTATGTAGTATGTGCTATGTGTGATTACTGTATATTGGGTATATTTTGGCCACAAATTATAGACACACAGAAATAGAAATGGCAAATACTTACCCTGGTGTCTTGATTTATATTTGCTTGATAGCTTGTACTGCTGCTGCCAGGTCGCAGCCTAAGTGGGAGAAATACAATTAAAAAAAATTTTAAGTAAACAATTTCTTACAAATTGTTCCTTCATTTTTGTGCTCACTGCTGTCTCTCTCTAGAGCAGCAGTCGGCAGCCTCTGGCCCATGGGCCATGTGTGGCCCATCGGTGTTCTATGTGTGGCCCATGAGACATTTTGTTTACTGTTGTCCAGGGCATGGTTGCCAGATTCTGCTGGTTTCCGTCAATATTGGTTTTTTTCCTACCGGTATTACTAAAGTGATATGCGTGTTATACCAAGGGCATGTGAAGAGAGGTGTGTGTGATTGCACACAACCTTGTGAGCGCCGTGTGCTCCCCAATCAAAGCCCTGCTACGGTTCAGTCAGCACATCCCGCAAATTCTAGCTACAAACCTGCAGTTAGTAAAACTGCCCTATCCTAGGAGACTGTCTTGGTTACCACAATCTTGTGGCCCATTGAGATGAACGAGAGCCACTCATGCGACCCACTCGCTAGCCTAGGTTGCCCATCACTGCGCTAGAGCGCACACAGACAAGCCCTAGCTCTGATCCTTCTTGCATGCCAGCGTCTGGCTTGTGTGCCTGCAACTGACAGCAGAGCTTGGCCATTCAGTGCAGGATGAGCAGGGGATATAGTGAACGGCTATTGCAGTAAAGTAGAATGAAAATAGCCAGCTGCTTGAATGTACGAAATCCACACTTCTTTTTGCAGTTCTGCCTCAGAAACCAAGCTCATATGGCAGTACAGTGAGCGAAGGGAATCCACCTCCTCCCCATCCACCTACACCAGACAGTGGAATAAAAGCACAAGATTCGTCCACTGTTGCAGCCCTTAGTTTTTGGCAACCCTACTGCTGGTGCATCCTTGCTCCATGGTGGTAGTGGACAACAGATCTATACAGCAATAGCTCTGCTTGCCATGTGCACCAGATCCTGCCTTTGCCTGGGCATTAGAACTATACTGCAGGCAGGGGCCTCTGCTCTAAAGCAGAAGCCAGGGTTTGATTCCTAGTACACTGTGTCTTGAAGTGGGCGCAAACACAGAACTTGGCTATAGAAGGCTTCTGTTGCATCCATGTGTATGGACAGCATTGCCTTATGTGATACAAGCCGATAGGAACCAAAATATCCAATGTTAGAGTCAGGGTTTGGGGGGAAGCATGCCAATCAAGCCTAATAGCCTACGTTACATCTCTAATTCCTGGTACTCAGTGCCCTGCAATTGCACTAGAATTAGGAAGAAAAAAAGTCACCGAAAAAGGGCTGGTGTCTGCATATAGCAGGACGCTAACAATAGGCCTGGTTCCGTGGTGTAAGGGGAAGCTCTTATCAAATGGTCAAAAATGGAAATAAACAGGAGCAGTGCTGAGTGGGCGGCCCTGCTTGTTGTGAAACTTACAGATTCAAGGCTTGTGACAAGTGCTCCCAGCGTAAGTGAGATAACGATGAGTAACTTCATGGCGTTGGGTAAGTCGTGATTTGGTTGGTTCCTCTTCTTCTACCTGCAGTATTTCCGCTTCTGAAAATAAAAGAGGAACTTAAAGTGGTGTTATGGCTTGGGATGGGAAGTTACAGTTGGCTGCTTGGATTTCACCAAGAACCACAGAATGCTCAGGGGAAGGAGCAAAAAAATAATTTAGCATGGACTATTTTTCCTTCTTTCCCACGAACTAAAAGAGCTGGTTGTATGAACCCGGCCTCAAACACATTTTAAAGGATGGATTCCCCATTGAGTTATTTTGCTGATGCGCCTTTTAACACCTTTCCTTAAGCTAGAAAGCTTTCCTCTCTTAGACCTCTACCATAGCCATTGGACACAGAAGCTGAGCAAGTCTGTGGAGACCTACTCCTGCACGTGAAGACTTGTGCATTCCTGGGTGAAACATGAGAACCAATCCTACTGTCAGTTAAGGATTTGGTTGCAAACTTCACCTCAAGTCACCTGGCCATGGTCAGTTCAGAAACATTATTTTGCATCCTTCTCAAAGCATTGGTGCAAATTTTAAAACTACCCATCTGTATAAACTCAAAAGAGGGGGCTAGGGATGTGGAGAGCTCTCCCCTTTAATCACCGCTGCAGAACAGAGCTGTTAACACAGAATTCATCGACAATCTTGTTCAGTTGCTGTTCGAGTGTGGCTGTCTATTCTCAATGGGTCTTCGAATCGTTCCTGGCCATATTTACAAAGTGCCCAGCATCCAAAATTGGAGCTGCAGACTCAGAAGAGCGCTGCTCCCATTTCAGTAGCTCATTTGCTATCAGTCAGAGTTGCTGAGCACTCAAGAAAACCTGGCTTTTCATGTAGGTGCCTGTCTAGGATTCCTTTCTAAATCCAGCCTTTTTCTCCACCCTCCCCATTTATTCTTCTTTGGTCCTGCACATGCAGTTGCCAGTGACAGCCAGAGGACTAGTGCATGTGCAGTAAAGGCAGCATAGCATGTTTGTTGTAATCTGCTTATAAGTGATTAGCTAAAAAAACCTAAACTGTTTTACAAAATGTGATGGAGGAAGGGGAAAAAAATTACCGGAGAATGACTGCTTTCACCATTCTAAAGAAAATCAGCACAAGTAAGTGGAATGTTTTCCCTTCTTTCCTGCAATCAGACATTACATGCCCTTGATTAAAAAAAATATCTAAAAGCTAAAAATGTTTAGAGCACCTTCGTTATAAGAAGCACCAGTATCCTACTGCAGAACAGAAATCACCCCTCAGATAGCTAGACTAATGCACATTTCTCAAATCCATTTCAGATTGCAGAAAACATTCGGTTTAAAAACAGCATTTGTCTTGAACCAGCTGAGTGCAAATCTTAACATGTATAAAGGTGTAGCATCAGTCATTAATATTCCAAAATTCATGTTCTAAACTCAGTTCTTTACAACCCCACTTTATTACATCTTGCAGTCTGCATGGATCGATGTTTTAAAGTTGCATTATCTGATGTCTGGAGTGGGAACTAGCAGTTGAAATAACCTTTCAAATGGCTAAAACACACAATGTGTGTCCTGTGGGTTTTAAAAAAGCAGCCGCTCCCTTCCAAGTGGCATGCTGCATGTGTGCTAATAACATGTAATTAGGTTGTAAAGGCATTGAACTTACCACTCCACTGACAATGCTCGCTTGTGACAGCAGCACGTTTAGTCTTGTAGGTCCTTCAGCAATCTGAGCCTTGAGCTCTGTTTCTCTCTGTTCTGCACAGGAAGTGTATCTGTATATAAACCCTTAGCCTGAGAGGTGATTGGTTGGCTCCAAGCATTCCAGCCTGATGACAAGCTACACCAGTTAACTGTTGTCTCAAGCTTTGCACCATTAGGAGAATTTTTGTTTTTAGAAAAGAGGACACTTAACCCTTTGCAAACAAACACCTCTCGGAATGACTCAGGGGGAATTCTAATCTCTTCCTACTGTAGTTACACGGTAAACCATGTATAACCCAACAGTTAAATGCACTCTGCAGTCTGAATTAGCTCTTTGTAGAGTTCCTTAGCTTAATGTGTTGTTAATCACTTACATCAGTATCGAAAAATGGAGTAGAAACGTGGGTGAGGCTTTTGATAAGGGAGGAAATGTATTATTTGTGTTGTAACTGTTGTGGATTTTTATGTAAGTTTATAGAGCACCTTCTATGCTGAAGTGCCTCACGGCTTTACCATCTGTTGGGCACACATGTTGATTAGGGCAGAATTTGCCCCGATATATTGAGAAAATAATTCCCTTTGGGTGAAACACCCACGACTTGGGGATAAAGAGCACATGCTGAACACCAACAGAACCTTTAGAGCAAGGGAATCAGGAATACCTTCTCTAGATGAAATGCAAGGGGTCATTTTGAATGAGCAGAATCTATTATCCCCGCTGCAGTCTGGTTAGAACACAGAGTTTGGGGAGTGGGGGTAAATGGTTATTCTGTTGAAAGTGATTTGCCCATTACTCCGCAGCACTCCCTATTCCTGAGAAACATTCCACGGGATCGTTCTAATAGAGAACCTACCAGCATTGGCCTGCTAAACCCAGGGTTGTGAGTTCAATCCTTGTGGAGGCCATTTAAGGATTTGGGGCAAAAATTCATCAGGGGTGGTACTTGCTCCTGCTGTGAAGGCAGGGGACTGGACTCGATGACCTTTCAAGGTCCCTTCCAGTTCTAGGAGATAGGCAATCTCCAAAGGATTCCAGAGGTTCGCTTTTGTCATGTCTGATGGAATCTGCAAGAATATGGGGTTTTCTTTAGGTGTTACAGTGGTTACTGTGTCAAGGGGGAATGAAATTTAATTACCTTGGAAGCCCAATATTGAGGGTGCGTAAAAAAAACCACCACAACTTTAAGCTGCATTAGACCCACTCACTTTTCTTGCCATCAAGATTTAACGGAATCATTTAAAGAATAGTCCATCTTGGAAATCCAGGACTGACCTACCAACAGTAAAAAATGGGCCAAATTCTTCTTAGACCCAATCCCCATGAAACCTTGTTAGCTTCAACAGGGCTTTTGTAGGGTGTGTAAGTCAGCGATGACCTTGCTCTAGATTTTTAAGGAAACCCAGAAGACTGGTTCACCTGCCGACTTTTAATACACCAGTTGCACAGCGGAGACTAGAGGGAGCCACTTGAAAGGAAGAAATGAAACCTCCATTAAAAGCCCGACAAAATCATTTTTGTCTTCTTCACTATTGCCTTTGAAACACACATCTGACAGACTGCTTCTGATCCCTGCTGCAGACCCTGAGCTAAATGTCGCTGTCGTGATAAATTAATTTTCCTTTCCCTTTTCTGATCATATTGTTAGAAATAGTTCAGAAATGGACTAAATTATGCTGTAGATTTTTTTCTTTCCCCCCTAAAGTCGACTTGTCTGCCACATCTCCTTTCCCTCAGTCAGAGAAAATATGTGGTGGAGTTAAAAAAACGTTCATAATCTCCCTTAATGCAGCAGAATCCCAGCGTCCCAGTAGTTTTGTGCCATGCCGCACTGGCTTGTGTCACATGTTCGCAGGCAGGACGGCGGATGGAGACCTTGGCTAAGGAGATACCTCAAAGAAGCCACTTGGGTGGTGGGAGGTTCTAGCCCATGGTCACTCCATTTGAGACCTACTGGGCAACATTCACCCATAGTAAAGGCTTGGCAAAGCCTTCTGCATCACACCAGCCCCTCGTAACTCTGCCCGACCAAATCCTTGTACTTCAGTGGTTGAATCAATGGTGCTGCTGAATGAGGCTGTGGTGGGAGTAGCTCTGGGCACCCGTTAGGCACTTTGCCATGGGCCAGAGAGCAGAAGCAGGTTGGGTGCATTGTGGCAGTTCTGGCCTTGCTCCCAAGTGCTGATGGACACTCCAAGTGCTGATGCTCCGCTCCCCAGAGGCTGGACTCCAGCGATGGAGAGAGCGTTGGTCCATTACTGCATGGCTTACGTGATGGGGTGGCCTTGCCTGACCTTGATTTTTTCCACTCTGGAAGAGCCTGACCAGCAAGTCTATGGTGGGACGGAAGAATATTTCTAAATTCCGAGTTTAAATCTGAGTTCTCTCGGGGCAGGAGTGAGGGAACGAAAGGCCTGCTGAAGAGATCCCCAAAGAGCTAACTCCATACTGAGCTGATGTGCCCAGGTAGGACTTTGACTAAAGCAGCGATGGGCAGCCTAGAGTAGTGAGTGGGTTGCAAGATTGTCGTAACCAAGACGGTCTCCTGGGACAGGGCAGTTTTGCTCACGGTGCTTGTGTAGCTGGAATTTGCAGTGGGTGTTGATTGCACCGTAGCAGGGCTTTGATTGGACGCAGAGGGAGCGCACGGCTCTCACAGTCAATGCTGTGTGCAATCAGAATGCCCCTCCAGGGCTGGCCCTACCATGAGGCGAACTGAGCAGGCCGTCTCAGGTGCCAGACAGTGAGGGGGGCGCCACTAGGCCCCAGAGAGTAGAAAATTGTGTCTGCTGCTGGTGCATATGTAGGTAGCAGAGCAGTCCCATGAGAGGAGTAGAACAGGAAGAAGACAGAATTGAGACCTTTCAAAGTTTTGGCCCAAGCGAGGGGGCATGGGGGCGTCATTTGAGCTCCCTGCCTCAGGTGCCAAAATGTTGTGGACCGGCCCCACGCCCCTTGCTTCACGTGCCCCTGCTTTACGTGCGAGTTGCTTTAGTAATACCTGTAGGGAAAAAAACAATACCGATGGAAACCAGCAGAATCTGGCAACCCTGCCATGGACAACAGTAAACCAAATGTCACATAGGCCACACATAGATCCCAATGGGCCACAGGTCGCCCATCACGGGACAAAAGTCTGAAGTCATGTGGCTGAAGACGCTACAGTACCATAAGGAGATTGAGATGGGTGACCTGTGAGCAAGTGTTGCTCTCAGTGGGTGTCGGGTGACAGGCTAGCTGGGGGGGGAAGTAAGCCCCAGCCCTGCCCCCTTCCACCTGAGGTCCCGCTCACTCCCAGCCCGATCTTTCTGGGCCATGTGGAGAGCTGCGGCTGCCGTGCTGCTGCCCCGTCCCGGCTCCGCGTGGCAGCCAAGGGAAGCCAGGCTGTGTGCCCTGGCCCCATCCTTCCCCGGCAGCCGGGCAGAGCCGGACTGCCGCGCTGCAGCTCATAGCAGCCCGGCTGGCTGGGAGCAGAGCTGGGCTGCCTTCCCTGGTGGCCAGACGGAGCCAGGCTGCTGCGCCATAGCCCCAGCCTTAGGCAGTCAGGCATTTGGCAGTTTTGGGAAGGCTGTGCCTTCCCTTGCCTGCATGTCTGACCACCCATGCCCTCTGGCCTGCTGCCTCCCATATGGCATTCTCTTGTTCGCTGTCCGTGCTACGTGGCTGAGTGTACACGAGTGTGGGCTTGTTTCTCTTACAACATGGTACTGGGGGAGATTGTAAACACACTAGTGCTCCTTTTGCTTTCATTTCCCTGTGCAGGAGCCAGGGAATTGTTTGTTCAGGCTGTTCTTTTTCACAAGTGATGGCCAGTTATAAAATGCTTCCACGTACTCTTGTTCTTGTGGCCTCTATTTAAAACCCAATAGATAAAATTCCCAAATAGTCAGTCAAATCAGTCATTTAAGCATGATCTTAAAAAAAAACAAACCCAAAAACTTTCTCTGGAAATGCAATTCTGGCCTGATACGTGCCTCTTAAAAACAGTGTCTTTAAGTTCCATGTTTAGCATCTCAGGCTCTGATTCAGCAAGGAACTTTGGAACACGTGTGACATGAATAAGACTTAACTCCTTAAAGTGAATATCCTTCAAGTACATTTAGACTCTTGGCTGCAGTTGCAGGACCAGGGTTTGGTATTTGCGCTGTTAGGGTCTGATTCTGATTTCTCTAACTCTGACTTTATGATGGTGTAGCTGTCGATTTAGTGTTACAGCTTATGCTTTTCACTTGGTATAGTTAAGAGCAGAATCTGTCCCACAACCAGTAAAATGTTTGTGGTTTGGGACAAACTCAAACTCAACATGAAATAGTAAAGTCAAAATGGGTTTTTCCCTGCTTATGGCCCATAGAAATTCTATATGCTGTCCATCAACTCTCTATAAAACTCCACTGTCTTCTACACAGTGACATTGTTTTTGTCAATGAATTAAGTTGCTCTGATGCAGTACACACAAATACAGGTTTCCTGAACCTGTTCTGGTTTTGCAGTAGAACCACACTTTAAAAGTAACTGGTGTTTGGGATGTGCTAAAATACAGTGGCATAGATGTCAAGATACTTGGTTGTAGTCTTAGTGGTACATTTGTAAATTAATTTGTTATTCCCGACAGTGTTTTAGAATATTCTAGCCAGACGTTCACACGCTTTGGCACCTTTCCAGTTAATCACTTTATTTTCTCCCTTTATCAGTTAAATATATTTTTCAAATCACTTCCCTTCTGGCTCTTACTAGAAGGACAATTTAAGTTTCAACAGACCGGTAAAGTCTGCAACACTCCATAGGGGGATCTTTTAAACAAACATATGTGATGTTGCTTTTTTGCTTCTGTACTCCAACTACAGCTCGTCTGCAGACGGTCAGGAATTTCCAAATATGTTGATTTTTAAGTAAACGTGAATCATAAAAACTCTCATGCTTTAATGACTCCGTCAGTTGGTTCTGGTGTTAATTAAGGAGTTAAAGATGATCTCATTTCCTTTAGGTATAATTCTGCAGCTCAGATTTCTTTTTCCCCTTTTTTTTAACACACTGTGTCTTCCTGTTCTGCACTTAGCCTGCTTGGAGCTGTTGCAATGATTTTTGTTACTCTTGTCGGTTAAAGTAGCAGAGTTCATCCACTGTGGGTCCCTGCTCGCTCTTGGGATGCTGGCTGAGGCTGCATGTTTCTCCATGAATAGCTGTAATAGTCTGCTTTTTTATCCCTGAACAAACTCCAGTGTAATCAGTCTTAAAAACTCTCTTCACTGGAATCCAGAAAGCAACGACTGTTTGCTCAGCTATTCTATCTCTGTGCCCAGATAGGGACAGGGCTTGAAAAATCAAAACAACATAATCCTGCTAGAATACAGTGTTGTTAGATACTTCAGCTGGGATTTTTAAAGGGACTGAAAGAGTTAGCAGCCTCCATTGGAACAACGGGGGTGCCTATCTTCCTTGGGACCCCTTGGAAAATAAATCCCAGCCATCACTCCTAGCTTATTCATTCAGCTTTGGAATGTGGGTCTATAAAGTGGGCTTCTCAGATGCGTTTTTTCCTCCTTGTTTTTCAGTCTGGTGTTGCTGTGTGCTCTCTCCCTGCTTCCTGTTAGGCACCAGAAGTGGCTGCATTGGTTGGTCATAATACGGGTGTGCAGTATGTCTACCTGTCACCTATGGTGCATGGATTGTGACTTATAACCACAGAGGATTCAGTCTGTATACACCTCCCACCCCTGCTGGGGTCTGTTGGGTTTGCTCAGATTACTAAAAGTGTGCAGAGCTGGGGTGCTCGTCTGTCCCTTGTTTCTGTGCACACTAACGTGCTGTGATTAGTCAGCTGACGTTTCAAGTCTGGATTGGTCTAAGGTGTAGATGTTGAAGCCAGCTATGAAGCACCCCAGAACACGTGCTCGTGTGTAGCTGTGGGCCCATCTCTAACTTAAGGTCAGCTAGCCTGTTGGGGGCACGAACCTCATTTTGACAAGTATCCGAGGGGGAGCCTCGTGGTCTTTGCAGATGCAGACTAACACGGAGTCCAGTGGCACTTTAAAGACTAGCTGGTGTATTTGGGCATAAGCATTTTGACATTGCTGAGGCCAAAAGGCGAGCAAGACAAGCAGAAACATACAGAGAGTCTTTGAGTGAGTCAGCTGACTGTGAGCTCTGAAGGCAGGAGTTTTTCATGGGGCTCCTGTGTTCCCAGACCCTATACGGCTCTGAAAAAGCACTTGGAAACGTGCAGGAGTTTCACAGAAAGAGCTGACAGAGGGTGCTGTGCAGGCCAAGTTTCCGCCAGTCAGAAAGCTGTAACCTGCCCTGAAAAGGACAAATTGTGTCAGAGCCTGATGCCGAATTGCTGCTCCATACCCCTTCTCCCCAGTTCTGGATGCTGGGGCATCTCCATTCTGAGACCACTGCCGCAGGAGCAAGAGCGATTCAGTGAAAGCCCAGCAGCAAGCAAACCTCCCAGGGTGAGATCTATATGGCAAGTCCTCGTGGTAATATAAATGGGGGGGCAGCCAGCTGCCCCTGCTATTACCACGGGGCAGTGTTCTCTCAAAGGGAGGCTCCCAAGGGAAGCGATTAGACTCCATTCTGCCCTGCTTGCCCATGCCGCACATCCTCACGCAGCAGAGGGCCACAAATGCCTCCGCTAACCTAGGCCTCTGAGGGAAATTGCTGAACTTGTGGACTGCCTAGCAAACCGCACTAACACCACAGCCGGTGTCCTCGTGAAGAGGCAGCTTCACAAGCAGGAATAGTCCCTGCCATTGCTAGAGACGTATCCTCGCTCAGAAGTCTAGTGGGGAGGAAAGAGTGTGTTCGTTCGCATTCACACCTCCCAGGAGCGGCCCAAGGCTGGCTGTGGCACCTGGCGCCCCAGGCGGAAGGCGTGATCGGCGACCCCACCTGCACGGCCATCAATGGCCATGACATAATCATGGGCCGCCCTGTCACCTCCGTACTCTCAGGTGGAATTCAGAGTTGTAACAGCAGCCTCCAGGGGAGACTTGCCTGCCCTGAGAGCAGGACTTGGTGTGTGTCAATTCTTCCCAGCAGCTGCAGGCTGGGACTGGATTTGTATCCCTGATTTATAAAGGATTATTAGGCTTGTAAGTCAATCAAATGTTTTACAAAAGGGCTCCAAGCCAAACTGCTACAGCAGTAATAAATATCTAGCCACTGTCTGTGGAAAAACATGTATTTATTATTTATACTGCTATAGTGTGTGGGGGCCTTAGCCATGGACCAGGACTGCATGGTGCTGGGAAATGTACAAACTCTGAAGACCGAGACAGTTCCTGCCCCCAAAGAGCTTGAAACCGAATCGTAAGGTGAGACAACAGTTGATCCAGTACAGCTGATGGGAGTTTTTCCAAGGAAACGGTGAGATGCTATTGGTCAGCATGATTGACGGTTGTCTCACCAGATCAGTCCCCTAAACATTGACAAGACTAGTTGGCAGGCATCACAGAATAAGCTTGTTTTGAAGAAGGATACAGAGGCAGCTGTCGGCATTGGTATTTTCTCCCAGGGTTGGTGGTTGCATGGAAGAAAGCACAGAGGGGCTTTTCTTATGTTCTGCTTCTGCCAGGTGCAGTTAGAAGCACAAGGGCAGATTCAATTGTCCGGTGGTAGCTTCTGAAAACTTAAAAAATGACACCAACTCAAGCCCCAATCCAGAAACCGGGTGCTTTTGATGAGCACTATTTCCATGCACAAGCTCTGTGCCCATTGTACAACAAAGAAAACTTTATTATGGTGGGGGGGGAAGGGCACAGAATAAAATCAGGACAGCCAGAAATAGTTAATGAATATAAACTGATATTGAGAATTAGGTACGGCTCTCTCCTTCTCATCCCAAGAGACAGTCATAGCAATATTTGTAAACTCAGTCCTTTGCTTGCAGTTACAGGAAGCAATTTAATAAAGTGTTTGTTGCAACAGAGAAGGGGGAACCAGGGGGAAGATACATAGAGACACCTAACATGGTCAAAGCAATAGGCTAGGAACATGATCGTAGCAGCAGCATTCTGAGTTGATATAAACAGGGCAAGGTGCTTACTCTCTCTGCGCATCACTATCTTCCTCTGTCAAACGGCAACAATGAACTAACCCCCCCCCCTTGGGAAGTTCTTTGAGTATTGAACTCTATGAAAGTAGTGAATTATTATGGTACTCTTACATAGCCCCTGCAGTGACTTCAAAGGGATGTATTGGAGACTGTTTTCTAGAGAAGTCAGTATCTGTAAAAAAAAAAAAAAAAAAAAAAAAAAAAATGTTTTTATATCTGGAACATAGATGAGTTGAATGTAGGGCTGTTGATAAATCACAATTCATGCAATTAACTCAAATAAATCACAGTTCAGTTTTAATAGCACTGTTAAACAATAGACTGTCAAATGAAATTTATGTCTTTCTACATTTTTTATTGCTGTAGTGCAATCTTTTTATTATGAAAGTGCTATATACCACTGTAGATTTTTTTTAGTTACATAGCTTCACTCACAAATAAAACTCTGTAAAACTTTAACACCTACAAGTCCACTCAGTCCTTCTTGTTCTGCCAATTGCTCAGACAAACAAGTTTGTTTACATTTATGGGAGATAATGCTGCCTACTTCTTATTTACAATGTCACCTGAAAGTGGAAACAGGCTTTCACATGCCACTTTTGTAGTTGGTGTTGGTATTTACATGCCATATGTGCTAAAAATTCCTACACCCCTCCATGTGTCGGCCACTATCAAGAGGACATACTTCCATGCTGATGACGTTCATTCCCTCTGGGGCACCTGGCATTGGCCACTGTCGGAAGACAGGATACTGGGCTAGATGGACCTTTGGTCTGATCCTTTATGGCCCTTCCTATATGCCGTATGTTAAAAATAATGTGTTAATTACATTTATCACTGAACTCCTCGGGGGAAAATTGTATGTCCCCTCTTCTGTGTTTTACCTGCGTTCTGTCATATTTCATGTTACAGCAATCTCCAATGATTACCCAGAACGTGTTTGTTTTAAGAACCCTTTCACTGCAGAACTAGCAAAATGAAAGACGGTATTAACGTGAGATTTCCAAAGACAGCTACAGCACCCCACCGAAGTTTTAAGAATCTGAAGTGCCCTCCATAATCTGAGTGGGATGAGGCATAGAGTTTACTTTCAGAAGTCTTAAATAGCAGCACTTTGATGCGGCAACTACAGAACCAAACCAGCAAAAAAGAAAATCAACCGTCTACTCATGGCATCTGACTTGGATGATGAAAATGAACATGTTCCGCTTTGGATCGTTATGGAGCAGAACCCGTCATCAGCATGGATGCATGTCCTCTGGAATGGTGGGTGAAGGGACAGATGACTCTTTTGCACATCTGGCACATCAATATCTTGCAATGCTGGCTACAATGTGAATACCTATTTGCACTTTCAAACCGCATCATAAATAAGAACTGGGCAGCATGGCTATGATTGTCATGGAGTACACAAAGTTACACACTTCCATTGACTTCCATGACAATTCCTGCTCTGGGCCTGGAGCTCCCAGACAGCTCTGCCTGTGCAGCTCCCATCCCCCACCTTGGTGAGGAGTCCTTATAGCTGCCCAGGTGTGTGCTGGAGGACCCTGCAGCTCCTAGCTGCCCTGGGGCAAGGGAATCACACAGCTGTCCAGCCCTGTGGGCAGGAGGACCCTGGAGCCCCAATGCATTGAAACAGGGGCAGACCCGAGAGCTCCAGCAGCAGTAGATGCTGAACTCACCTATGCCTTTTATCATGGATATTTTTGGTAAAAGTCTGAGACAAGCCAAAAGCTTTTCTGAATTTCTGTTTATTGCCATGACCAGTTCATGACTTTTACTAAAAGTATCCGTGACAAAAGCTTAGACTTAAACATTATCCCCTTGCAAATATGAACAAATGTGCTTATCTGAGGACTGGCTGAACAAGAAGTAGTACTGAGTGGACTTCTAGGCTCTAAAGTTTTGTTTTTATGCAGTTTTTTGTACATAATTCTACATTTGTAAGTCCAGCTTTCATGATTAAGAGATTGCACTGCAGTACTTGTATTAGGTAACAGAAAATACTGTTTCATTTAGGGTTTTTTTTACAGTGCAAATATTTATAATAAATATGAAGGGAGGACTATACACTTTGTATTCTATGTTGTAATTGAAATCAATATATTTGAAAATGTCCAAAATATTTAAATAAATGGTATTCTATTGTTTAATGAGGGATTAATCATGATTAATATTTTAATCGCTTTACAGCCCTGGTTCAAAGGTAATATGTCATTCATATTTTTAATAAAGGCTATGGAACACTTCCAGGAATTTAATTAGAAGCTCTGAAACAGGGTGATGCGTGACTCTGCAAGCAGATGTTTCCAGATGGTGCACTTCCAATGTCATTAGCAGGACAAATTCTGCTCTGGAGCAATTGCAAACAACTCCATTAAAGCCAAATGTAATCCAGAAGCTGTCCTTTAGCTAGCTAAGAATTGCAGCTTGCCAGCAACTTTGTTAAGACCTGTTGGTCTGACGTGTATATTCTCAGGACTAATGCTGTGAAATTTGGCTTGGAGATAACAAGGTTGTGACTGAGAACAGTCCCATCAGTTCTGGGGCAGATGGTAAGACTGCTCTATTAAGGAAAATTAAAAAATGAAGCCACCTTTATGAGGGTCTGTTGGCAACAATGCTACAGAAATTCTCACTAAAAGAGTCTTCCACAAAATAGATCCACATTTCTCAATGCTTCCACAAAGAGGAATATTTCTGGCAATACACTGAAGGGTCAGCACTGGGTCAGGGTGTGTAGGGCAGCTGAAAAGAAAGAAAATCTTCCTAAAAAAGCAGAAGTGGAATATAAATCCAGGAGGAGGAGTAAAGACCCAAGAAAAGGAGGCAACTATTCAATCCTTCTAAGGAAGAACATGTTCAGAAGCTATAAGTGTTTGGAATGGCTGGGAAAAGTTTCTCCAAAGGGCAATAAATTCCCAGGTTCTAATGCTACCAGTGGTGGTGAAAGGCAGCAACATCTGATAGTTCTATCACGACAGTCTCTCAGCCATGGAATAGGGATTTTCGCTGGAGATAGCCCCAGATATCTGCCCTTTTCCTCATCTGCCCAAATGGTCTCAGGGGCTCTTCAGGTGGGCAGAGGATGTGAGGTCTAGTGAGGAAAAGCTTTTGTGTTTTTAAAGTGTGAACTGTCCACATGGGCGTGTTGTAACAACGGATCTTGTCCATAGAGAGTATGCACTGGATTCTAGAACGCAGCAGCGCCCTCCGCATCTTACCACCATCCTGCTCAGTGGAGTCTCTATTTCAGAGCAGTGAACTCTTTTGATGTATCACACGGGGGTCCTCAGGATTCTATGGGCTGAAGTATTTTATTGTAGTGGCCGTGGAAGATGCCCCATTGACCTCCCTGATGGCTGACCACCTCCACGCACCGGGTGTATCGTAGGTAGCAGCATTGCAGGTTTCCTCACTCTTCCTCGCTGCTGGCTGAGCCATGCTTGGCACAGGTGCTAGGTGGCTCACAGACAACCTGCTCCTTTGGCTCATGTTAGGCTTGAGTCTCCTCTTATGGAATCTGCCGGGTGCACACACATAGCACAGTCACTGTCTGGAGAAATTCATTAACGGGGTTATCCCCGCATCACTAATCCTCCAGGGCTTGTGCACCAGAAACTCTGGTTGACTGCAGTGAGGAAATTCCGATTGGGCCTTCCCGTCTGGCCAAGAGCTGGCTGCTGTAAGACCTTACGTTCCAGGCATCCCTCAGCTCCATTTGCGTGGAACCTACGTTATAAACTCTCCCTGATTCAGTCCTTGGCCACTCTGCAGCCGACCCCAAAATTAGTAAGTGCTAGTTACAGAAGTTTGTTTGGGGAAGATTTATATTTCAGAAAAGTCAGCAAGAGGGAACTCTGAGCTGGTTAAACAAATTAAAATCCAAACACTCCTAATTACGACTTTATTTCAAATATGCTCCTAATCCTTTCCAGCTGCTTTTTGGTGAACATTTTTATGAGCAAAGTTTTAGCAGGGCAGTCAAATTCCAGGGGAGGTTGCCTGGTTTTGGCAGGGATGCAGGACCAAGTTATAAATCCTATACAGCTGTGGCTGTTTGTGCTGGCATGCTTGCACCACCGCAGTGAAAATGTGCCGTTTAATTTTTTTAGAGCTAGCCAGCTACCACGCTGGGAGCCAAAGGCTGTGATCTTTCCCTTGTCATATCAAGGGACAGATACATTTATCAGCATCAGTAACCAGGTACAGTAAGCGGGGGCATGGGCATGTGCACACATGTATCAAGGAGTTATTTAAAAAGAAGAGTCCTTCAATCAAAGTTGCAGATAAAAGCACAACTCTCTGTTACCTTCTCTTTGTAATACGGGATGAGCATGCCTCACTGTTAGGAATATGACTACTCTCTTCAAAGTGCAACTCTTATCATGTCTAGGAAGAGGCAAGTATCTTGCCTCCCTTTGCTTTTCTTCTGTATTTGAAATGACAGAGTTTTCCTTGCTGTAAGAAGTGAACATGTATATAGCACCTAACAGAGCCACACTCTATATCTGCACCACCATCTACAGGGTTTTTTTTTTTGTAATACAACAGGATATTTCATTTCAAACACTTCTGTATCTATGGAAAACCTCTGTCTTGCACCCAGACCCTTTTCTGTGATAGCTTTAGCTAACAGCCTCAGAGCTGATCAGTACTTGGAAATACTGCATCCAACCCCCCAAGGTCCTGCAGGAAGTGGTGTTGCTGATTCAATAGATGGCACTTTGCCCTCTGAGTCAGTGGTGAACCAACGCCCTAGCATTTTTTTTTTGGGGGGGGGGCGAGAAGGTGTAAGATGTAAAAAGGAGGTCATATCACATGTGATCGTTGGCAGATTTATTGATACTTCGGATGACAGCAGGGATATTAGCCACAACTTTCTGGCCAGATTCCAGCTTTGAGTAGGTGTGTTCTGATGCCTTTTCCCCTGGTGGCTTTACCGGGGGAAAGTTCTTCTTTTCCGCCTTCCGAAGGCTGTTGCTAATGTGGAATAGATACCACATTCCTACATAGAGAAGGCTACTTTCCTTCCAAGTATACTGTTGGAATTAGCTTCCCAGTTCAGGGTAAGCTATGCCAGGGGCAGATGATCATTTTTGCGGGGCCCAGGGCAGTCCAATTTCGTGGGGCCCCCCTTTGCCACGGCACATGCGCGGGGCTTCTTGAAGCGCAGGGCCCGGGGCGGCTGCCCCGCTCGCCCTCCCCTATATCCGCCCCTGAGCTATGCCTTCGGCCTCTCTGTTTTACTTGTTTCAGTGATAAACCCAGGACCTCAGCTTCTTCTGGAATATTCATAATTCACTCCACTTTTATACGGGCTCTTCAGATTACAACAGCCCTGTTTGCCTTCAGTGTTTCTTTAGCAGGCCCAGTTGGTATTCATATCTGCCATAGAGATGTGTGATCAAATGCAGTGACTTGGAACAGCCACTTCAGAGCAAATCCTTACCTGACAGAGAACAGGACAGAGAAGAAATGTGTAAAAATAACAGAAGGCCTACATACACTTTGTCCTACCTACCAACTGTAGGCAGGTGTATCTTCCCCGAACCCTCTAACCTCTGGGCATGGAGGGACAGTGTTTCCACGGCAATCATTGCCTCTCTTTGTCTCCCTCTCAGTTTCTAATCCAAAACACGAGTTAGCAATAGCAGATGTTGGCATCCAGCTTTACAAGACTATGCCAGATGCTCCTGCAAAAGATCCAGGTTCCAATGCCAAAGCCTCACCCAAAATGTTGTGGTTTTGTGTTCTTTGTTTTTTATAACTGAAAATTGCCGAGCTTCTTCATGATTGAAAGGATTTGTAGAAAACTTCAGGGCAGGTTGGTGGCTTTCATTTCCAGTTGGATTTTTAACTTGAAATTCGATTTAGCTTTGAATAGTTTTTAGTGGGATTGTTGCTCTTTTCTAACCATTCGCATTGTTAACATTAGGATGTCTAGCTGCATGCGAGTGGCTTGGGTTTGATAGTAATAGGAGTATTTCGGGTCCATTTGATTAACTGCTATTGGGGGGACCAACAGAATTGCCAGGCCCCAGGCAAGGTGTGTATGGGGGAACCAGCTGTGCGCTCCTGCAAGGGGTGCGGCCTTGCGGGGCAGTGGCAGGCTTAAGGGCAGCCAGCCCTCAGTGCCGCTGGAACCCACTGCCTGGGGCTCTGGTGGTAATTTAAAGGGCTTCTGCAATAGATGTGACAGTGGTCAGGAGCCCCTGGGCCCCAGAGCAACTGCCCCCCCCCCCACATTGGTGGGTCTGATTGCCATGTCTTGTGTTTTTAACTGGCTTTATGTATGGAGCTGTAGGATTTATTATTTTTATGGGGACCAGATGAAACATAAAGCTGTTTGTAGTGGGAGTTAGTGGGGGTTTGTGCTGTTGGAGAACAGTTAGTTATTCCTGGAAAGAATTTCGCACATGCTGAATTTTAAGCACGTGAAAAGTCGCACTCGAGTTAAGCAGGTACATAAACGTTAAATGAACAGGCTTGGCAAAATTGGAGACACTGCACCAAGAGAGAGGGAGCCCAGTGAAGGAACTTGGCCCACCAAGAGTGAAGAAGGAAAGAAGGAGCATGAGGCATCTAGACGATACGATTCCCATCAGGCACCACAGCACCATTTCCAAATCAAGTGATTTTTTTTTTTTTTTTTTTTTTGGCATTTAGTGTTTTGCTGAAGAGTAGAAACTTTCTGTAGGGGTGAGGGGGGAAAAACCCATGGTCTATTTGAGCAGATCCTATTTCATGTTGACCTATGGATGATAATATAATCTACGTATCCTGCACTCTCTCCAAAAGTAGCTGTATCCTATGCCTGCGTGGCCATGGCAAGTCACTGTAGTCAGTAACAGAGCTAGGAACCAGTATTAGCCCCTGCACCAACAGGCCCTGTGTCCAAGGACCCTAGCCAATTGGGTGCCCTCAGAGAAATCGGAGTCCCTATGCCCTGACCTACTCTATTCACAAGAGCAGAGGGCTCGTAGGGGCTTGCCCCACTCTGCCCCTCAGTCTTCCTTCTCCTTCATTATTCAGTAAGGGTGTGTCTACACAGCAAAGTTATTTCGGAATAACAGCTGTTCTTCCGAAATAATTGTGTGAGCGTCTACACAGCAATAGTGTTATTTCGAAATAATTTTGAAATAACGAGAGGCTTATTCCGACTTCTGTAAACCTCATTCTACGAGGAATAAGGCCTATTCTGAAATAGCTATTTCGAAATAGGGGCTGTGTAGACGCACCACTGCTGCTATTTCGAAATAGCCCCTCACCGGAGCCATTCTCAGTTATTTCTCTTGCGGCTCTCAATCGAGATAGCACGTCTACATTAGGGGAGCCTGCCTTGGACTCGTTTTGAGGCTTCCCTGCAGTGTAGACGTGCTATTTCAAAATCAGCTATTTCGGAATAACTGTTCTGGAATAGCTTATTCCGAAATAACTGTGCAGTGTAGACTTAGCCTAAGAGCCCCATTCTGCCTTCCTAACACTGAGTGCACCACCTAATTCCTTTAGTGGGCCCACTGAAGTAAAGAGGGCAATGTGAGAGGCGGGAGGTTACTGCTCAGTATGGAGCAAGGTGACCGCCTCTGGCTCCATGAGACAATTGTCAAGATTTAAAGAAGGTTCAGACTTGGCTATGGGACATGTGCAAGGCAGTGGGTAGTTAATCACAGAGGAAGGGTGGGGGGGACGGGACTCTGACAGAAGCTCAGCCAGGGAGAGGAAATGAGAGGAAGGGCTGGGCCACTGAGTCAAACAAAGCAGAGAAGGAAGCAATGATTGAAAACCAGGCTTCTAAGTGTGGCTCTCCAGAGCAGAAATCTGTGTTGGCAGGTGCTAGGGAGACCTTTAAACAAACAAGGCCAGTGTGCCTGGAAAAACCATTTAGTCAGTCACCATGACTGTCAATAGTTCTTCAGCACTGGGTACAACCAGCCACTGGGGTTAGAATGCACAGTAGCAAAGAAATCAGCAGTATGTCTTGGTTTGGAATCTCTACACTTAGTCAGCAATATAAATTTCTGTCTCATTCAACCCTGCAATTCACCGCGTTAGCAGCAATGCCCAGCGGAGCTATCCCAGTAACAGAGCTAGAGCAGGCAGCAATTCCACCCCTCCTGGGATCCGCACCAATGCCTCCATCTCCTCTACCCTGGCCTTCCCCACCCCGTCATCCAGACTCCTCTGTATGCACAAAGCTGCTGCCCACATTCTCGCATGGGCAAAGCAACATGACCACCAAGAGTAACAACTTTTTAGCTTGTTATTAGGTTGATATACATCACTGGTGAGTATTTTGATTCATTCGCAGAAGGCATCACGTGTTAATGGCTGGCCTTAAGGTGAGGTAATAGCGTGAGAAAAGCGGTGTCCCCAAAGCAGATTTGCTTTCAACCGTTTTACCTTGGCACGTTCGTGTCTTTCCCCAGCCAGCTGCTCTTTGGTTAACTTTTGGGGATCCAACTTTTTAACCGTGCTTATTTGGTTATGGGGAGCCGATACTAGTCAGCTGCAGGTGTTTTAAGCCTGGTCCACTTTGCACAGAGGAGTGGTGGAGAGAGAAGTGGGTGTGAAAGACTCCTGAGTCAGCATGGCTGTCTCTGATACCCACACAGCACCAGTACAAATGACCGTAGAAAGTAACGGTGAATCCAGCCAGGAGATCGGGTCGGTTGGTCCCCAGGAATTTAAAGATTATGTGATGTGATGAAACCTCCAGGAATACGTCCGTCCAAAACTGGCAACCCTAGTCCCCACGCAGTAAATGTCTCAGTCACCCGGCAGATTCTGCCCGTGGACGGGGAATGACGGTGAGGGAGAACTCTCAGTGAGGTGGTTTGAGCAGAGGAACTGAAAATGGTTTTAGTCACAGTACAAGGATCCTTCTGGTATCCTGTGACTTTCTGGTTTTCCCCCCCACTTTGCGGGGAGGGTGTGCCGTGTCGTGAGCGTGCCAGACCCATTACTCACACCGAGCAGCGCGGAGGGATTAGTGACTGGAGGCTAAGCCCCTTTCAGCTTCAAAGTGGTTCTTTGCAGGTGCGGGGTGAGAAATCCCCGAGCAAACAAAAGGTGCTGTCCCTACCTGCCTGTGCAGTCGCTGGATCATTAACAGGGCGGTTCACCTGTTGCTGAGATCCTCAGAGACTGAGCCAGGGCAGCCCCACGTTTCAGCTCAAGGTCTGTCCAAAGGGCAGGCTCGCTGCAGGGCGAAGGCCAAATGGATCAGCCATGGTTGGAGAGCTCAGATATGTGGCAACGTTCATTCACTCGGCCCATGCACTGCGAATGCAGGACTACAACAATTGGAGACATGGGGGGCAAGGACTGTTGTCTCACTCAGGATTTGCATATTAATAAAGGCATGGCCAGTGCTAACAGAAGCAAGTGTGTGTCTGCTGTGGCCTGGCCTGTTGAGCCACACTTCGAGTCTCTCCCAGCTGGCTTTACGTTTTTTAGCTGCTGTGGCTGAATAGAATGGGGCCGGGGGAGACTGAAGGTTGGATACGAAGGGCCTGGTTTATATTTACATTATTGCGCCTTTTTGTCACTCTCTTCTCTACTGCTGCAAAGGGGCAATCGGGGACCCTAGATGCACCATGACAGAGCTCCCTCCCCATAGCCCTCCCCTCTCCCTTGGGCATTGGCATGGTGCCTCCTACTCCTTCCAGAAAGGTAGGGATTGCCCTGTGTTTGTAGGAGCAACAGCACAAGCTCTGGGGGGGAGGGTGTCCTCCCTTTCTTATATCCTTTAGGTGGGTGGGCCAGCTACACTGCACTTTCCTTATCCTGCCACAGTGTCCTTCACTGGGGTGGTATTGGCAGGCTCCCCCAAAGTCGTGGGTTTGGTGGTAACACCTCATTGAGGTGCATGGGGACCGGTAGCTGGAACCATACGTTTGAACCTACAGTCCGATGCCTTACAGTGGCCTGGAGTGGTGTAAATGGGAATGGGGCCTTATGTCTCCCATGAAGGATCTTACAGGATTTCTCCCATTCAGTAGAAACTGAGAAGTCACCAGATGTTCCCCTGTACTGTTTGCATTATCCGCTTTGTGTTGAGGATGTCCATAGGCTTGGAAATGCTGCCGTAAGTTGAATTACAGCAAGAGGTGCGTGTCTTTTCTCCCTCCCCCTACCCCTGAATGGCGGCTGCTCTACCTACTTTTTTAAACAGTTCTTCAAAGCCCAAAGTACTGTCACCTTTATAAATCCCGTAATTCTGTTCCACTCTGGAATTCTCCAGAGGAACTTATGGAAGCACTCTACACAGGGAAGCATTTCAGGAGATGTGTACTAGCTTGTACGTAACATCAGTTAAACAGGCTTCATCTGAGCTCGCATAGCCAATTAAATCACTTTGTTAAGGGATAGGACCTGTTTATGGTACCTTAGTCTGAGTAGTAAGGTTCCTCCTGCCTCAATTTCCCCTGAAGTCAATGAGAACGCTGGATATAAGGTTTGACACAAAGCCCATTAAACTCAGTAAAAAGACTCCTATGAATTTCATTGGGCCAGACCCTTGAGGATTCAGTAAGGACTACAGGATTTTGCCCATAGTTTAATATAGTCTTGAGCAAAGGTGACAGAACGTAAATGTGTTGCTATTTTTATTCTGATAATACTAGACCTAGCTCAACTGTAGGAAGTCTTCTCCTCAAACTCAGTAATGCACCCTAAATTGCAAGTCAGAATCCTTTTTATTAGAGTAAAGCAAAAAACGGCAGCTAAAGCCAATTGAAAAATTCTTTGAATTAAAAAGCAGTACCTGTCTTGATTTGTCCTTTAAAAAGTTGGTGTAGTTGTCCTTAGGGTTGCCAGATGGTTTCAACAAAAATACCAGACATACTTGACATTACCTCACAATCTACAGTACATCTTATTTAGAAAATACCGGACATTTCTATTTTCTTAATTTGTTTCCCAAACAGAAAGCTCAAATACTGGACTGTCTGGTTCAAAACCGGACACTTGGCCACCCTAGTTGTCCTCTCAGGTGGAGACTTTCTGCCAATTTTCAGTCCAAAACATATCCAACTATTGCTCTGTTTAGTGATAAACAGAAACTCAGGCAGCTCACTAGATGCCCAGTTATAAAGGCAATACAATAATGGGAATATGGACCACTTTGATGGACAGAAATGAACTGTCACCTGCTCACATAACCTATGCTTGCTTATACTGAATAATCAGTTGCTCGTATGCTTGGTTTCATAGGCCACGTCTCCACTTACTGGAGGATCAATGCTATGGCAATCGATTTTTCTGGGGTTTGATTTAGTAAAGACCTGCCAAATCGAACGCTAAGGCCATGCCCATCGATCACGGTACTCCTTGCTGCTGCAAGTAGCAAGGGAAGTCAACAGGAGAGGCTAGGGTGCCACTTTTGGTCTATGCCCTACTTGTTAACCTACACAGAGAGAAAAGTCTCTGCATTTGTCCCACCCCAAACCTGAATTTTTAGGCACAAATGTTATGGCAAACCAGAGGATAGAGAAGCTATATTTTTTTAAAAACTTTTTCCACCGATACAGAAGGATAGAAAAGACGTTATAAAATTATTTCTCGTGTAATAAACTGAAGGGGCAGCTGTAACATAGGAACATAATAACAGGAACAATGAAGTATGCTCTTCAATTCTACTAACTAAAAGTAAGAAGTGGGCAGGCTTTGGAGCAGTGGTTCCCAAACTTTTCAGCATCACGCCCCCTCTTTTTGATTTTTGAGAAACCCTCATGTCCCCCCTCCCAAAAAAATAGCAGCAAAACTTGGGGTGGGATTGACGGGGGTGTGTGTGTGTCTGGGTTGCCTTGCGCCCCCCCCCCGCCCCCGCCGGAATTTCTTCACGCCCCTCAGGGGAGCACACCCCCCAGTTTGGGAACGCATGCTTTGGAGGATAGCTAGGGACATCTGTAACACTCTGTGTTCCGTTTTGTCTAAGGGCATGTCTTCTGTGGCTGGCCTCTGCAGACTCAGCCTCTCAGGGCTTGGGCTACTGGTCTGCTTAATTGTGATGTAGATTTTCCAGCTCGGGCTGGGACCTGGTTCTGGCACCCCCGTAAGAGGAGATGGTCCTATGGTCCAGGGTCCAGCCTGACTCTAACTGTTACAGTGTAATTTTATAGCTTGAGTTTGCTGGTGTGGGCTAGCCACGTGTTCTATTGCTCTATAGACGCACACTATCTAAATCAGTGTTCTTAACCTTACTGCAGCCTGTACCCCTTTGGTTCTCAAAATATGTTCTCGCACCCCTTATTCAAAATCGTTGAAGTAGGTCAGTTCTTTAAACCTAAGATCTATCATAGAAATCTGGCATGTCTCGCACCCCCAGAAAGGGCATCTCGCACCCACCAGGGGGTGCGTGCACCCCAGGTTAAGAACCACTGATCTAAATCTACTGTACATTCAGAAACTTGGCCAGACAGGCGCTAACACTAATTGGAACTGACTAGTTCCAATTCCCATTGATGGTAGTTGCAGTCATACAGTACCTTTGGGATCACACCCCTACAGAGATGAGCAGCCCAAGGTGGTTTTAAGCCACCGTCATGCCCCACTGGTCTAGGACCATTGCAAAGATCCCCTGGGATAATTTTAATAATCCTGTTGGCCTATCTAAGTTACAGCAGCCTCCCTGGGCTGCCCGGAATCTCTGCATTGCTTGATGGAGCACCTTCATGTGTGCCCTCCCATCCCTGCCCCCAGCGGGCTCTGGATGGATGGCAAGGTCTGGTTGTCTTTGCAGCAGGAGGATCATGCCCCGGGGAGAACTGAGGCCGTTAGGGCTCCTTTGTGCCACTCTGATCCTTTCACCCAGCAAAAAGGGGCTGAAGCAGGGGTGAGGGACTGGCCCCAAAAGTGTACTTTGTGTTAATCATTTCTCAGTGAGTCAAGCCCTACTCAACTCTTCTGGTCTTTGTTTACTGAGGTGTGTGTAAGACAAGGAGTGTGATAATCTTGCCATTCGCCATTAAATGCCAAACTGAGGTGACTTGGCTGGCCAGAAGCTGTTGCTTTATTATCCACTGAGTCAGTCACAGAGGAGAGGCAATGCAAGGTGTGTGCAAAGTAGCTGACTTAGGGCAGGAGCCTGTGTCGATAGGGGACTATGAATTAGTCATATGTGCTCTGGAGATGTGTCTCACGGAGTGTGGGGGAGTCACGAGGCCCTGACCCCCATCCGCAGCCAGACGTGACTCTCGGCCGGCAAGTAGAACAGAAGATTTATTTGTTGACAGGGACACAGCGTAGCACAGACTTATTGTTATAGGAAACAGGAGCATTCAGTACAATCCATCTTGGGGGTAAGGAGGCCCACAGCCAGGGATCTGGGCCCCTGCCCAGCCCCCCAAGCCAGCTGAAAACTCACACACCCAGAAACTGGTTCCAGCTAGGGTTGTCAGGTGTCCGGTATTTTCGCCTCCTGTCCAGTAAAAAAAATTCAGAAAATACCGGACACCTAAAATGTCTGGTATTTTCTGATTTTTTTTCCCCGGACAGGACGCGAAATACCGGACACCTGGCAACCCTATGACACACTCGGCAACTGGGCCCAGCCCCGGCCTCCCCGAGGCCCCTGACACCCCAGACCCCATGCTCTCCTGGTTCTTCAGGGAAGCTAAGTTCTGGCTTGAACAAGAACACAAAATGGCCGCCGGCAAAAAGCCTAAGGACCAAGGGGAAGCAATGCCTTCCCTGGGTCTTAGTGCTCAACCTCACCCCTATTCCTATCCCTATTCTAATTCTGCACTCACTCTGAAAGGGGCCATGCTGAATGCTGTTTTATTATTTATTTATTTATTTATTTTGCTCAACAACTTTGGTCTCCCCCTCCCCTTTTTTTTTCCCCTCAACAGAATTTTTTCCCCGGTGGTTTTTTTTGGGGGGAGGGGAGGTTCAGTATTTTTGGTTCAACCATCTGGCAACCCTAGTTCCAGCAGTCTAGGCAGCTGGGCTGCCTCCTTTGTTCAGCGTCCTGGGCCTCAGGTGTTACCTGATTATCACTGGTTGCATCTTCCCCCTAGGGTCAGGTGACAGGCTGGCCTGGGCCATTCCCTACCTGCGTTCCCTCAGGAGTTCTCCCCCAAAGATTGCATCCCCTGCTGGGTACCACACACCCACTCACAGAGAGTAACTACAGAGCAGCACAGGACAATAAGAATCACATACAGCACAACACAGCAAACAGTGAACACAATCCCTACTCCGTCACAATGTGTACATCAGATTGTTATGAGCAGGCCCTGTTCTCGATGAATGTTAAGGGAAAGCTGCTAATGAATAGCTGACCTTCCCCTAATCCCCCAAACTGGATTGTGGTGTTGAGCTGTCTCATGTACCTACTCCTCTGTTCACGATACTCCCTGAGACATGGTACCCATCTCCCAGGAGATGTATCACGCTTGTTCTGCTCCAGGTGCAGTCGGTTGACCTAATGCTGCTTTGTATTCATGCAAGACAGCTACCAGCAGAGTGTTCTCTGCCAAGGCCTTACCACTCCACAGCTCTCCAGACTAGTCTGCTAGACCCTAGAGCAGTTTGACCTGCTGGCCCCATTCCAAAGCTCATTGTGTTTTGAGGAGGGGAAGTTTTATTACTTGCTCGAAGCTGGTGTGTGTGTGTGGGGAGGTTAATCTCACATGGAGTCTGTTGTTACACTGGCTAACGGGCTAAGAGCGTCCCTTTTAACTGCGTTTGGGGCTCCCAGCACACTGAATGGGCTGGCTGTTTATGGAATAGCATCTGGGAAAAAACCAAAAGAATAAACAAACGTTCCCACATAATTCACAGCCTTCCCCCTGGAAGTACCCATTCATGTTGCCCGTCCTTTCCTTCCAGAGCATTCGCAGGGCCCCCAAAGACACAGGGGGGTTAGCTGATTTCTCTCACTGCGGGAAGAGACATGCAAGCACACGCTCTCCTCTGCCTCAGTTGCCCCTCACTGAGGAAAACATGGCCCTCCCCTGCTTGCTTCCCCTCCCACACAGCTGGGCTTTCCAGGTCTCATCACTGGGCAGAGACCAGCCAGGCAGCAACTTTGCCCAGCCCAGTAGTCCTCCCTTGCGGAAAGTGAGATTATGAGGAGAGAGTTGGCCTTTCAGATTTGCCTCTTGCTTCCTTCTGCTGCACTGGAGGCCTATGACCTTGGGCATGAATTAAGCCTGATAATGTTAATCACAACCATCTTTTATTTAATGTGACGGACTGCCATTTTAGATGGACTACTTTGTGCAGCTAGGCAGAAGCTCACTGTTATAGAAAGGAGTGCTCCGTGTAATGAGGTGTTCTCTTACCTGTTCATTTGTTCCCCAGCATTGTGCAGGGGCTGGGAGCTTGCCAGCGGAGCCACTGAGCTCAAGGTGGGGGTTGCCTGTAGGCGTGAGACTCCTATTCCACCTGGAAGGCTAGAAGGCATCACATGGCCTTTCATTTGAGAGCTGCCATATTATTCCCATTTTCCTTCCACTTAGAAAACACTTTACAATTTTAAAAAATGGGCCAAAGATTGGAAATTGACTGTCATGGTTTTCCACGGAGATTACTTTCCATTGTTAACAATACTCTGCAATTTATGTTTGTAAGTTGCCGAATGGGCAGTAGACAAGTGAGCTCTGTGATTATCTCTGTGCCCCGGGCATGCTAAGTATTATTATTCCTGTTTTACAGCTGCAGAGGTGGAGGCAAAGCCACAAAGTGACTTTCCCAAGGCCGCAAAGCAATAGGGTTGTCGACCCGCCTGGTTTTGCTGGGACTCGCCTGGAATTGGGCTTTATTCTCCAGAGGCCATTGAAGCCAAGCTGGGAGTTTTTAGGCTGCTAAAAGTCCAGTGGTGCAGCAGGGCTAAAGCAGGCTCCCTCTGCCTGGCTGCACCTCTCCTGGAAGTAGCTGGCACGTCCCTGCAGCCCCTTGGGGTAATCAGGGGGGCTTTGCATGTTGCCCTGACCCCAAGTGCCAATGGAGCAATGGGGGCTTGTGCCTGTGGGTGCAGGCAGTGTGCGGATCCCATTGGTACCTCTCCCCTGTAGGGGCTGCAGAGACATGCTATTCGCTTCTGGAAGCAGTGTGAGGCCTTAGTGCTGCTGCACTGCGACTAAGGTAAGCATTGCCTGGCTGGAGCCCTCACCCCTCCCACAACCCAGCCCCCTGCCCCAGCCCTGAACCCCCCCCTCACATCCCAAATCCCTCCCAAAGCTTGCATCCCGCCCCTTCTCTTGCACCCCAACCTTCTTCCCTCAGTCCCAGCCGACACCCCAATCCTCTACCCCCACGTGGTGAAAGTGAGTGAGTGAGGGTGGGAGAGAGCGAGAGCAATGACGAGTCAGGAGCCAGGCCTCAGATAAGGGACAGGGCAGCGGCGTTGTGGTTTGTGTGATTAGATAGCCCTACAAAGCAAGCTAGAGTAACAGCTGGGATTAGAACCCAGAAACTCCTGACTGTGTCCTAATCTTGATACTATTCCTCTGTTGGAAGGCCCTATTTTTTTTTTTAGTCTACAACCCACAAAATAGAGGGGGGGGGGGAGAGGAAACCCAGTTGCAGAGTTTACCCACTCAAACAAACTTTTGCATCATGGACGATATTAGCATTGGTGGTGAAAAATGTTGGAACATAAGAACGGTCGTACTGGGTCAGACCAAAGGTCCATCTAGCCCAGTAGCCTGTCTGCCGACAGTGGCCAGCACCAGGTGCCCCAGAGAGGGTGGCCTGAAGATAATGATCAAGCGATTTGTCTCCTGCCATCCTTCTCCAGCCTCTGACAAACAGAGGCCAGGGACACCATTTCTATCCCCTGGCTAATAGCCTTTTATGGACCTAACCTCCATGAAATTATCTAGCTTCTCTTTAAACTCTGTTATAGTCCTAGCCTTCACAGCCTCCTCTGGCAAGGAGTTCCACAGGTTGACTACATGCTGTGTGAAGAAGAACTTTCTTTTATTAGTTTTAAACCTGCTACCCATTAACTTCATTTGGTGTCCTCTAGTTCTTCTATTATGGGAACTAATAAATAACTTTTCTTTATTCGCCCTCTCCACACCACTCATGTTTTTATATACCTCTATCATATCCCCCCTCAGTCTCCTCTTTTGTACAGAAAGTGGTTCCTTTTTTTTTTTTTTTAACTGTTAAATGTTTTCCAACATTTCCCCAAAGAGTTCTATCCACAAGCCAGTCAGGGCTGGTGTGTGACCCATTCCCAGATTGTTCCCCATAGACAGAGAACCATCGCCCTAGAGTGTGCTACTTTTCTAACTGTTTGAAAATATGATGCTAAAGCCTTACTGGTGAAACTTCTATTCAGTCCATCTATGCCATACTGTATTCAGCTATTGTGCTCGTATTGGTATTTTTAAAAGTTCATAATTATTGTTTAAAATAAAAAGAAATTATTTCGTGTATTATAGAAATCTGCTAGCGAGAGTTTTTAACGATCTGTGCATGGTGGTACTTTCTAATGTATTAAACTTCTGTTTAAATGGCTTAGTGTAATGTACAGCTTTTTATGTATATTATGAAGGAGGAAAGATACAGATATCAGATTCATTGTTTTATAACTTAGAAAGAGAGGGCCAAGTTAACTTAAGATCCTGTACCTCTTCCTGTCCTATGTTTAGCTGCTGTTTGAATAGTTCTACCTGTGATAACAATGGCCCTGCTTCTGATATCAAGAACAGAATCAATAAGAGGAAGTAACACTGTTAGACCAGGATGCACAAAAATAACTTACTGGAAGTAAGAGCTGCTATTTATTTCATTTCTTGGTAATGAAGATGGTTAACTATTTCTCAGCTCAGAATCAGAAAAGCCTTTTTGGTAGCTAGAAAGCCAGGGTAAAATTAACTACGCCAAATACTACAGCACAATGTGAAGGTTTTGCTCGTGCAATAATAATAATAATAATTAATATTATTATTAATAATAATAATAATAATGAACTAGCCTTCCTCCTACAAAAATACAACATGAAAATCTTTCTCAGGCTGAGTTTCCCCAGATCAGCCCTTGTTTCTTCCTTTTAAGAATTGGGCTCAGGCTACTTGCTTATGAAAATAAAACCGGGGTATTCACAGGACTAGCATGTGCATGCAGATCCACAAAGTTACATAGGCTCCTAACTTCTATTGATATGTGGATCTGGGCCAATCTGACTTACTGCTTTGATCTTTATTGTGCCAGTAAAGCATACACAGAATCAAGCTCCAAAGCCATGCCAGCTGCAAGTTGTTTCTTTCTAATGATGTGCTGCATCCATATCTGACTAGTGACTGAATATGTGTAATTTATCAATCCTTTAAAACGCAGGGTATGTTTCAATGCAGCTCTTTTCTTTAGAGGCAAAGCCAGATCCCTCACCATACCGCATCCCTGGGATTAATTCTGGCTTAGTGATGCAATCATTGATCTGAAATAGCCACAGCCATCTGGTGAAAAACCACAGGTTCGAACTGTGGCAGAGCTGATATTTTCAAAAACTGGTGTCTAAAAATCTCATAGCACCTGTAATGGTCTGTATTTAGTAATGGTCTGTATTTAGAAACTAAAATTTCTTAGCACCCAGCAGCTTTCACTGAAATCAACTGCAGTTTGATGACATCAGAACCAAGAGACTGGATTTTTAGCTATAGAAAAGTTATTTTAGGTCATTTTGAGTAGTTTTTGGTTCTTTTTACTATAATATATTTTTAGTTTGATTTTTTTTTTTCCTTTTTACCTGAGCCTGGTATAGTTGACTTAATGAAAACTGAGGCACATGGGTTGGCAGGCCAAGGAATACAAGAAATAATCCCATTAAAATGTTTTGAAACTCCCCCCAACATTCCTAGAATAACTGTCTATGACGTAGGCCATATACTAAATATTTGGTGGAATAACAGCTGTTATCAGTAACTTGACCCACATAGTTTACTTGTGGCTTTGCCTCATATGAGTAATGCAGCCGTCCTAACCTCATGCTGACTGAAAACCTGTGCATTGCACCACACTATCAGGTGTATATGTGTTGTGGGTAAGAGGGGGGAGAGAGAAATTTAGGAAAGTACAGGCTGTGGCCAAATTGTGCTATTCTATATTGGGCACCAAGCACACTCATCCTTGGGGGGAGCTTAGTGGGGGATTGTGCTCTGGAAGGTACCACCTATACCCAGCCAACTGTGTAAGAGCTGGGGACAATGTGGCCTTATTTCTTTAGGTCTTGATTCAGGAAGGTACTAAAGCATGGACCTAAATTTAAGCCTCTTGTCCCATTGAGGTCCACAAGTCTTTTCATTTGCTGAAAGTTGTGGCTTTTTAACATTTCTCAGCACCCAGCAACTTGACCAGCAGAACAGCTGTAGGTAAGCTGCTATAATTCCCATGTGGACACGTTACTCGAGAATAAAGGCAACCTCATTCAGGTATAAAATGGAGTAATTATACTAGAAAAAGTCACTTTTATTCTCAAATAGTGTCCACATGGAAATTATACCACCATAGCTATGGCACTATAGTTACAGTGGTATTATGTCAATCAATCCATTTTCCTGTGTAGACAAGCCCTCCTAGGCAAATCTTTACATATCTTTTTGAATCAGTGCCTTAATATTCTCTTAAAGAATTTTCAGCCAAGGCTCCCAGCTAGCAAAAAATAGGCCTCGTTCCTAAAACAAAAGAGGTAATTAACATTTATCGTTGTCAATGTACTTTACAGTCAAGCAAATGTTAGAGTTCATAACATGTCCTAAATAGCTTATTTCCAATGAAATTGTGAAAAGATTATATAATAAATTAACTGATTTATTTTTCTGTTTGACTCCAACACTGAACTTTTATTTAGATTGAAAGCCATTGTTTGGTAATGATTTTAGGTTTTGATTATGGTCATTAAAGAAATTGTACGTTTTTTGGACTGAAGCAGACCATTTGAAAGTCCTTCAGTGCATCATGTCACCATCTGGTCTACTACAGAGCAAATATTCAGTAACACTATTCTAAAGTAGTAGTGCTCAGCAGGATTTCCACCGCCCCCCAAAGAAAACATTGACAAAACCTATCCTTTGTCGTCTTCAAAAATTAGCTGAAAATTTTGACTCTTCATTTAAAACAATGAAAACCAAAAATTTTCAGTCAAAATCAACCAAAAAAAAAAAATTAAAAAAAATTCAAGGAAAGCAGACTATGTTCATAAAAATTCTTATTTAATTCCAAGTCCAGTTTTCCATGGAAAAAATGCTTTTGTCTTAAAATTTTCAACTTTGCCTTACTGAACAGTTTACTGCAACAGAACTTTAAAGGATAAACAATATTCCACAGTCATAGGGGTATAGTTACATGTACGTGAGTGTTATGTTGGGTAACACAAACAATGACTGGGATGGTAGAGAATAGTTGTAATGAAGTCAAGTTATTGCTATCCTAACAGCTAATCAGGAAATTGTGACTATTAATAGAACTAAGGTACAAAAGCCATAGGAGACATTCATGGTGAAACATGAAACCTTCTCAACATTGTGTCTTAGCAGAACAGTACTGGCTGTTCTGCTCTGTTGAGATCTCGGTAGGTGTTGTACTATGAACCGCAATCGAGACACATTGCACTCATTGGCACACGTTGCATTGGTACCTTGTGCATCAACAACCTTCTCTGTTCTGAAGGTAAATCGCAGTGAAGGAATGCATTGGGTGGAGCCCAGCTGTTTTATCCTTTTTATCCTCTTGACTGCAGAAATACCAACTTGCTTGTCTTGGCTGGTGCTGATTTTTCTTTTGTTTATTACAACGTGAAGAGAAGTTTTCCAGTTGAAACAGTCAGTCCCTGTTTGAGCATCAGTAATAAGTGACTTCCCCATAAAGTAAATGAAATTTGCCTGCAGGTCAGGTTGTGAGGGAGGCATTTGATAACCTTCAAGTGTATCCAAGATTCCTCTCTAATCCCCATACAACATACAGATGAGTCTGCATCTCAAACATAGTAGGGATGTTTCTGGAGTAGACATTGAGCTCAGCTGTTCAGTAATCTGTGTAGGAATTTAGCACTCATCTGAAAAGATCTAGGGATTGAGTCTCAGGTATCACTTCCTGATGCCGAACCACCTGGTCCTGGTACAAATTAGAGCTGCTGTTATAAATTCTGTTCTGTGCTGGCCCGTAATTCCGCTTCCCCCTACATCAACTGGGGCCCCAGGAGCAGTGCAAAGTGGACTTAATGGAAGAGAAACTCTGGCCCTCAGTCTGTTAATTGCATTAGTCCCTCTCAAAGACATCATCCCCAATCATAGGAGAGAGGCCTCTTGGAACACAACCATCAATGTCTCTATTCTTTTTCATAAATAACTTCCATCAGTGGATAGTAAGGTCAGAACATTAAAGGGTTCCTCTGATTTTAAAGCCTAAGAAAACACTACTGATACCTGGAGACCAAGTCAGCCTAAGGTGTTTCTCTGTTTGACTATCCCTCTGGTAACTGAAAAGAAATGTCACCAAAGGAAAACATACTCTCTCAGAATGTATGAGCGAGAACACGGTGTGCTGCAAAGCTTCTGTGTTTCTTTTTCTGGGGTTATTACTTATAGCACATTGCGGCTGGATGAGGTACTTATATGTATTGTGTTAGTTCCGCTCGGGGCCCCTTTGTGCCAGGCAGTCCTTTTGTGGAAAAGCTGTCTAGACAAAGTAAACAAGTGTCTAGACAAAGTAAACAGGTGGAGTAGAGGCACAGAGAAGTGAGGTGTCTTGCTCATGGCAAGTCAGTGGCAGAACAGAGACTAGGACCTGGATATCTGAGACTCAGTCTGGTGCCCTGTTCACTAGTGTTTTAGATAAAACCTCGTAGCTTTTGCGTCCTATCCCATGGGCAGTCTGCAGTTGTGTGAGACGTTTGTTTGATAGATGATGTCCATATTTTAACGATTCATCCTATAAAGCAATAAGCACCCTCAGCTTCCGTGGAAGTGAATGGAAATTGTAGGGATGCGGCACCTCTAAAGAGTTGTCCTTTACTGAGGCTAATGAGGAAAATAAGTTGCATGGGGGATACTTTAGATGAACTTTGTGAACATTGGTCTTGCCATTTATTTCAACTGGGACGAACAGCTGAAATAAACACCCTTGCAGCTTGTTATGTTTGGGGGAGTTCCACATCTGCTTGTTCCTGGATATCTGGGGTTGTATTTTAAACATAATGATAAATATTTGCATTAACTTGTTTATTGTTCGTGTTAGATTCCTTCCTTACATGTTTAATGTTCTGGCTTGCAATGTCATGCTTCCCCATCTGTCCTTGAAGCCTACTAGTTACCACACATTTGTTGTTTCAGGAAGAGAGAATCTGTAGTTTTTGTTAGCAAATAGTATGTTGACAGCACAAAGTATGTAATTCTCCCACACATTTAGAGGCATTATATTCCTGATGCTCTTTATCTAGTGGAATGGAGAACATTCTCAGTCATCCATTGCAGGTTGGTTCTTTGGTTTGGGCGTGGGCTAGAATTTCTAAGATTACATAACGGACCTAAGGTATGATCTTTATTTGGCATAAGAAGGCAAAGCACCATCTGCTAAGCCATAATGCTGGAAAACTAGTGTAAAAGGATTAGGAATGAAATGGGTCATTCTCCTTCTTTATGCAAGTCTGTGGAAATGACATTATGTTGAAATAACAGCTTTTAGTGTAGACACAGACTATGTTATTTTGGAATAATGTCGGTTATTCTGAAATAACACTGCTGTGTAGACGTACCCTATGTGTGGCAGGCAAATGCAGGGCAGATTTACCCCCCCAGCTTGCTGCAAACTACCTATTCATATAGGCAGACCCTAAGAGTCTGCAACTCCACTGCTTTCGAAAGAGTTGGGCCTGTTTACACTGGTTGTAAATCTGACCCAGTTTTAAAAAGCCCCAAAGCACTACCTGCTATCCCCCTGCAAGGACTTCTCTTCAAGAGACTCTTTGTGGGACAGGCACATTGCAGCAGAAAGACGCCTGGGTAATACAGTTAACTGTCTGAGTCTAAATTAGGGGCTTCAATGAAGTCAGAGTTATCTTCCTAGCTTGCTGCTTCAGTGGCGATTCTCCTTTGTCTGCCACATGAGAGACACGAACCTGAGAGCTTGGTGCTCCCAGGTCCTTCCCAGGTCACTTTCTCCGACTTACCTCATTGCATTGTGACTCGCATTGCTTTGCCAGCACCCTCTTTCCCCCACCTGTCTGCTTCTCCCCCACCAACCATCTTGACACGTTCTACCAAGTCATCCCCTAAGTGCTGGTTGTTCTCCACGGCTTTATTTGTACAGCCTCCAACCTGTCCTCCTGCGAGTCCCTTCTTGAGAGCCACCTCTGCCATGGCGCTTATAGAGGAATACCCAGGGCTGGCCTTACCATGAGGCGAACTGAGGCGGCCGCCTCAGGTGCCAGACTGTGGGGGGAAGGGTGTGGCACTAGGATCCAGAATGTAGAAAATTGTGTCTGCTGCTGGTGCATATGTATTCTCTCTGCAGTACCATGAGAGGAGTAGAACAGGAAGAAGGCAGAATTGAGACCTTTCAAAGTTTTGGCCCAAGCGAGGGGACACGGGGGTGTCATTTGAGCTCCCTGCCTCAGGTGCCAAAATATTGTGGGCCGGCCCTGGGAATACCTGATTAATATGGCTAACGAGGAGGAGAGAGCTGAGGCGGTTACTGATCATCTATAGCTTTTGTTCAGCTGCACCATTTAAAAAATAGTTACTAGTTCATGCAGTGTGTGTTGACTATTAAAATCACCTTATCTTTCCCCTTTCCTCCTCCATTGTGTTCTACACTCTTTTGTTGCTTCTTGTTCCTATTTAGCTTATACATTTTTCCTATGTTATGTTTGTATATCACCTAAAACAGTGAGGCCCTGGTCCTGATTGTGTTTGGATGCTACTTTAATGCACATAATAAATAAGGGAGGGAAGGGTATTTCTCTGTCCTTCTAAGTTCTACAGCCAATCACAGGCTCACGCAACTATAAAGTATCCCAGGCCAATTAGTTGATAGATTGGGGTCACTATTATTAAAAGCACCAACTGATTGTGGGGGCCTCACGTTTGGGGTGTTCAGCCCTCTAAAAATCAAGCTCCTTAAAAATGACAAAATAAAAACATGTAAAGCCCTTAAGATTCTGCATTTCTCAGACTGGTGTCCTGACCCAAAAGGAGGTCACAAGACTATTGGAGGGGGAGTTATCGTGTTGCTCTCCTTCCTTCTGTGCCGCCCTCCAAGTTGGGCAGCTGAAGAGCAGTAGCTGCTGTCTGGGTGCCCAGCTCTGAAAGCATCAGTGCTACCAGTAGCAGTACAAAAGTTAGAGTGGCAATACCATGACCCATACACTTGACCCCCTGTTTGAGAAACACCATGTACTTTTGTGAAGTCTTGTGGCACCTGACGAAGTGGGTCTTTGCCCATGAAAACGTACGCTCCAATAAATCTGTTAGTCTATAAGGACTTCTCATTGTTCATGTACTTTTAACCTTATGCTATAGGCTGTTTTTATAGTATAGGGCAAAAGTACCCAAAAGACCAGATTTCAGTCTGGGACACGTTTGTCACGGTTGTGAATTTAGTAAGACTCTTGAGATAGGAAATGATCATCTCCAAATAGCCTAGGAATTTGCAAATAACTGTTCAAGATACTAGGTCAATGCTGAAAGTTTCAGCTCTGAGCCATTGATGTAAATAGTGAGAAATTACCTTTTCATTGACATTGGCATTACCGTCAGTTCACAGTAATCTAGGCAGAGCGTGCGTCTGACGGTTAGACACACAAACATTAGTCATCACAAAAAGCACAGTGCATCAAAACCAACAGCTACAATGTTTACTTCTTCAAGTAGTGTAATTAGCCAAAGCAACCCTGCTATCTCAGGGCTCTAGGTCTGGGGACAGCAATTTGTCATCTCAGATCTTTCACTGCCCAAAGAGGGCAGTGGACGGGAAAGGGCAACACCTGTGGGGAACACAAAGCTATACAGCAGAGTAGGTGCAAGATTTGTGCCATCTATAGTGTATAGATATTCTGTTACTGGCAAATGATGGAATATAACGGAAGCTTAAGCACATGTGCTGGAGACTGTCCCAGAGCACAGAGAGCCTAGAAAACAGTGGGGAAATTTTCAGAAACTTCCAAGTTTCCACATTTTCCTGGAAAATGCGTTGTCGCCCTGAGTCACCAGCAGAAAAAGTCAGTCTCCTCTGGAGATTCCTTTACCCGGCCCGGACTGTTAGTGATGGGCAAACATGTCCTTAAGGAAGAACGGAACCCTGCTCCTTCTCCTGATGCATACATCTCCATCCAGTCCAAAAATCAAACCTCTCTGAGGTTCGAGATAGTTAAGTTGTGGACATCTCTCTCCTACCCCAGCTATCCCCATCCAAAGGGAAGTGAAGGAACATCAAATATTCTCCATCTTCACCCCCTTTTCCTGACAGGTTTTTAATTTGTTACCAGCACAAATCAAATTTCTCTATCCCTTCCACATTTTAGGGACACACACCTTTACCCAATTCCTAGGGCTCAAGGTGCAACCCTGTTAATTTACACACCCACCCTCACCCAATTCCTAGGGCTCAGGGCGGAACTTCCTGCGGGTTTGCAGGATCTTTTGCCAATGAAAGAGCCTTATGCAGTGATCATAGAATCATAGAATACTAGGACTGGAAGGGACCTCGAGAGGTCTTCGAGTCCAGTCCCCTGCCCTCGTGGCAGGACCAAATACTGTCTAGACCATCCCTGATAGACATTTATCTAAACTACTCAAATATCTCCAGAGATGGGGATTCCACAACCTTCCTGGGCAATTTATTCCAGTGTTTGACTACCCTGACAGTTAGGAACTTTTTCCTAATGTCCAACCTAAACCTCCCTTGCTGCAGTTTAAGCCCATTGCTTCTTGTTCTATCCTCAGAGGCCAAGATGAACAAGTTTTCTCCCTCCTCCTTATGACACCCTTTTAGATACCTGAAAACTGCTCTCATGTCCCCCCTCAATCTTCTCTTCTCTAAACTAAACAAACCCAATTCTTTCAGCCTTCTTTCATAGGTCATGTTCTCTAGACCTTTAATCATTCTTGTTGCTCTTCTCTGGTCCCTCTCCAATTTCTCCACATCCTTCTTGAAATGCGGTGCCCAGAACTGGACACAATACTCCAACTGAGGCCTAACTAGCGCAGAGTAGAGCGGAAGAATGACTTCTCGTGTCTTGCTCACAACACAGCTGTTAATGCATCCCAGAATCATGTTTGCTTTTTTTGCAACAGCATCACACTGCTGACTCATATTCAGCTTGTGGTCCACTATAACCCCTAGATCCCTTTCTGCCGTACTCCTTCCTAGATAATAATCTTATTCTCTATTTATTGACAATTCCCAAGCAAGCAGAATACACATGCTAAGCACACAATGGCATGCTCACCACTCCTGATAAAGGCAGGCAGACTTCCCCTGTTGGCCAGGCAAGGTCAGTCTCTTTGGATCTTAGCTGCTGCATGTCATGGTCATGCAGAGGAATCCTGGCAGCTCTGGTCTTAGGCTGGGTCTTGGAGGTGAGTTCTTCTTCCAGGTCTTCCCTCCTTCTTCTTGGTGTTCGTATCTTTCTTTCTTTCTTTAACTGCACTTAAATGCATTTAACTGCACATTCACTAATGTGATCTATGCCAGCAACGCCCCACTGCAATGTATATTGGCCAAACTGGACAGTCTCTATGGGTATGTCTACACTGCATTCCTCTTTCAAGAGAGGAATGCAAATGCAGACAAACGAAATTGCAAATGAAGCACAGATTTGAATTTCCCGTGCTTCGTTTGCATAATCGCGTCGACGCTATTTGAAATACCTATTTGAAAAAGCGCTGTCGGTTATTTCAAGAAAACCCTTCTTTCGAACTTACCCACGCCTTATAAAATGAGGTTTAAGGGTAATTTCAAAAGAAGGGTTTTCTTCCGAAATAACCGCGTCTAGACAGCGTTTCTTTTTTCGAAATAGGGTATTTCGAAATAGCGCCCGGACGCAATTATGCAAATGAAGCACGGAAAATTCAAATCTGTGCTTTATTTGCAATTTCGCTCAGCTGCATTTGCAGTCCTCTCTCGAAAGAGGAATGCAGTGGAGACATACTATGGGAAAGAATTAATGGACACAAATCAGATATCTGTAAAGGCAATACACAGAAACCTGTTGGAGAACACTTTAACCTGCCTGGGCACTCATTAATGGATCTCCAAATCACCGTGTTGTTTCAGGCCAATTCCACAAGCCAAATATACAAGGAAGGGTCGGAACTTAACTTCATTTACAAGTTTAATTCCTATGCGAATGTAATGAACAGAGACATCGGCTGGCTCGCACACTACCTTTTACATCCTAATGTCTTAACCAACCAACCAAACAATGGAAGTGCTAATTGTTCTTATCAGCCTCTGGTAACTACTTGAACAATCTGCTCACTGTCTCCTTCCCCCCACCTCCCTTATTTATTCTTGGATCTGGACTTTTAATACTCCAATCATCTGAAGAAGTGGGTTGTGCCCACGAAAGCTCATGACACCATCTACATGTTTTGTTAGTCTTTAAGGTGCTACTGTACTATTCATTGTTTTATAAGTTTTTCTTGTTACAGACTAACTCAGCTACCCCTCTGAAGGTTTTAATGAGGTTAGAAGGTAGGTAAAGGGGAAAGTCGAATCAAGGTATGCAACTCCAGCTATGTTAATTATATTTCCCAGCCTTCCCTGTAGTGGGAGGCCAGCTGGAACAAATTCTCCTGTCGGCTTCCCTTACTCCTTGCAGGAGTATCTGCTGCTAACTGGGGCACCCTCTGAGTTTGATTTAGCGGGTCTTTACTAGACCCTCTAAATCAAACTCCAGAAGATTGATTGCGGCAAGAATTGATATTTCCCGGAGTGAAGACATAGCCTCAGATATGAGAGAAGCAGGCCAGGCAGGAGGACAACTGGGGAGGGATATGAGGTTACTGGACCTTCGAGGAAATACATGCCTGGTGAGAGGAAAGGGAATGTATATGGAGGATCATGAGTCTGTTGGCACGAAAGGGGCATGTGGGGAGGCTGTGGGACTGTTGGGCAGAAGAAGAGCAATGCAGTCTTGATAGGACTAGCAAGGTTCCAGTAGCTTTAAAGCTTTGGATGATCATTCAAATATTGTGGAGCTGGAAAACTGCTCACCTTTAGGGAAACCTAGCACTTTATGATTAACTATGGCCTTTAACTTGGGCTCACCGTGCTCAAGACACTCTGAATAGTGTTTGCCTTCTTCACCTACTGAAGGCACTCACTATCTCTGCTTGGAGACTAAGTGGAGCATTGCTTCCATTATCACGCTGCTACTTAGTGAAGTGTGTGCCTCCTTTTCCCTCTGAGATCAGTTACACTCCATATGAAGCTTTGTTTTCAGTAGAACAAAATATTTACCCTCCACCCCCCCCCTCCCCCAAAAAAAAGGTTGGGTAAATTTTAATTCTTGTGTTACAATGCACTGAAGACCATGGCATGTGTCAATCCTTCTACCAAGATAGGTCTCTGTTAAGTGAGGTTTTAGGAAGATGAAAAAGCTGGTACTTTTTTTTTAATGTGTCTGTTCCCATTTCCTCAACTCTTGTAGTCATTTCCGCTATAGTTCACTAAGAACTTGTAGAAATTCTGAATCAGACCTCCACTCCTCCAGAGCTATTCTAAATCAGCAGGAAAAGAAAGAATAGAACATTGTTTTCACTACTTTGATACAAGGGCTTTCCTGCCTTCCAGTGACTACTAATTATATATTTATTATTTATATCTAATGAGTGGGTGAACTCATTTTTCTTTTAGAATGAGGATCAGTCAGTGTTGCTAATTTTATACTCTTCCCTGTCAAATATTTCACACGGTCTATGTCCTCTCTGCAGATAGATATTAAGGCAAAGGCGCTTCCGATTTTATTCAAATTACATTTGCTTCACTAAAGCAGGAGGGAAAAAACAAAATTGTGCTCTTTCCTGCCTTAATCCTCTAGGGCGCATCTACACTGCACCGTAACTTAAAATAAGATATGCAATTTGAGCTATGCAAATTGCGTAGGTTATTTCGATCTTATTTCAGAATAGCTTATTTCATAATTTCGCCAAATTTCAAAATAATTTTTCCGCTCCTCCGAAACTTCCCTTACTCCTCGTGGAATGAGGTTTACAGGGACATTGGAATAGTGAACCAGTTATATTTCGAAATAACAGGTTTGCTGTGAAGACGCAGGATAGCTATTTCGGGATACTCCAGTATCCCGAAATAGCGTTGCAGTGTAGACATAGCCTTAGAGTCACTTCAAAGGAGCTTAAGGGAATTCAAATGCAATGGAATTTGATCCTTCATCTCTTTTAGGCTGTTCTGACAGTCCTAGCCTTTGGCCTGCTCTGCACTAGGAAAGGTTTGCCTGTACAGCTGTAACAGTAAACCCTCACCATGAAGATGCAGCATGTAGTGGGAAAAGAGTGCTTTGGCTAATGCAGCATATTACTGCAGCATATCCTCCATTAATTTATCTAGCTCTTTTTTGAAGTCTATTAAAGTCCTGGCTTTTACAGCATCCTATAGCAAGGAGTTCCACAGGTTGACTGTTTGTTGCATGAAGAAATACTTCCTTATGTTGGTTTTAAACCTGCTACCTATTAATTTCATTTGGTGATCCCTAGTTCTTGTGTTATGGGAACAAATAAAAAACTTATCCTTAGACTCTATCATCTCCCTCTTAGTCTTCTCTTTTCTAAGCTGAAAAGTTCCAGTCTTTTTAATCTCTCCTCATATGGCAGCTGTTCCAAACCCCTCATCATTTTTGTTGCCTTTTTCTCAACTTTTTCCAATGCCAGGAAACCTGCATTTCCTTGATGAGAGCTAAGGTTGTTGGTTGTACAGTCTACAGGCCACCAAACACTTTGTACGCCTCCGTGATGTTCTGTCCTGAGCCATGTCTGGCACGCTACAGGATAGGAGTCTGGTGAGGGACCAGAGTCAATTAACAGTGTCCAACTATCATGTGTTAGGTCTTTCCATCCTTCTTTCATTGGCTCAAAGCTGAAGATTCTTGGGGGACAGGAGAAACCAATGCCCCCAGGGCTGTTAAGAAACTGGCAAAATTAAAAATCATGACAAATGTACCGTTTTCTTTGGAAATCTTGCAAATTTATAACCAGCTCTAAATCTCAACTACTCATTTCCCCAGATGAAAGGGGCAACATCAGCACGGATTTCCCTGGAGCATTCAGATTGAAAAACTGAAAACAAGCTCTTAAATCTGCATAGTCCACTAACATTTTCTAGCCGAGAGCAGCACTGTTTCATGTGCAATAATCCTTCGCATTTTCTCAGAGCTATATGCACTAATTAAGTCTTACAACGCTCCTATGAGGTAGGTACCAGTATAATCCCTATTGTATGGGAAAACTGAGACCCAGAGAGATTAAAGTGATTTGCCTTAGGCCACAGAGCATGTTACTGACAAAGCTGGAATTAGAGCTTAGGAATTGCTGACTTCCAGTGCTGTATTCTAACCACTGGACCACACCTTTCTTTCCTACACAATGATTATGCCTGTATGCCACACAGTCCTCAGCATGCTATGAGGTGTGGGAGATCTCTTCTTGCCAGCATTCGGGTATCTGTGTTCCAAAAGCTGCATGAAATTTTGCTGCATGATAGCCCATAAGGGATGACGTTCCACGCTCACGTACATAGAAGGCAATAGAATTTCAGTTTATGTGAGTCCAACAGGAGTAAAGCTTGCAGACCTGAGCCCCTTGCTGTGAGTTGGGTGGGGAGATCCCAGGTACTTTTGAAGATACTGTGTATAATTTTTTACTTACTTGCATAACAACTTTTTTTTAAACATGTAGGTGGTTAGCGGAACAGCGAGGCCCTGCTGCAGGATATCTTGTACACCCAAAAATCAAGGAATGTGCAGTTCAGCTATTAATCGAATCCTCTTCCCACTGAAGACTGCAAAATTTGTGCTCTCCTATAGGAGCAGGATCTGGCCCATGAAGAGCTGGATAAGGATTGTGAGAATAAAGCTGCACGGGGCACCCTCCAACTGCAAATTGCTGAGCACCCTCAACTCCTATTGGAATTCCTGGGCAGGGAAGGTGCTCAACAGTTTGCTCTCAAGCTCCATGATGGTTAAAGCGATAGAGTGCATAAGGGGGTATGGCAGAGTCTCACTACCGGTGGATAAGAGACGGCTTCCCCATTAGATCATTGTCTCTCGTTCGCTGTCTCCACAATCTCTTCTCTATTTGAAAAAAGAACGTGTACAGTTCTTCAATATTTATTTTACATGGTTTTGAAATCCTCTCCTAATTTTTTTTCTTTCGATTTTAATTCAATTTCCTTTTATTAAAAAAAAATTAAATCACCAAACTTTACAGGAATGCAGCATGAAATTTACAATGGTGGCTGCACACAAACCAGGATGTTCAGAATAAAGCTCCCCTTTTGTTGCCTTAACTCGATCCATCCAGAAGTCTAGCAAATAGCACAACTACTCCACAGCCTGTTAATACCCTTGTAGGATTGCATAGCATGTTGCCCCATTTTACATAAAGATGTGATGAAACACCTAGCTGAATCAGAGAGATTCAAAGAAACAGTGCAGGTGTTCACCACCTCCTTAATCCCTATGCATTTCCTGTGCAAGTAACATCACAGTCTTAACGTAGGTGCGGGCTTTTTTTTTTTTTTTTCAATTAAATAATTTGATGCAAAAGACTGTTTCTCAATCCTGTCTGTCTGTTTGAAGGCTTACAGATTGCCACAGCTAGGAAACGGGTTTGATTGAGGGCACTCTCTTTGCATCAGTCCCCCTTACAGATTACAATGGCTTTGTCATGCTGCTTCCTTTATTCATGCCCCAACCCCGACTTCTGTAAACAGGTTTATGCAATCGTGACCTGACGCTAACTCAGTGTTTTTTAACATAGCTGTGGGTTGCATTTCCAAATAAGCGTGAATGTGACTTTAAAAAAAAAAAAAACTTGTTAAGATCTAGCTTTGTAAGGTCATTATTCATTTCCTGCAAACACCACACTGTATGCAGCATGTGTTCTGACCTCATTTGTCACTTGTCGCCTGTAAACATTACCTCACTTTCGACCAATGGCATTCCATCTTTTCGTTGATCTTATGGCTAAAGTTCTGTTGTAGCAGCGCAATATCTGAGATGTCTGCTATATGCTTCCTTTGCAGGAGATTATCATCTACTTCAGGGCTACTCAACACGCAGCCCATGGGCTGCATACGGCCCATTTCTTTGTGGCCCGTGGAGCGGTTTGGGCTTACACGAGGCTCAACATGCCGCCTGCGGGTGGGAGCCAAAACAAAAAAGTGGTCAATATAATGTTCTTCTGTTGGTACGTGTTTTAGTAGTTCAGTTCCTAAACTGTCCTTGCTCATTAAAAGTGCTGTCATATGGGTGGAAATTGGGTAAATATTGCATTTTATTAATAGCAGCAGAACTGACTTAAATGGGGCCTGCGTGTTGTGTAGTCTTGCCTTAATCTTTGTATTCATGCCCGTCAGTGTAAAAGAAGCTATTTGCATATATTTGCATGTCTATGCAACCACACTTAAGTTACGGCCCTCAGCATGTGTTGTGAGTGTCATTGTGGCCCCAGGTGCTTCCAAAGTTGAGTATCCCTGATCTACATGATGGCCTCATTTTTGAAGCCATAATCCTATTTCACATAAATTCCTTTACTCTTTTCTCCCTGTTTCAGTGCCCCATTTCTATGGGTCCAAATTCCAGTTACATTTGTGTTGCCTCTTGGAACTTAATGCTCGGGCATCACAGAGCAGAATTGGACCCATTTTGGAAAGGAAGCAAAATCCTGAGAGGTGGGATGGGTGCTTAGAGTCAGGCTATGTCTAGACTACAGAGTTTTGTCAGGAAAACGTCTGCTTTTCTGACAAAACTTGAGTTACGTCCACACTGCAAGCACATTCTTTCTACAGTAAATCGAAAGAACAGAGGGCTTTTTGCGCAATTGACAATCCTCATTCTACGAGGAAGAAGCCTTTTTGCAAAAGAGCTCTTTCCAAAAAGGTGTGTGTAGATGGGGAAGAGGGAGTTTTTTCGGAAGAAGAGGGAAGAGGAAAAAGCACAGGTGCCCTGGTGGCCATTCTGTCCATAGCAATCACTGCTTACATGCGAGATAGCGTCCAGGCAGTATGGACGCTATCTTTCGAAAAAACGCATCGCTTTTTCGATGCGCTTTTTGCAGTGTGGACGCTCTCTTTTGCAAGAAGTTTTTTCGGAAGATCTCTTCCGAAAAAAGCGTCTTCCGCATCAAGAAGCCTGTAGTCTAGACATAGCTTCAGTGACATAGCCCAACTCCTGTTAAAAGTCTATAGGACTTGTGTTCCAAAGTCACGTAGATGCCTTTGAGTATCCTACTCATTATGTTACTTCTAATAGAATTAACTGGTGGCTAGGATAAACAAGTTTAAACTAGCAACATACTAAAAAACAAACCATGATTTATAAAGTAACTTAAAAACAAAGAAAGAATTTATGATGCAAGCAATACACAATTGAAGTATCTCTTATCTCTGCTCTGTGGGTGGTTTATAGGTTCTTCCTTGCCAAATTAAGAGCCATCTGGATTTTGTTTTGCTGACATGGACATATAATTGACTAATAGTGCAAAATATAATCCTGGTCCTTCTGTTTTCTTACAACACAAATAATTTTTGTGATGGTGAACTAGCATTCTTCTATCTATTCTGATTCTGCTTTGGGTTCTTTTAACCATTCCTAGAAATGGTAGGGAGACTGCTCTGTTTGGGTATGTCTATACAGCAGCATTATTTCAGAATAACGGATGTTATTCCGAAATAACATAATGCGCGTCTACACAGCAAGCTGTTATTCCGAAATAATGTCAAGATAGAGGATTTCTGACTCTGACTTCTGAAACCCTCATTTCACGAGGAGTAAGGGAAGTCAAAGGAAAAGTGTTTTTCCTTCGACTTCCTGCAGTGTAGATAGTGCCAAAAGCTGAATTAAGCCATTTTGACTTCAGCTACGCAATTGACTTTCAGGGGCACCGCTCAGAGGGTCAAACCTGGGTGAGTTGCTTAAAGACAGGGCCACTTACAGCCCCAGACTGGAGGGCCTCCACTATATGGTGCACCAAACCAGTCACAGAGCACTTCTGTTTGCCCTACTGGCCAGCAAGAAGTCACACAAGCAATCTTCTTTGACACTCCAGCTTTTCCTGTGCCACAACTAACCCCACTCCTTACACAGATGAGAGGTCCTGAAAACGAATCTCATCAAATCTGAGCAGGTTCTTTCAATCCCAAAGGACCAGCCACATTCCCAGGTGAATTTATACCTCAGATCTTACCCCACAAAGCACGCTGTGCTGATCCTTTAGAATCTAAAATCGAATGGTTTATTAATCAAAGAAAGAAAGAAAAGGTTGAGAGTAAAATTGTTAAAGGAATCAAGTTACATATACCAATTGCAAAGTTCTTGGTGCAGGCTTGTAGCAGAGGTGGGAAAGCTTGCTGTCTTAAGTCTCTGGAATGCATCCTCTGTTAGGATGGGTCAAAAGTCCTTTCGGGCTCAATTCATAGCAAAGATGCTTCAAAGGTGATGAGCTGGAATCAAAGATGAAGGAACCCCCAGGGTCCTCTTTATGCCCGAGCCCATGTGGAGGGAATTCCATGGTTCTCCTTGTATGAAAATAAGCCAAAGGGAGTTTGTCACATAAGCAAGTCACCTGTCCGTGCATGAGTCAGTAGCAGCCCTGGCTTACATGCTGGTCTGAACAGTCACAGCAAAGTTCCTCAGATGTGGATTGAAATGTATTGTCAGTGAAGTAATCTGATTCACTTGACTAGCAACCCTTTCACAATAGGCTAGCCAAGCCTGTTCATGTCTCCCAGAGGCAAACATTTGAAATACAAGTATATTGTCCATACTCATAACTTCAGATACAAAAATGAAGCGTGCATATGAGCAACACAAACAGAATCAGCAGCGTTCGATTTGGTGCAAACACGTAACAGTGGTTGCAACGTTTTGTATGTTTACACCAGAATCCAATAACATTAGTCTCGACTGTGATTCAGAAGTCTCTGCTGCACATTTATATGGATCTGCTGTTTGTTTTTTATTTTGAATAGTTGAATTCTTTGCGGCATATCATACAACTGACAGAGTTGATTGTAGGCACAGGATAGTTAGTCTGACACAAAATCCTTTCTGAAATACAAACACTGAACAGGGAGCATCCCAGACGGGAGAGGCCAAAAAGCAATCAGTATGTAGATGCCCAGATACCGATGTTAGACATCTCACTGCCAACAGTGGAAAGGGACAGTCTAACAGACATTCCAGCATGAAATCTGGCTGAATTGTATCTACTTACGGTTTTCTTTAAGCAAGCAATTGTGGCATTTTCGTTAATGCAAAAGGGACTTGTATGCAAAAAGGGCTGAAGGGGGAGGGTGTGTCTGGTTTTAAGCTCCTTTTGAGACTACATGTCAATTGTGAATAATTTCCAAATAAAACCATAGTAAAAGTTCCTTGGTTTACTGCAGATGGATGGAATAGTATTGGATGTGGATACTTAGTCCTAACCATTGTACTGTCCAACTAATCTCAGTCGGTTACTCAGGCAAGATATGATGGCACCGAAATCATAGTTAGGACCACATCCCAGTTCATCTATTTATAGACTTTTCTGTGATACTCCGGACTTCAGTATCTGAATTCACTGCACGCATTAATGAATTTGTCTTTGCAACACCCATGGGAGGTAGGGACAAGGCCTGGAGAAATTAAGTGATTTGCCTAGGGTCACAGAAATTCAGCTGTGAGAATCCATAGCTCCTGAGTGCCAGTGACTACAACCCAGCCTTCCGCTTAAGGGAGTAATGTTTTACAAGAACTACGGATGCAGAACGGAGAGCCATGTGAGTCAAAGCAAGAGACATATTTTTTTCTGGAAGGAGTAATACTTGCTAGAGAGGAAGGCTTTGTGGTTAGGACAGTGAACCATAGATCATGCTGCTGCATTTCCATAATTGGCAATAAAAGTGGAAACACTTTGCCCACTCTACTTGTTGAAAAATGAGAGAGGAAGGTGATAATTTGGCTTAAGTTCCCCTTTCAATGTTTTTGTTTTCATGTACATGTCAACAGCCAGCAGCAAGATTCACATCTCTTAAAAGGAAGTGATCTGAGAGAGGGGAATGAGGGCAGAATTTGTCACTTTAATTTCCCTCTATTCTGCAGCCCTTGTTTTCATAATTTGGTTTGAGTTGTGCCATTTGCAGTGCTGTGTTCTGTGTGACTAGTGTGCGGTCCAGATTGCAGATGGCTCTGGGATGGAGCAGGTGGGCCAAGTATGCTGCACCTTTTCAAATCAGGGGCCATGCACCTGGGTGCTGTGTCAAGTCCCTGTGACTGAGCCTTCCCAGAGCTGAGCTGTTCTTGGTGACTGTGTTACTCTGCTGTGGGCGGTGACCCCAACTCTGTGCCTTTCTGGGGGAGACCAGAGCTTCTGTCTCAGCAGGACAGGGTGGTGGTGGGGGGGGTTCCCAGAGGAGAGGTGGGCAGGATCAGGTCCTCAGAGGGAAGGTGGGCAGGATCAGCTCATCAGGTGACAGTCCCAAGAGGATCTCTCTAACCCAGTCTGTCACACACGGTGCTTGTCTAAGTTCTCAGTCCCTGGAAATATAATGACTGTGGATAGAAGACTGATCCCTGCCCAGAATAACTGGTTCAGCAGGAGGGCAAGTCACCTGGCAGGTGGGGCAGCTGACAAGTTCATCGCCTGACACAGGGGCCTGAAGATTTCAAAAAGAGCAGAACCTTGTCTACTCAGGGGCCCTTTTTCTCCAGGCAATGAGAGAGATGATCATGTTGGTCCCTTCAGACGGAGAGACAGCCTGCATGAGACGGGGACCCTGCCTTCTTGTCTGTCTGGACACTGATGTGATCCCCAAATGGGAGAAGACCCTGGGTCTCCATGAAGTCCACTAGAGAGGTCTTTGTCACCAAGGATTTCCCATGCAAGGCACTCAGATAGTCCAGCATTATAAAACCTGAAGAAAAATGTGTTATCAGCACTGGGCCGTAAGTCTAACATGGCTTGATGGTCCGTAGTTTGCAGGCAAGGCGAGAACATTTTCCATCCCTCTGGAAGCGGAGATGAAATATCTATTACAACAGCCGTTAACATGGAACTGGGTGTTGTCAGCACTGAAGTTCTACCCGTTTCAAGCTTTCATGCCCTGGTACTTGGCAGTAACAGCACAGTGTAGATCAGCAGTTCTCAGACTGTGGGTCGGGACCCCAAAGTGGTTCACAACCCCATTTTGATGGAGCCACCAGGACTGATGTTAGACTTGAGGGGGCCGGTGGGGCTCAGGTAACAGGCTCCCCTGCTGGATCCTCTGCCCAGGGCAGTGAGGGTCAGACTTGGGCCTTGTTCCCCCTCTCCCCCGGTGGAGCAGCGGTGCTCAGGCTTTGTCCCGCCACCCCTGAGGGCCCTGTCATAATTTTTGTTGTCAGAAGGGGGTTGTGTAGCAATGAAGTTTGAGAACCCCGCTCAGAGTAGATATAATCTCCTCCACTGACAACCACTGAGGATAACACTGTACAAAAGGGGTAGCTTTCTCCAGTCCAGCTTTAATTTCATGTCTAATGTACAGTGTAAGGAGAAGTTGAGGACTTTCCTCATGAGCACACACACTGGTGTGAAAGCCCTCACATCGCTCAGCCCACGTTTAGTTCTCTCACACAGAGAGGAAGCTCAGTCTGGTGGCTAAAGCACAAGACTGGAAGTCTCGTGTTCTGGGGTCTGTTCCAGACTCTGCCGCAGACTGCCTGTGTGGTGGGAAAGTCACTGCACGTCTGTGCCTCCATTTCCCCACGAGCACAGCTATACTACTGCTTGCCTGGTGAGGTCTAAATCCTTCATTATTCTATGGAACGTACTGTAGAAAGGCAGCAAGTAACCGTATTTCCCTATGCTGAACTCGGGACACCTGGTATAAAATTAGTTATAGTCAAGTGAGTTCAATGGCCATCACTCAGAACTAGGCAGTATAAACTTTCACAGTGGCGTCAAGTTGACTGAGTCCCTGTTAAAGAGACACTGAGTCGCTGGAATCTTTATTTACCTTCTTATCTTTAAGGCTTGCATGGGGAGAGGTGACATGCACACACTGCCTACCGCTCTTGCACACTGGGAGGGGGTGACTGGCCGACCTGACCCACGCATCCCTGACCATTTCTCTCCACCCTCCATGCCTGACTGGGCCCCTGGCATGGACCTGCCTCTCCTGCAACCTGGTGCCGCATCTTCTCAAGGCAACCTGTGCAGGGTACACAGGGTCCCTCAGGTCCCCCTCCCCAAATTTCTATCAGGGTTCACACCAGAACATGGCCAGCAGCAGCCTTTCAGCACTGTGCAGGAGGGAAGGGATGGGAGCTGTTTCCAGTGGAATTGGGGTGGGGGAAGAGAGGACCTGGCCCATGTTTTCCCAGAGCTCATCTCTTCCTCCTACCTCCCTTATGGCTAGAAGCAGCTTGAACCTTCCTGCCTGCAGAGTGTAGAAAAGGAGCTAATAGCCCCAAGCTGCTGCTGGCCACCAACATAACCCGGCCACCTCCTGTCCCCTGGAAGGGGTTAAGTCCCAAGGATGCACTGTACACACCATGGCCCAGGGAACCTGACAGCAGGGGCTTCAGCCAACTCAGCCAGAGAGGTGGCTCAGCAGGGGCGTGTGCCTGGGGACAGAGCAGCCCCACACTCCCTGGGAGCAGGAGCAGGGGCCGGGGAGGCACTGTGTGAAAAGGGTGCTAAGCACCTCTGCCAGAGGACCTGCAGGTTCAGGTGGCACACAGGCTGGAAACAGCTGCCTGCTCACCACTCCCTAGGGAGCAGCCTCTGGGCACAACCGCACAGCCAGCTTGGTCCCCAGACTCAGCTGTCATTAAGGGGGACGATCCAGGGGAAGCCACTCAAACACCCGGTGAGGCTGGCCAGGGTCAAGACCCCAGCCTTACGAGGGAGAGGTGGGTGTGGCAGTAACATCACAAAGGCCTGTTGCAGGACCTCAGCCTATTGGGGGACGGTGGTGGGGAGGGGGTGACCTCAGAGAGAAACCATGACATCAGCCAGGCAAGGCAGAGGGGCAAGGCAGGGGCAACCTCAGAGACTCCTGTGGCTTTGCAGCAACAAGGCTCCTTCTCCAGGTCTGTCCTTGGGGACGGGGAGAGAACTAGGGTTAATGTGCGTGAGCATGAGGCTGAACCTCCTCGGCATTTTCTCCTTCCCCACCACGGATTTTGTAATCCCTGTCTAGAAGGTAAGAGCCCCGGGGAGGTTCTGATCCTGTCGCCAGGTGCCCGAGGCTCTGCGGGGGCTGTGCCCCTTAAGGTGCCTCTGATTGGATGTAGAACCCCACACTGGGCCAGGAGGGGTTGGGGAGCAGGCCTGGGCTGATCCCGCCCCACCGCCCCTGCAGAACCTGCTCCAGCGGGAGGAGGCGTTTCAAAGGGAGCCGGTCATGGGGTGTACGTTCCCGCACGCTCGCTCAGAAACCAAAGGGTTAATCTGGGCCCTGCCAGCCACTGCTGACTGGCCGGCTAGCAGCAGCTGGGAGGATCAAAGGGCTGGGAAGCGGCCTGGCAGGGCTGCCAAAGGGGAGTGAGCAGGCAGGAGAAAGGAACTCCAGTCAGCAGACTGCTGGAGAGCCAGCAAGGGGGAGCCCCCAGCAAGGGGCGAAGAGGGCAACAGACCAACCCCCTGACCGGCCTGAGCACAGAGGGGAGGCCTTCCGAGTTGGGTGGCCACAGAGAAATGGTGGTGGTGCGGTGTCCGTTCCCCGGTGGCTGGAAGCAGCTTGTCCCTGCCTGCCCGCAGAGTGGAGAAAGGCAGCTCACACCCCGCATGCTGCTGGCCACCCACATAGCCCAGCGACCTGCTGGGGGGCACAGAACCCCCCCACCCATGCCCAAGAGCCTGCAGTGGCTGTCGTCTCCGCCGGCAACAGGAGATTGATCATCTGTTCATTGTCTTTGACGCATCTTGTGTTAGCCCCTGTCGCAAGACAAGATGACCAGGCTGGAAGGACCATGGGCCCCAGGGCTCCTGCCACTGCCACAGTAGCAGCAGCGGCAGCTGGAACCTCAGGCCCTTTAAATCGCTGCTGGAGCGCCACTCCCTGCACTCTGGGCAGTGGTAAAGGCTGGGGGGGTGCCGTGCTTTGGGCAGCACTGAGGGCTAGTTGCCCTTGGGCCCCCCTTCTGCTCTTGGCCCCCTCCTTTTTGGGAGCACATAGCAAGGCTCTCTTCCCCCACCTTGCCCAGGGGCTTGCGGGGACTGGTGGCACCGCTGGGTGGTACGGCAACATCTGGAGAATTCCCAACAGGCACCAAGGCTGGGAAGGCCAAAGGGCCAAGGTGAAGTGCTCCTGTACTGCTGCGGAACTGCCACGGCGCCGCCTTCGTACCGTGTGAAACAGGCTGCTAGGAAAGGTCATTTATCTGCCCCTCATCAGCTCTTCACAGCGGAACGGAACAACTCCATAAACAGGAACTGAGGCCCCCTTAATGGCAGCTGTGTGGGTTTTATTCCCCAAACAACCAAGCAGCACAAACAAACCCAGCGCACCCTGGGGCCTGCTTGCTCTCCCAGGAGGTGTGTGGTAATCTTCCCTTTTGCAGCTTCCAGGTTTCAGCCAATTAGCATCACCCTGCCTCTAGGCACACTCTGTTCCAAACACACTTCCTTTTCCTGTCAGTCCTTTATAGACGCAGGTGTAGGTAGCCCTGCCCCCTTTAAGTGGCTCAGCTCACCTCCTTTGACAAGGGTGTGCGGGGCCGGGCTGATATTGTTTGCACGTGACATACAAATTAGGGGAGAAGTAAATACGAAAGAAGACAGGACTGTGATACAGGGCAATCTGAATTGCTTGGTAAGCTGGGCATAAGCTAACAATAATGTGATTTAATGCAGCTGCACGTAAATGGATAAGAACGGCCACATTGGGTCAGACCAACGGTCCATCCAGCCCAGTATCCTGTCTGCCGACAGTGGCCAATACCAGATGCCCCAGAGGGAGGGAACACAACAGGTAACCTTCACGTATATCTAGAAACAAGGGATGTAAGTCATATTTACAGATGGAGGACTCTAGCCGGAAAAGCAGTGACTATGAAAGATTTGGCGGTGGTGGATGACAATAACATAAGCTCCCAAAGTGACGCTGTCGCAAAAGCGCTACCGTGATTGTTGGCTACATGAATGGGAGGGGAGGAATCTCAAATAGGAGTGATAATGCTGTTTTACCTCAGCATTGGACACCCGTGTGCTGGATCTGGCTGCTGAAATAGCGTGTCCAGTTCTGGTGCCCACAATTAAAGCTGGCTGTTGATAAATGGGAGAGGGTTCGGAGGAGAACCAGACAAGAATGATTAAAGGATTAGTCTTATCCCTGCGTTACAGTAGTAGACTGAAGGAGTGCAATCTATTAGTCTTATCCCTGCTTTACAGTGGTAGACTGAAGGAGTGCAATCTAAAACAAAGAGAGGGCTAGGAGGTGGCTTGATTAGAGTCCATAAATACCTACATGGGCAAGAAATATTTAATAATCTCTTCAGTCTAGCAGAGAAAGGTCTAACACGATCCAGCGAAGCTAGACCATTCAGGCGGGAAATAAGGTGTACATATTTGCTGTGAGAGTAATTAGCCATGAGAACAATTTACCAAGGGTTGTGGTAGAGCCTCCCAGCTTGGCAATTTTCAGAAGGACATGGGATGATTTTCTATACGATCTGCCCTAAGCAAATTCTCTGGCCTGTGTATTACGTGAGGTCAGGCTAGCAGGCCACAATGGTCCCTTCTGACCTGGGAGTCTGCAAATCCTTGGAAGAGAGACGGTGGTGATGTGCCCACACAACCGCATTGCCTGTAAAGGGAGAAAGAACAGACGATCTTGATAGGAAATAAGAGGGTGAGACTGAGCATCCTCGCCTCATTTCTCTAAAGCCCATGAACCCGGGTGGCAGGTCAGGACTGTTTCCGTCATGGCAAATTATAATTCCATCGCTGCCTCACCAAATCACCCTTCCTCCTCTTCGCCTTCTTCTCCATTTCACACCAGGAAGCTGTTGACAAGCTGATCAAAAACGGGTGGCAGCAGCAGAATTTATTTAGTGAAACAGTGTTTCTCCATTTTATCAATTACTCATGTCCAAGGCTTCCACTGCTCCGGCCCCCGGACTCTGCTACACATGGTCACTGTGGAGCAGCCATTGCGAAAGCCCCCTCCTTTCTTCGCTCTTTCAGCTTGCTAGGGATGTACCCTAGCTTGTACCCTGCTGTGATGCACTATTCCACGCTAGGTCAGAGCCCTGTCTGTCCCTACAAACGCCATCCCAATACACACTTGCTTCTCCTGGAGTGGAGAGGTGGATGCACAGTCCTGACAATCCCCCTCTTTCACCTTCAGCTTCCAAAGCCCAATGCTAAGCACCATCCTTCTGGCAGAGGAGCAAACACAGTTAAATCCGTCATGGCCGAGTCATGACCAGACACTCCTTCCTTCTGCCCGGAGGCCTAGCTTTCTGCTTCCGCAAGGCTGCCGCCCACAGCCGTGCCAGGGAAGTCCAAAAGCCGGGCAGATCCCCTAGCAATGCGAAGTCGTAGCCAGTGGATCCGCAGCTTGTTCCCAGAAGAACGGAATGAATGGTGGATAATTTATGTTCAGAGGGTTAAAAAGAGAGTAGGTTTAAACTAGGAGAGGAAAAAACCCAAGCGATTCAGGCTCACATCCAGGCACAGGCTGGTGAATGCAGAACAAGCCATGATAATGTTTATTGCCCTCAATGTCACAACGCAAGGCCAGAAGAGGCTGGGTTGCCAGATCAGTCACCAATCTGTGGACTCCTGAGCCAGCCTTGAGGAAGCAGCCATCCCTCTCTTCTTTTCTCAGGGCCGCCAGTTTTCATTGCAAGTCTTGCATTTTTTGGTGGCTTTTTCCTTAAAGTCCCAGCTTCTGAAGGCATGTGATTATGTGAAACCCTCAGTTCTCTTTTCTTTTTTTAAAGTAAAGCCTACCCCAGATGCCCGAAAGTACTTAGGGTCAATTTCAACGGAAGTTTAGAACCAAGATCCCTTTGAGGACTGGGGTCCTCACGGTTGCAGAGTTTTCAGATGTGAACCCTACTGGCTCAAACACCAGCTGGCACGTAAGGACAACCCAACATGTAGTGTTCTGCTAAAAAATGTACAATCTTTAAGGCAATCTTAGGGGCCTTTAGGAGCACTTGGCATGGGCAATGCTGCTTCCTGCATTCTGTGAAGGAACTCCACAGGGTGTTTGCAGGGTGATATGTCATGACAGGGCAGCGACACAGATGCCTGTCAAGCTGAGCCCACTGTGTTTCGGGGTCAGGTTGTAGGCTCGGAACTAGCAAGCCGCCTTCCTCCCTGGGGAGATCCAGTGGGGTCAGCAGATGAGTTGACCGGGATGAATCTGCTCCAGCGTGTTGAGTGTTTGTCTTCGTCTCATCCCCAGGTGCGCGCTGCCTGGCGTCCTGACCTCTGCAGCAGGGCTGCTTCAGGAAATGCACCCACCAAATGCCAGCGCAACCCACAGACAGTGCGATGAATCAGCTCAGCTGCTCCGGGTGAATCACGATTGACCTAGTTTTACAGCACGGGATTGTAAAACCAGCTTCCCTGCCTCTGTCTCGTCCAGGAGGCAGCCCGGAGCGGTGAGCCCTGGTGAAGCCACAGCTGTAAGTTCTACCAGGGACTCCATATGCACCCTGCTGGAGCAGCTGCCAGCAGGATAGGCCCAACAAACAAATTCATCCCAGGCTGCCGTGGCCACCCCTCACCGGTAACCAGTAACCAGCAGGTCCCCAGTGCATGGGCAGCTATGGATGTGGATATTGGGAACCATCTGGCCAGATTCTGAGCTTGCTTCTGCTATCATAGACCTCAAGAGAATCTGCCCCCTCCCGCTGCTGGTATGCTGCGGTGCACATGGCTTCCCCTAGTGCTACAGGTTGGGGGCAGCTTTCTAAGCCAGCGATTTCCATGGTAGGTTTGGCACAGAAGATAAACCCCCTGCTTCCACCGGTTCCTCCCCCGCCTCCCTGGAGTCTCACTGATGGCCACCTTTAAAACAGTACGCCAGTCTTCGCTCTCCGTTACACCGATGTAAATCTGGTCACTTGCTGTACTCTGAAAGGAGGATTGGACCCATTCGTGTCCTTCCTACTGAGGCTCCCACAACGCTGGCAAATTAGCAATTCTTAGCGCACGGCTACAGTCAAAAGATCTCACTAATCCATGCGGAGCTCCCTGAAAATTGCTGCTGTGGGGGGTGAAAGGACCCCTGCCAACTCACAAGCAACAGTGAGAAGAAGAGGTAGGATGGTGGAAGGGAAGCTGCGTAGCTGGGGAAACGAGCGAATGTGACAACAGGATGCCCATTCGCACTCTAGCCACTCACAGCCCGACCACCAAATTGTTAGACAGCACAAACGAACTGAAATCCTATGAGTCATGCAGATTGGAGCTACCAGATGGTGGAAAACGTATTCCAGCTGTACAGTATGGAAAACGGACAATGACGGGAAAATATTAATGCAACACCGGCCTAAGATTGAAAAGACTTATTGTTCTGGTTTAGAGATCATTAACAACAATAACATTGTCATGCCTGGGCCAAAGGGTGCTCCAGCACACTCCCACGGTGATTGATCCGATGTAACTCTCAGGGAATAAGTAACTAGTGCAAGATTTTTGTGCCTGTGTGAAACTGGACCCTTTGTGAGACAAACATCTGCCCTGATTATATATGGAATCCTATTAAAATATTGAACTTAAGATATTCAAAAAGCAGTCCCATGAAGCTTACCATGTGTGTTTGTTTTCCGGTTATCTGTTTGACTTAACCTCATTGCTTAATGAACGGATCTCTATGTAAACAATCCCATCTGACATCCTTTAAGCCTAAAGCGACAAGGAGTCCTGTGGCACCTTATAGACGAACAGATGTATTGGAGCATAAGCTTTCGTGGGCAAAGACCCACTTGGTCAGATGCATGCATGTGATGAAGTGGGTCTTTGCCCACGAAAGCTTATGCTCCAATACATCTGTTCGTCTATAAGGTGCCACAGAACTCCTTGTCGCTTTTGAAGATCCAGACTAACACGGCTACCCCTCTGATACCTTTAAGCCTAGGTTTTCAAAGGTGCAAGAGGGAGTTAAGCAAAACTCAGTGGGGTTTGGCAGCTATTTCCGTGAGATGCCATGTATAGGGTTGCCAGGTGTCCGGTTTTGAACCGGACAGTCCAGTATTTGAGCTTTCTGTTCGGGAAACAAATTGAGAAAATAGAAATGAGAAAATAGAAATGTCCGGTATTTTCTAAATAAGATGTACGGTAGATTGTGATGTCATGTCAAGTGTGTCCGGTATTTTTGTTGAAACCATCTGGCCACCCTAGCCATGTACATTTGGAGTAACTTAAGTGGAGTCACTCTGGGTTCACAGAGGGTAAATCAGGGCAGAATTTGGCCCAGCGCTGCATTTGGCAGGGGCCATTAGAGAGTTCTGTTTCTCTGTCTGGAAGAAATTATTGTCACGTCTAAGGTTGCCCTGCAGTGGATGTCCCGATCGTGTGGGGAGCACTAGAAATACTTAGGCTGCATAACTGTTATGCACAGTTGCCCCATTCCTGCAAGGAAGGGGTTAAAACGGGCTGGGGGGGGGGGCCCTGTGTAGCGCCCCACCCAATTAGGAAAGAGCTTATAAGAAACCAGTCAGAGAGCAGCTTGCTGGGGCAGCCCCATTATAAGGAGCTGCTCTGCAGAGCAGTTGGGTCCTGAGCGGGGGAGGATGCGGACTGGCTCCCTGCAGAAAGGAAGCACCTTGGACAGGGGAGCTCGGGAAGGGAGAGAAGCTCTAGTCTAGGCTGATACCTGCCAGGCTGTGGCCTTGGCACAAGGGTCAAGAAGGTGCAGGGTGCCACAGGGGAAGCGACCCAGGAAATGAGGCAGGAGCGGGGCGTGGAGGAGGACAGGACAGGGCTACTGCCAGAGGATGCCTGGGCCAGGGCCCAGAATAGTGGGTGGGCCTGGGTCCCTCCTTCCCCCTTGCACCACACCTCTACAGGGACTGTGGCCTCTACAGACCGTGGCTTGTCCTCAAGGCGAGGAGCTAGACTTGGGGGCTGCAGGTGAGCCTGAGGACTGCTGACACCCCCAGAGGGGGCTGAGAAACCAGAGTCGTGGGCACTGTTGGAGGGCAGTGCCCTGGAGAGGATGCTGCAGTCCTGAGAGTGATGTGGGTCCGAAGAGAAGCAGCAGAGCGGAGCATGAGGGTGGGTGAGACACCATCCAAAAGAGGGCGCCCTGCTGAGGGTCAGAGCTAATTCCTGGTGTGGCCAACAGGAGGTGCCAGGGTGCTGAGTTAAACCCCATTACAACGTCTCCCCCCAAACACCCCCCCCCATTATACTGTCCAACAGTTTAAATGAAAAACTTCATTGCCTTGTCCTATGTTCCCTGTTGTGGGGAAATAGTTATTGCACTGGAAACAAAAAATGTAGCCACAAGCCCTCATGTGGCTCAGCGTGGGGTGGATGAAATGAAACGAAGGAGTGAGTCAGGAAAGTGGTAGTGTTGCATAGGCAGCCACGTCGACACAGCACTGGCAGTAGCTCAGAGACCTGTACAAATGCCTTTAAGGCCTGACTTGGAGAGATGCAGAGCAGCGCCCGCGGGTGTGTCTGCCTTTAGCTGCATTAGTGGGTGCTGAGCTCTTCTGCAAACTAACCACTCCAGGGGAAGGGGGAGGTATTGTCCAATGGGAGTTTTGCCCCAAGGAAGCCAAGTTTAACCTACTGTCATTTTCCTTATTACAAAGTTAACATATTTCTTCTGTGATTTTTTTTTTAATTAGACATCACTTTCTCCTTTAAAAAAACTGGCTTCCTGATTATTACAGTAAAAAATAAAATCTGATCTGTGCTGAGGAGTGCGAATACAGTAATAAATAAGTGCATCTGCACAGCTCAGCACTTACAGACTGCCCTACAATAACACACCTATGCAAACAGCCCAGCTGTTCTGAACAACTCTGCAGTTAAAAACTCACTGGGGAAAGCCCAGCACTCTAGGGCAGTCACACGATAACAAACCAGGGTGCACAGCTCAGCACTTACAGGCTACCCTACAATAACAAAATGGTAGGGATGCATGATGGAAGGAATAACACTCTGGGAAGGAAACAGATTTCATATTAAAACTTAAAAAGAATGAATGAAAACAAGGGTTTAGACAATTAAAATAGCATTTAGCCGATTGCACCAGAGTCCTGCTGGGATGTTTGTATTTGACGCTGTGGTATAGGATTGTTTCTCCTCTGTAAGTCATTGCCAGAACCCCCAGCCCACACTAAGCATGGGAGAGGCGGGTTGGCATAGTTCGGAACAGAGTGGCAAGTGCTGCTTAAGAAGCTGCTCTTTAGAACAAAAATTCTGTGGGCTTGATCCTCCGGTGCACCCAGGAGACTTGCCCCAGCTCTCTGATTGTCAGCTGCCTGGTGCAAATCAGAGCTGCAAGGAGGCAGCTTTAGTTTACACCACTGTTGTAAATCAGATCTAGCGGAATCTACATTGCTTTGCCTCTTCCCTCCCATTCTCCTGCACCCAAGCACCATGCCCTCGCACTGCCCCAGTGCACCACCCACCAGCCTCCTCTCATGCTAAGAGACAGGGCGCCAGTGCAGGAAGTCTGGAGCTGAGCAATGGGGCTGGCACAGTGTTGGGACTGCCTCTGCCTGCTTTGTAGCACTGGCAAGTTCCTGGCCAAGGGTAACTCCTGACCGTCCACCTCCAGCCTTCTGAACCTGGCGGACCAGAGAATCCAGCCTTGTCGCCTCCTGGTGGGTTTATGGGTGTATTTGTGCTGAGCTCGTCTTGATGTCCCTGGGAGAGTCGGGTGAGGCAGGAGGGTGGATGATGGTGTGGAAATCTGCCAGGTGGCTCCAAGCAGAGAATTTTATCTTCAAGCCTCTTAGCCGCAAAGCTAGAGAGTTAACGTGTCTCGTGTCTCTTAGTTGTCCTTACATAAGAACATAAGAACATAAGAACGGCCATACCGGGTCAGACCAAAGGTCCATTTAGCCCAGTATCCTGTCTGCCGACAGTGGCCAGCACCAGGTGCCCCAGAGGGGGGGTGGACCGAAGACAATGATCAAGCGCTTTGTCTCCTGCCATCCCTCTCCAGCCTCTGTCAAACAGAGGCCAAGGACACCATTTTATCCCCTGGCTAATAGCCTTTTATGGACCTAACCTCCATGAAATTATCTAGCTTCTCTTTAAACTCTGTTATATTCCTAGCCTTCACAGCCTCCTCTGGCAAGGAGTTCCACATGCTGACTACACGCTGCGTGAAGAAGAACTTTTCTTTTATTAGTTTTAAACCTGCTACCCATTAATTTCATTTGGTGTCCTCTAGTTCTTCTATTTAGGGAACTAATAAATAACTTTTCTTTATCCGCCCTCTCCACACCACTCATGATTTTATACACCTCTATCATATCCCCCCTCAGTCTCCTCTTTTCTAAACTGAAAAGTCCCAGTCGCTTTAACCTCTCCTCATATGGGACCCGTTCCAAACCCCTAATCATTTTAGTTGCCCTTTTCTGAACCCTTTCCAAGGCCAAAATATCTTTTTTGAGGTGAGGAGTCCACATCTGTACACGGTATTCAAGATGTGGGCGTACCATAGTTTTATACAGGGCAGTAAGATATTCCGGGTCTTATTTTCTATCCCTTTCTTAATAATACCTAGCATCCTATTTGCCTTTTTGACCGCCGCTGCACACTGTGTGGAAGTTTTCAGAGAACTGTCACGATAACTCCAAGATCTCTTTCCTGATTTGTCGTAGCCAAATTAGCCCCCATCATACCGTGCATTATAGTTGGGGTTATTTTTCCCAATGTGCATTACTTTACACTTATCCACATTAAATTTCATTTGCCATTTTGTTGCCCAATCGCTCAGTTTGGTGAGATCTTCTTGGAGTCCCTCACAGTCTGCTTCTGTCTTGACTATCCTAAACAGTTTGGTATCATCCATAAACTTTACCACCTCACTGCTTACCCTTTTCTCCAGATCATTTATGAATAAGTTGAACAGGATTGGTCCTAGGACTGACCCTTGGGGACACCACTAGTTACCCCTCTCCATTCTGAAAATTTACCATTTATTCCTACCCTTTGTTTCCTGTCTTTTAACCAGTTCTCAATCCAAGAAAGGACCTTCCCTCTTATCCCATGGCCATGTAATTTACACAAGAGCCTTTGGCGAGGGACCTTGTCAAAGGCTTTCTGGAAATCTAAGTATACTATATCTACTGGATCCCCCTTGTCCGCATGTTTGTGAACCCCTTCAAAGAACTCTAATAGATTAGTAAAACAGGATTTCCCTTTACAGAACCCATGTTGACTTTTGTCCAACAAATTATGTTCTTCTACATGCTTCACAATTTTATTCTTTACTATTGTTTGACTAATTTGCCCGGTACTGAAGTTAGACTTACCGGTCTGTAATTGCCTGGATCGCCTCTAGAGCCCTTTTTAAATATTGGTGTCACGTTGGCTACCTTCCAGTCATTAGTGGAAGCCGATTTAAGGGATAGGTTACAAACCACAGATAATAGTTCAGCAATTTCCCATTTGAGTTCTTTTAGAACCCTTGGATGAATGCCATCCGGTCCCGGAGATTTGTTAACATTAAGTTTTTCTATTTGTTCCAAAACCTCCTCTAATGACACTTCAATCCGGGACAGTTCCTCAGATTCATTACCCACAAAGGACGGTGCAGATTTGGGAATCTCCCCGTCCTCAGCCGTGAAGACTGAAGCAAAGAAATCATTTAGTTTCTCCGAATGGCTTTATCGTCCTTGATTGCGCCTTTATAGTTCGATCGTCTAGGGACCCACAGGTTTTTAGTAGGCTTCCTGCTTCTAATGTACTTAAAAACATTTTGTTATTTCTTTTGAGTTTTTGGCTAGCTGTTCCTCAAAATCTTTTTTTGCTTTTCTTATTACATTTTTACACTTGATTTGACAGTGTTTATGTTCCTTTCTATTTATCTCACTAGGATCGGACTTCCACTTCTTAAAAGATACCTTTTTGTCCCTCACTGCTTCTTTTACGTGGTGGTTAAGCCACGGTGACTCTTTTTTAGGTCTCTTGCTATGTTTTTTAATTTGGGGTATACATTTAAGTTGGGCCTCTATTATGGTGTCTTTAAAAAGTTTCCATGCAGCTTGCAGGGATTTGGCTCTAGTCACTGTGCCTTTTAATTTCTGTTTAACTAACCTCCTCAGTTTTGTGTAATTCCCCTTTTTGAAATTAAATGCCAGGGTGCTGGTCTGCTGAGGTGTTCTTCCCACCACAGGAATGTTGAATGTTATTATATTATGGTCACTATTCCCAAGCGGTCCTGTAATGGTTATTTCCTGGACCTGATCCTGCGCTCCACTCAGGACTAGATCGAGAATTGCCTCTCCCCTTGTGGGTTCCTGCACCAGCTGCTCCAAGAAGCAGTCATTTAAGCCATTGAGAAATTTTATCTCCGCTTCTCTTCCTGAGGTGACATGTATCCAGTCAATATGGGGTAATTAAAATCCCCATTATTATAGAGTTCTTTGTTTTGGTAGCCTCTCTAATCTCCCTCAGCATTTCAATGTCAGTATCCCTGTCCTGGTCAGGTGGTGGTAATATATCCCTACTGCTAATTTCTTATTTTTGGAGCATGGAATTACTATCCATAGCGATTCTATTGAACATGTTGATTCATTTAATATTTTTATTTCATTTGATTCTACATTATCTTTCACATACAGTGCCACTCCGCCACCCACCCGGCCTGCTCTATCCTTTCGATATATTTTATATCCCGGTATGATTGTGTCCCACAGATTTTCCTCATTCCACCAGGTTTCAGTGATGCCTATTATGTCAATCTCCTCATTTAATACTAGGTACTCTAGTTCACCCATCTTATTAGTCAGACTCCTAGCATTTGTGTAGAAGCACTTTAAAAATTTGCCACTGCTTATTTGTCTGCCCTTCCTGATGCATTGGATTCCTTTGTACGCGGTTGTTTTTCTGCTCTGGCCCATGGTTTGCCCTCTCCCCTCCTCTCTTTCTGACTACAGCTTAGAGAATCTCTATCAATGGATTCTCCTCTAAGAGAAGTCTCCCTCCGATTCGTGCATCTCCACACCAATCGGCTTTCCCCATCTCTCAGTTTAAAAACTGCTCTCGGCCTTTTAATGTTTAGTGCCAGCAGTCTGGTTCCACCCTGGTTTAGGTGGAGCCCATCCTTCCTGTATAGGCTCCCCTCTCCCAAAAGTGTCCCCAGTTCCTAATAAATCCAAACCCCTCTTCCCTACACCATCGTCTCATCCACGCATTGAGATTCTGAATCTCTGCCTGCCTACCTGGCCCTGCGCGTGGAACTGGAAGCATTTCCGAGAACGCCACCATAGAGGTCCTGGATTTCAGTCTCTTTCCTAGCAGCCTAAATTTGGCCTCCAGGACATCTCTCCTACCCTTCCCTACGTCATTGGTACCTACATGTACCACGACCACCGGCTCCTCCCAGCACTACACATAAGTCTATCTAGATGCCTCGAGAGATCCGCAACCTTCGCACCAGGCAGGCAAGTGACCATACGGTTCTCCCGGTCATCACAAACCCAACTATCTATGTTTCTAACGATCGAATCGCCCACTACTAACACCTGCCTCTTCCGAACTGGCATTCCCTCCCCCTCAGAGGTATCCTCAGTGCGAGAGGATACCGCAACATCCTCTGGGAGGAGGGTCCCAACTACGGGATGGTTTCCCTCTGCTCCCATTGAATGCTCTGTTCCTTGAGACTTTCATCCTCCTTAAGAGCACTGGGGCTCTCAGACTGGAGGTGGGACAGTACTACAGTGTCCCAGAAAGTCTCATCCACATATCTCTCTACCTCCCTTAGCTCCTCCAGTTCAGCCACCCTGGCCTCCAAAGCCCGAACTCGGTCTCTGAGGGTCAGGAGCTCCTTGCAACAGGTGCACACATACGCAAGCCGCCCACAGGGCAGGTAATCATACATGTTACACTCGGACGCAATAAACAGGATAGCCCCCACTCTGCTGCTGGGCTTCTGTCTCCATTTTTCTAATGAATAAGTTTAAGTATAAACTGGGATTCTTTTTAAACCTCTGGAATATAGATTATGATAAGAGTTATGTTTTAAAGAAGGCCAGAAGTCACTAGTGCCCTCTAACCTCCCCCTCTAAACTCCCTCTCTAAACGTCTCCTCACTGAAGTGACCTCTGACTGTTTTAGGTGCAGACTAACATGGATTCGTTGCAGCAAAGCCTGAAGGCAAAACTCCAATTACTGAATGTGCTTAGTGCTGAGAAGGGAGCCAGCAATCCACGCCAGGAGCAGGATGCACCATCATCATCCCTGCCAACCTTAGTAAGCATATTTTTTCAGACTGCATGTAGCCTGCAGAATATGCAGCATTTGTCAGGGCTTGGGCTTCTCCCAGCAGCACAAGTGAGTGCAGGAGGAGAATCCATGTGCAGCACAGTCTGCCTCTGTTCTGCAGCTCTTTGGCAAGCTCTTTCAGAAAGCGTTTTCGTTCTCTGGCTGGATTCAACAGAGTGATCATGCTGGGTTTGCCAAACCTCCATGGAAATAGTTGCCTTTTGCAGGTGCTTTCTGCGCTGGTACTTGCTGTTGCGGCATGTCCCGAAAAGAGCAAAACTGCAAACCATAGGATTGTAACATCAAGTGTTCTTAGTTCAGTGGTGACCCATTTCTGTAGGGTGGTAGAGACGACGCTGGGTTTCCCCATGGCAAAGTCAATTTTACTGCTGCTAAAGGAAATACGCCACAATTTCTGGGGCTTCACAATCCATGGTCACCGACACTGATATTTCTCTCCCTGCCATAGCAGCCAGGGGTTACTTACGCTAGTTATGGAGGCTGTTCTGCCTACCAGCCCTAAGATCCACTGCAGTCATTGCTGCGCCTCTCACTTCTGGGAACGAAGGGCTCATGCGTGGGGCAAAGAATAGAATCCTTCACAAGGCAGTGGCCCATGACACCTTGTCCAGCCACCCAGTCTTGTGTAGATACCTTCAGTGACAGGTTCGATCAGAGGTCCCCTTGAGACGGTCATTCAATGTGCTGATCATACCACTGAGCCTGCCTACCTGCCCTCTGGGGCGCCCTCTCCTACCCTGTTCTGCTGGGGCAGATGCTCTGGTCTCCACCCAGCGTGGAATATCACCGCGCTTCATTTGCATAATTAATTAGCAGCCACTGTTGCGCAAGAGGCTTTTGTGCAAAAGGGAGCTGTGTAGACGGCTCCTCATTTTTTCAGGAAGAACGGCTCTTGCGCAAGAGGGAGGTATTGCGCAAAAAGGAGCCATCTACACAGCTCCTTTTTGCGCAAAAGCGGCTGCTAATTAATTATGCAAATGAAGCATGGTGATATTCCATGCTGCGCTTCATTTGCATAAGCTTTTCCGGAAGAAGGCTACAGTGTAGCTGTAGCCATAGAGTTCACTCTTACTGACCGAGAGATGCACAGCTGTTGTTCCCTCCCAGTCCCAGGTTACAGTGATTTACAGTTGGTTTGATAAGAAACAAAAGTGTTTTTAAGTATTAAAAAGTAGGATTTAAGTGACTACAAGTGAAAACAGACACATCAAAGTAAATTATCAAGCAAAAACAAAACGCTCAGCCTAATGCGCTAAGCGATTGTTACAGATCACATTTCTCACCCTAGACCTTATTTCAGGTAAAATCCTTCAAGTCAGAGCTGATCTTTCCTTTGGGCTGAGTCTATCAGCTTCTTCTGTATCCTCTTCGGGTGGGGAGATGGTTTCAAAGACCAGATGAAGATTATTATTAATTGCTTCCCATCCCTTCAATAGAATTTCCCCAGCGTGGGAATACTTTGTTCAGTCCTTCCCAGCCGAATGGGAAAATACCAAATTTGAGATGGATTCCAGCACCAAAGCATAGGCAAGTGTCTTTGTAGGACCAAGCACCATTTAGACTTACAGGATTAAAAAAAAAACATTTGCAGATTGTTGTTTTAAGCACCTGGCCATTAAGTTCCCTTAGTATCACTAGTGGCTTTCACAAGAAGACCCATATTAATAAAACAGGCGTCCACTTCATATTTCTAACTTCACATAAAAGAATGATAGATGCATACAAATAGAATAGAAACATTCTGGAGGTCACAGCCTCTTGAATGGGAGGTTACTTACCCTGTTTTGTATAAAGCATATTCGAGTCATGCATATTCATATTAAAAACATATTTCCATAGAAATATGGGGGTGTGGTGTCACACCTTCATCCCACAACTTTTCCCCAGTATTCTGGGAATATTTCCAATTAGCAATAAGGATGAGCCTGACTTGCAAAGTTCAATCCCCATGTGAATTTTGCCTCAGGGAAGCTCCGGGGTTTTGATTAGGATTTCTGTTAGTTCTGATACTGTATAGATGGTAGGACATTAGTACACTGCCTGGCTAATTCCCAGTGCTTACTTCTTTGTGCCATGTAGTTTGAGGGATACACAGTTACTTTTGTTCTTAAACCAGCAAGATCCAACATCCTGATTCATAAGGTGGGAAAAAAGATAAGACGCTGAAGAATGTAAATAGGCAAGGAAACAAATTTGAAATCAAGGGCCTATGATATTCTGAGTTGCGGACTATTAGAGGAGGGAACGTTGTATAGATGTGCGGTAGGGAGTGACTCATGAATACACAATGTATATCTCCAACTGTTCCCTAATTGTAGTGCTGCGGTTTATGGAGGATAGAGGTTAGGAGAATGCTGGAACTATAAATTATGGTTTAGACAATCCTATGTAGACTGTGATTCAGTTCAAACACAATGAATGCTACTGGCTAGGGAACCAAACTTTATTTACATGCTGAGAAAATCCAGCCTCTCTCAGGTAGAGTGTTCTATTTTTCTTAGCATCACCCCTGGGAGTTGCATATATTGGAAACGGAAACGTTTCTAGACCCAGAAGAGAAATCGGTCCATCACAAGTTCTTCCCATTCCCATTTTGTATCCTCTCTATTCTCCCTTAGCACACTTCAGCCTCCAGTTTCCTCTCAGACAAGAGCTTTGCCCCCTAGGGATGAAACTCGTCCAACATTCAGGAATCATGCACCAGAGTGACTATCATCAAAGTGTGACACGTCACTGCTTGCCAAAGACTCTTGGATTGCTAAAATAATAAAAGGTTAGCAATGAGCCAGCCGTCTTGGCCGTATGCCAAACCCTTCTCTGGGGCCAGTGTAGCTGGAATGTTTCTGTAGCAAATCTGTCTCCAATTTTAGCAACCACTCTCCGTTTTTACACCAGTTTTTCACCCCAATATCTACTGACGAGCAGGAGACACTGATAACAAAAGTGACATTGAATGGGTTGGCTTTGGCTGGGGGTGAATTGTGAGCCTGCCTCACCCGCCATCTTAGTCATGAGGCATTGTGGTCTGGCTTCTCTTCTCATTTACCCTGCTTTTACATCAATGCAGCTCTGAGTTACTCCTAATTTACACCAATGTAAGTGAGACGCACCCAGGCCCTGTGAGCGTAACCTGGCAGACTGAACGGACATCTCTCCATCCTGCCACCCCACAAAGAGGTGGATGCAGAACAGTCCTCGCTAGTGGAAGCCATCCCCAGTGGGCAAGTACCGGGGGGGTTGCAGATGGCAGGAGAGGCTCAGTCACTTCCCTCGGACACCCAAGGAAGAATCCTGCACTCTGAGACCAGTAGTAAGGATGAATAATAGCACCGTGAGCTGGGGGTCCCAATGTGCTTTGCAGTTTAATGAATTCAGTGCCAGCAGTTGTTCTTACCCTACCTTTGAAAGGGTGACTGAGACACAGTGTCCGTGACTTCCCAAGACCGCACAGCAAGTACATGGCAGCGCTGAGACCAGCTCCCATATCCTCAGACTCCCAGTCCTATGCTACCGTCACGAAACCATGCTCCTAGGGCCCAAGACAGAAGCATAGCTGTGTACCTTAGCAGGCATCTTTGGAAATCCCAGCTTCGTAGTAGGGCTCTTCTTGGTCAGCCCCTGGATATGGCCGTCCATTGCTTCTTGTGCTTCTGTCTTGGGGACCAGGTGCATGGTTTCGTGACGGTAACATAGGACTGGGAGTCTGAGTATATAGGAGCTGGTCCCAGCGCTGCCACGCACTTGCTGTGTGGTCTTGGGAAGTCGCGGAGATCTCAATCTGGACTCACTCCACTAAAAATAGCTGTGTAGATGCTGCAGCTTGAAACTGGAGCTCAGGCACCAAAGCTTAGGGTGGAGGATGGGTTTCACAGCTCCAGCCACAATGTCTACAGCTGTCTTGAGCACGGTAGCAGGAGCCTGTTGACTCCAGGTCTGAGTCTTGTGGCTGCAAGCCCCATAGATGTATCCCAAGAGTTTGGCACTCAATTCCCCATGAATATGGATGACTGCTGGGTACCTTGCTCTGTCAGGAAAATCACAGCCCAGAAACCCAGTCCCAAAGGGAAGGGAGCAGGTGTTCCTGTAGCGAGCTAAGATGACGCCTGTGCTGTAAAACCCATCTATGGATTGCAGGCAAGAGGAAGGAGCTCGGGTTTGGCCGGAGTTTTGTGACTGATGGCCTGGCCTAGGGCTTTCTACCTGGTTCTGGTCACTCGCGGTGACACGTGACACGTAGCACGGAGCGGGTGGGACAGACTCACAGCAGGGAAAAGCCCGAAGATGAAGAAAATGTTCAGAAGGAACACTGAATTGTTGATGGTGTCGTCTCAGGAGAGGCAGATACTGGGGGCAGCGCACTGGAGAAAGGCGTGTGCTAGAAGCAGCATCTAAGAGAACTGCACCGGCAATTCAATACTCTGTCACCACGGATTTTACAAGCCAAAAGTCATCCCCCTCCTGCTTTCCTCACTGTTGGATAGGGGATGCGATAACCACACCGGGCAACCTAATGACATGGGTCCGCCTGCCCCCGCTTCTGGGATTTCACAACCGCGAACAGCTTGGAGTGAGGCACTGGCTTGTCTAGTCTTGTACTGCAGTGTGTAAGCTGTGAGTGTCTTGCCTGGCCTGGGGCCACAACCCTCTTCCCCTGAGTTCTCTCCAAACATCTCTGGCTTTGCGGCTCAGAAGTGGCAGAGTGGTGTTCTGAGACGCGGGCTCGTCTCCTCCCTCTAGAGTCCCCTCTCCTTGGTTTGCCCTAACCAGGCTCTCCAAAAGCAAGGGAGGAGGGCAAGTGGGCAGTTGCCTTAGGACCTGGTGATTCAAAGGGGCCCGGGGCTCTGTTCACTGCTGCCGTCCACTAAGGGCCAGTCTCGGACACACCCCTTCCAGGAGCACGGAGCTGGCCCTCCGCATCTTGCCCGGGGGCCTGCAGAGGTGGGCCGTGCCGCTGCTTCTAACAGAGCCTTTTCACTCCTTGTAATTAAGGAGTTTCTCAACCCTGCTGTCAGTGAGCCAGAACGGTTGTGAAAACCTGCTTCAGTTCCAGGAGGAGATTTCTTTCCCCCTCAGTGAATATCACAGTTGAGACATCCCAGGTTGCGAGAGAGAGAATGGGGAGAAAGCACAGCCGCATGGGAAAGATTTGTGCAAAACAGGAAAGAATCAGAGGGTGGAATAAGAGGCTGCACCCCTCCTGGAGGTGGTCTACATAGCGGGTGGAGGGTAGCTCTCTCCCAGTGCGCATGCCATGGCCACGCTTACAGTGTTTAAAGTGTAGCAAAGCCTAGAGGGGTGTCCTATGCTACTCCGAGGGTTGCCCAGGCTTCCGTGCAGCAGGAAAAAGTTCATGGATAAAGAAGCTCGCCTTAGGAAAGGCTTTTAGGACTAACGAGACTTGTGAGGCTGGAAACAACTGCAGCATTTTCAAAGTGGAGGCTTCCTGAGACCCAAGTAAGTCACCTTTGCGGTGGCCAGTGATCGCTTAGTGCTTGCAAGAGTTGTGCTTCCCTCTGGCCTGGATCCAGCTCGCTGGACATGATAACCAGAGCTTCACAGTGCCCAGTGAGTCTGTCCGAGAAACTCGGCCCCTCTAGGCGCAGTCCCCATTTTCCCTTCGCGGGTGCGTCGAGACTACATTCCTCTCTCGAAAGAGGAATGCAAATGAGGGAAATCGAAAATGCAAATGAAGCACTGATTTACAAATCTCGCGCTTCATTTGCATAATCATGTCCGATCACTTTTTCGAAAAAGGTTTTTTCGAAAAAAAAAAAAAAAGCAGTCTAGATGCGGTTCTTTCAAACCTTCCCCTTTTTTCAAAAGAACCCTGTAAACCTCATTTTTTCAGGAATAAGGGTTCTTTCGAAAAAGGGTTGTTTTTTTCCCAAAGAACCGCGTCTAGACTGCTTTTTTTTTCCGAAAAAACGTTTTCAAAAAAGCGATCAGATGCGATTATGTAAATGAAGCGTGAGATTTGTAAATCAGCACTTCATTTGCATTTTCGATTTCCCTCATTTGCATTCCTCTTTCGAGAGAGGAATGTAGTCTAGACGCACCCTTCCAAACCAAAACTCAGGAACACTGAAAAACCCAGCACCCACATATAAAGACTTGCAATCCATGGGAAAACTGAGCCTAACAATGTCCAGCGAGTCTTTGAAGTGATCTGAGCAACTCTTGGCTCTGGGGACTCGCCTGCCACCCCAGCGCCTCCTGTCCGGAAGTGATACATCTGCTTGTTCTGCTGTTGCCTTAACCTGCTGTGGTGGTTGCCTGCCTCCCTGCTGGAATTGGGAGGAAGGGCCTAATCCACTGCAGCGTGGTGTGTGTCTTGGGTGACTCCTCATCTGACCACAGGGCAATCTCATCTGAATCACGACTGTTTGACCCTTGTCTCCCCTTGTAGCAAGACACAGCACCATTGTCAGTAGCAGCCCCCTGGATCCTAAATCACAGTGGTTTCTTTTTGCTTTGCTTTATCTGATTCTTTATACACGAGCAAGTCCTCAGTGACTCTGCCTTCAATTTCCTATTGTGCAGGCATTCTTCTTTTCAGTTTGCTGTTGAACACGGTGCCAGCAGATGACAACCCAGGCGTCACTGGTGTCATTCTGTAATTTAACAGTGATAGATATGGAACAGTGTTGGACTCTCAGTCATTCTCCACCAAATCCTAGAAGACTAGTGTTGGAAGAGACCTCAGGAGGTTATCTAGTCTAACCCCTTGCTCAAAGCAGAACCAACCCCAACTAAATCTTTCTAGCAAGGTCTTTGTCAAGCCTGGCCTTAAAAATCTCCAAGGATGGAGATTCCACCACCTCCCTAGGCAACCTATTCCAGTTCTTCACCACCCTCTTAGCAAAATTGTTTTTCCTAATATCCAGTCTAGACCTCCCCCACGGTAGCTTGAGACCATTGTTCCTCATTCTGCCATCTGCCCCCACTGAGAACAGCCTACCACTGTCCACTTTGGAAGCTCTTTTCAGGTAGCTGAAGGGGGCTACCAAATCCCTCCTCACTCTTTGCCTCTGCAGACTAAATAAGACCCGTTCCCTCAGCCTCACCTCATAAGTCATGTGCGCCAGTCCCCTAATAATTTTTGTCGACCTTCCCTGGACTCTCTCCAATTGGTACACAACCTTTCTGTGGATGCAGTACTCCTGATGTGGCCTCACCAGGGCCTAACTGAGGGGAATAATCACTTCCCTCGATCTGCTGGCAATGCTACTACTAATGCAGCCCAATGTGCCATTAACCCTCTTGGCAACAAAGGCACGCCAACTCATATCCAGCTTCTCCACTGTAATTTTCAGATCCTTTCTGTACAGCTGTCACTTAGGCAGTCAGTCCCCAGCCTGTAACAATGCTTGGGAGTCTTCCATCCGAAGTGAGCGGGACTCTGCACTTGTCCCTGTTGAACCTCATCCCATTTGTTTTGGCCCAATCCTCCAATTTGTCTAGGACCCTAGCCCTACCTTTGCTTGACTTGGGCTGGATGTTTTGACAAGCCTTAATTACTTCCTCAATGCCATTGTTCACTGGAGGCCAGTAAATAATGTCTCTGGCCCTTCCTAATTTTTTCCATCTTGAAGGGTACGTCTACACAGCAGTGTTATTTCAGAATAACTGATGTTATTCTGAAATAACAAAGTCCGCATCTACACTAAAACAATGTTGAGCTGGAGGACGTCTTACTCTGACTCCTGTAACTCTCATTTTACAAGGAGTAAGGGAAGTTAGAGGAAGAGAGCTCTACCTCGGACTCCCTGCTGTGTGGACAGCACCTAAAGCTGAATTAAGCTATTTCGACTTAAGCGACACAATTGACGTAGAGGAAGTTGCGTTGCTTATTTCAGTTTTAGCCCTGCTGTGTAGACGTGCCCTTAATGTCCTGCCTTCCATTATTCTCTCCCCCATTGAATGTCTATTATTCCCCAGGTTCAGCTGCTCCCTAGCTCGTAGAGTTGAGGATGCTGGGGAAGGGAGCCGATTGTAGAGAAGCATGAAGGGGAGCAGTAACACTTCACAGCAACGTCTAAGCTGGGAGCATGTTGGCCTCAGTGCTGCCTGAAGCTGCATTAACACCCCCCGTACATTTCGACGGGGGAGGTGGGGCAGGATGGGACGGCAGACCTGCAGGCAGAGGAACGGTAGCTGCTTGGCTGCTGACAGGATGGCCAGACATTATCTGCATGCCATGCAAACGCAGCTTTCTGTCACAGAAAGGAGGGTGGGGGCGTACGCCGCTGGTCACCACCATAGGCAGTCCCCAGTGAGGAAACCTGGCAAGTGAAGCTCTGTCTCATGCCCTGGGCTTTGGGCCAGGAAGGCTGCATATGGACCTGGCATGGATTTCAGACCCATCTTCCCCTGCACAGTGCAGCTGCATTACCGCTCTCCTCGGGAATATACGGCGCTTTCTTCCAATCAAGGCACCATGCCATGGTGGCTTTATACATGGCCAGACAAGCCGCTGTGTTGACACGGGTGTGGCTGCCTCGTGTAATCCTCGGCAACTCTGGGTGCCTCTCTGCTCAGCCAAGCTATTTGGGGACTGGGCATCTTTCCACAACAGGAGAGAGCTGAAACCGTCTGGTGTGACTCATGTAATGGGCTCGTCGGCGAAGCTCTGCTAGTAGAATGTACCTGAAGGCATTTCAGAGCCCTTGTGTGGATGGATCTAAGGCATGTCAGCCGATCGGGAGAGATAGCCAAGGCCTGGGAACAGTGGGGTAGCTAAGACAGGAAAAGTGGATGGGCCCCAGCTTTTAGGGGGGCAGGCAATGAAGGGGGGCAAAGGGGAGGGATAGAGGGCTCTGGGAGGCAGGAAGGATCGGGGGCAGGAAGAGACCTGGTGCCCTGTGGAGATGGGAGGGGAGGCAGGAGCAATCCAAGTGCCATGGGGAGGGGGGCAGAAACGAGATGGGGGGTGGGAGGGATCTGGTGCTCTGGGGAGAGGAGGCAGGAGGGATGGGAGACCGGCCTCCCCCCCCCCCTTTACTGCTCAGCAGGCACCTGGGGCACACAGGCTGTGGGGCACACCCATGGTGTGTGTGTGGGGGCCTGCCAGGACTCGAGTTCCACCCACTCACTCCTCCCATCCCCAGCTCGATGTCTGCCAGCCTGGCTGCACCCCTCTCCTGCCAGCGCCGTGCTCTGCTGCCCTGGTCTCCGGCCCCAGGAGGCCCACTCGCTGCCGGGGTAGCGCTGGGGCCACAGCTAGGGCGGCGGGGGTTCCACAACATGCATTTCTGGACCTAGCGAGCCAAAGCTGCTGGAACTCAGGGTGGCGTTGCACCCCCCTCTGCTAGGAACGAGGCTTTGCTCTGGGCTGGGGGAAGGGCCTCCGTGCAGCAGGGAGGAGGAATAAGCCAGCGAGAGAGCCTGGCTCCCTGCCATAAACCAGGGTCAGTGCCAAGTGGATCCCTTGCAGCCCACAGTGTATTGAGCTTCTGTGTGTCCCTAATGCACCTCCAGGCGTACAAGGCCTGGCCTGATTTTAACTTGCCTCAGATCCAGTTTCCACGTATGGCTCTAAAAGGACACCTGGCCTCCCCTGAGACTGACTTCCCTGGGAGTTGGGAATCTAAATACCATTACAAAGCTGGGCCTTAACCTGCTTAGGTGCCTTTGAAAAACCCCCACGGATCCCTCTGCATCTTTAGGTACCTCAGTCCATTTGCAATTCTGGCCACTTATCTCTCTGGGCCTCAGTTGCTCGTCTGTAAAATGAGGCTACTAATAAGTCCTCTCTCACACCCTTTGCCTGTTTAAGCTCTTTGGGGACGGGTCTATCTTTTACTCCCTAAAAGCACCTAGCACAATGGGGCTCCAGTCTTTGTCGGGGCCCTTTCTGAATTACCACCGTACAAATACAGAACGATAAATGGTAATTAATCCACATGTGGAAGGATAGGGTATGAGCGTGTGGAAAGTCACACTAAGTATGAAAGTCGCATCACATGTTACTACCTGTTAGGGCAACTCCAGTCCCACTTCAGGAAAGCCTTGCATCCGGTCTCCTCTTACCACAGACAGAGCAGAGTGTGGGGGAGAGAAACGCTAAAAATAAACCCCAGCTCAGCACCTGAGTAATGTGCTGCATTTGTTGAGACAGAGCTACCAGCAGGGAGTTTCCAGTGAGTACATCCATGAAGATAACAATAGCATTAAGATAGCATCCCTAAAATAACACTCTGCAGAAACTGGGTTTTGCTGTAACAGGCAAGATTTTGCTTCAAGTCATTTGCTTCATGGTGCTTAGAGGGAGCATCACAGACCCTTGAAAGGTGAACTGCAGAGGGAAAAAAAACCTCTATTTACTTCCATGCATTTCTTGGCAAAGTGTCTCACCAGCCCATGCGCCCCCTTAGGCAGGTTTCATCCTCTAGCCCTGCCAATCAGGTCTGCTGGGGGGCCCAGGCCTAATAGTCTTTCTGACCCTTGTGTCAGAAAAGTTCTCCCAGTGTGTTTATAGGGAACTACTCCCTTCCTCCCCCTGGGTTCCAGCCAAGGGACCCTGTAGCACGTGGGTCTGCCCCAGTAAAGTCTGTCAGGTCAGACCTCTTGGTTCTTCCCTGAGCTGCTTCCTACAATGTCTCGACCTCCCTTCCAGGGGGTTCGTATTCTCTGCAGGGGTCTGCTGTGACCTGGCACTAGTCTCAACCTTTGAGGTAACAAAGGCAAAACATTAAAAATAAGTTAACAGAAATAGATGGCTCTACCTACCTGGATCCTGCAGCCCTCTGTCCTGCTGCTGTCTGCTCACCGTCTGCCCAAAGCGCGTGGGTCTCTGTGGTGAGGAGAATCTGGGACGTCTGGTTAACCAATTAAACAGGGTTTTGCATCCCTAGTCTGAGGTTGCCTGGCCCTGTCCCAGCTGGGAGATGTTGGGTCTTGTTTGCCGAGAGGCGACACTTCAAAAGCCTTGACACCTGTACTGTTAGTTTAGGACTGGTGGCTGGGTTACCTCAAGCCATTAACTCTGGTTCCTGCAGAAGTGCAAACCCACCTAAGAGTGACTTACCTGTTCCTCGTTTTTTAGCAAGCAACACAGAGGCAGGTAATGGTCATAAAAATACTGTCAATATCTGGCATGATTTTCACACAGACATTACAGCCGAGTTCATTGTTACTGGATTTACATTGAGCACGAGGTCAAAACTGAAATTGGACTCCAGGGTGCCGTGAACTGAACAAACACTTAGCAAGAGATACTCTCTGCTCTGAAGAGTATCCATTCTAAATAGACAAGCGAGACAAAGAGTGGGAGAAAGAAACAATGGATTGTTGTTCTCATTTATAAATGGGGAGTTTCTGCTATTCACTCCAGTAGACTTTGAATCAGGCCTTAAATGGCTGGCTAAATATCACACAGGGATCTATGGGAAAACCAGGAATCAAACCCGGAGCTTCTTAAATTTTAACCCCATGTCCACCTCGCAAGACCATCCTTTCTACTTACAGAGAGGTGAGCTAACTGGCAATCTTAGCTAATTTGTAAGTGATTATATTTGTATCGTGGTGGGCGGGGACATGTTGAGCACACGTTGAAGAAATAAATGGGGTTTTATTTTATTTGCAGGGGTTTTAAATTATTTTAAAAGCACTGTGTAAAGTGGGGAAACACACGGTTTTGCAGATGGAATGGATATCCAAAACCTTGTCCAAAATCCTTTGCATGCCTAAACAGATTAGACAGAAGGATTTCATTTCTGTTCCCATAATTGTGCAGCTTTCTTCTCAATGCCATGTTTTCAAGAGAGATCCATACTGGTTTCTGCTCCTGTTTTCTCATTATTTATCTTCCTTTTGGGGGAAAAAAAAAAACCCACCAAAACTCTCTCATGGGAAAACATTATAGTTTATTCCATCGGTGTGAGAAAAGGCAGGATGTTTTGCTGGCAAATCCATCATGCATGAGGGAAAAAAATTGTGGCCAAGACCCACTTAAAATATACTTCTTAAGTAAAGCAGATCAAATTACACTGAGCCTCAAAGAGCGTTAGTCAGCATAGAAAGCGAGTCAGCAGTTTTTACTGAACCAACCGTTCTGTAATCTCCAGCCTGGCCAGAATGTTGTGCCTATATTATGTTGTATGAGTATCATCTAACATATTACCCGATAACAAATTGCTTCCATTATGAGCAAATACACACGTTTGGAGAAAAATCCATGCCAAATTTGATTGGACATTCGCTGTACTGGCCTTCTGAGACTCCAAATTCTATCCAGAAGAACTCCTGAAAAGTTCTGAGCCTGGCGTTATCTCTAGGTGTAGGCAAGACAGGCAGTGATGAACTGGAAACTCTCGGATCAATTGTCTGCCACCAGATGAATCTCGTGTTTTGTTGGAAAGGACAACAAATAATGCTCATGAGGACATGCTATGTATTCGAAGATGACACGTGATCTGAACTACAGGGTCTAGTTTAAAAACAGTTTCCTCATCCCCCACTTTACTAAGGCACTTAATCCTGCAGCCCTAACGCAAGCAAACCGAAGTGCTTGACTTGCGTGGATTGGAGGAATGGGTACTTAAGGCCTGCAGACGCTTACACAAGACATCCCATTGGCTCTAGCGAGATGTTGCATGTGTAAGTAGCACTCATGCCTTTGTAGGACCAGAGCTTACGTTTGTGAATAGGGTTTTTTTTAATTGCCTTGGGACATTTCAGGATGAAAAGAACCCTGTAGAGGCCTGCAGAGGAATGTAACAGGACATCATTCACCATCAGGGCGCCTCCTGCTGGCCATCCTGGGAATTAGCTTTGGCTCAGTGGTGCGCCTTCATCTAGTGGGGTCTCCCTGCTGTCACGTCTGTCTGTAGGGCCCATGTTGCTCTCAGGACTGCGGTGCCCTCTTCTGGACACAGCTCTCCGGCAGTGCCCACCCCGTTCCCTCTCTATTTCCGGAGCCCTCTGCCCAGCTCCTTGCCTCAGTGGCAGACAGCAGTCCAAACTCAGTGGCCAGTGGGGCCAAGGTGGGGGGGACCCAGGCCTGCCTACTGCTCGCGGCCGGGCCTGGGAATCCTCTAGCCAGCAGCCACATGCTGCATCACCTACAACCCCCGCTGTCTGCTTTCCTGGGCCCACTTTTCACCTTTGTATCAGGGCCTCAGGCTGGCAGCAGTCGGCCGGGAGCCCATTTTCCCCTCCCCTGCCCATCACTGCTCTGTCCATGGGGCTCTCTCTCCAGCCCCCTTTTAGGGCAGCCAGTTCTCCCTCCTCCAACTCCAGGGAGTGACCGAAGCTGTTCTGTTCCACAGCCCTATTTATGTGGGCCATCCTAGCTCTCGTTAGCTGTCTCTACAATCCCTTTCCTATTTGGCTGCCTCCTGCACAGCCTCCTTGGGATTGCTTCAACCCTTCTTCTGCCAGTGTAGGGCAGACACCCCACCGCAATAAATAAGCCATTACCCGCTGTTGCAATAGCAGATAAACGTGAATATTCTTTTTAGTTCTTGCTTTTATTCCTCGAGGGGGGGCTGCTCGTTTCCCCATTGCATCAAGGGCAAAATCATCACTAGTCAGCACCAAGCATTCAGCTTGTCAGCAGGAAGGCGAGGTATCGCACTCCATGCCGGAGAAACTTCAGTGTTTCTTTCCCAAGAGAATCCTTGACTTGAGGTTTGACTGAGGAAAAAAATAGACAAAATAATCAAAGGTGGCATTCAAAGAACTGGAAAGAATCATGAAGGCCGGCTCTTCAGACTCCCATTCCCTCACAGTGGGCGTTAGAGCCAGAGATATCAGGCCCAATTACATCCATGCAGCTCCCCTGACCTCATAGGAGTTCAGCTGATTTACACCAAACGAGGTTCTGTCCCATAATAGTAGCGGAGTGTGAACCACTCACAGGGAGGGAAAGGGCATATTAAAACCAAGTAACGCCGGACTGGTGTGTGGACTGGAGCTCCTTGACAAATGAGGCATTCTTGAGGAATCCACCCTTGCAGATAAAAGTTTTGCTAAAAATTAACCATTTCTCTGAGTGCATTAGTCTGAGGTAAGAGAAAAGGGGCAGCGTGCCGAGCAGGCAAACACCTGGGTGGACTGTGTAAAGCCTTTAATTGTACACTGGTTGGGGATTTGCAGCACAGCTAACAGTGTTAAGCGAGCAGGGACATCCCACAGCAATCTGAACAAATCTTTGTATTAGCGCCAAGTGGTTTATGGGGACATTAAAATGAGGAATGAACTCTGGGCAGGAAATTAGGGTGAGTGCCTGCCCAGGGGCTGTGTTTCTGGACTTCAGCTATGTGGTGCCCTGTGGTAGCTTGAATTACAACTCACCAGCTGCCAATCCACTCCGACTGTGCAGCTCTGAGTGTTGGTTTGAGGGGTGGCTGTTCTCACTCAACTGGACATGCTGGGTTACCACCCTCATGTCTGTCCACCCGACCCAGTGGGAGTGGCGTAACGTGAGAGTGCAAACTGCTGTAGTGAAGACAGGCCCAGAGTCTGAAATGGGGTCGGGTTAGACTCCTCTGACAGTGAGTGAGCCTGTGATTTTCAGTCGGTCCCCTGTTGGATGGTGAGATGACAGGCCCAGGTGGCAGGAGCCCCCTGCCCTGTATGGAATGGAGGGAACCATCTTAGGAGAGGAGACGCATGAGCAAGGAATAACTTAGGTCAGAACGCTTGGGTTCTGCTGCCCCATTCGGCCAACGTACTGAGGTCTGACTTAAGGCAAGTCTCAGTTCCTCCATGCCTCAGGGTGTGTTAAATGGGAATTTTTTTTAAAAAGAAAAAGCTTTCCCAGCTCCCAGGCATGCCCTGACTTTCAAACAGTGAGTGAATTGCCAGCCTGCGATGGAAGATGCTCCAGAAGGGCAACGCAAAAGGTGCTGCTAATGAGAGGGGCAGCGTGGCATAGTGGCTAGAGCACTGGCCTGGTCTTCAGATATGGGATCTATTCCCAGTGACCCTGGGTAAGTCATGTTGCTTCCGTCTGCCTCAGCTTCCGCATCTGTACAATGGAAGTCATTATGCTGACCTCCTTATAAAGTGCGTTGTCTACTGACCATAAGAGCTAGGTGTTATTTGTATGACTAGAGGGGGCTGTGAACGTTCATGCTAGGCCCTGCGTTTTGATCCCATGTCTAGTCCTCTTTGACAGCCCACACTGGAGCCAGCTATCGTTCATGAGCATTACAAGCTGCATTCAATAGGTGCGGGATCAAATAGTCGGCTGGAGAAACTTACAGAGCTCAGCGGCGTTAAACCAGAAGGGAATCTGACCCACAGGATTCCTTCCAGGCTGATTTCTGGAAGCAGAAAGCACGTGGTGCTGAGCCGTGACCCCTTGGAAACAGTGTTACCGGCACGCTGCATTTCCAGGGAGGTGTGACTTACAGCTTTGGGAACCAGAGAATCCCTGTGTGCTCCAGCAGGTGTGCAGCCCTAGGGAAGGAAGAGGCAGCATTGTTTCCACCAGCTGGCAGCCCCCCAGGGTTCCTGCCATATGGAGCAAGCTCACCCCAACCCCTAGGCGGGAACAGCTGCAGGGATCCTATTCTGTGTCCTATTCCAGCCCAGCTACCCTCTTCCCTAAGGCACACCAGAATGCCCCCCCCCACCCTATCTTCAGCGGGTCCCTTATCCCACCTTCCTAATGCAGACCAAGGTCTATTCCTGGGGTGGACAGAGGGGACAGGAATCGAACCCAACACCCTGTACTCCCCAGGCCACTGCCCTCGTCCCTAGGCCACGGCAGATCTGTGGATCCTTAGCCACTTTGGTCTGTTGCTGGCCCCTAGGCTGCTCCTGGCACAGCAGCTTCCTTGCGCTACCACAACCTCACCTCTCTACCCTGGCAGACTTTCTCTGCTGGTGCCTCCCACTCCAACTGCACCCAAGCAGGATAATGGCAGATCATCTAGGCACCTGCTCCTTGGCTAGCAGGAGCGCCCCGAGAGCCTGGTCCAATTCCTCGTACAGTCACCTGGAGTCTATACACTGTTTGTAATGGGAGTAAGACGGCTCTTACTGCAGGCACTGGAAGTCTGGCAATACCATGCAAACATCTGTTCATGAGTCGGTGATTTTTCCCTGGCAACAGGCAACATTCAGGAGGTGAACATGTCAGATTCTCAGATGACTCAGTGCTTTCCCCTCTCTGTGCTATTTAAAACTGCGCAGCCATGGAGCTTCCAGATTCGCTATCTCGGTCAAGCAGCTTTATCTTTAGATAGGACAATGGCCAGGCCTTCCTTCCTCTCTAGCTGCATTCAGCGCCTTCCTGCTGCAGGTCTCGCTCACCTCTCCAGCGCGGGTCACAGTACCCTCTGGGCTACGTGGGGTGATGCTGACTTCAGTGCCTGGGGAAAATATTGGCGCTCATGATTAAACCATCACTTTGTAAGCACCTCAAGGATAACAGGGTGATAAGGAATAGCCAGCATGGATTTAGCAAGAGCAAATCATGTCAAACCAACTTCATTTCCTTCTTTGACAGAGTTACTGGCTTAGTGAAACAGCTGGGAAAAAGGTGCATGACACACGCATCTGTAGGAACTCCTGCCTCTTCGGCAAGCTACAAGCAGGAACCTTTTTCCCAGACTGGAAATTAGTGTTACTCCTTGTGAAAGGAGGAGCGCAGAAATCGACTTTAAAGGCACTTAAAGTCGATGGAAGGGGCTTGGAGGTGTGGCCTCATTGTTTAGAAAATTGACCGAATGCGGCTAAGTTTGGCCTAAACTCCTAGTGTGGACCAGGCCTGCCTCTTTCCCGTTTCTCACTCTTCAGGGTTAAGCAATGGCCTGATGATAAGGATGAGGCATTGGGCCTGACTCTTCCACTGGGTGGTTTGAAGCCAGGATAACCTTATTTTGCTGCAGTGCAGTTACTCCTGATTTACACCAGCACAAGAGGTGAATCAGGCGTTTGGTATGTTTGGGTAGTTTTACATTTGCTGTCCTGCCTCGTGCCATAACCTTCAGACAGCGCATTTTCCAGACTCGAGGATATAGGTGGTATATTACAGCCAAACTCTCCTGTTTGGGTCACCTTGACTATTGAGGGAAATCAAATCTTCTGAAAACAGGGATCTTGCCAGTTGTACTGTAAGCCTGAAGCAAAGTGTTTTACCCCTAGGCCATGTAGCTTACAGTCAGGGTATATTTACACAGCAGTGTTATTTTGGAATAACTGATGTTATTCTGAAATAACATTGTCCGCGTCTACACTACAAGCCGTTACTTTGACATAATGTCAAAATAATGGCGAGCTGGAGGACTTCTTACTCCGACTCCTGTAACCCTCATTTTACGAGGCGTAAGGGAAGTCAAAGGAAGAGTGCTTTAACTCGGACTTCCTGCTGTGCTGGGTAGCTTATTTCGGCTTTAGCTTTGCGGTGTAGACGTACCCCCAGAAAATCAGAGCTGTACCTGGCTCCCTAATAACCCACCCCCTGCTTATAAATTCAGCTAAGCAGAGAATCTGTCCCCAAGTCTATCATGGAAGATTGCTGTTGGATTACTAGAGATGGGACCAAACACCCACAAATGTTGGTAGGTCTGAAATCCAGATCTGGGTTTCTATGTCGTTGCCCGGGCAGTGTTCCCTGAGCGAGGGGGCGCCCACCCAGGAAAGATTCAGGTGCTGCCCAGATGATTAGTAGAGCGCCCACAGCCAGCAGCATGTGTTTCTACGGGAGGTGCACATCTGCACATAACAATTTATTCTGCATCATGGATGGAGAAAATTAGAGGGAACATTGCCTGGGACCATCTTAAGCCATTGTTAATGCAGCTGATAACTGAGAAAGCATGAGGGGTGATCTCTTCCTTCCTTTCCATGTGAACTTCTGCCGGGTGGATGGGAAGCTAAAACACCTGTGAACCTTCCTGTAAATGCACAGATGAATGTGTGCCCATTGCTGATTCATGCACGATGCCTACTGCATTCCAGTTTCATTACTGGGAGTGGGTTGGGTGAGAGACTCTGGAGAGAGACAATCCCTGTCTGTGCTCCACTGAACAGTGTTACGGACACTGACTTCTGTCCACTGAGTTATTTATATCCCCATTATTAAGCCTGGCCTGTTCTTCCTGGCTGGGATTACAATGCTCCTGAAGGGTTGTGGGCTGCGAAGACAAAAGGTGTTAGCTGCTCTTGGCTCCCACCCTAGAAGGAAATGAGGTTTCTGACGCCCTACCGGCATTTGAACAGGGAGACTTGACAATCTTCTTCATCATCTGCGGATCATACTCTCAGCGCTTGTGAGTCAGGGACACTCCTTAGCTTGCTTACCATGGGGGAAGGGGCACCTTCTCAGGGATCACTGATCGTTCCCCATTGCACCTCTGCTCTGGCTGGCAGACCGAGAACAAGGCTGGGTATGCAAAGAATGTATTCACTTAGCAGTTATTCATGTCAAGAAGTTTCTCTGTATCAGGGCTGGTCTACCCATAGGAGTTGGACCAGTTTTGTCAAAGAGGTGATGATAAACTGAGTTAAATGGGTACATCCTTGTATGTGGACATTGATTTAAATCGGATTTATATCGATTTAGCTTACACCTGTAGACGAAGGCAGAGGTGAAAGTCAGTGGGTGGGTGCGCCCGAGTGCGCAGCTCTGGCAAGAGCTGGCGGAGCTGCGGCAAAAGCCAGCGGGGGAGCTATTGAAAGAGTTGGCAGGGACCTGGGTCGCAATAGGACAGGACCTGTAAGAAATGGTAAGTTCCTTTCACCACGGGATGACGCTGTAACTTTCTGTGTAAACCAGGCCTCAGTGCATGGGCCGGACGCCAACAGAGTCAATCCTGGTCTGCTCCATGCTGGAATGTGTTCGTCAGGGACTTCCTGTAGGAAAGCTGGAAGACTGGAGTGGTTGCACCGTATCTCCAGACGTGCTGCTGTAACAGCTCTAAAAACACAGGGCTGCAAGTCATGGCTTTCTGCCCCTCCCCCTCCTTTCCCAGCTCAATTAAGCAACAATGTGTTTTCTGTGCTACCTGCTTCCCGGCTCTCTCGTGTGTCAGTGGGTTTCTCTTCTTCTTGCGTGTTGGGGCATGAAGAGGGAATGCTGAGAAAACAACACTAGAAGCAGATTGCAGTCACAACAGGTCACTCTTTTGGATCCCAAACCCCAGATGCACAGTTGTAGGGGCACTGCCTGGGCAGGTGACCTGGCTCGGATAGTTTGGCGGTGTTGTGGAGCCCGCAGGATGTGAGGGGGCATGGGTTCCCAGACAGTGACCAGCAACTCACCCAAACCAGTCCACAAGGAGGTTAGAGAAGAGCTGGCTCTCAAAGCTCATCCTTGGCAGAGACGCGCAGCCCCACACGTTGGTGGGAATGCAGTGCTTAGACCAGAAAGAGTCAACCGGGGAGCTGTCTGAGCAGCTAGGTGAATCTCTGGCTGGCTCTATTACGGACTGTGTCTACTTTCCTCACTCCTAGTTCCTGCCTTCCAGCCTGCTCCTGCCATCCTCAGCGTGGGCCCCTACTTGTTCCCCGTTCCTGCCTCGCTGCAGGTCCCTGCTCCCACGTTCTACACTGACATGACGCCAACTCAGACGTCAACCCCTGGCTTGACTCCTGACTTCGTCTCCAACTCTGACCTCTGGGCCATCACGTTTGGTATTCTGTTTCTTTAATGGGCCTGTACCTGAAAATTCAAAGGACAGCACAACATCTCTCTTCCTCACTAATCCTACTAAAATCTAAGCATCGGTGCAATGGTATAGCCAGCACGGCGCTGTAGAGAAGAGCAAGGTCTAGGATTCAAGAGAGCTTGGTTTTTTCCCACGTCTGCCACTGACTCACTGAGTGACCTTGAGTAAATTAATTGGGTCCCAGTTCTAAAGAGGTCCACCTTTTGGGGTGTGTGTCCATCATTGGGAAGCCAATTTAAGCCACCTGGAGCATAGTTTTCAGAGGTGATGAGTACACACAACTTCCACTAGCCCTTATTTCTTAACCCCTGTAGGTGACTAATTTATGCCCTGAGTCATTAGATTTAAACGTCTGTATTTTAAACATCCATAACTACACATCCTGTTAACAGCCAAAAATGAATCCAGCTTTCTTGAAAACTCCACCACAATATCTGACTGCAGGATCTACTCTGTGTTCACTATATGACCTCCTTAGCTCTATTTATGTGCCATCGTTGTACACAGAATCATTTGGCTGAATATTAGCCTCCGATAAACTGAGATGATTCTTTTCCAGTGAGTCTCTTTGAACTTCCTAATAAATTAGCTTTAAGCATCTATGTCTGGTTAGCTTCAACTTTATACTTGTCGTAGTTGGTGTCAGTGGGTTTCTCTAGTGAAAGTAAAATACTTACTAGGAACATAAATAACAGATGTTCATAATCATATGATGAAAGATGAATGGAAATATCCAAAGTCTTGAAGGACAGTTTTCAAGAAGGTGCATATTTTGATGGCACATCTCTGAGCTATTAACAAAACAGAATGTTTCAATTTAAATGGGTAACCTGAGAAAACACTGAAAAATATGAATAACATTGTTTCTAACTAAACAAAATGAGCTAGTCTGAGGAAATGAATGATCATTCGAATCTCAATGATTAGTCTTCACACAACAGCTGAAATGATTGCACAATGCTGCAAGAATGCTTGGACTGGAAATAACAGCCAGGTTTTCTACGTCAGGGTGCAACCAGCTTTTTCGGATAGTTTTGATTCTGAGCGTTTTCACGTCTCTTGGTCTTACTCCTGGTGAAAGGTTCTGGACCAGATACTGGAAACTATAAACGTCCATTCACAACTCATGTGCAACGTATATGGGGACCTGGCACCAAAGTGCCACACACGTGACCTGAAGTGACCACTCTCTGAAGTTGAACTGAGAACACTGGATCACTTCACTAAAGCTGCTGAATAATCCTTTGTCTTCCTGCTTATCTGAGCTGAAACCACAGCAGCAGCCTAGAGATGAACGAATCCGCGCCATTAGCAGTCCCTTAAGTTATACAGTCCCCTGGTTACACAGAACAAGCCTTGGTCTCAAAAGTGGAGGAGAGAAAGAGAGGAAAGAGCACAAAAAAGGCATTCAATTAGCTGGTTCAGCTTCTCCTGAGTGAGCATGTTGTTTTGTGGCTTCCTTTGTAGCTGTGTTTTCATCACCTTCTACCTCCACTGGCTAATGGTGTTTTCAGACATTTGAAAAAAATCGGGAAAATGCTGATGACCAGACTGTGAGCAGCTGTGAATCGTTGTAGCATAGAAGTCAATGGATTGAAATCAATTTACACACCCGGTTGGACCTCCCTGGTCTGGCACCTTTGGGACTTGACCGGTCCCGAACCAGGGAGCTTGCCAAACCAGGGGAGGTCGATGCCAGCTCCTCTGCTCCTGTCCTCCAGGTTCTGCTCCTGGCTGCTGGACTGTGCTCATCCCCCTGCTCCCAGCTGCTAGCCCCAGCCCTAGCTGCTGGGCCCTGACTCCAGCCGCTGGGCTCCGACTTCCAGCCTCCTGCCCTGGCCAGGCTTCAGCCCCCAGCCCTGGCCACTGGGAACTGCTCCTGGCCTGAGCTGCTGGGTTCCTCTGCCAGCTTCCAGGCTCCTTGACCCCCACCCTAGCCACCAGGCTCAGGCCCCCAGTACTGGCTGCTGGGCTCCAACCCCACCTGCCCTCTCCAGCTGCCAGCCCAGCTCTCTGTGGTCATGGTGCACTGTTTTTTCCCCATGAGTGCTGCAACCCCAGAGCACCCATGGGGTCCCTGATGATGCCGGACCACTGATGTTGCCAGACAAGAGAGTCCTGGACTAGAAAGGTTCAACCTATAGCTAAGATTCTGGCTTTCGTAGATAGTAAGGGACCAATTGTGAGAAAGTAGTCTCGTCTCCTGTCGTATTGGATGGGAGACAGATCTGCAGATTCCAGATTTGAGTAGGCCTGGCTTGCTGCGTTTAGACTTATCTGTACATTATTTATTTGTATTTTATTTAGTGTGGTGGTAACACATAGGGGACCAGTCCTGGAGCAGCTCCATGTTGCACTAGGTGCTGTAGAAACAAACAGAAAATTCCTGCCCCAAAGGACTTACAATCTAAGTGAAATTAGATTTCTACCTTTCTACATGTAAATGAGAACCTGTTACTTGGTAGCAGATCCGGTAGAAATCTCACAGCATTTATACAATTTAGAGCAAATAAATGACAATACTGAGCCAATGGATGGGGTCATTTGGTTTGGGTTTTTCCCCATATTTGATGGAACTGCCCTAAAGTTTAAAAAAATGATGGAGGAATAGACCATAATAATGAGTTAACAGGTCGATTTACCTCCCATGTATGTTTTTCTGGGTTGGATGATGTCAAAGGATGGTCCTTAGCTAGAATGAAACAGCATTGCTCCATTGACCTCAACAGAGCGAGGTCAATTTGCACAAAGTGAGGGTCTGCCCCCAAATCTGTAAAGGTCATTGTTTATTGCCCCATCAGCTTCTACTCCAATGCGCTTCCATACTAGTGACCTACAAGTTCAGAGTTGTGGCTTTACTCCTGCTGTCCTGCCTGTATTTGTTGCTTGTTTTCAGTACGTTACTTCACTGGCCTGAATCTTATCCAGTTTTGGTTCTGGGTGTTCCCGCATCTGTGGAATTAATTGGCTTGGGGGCTGCAAAGCAGAGCCCAGCTGCAGAAAGGCTGTCTCACGCTCATGCCTGTCATTTGCATTTGCTCATCGTTAACTGGTAAGGAATATGTTTCTTACTTAGGACTGGGACCCTGTACTAATTCCAGGGAAAAACGTACGCACGCAGCCCCTGAGGGGCTGACAGGAGTGTACATGTTGCACCATTTCCCATCACACAAGTGTACCCACCTGCAATCGGAACGCCCATACTGGTCTGCCTCCCACTCATTGTCTGGGCGACTGAGCAAGCCCATTCTTCAGGGAATCAGCATACAGATCTCCCCATGAAAAGGAAGAAGTAAATTAGAAATATTAATGAAAACATGTTCATATACTCCTAACTTGAACCAGGGGCTCTAACCCTTAGGAAATTCTTAAAAAACAACAAATGGTCTGAACATGTAGATGGGATCATGAGCTTTCGTGGGCACAGCCCACTTCTTCAGATGACTGCAGTTTTGAGTTTAGGATGTGCAGACCCAAAATAAATAGGGGAAAAGGGGGAGGCGGGGGGGAGAAAGGAAAAAAAAGGTAGTGGGTGGGAAACAGGGAGCAGAGGGTATGAAAATATCAAAGAGAAAAACCTTAGCTTGGACTAGTCCACACGAGAAATCCACTTCCTGGACACTGGAGTACAATTAAATAATGGACAAATTTCCACCACTCTATACCAGAAATCCACCGACTGCTACACTTACCTTCATGCCTCCAGCTTCCATCCCAGGCACATTTCTCAATGTATTGTGTACAGCCAAGCCCTAAGATACAACCGGATTTGCTCTGATTCCACAGACAGAGACAAACACTTACAGGATCTATATAGAGCATTCCTAAAACTGAAATGCCCACCTGGAGAAGTGAAAACACAGATTGACAGACCCAAACAAGTACCCAGACATGAACTACTTCAAGACAGACCCAAAAGAGAAAATAACAGAACTCCTCTTGTTATTACCTATAGTCCACAACTCAAACCCCTCCAACACATTATACACAATCTGCAATCTATCTTGGAAAATGACCCCTCACTCTCAGAGGCCTTGGGGGAAAAGCCCATTCTCGCTTACAGACAGCCCCCCAACCTGAAACAAATTCTTTCCAGTCACCATGCTACACAACCACATCATAAGCATCCAGGAACCCAGCCCTGCAATCAGCCTCGGTGCCAACTCTGCCCACATATCTATACGAGCCAATTCATCATTGGAGCTAACAACATAAGCTACCAAATCAAAGGCTCATTTAACCGCACATCCAGTAATTTGATCTATGCCATCAAATGCCAGCAATGCCCCACTGCTATATATATTGGACATACTGGACAGTCCCTACGGGAAAGAATCAGTGGACACAAATCAGATATACCTAAAGGGAACATACAGAAACCTGTTGGAGAACACTTCAATCTACCTAATGACTCTTTAAAAGATCTCCAGGTGTCTGTCTTGTCACAAACCAATTCTACAAGCCAAATACACAGAGAGGTGTTAGAATTACAATTCATCCACAAATTCAGTTCTCACACTGATAACCTCCTCAATCAAGATAACGGATGGCTGGGACATTATCAACCTAACATTCAATGAAGGTGCCAACAGCTCTTTGTCTGTGCAGATTCTTGCATTAGTACCCTTCCTATTTAATTGCTATCCTATGATCCTTATCTGCTTCTTTTTTAACTATCCAATCTTCAGGTGCTTATAGATTACCAGTTCTGCCTACTTGTTTTTCCCTTTGATATTTTCATACCCTCTGCTCCTTGTTTCCTGCCCCCCCCCTTCCTTTTTTTTTCCCTTCTCCCCCTATTCATTTTGAGTTTGCACATCCTAAACTCAAACTTCCGGTCATCTGAAGAAGTAGGCTGTGGCCATGATCCCATCTACATGTTTTGTTAGTCTATGAAGTGCTACCAGACCATTTGTTGTTTAAGTTTATCCTGTACAGACTAACTCGGCTACCTCCTGAACTGTAGGACGTTTTCAGCTGCTCTTTAGCCTGGGACTGACTCCTTCCCAACTGTCTGGGGAAGGCTCTCTGGATACAGGGGGGGTGGGGCGTGTATGTGTGTGTGTGTGTGTCTCTCTCTCTTTATATGTATATATATATATATATATATATATAAAGGAGGAAGTGATGAAGTGGGTTTTACTCACAAAAGCTTATGCCTAATAAATCTGTTAGTTTCTAAGGTGCCACAGGACTCCTCGGTTTTTGGTTTATTCTTGAAATAGAGAGCCATTTGTTTACAAGTGATTTCACAGTTTGGCCAAATAACTTTTCCCGCCTCCCCATGCAACAACAGGTGTTTAACTGTATCTCAATTCAAAATAAGGGATTACCAGTGTATCTCATTAGCTAGCTGTCCTTAATGTATGAGCCCGTGGCAAAGACCCTAGTCTGCCATTAATCCAGTTCCGAGGTGAGTTATTAATTAAAACTCCTTGACAGTGTAAGGCACTCCTGGGACCTGTTCTTTCCTCACACCTCTTTCTACTTACTGTTTCAGACACACCATAACTGTCGCATTGGCAGAGCTCAGCGGCAGTCTTGCGTGACACATTTTGTCCTGCTCCAGCTCAAAAACAGAGCCATTAGCCCCTCTCTCCTCCTGTGTCATGAATATTTGTGATGTAATTTCATTCCCGGCTTTTGGAATGTATTGGAAAACAACAGCATGCAGCTCATTCAAGGTGCAGTAAATAGTCTTCCCACTCATGGCCAGACATTAGGGGAAGTAGAGACGCCAGACAGTAGCTAATCCTTGTGTTCACTAGAGGGCTATGCATTCAGGGTCACATAAGGAAACCTGAGCCTCTCTAGATTTATATTTGTTTGTCTTGTATGGGTCATTCCTGGGGCCACAAGCCAGCAGAACTTGATCTCATTTTAAAACTGAAATAATCTGTGAAGACAGGATCTCACATAGACACTCGCAGAAATAAACACTAATCCTTGCCTGCTAGCTGTCACGCATATCCATATTTACTGACCTTTCCCCACCAGCTACAAAGTTCCCCCATGTGTTACATGCACTGCTATTAATTGGTTTATTGGTGATACACCAATAATAATGAGAATAAAAAAGAAACAATAAATAATAGAACAAATTCTCAGCTGGCAAAAATTGATATTGTGCTATTGACCTTTAACAATACTTAGCTTCTAGAAAATAATGATGATGATAATAAATAATACCGAGCTTATATAGTAATTTTCATTAACAGATCTCAAAGTACTTTACAAGGGAGATAAGTATCACTGTTGTCATCTTACAGATGGGGAAACGGAGGCACAGAGAGAGGAAGTGACATGCCCAAGGTCTCTCAGTTTATCCCATAGTAGACCAGGGAGCAGAACATAAGTATTTTGGTTTCCAGTCCAATAACTGAAGTTAGCCTAAAGAATGTAAATTACCTGATGAGGGCTGGATTGTGATACCCTCACTTGCCTAGAGTTGTCCCCTACTTCTTGAATGGTCCCATTCATTTCAAAGGAATCATTCAAGAAGTAAGGTTCTACTCGAGCTGAGTAAAGTGCTCACTATCTGGTCTGGATTTGACCTGGATAATCTTGCAAGTAACTAATGTGGTGCTAGACTCAACTGAAATGAAGAGACATCAGAGACAAGTTTGTCCCATGATGCTTAAGAATATTGACTGTTGGAAACCATGCACAGAAGATGCTCCCTTTTGTAATTCAGAGCTCTGTGGAGCCCTATGGATTAAGAATATGATGTGTTTGAATAAACTAGTATAACTGCATGAGGGTCTGAGTCCCGGTCTGCATCAGAGAGAGAGTTTGGGTCTGAATTCAAAGTGTTCATTTGTAAGCTCTTCTCAGAAAATTTTGGTCCCACATGGCAGAAATCTCACAGCATCAACTGCTGTCACAAGTCTCCTTCTACCCATTTGGAAGTTTGTACTAGGTTGAGAGTGATTTCCTGTCCTTACAGTGAGGACTACTACTCCAGCAACACTGTTAAAGTATCACAAGCTGGTAGGAAGTGTGACCAGAAAATAACAGAATTCCACTTGTCATTATCTACAGTCTACAACTCAAACCCCTCCAACGCATTATCCACAATCTACAACCCATCTTGGAAAAAGATCCCTCACTCTCAGAGGCCTTGGGGGAAAGGCCTATTCTCACTTACAGACAAACCCCCAACCTGAAATGAATTCTTTCCAGTAACCATGATACACAGCTACATCATAAACATCCAGGAACCCAGCCCTGCAATCAGCCAGGGTGCCAACTCTGCCCACATATCTATACAAGTGTCAAAGTCAGACACACAGGACTCACAGATTTGTCAGACCACTCTGTTTATTAGCAAAGCCGCTCTGCTAATACACCCAGAAAATGTGAATACCAATCAGCCACAGTGCCAACTCTGCCCACATATCTATACAAGCAAATTCATTACTGGAGCCAACAACATAAGCCACCATATCAGAGGCTCATTTAACTGCACATCCAATAATTTAATCTATGCCATCAAATGCCAGCAGTGCCCCACTGCAATATATATTGGACAAACTGAACAGTCTTTACGGGAAAGAATTAATGGACACAAATCAAATATCCGTAAAGGGAACATACAAAAACCTGTTGGGGAACACTTTAATCTTTCTGGGCATACATTAACAGATCTTCAACTAGCTGTTTTGTTACAGACCAATTCCACAAGCCAAATACACAGGGAAGGACTAGAACTACAATTCATTCACAAGTTCAATTCTCATACCTATGGTTTGAATAAAGATACTGGATGGCTTAGTCATTATCAACCTACTAAACAATGAAGGCAACAATGGTTCTTTGTCTATGTAGAATGTCATGATACCATCTACATGTTTTGTTAGTCTTTAAGTGCTGGCAAACTATTTGTTGTTTGCTAATTAATGTTTTTTATCTGCCTCTTTTGACTATCCAGTCTGAGGGTGTGTCTACACTTGCACCCTCTTTCAAGAGAGGGATGCAAATGAAGACATTCGAAATTGCAAATGAAGCCGGGAATTAAATATCCCACGCTTCATTTGCATAATCGCATTATGGCGCTATTTCAAAATAGCACTATTTTGAAATACAAAACGCGGTTTAAATGCGGTTATTTCAGGAGAACACCCTTCTTCTGAAATAACTGTTAAACCTCATTTTATGAGGAATAAAGGTTATTTCAGAAGAAGTGTGTTCTTGCGAAATAACCGCATCTACACCGCGTTTTGTATTTTGAAATAGCGCCATAATGGGATTATACAAATAAAGCACAGGATATTTAAATCCCGGCTTCATTTGCAATTTTGAATGTCTTCATTTGCATCTCTCTCTGGAAAGAGGGTGCAAGTGTAGACATACCCTTAGGTATTTACAGACTATTTGTTTGTCCTATTACATTCCAATTCAGCTTTCCCCTTGAAATATTTTTTACCCACTGCCTCTTCTTGTTTCCCTCCCTCCCATTTTTTCCTCTTCCACCCCCCCTCCCTTCTCCCCTATTTATTTTGATCCTGGACATCCAACATTCTAGTCATCTGAAGAAGTGGGCTGTGCCCATGAAAGCTCATGATACCATCTACATGTTTTGTTAGTCTTTAAAGTGCTACCAGACTATTTGTTGTTTTTTAAGTTTATCCTGTACAGACTAACTCGGCTACCCTCTGAAGCTTCTATGTATGGAGGACATTTTCCTGAGATCCTTGTGGTCTTGTGAGAGCTCAGGTAATGAAAATAGCCCTTGTGAGTTTTTTGGCCATCACCATAACCAGGAAGTAGCCCTGTTCTGGTACAGAATTCTACCTGAAACCACTATGATAGGTAGGGGGGGCTCTACCAAATTCATGGTCTGGCTCTGTAGTTCTAAAATGTTGGCAAGTAGAGAACAATTCTGTTTGGAGTTTTCATACAGTATGACAGACTCTGTAACATTTACAATGGATAGAGCACAGGGAATAGAAGCAGGACCTAAATCATTTCCCACATGGATGCCGTCATCAATTTGCCATTGAAAGAAGTTCGTCTACAGCACGTACCTTAGGAAACAATCCTGTGATCATTTGTAAAAGAGCCTGAGGGATTAATTAATACATCTCATCCTCTTAATCATGGGAGCCAACAACCTCCAGGGTTCCCCTGGGCAAGGTTTGTGTGTATGTATATCTGGCTCCATGTTCCTGGAAGGGGCAGGGCCTCAGCAGAAGAGGTGGGACTGGGTTAGGGTTAGCGCTACTCAGACTGCTTTGAATCCTCAGGTCCCGGGGCAAGTGTCGTCCCCGGCCCCTCCTCCAGTCCACTCGCCTGCTCTTAATTCAGGTGATTCCTGCAGATTGGAGTGATGCGCATGTGACATCTGGAGGATTTGAGCTGTAACTGCAGCAGTGGCACTGTCCTCCAATTCCTGAAAAGTTTTGAAAACTTCCCTACCACACAAACAATGCAAACTAAAAGTTCATTCGCTGGTGAGGACTGTTCCATGGATGTCATGCCCCTAGCTGTGCTCTTCGGGTATGTCTACACTTGCACCCTCTTTTGAGAGAGGGATGCAAATGAAGACATTTGAAATTGCAAATGAAGCCGGGATTTAAATAGCCCACGCTTCATTTGCATTTTCATGTTATGGTGCTATTTCAAAATAACAGATGCTGTTAAGACGCGGTTATTTCAAGAGAAAACCCTTCTCTCGAAATAACTGGTAAACCTCATTGTATGAGGAATAAGGGCTATTTTGAGAGAAGGGTTTTCTCTTGAAATAATCACGTTTTAACAGTGTCTGTTATTTCAAAATAGCACCATAACGCGAATATGCAAATGAAGCACGGGATGTTTAAATCCCAGCTTCATTTCCAATTTCGAATGTCTTCACTTGCATCCCTCTCTCGAAAGAGGGTGCAAGTGTAGACATACCCTTCTAGACTATCTGTAAGTAGGGAAAAAAGATCTACTTCTTCTTGAGCAGTCTCGTGTACTCTGTGCCGCTTTCCAGTGCTTTTTGCAGCACCGCCCACCTAGATAAATAGACTTCAACAACTAGTGATTTCTGATTCCACAGGCCTCACTTTGGACTCACCCGTATTTATCTGCTTTTCCTGTGGATTTTACACCTCTGATACAAATCTCTTTAAATGCGTGTGCTATTCAGTTCAATGAGGTTCTTTGTGAGGCCGAATAACACAGGAGTCTGTTAACAAAGGGGAAATGGTATCTCTTTGGAACCGAGCCATACATCTTGCACAAAGGGTCTCGGAACTTAAGAGAAGGACAGAACTTAAAACTCAGTCAGGCTGAAGAGGGAAATAGGGTGAGCAGCCATGCCAATAAATCTTTGCAGACACAGCAGCCGATCTGACATATCCGAGTGAGGTTCTTTCCGCTTTCCCAAAGGCCTGCTGTCTTTGGGGGGAGTTATGATTAGGCAAAAAGCCACAGCTGAAGATCCTGAGTAGGTGTTAATGGAGAAGAAGGGGCTATGGGTTCTCACCTGGCTCTGCAGCAAGTGTTAGATTCAGTCTAATTTCAGCTTCCTGCAAGGTATGAAGGGATCAGCCTGAGAAGTGGCTGCCTTAGGGCTCACGTAGCATGGGGAAGAGTGTAGCAGTGTTAGTTTCCTCGGTACCTGTGTGTTTCTGAGTGAGCTATTGTCCCGTTGCTCTGATTTTGGGGGTTCAGGCTAGTGGGAGGGATCAGGAGGTTTTAGAGCCTCCTACTTTGCAGGTTGGTGGCCAAAGAAGCCTGTTGTTTACTCTGTCTCCAATCCAGGAGTTCTTTCACTGACTGCTTGGGATAAGTGAGGTTAATAGATTGGTAGTTGTCCTCTCTGGAAATCCTGAGAGATGCATCAGGTGGCAGAATCTGCTTTTTCCCCCCTCTAAATATTAAGGCTCAGGACTGCTGAGTGTTCAGTTTTAGCCCCTTCTAGGGTTGCCAGGTGTCCAGTTTTGAACTGGACAGTCCGGTATTTGAGCTTTCTGTCTGGGAAACAAATTGAGAAAATACTGGACATATAAATGTCTGGTATTTTCTAATTAAATTGTATTATTATCATGAGTATCATGTCTACCAGCCAGGCAATATGCAACTACGCAGTAGAGGGGGGCTGGGGCCGGGGCCGGGGAGGTATGGAATCCCCGGGGCTGAACTTGCCCGTGCGCCCCACCGGGACCATGCGTGGGACGGGCAGCACCCTGGGATCTGCGTGCGCCCAGGTCAGCCCCACTTCCCGCCGGCTGGTTCCGCTCCTCCCCCAGCCAGCCCCACTCCCCCCAAGCCGCTCCTGCCCAGCGCTGCTTTCCACCGGTCAGTTCCCCTCCCAATCTCCCCCGGCCATCCCCACTCCCCCCGACCCACTCCCGGCCAGCCCTGCTCCCCACAACCCTCTCCCGGCCAGCCCTGCTTCCCGCTGGCCGGTTTCTTCCCTCAATCTCCCCCGGCCAGCCCTTCTCCCCACTGGCCGGTTCTCCCCTGGCCAGCCCCGCTCCCCCCAGTCCCCTTTCGGCCAGTTCTGCTTCCCGCCGGCCAGTTCCTTCCCCTGATCTCCCCCAGCCAGCCCCGCTTCTTCCAACCCCCTCCAAGCCAGCCTGGCTCCCTGCCGGCCAGTTCCCCCTGGCCAGCCCCACTCCCCCCAACCTCCTCCCAGCCAGCCCTGCTTCCCGCCGGCCGGTCCTCTCCCCCCCAATCTCCCCGGCCAGCCCCGCTCCCCTCCCGGCCGGTCTCCACCCCCATCTGAGATCAAGTGTGTCTGGTTTTTTTTTTTAAATCATCTGGTAACCCTAGCCCCTTCCTGTAGATTACTAGAATCTGATGCAACTTACTCTACTTTTCTTACATGGATTTTACTATGACCTTAGAGCAGTCATTTCAAACATGCAACCGGCGGGCCGCATGCGGCCTGATCGAATTTTTTTGAGGTCCGCAACTCCATTTTTATAAAAGATCAAAGTGCAGCCTGCCAGCTGCTCTGAGCATGCAGCCGAGTGCCTGTTCACAGCCGGCTGGCTGGCAGCTCTGCGCTCGGCGCCCCAGGCATGCTCTGCTTACAAGGGTCTCTTGAGAATCAAGGATGCTGTTGCTTCCACCAGGTGGTGGCCTAAGAAAGGGGCTGGTTCAGTGCTGGAGGAATAGGCCCACAAGATGAGAAAGGGAAAGATATAAACACAGTTCAACCACAAGTGAGTGTCCTCCACCTGTTCAAGGGTGGTGGTGGTCATGCCAAATGTCCACCAGGGGGTGATGGATGACAATCTGTCAGAAGACTTCCTCAGTGGCCCAATGAGGTCTTGTGCATCCACAATGGTGTTAAAATCCCTAGCCAGAGCCAGGCATTCACAAGGATCCAAAGCACTGAGGAAGGTGGATGCCTGTTGATAGAAGCGCCCCAGGCCTGGTATTAGGGCATAAATGTTGATCCGGTTGAGAATGACTCCTCCACACACACCTGGAGGCGCAGCAGGCACTCTGGCATGACCTCTGCAACCTCCAGCTCTCCAGATCATAGATCTGGGGAGACCAGGGTGGCCATTCTGCCCAAGAGCATGGTGGGGTGGCTGAAATACACCCTGTCTCCCTACTGCAGAAGCCCGCTGGCTTCAGCAGCCAGATTGGTGTGAATCTTCTGCTGGAAGATCAGAATACTCCCCTGCCTGAATGAAGGTGAGCACCTGCACCTGCAGAGACTCGCCCTACTATAGAGTTTGAGTGAGGCACAGCGTGGTCAGGGACGTTGGGTCCGGGGGAAGGGTTTGAGTGATGCACAGAGTGGTCAGACACATTGGGTCCGGGGGAAGAGTTTGAGTGATGCACAGAGTGGTCAGGGACGTTGGGTCCGGGGGAAGGGTTTGAGTGATGCACAGCGTGGTCAGGGACGTTGGGTCCGGGGGAAGGGTTTGAGTGATGCACATCGTGGTCAGGGACGTTGGGTCCGGGGGAAGGGTTTGAGTGATGCACATCGTGGTCAGGGACGTTGGGTCCGGGGGAAGGGTTTGAGTGATGCACAGCGTGGTCAGGGACGTTGGGTCCGGGGGAAGGGTTTGAGTGATGCACAGCGTGGTCAGGGACATTGGGTCCGGGGGAAGGGTTTGGGTGATGCACAGAGTGGTCAGAGACATTGGGTCCGGGGGAAGGGTTTGAGTGATGCACAGAGTGGTCAGACACATTGGGTCCGGGGGAAGGGTTTGAGTGATGCACAGAGTGGTCAGGGACGTTGGGTCCGGGGGAAGGGTTTGAGTGATGCACAGAGTGGTCAGGGACGTTGGGTCCGGGGGAAGGGTTTGAGTGATGCACAGGGTGCTCGGGGTGGTTGGTTCCGGGAGGCGGCCTGGGCCGGGCTCAGCCGTGTCCGGGGCGGCGGGTGTTTCGGTCCGAGCGCCCTGCGCTGGAGCCGGTCCCGCATCGGCGGGGCTGCCGCGATCCGGCCGGGCCCCTCCCTGCCCCGGGACTGCGCTTCAGCAGCGGGCTCGGCGCTGCGCGTGCCGCCCAGCCAGGGCAGCCCCGGGGGAGCTCGCGGCGCCTTGCAGCGGCCCGTTCGCAGGCGGGCTCGGCGCGTGGGGCGCCGCTTGGTTTTCTGACGCCGCAGGCTCAGGATGCGTTCACTTGTTTCAGGGGTTTTAATCGGCTTTTGGTTGGGCTGTGGCAAGCCTGAGAGGGGATCGCTCAGTTCTGATCTGCTGCTCCACATGGCCCCCAAGGGCATCACCATTTTTTTTTCTGTTTATTTAAAATAAAAAACGTAGAACATTTCTGGAAAAAAAAAATTAAAGAGAACATTAATAGTCCATGGGAGAAGCACCAACAATTCAAGATAGGATTGCATGGGCAGCCACAACTAGCCTAACTGTGCCCACTGTGCGTGCACATTCTATTAGAAGTTTTAATTACATAGTAATTGTAATAAAATTGACACGGTTGTGGGGGAGAAGCCTGTTCTGGAGAGATGTGCATTACCTGAGGCAGCACTGTTCTTTCCCTGTTCCTCATGTTATCAGCATTTAGACAGTATTGCCATTTGGAGCAACGTTTTAGACAGTAATGAGGTTTTGGGCAGGATTTTCCCCAGCCTCATAGGTTAATTGAGTGTGTGAATCCTTGGCTGTAATAAGCAAGAAGGGGTCAGAATTATTAATATTCCCAATTCAAAAAAATTATCGATACACAAACTTCTTATATAGTCATCTTGTCCTTATTTCTCCTTTATTTCTCTTCTAGACTGACCTGTGGGGAATGTTGGAGAAAAATGTTATGTTTTTCAACAAACTGCAAGCTGTTCAGAAGAAAAGTGGAGAATTTGATGTAAGATTTGTATTTCTGCTTCTCCACCATGGTCTATTAGCTTAGAAGTGTGTCACTGTATGGTGCTTCCCACTGGCAAATGAAAAAAATCATGTTCTACAATGTAAAATTAACCCAAATGCTTATTTTATTAGACTCGTCTAAGCCAATGTCTACACTACCACAAAAAGTCAACTGAATGTATGCAACTTAAGCTATGTGAATAATGTTGCTGGAGTTGACATACCTTAAGGTGAGTTACTGTGGGGTCTACACGGGCCGGGGAGAGGGTGTAAATGGGAGACACTTTCCTATCAACTTACCTTACTCTTCTTATCAGGGTAGAGTGCAGAGGTCGACTGAAGAGTGATCTGCAGTTGATTTGGCAGGTTGTCACTAGATTGGCTAAATTGACCACCGGTGGATTGATTTTGGAGTGTGGATCCCCACTGTAGTTTAGATGTAGCCAAAATATAAAGTGGATTAGAAGCCCACAGTTCTTACTACAGCTACATCTTATCCTCATATTTGCAGGTGGGAAACTGAAGCAGATGCATTGAATTGCTCAAGGTGACTCACTGAGAGTATCTGCAGAGGCTATGCTGACATACCTGTGGCACCTGTAGCTACCCTGGCATAATCCCTGAGTCCCATAGATGCAGAATCTGCTGATGAAAGGGGTTTTTTTCCTCTTGTCATAAGAATATATGTCACCTAGTGACAATGTTTGTATCTTCCATGAGCTTTAGGTTGGTATAGCTATAGCATTTAGGAGTGTGGATTTTTCACATCCTTGATCAACATAGCTATGCTAACCTTCATTTTAAGTGGAGACCAGGCCTTAGTTGGTGGCAGAGCCAGCAATAGAACCCAGGAATCCTGGCCTTTATCCCCCATGCTCGTCTACTTAAATCAGCTGATAAAGACCAGAGGGGTTTCGTATAATCCATCAGGCTTTTCTCTTGCCTTGCTCTCAGCAGCGCTCTGTTTAGGGTACTGAGAGAGTCAGGAAAGCTCAAAAATGTGTGCTGTAACATGTACAAATCTTTAGTCAGTGTCCGCAGTCATGGATACTCAGGGGCCAGTTTTTGCTGAATTGATTATGGAAGGGTGCATTGTGGTGGTTTCCTGCCTGGCGGATCTGTGACAGTGTCAGAGCGGCCTCACCCTACCACAAAGAGTATAAAGGAGAAGGACTGTCATGAAAACTTTTCCAGGACTTCTAGTTTTCAGTTATTCTTCCATCTCCTACAAGGCAGACCTGCCTCATAAGTTTAAGTCTGTGGAGACAGGTGATCTGTCTCGTGTGATGAAAAGCAGTGCTGAGGGGTGTGCAAACCCCAATGATGGATTTATTGCCTTATCTACTAGGAGAATAGTATGGTTTGTATCTCTTTCTCATTATGTTGTCCATTGCCAGGTGATTGCTGTACCACTCACTGTTGAGATACTGAAGACATTAGAATCCTTTATTGTACAGGTGCAAGAACGACAAATTGAATTACTAGAAATCCCAGAGCACTTGGATATCCAGCAAGTAAGAAACAAGATTTTCACTTATTTATTTAATCTTAATCCTTTTTAGTTTGTCATTTCATTTAAAAATATCCTTACATGACCAGAGTTAAGTTGTAGGCATTTTTATTGGAAGATACTGTAGGACTGCTATAGAGTACCGGTAAATAAAAGGTTAGAAGTCAGGGAGAGCCAGACATTTCTGTGGTGGGTGGATATAAGAAAGAAGTCTTTGTTGGTGTGCCAGTCATGTCCCTGAGATCAGCAGAATTTGTGGTTGGAAGAGCAGGTGCAGCTTTATTTGCTTCAGCGGAATAATACCAGTTTATGCCAGCTGACTAGCTTTTGGGTTCCCTTGTCTGGGTAGAGCTTAAATAGTTCCCGCTCTTCTTGTTGGATCAATAAATAGTAACTAGCAGCAGTGTAGCTTGCTGTATTCTTCGGACCCCATTACTCCTTGGAAACCACATCTGCGGCAGAAGTAGGAACAAGCCAAAAATAAGGTCCATGTTTTCTTTTAACTCCGACACATACTGGTTTACCTTCATCCAGCTGCCTGATCAGCATTACACAGAGAAGAAGCCTGATTTCAAGCAAAGTTGAGTCTTTACTCGGTCTGGCTCAGAGGGAGCTCCAGTGAGGAAATGGGAACAAAAATATAAGACTTTGTAAAGCAGCTAGATGCCATGAGTAAAACCAGACAATGAGTATCAATAGTGGGGTTTTTTTTCCAGTACGGGAAGTTCCTGGTCTTCCTGAAGAGTTGATTGGCTAGCTTCTGGGCAGTGGCACAGATATGTTTGTATTACTATTTAAAGGAATGCAAGAGTTTAATACCCCCTGTGCACTGGGAAGCATAAGGGCATGATTTTCAGCAGACTGAGATGTGCAAATTAATTATGCTTTTACTTTGGTTTCAGCATAAAAACATAAAGATGCTTCATGCTGGGAGCTCAGGCCCTCTGCGGACAGGGGCTGCCAACACCCTTTGCTGCTACCTCTGATGCAGTGTCAACAGTGCAGACAGGGAGGTGGGAGCTGTTTTTTAAACCAGCTCCCTGCATAGACCAGTTTGTGCCTGCTGACCCATGCTGCTGCCTCTGTATTAGAGGCAGCAGCACAGGGTGGCAGGCAGCTCCCCTGCGTGCTCTTCATTTAAAACTTGGACCAGTGTGCTGGGACTGAGCCAGTCTGCTGGTGCAAGTTTTAAAGGGAGGGAGGGAGGGAGGGAGAGAGAGTGTGTGTGTGTGTGTGTTTGTGTGTTGTGGTTAATTGGGACTGTTAATCTATAAGCAATTGCCTATCGGGTAAACGGTTATTCGGCTTAGATGGTAACATCCCTACTTGTGGCTTGTGTGGATCAAGGGGAGTGAAAACACTCATAATAATATCTCTGTGCATTGTGCTTTTTGCAGCTGGAAATGTGGCTTTGAGGGTTCCTCCATCCACACTACTGGAGCAGCTCAGATCAGGAGAAGAAAGGGGATGTGGGGTTGACCTGTTCCAAGAGATCCTGCAAGCCTCTGGTGCTGCACACACTGAGTAGAGGGCTTGCAGAAGCACCCTTGTGGGGAGAATGGAAAGGGATAGTGCAGAGAGGAGAAACAAAGAGGAAAAGGACAGAAATGTGCAGCAGATCATGTTAGCGCTCTCAGCGCCAGACGGACATGTTGGAGACTTCAGGTGCAAGTAACCCTGGCTTGCCTCCCGTTGCAGTCTATTGATAACTGCATTCTGAGACCTCTCTCCACTTCCTGCCCCCACATTCTCCACACGTTTCTGTGCTACTGCAGTTCTCCCTGAGGGAGAGTACACACAGTCAGAACTGCATATATGCTGACGAATGAGACACGTGTGTGTGACATGAGAATGGCTATTCTTTCCCCTTCAAAGGTTATTTTCCCTGTATTTGTATAGTTTCATTCAGTTACAGTTATTTTTGGTTTTAAGAGTTTGTAATAAAAGTCTGTTTATGAAAACTCAATTCATCTTTAATTCACAACATATGGTAGCTGGGCCTGACATTGCACAATAATAGCAGTTTGTGTATTTGCAATGTTATATTACCACTCTGCCTCTTGGGCCCAAACCTATGAGCCTTCAGCACCCCAGTTTCACATCCTAAGCTTCCCTCAGTGAGTCCCTTTGAACTGGACTCTTGGGGAAAACTTGCACACCCAAGTGGAGCAATACACCCCTAAATTCCTTAATCTGGAGTGACTTTCAGACAGTGTTGTAAAAAGCAGAAGGATTTATTAGTTGTCAGGAACACAATGAAGAAAGTCCATGGTAAACAAGGGAACAGAGTTACAGCAAAGTCCATTCGGATCGGTCCTGAATCCGAAGCTCTCTCTGACCCTTCTTGAGTCCCAGTCTGGAAGTGTGCGCCGCATCCAGGTGCTTTCCTTGCAGTTTGGAAAATTTGTTTTTCCTATAACTTTTATCATGTTTAGCATAAAATATATATTTGATATACCCGTCAGAGATGCACTTTTACAGCAGTTGAGAGGGGAGCTGGTATTAAGATATTGGCTTAGAAAAATGATGAATTACTAACAAAGTAGGGCTATGTCTACACTTGCGGCTTCTTGCGCGAGTAATATGCAAATGAGGCTAAGCGTGGAATATCGCCGAGCCTCATTTGCATACCTAATGAGCCACCATTTTTTTAAGAAGAGGCTCTTGCGCAAGAAGGAGCGTCTACACCGCCCCTTCTTGCGCAAGAAAAACCCTCTTGTGCAATGCCGTTACACCTTATTACTTTTCAGGAAGAAGGGTGGTGTAGACGCTCCTTCTTGCGCAAGAGCCTCTTCTGAAAAAAATGGTGGCTTATTAGGTATGCAAATGGGGCTCGGCGATATTCCACGCTTAGCCTCATTTGCATATTACTCGCGCAAGAAGCCGCGAGTGTAGACATAGCCTAAATGTTTAGTAAAATAACATTAAGCTCTTTAAGAGCTTATTTGTGGCTCTTGGTCACTTACAAAAGAGGAATATATATTTAAAGATGAGGAAACTGAGGGATTGAAATGTGAAGTCACTTGCACGAGGTTGGGCAGCAGCATGGCGGCAAAAACAACACATCTCCTGACTCAGTCCTGTCTTTAACCAGAAGCCCCTCCTTTCTTTTGTCCATTTGCGGAATGATATCTGGAGTTTCATATTTGTGGAGATTCCATGTGCCTCCAGTTATTTATCTATATAGATAGTGTGTCCAAATTACTAGCCACCGTTAGGTAATATACAATTGTACTTAAAATGAAGAGATGAAGGCAGTGATGCAAAACCTTGTATGTATGGCATCCGTGGTAAGGTAGTGCTGCCTGGTTTACATTTCATTTTCCATAGTAAAATGACTTTTAAAAATGAAAAGTGAGGAATGCATCTGAGTAGCCCTAATTGTACCTTTATGAAGTTTTTGGTTACTTTGTTCATGAGGGGACTTGGCAGAATTTGTTTTTATTAAAATAAATTTTGACACATGTTTAAGGCAATTTTTTAGATTCTTACCTATTTAAATTTTAAGGAAATTATGGGAGGGGGTCAGACAGTTATTTAATGACAGACACGTTTATAAAGCACTTTGTCTTGTAAACACAAGGGCTGCGTCTAGACTGGGCAGCCGCTTTTGCGGAAAAACTTGCCAGCTGTCTACACTGGCCACTTGAATTTGTGCAAGAACACTGACGATCTAATGTATGATTGTCAGTGTTCTTGCGCAAATACTATGCTGCTCCCGTTTGGGAAAAAGCCCTCTTGCGCAAATGTATTTGCACAAGAAGGCCAGTGTAGACAGCTCAGGATTGTTTTGCGCAAAAAGCCCGATGGCGTAAAAATGGCGATCGGGCTTTCTTGTGCAAAATCGCGCCTAGATTGGCATGGACGCTTTTCTGCAAAAGTGCTTGCGCAAAAGCGTCCGTCCCAATCTAGATGTTTTTCAAAATGCTTTTAACGGAAAAACTTTTCCGTTAAAAGCATTTGCAGAAAATCATGCCAGTCTAGACGTAGCCAAGCTGTCAAAATATAACAAGTATTCCTAAATCAAGTGGCATTTTTCTGAGTGGCTGCTTCTCTGTAAGCTGGGGCTGTTAACTGATGCAGATGATTTTTCCACCTGTGGGGAAACTGACACGCTCGGATACAAATCAAGTCCTACCACGCCTGCCCTGGGGGAGGACTGGGTGGCGCTGCCCCCCCCCCTTGCAAAGCTCCCGCAGAGTTCTGCTCTAGGCGCCACGCGCAGGGCACGTGCTGCAACACAACACAGCCCGGAAACCTGCCACCTGCAGGGAGGTGAGGCCGAGGGGCGTGGCTCAGGCGGGGGGGCGTGGCCAGATCTGAATGTGGACCGCGCCCCCCGTCGCCGCTGTGGGGTGGGCGGGGCTCCCGCGCGCGCCTGGGCCGTTGGCGAGGAGGAGGAGGAGGGGCGGGAAGCGCGAGCGATGCTGTCCCCCGCGTCAGGCGGGAAGTGACGCGCGCGCGGGTTTCCGGGCGAGCGGCGGGGCCCGGGCGAGGCATGGAGCGGCCCCCGGTGGGCGCGGCGCTGCGGGGGCAGCCCGCGGGCAGCTGCGGCCCCTGGGAGATGCGGGAGCGGCTGGGGACGGGCGGCTTCGGCAACGTCTGTCTCTACCAGCACCAGGTGCGGGGGGGCGGCGCCCTCCGATCCCCCCCCCCCGTGTTCGCACTGTCAGTCGCCCCGCCCCCCGGGAGCCCGGCCCGTCGCTGCGGGGTCACCCCCCGCAAAGCCCGCTGGGTAACCCCCCCCCCGCTCACCCTCCTCCCAGGGCTCCTGTCCCCGCAGGGCCACCCGTGTGTGTGTGTGTGTGGGGGGGGGGATTAGGTATTTGGGGCTGGTCAGTGAAGACAGGGTCACTGGGATCAGGCTAACGTATTGACCCTACCAGCCCCCCTCACGTCCCCCCCGCTCTCTGGCCCGACACTGGTCCCCCAGCACCGTGCCCTCCTGCGCCAGCCTTCCCGCGCCGGCGCCTTGAAACCTGGCTGATTCTCAGACGGCCTGTTGACTGTTTGTGTTGTAGGAGCTGGGGGACAAGATAGCTATTAAATCTTGCCGCTTGGAACTGAGCACGAAAAATAAAGACCGGTGGTGCCATGAAATCCAAATAATGAAGAAGTAAGTATGCTGCGTCATGTCCTTTTCTCTTGCTTTTGGCAGGTAGTGTGCTCAAATCAGTGGGGGAGCGTTTCCATTTCAGAGATGTAACTAACTACAGACTTCTTTTGGTTTTACTCACTCTCTAAAGATACGCTTCAGGGGGTAGCCAAGTTAGTCTGTACAGGATAAACTTAAACAACAGATAGTCTGGTAGTACTTTAAAGACTAACAAAACATGTAGATGGTATCATGACACCATCTACATGTTTTGTAAAACTGCTACCAGACTGTTGTTCTAAAGAAGGTTATCATTAGCCTACGGGAAAGAGAGCTGTATTTTAAAAACAGTTTTACACTGATACCATAAAGGGAAAACACTGTAATTATGATACATTTAAAAAGCTCTTCTTTTCGTGGTCTTACAGTTTGATGGGAAAACTACCCTAGGCAGTGAGGTGTGTCTTGTTTGCTCTTGGCACAGAAGTGAGCATTGTGTGACAGGGGTTCATAGAGATACTTTTGGCGGTTTTGCATTTTAATTACTTTAATATCAAAGAGAACATTGAGAGGTGTCTTGATCAATGCATCTAGGCACTAATAAACACAAAAGGGAGCTCAAAATGGATTTTTTTTAAACCTGGTAAACAAAGGGAGAACGGGGTCTAAGAGCTGGAAGCTGAAATTGGACAAATTCAATCCTGAAACGAGACAAGGTTTCCTAGCATTGGAACAGTTTACTTGAGAAGTGGGGCAACTACCATTGTTTGGCGTCTTAAAAAATCTTGTCACACTGACTGCCAGATTTGGGGTCAGGAAGGATGATATGGGGTATGGTTCACTTTCAGGGATCATATGGCCATGGCTAACCTAATCAGTAGAGCCCTGTGGGGATACAAATGTCTGTTTGTGGATGCACATATCTGCTGATCAACATTGGTATATGCTGACCTGTAGAGCTCTACTCCCAAGAGGCACTGTAACCAATGAGAGGAGCATGGTCGTCTTGTCATTCACAGAAGCCAGTGACAACAACTCCTTCCCGCCATGTAGCTGTACTGTCTCCAATACCACCCCTAGCGGGGCTGTAGGACCTCAGACAGAAGATGGCAGGGTTGGGGAAGGGGGCGTACAGCCACACTGCTGGGAGGAGCTGCTGGCACAGGGCACAGGCTCTTGGGAGCAATGGGACCATGGAATCATAGAATACTAGAACTGGAAGGGACCTTGAGAGGTCATCGAGTCCAGTCTCCTGCCCTCACGGCAGGGCCAAGCCCAATCTAGATCATCCCTGATAGTCTATCTAACCTTCTCTTAAATATCTCCAGTGATGGAGATTCCACAGTCTCCCTAGGCAGTTTATTCCAGTGTTTAATCACCATGTCCCTCTCCTTTGGTCGCACTGCCTCTTGAGAGTAGAGCCCTTCAGGTCAGCAGATACTGATGTCTATCCGCAGATATCTGCATCCGTGGGTAAACATTTGTGTCTGCATAGGGCTCTACTAATCAATTTCATGCTGTTGAAGGGGCCTCCTGCATTTGTGCCACCTCCGTCTCCCTCATCTGCGTGTGGGTCACAACAGTTTAGTTGAACCCAAGTCATTGGACTAAATATAGAGGTAACTAGGTGAAACTTAATGGCCTATATTTGAGGCTACGATTGTCATGGAGGTCACAAAATCTGACTTTTTTGTGACCAGTGACATTTTTTAATTTCAGCCCTTGGCAGCAGGGGACCTTCCCAGTTCCTAGCTTTAGTTTAGCTGTAGTTCATATGTTAGTTTCATCCAGGATGGAATATTCTTTACTGCTGGGGTTTGAACCCAAAACTTTTGTCCCACTCCAATCCTTAGCCTGAAGATTCTTTCGACTCATCCATGATCTGCCTATTATTAGAAAATATGAATTCTGTTTATTGCCCTTGGGTAACTTACTGGAGTAAACTTGTTGACAATTACGTGCTGGCCATCATGCTTCTAACATTAAATGTTTTGGGAAAAGAAATCTTAGGCTACACAGCAGCATTATTTTTGAATAATGCAGTGCACTTCTACACAGCAAGTCCATTATTTTGAAATAAAATCGAAATAATGGGCTTCTTACTCTGACTTTGATAAACCTCATTGTATGAGGAGTAAGGGAGGTCGGGGGAAGAGTGCTCTATTTCAAAATAACTGCTGTGTAGACAGCATCAAAATTCGAAGTAAGCTATTGCAACTTAAGCTACTCAATTAGCAAAGCTCAAGTTGTTTATTTCGAGTTTAGCACTGCTGTGTAGATGTGCCCTCTCTGTCTTCACATTTGAAATACATTTTATTTGATTCATCTGCTTCTTGATCTTCTGAAATACCTGTATCAAGATTTTCGTCATGCTTTCCATTGCTTAGGTTAAACAACCCCTTTGTCGTAAAGGCCTGTGATGTTCCAGAGGAGATGAACTTCTTAGTTAATGATGTCCCTCTTCTGTCAATGGAGTATTGCTCAGGAGGTGATCTCAGGAAGGTAAAATCTGCTTGTTTGAAATTATAACTAAGTGATCTCATAGTTGTGACTGCCTGTAGGACTAAGTAGACTTGGATTTTTGCACCTGTGTAGCAAGTGCAAATCCATAGATATACTACACCAGTGTAAGAAGGGGCCTGCACCAAGCATCTTACAGTGGTAAGTGCAAGTGCGGTCCCCTTTTTACTCTGAAGCAGCATGTCCATGTAAGAACTCCATCAATGTGGTGCAAATTCTAATAGCCAAGTCAAGCCCTTAGATAACCATTAGTGTGTTTCATAAAGATACATAAGAGAAGTTATTCTGGAATGTGTGAAAGTATAAAAGGTGTCACACTAAGGTGACTATTTAGGTTCTCGCATGACCTCCAGCAGCCTTTCAGGGCTGAAGAAGGAATCAGAATGCTAATATTCTCTTAGAAATGTGTTTATGCCATTACTTGGGTGACTTTCATTTGGGAAGACACTAGACAGCATTTTGGAAGAACTTGCTAATGGTGTATTCACCAGCACCTTTCAGTAGTTTAACAGAGGGCAGTGATATGGACCAGTGCTTTGCACTCCTCTCTCTGGCAGTGGGAATTGAGAATGACACTATCATATGTAGGCAATTAAATGGGAGGTTGGACAAGAATTTGATCTTGTAGCTAAAATGACAACGAAGGCTCTTGATGACAATGCAAATGGTAGGCAAGTCAGAGATGTGGCCCAGGCTAAGGACTGGAAGAGAGACAAATGAGTTTTAACAATGAGACTTTTATATTCTGTTAACCAGTAAATAACTTCATAATCTATCAGTTTTTTCCATTTTACTTGCATCTTTTCTTTGCTTACTATACTTAACTACTTCTGGCTTTATTGGAAGCAATTGGAGCAAACACTGGTTGGAAATCTGCAAGAGGAGGAAACAATCTGACTCCAGAGAGGACTGGTTAAGGATAGATAGAGATACCAACATGGATGCTGAACTGATGATATGATTAGCAGGGGCCCCACTCAGAGGTTATGCCTTCAGCGAATAGGCTCAGTGACATTGGCTATGTCAGATGTAGTTTCAGTGTAGCATTTAAGTTTCTGAGATTTTTGAAAGCTGTGTTTGTACCGTTGGCTGTTCTGGAAGTAAAATGCACTAGTCCAATTGAATTTTTAATGACATATGATTGCATTTTCATCTCTTTTCTGCACTTGTTTTGTGACATCATCTTTATTTTGCTCTTACGTCACTATCTAGTTAGAAGTCTGTGGTAGCACCAAGTCTGGAATATAGCCTGATACTAAGTTGAGATCTTATCAGTTATTGGACATCTTGATCTGCAGGAAGTGTTGTCTGAAGAGAAATGAGACCCAGAAACAGCTGAGTTGGAAGACTGATTCTGCCAATGACTCCTCTGTCTTGAGGCATGCTGTGTATGCCCTGTCTACGCTAGTAGATCATTTAGGATTTATGACCTCCATTTTATAAAAATATGATCATCCTAGCTCAGTGTTTCTCAAAGTGGTCCACGGATCCACTCTGAGAAACCTGCTAACTGGCCACTCTGGTTTGTTTATTTACTGGCCTCGCGGCTTCCATTGGCTGCAAACGGTGAACCAGAGACAAGGGGAGCCACAGGAATGCAGATCTAGGATTTTACAATCCTATTGGAGAGCAGTAGCTGCTGGCCAAGATCCCAGCTTTGAAGGCACAGCCACCACCAGCAACAGTGTAGAAATAAGACTGGCATCGTATGGTATTGCCACCCTTACTTCTGCATTGCTGCTGGCGGGTGCTGCCTTCAGAGCTGGGTGCTTGGCCAACAGCCATCATTCTCCAGCCACCCAGCTCTGAAGGCGTCACAGAATCAAGACAGGCAATACCATGATCCCCATAAAATAACCTTGCAACTCCCTTTTGGGTTAGGACTTCCAGTTTGAAAAATGCGGGTCTCCCCTGTGAAATCAGTATAGCATAAGGTAAAAGTGCACACAAGAACAGATTTCACCATGGTAGATAGGGAGAGACCAGATTTCAGTCCTTGATGCATTTTTCATGGCTGGTGAATTTGGTAGGGCCCTTCCTTTGTGCTTCCTTCCCGTTCTTTACATGGAATACTAACCTAGGGATTGCAAGGTGTCATCCTTCTGCTGTGAGTGTATATGTATGCATGTGCTCCTTCCTGTTTCTTCTTCTCGCTTGGCCTGATTTTCCTTGGCTCCTCAGAAATGGTTTAGACAATTTGTTTAGAGCAGTTGATCCCCCAAGGAGTGATCCTACTCCTGAAATGCAGGCCAGTCATAAATCTCATTTGTTTGCTTTCATATAATGGTTTGAATTTGTGAAAGTGTTGGGTAAAGTACAGACTCTGGGGACCAGGAACTTCCTATAATAGCTGTCCATTTTGAATCTGTCATAGCTTGGTCCTGCCGAGCCGAGAGGGCAGGGGACTGGACTTGATGACCTCTCAAGGTCCCTCCCAGTTCTAGTAGTCTGTGATTGCCTGTCCTCTAAACTTCCTACTACCCTCTCCCGCCTCTCCTCCCCCCCACCCCCCTTTTTTATGTAACTATGACATTCTTCACAAACTTGGAATCTTCTTTCCAATCCACTTTCCTATTAGTATATGCTTTTGTCTTTCTGAACCTTTTATTTGTTTGTACAAGACCAATTAATTCTGTGGCCCACTTTCAGTATGAATTGTATTATTTTCTCATGGAGTTGTGGTAGAAGACAGAAGATATTAAATAATTCTTGCATTGCAGACTTAGACATATTTTTCTTTTCTGTAGCTCTTAAACAAACCAGAAAATTGCTGTGGACTTAAGGAAAGTCAAATACTTTCTCTGCTTAGTGACATTGGTATGTAATCTGCCTTTTTTGCCTTTTTATGTTCGTCATATGTAACTTCATTGTTCCAGCAAAATGCCGCAAATGCAAGTTGTCAAAACAAGCAGGCTCATTTCTAGGCTCGTTTGTTCTGCTTACCTGCATAATTTATGATGCTTAGGGCTTGTCTGGAGGGTTTAATCTGCATTAACTCAGGTTAGTGTGGTATGAAAACACCCACATGCACGCTGTGCAGTTCATTACAGCACATTAAAGCTATGTCTATGCTACAGACTTTACAGTGACATGCTGTACTGTTACAGCTGCGCTGTGGTAAGGTCTCCCATGTAGCCGCTCTCTGCCAGCAGGAGACAGCTCTCATGCCATCATAATTAAATGACCCACAGTTAGCGTTGTCAGGGGAGCATCTCCCACCGACATAGCACTGCCTATACCAACACTGCATGAAGGAGTTCAAGGAGCAGCTCTTATAATAGCTGATGCTCAGTGTCATCCTCTTGTTCCTTGTCCTGCTTTCTCTGCTATTCCTGTGGGAAGAGTCAGTGCTGCAGCCAAATCTCTGCTTGGTGGTCTGGTGAGTGAAGTCCAGAACCAAAGCCACCTGGTTTTGAGTGCTGAAATAAAGCCCAACAAATCTAACTTTATCACAGACATGCACACACTCACAACAGAAGCCTAGCTGCTAATGAACAGGAGAAATGGGGCACCGAGCATTGGTATTGACAGACACAAATGTCAGGGTGCTGGATTTGTTTGGATATAGCGATGTAAAATTTTGATTATTGGCTAATCGAATAGTCAATGCAATTTGCATCGACTATTTGATTAGTCGATAAGGGCGCCTCCGCCTTTGAAGTGTAGCAACAGCCCCAGGGCTGTCAAAGTCAAAAGCGCTATAGGGAGCATGGGGCCAGCGGGGGAACTCAAGCAGTCCCCCGCTGGCCCTGTGCTTCCTGCGGCGTTTCAAAGTGGCAGTGCTGCATGGAGCCTGGGATCAGCAGGGGAATCCTCAGCTGACCCGGGGCTCCACGCAGCGCTGCTGCTTTGAAGCACTCCCTCCTGCCCTCCCCCCCCCCCCTTGCTTCCTCTTTCTGATTGAGGCAGCGGGGGCGGGGGGTGAAGAGCGACTAGTCGACTAGCCTGTCGACTATCTGGTAAGTATTTGCTTATCCGATAGTCAACTAGTTGTTCACATCCCTATTTGGATACAGACTTTATTCCACAGGGGAGTCTTCAGTTTAGGAATCAAATCATCAGGCACTTCTGAGCTGCTCTTGACTTCACCTTGTGGGAGAACATTGTCTTTAAATTTTATAGTCTGCCAGAGAACTGTAAGCAAGAGTTTGCAGTAATGTAGATGATGGCAAGCTGATTGCCAGAACTGTTCTCCTGGACATCATGTGCAGTGTAGATGCACTGGCTTGAAACATGGCATCACCCATTACAGTAAGATATTTTGGTACATGAGGATCCCACCAGAACGCCTTTCAAAGGTCGTTATTCATCTTCAGATAAGATGAACATTGGAGTTTGTAGCTTAAAAGATACCAGGATAACATTAAAATCTCTTGAGATCTATATTCTGGTGAAAAAGAGGAAACATTTTGATCCTCAATAGCTGTACAGACTCCAGGGTTTTTCTTCTCAATCTTAAGATTCACCAAGGAGAAAGAGCAGGACTTTATATGGGACAATCTCCACAGTCGTCCTATTTGGAATTAACGGGTTTATGCCTTCCAGCTGCTGCATTCACGCAGCCATTTTGATGAATTTGTCAAGACCGTGAACCTGTGGCTGTAGTTCCCTCTATTTCCTGACCTTTGTTTTCCAGCTGATGGTCACATTTTATAAGATCCTGGGCCCAAATAACATTGGATCAGTGGGTCTTAAGCATGGTAGAACTGGAATATTCCCTCCAGTTCATGTATAGACTCTCCTTCCCTTTCCTCCTTCAGTGATCACTTTGACACAATCATCCTTCATTAGGAGAACAAATCACTTCCTCATTCAGGGGCTACAGCAGAAGTTCCACTGGGCCTCAGAGGGAAGGGCTTTTATTTGTGGTTATTTCCTGATTCCCCCAAAGCTGAAGGAGAGGTTGGGCCTATTGTAGATCTAAGAGAGTTAAAGAAATTCCTGAAGAAAATAAAGTTTATCGTGGTTTCTCTAGCTTTGATTATTCCCTCCTGGAACTGGGGACTGATATGTTGCCCTCAACTTAAAAGATGCTTGTTTCCATATTGCAATTCGACACAGCTGCCGGAAGTTTCTCAGATTTATGGTATATGGGTCCCGCTGTCAGTTAAGTGCTCCAGTTTGGCCTCAGCCACTCTTTTGGTGTTCACAAAGTGCATGGTGGCGGTATGAGCTCATCTGTAAAAATCAGGTGTCTGCTTCAGGGGTGTTATGCTTACTGGATAACCAGTTAACCTTTGAGTCTTACCCGCATGCTTACCAGGTAACAGCAGGCCTGACCTGGTCAGAACAGCCCCTCGCCCACGAACGTGTCACGGCAAGCCTGGCTGCCACACACATGCAGGCAGAGGGCTGCTCCAGCTTGGTGGATCCACCACATTGTGTCATGGACGAGGGGCTGCTCCAGGCTTACCTGGTAGCATTTAACTAGTAAACTTTTTGAATAACAATTAACATCTCAAGCCTGTGTGTTCCCGTACCCACGGTACTATGAAATCTGGTGTTCACCGATAGAATCAAAATGCTACCACGGAATTCTGTTCTCCCCGGCACTAGGACTGCAGTGGCAGGCAGGATGGGCTGCATGGCTAAACTACTGTGCAGCTACATTTAAGAGAGTCAAGTTGTCTCTGGAGTGGTGGCAGCAGGTGCTGTCTGAACAAGTCTTCAGGTTCATCAGCGCTCTGTTTAGAGACAGTGTGTCCTCACACTCTTCTCCCCCCTCTCTCTGCCCGACATAGGTATACACGCTTCTGTGGACGTGTTACTTTTCAGTGGGGTCAATTTGGTCGTATTATTCTATACTCTACTCTACTATTCCAAAAAGTGATTTTAAAATGTTTTCCTCATTTGCTATATAACTGTAGGATGTTCTGTTTGAATTGTAGATTTTTTCTAAAATCAGCTTTTCCCATTGCAATCCAATCCTGAATATATTTATGCATTTATAATAAAGCTACTTAATTGTTGTCAATGTATCAAATAACTTAGATTTAAAAACACTCATAAAGACAAAATTATTTTTAAATGGGGGAAAAAATAAGATCAGAAAATAATAAATTTGAAAATCCATAAGAAAATGGACTTCATAGGGCCTTATTTACTTGAATAACTAGTTGAGGCTCAGGTTTTATACAGTGTCTCCATCATCCTATCCATGTTTGATGCATTTGGGCTCCTTGTGAATGGTACAGATCAGTTCTACTACCTTTACCCAAGATAGCATTTATTGATGTGGTCTTGGACTCCACAAGGGCCAAAATCTTACCACCTCAGATCACGTTTGGGATGCTGCAGGATCTGGTGCTATGTCTGAAACCATGTCTCCTCCTCATGGCACACACTGTCTCCTGCGTACTTCTGTGGTTCAACACATCAGGCTGCACCCAAGTTGACAAATGTGGACAAGATGGTCCAGGTACCAATGTTGTAGTCCCTGAATTGGAGGGTAGAACCTCTGAAACTATTAGTGTCCTCCCACTAGGACTACAGTGGCAGGCAGGCAGAACAGGCTGCATGTCTGAACTGTGGTGCAAATACATTTAAGGAAGTCAAATTGTCTCTGGAGTGGTGGCAGCAGGTGCTGTCTGAACAAGTAACTTTAGTCGTGAATGCTTCAAACTTGGGGCAGCAAGAATGCCTGACCTGTGTTCCTGCTCCTGCATCTTCTCATCTCTCCCCCTTTTGGGTTGGATTTGGGGTCTAGAGACACAGCCATGGGATCTTTGCCATATGGCCTTTTCAGATACCTACTCTGCTAGCAGCATTGGTAGGAGAGAGTTGGTGCTTTATATCTCGAGTCAGCAGAGGTCTGTTTCTAAAAAAGTGTTGGCCTTAGCTGGTGAAAATGTCTTCTCTAAGCCAAGGTGGGTGTATCTGCAGGAGGAGCTCCATGGCCAATAGTCTAATGAAATTGGCTGGACATGTCCTTTATAATAAATACCCTTTAATATTCAGTTAGTGGGTGAGAACACATGGCCATTTAAACAATATTGAATTTGTTCAATAATCAGTTAAACATTAGGAAGTGGAAACTTACAGGTAATGTTGTAAAACAATTTTAATTTTCTTTTGTATTCCTGCCTGCCTCACACTTTTAGGAATGGCCATATGTACTCTGTGAAGAGCTGCATCTAAATTCTTTGGCCTGGCCCATAAGGTCAATGATTTCCAAGTGGCTGACTGGAAATTCTGTGGCCTGGCCTTGTGGGTTCATGGCGCTCTAGTCCAGCCAGCTGGAAATTCTGTTGCATGGCCCATGGTGCTCCACTCCAGCTGGCTTGAATTGTTTGGGCTCCTTCAGGTAAATTTAGAAAAAAAATTAATTGAATTTCTTATTAAAATTAATAGTGCATATCTCTTATGTGTTCCTGGCATTAAATTCAGCTTCTTGTACTGTGGCTCTACATTGCCAGACCTCGGTTTCCTGCAGTTTTTTCTGTTGACTGTGGTAAATGCACTTTTGAAGCTGTAAACTGTGGAATACTGAAGCTTTTCAGCATCTGGTATGGAAGCAGTGGGGCTTTCGTTACCTGACTCCTGTGGGGAAGGCAGCTTGAGCTAAGCACTAATTTATAGTGAAGTACATAACAATATTCATGGTTAAATATTCATTGTTACATTTCAAAGTTAACATATGGTGCAGATCTAATGCTATGTAGTATGCTAAAATTAAAAAGCTGAACCATCGTTACTTATTGCCACATCATTAACAATTGTTTGTTTGTTGTTGGGTTTTTTTGGGGGGAGGGGGGTGTTGCCAGGCCCTTGATTTCTCTTGCACGTGACCAAGCCAAAAAATAAACATGAAATGCGCACACAGTTGGATCCCAAAAGAGCAAATCCACATTTTAACAAATGTCCTTTCCTTCTGTTTCAGCTCTGTAGTCTTGTCTAGAGAAAACTCTAGCTTGACCATCTTCTAGATATGGCTCAGTGCCCTGATGTGGGTAGGGGAGAGGATTGCACCTTATAAAATGCTTATATTTAACACTCAGGATTTTGTAGTCTGATCCTGTTTCTTCTTAAATACACACACAATGAGAAGAAAGGGAAGTGCAGCAGCAGCAGGGAGAGGGAGCCCAGAACATGGGGCCTGGTGCAAAATATGAGGCCTGAACCAAAGGCTTTAAACCAAAGTGAGGCCATGTATTAAACCAGGCACAGGGGACCTTTTTAGGTCCAGGGGCCACTGACTCACAGAAAAATCAGTCAGGAGCTGCACACAAGTGAAAAGTGGCAAAAAAATATATATATATATCAAACCCTCACTGATGTGGCCCCTGACTGAGAAGGAGAAAAACGCCCCTCCCATTCCCCTTGCACAGCAGAACCTAGGAGGGTGCAGGCTTGTAGATGTTGTGTGCTCCTGCCCTGTGAGGGAATGGCGGGGGTGCTGGAGTACCAATGCTGGGGGAGAGCCCTGAGCCTCAGGGGCTAGATCCAGGCAAGCCGGGGACCACATCTGGCCCCTGGGCCTTAGGTTCTGCACCCCTGTATTAAAGCAAGTGCATATAACTTCACTGTCCACTATGTGAACTTGGCAAAGATGTTGCTGCTGTACTAGGCTCCAATATTTATGTAAATATATTTTAGCTAGTACAAATACATCCAAATTTAGTACAAAATAAAATTCATTGACAAAGTAAGGAATAAGGCTGTTTTTGTCCAATCTGTTAGGAGCAAGGGGAAGTTAAAAACCAAATGTCATAAAACATGTAAAGGGGTGTGTAAGTTGTTTGTGTAAACATACCACCTTAACCCTTTGTGTGGTTGAGGGAACAGCAGAAGTTCCTTCTGCTAATGAAGCTTGTCTTTGTTATTGGGCACTTGTGTTAGCAAACCTGTAGTTCCTATAAGATATTAGTGCTGTGCCTTAAAGGCAATAAACTTGGCCTACTACCTTGGTTATCAGACCATGTCTATTGTCTTTCTTCTTTTATAAGTAACAAGATTTGCTAAATTAGCAGGCTGCATTATTAACTCTGGAGCTCCAGGAACAAAAGCATTAAGCAGCCTGGACTGCTTACCAAAGCAACAACATTCCAATTTTCAGTATTTAACAACAGTAGCTTCCATCTGATACCAACTAAACCAGAGTTTTATTAGAAGGTAAAACCAGAACAAAGATGATAGGAGTAATATGGTGAGATAGGGACTTGATCCAGTACGGAATATGGCTCAAGGAGGTTGCCTCAGAATTGTTGTTTGCATTTTAGGAAGAGCCAGAGAAATTATGACATTCCACGATTCGGCCTCAATATAAAGAGATCACCACTAATGTGATAGTAAATTATTGGGTCCCAGTATATGCTGCTGCTGATGATAGTGTTCCGGTCTTTGTTCTGTGTTAAGCAAGTTACCAGGTGCTCCTGAAAAAGAAATGTCTAACTGGGGGGAGCCTTGTTCAATCAGCATTTAGTTCAACACACATTTCTGACTGAACCTACAGGTTTGTTTCAATTAAAAAAAAAAAATCCTGGCCTGTAATTCTAAAATTTCATCCGAAACTTTATAGACCCCTATTTAGTACTTCCTTTAGATCAATCTTGAATGCAGAGGGTTGGATTATAAAATGAAGATGTATTGGAGTTCGTTCTTGTGATGATCCGGCACCTATCTACGCCAGTGTGTAGAGCACAACTGATTGCAGATGGAAAGTTGCCAGAAGAGTCAGGGAGACTAAGTAAACTGAGCTGGATCGAGGTGTCTAGGGTGAATTTGAAACCCTTGTTCGTCACCTGATTTGCTGGCTGACCTAAAGGAAAAGCAGAATATGGCAAAAGAGTGCGTGTGGAGGCTCCCAGGCTGCACTTAGTATCTTTCAACTTCCTTCCACAAGGGAAGGTAGACATGGTCCCAGTTTGGGAGTATGTAGTATGAGGGGGGCTGAGGCCCCTTTGTGCTGAGTGAGGTAGGTAGGTAAAGGTAAATCTATATACTTTGTCATGAAGGATTGACCCTTTACCTCTTGGGGGATAAGGGTAGTACTGTGGAATTTGCAGGCTGTTTTTGCACAGTGGTAGAAGCCTTGGAACGTCTTTTCTAAAGAAATGGTAGTTGAGGGACCTCTTGTGGTAGTAAAATACAGCACACTGCAGTGTGTCCTGTAGCAGGAGAGTAGACTGGCGAAGACAGCTGTGTCTATGAGGTACTTCACTAGGCATTTGACAGCTGGTTGGTGGCCTATAATGGAAATGCAGCTGGCAATAATTAGTTGATGGGGGTTCTCTGATTTGTTAATGCAGTGCAGGGAAGTGACAGGCTAAGCTAAGATTAGCATTGGAGCCATAAGTGTAAATTTGCCAATTACAACATTTTATTATGTTTAAAACTGTTCTTGTTTTTAAAGTGAAATACATAGATCTTAACTTAAGTAATTCTTTTCTTTTTGGGCCAGGAAATCCTATATAGGTGTTAGAAATTCTTAACTTGATTTGTACTGCTGCTGTTTCAGTCTCCTAAGTCAAATACTTCATTTTATTCAGGATCTGGTATCCAGTATTTGCATGAAAACAGAATTATACACAGAGATCTAAAGCCTGAAAATATTGTTCTCCAGGAAGAAGGTGGAAAGGTAAGTCATATAACTGTGCCAATGAATATTACCTTTTTGTCCCAAATATCAGACCTGGAAGTCATCTAACAATTTTACCATGGCTGATTAAAATGAAGGTTGCTACTGCGCTTTTACTGAGCATAGCAATGAATCCCATTGAATGATGCTCATGCAAAAGACTACCATGATTTTAATCAAGTTCATATTCCATCTTAACATTACAAATTCTGATTGTAATATCCTTGAAGACTAGTTAATTGATAGGTCACTGTACAGCAATGTATTTGCATTTTTTTCTATCCAGTATTCCTGCTGCTTGCCAGTATCAACCATGTGATGCCTATTGTATCCTGGTATATGTTTTGGTTTTCTGGGGTGGGGGGGACGGGTGTGCATATACAGTCAAGATTATCCTTGTTCTCAGTTGGATACATTTTTTCTTGTTTTACTATTTCTGTTTACTTTTCTTGATGTCATCAAAATAATTACATCTTGTAAATCCTCAAAAGTTTAGATGCTGTGTTCAGTTGAATCCAATCCAACTAGATTCAGGATAATAATGTATTGGATATGCATGTTGCTGTAAATGAATGAGCTTGGTGTACATGGCTGAACAGCTGTATGTAGCATTTTCATATTTTTGGACTTGTTCCCCCTACCCATGGTCGCCCATCCCTGGGTTTGACTGTACCTCTTACTTTAAATTTTCTCTTTTTATCACGTTTTATCATACATTTGCCTTGGTTATTGACAGATAATTCACAAAATAATAGACTTGGGCTATGCCAAGGATCTGGATCAGGGAAGCTTATGTACATCATTTGTTGGGACCTTACAATATTTGGTAAGTATTTCTGTCATGCTTACAACTTACTTAGGTATAAATCAGCACAGTTCTACTTACACGTGTTCCTCAAATTGTATATTTTTCAGAAATAGAAAAAATACATTCTTTGGAGTTCTGCCACTTTAAAAATAGCATGTTGTTGTTTTTTAGGCCCCAGAACTCTTTGAGAGTAAGTCCTACACTGTTACTGTAGATTATTGGAGCTTTGGAACAATGGTATTCGAGTGTATTGCTGGATTTAGACCGTTTTTACATAATCTACAGCCATTTACCTGGTAAGACGTTTACTTTGGGAGGGTGCCTGGGTTTGATAGAGCTGATCTTTTTGTGGGAATGTAACTGTATGAACTAGACTAAATAAAATAAGTATGTCAAGTCAGTCTGTTCAGAGAATTTTATTTTTATTTTATAGGCATGAAAAAATCAAGAAAAAGGATTCAAAGCACATCTTTGCTTTTGAAGAGATGACTGGGGAAGTTCGGTTTAGTACCCATTTGCCACAGCCTAACAGTCTTTGTAGGTAAGTATGTTTATAGTTGTGTGTACGTTAATCACAGAGTCTTCTTTTACACTATTAAGAGCCAATAGTGCATATGAACAGATTTATTATTTCAGTTAGTTTCACAAGAAAATCGCCCCTGGTTCCACTGAAGCAGTTTTCCATTGGTTAATGTGCTTTACATCATGATAAAACTAATATGTAGCAGTTGTTTAACTCTTTATTAAAAAAACTTTGAGGGTTTTTTATCATTTATGAATGAAAAAGAGGATTACTGGAATATTGAGGCTCACCTTAGAGTAGTTGTCCATATGCACATTCCACTACTGATGGGTGTGTGTGTGTGTGTGTTTTATGTGTGACAGTACAGTCTTGTGGCTAGCAGAATCTGGATGGTGTGTGTGTGTGTCCCCAAGGTTTGTCATGCCTTTCGGCAAGGGGATATATGAAAGAAGGGCAGTTTTTTTGGGGGGATATACCTATCTCATAGAACTGGAAGGGACCTTGGGAGGTCATCGAGTCCAGTCCCCTGCCCTCACGGCAGGACCAAGTACCATCCCTGACAGATTTGCCCCAGATTCCTAAATGGCCCCCTCAAGGATTGAACTCTCAACCCTGGGTTTAGCAGGCCAATGCTCAAAACACTGAGCTATCCTTTCCCCCTAAATAGTTGCCATTAGTCCCTCTCAGCCGCCTCATGACTTGAAACACGCGTATCTGTGACCACCAGCAACCTTCCCTTGCATTTAGTAGTAGTTAGCCGTTGGCAATTTATTAATTGATACAAGTTTATGATTTATCTAAATTTTAGCCAAAATAAGTTTGAACCCCAGGATGGCTGCTTCTAGGTTTCCAGTTGCAAAGCACTGTCTGATAAGCAGTGGAGTTAGGCCACTAACTGGTGGACATATGAAATATTTAAATACCTTTGTCCAGTTGTATTAAATGCAAAGTTCATGTATTATTGTGGGCTGGAGTTGTATGTAACCCCCTCTAGGATGGAGGTGTGATGTGAGGCCTGTGAGTTTAGAGAACTAAATTGAAAATGTGCCAGAATGGAATATCTAGCAGGAGATTAATGCAAATTCTCTTCTGGTTGAGCACGTATGGAATACAAATAGGGACTGCACATCACAATGAACTTCCAGTTACAGTAAGTAATCTCCATTTCTAAAATGAAGCCCTTCATACTTTTAAATGCCTGAAAGACTACTCTGCAGTCTTTTGGAGTACAGTCGCGTGTGAGACATGCCCCATCTTTGTTCTACTTTACTATTCTGAACTCTCTCTGAAAGTCCATTTAGCACCCATTTCAACCTCCCATGTACTAGAGGACAATAGAATCTTATTTACTCATGACTTGATTAAGAGCTTTATGACTGGTATAGTGAATGTATCACTACCATACCATCTTGGGACCTTAACTTAGTCTTTACTCAACTTACGAGACCACCCTTTGAGCCGATGAATTAGTGCTCGCTACTTAATCTGTGTACGTTTCTATTATAGCTTCATCTGACAGATGTGTACCATAGACTATATTGGATTGTCAATATGGCCAAGATGATGTTGTTGTTGTAGTACATGTTAACTTTTTCCTTGCCTAAGGTGTAATTGTTTAACCTTAATTTTGTAGGGGTTTGTGTGTGGTGTGTGTTTTTTTGTTTTGTTTTTGTTTTTTTTTGCTTTTTCCTTTGAGTAAGTGTAACTACTTTATTAGAGATACAACAGAGGATGCGTTTTTTGTGTGGAATCCTGGTCCCACTGAAGTCAGTATGATTTTTGTCTCCTTTAGATTTTTTTCTAATACTGGTAGAAAACACCTTTGAATTAACTGAACTATTGATTGTACAATTTTTGCCTTTTTTCGATTTGGATTACACATCAATATATGGTTTGTTTTTATTTTGTTTAGTATAATGGTAGAACCAATGGAGAGTTGGTTACAACTGATGCTGAATTGGGATCCACAGCAGAGGGGTGGAGGTATAGACGCAGAAACCAGTAGACCAAGATGTTTCCTATTAATGGATCATATACTGAATCTGAAGGTGAGTTTTTAAATTTGTTATCTAAATAATGATGGTGAAGGCTTCCTGGTGGACAGTGCATGAGCTAATTGAGTGGAAATCCTTAACCCCTCCAAATCTATTGTCAAGGGAAGCATTCTTCCTTTTCTCCTGGAGAAGACACTTGTACCTTAATCCAGGTCATACCTAAAGGCAAGAATATAGTAGTATTGTGACTCTTTAACCCTTAGTCTGGAAGCAGAAGGGTGGCCTCATATGAATGTGTCACACATTAGGGATACACTGTTGTTAGTAATTAAAAATAAGTTTGTCTAATCAGTCCAATTTTTATTTATTTGTACATCAGCACATCATTTTTCCAGGGCAGCGTATTATATAGCCTGATGCCTTCGTGCCATTTGTCTCCTGAAAGATGTAATGACCTTGTTCTTGGTTTTACAGATAGTGCACATCTTGAATATGACTTCTGCCAAGATTGTTTCTTTTCTCTTGCATCCTGAAGAAAGTCTTCATTCACTTCAGTCTCGCATTGAGCTTGATACTGGAATAAGTACTGGAAATCAAGAGTTGCTTTTGGAGATGGGAATTTCCCTGGACCCTCGTAAACCTGCTTCCCAATGTGTTATTGATGGTGTGGTAAGATTATTTCCATTTTACTCCTCCAGTTGTGTCATATCTGTGTTAAGTTTTCACATTGAAAATCTAAGGGGAAATTAATTGCTCTTATTTAATCACAGTGGAGTTTGTAGCTTAAGCTGTGGTCTTTCAGTTTAGTCAGTGGTTAGGTAAATTTTAGCACCCCCTGCTTTACACATTTAACATCATCTAGTGATTGGCCATGCAGAATTCTACTTTTGGTGCATATGTCCTCCCTGGCTGGATAACCGTACTCAGAGAGTAGTTATTAATGGTTCACAATCCTGCTCGAAAGGTATAACAAGTGGGGTTCCGCAGGGGTCTGTTTTGGGACCGGCTCTGTTCAATATCTTCATCAACGATTTAGATATTAGCATAGAAAGTACGCTTATTAAGTTTGCAGATGATACCAAGCTGGGAGGGGTTGCGACTGTTCTGGAGGATAGGGTCATAATTCAAATGATCTGAACAAATTGGAGAAATGGTCTGAGGTAAACAGGATGAAGTTTAATAAAGACAAATGCAAAGTGCTCCACTTAGGAAGGAACAATCAGTTTCACGCATACAAAATGGGAAGCGACTGTCTAGGAAAGAGTATGGCAGAAAGGGATCTAGGGGTTATAATGGACCACAAGCTGAATGAGTCAGCAGTGTGATGCTGTTGCAGAAAAAGCAAACATGATTCTGGGATGCATTAACAGGTGTGTTGTGAGGAAGACACGAGAAGTCATTCTTCCGCTCTACTCTGCGCTGGTTAGGCCTCAGTTGGAGTATTGTGTCCAGTTCTGGGCACCGCATTTCAAGAAAGATGTGGAGAAATTGGAGAGGGTCCAGAGAAGAGCAACAAGAATGATTAAAGGTCTAGAGAACATGACCTATGAAGGAAGGCTGAAAGAGTTGGGTTTGTTTAGTTTAGAAAAGAGAAGATTGAGGGGGGACATGAGAGCCATTTTCAGGTATCTAAAAGGGTGTCATGAGGAGGAGGGAGAAAACTTGTTCATCTTGGCCTCTGAGGATAGAACAAGAAGCAATGGGCTTAAACTGCAGCATTCCTAACTGTCAGGGTAGTCAGATACTGGAATAAATTGCCCAGGGAGGTTGTGGAATCCCCATCTCTGGAGATGTTTAAGAGTAGATTAGATAAATGTCTATCAGGGATGGTCTAGACAGTATTTGGTCCTGCCATGAGGGCAGGGGACTGGACTTGATGACCTCTCGAGGTCCCTTCCAGTCCTAGTATTCTATGATATGCATGAGGTCACGTTCTTTTGAATATCAGTGGCTGGTGGGCTTTGCCTGTACCTCTCCTGTTCTCTTGCTTCCTGTAACATGGAAGAATGGAGGTGGCAGCTGCAAATTGCACTCAGTTTTTTCTTATTGCCTATAGCTATGAGATAAAACATCATAATGTCCTTGTTCTTCTGGTGTCTTCTGCAGTATTCCCACTCTTGGGAATGTGCCAACCATTGCAGCTCGGATAGTGGAACCTTTTGGTACTGTCTATCAGAGTGCTCATGTGCTCCAACTCTCAGAATCTGAGTCGGGTTTGAGGCCATGGCTGAGAAAGTGGGTACAGCACCAGCTGTCATCTCTGTACCTTTCAGCCACAGCAGCAAAAGGACATAGACTTCTCCAGTTTGCAAAGATCCATAGATATATATAAAAAGCTTTCTGTTTTTTACGTTACCTAATGTTTATAGCTTTTAGGCTGTAGATAATTTTAATATAAGGTAGTTTAGCTAAATAGAATCTTGAGAACAATTCAGTTACTCCCTAGTGATGTAGAGGCTGAAACTACAGTATGTTCTCAAAGGAGCATTTTTCAACCCTTCTCCTCTCTCTGTGTAATAGTTGTGACAGAGGCTTCCAAAATGAGTTGGGAGCACAAATAAACAACTTTTTCATTCAGGGACTTTGGAACTCATCAAAATCTGTATTGCACACAAACATATTAACTCACAACTATTTGGTTTTCTGAACCTTTCTTCTTGAGGTGCACAATTCAGTAATTCAAGTAGACACACAGAGTATGTCAGGTAACCACAATTCTTTGAGATGGATAGTGCATATTCTTACTCCTCTCCAGTCTTCCCCGCTTTGTTGATGATCTGTAGTGAGCATATTGATGGGTAGTGTAGTTGCAGCTGTATATTTCACCTATGTGCATGCCCAGTGCACCATATCCAGAGAAACTTGCCTAACAGCGTCTGGTGCTTGAGACCACAGCCTCTCCCCGTCTGAGGTGGCGCCATCCCAACAACCTCAGTTCTTTCCCACTGACGGTGGTTGGAGTTAGTTGTGTGCGGTGTTAACCTCACATTCTCTCACTAGTTTGTTTTTTGTAGTTGTCTATAGTTAGTAGTACCCTTGGGGTTAGTTGCATTAGTGTTTGTATTTAGTTAGTTAATCCCCTGTGATCCCTCACCAGGGTTTAAGCATTGTCAGTCATATTGGGAGCAAACCCTAACAATGATCACCACTCACGGTGCTTGGATGAGGCCCACATCGAAGAGCAGTGTTTTGTGGTTTCAAGTGGGCAGGGATGTTTGCCCATAACCGCATGTCGAACAGGCCATGTTTTGACACCAACTCCTTGTTGGATTGGAGGTCATCCTTGGTTTCCATGAGTGCTGCTGCCTGGGGCTCTGGAGAAGGTGCCTCTCTGAAGAGACAGAGAAGCTGTTCTCCAAGTGCACCAAGGAGAAGGTTTCATCCAATCTAGACTGCTCCAGCTCTTGAGGAAGCTCTCCTGCCTTCCTCAAGAAGAGCATTAGCTAGCAGGTGTGTCTAATGATTATTTGAAATCCAATTCATGGGGTTTTTTTATTGGCAAAGGAACAGAACATGGGTTGCTACTACCTTGCCCCATGTACTATCTGCTGTGGAAGGCAAGAGCAGATGGGAGGCGGAGGCACAGGCACACCTCAAAGGACACTGCTACTCAAAATAATCCAATTTTGGGCTTTTATGTGGATTCTGAAACTAAGCAGTGCTTCATGTTTCTATCCCAGCATAGCCACGGTCCCAATATTGGAAAAACAAACAAACAAAAACACCCAACCCACAGGTGCTTAATGTTAGAATCCTTAATTCCTGTTTAAGGACTTAAATCAAACAGCTTGATGCTGCGTTCTCATCAGCTATCAACATATAAAATGATCGTTGTATCGGAGATCAGTATCTCTTCTAACTAGTTCATAAAGTTATATGGTAGCAAGCCATAGGGTTGGCAAAAAGTGTTGAAATACTTTTGATAGTTTGTTCGGGATTCCCTATTTTATAATCTTTCTTTTCCTCCTCAGAGAGGCTGGGACAGTTACATGGTTTATTTGTTTGATAAAAGCAAAACTGTGTATGAAGGACCCTTTGCTTCCAGAAGTCTGTCTGACTGTGTAAATTACATTGGTAAGTGTATTCCAATAGACTTTGAACTAAAATGCCCTTTGACTAATTTAATACCCAAATTTGTCTTGCCTAAAAAATCAGCACTGAGAGACCATCATCCATCTCTACTGTTGGTAAATAAATCCCAGCCAAATAGAAACACAACAGGTGTAGCCAAAAATTCTATAGTGGGAGTGCCTGTGGGGGCAGACTGCTCTAGAAATCATATGAATTAGATGGTTACTGGACCTTGTCTCCATATCTCACTTCTTTAGTCCCCAGGTGTTCCATTACAGCCTTTGGTAACACAGTAGGCTGGGAGTGGACACGTTTGCCCGTACCTTGTTGACCAAGATGAAAGGGAGTGGATTAGATTGCGCATATCCATTCCACTGCATGGGTTTGAGCACTCGAGGGAACAATTATCAGATTTTCCCCAGTGGTATTTGTTGAGGAAGCACAAGTGCCTGCTGTGCCTTGTGCCAATTGCATGCACATACAGGGCGGAGCCACCCTGACCCCCCTCAGTTTCTTCTGCTGCCCACGATAGGTGTTGGTGCTCCTTGTTCTTGCCTCTGCAAGTCTTTTTGTGAAGTGTGTAAAGAGTGCCCCCACTGGCTCCTGGGGAGAAGTCCGCAGCCACCCCAGCCTGTACCCTGACACTGTACCCCCTCGCTCTAAGCCCCTTCTCACCCTCAGCCTTCACTCTCGCACCCTCCCACGCCTTGGTCTCTTGCCCTGAGTGCTCCACATCCCCAAGGCCCTGTCCTGACTTCTGCACCCACCACACTGCAAGCCACCTGCCATAAAGCACCCAAACAACACCGGACTGGGTAAGTCTTCTAGTAAGGTTATAAAATAAATGCATAAATGAATGTATTCTGGGAATATGTTCCTTTCAATCACACTCGGTTGATTAACTTTTTAAATGTCATGTATGTCATGAAAAATCTATTACATATTAATAACAGCCAGTGGGTCAAAGTTAAGATTGAGTGGGTGGTTGAATTAGTTGGAGATACCAGTGATTGGCCAAGGGTATTTTTTTGGTGGTAGGGTATTAACAGAATACTAGTGTGTCAGAGTCTCATGCCCAAATCGGTTCAGCTGCCTCGTGCTAGAGCAGATGCTCTCAGTTGGGCCAGTGAAGGGGGTAAGACTGCATCGGAGAGAGAGGTGTTGGGGGGATTCCTAGTGTGTGACTCAGTCTGCCCTCAGCCAGGAAAAAGGCAGAAGACGAGAGCTGCCAGAGACTGATTGTGGTTCCAGAAAGAAGGGTGAAGGTAGGAGCACCATAAGAGCCATTTGCTGGCTGACTTCCCCAGTCTGGAGATTCTGGACCATAGTGGAGGAGAGGGCTGAAGACCAGGGAGCAGCAGAAGACTTTACCTGCTAGTTCTAAGCTGAGTGCCAGAGCTAAGCGCTGCAGAGGGCTGACAATAGGGGAACAGTGTCTCAGGGGCTGGAGAGCTGGACTTGGAGAAACCCGGAGGGGACCAGGGAAGTGAGGGGTGGTAAAGATGATCTTGCAGCAGAGAGGCTGGAAAGAGAAGGGTTTTACTGCTGGGATGACTGCATGGGGATGGAAGAGGGCGGGCAAGGAGTCTAGGTGTGGCAGAAGACACTGGAGTGTGGTATTGATGCACTTATAGCAGAAAGGCTGATGGGGATTCCTTCTAGGGATGTAAAATTCCATTTAATTAGTTAACTTGTTAAACGGGGATGTGTAGGGGCCCCTCTGCTGTGAGCAGGGGCTACTGCAGCTGGGCTGGAGTGCCCCTGCCCTGGCTTCAGCAGCCTCTACTAGTTAACCATAACTAGTAAGCACCATCTGTTAAGGATGATGCTAACATCCTTAGCACCATCTGTTAAGGATGATGCTAACAGTTAACAATTCACATCCCTAGTTCCTTCTCAGAAGAGTGACATTTAAGGACTACCTGGGGGTGGTCATATGGACTCAGGGGAGTTTTGTTCTGGGATGGTTTGCAGTGTGTTTTGTTAATAAGCTGGCTCCCAGGAGGAGTTTTGTGTTGAGCGCAGGAGAGCCTGAAATGACATTTTTTGTGTTAACTAAGAGGGGAAACTGAAGCAGGCACGTGTGTTTTGCTGTGGCCTACCACAGAAGGATGCTTCATCAACTAGCTAAACATATTTCCAACCTCATGACCAGCCTCTGCAAGACAAACCTGAGAATACAGTTGAATCTTATGCTGTGTAAATGAATAGTCACACCAATAACGTCCTTAACTTTTCAGATACCTTCTCATCCAACAGTTATGTTAAAACATTTTAAACCACCTTATATGTCAGGGAGAATTGGATGTTTATATTAGAAGCTAGCTCAAGTTTTCTAACACAGGGGTTCCCAAATTTTTCATATTGTGGAGCTTACTCCTGCACATGATTGCAACCTCCATGTGGAAAGTACTGCAGTTCCTTACCTGAAAATGTAATATTAGTAAAGTATGGTTAGCTGTTACCAAATCACTAAGTGGTGGTTGGCATCCCATTTATCAATGGGGCAGTTTGAGAATTATTGTAACATAAACTAGAATCCACTAGAAGTCAGTGATAATTGGGCTGAATTGGAAATGTCTTAATTCTAATTATAATGTTTTATAGTTTTTTAACAAATCTATTGACTGGACCTGCATCCTGTACTTTATTATTCTCTTGAAATGGATTATTTCATAGCTAAAAAGCATTTTGCAATGTGAAAAATAACATTGGAAAATTGTGTACAGAAATGCAGAATTAGTGTCTTACAAATATTACAGGAAACTTCATTGATACAGTTTTATTTTTTCTTTTGTGTGCAGTACAGGACAGTAAAACTCAGTTGCCCATTTCACAGTTGCGTAAAGTGTGGGCAGAAGCTGTGCACTATGTGACTGGGCTGAAAGAAGATTATAGCAGGCTGTTCCAAGGGCAGAGAGCTGCAATGTAAGTTGATTGCCAATTCAGTAGACCAGGGAGAGACGTGTGAACATGGAAGTTGTGAACTGACAGCTATATGGATTAAAGGGTTCTTGAATACCTGCTCTTTTGAAGTGCTTTGTTCTTTTTTTAATCATAAACTTAAAATGTAAACTATATGGGAACTTGTCCTAATCTGTGGTGTTTTCACTGCTTCTATACATGGTATCACAAAAGTCCATCCACAAAAGGAAGAAAAGTCTACAAATGATTTCAGGGAGTTTTAATTATACAGCAAATTAGAAGTTTGTTACTCTTTTAAGACTGCTCTGAACAGTTACATTATCTTTAGAGAACCCACTTCAGAATGTAAATGTTTAATTTCTAAACTAATGGATTTACCTGCAAATACTCTTAAAATTCATTGTGTGTTCAGAATAAATGCAGTAAGTTTAGTGAGGGTCTGCTGTAGTCACACAGAGTGCTTGAATCTCCACTTTATGTACAAAATTCAAGTTGGCTTTAACTGTGGAGTCAAAGTTTCATAGTTCAGTTCTATGAAATAACAGAAGTTTCATGTGTGTTGGAAAATGGTAGCTCTATTTTCAGTGAGGAAGACTATGTTCATAAAACGGAAAGAGCTAAAAAGGATTTTCAAAAATAATTCACCATATGCCAGGAACAGACAGCAGTTCATGATGAAAATTGTTTTTATGGGTTTATGATGGTTGCTCTGCAACATATATTACTAATACAGATAGTTCAGAGTAGTTTGCATGTGTAGGGATAGATGGTCGTCTTTATTATTGGTATTATGGGAGCACCTGGAGGCCCTAGCCATGAACATGCTCTCCTTGTACTTGGGGCTGCACAAACACATAGTTGCAGTCCGTCGCAGCCATGGAGTACTCACCTGCTCAGGGTCACGAAGGGAGTCTGTCTCTGCTAAGAACCTTACTCCAAAAGGTCTTAAGAAATTCAGCGCCACTGATGCATTTCCTGTAGATGTTGGAATTCAGGTTTTCTGTGCATTGATTATAGCAGTTCATTTTTTGTTACTAAATCACAGAATTCCAGCTGTATTAATTTTAATAGGCCCTGTTCATAATTATTGTTTAGGTTGAGTCTTCTTCGATATAATGCCAACTTAACCAAGATGAAAAACAATATGGTGTCCGCATCTCAGCAATTGAGAGCAAAGCTGGAGTTCTTTCATCAGAGCATTCATCTTGATCTGGAGAGATACAGTGACCAGATGGCTTATGGAATATGTAAGTATTTTTTGAATCGTCGAAGGCCCCTATATATGTCTGGTAGATGCTGTTCTCCATGGTGGTTAGACCATTCCTGCTGCAGAGAATTTATCATCTAAATGATAGAGATAGAGGATTGAGAATGAAGCTCTTACATAAGCAAACAAAATTATTGGGAGATCATCACAGTTCTGTTAGTGTCTTGTATTTTTTAACTGGGAAAGAGGTCAGTGAACCTAGTAAACATTTTTGTTAATGGCCTGGAAGAAAACATAAAATCATCATTTAATAAAGTTTGCAGATAGATAATGTAGGTGAGGTGATGTCTTTTTTATCGATGGAAGGTATAAGCTTTTGAGTTACACGGAGCTCTTTTTCAGGTCGGGTCCCCTCTCCCCCCTATCCTGAAGAGGAGGTCTGTGTTACACAGGAGATCCGAGTAGACGATCACAATGATCTCTTCTGTCCTTAGAATCTATGAATGGTAGAAGTGAGGGAGTTAGTTAAAGTATGGTAATAGAAAAGCAAAGAAAGAGAAGGATGGTCCCATTTCTGCACATACCTTATCGTGGTAAGGTTTTGTAGGCATCATGGTGGGCATGCCCTAGGGTGTGAAACAGATCTGTTTAAATCTGTACCTAAAGACAGAGGCAAATGAATTTGGTGGATGGTTTGTGACACACAGCTGTAACCATCAAGCTCTCTCATTGGGACATTTTGACCAAGTTTATGGGAAGGTTACCAAAGCAGGTGTTCCAGGTAGTGTTCAGTGATGTTTGCCTAGCATACGTAGCCCCCAAAGTAGACTAAGCATAGCCTAGCATACCTAGACTATCTGACAGGTATTTGTCCAATGTTCATTACTAGTTCATTGAATCTTCACAAACTTTTGGCAGTGGTGGTGATTTATTTTGGGCAAAGGTCCTGTCCTTTTGTACAACACTAAGGAATTGTCTGAGACTTCTAGGACATATGGCAGCTTTCATGTATGTGACTCAGCATGACAGTCTTCACCTCAGAGGCATGCAGACGGAAGTTCTTTTCCAGGTCACTTGATATCTTTTTCCTTTTTGTACATTAATCAAACTCCATTTCTTTTAAGCCTCAGAAAAGATGCTCAAAGCCTGGAAGGAAATGGAAGTAAAGGCCGCCCTGTGTGCTGAGGTATGGAAATAAAAGCAGGATGCTTGTTGTCTGGAGGAGGGGGACTTGTCAGGCAGATACACCGAAAAATACTGCATTTGGGTTATTTTTCCCATCTGAAGCTTTACTGAGGAATAACGTACTCTGCCACTTTCTGCACAGAGGTTGTGTATGGTGTAGAGAAAACAAAGGATTCGCATAGGCATGTTTAAAGGAACTGAATCAGTGAGTCCAACGGATGAAATACATTCACTTAGATAAATGTTAAATAATCACTTATTAAACATTAGCAATAGTGTGTGCCATACCTGAAGCCGCTGTTCAAGATACCTCATGAACTGAGCGAAGTAGCAATAACAACATTATTTCAGCCAGAGTTTCTTCCTCAGGGAACAGTTCAGCTGTCACTGTGTTATTCAAATATAACAATTTATTTCACCATCAGACTCTTTCCATTGCCTCCTTAGAGTCCATATTAGAAACGCAGCATCATAGAAAATTCTTATTCATTTCTAGCATGAGGTGATTTGGGAGTACCTGAGAATTTGTAGTCAGTGTAGTTCTACCCCTACACAATATTTTTGGTTTACCAAGCTTGGCAGGGAATCAGTTACTTAACATCTTACCACTTTGTTTTAAACTTGTCTTGACATCAGAGTGATTAAAATACTTAAATTGGCCACTTTGACGTTCTCTTTATAAGACTCGCTTCTCATTATGGAAGCATCTCTCATGGTGCTGTTCGTAGCTTCCAAGGCCAGAACGGGCCACTGTGAGCATCTAATCTGACCTCCTGACAAGACTCGCCTGAATTAATTCCTGCTTCAACTAGAACATCTGACAAAAATATCTGATCTTGATTTTAATATGTCCAAAGATGGCAAATCCACCACAACATGTAGTAAGTGTCATAGATACACAGGTTTGGTGCTACACCCCCAGTTTTAACAGATTCTGGAAGGGGGCCCTCCTTAGTGTGTCAGACCTTCAAGGGGTCTCATTCTTCTTTTAAGGAAGAGAGTGCAGATTCCCTGCCTCCTTGATTGGAGTCTCCAGCACTCTTGCGGAGCAGAATTGATGATGCTAAGCAAGTCTTTCTGAGGTAGACTCCTGCTGTTACGGGTAAGGGTGCATTAGTCCCTGATTTCCAATGACAGCCTAAACCAGGGGTGGGCAATAATTTTTGAAGGGGGGGAGGGTCACTTCACAAATTTTAGAAGTGGCTGTGGACCGACTGGGAAGGGGCGGGGCGTCGGGCGCCTTGCCTGAGATGCACAATCCCTTTCAGCTGTTCCCCTTTAAAGGGCTCTCGTGTTCCCCGTGGCTGCTTGGCAACGCGTTGCCTGACAGGCACAGGGCAGGTGCCAGTCCTTTCAATAGAAGCACTTAAAAGGGCTCTCAGCTCCCTGTGCCTCTAGCGCATTGCTAGGGGGCCAGAGATGTGCGAGCCCTTTCAACTGTTTCTATTGAAAGGGCTTGCACTTTCCCCGCGGTTACTAGGGAAGGCGTGGGGAAGACCTGAGCCCTTTAAATAGAAGCAGGTAGAAGATCCGGCTCCCAGGCAATGCGCTAGGGCCGGGGCCTGAATCTGTCTCATGGGCTGGATCCGGCGCAGTGAGAGGCTTTCGCCCACTCCTGCCCTAAACAATGTTTTCAAAACTGAGTAGGATTTATTAAAGAAACACAGTTGGTGAGGAAATATCTTTTTGTCATTCTGGTAACAGATATTATCCAGTAAGAACTGAATTACTTAGAGGATTGGAGTAATAGAAATGGGATGACATGTAATAGTAAAGAGAGCAAGGTTGTGTACTTATGGCTAAAACCAAGAATTTCTGCTGTAAACTGGGAACTCATCACTGGAAATGATTAAAAAAAGGAGAAAGACCCATGTGTATTGATCACAGGATGACTATAAGCCACAAATATACCATGGCCAGGAAAAAGATAAAGCTATATAAGGATGTATAAGGTATTTCCAGCAGAGATAGGAATTATTAATATCATTATACAAAGAATCTGGAATATTGTATATTGTTCTGGTCAACCCATGGTAAAGAAAGATTAAACAAACCTGCAACAGGTGCAGAGAGGTTGCTAGGGTGATCGGAGAATGGAGGGGCTCTCTTATGAGAAGACACAAAGAACATGGCTTTTTTAGCCTACCAAAATGAAGGTAGCTGGAAAGGCATTTGGTTGCTCTCTCTAAAGACATGAAGGGACTAAACACAAGGTAAAGAAAAGAGCTATTTAAGATAAAGGACGATGTTAGCACAAGAGCAAAGGGAGGAAAAACTTGCCATAAGTAAGTTTAGGCTTGGCAGGTGACATTTTCTAGGCTGACCTGAATGGACCATGTTTAACCTTTCCAACACTATATTTCAGTTGACTAATAAATCCTATGTTATTGTTTGTCATGTGTTTGTAGAGATGTTGATCCCACAATAGTAAACAGATAAGGTAGATGAAGTAATATTTTGTTCCTCCTCTGTGTTGGTGCCTCCCAACTTTGTGTCATTAGTGAATTTCATTAGCACATTCCTATTTTTTGTCCCCAGATCACTGATTAAAATATTAAGTAAGATCTGTCCCAAGACTGATCATTGAGAGACTCCACTAACCTCCCTCCAAGCACAACCCATTGTCTCTTTAGCACAACCTACTGTCATATCCCTTTTGGGAAGTCTCAAATTCATCTAATAATTTTCCATGTGGAACTGTATGAAATGCTTTACTTGAAATTGACGTAGATTTGATTAACTGTATTTTCCTTGTCTTGACAATCAGTTATCTGACCGAAGAGAGATATCTGATTAGTCTGGTGTGATCTATCATTTATAAATCCATGGTATATTTTGTCCTATTTTCCATTTACCTCCGTGTCTTTAATTATTTCTTTAAAGTTTATTCCAAAGTATTGCGTGTAATTGAAATCAAACTAACAGGCCTTTAGTTGCCCAGACCTCTTTTTTTCTTTTCTTAATTGCTTTTGATATTCTCCAGTCTAAATGATACTACTATCAATTTACTAGAATTATTAAAAATCCTTGCTGTCAAATGTGTAATTTCATGTGCCAGTTGCTCCAGTGTTCTAGGATGGAGACTAAACTCAAAATGAAGGGACTGGATAAAGATGTTAAGTCTTTAAATCAAGATTGGATGGCTCTTTATAAAAGATAAGCTCTAGCTCAACTATGAGATGTGGGTTTAATGCCAGAATGATTGTCTGTTTTGTGGTTTGTGTTGTGCAGGACCTCAGACTGGATGATCATCATAATGGTCCCTTGTAGCCCTAACATCTATGAAATCTTTACTCCATCACAATGTAGTTTTTGCTTTGGCATTGTACTGTTTTCTCAGAAACAACGAAGCATCACTTCATGTGTACTGGAAGTAGTTGCGGGCCAATCAGATAAACGTATTAAGGCAGTTTTACATAGTACATTCTGGTGGTTGAGGTGATTTCTATATTAGTGTTGCCTAACATTCCACATTTCATTGTTTAAAATCGTGTGTCTTGTGTCGTGTGGGATGTTATATAGAGTCCCATCCCTTTCCACAAACTGCTCAACTTTCTTTCTTTCTTTCTTTCTTTCTTTTTTTTTTTTAAACGGGGGGCCAGTTAGGAAAGGCTCAGTTTAAGGGCTTCAGGGTCTGACATCCATAATCCTATTCATGTGGGAAGGGGAGTTTAGGATCCTACTTCTGATTTTTCTGGATGTCTAAACGATGCAGGACTTCCCGCTTGATCATTGTGCTTGCAGGACACAGGAAGTGTGTACTGGGTACCGCTGCCAGCACATTAGCTAAATTATAGTCTTTGATATAGCTACCTTTGTTAACCATTCTATGTTCAAGTGTCCAGGATGATTAGAAAATACTGCATCTAGCTCTCCTGACTCAAGGAGGATGTCCATATATTTCCTTGGTGTTTTGTCACACCGGTGAAGGTATGCTGCTGCAACATCCAGTGTTTAGGGTCCAGGCAGATTTAGTTTGATGACTTGGACATTGAGGATGTATCTCCCAGATTAAGTAGATAGATGTCATCTTCTGTGTCTGTAGCTAGTATTGAAAGTCTTCTAATCAGTGCACTGTCAAGATGGCTTTCATACTAAGTCAGCATGTAACAGAACTTGGCTTTGGATCATATTAGGTTGCTTGACTAATAGGGCTTAGCCTATGTCTACACTATTGCAGAAAGTCAACCGAAGATCTGCAACTTCAGGTAAGTAATAGCTGGAGTCGCCGTACCTTAGGTTGTGTTACCACAAGAGGATTGACTGGAGAAATGCTCCTGTCTGTTGGAGAACACTTCAGTCTACCTAATCACTCTTTAAAAGATCTCCAGGTGTCTGTCTTGTCACAAACCAATTCTACAAGCCAAATACACAGAGAGGCGTTAGAATTACAATTCATCCACAAAATTCAGTTCTCACACTGATAACCTCCTCAATCGAGATAATGGATGGCTGGGACATTATCAGCCTAACATTCAGTGAAGGTGCCAACAAGTCTTTGTCTGTGTAGATTCTTGCATTAGTACCCTTCCTAATTGTTGTCTTATGATCCTTATCTGCTTCTTTTAACTATCCAATCTTGAGGTGTTTATAGGTTACCAGTTCTGCCTACTTTGTTTTTCCCTTTGATATTTCCATACCCTCTGCTCCTTGTTTCCCCGCACCCTTCCTTTTTTTCCTCCTCTCACGCCCCCTCCCCCCTTTTCCTCTATTTATTTTGGGTCTGCACATCCTAAACTCAAAACTCCAGTCATCTGAAGAAGTGGGCTGTGCCCATGAAAGCTCATGATCCCATCTACATGTTTCGTTAGTCTATAAAGTGCTACCAGACTATTTGTTGTTTTCTAAGTTTATCCTGTACAGACTAACTTGGCTACCCTCTGAAGCTTCCACTTACACTTTTTGTCTGGGATAAAGTTCAGAGGTTGACTGCAGAGTGATCTGAAGTCGATTTTGTGAGCCTTCATTAGGCCTGCTAAATCTACTGTTTGTGGATTGATCTCAGAGCCTCAATCCCTGCTGTAGCCTAAATCTCAATACTCTGTTACATGTTACTGCCTTGAGCACCTTGAAGATGGAGCAGTGCTTTGTTCCGAGTGCTGACTCCACCTGGATTCTTAAGGTTGTCTTGTCAAACTCCAGTTGTTTCTCTTAGATTCAGGATAAGTGACATTTTTATTTTGTCTTCAGTGTTTTTTCACCCAAAGTACTTCTCGAAACTCCCAAGATTTCTTGAACTAGTATGATTGCTGTGTATCATCTCTGATGGGAACAACTTTTCCTTTCTTATGGCCTTAACCTTGTGCGTTTTCAAGGAAACAGATGCAATCGCCTGGATGTAAGCAGAATAATCCAACTCCATTTGATTAGGATGTGATCCCTCTGGCATTCAGATATCTAATTCATATCCTTGCTGGCAAAATGAAAGACCTAAAAGATTCAAAATTTACCATCTCCTGATGACTCATTCAGCTATTTTAAAAGCATTTAGGAAAAAAATCTGGACATCTAAAAGTCTCAGAACTCAGTTTGATTCCACAGCCTGGGTAGAGACAAATAAAACCTCTTATGAGAAGAATTGCAGTTCTCTAGCTATCAAAGCGTTTGATCAGTATATGCAAGGAGATACAAGATGTTTTTCCAGTACTGTCTTTGGTCAGAGTCTTTCGGTCTGCCATTCTCCCTGCATGTGTCTTCTCATTTCATCCTAGTCTCTTCCATTACTCCCACTTAGGCAAATATATTGTTACTTCCCGTCAGTCATCACTCCAGATTAGTAGATTCCTTCAGCATGTGAGAACAGGAGACCATTTGGACTTACCACAAGTTTGTCTCCTAATGGAGAAATCACTAGAGTGGCGTTTTGCCATCCAGGTACATAGTTTATCTGTTTTTATAGTTTTTTAGGCTTTCAAGTTCTGGAGGCATCTCAACTTGGCCCATAATGTTGTTCCGCAACTTGTATATGGCAGCAGTTTCAGCACCTAAATTGAGACTTTCTGCTACTTCTGTGGTGGTGTGACTGTGGTTAACCCAACAGTGCTGACTCTAGACTATACAGGAATCCTTTGCTATAAGAAGGCGTTTGCAGTTTTTGTATTGTCTGTTTCTATCCAAGGTTGTGGAGGGTATTGTATGGAAACTAGTCTGATTTCCATAGCATTATTGTGGTAACCAATCTATTGAATGATTATTGTCCCTCAATACAGCAACACTTACACTTTCAGAATGTTCTTAATTCCATTCAGGTTCAGTTGTCTTTTGAACAAAGTAATCTGGAGTATCTTTCTGTTGGTTGTTTTTTTTTGTATTTCTGCTCCTGAAATGGCTTTACACGTATCACTTTCCATTTAAAATTTGGGATTTAGAACACATTATATTTTATCATTAGGCTGGAGATATCGGATACCTAGATGAACAGATTATGGCTCTGCACACAGAGATCGTGGAACTGCAGAGGAGTCCATATGCAAGACGCCAGGGAGATGTCATGGAAAGTCTGTAAGGAAAAGGCCTATTCTCTCATACTTACTGAAATCATTTTACATTGTAACAGGTTTTAAAAATATTTTTGGTGTCTATTTTGTTTTTAATTCTCAATTTTGAAGAGGTGGAAGTAGGGGTGGGTGGGTGGGTAGGAAGGGAAGAGTCCATGTGTTTCCTTCAGTACTGTAGAATTATATACCCAGACTCTTTGAAAACTGCATGCTTGAGAGAGCCTGGCAATGGCTGTGAAAGCTGTTGTATTACCCTTTTTGTGGGATTACCAGCACAGCTGATGCACCACTTGCACCTTGTTCAGATTCAGCCATGCAACGGCTTGCTAGTTGAGCTATTTCAGCCTGCATTGTGTTCTTTACATCAGCTACCTGTTAAGTGGCAGGTTCAGTCTGTTAGCCTTACTCGTTTATAAAGCTCTGAATGGGACTGCCATGGTCACAGTTGAGACTCCCTTCTGGAGCCTCTAGCAAATATATTTTTGTTCTTCTGCATGACCTGGTGCTGAGAGGTTCCACCGTCATGTCAGAAGTAGGCCTGGGAGCAAGCTGTGGCTGTGGTGGTACCCATGGTGTGGAACTCCCTCCTTCCTGAAATCTGCCCATTTCATCTCCCCACTTAAAAACCACCAAATGCTCTTTTTCAGGTGTCTTTAAATTACTGCTGCTATTCTGTTTTGTTCTTACGGTTTTTGTTTCCTCACCCTGTCTGTAACTTCATTGAGGTTGGGTATTTTCTGGAAGCTAACAAGAAAATGCTGTTATGGCTATTCAGCAGCCCCCAGTGTTTTTGTGGAGGGAAGTGCTCTATAAATGTATTATTGGGAAGAAGCACAGGACGTTTGACTGGAGTGGATGATTTCCTTAACTCCTCTAGGATTGATCTACGATGTGAGTTCGTGGGCTGGCCAGGGAGTCGGAAGTTTCAGGTTTTGGAATTGGCTAGGAGGTGATGGGAGAAACTAATCGGTTGGAGAAGATTATGCTGAACTTTTTGAAATAGTAAAGTGAAGATGTGTCACGGAGTTGGAAGCTTCAGCATGTAACTGATTCTGAGTTATTTGAGCTGTGCAGAGCAGCAAAACTTACTTTAAAAGGAGAAGGAAATGTACCTTTTTGGGATCTCTTCCTTGTACTCTTCCCAAATGTCCTCTATGGAACTGCGAGCAAGCAAGGAAACATGAGTGCAAATAGGGAGTATGTCAGGCAATTATACAGATGCAAAGCTACCAACATTACTAAAATCAAACTTTTTAATGTTTAAATGTTATATGGCAGCAAAATCCTGATAGATTTTCATGGAAATGGTACATATGTTCAGAACTGAAGAAAGCGTAGAATTAATGCTAATTAGACTGAATATTAGAAAGGTAAACACTGAATCATGAAGAAAGGGGGGCAGTTTTTTTAGGAAATGTGGACTTTTTATCACAGAATGAATTGACATGGATTTCTAATGTAGAGGGAGCAAGCTATCTGTTGGCAAGATGTAAAAATCTGTTCCATCTTAATAAAGACGTGAATATGAAATCTCTTTACTCTTGAATGTTACAGATGATCAGTTCCTCTGTGTGTGCTAATACATATATGAAGTGATTTTTTTGCTTTTTTGCAGTGAACAAAAAGCCATAGAACTATACAAGCAATTAAAACCAAGACCACCAGGTATGGAACAGGCTTGTTCTGTGACCTACATAAAACTCAAACCCTGCAAGCAATCTCTGCTTTTAACAGTAAATATTAGACTTTTTACATTATCATTTGCAGCAGGGAGGAGGGAATTCTGGGCAGGGAGGGGTGAAGATACACTTAGAATGATGGAATGGGGAAGAAGAGCTTTCTAGGTCTTGGTGGGAACTGAGAGGAGTGATTTGATGGTATGCCTGTCCAAAGTCATAGGTGGTCAGTGGAGGAAATGTCTGCAAGGGCAATGAGTTGTGTAAATGATGTCAAATGTCTTTTTGGCAGTGGAATAATTACGTTATAAAGTGTAGCTCGTTTAGTGATTGTTTTCATTACACTGTCCTTAATAGTGTCAGAACTGCCACACACCTTAACTTTGTCCTGACCCGCAGGGGGTAGGTGTCATGATATATAAATCAGTCGGGTGTTACATAGGATCAGCTGTAGTATAAAAAGTGTTAAGGTTCTTGTCTTTTGGTCTAAGGCTTAATTGCTCCTGGGCTATGCATGCTGTTAACCCTTCTCAGTCAGTTATTAAGGTGTTCAGAAAATCCTGCAAGTTACCAAGGCAGCCATATTGTTAGCTCTTACCTTAGTGTGGGTTGGTGCCATCAAAACCTTTGCTACTTACAGAGCTTTCAGTTTGTCGGGGCACTGTTGCTGGACAACGTAGGCAGACATCCAGCTGAGAGGGGAGAGAGGAAGAATAGATGCTTGATATGACCATGGTGCCTTGATGGACCACACTGAGAGTGCCACACTCATGGCAGAGTGCAAGAAATAGGGCACACAATCCCCAAAACTGGTTGTTTATGCAATAATTAGATTCACCAAGCCAGTAACAAAAGAGCTTCTGAAGGCCCACCCTGGTTTAAAAGAAGCTAAATACAGCCTCCTTTAGGCAGTGCAGCCTTTGGCGCCCATCTAGACTTCCAAGTCTAACATGTTGAGGAGTTATGGAAACATTTTGACCATGCTTAGGACCCTACCAAATTCACAGTCCATTTTTTGTAAACTTCATGGTCCTGGCATTTTAAAAATCTTGAATTTAATGGTTTCAGATATTTAAATCTTAAATTTCATGGATACTATGTATCTATGTACTGTTTGCTGAGGCGCTTTCTTCTAACCAGATGATTGTTATCCCTTCCAGATCACGCTTACAGTGACAGCACTGACATGGTGAAGATTATCGTGCAGACAGTTCAGAGCCAGGATCGAGTTCTCAAGGAGCTCTTTGGACACCTTAGGTACCAGGAGAGCTTTCCTTTCCGGAGGAAACCAGAGATAATATGCAGCTTCTGTCATTCTGGGCTGGAGACCTTTTAACATACTAATTTCTCTTTAGGAGCAGAGAGCTCTTGCATTTGTGTTCCAAGAGCAAAACTTTATTCCAAGCTCAGATTGCTGAAGGGCACGTTCCCATCATAGTTCCAAAACTTCAAAGCTAGTAAAGGGGAAGGTCTGTCCCAGACCTTACTATACATCCTCCTCAAATTAACCGTCAGTGGAACATTGCTTTCCCCTTCAAGGACATACAGCCGCTCTACATTCATCACAATCTTCTGACTCATACTGTAGCACAGTCCCTTAACGCTTTCTCTGTAAGCATTTCACATCTCCAGGAACCTTCCCTCAACTGAGTTCCATGTACATATGTGACTAGTGCTCAGGTGGAGGGATCTATGGCAGGAGATTTCTTTGTGAAGAAAGATAGTCCTGAAGCTTTCTTGCATTGAACTTTTTGTGCTGCGCACTTTCATCATTAGACCTTAAGACTTCTGGGAGCCACCGTAGTCCCAAGGAATCTTTCAGTTGTGTATCTGTGTGCCTGCAGCTATCCGTGTAAATACTGAGGGCCAAGTACATGTTTACTCAGTTTTCCCTTAAATAGCAAGGTGTAAAATTGGTGCAACCACCTTCACTTTGCCAAAGCCTGTGTCCTGCTGAATGGCAAAGTCATTGTGATTTCTCCTTTATTACAGTAAGCTGTTAGGCTGTAAGCAGAAGATTATTGATTTGCTTCCAAAGATTGAAGTTGCTTTGAATAACATCAAGGAGGCTGACAGCTCAGTAATGCAGATGCAGGGCAAAAGGCAGAGGGAGATCTGGCATTTGCTGAAAATTGCTTGTGTAAGTGACTTTAGGATTGAAATCCATATATGTTAACAATAACCTCTACAGCCAGGCACTGTGCCACCTTGGCCGTGGGAGGGCAAGCACTGGCTGGTGAAAAGGGGCCAGGGTGGTGCGGGTGGCATCTGACTCGGCCCCTCTCTCACGGCAAAGGCCAGGAGGAGGGGGGTAGGGAGGAGGCCTCTGGCTCCCTGCCGGAGTACTGGGCCAGGCGGTTGAGGGCAGAGGGGCTGTGGGACACTAGAGTGACATAATCACATCACTCTGTTGTCCCGTGTGTGTGTGTGTGTGTGTGTGTGTGTGTATATATATATATATATATATGGGGAGAGAGGGAGGAGGGGAGAGCGCCACGCTTTTGCATTAATGTATATTTATCTTTAATTATGCTTATAATGCTCTGATCTCGGGTTTCTTGGCACATATATAGTGTAAACTCCAATGGAACAGGACTAAAATACGTGTCCATCCGCTGAATATGTGCATGAAGAATAATTCTGCTTCTGTTCTAGACTCAGAGTTCTGCTCGATCTCTTGTGGGTTCCAGCATCGAAAGTGCAGCCACACCTCCAACTGCTACATGGCTTCCTCCAAACTCCTCGAGCAACATACCCCATCCTCTCTCTTCTATGGCAGTTCCTAGAGATGGGTAAGAGCCAGGGATGGGAGGTTATTGCTAAGACCAGTCGGCCTCTTTTCGGAAGAGTATCCCTATTTTATATGCAAGCGCTCTGAAAGCTTGCCCTCCCTCATGCATTTGTAGTGGAGACAGGCTCCAAATGTGATACATTAGCTCTTTGACCAGATGACAAGTATCAGCGGGGTAGCCATGTTAGTTGGAATCTGCAAAAACAACGAGAATTCCTGTGGCACCTTATAGACTAACAGATTTATTTGGGCATAAGCTTTCGTGGACAAAGACCCACTTTGTCAGATGCATTTTGAACAGATGAGTGTTTCTACTCATCTTTGAGGTCTCCAGTAGGATAACACCTCTCTGGAACTCTGCCCTGTCCTGAGTGATGTGCAGTGAACCATTCCTAACTCAGTCTGTGTCCTGTGGCTGGAAGCTTTCTATGTCACTCCCTTGGTATCAGCAGAGTGGTATACCAGATACAGTTTCAGGATACTTCTTGGTAATGTTGCTGTTCATTCTTGACTAGGGTTATAACTAAGGATGTATAGATATGCTGTGTGTCAAGGTTCCAGAGGCAGCTATTTTCTCTTCCGTTGCTTTTGGTTTTATGGACCTAGAGGATTCTCAATCTTGGAATCCCATCCTTTACTCAGATGGAGTTCTCTTGTCAGTGTCTGCTGCAGGCATGATTTGGGATGATTATTGAAGTTCTCTTTTGATGAGAGATCATTTTCTATGAAGTCAGCTAATTTCCAGAAGAGGGGAATCTGTCTGAGGGGCCCTGCTATGGAAGCATGCAAGGCACATTGCTGTATAAAACAGGATAGAGTAACTTGCAGAATTACAGATAAACTGCTGTCAATTTATCTCTTCCACTCCCCTGTTCTGCTCCTTCTGGAGAAGTGAATCTGTCAGTTTAAATCTGCACCCTTTATCCCTTTTTTGTAGGGAAGTTTTTGCCCGTGTGATAGAAGAGAATCTGAACTATCTTGACCGCTTCAGCACTATTATTCAAGAGGCAAAACAGGAGCAGAACAGCAGCATGATGGTAAGTCTGTTTCTGTGACTGAGGCTTGACTTCTCAAAGGTGTCATTGGTATCAGTTGGAAGATTTAACTTACTGAGCTCTTCCTGTAAACCTCATTTTTTGAGGAATAAGGGATCTTGCGCAAAAGGGTTTTTTTCCCCTGACAAATAACCCCATCTACACTGCAGGGTTTTTTTCACAAATACCTCTTCTGCAAAAAGGATCAGAAGAGAATATGCAAATGAAAGCGCAAGATTTGTAAATGAGTGCTTCATTTGCATTTCCTCTTCCGGAAAAAAACAGTGTAGACGTAGCCTTATTGGGATAACCAGTTAACTGGTGCCTGGGCCCAGCTGGAGTAGTCACCGCAGCGTAGTGGGTGGTTAACCGGTTAAACCTATACTTTAATTGGTTAACATACTGCATGGGATTTTACATCCCTGTTAAATATGTGCAGTGTCCTGGTCTGTTGCTCACAAAGGATATGAGGTGCATTGGCAAAACAATCAGCTAAGGAATCCTGTTCCTGGCTCTGGAAATGTGCAAGGTGATGGGCTGTTCAAGCAGGGATGTGGCAAGCAGGGGACATTGGTGGGGGAATTGTCTCTCAAGGTCTTGTTATAGAATGGAGTGAACTGCCCTGCAGTAAACCTTTTCTCCTCTTCCTGAGCCCTGTCCACCCTTTGGCTGTGTCTACACAGCAAAGTTATTTTGGAATAATGGCGTTATTCCAAAATGACTGTGCAAGCACCTGCACAGCAATAGCATTATTTCAAAATAATTTTGAAATAGCAGGAGGCTTATTCTACGAAGAATAATGCCTATTTCAGAATAGGGGCTGTGTAGATGCACCACTTCTGCTATTTCGCAATAGCCCCTCACCAGGGCCATTCTAACTTATTCCTCCCCAGTGCCTCCTGGGGCTCTAAATCGAAATAGCACGTCTACATTAGGGAAGCCTGCCTCGGACTAATTTTGAGGCTTCCCTGCAGTGTAGACGTGCAATTTTGAAATAAGCTATTTCAGAATAACTATTCTGGAATAGCTTATTCCGGAATAAATGTGCAGTGTAGATGTAGCCTTTGACTTAAGGGGCAGAAAGAATGGGCGTAAGGAGAAGGAGGAGCAAGTGGTGTGGTTGGACAAATCTGATGTCAGTCTGGGGCCTAGGGTCTGAATAGGAAGATATTTCATCTTTCTCTAAATAATGAGGAACAGGAATTTGTAAGTCAGTGGGCTAGGCAGAACCTGGGGGCCAGCTAGTCCTCCTGTCCTTTCCCTTGAGCAGACAAGGGATGTGTTTGAACACAACTCTAATGGATGAAATGAGGCTTTTCCCATGAGCACTCAGTATGGTGTCCAGACTGATGATGATGATGATCTCCTGTCGGACACCAATCTCTCCTGGTAGCTTGCTCTGGTGCAAGCTGTTTATGCAGCCACATTAGATAAACGTCTCTCCTCCCACAATGACGTTAAGCTACTCTCCTAACTGGAAGGTTAGCTGTTCCCTCCAGTACACTTGGCTCTGGGGACAGTGATCTATGAAGCCATGCTAAAACCAGCATGCTTCCACTCCTCACCAGCCACTTGAGAGCATGTTAAGGGGGCACTGCTCTGATGCCTGTAATCATTGTGGCAGCTATATAATAGAGTAATGAAGAATTTTCCCAAAACAGGAGCAGCCCATGGCCAGCATAATCTGCACCTTGTGGATCCCACAAACCCTGGCGTAGGATTGGGAAGGGAGGTAGAGTAGCCAGAGTGAGCACTGGATTCCTGAACAGCTATAGGCAACCCTGGGGAAGTTACTGTAAGTTAAGGCAGCTCCCAGGGCAGAGCCCTGTTGCCCAGAATCCAGAGGGTGAAACGTGTTGTAAAGTCTCCCTGGTCTTTTCTCCTGGGCTGCACCTTTCAGAGGCACAGCACAAACTCTAGCTTTTAGTGTCTGGTTTTGATGACTCTGTGTTGCTTACTGTGTCTCACCTTATTTTCCTCTAATTTACAAACCAGCTGATTGTGAATAGCTCTGACACTTTATAGGGGATTGCTGCTGAGACCACAACCTAGGGCCAATTAGTGCCAGCTAATGTGGTAGGTTTGTGATAGTAAGGGACTGAGCTGACACCATTAACTCATGTCATGTTGCTACCCAGTAGCCTTCAGCCAGTAAGGACTTCTGATTCCTTACATATCCATGTCAGATGAAACCAGTAGCTTAGCGACCAAAAGTTAACTGTTGACTTGTGTCTGCTGCCTGAGTTTCAGTAGCTCAGACCCTGACACCGAAAATCCTCATTTCTGGATTTTTATCCGTTCCTCTCCAGTGCTGACAATAGATGTTGGGTGGCATTACATAGTTGCTGTTTGTGAAATTTCAGAAGCCTTTAATATACCTTAATTAGGTGTGTTTGTTACCAGCACGTTTTAGGTAGTTAAAACACTTCCCCTTTCAATCTCTCCTTATAATTCCAAGACTGACATCAAAGAGCGATTTTGGACAATGCAGGCTCCCAGGCAGGTGATGGTTGGTTTGAAAATTAAATTTACTGAACTCTGGTTGCTCTTTTGCTTTCTTTTTAGAGTCTTGATTGGAGCTGGCTGAAATAACTAAGGAAGAAAAATAGGCACTGTTGCCATCCCCAATATGACCATGTGCTCAAGGTTGGCTGACAGTCTGTGATGAGATGAAACAGCCCAGTATCAGTCCTATGGTGCTGATTCCACACGTTGCTGATCCAGGACTGAATAATCTCTCTCCCACTGCATCTGGATGACAGTTAGTTCTGTGAGAGGGATTTTGTGTTTTGTAAACATTAGCAGACTTGATTATAGAGTACATGGGCAGCAACAGAGACCTTGCTTTGGATGTTTTGCTGCTAGAGCAAATGTTTTTCAATCTGCTGCCTCATGTCGGGGCTTTTAAATCCATACTGAGGTACCTAAAGAAGCGGCCTGATTTTCAGAGATGCTGAGTGACCCTGGCTCCCACTACATCCCTGAGGGCTGCAGATGCTCACCACTTTAGAAAATGACACCCTTTCTATTTAGAAGTTTTTTAGGCACCTGGGTTTGGTTTGAAAATGTTTGCAATAGCCAAATAGGGTCTTTCTAGCAACAGGACCTATCTGTGCAGTCTGTATCTGACAGACACTGCTGGGGAAGGCAGCTGTTGCTCTGACTGAAGAGCTGAGATCAGGGCACTATTTGTGATGTTCTATCTGTGGAGAACCTCTTTTGGCCAGAGATACCCTGCCTCCGCATTTGACGTTAATTTATTTTGGTGCTAGAGCAGCTGTGTGCTCTGTAAGAGAAGCAGAGGCAGCAGGTACCTGGGAGTTGTTTGCCTTATGTCTTCTGAGTAGGAAGAAGGTAGGGAGTGCCTCCTAGATGCAGGCAGATTTCAGATGCACAGTACAAGCAGCAGCAGCATTTGCAGTGTTGTGCTGCAGTGCTGAGCAGTTGCACCCTCTTTCTCTGGGGCTGGCATCTCGCGTTTAGAATCCCATTGGAAAAGGACACATTGCCTACATTATCTTGCACCCCTGTCCCCCAACATCTCAACCCTCTCAGCCCAGGTCGGGGGAATGTAGTTTGATGGATGAAAGAAAAATATTATGGCCATAGCTTGCCACCTTTGCTGTGTACTCTTGTATGCCAAGAAGAGGTTTGACAGGTGTTTCTTACTGTTCAGGAAATTCTCCCCGATTCCAAAAACAGTTTTATATCCACTGGCTCCTTAAAATATTTAAGAATTCCATTTGTTAATTTGTGATAAATACTATCTTATGTAGAATCTCTTTGATTCTTTTTCTGTTCCAGATTTGTGTCATTTTAAAGATGCTACCCTCAAATGGTCTGACTTGCCAAAGTTCAGTTTGGGCAGGATGTAGGAGGGGAAGATAACAGGCTACCTGGACTTCAGTTTGCAGGAAAGGTTTTCAGCACTGGCTAGTGATTTGGGGTGTACAACCCAAGCTCTTTAACAGGATTTGATTATTTTTTTTCAGAGGGCAGGTCCTCAGACTTTCTGAAAATCATGCTCTTTTAAAATGTCTTACTTGAAAATCTTGATTCTTGCCTGTCTCTCTCCATTACTCTTTCTATAAGGATGAATTTCTGTAATGCATTTCAAACCAGTTAGTCACGAAGCAACAAGTTCACCTCACTTACCAAACCTAAGTACTGAATAGTGAGGTGAACTTGTTGCTTCATGGCTAACTGGTTTTGAAATGTGTTACAGCAATTTATCCTTATAGAAAGAGAAATGACAACAAAAAAGGGAAAAAAAACTATACATTTCACATCCCCCACAAAATAACCAGTAGTACACTGTGAGCGTCCATTCCCTTGCCTCCTGGTGCAGTCATTTACACGTGTGCAAGGTGAGTGTACATTTTGCATGCATTTTGCACTGGTATGAGTGACCAAGGATACAATACAATGGCAGTTCTCAAACTTTGGGTCAAGACCCCAACGTGGGTCACAAATCCATTTTAATGGAGTCACCAGGACTGGCTTACACTTGCTAGGTCCTGGGACTGAAGCCAAAGCCTGAGGGTATCCATGCTAGGTAGCAGGGCTCAGGTTACAGGTCTCCTGCCTGGGGCTGCAGCCCTTGGCCTTTGGCTCCCCACCTAAGCCAGCAGAGCTCAAGCAAGCTCAGACTTGGATCTCCTTCCCTGGGGTCATGTAGTAATTTTGGTCAGAAGGGGTCATGGTACAATGACATTTGAGAGCCTCTGCAATGGGAAATTGGGCTCACTGGTGAACTAAGCACAAAAAGGCATATTTCATCCAATGGCAAACTGAATTCTGATCTGGTTTCAGCTACACCAGACTAACACGGCTGCATCTCTATCTGAATTCTGATCAGTGGGATTAAAACAAGCTCTCGAAGGAAAATATATATAAATGTCTTCTGTGTCTATGCTGCTTCATACACCAGAGATCACTACATTGGTTTTGTCCGTTCTCAGTGTAGCCTCAAGCCCCTCCCACCTTTAAGTTACTCAATGCAGTTTCTGGTTGGCGCCATCCTCCACAAGCTTTCTTAAGTTAGAAATAAGGGGTGTGCAGACATTTTGCAATTCAGCACTAAGGTTTCCATCCATTAGTCTGCGCTTCTTGCATTTGATGTGTCTCATAGCAGAAAAAGTCTGCTTGGATGTGTATGTTGATCCAAAAATTGACATCTTTTTGCAATGCAGTACTGGAGAACTAGACCATGGGTATTCAACCAAAGTTCTCATGTGCTTTTTCACTTTAGCTGGTTAATTTAATCTTCATCCAGGGCACTAACATGAATTAATTACTTCTCAAACTTCCTTTTATCAACTCCAGTCCTTTGATATACTACTTCACACTTTCTCAAATGAAATTCAAATAGATTTGAGAACAATAAGAGGAAGGACTTCAGATCGCTGAGAAGAAAAGCAGTTCTCAAAACTCCTTGCTGGTATAAACAGCACTTGTATGTGAAATGCTGGATCATAGTCATTTCCTTGATCAGAGTGTTTCTCGGGGGGGTCTTTTTCCAAATTTGGCAAGTGTGTGTCATATGAAGTGTCACATGCAGGTAACGGAGCTGACATTAACTAAAGGTGTAACATGAATTTTCTGACACTAGCATTTAGTATGAGCAAGCAGTGTTTTCTCCTCTCCCCCCGCCCAGCGCAATGTCTCATTCAACACCTTCAGGTGACCAGTTATGATAAAAGCTAAAATCCCATTTTTATTTTCTGACTTTGGGTGCATTTGAAATTTCTGAGCAAGAAACCCTTTGATTTCTGGTAGAAGTACCAGGAAGAGGTCCAGTACTTCACCACAGGGTAACCACTGCACTTCAGTGTGCATGACAAGGTCTTCATATTCTGTTTCAATTTGGTCCATAAGTTCCACAAACTGATGGTGATGCAGGGAGCAAGCATGTACTAAGTTAATAATCTGTATCACTTTGTCCATTACAGCTTTCAGTGTGTCTCCCTTGTTAAGTTTAGCATAGAGCATTTCTTGGTGTATTATGCAATGCACATTGCATATGTCAGGTACACAAGGTTTCAACAAAGCCATGGTGTTTTGCTGTCATGGAGGAGCGCCTATCTGTTGTAACTGATACCTTTGATATACCTTTTTTGGTACCAAAAAAATTGTAACTTGTACTCTTTATAAAAATCAGTAACTGTCGGAGAAAATGCGGAGCCTTGTGCTCTCCCATTTATTCCCAAGAAAACTAAGAATTCTTCTGTCATGTTCAACACAATGAACGCGTATGCAGAGCTGAGTAATGTTGTTAATATCTTTGCATTCATCCAGGGCTATCCTGATAGCCACACTTTAACATACAGCTATGAAAAACTACTCTGCCTGATGATTTGACTTCATTTCTGTAAATATTGTAAACAATAAAATTTTGGTAATAGCGGTTTAGAGTCATTTTTGTTAGGTAGATTCTGGGGATTTCCTCATCCCAGGCTGCACCACCTTGTGGTATAGGATTAAGATTATGCCCAGGATTCCACGCTTCAAGAACGGCATTTCTTGTCTCCGATCCTTCCTGGTCAGCAGTGATCGTTTAGAGATGCCTGTATTTCTTTGGAGACACTCACCTCTTTAAGTGATAAGCCCAGGAATTCAGACTTAGGAAGCATCTCATGGCTTGTGCTATGGGCCTCTCTCTGGACCAGGCAGACCTCCCCCCCCCCCCCCCCCCTCTGTGTACACTGGTGGAAGTATTTAACTTACCACCCAGCTCTGCTATCTCTCAGATGGGGTGAGCGAAGGTAGAATATATTCCTGATTGAGCTCCTTGAGTATCACTACTTTACTTAACAAATAAAAGGTAAAGAGGGGACTTGAGTAAGTTAATATCCAAGTGGGGAACATTTTAATAATGGGCTTTCCTATTTAGTGGAGAGAGGGTGTAATGTGACCCAGTGGCTGTAAACTAAAGCTAGTCAGACTGGAAATAAGGTGCACATTTTTAACTAAGAAATTAACCAGTGGAACGACTTTGAGATCATAACGGATTTTTCTGTCATTGGCTGTTTTTCCTAAAACCTATGCTCCAGGAATTATTCTGGAAGAGTGTCTGGCCTGCGCTAGGCAGTCTAAGGAGATGACCATAATGGTCCCTTCTGACTATGGAATATGAAGTCAGGTTATCCCCTTGTCTGTTTGCTTTTATTGCTGAAAGATCTAAGGATCAAGCGGTTTCAACCCAGAATGTTTCTGGGTGGATGTCAGGTTGTGTGAAGTTAGGTTAAAGCGGTTGATGAGGAGAGGTTAAAGCGACTGGGACTTTTCAGTTTAGAAAAGAGGAGACTGAGGGGGGATATGATAGAGGTGTATAAAATCATGAGTGGTGTGGAGAGGGCGGATAAAGAAAAGTTATTTATTAGTTCCCTAAATAGAAGAACTAGAGGACACCAAATGAAATTAATGGGTAGCAGGTTTAAAACTAATAAAAGAAAGTTCTTCTTCACACAGCGTAGTCAGCATGTGGAACTCCTTGCCAGAGGAGGCTGTGAAGGCTAGGACTATAACAGAGTTTAAAGAGAAGCTAGATAATTTCATGGAGGTTAGGTCCATAAAAGGCTATTAGCCAGGGGATAAAATGGTGTCCTTGGCCTCTGTTTGACAGAGGCTGGAGAGGGATGGCAGGAGACAAAGCGCTTGATCATTGTCTTCGGTCCACCCCCTCTGGGGCACCTGGTGCTGGCCACTGTCGGCAGACAGGATACTGGGCTAGATGGACCTTTGGTCTGACCCGGTACGGCCGTTCTTATGTTCTTATGTTCTTATGTTAGGAGATGGCCAATTTACAGTTACCCAGAAACAATAGGGACAGATCCTTGTTTATAGGTTATTCCAACAGCTGATAATTGTAGGGATGCTATTTAGAAGAATGTATATTCACAAATAATTATTGTGGAGGTGTCATGTGCTCGCTTCATTGGGACTGTATTAAAATACCTATTTAACTAGACTTGCAGTAGTGCCCTCTGCCTGTGTAATAGACTCCCTCTGAGTCACCTGATTTGGATCTTGTATTGACAAGCACAAGAAAGTTATTTACCTGTTCAGTAATTAGTGTTTTCTATGAGAGTTCACAACCTGCCCTCCTTTCCCCACAACTGCCCACTTTGATACCTTGAGCTGGGTAGTGCGAGTGGGGCAGGCTGCATAGTGCCACGGTGAGAGAAGGGGCGGGCCTGGTGTGGGCACTACCTTGACTCCTTTCCCCCTCCTCCCCCCTTTGTGTGTCCCACCTGCACTGAGCCCTGCAGTCCACTGTGATGCTGTTCAGTACACGCCCAGCACTCAGCCCTGCTCCCTTGTGGCACCGCCCAGTGCTACCCTGGCAATGAGCCCCGCCTCTCTTGTGCTGCTGCCCAGTGCTAGCCTGGGACTGAGTTCTACCCTCCCCCTTGTGGTACTGCCCAGCATTGAGTCCTGCTTCCCTCCTGCCACCACTTAGTGTGTTGCCCATAGCACTGAGCCCTGCCCCTCCTTGTGGCGCTGCCTAGTGTCACCACCACCACTGAGCCCTGCCCTCCCTTGTTACACTGCCCAGGCCTGATGAGTGCCTACACAAGCTGGGGGGAGCATGCTACCTCCCTACAATGGACCTCACCAAGAGCTATTGGCAGGTGCTGTTGGACTCAGATGCCAGACTGAAATCTGCTTTTATCAGCCCTTTGGGGTTCTATGAGTTCCTAGTCCTGCCTTTTGGCCTCCAGGTACCTGCCACCTTCCAGCGCATGGTGGACCAGCTGCTGAGGGGGATGGAGAGTTTTACCCTGGCTTACAGTGATGATATTTGTGTTTTTAGCCAGACTTGGGAGGACCATGTGTTCCATGTAAGCCAAATGCAGGATCATAAAACCTGGGAAGTGCACGGTGTGGATGGCAGAGGTCTCTTACTTGGGCCATAAATTGAGAGGCTATTTAAAGTGACAGCTGGCCACTTCGGAGGCCATCAGAGATTGGCCAGTCCCCCAGTCTAAAAAGCAAGTCCAGGCCTTCATTGGGATGGCAGGGTACTACAGGAGATTTGTGTCTCACTTTAGCTCCATCGCTGCCTCCATCACTCAGCTGCGTAAGAAGGGTAAGCCAGACAAGATGGTTGGGGCTCCAGTACTGGTACATCCAGACTTTGACAAGCCCTTTATGGTGTTTACCCATGCCTCTGACAGGGCTGGGTGTGATGCTAATGCAGGTGGACAAAAAGGGGAAGAGATGCCCCATTGTGTACTTGAGCAAGAAGTTGCTGCCTTGTAAACCGAACTATGCACTCAGTGAAGGAATGCCTGTCTATGGTGTGGGCTCTTAGAAAACTGCAGCCATATCTATTTGGGTGGCATTTCAAGGTGTACACTGACCACTCTCCCCTGACCAAATGAAAGGGCAAATACCAAGCTGCTGCTATGGAGTCTGCTCCTGCAGGATCATGACACAGAGGTGGTCCATGTTAAGGGGAGCGCTAATGTCATAGCCCATGCTTTATCACAGAGCAGGGGCCCCGAACTTCCCCAGGCCACTGGCTCAGTGACCCTGCTCAGTTCGGTCTCGAAGGGAGAAGAGATGCGACAAAGTGGGGGACTATGTTTGATATGTTATGTGATCTCTACTACTATGTAGTAAGCCAGTGCGTGTGCCTTAGTTTCCCTGGGCACTTCACCAGTAGCGACATGCTGATGGGAATTTCAGTGTCGGCCGCCTGCAGGTACACAATGGATGATGCTTTCTGTACCCTGAGCCTGGGTGCGGGTGTCCTGTAAGCAGGACAAAGGCTGGGAGGCGGCTGAAGGGCTGGAGCAGGCTGCGGCGTGTTTTCAGTCTTGGGGCGCAGAGATGGGGCTCTGTTCTGCCTGCTGGCTGGCAGGCGCTGCTGGCTGCGGATGGGGGCTTGGGGCCTGGTGGCTCCCCACACCTGGGCTACACCTGTCCCCCCCCACACACTGTGCCACCACCTAGTGCCACCCCCCCATTCAGCCTGGTTCCCCCTTGGGACACCGCACAATGCTACTCTGCCCCTGTGCCACACTGCCCAGCGCCGAGCCCCGCCCCCACTACGTCACCCCCCCGCCGAGCCCCGCCCCGCCACACCGCCCGCCCCCGTGTCGGATTCGGCCAGGGGCCGGTGCTCGCACGACGCGCTCCGTGACGAGAGGTAATTTGTCCTCGCTGCTTTACCGTCCCAGAGGGCTCTGTGATTCTGTTCGGTGATTGGCTGGGGGAGGCGGAAGTGGGCGGGCGTTGGCTGCGCGTGCGTGGGAGCGACGTGTTCGGTGGCTCGTGAGGGGCGGCGCTGAGCAGGTACCGGGGGCGCAGCGGAGACCTCCCCCTCCCGTCATGCCGGCTGGGGCGGGGCCCGGGGCGCTCCCCCCGGTGGTCCGGCCGGCCCCGGGCTGTGCCTGCGGGGCGCGGCAGGGAGGGCGCTGCCCTCAGACCCCCCCCCCCCCGGAGCCGGGTAACGCAGCGGGGCGCGGGAAGGGCCCGGGCCGAGGGCCTGGTGCTCCCACGGGTCTCGTGGCGAGACTCCAGGCGGCGCGCGCGCGCTTGTTTCGCGCGTGGGGAGCGTGTGTGTATGTGTGGTGGGGTGCGCTTGTTTCGCCCCGGTTGGGGGTTGTGTGGGGTGGGGGTGTGGGGGGTGCGTTGTTGCGTGTGTGTGGGGTGTGGGGGGTGCGCTTGTTTTGCGCGGTGTGGGGTGGGGTGCGCTTGTTTTGCGAGTGGTGTGTGTGTGGGGTGTGTGGGTGCGCTTGTTTTATGTGTGTGTGTGGGGTGTGTGTGGGGTGCGTTGTTTTGCGCGTGTGTGTGGGGTGCGCTTGTTTGCTGTGTGGGGGTGCGCTTGTTTTGCGCTGTGTGGGGTGCGCTTGTTTTGCGGTGCGGTGTGTGTGGGGTGTGCTTGTTTTGCGCGTGGTGTGTGTGTGGGGTGCGCTTGTTTTGCGTGTGTGTGTGTGCGTGCTTGTTTCGCGTGGGGGAGTTGGGGTGCGCTTGTTTCGCGTGGTGTGGGGCGTGCTTGTTTCGCGCGTGGTGTGTGTGTGGGGCGTGCTTGTTTTGCGCCGTGGGGTGTGTGTGTGGTTGGTGCGCGCTTGTTTCGTGCCTGGTGTGTGGGGGGTGTGTTGGAGCAGGGGGGTGACGGGAGCCGCAGTCCGTGCTCCTGGCTGCCAAGTCAGCGCTTAGGACGCTGCAGCCGTGTCTCCTTGGAACACTTAATGTCTCGCAAGGTGAACGGGAAATGGTCTGTTGGTGCTTGCTGAGAGGCAGTTAGTTATTACACCAGTTTCTTGATATCCTCCTAGATCAGTTGTGGGCTTGGTAGACACAGACACCTTCTGCCTGTCCGAGTTGCTGTGGTTTTGGACTCTCTTACCCAGTGAATAATTCCGATGCTGCTCACACTTCTGAGCGCCCGCCCGCAGGGAGACTTACCCAGAAACTTGATAACTTGGTTCTGCTGCACTTGGCAATTTCTGAGCAGCAGCTGCAGAAGCCTTAATGCTGCTTTGTCTGCAGAAACAGGAAGACAAGAGTCTGGATCAGTTATACCTGGCTTGTCTTTGCAATCTTGGCCACTAGAAATGTCACTTTTTCAAACCAAGGGAAAGCACAGATTCTGCACAAATAAATGACTAGTTGCTCCCTTGCCTGCCCTACACACTCACAAATGGGAAGCTTTGGTTCTCAGCCATTTCTTATAGGGGCCCTTGGATCTCATATCTCTTTCCTGATTTGTACCAAGCTAGTCATGACTGTAGCCTTTAGTTGGGAAAGAGTGACTAGCTGGTCACAGATTGTTCTAGGAAGTGTGTAGTTTGGTCCAAGTGAAGGATGTTTAAACACCTGGGCTGGATGAGGAACATGGAGAAAGCTGCTTAACACTGTTCTAAATACTTCTGCACTGTGGGGCAACTGTGGGCACCAAAGGGAAAGTTATTTTCTTACCCTGCTAGAATCCACATGCTGGGAAACTTAGTTTTGGTTAAGGACTCTTACTGCCTTTAAAAGGCAGAACTGCAGTTCCGCTGTGCCTCTGCCTCCACTCCCCACAGGCTCCTGCCACCCCCCCTCTCCCCCCCACCCCCACCCATATAGAGGCAGTGGGGGGGCGGGCGGGGGAAATGCGAGTAACCGACAACTCTTTTACATCCCTAGTTTGGGTTCCGTGAAATGATTATTTAGAAGTACATAGCCTTGCTGGCCTCATTCAGATTGTACAAGTTTAGACTCTTGCCTGTTCCTTCCTGCCACCTCTCAGCTGTTAGAGCCTTGCTTAGGCTCCTGCAGCCAAGAGCTTGGGCTGTATTTCCTGATCAAAGTCCTGTTTGTTTTTTTTCAAAGTAAACAAGGCCAAATCTCAGCCAGTTTGTGCCTGTCTGAGAGAAGGGCAGATTGTGCCTGCTATATTTTTTACAATGGGGAAAAAAGAACAGTCCCATAACACAAAAGCTCAAGGGAGTTTTCTCTAATGACTAAAATCCCATTTGGGTAGAGATGTGACAAATTTCACTCCCAAATGTGGACATTTTGGGATATCCTAGAGTGTGTTTTCTCTCCTTTAGAACATAACCCAACCGCTGACTGGATGGGGGTAAAGCAGGCATTCTTGTGCCCCCCACCCAAGATGCTATGCCATAATTAGCCAGTACTTTCCTCTTGAAACGCATACTTTGGCTTCGTTTGGAGATAAAATACCAGATTACAAGTCACATCCAGTGTGAACATTTCTATGTTCCTAATGAAAAATGTGCAAGCTGCACTTTGCTGGGTGAAGAAGGGGTGGAGTCTTTGTTCTTTTTGCTGTTTATATTAATAGATGTGTTTTAATTACGAATTTTGGGATCCTTTTTTACCTGGACAGTGAGTAGGATTGTGGTACTGTCTGAAGAAAGCAAGTCCTGAGCCAATAGAGAAGAAAGGATTTTTAGTCAGTTTATCTAAAATCGTGTTTAAACCCATATCTAACTGAAATGTCTGACATAGTTGAGAAGGTAGGTCTGAAGATTCAACACCTGTGTTTTTTTGGCTTAGAGCAGAGAGCTTTTTTAAAAACCAGTTTCTCAGCTGTTTCAGGAGACTTTCAGCAAAAGCAGAAAAGGAAACTTGCTTTTTCTAAACGTAAATAAGCACTGCATCTTGCCTTTTTGGGAGAATGGCTGAGCAGTTAAAGCATCGGGCTAAAGTTCCAATGGATGCATGTCTGTGTGGATTCAATCCATTGATGAGGATAGCTCTACGCTCCTTTCTACGTTCAAAGGCTTTACTTGGCTGTTTACAAGTTTTAATAGATTTCTATCACCTGAAGTGATTCATGATAATCTGGTCTGACCTCCTACATAACACTGTTCATAGATCTTAGTGACTCCTGTATCTAAGACAACAACTGCATTGGAGCTATAAACTTGTAATTTCAAAGAATTAGGCTATGTACTGAACCCTTGATTCTTTTGTCACTTTGCCAGTGTTTCTTCCAGTGACCAGGAGAATTTAAAGATGTGCTGTCAGGCTCATCTGTTTCTTATTTCCTTATCTGTTAGTAATAACATCTTAGCTTACCAGAAGTTGAAAATATCAAATTCACAGCTTATGACTGTTTAGACGGTAAAAATGGGCAAGTCAGTTTCTAATTTGTATGCACACTGCCTTTGAACAGCATCTGCAATGTTCAGGCTACAAATGCTGCAGAACATATTCTGTCTGTCTGTCTCTCTCTGTCTCCTATATTTATGTATATATATGTTTTTCCTGACGGATGACAGAATGATGTCATTGGTGTTACTGATGCTGCTCCAGCTACCAGGATGAGCAGCAGAGTTGTCTCCCACAGTGAAGTTTCAAACTCACACAAAACTGGGGGGAGTTGCATCAGGACAGGGGTGGCTAGTTCTGAACCGTGGCATGGCTGTTTAGGGCAGAGCCAGCTGCCTCCTTGCATTCTCGCAGCCCCAGCTGACAAACTGGCTCCTAACAGGCCGGAGCAGTCCAAGCTGGCCTCACTTGTGCCCCAGCAGGGCCACACCTGCCCGTGCTATCTGAGTCCACCCCCCTGTGCTCCTCGACCAGCCCCACTTCCCCCTCCCCACCTACCCAATGAGCTGCCTCCAGAAGGCCAGCATCTCCTGTGGGCCATAGCGCAGGCCTGCTGGGCTCGGGGACAGCTGAGAGCAGCCCCGCCGCTGCCTCGGGGGTATGTGTGTGCATTCACCACTCCCGTTCAGCCCAAGGGACTTGCGGTGCTCCCGAGGGAAACCTCCAGCCCAGCATGCTTCCTGGCAAGTTGCTGCCTCGTCCGGGGGAGCTGCTGAGTGCCGCCACTGGAAAGCGAGATCTAGGGTAGGGTGGAGAGCACTGGCTGGAGAAGGGGGGTAGTCATGATGCAGGTTCCTTATTACTAAAATGTTTCAGAAATCCATTTTACACCCGCTCACCACAGGTGAAAGTAAGCGGGTGTGTAGCAACCGGGGGAGAGGGGTGTTGGCAAGCGTAGCGGGGGGAAGTGGGAGGAACGGTTTGGTGCGTGTAGTGGCCACAGAGTAGGGTACAACCCCCCAGCATTCCCTTAAAAAAGAAAAGAGGGGAGAAGTTTCCATAGAAATGTTTCTTTTGATGGGAGGTGTTCTTAAACTAAATTTTGTTTCAGAACCTAAACGTTGGGGCTACATTAAGTTTTGCAGTATGATTCTAGGCCCATCTACACTGCAAGTGCAGTCATATCACAGGAACCACTTAACGTACTGTTGTCCCTAGTCATGGTTAGACTTGGTATTGAAACAGGCTGTGATGCTGCGCAATGCTAGTGCCGGTTCAGGCCTTAAAAAGATACAGTCAACTGTGGTCCCTGTGGCTGGGGTGTTCCTTTAGGTAGCTGGGTGTTTCTCTGGAGGAGCTTGGAAGGCAGGACCCACTGATGTGACTCCTTGTTTAAGTTGAGCCAATGCAGGTGCCTAGAGTGATGTCCCTTTGAGTGTGTTGCTGAGATGAGCTGCTGCAGTTTGAACCAGTTGGAGCCTTGTGTCGCTAGATACGTTGTTACAGTAATGTAATTGAAAGGTCACTAAACCATATGTCACGTGTGGCTGGGCCTGAGTCTGACAACTGAGGCGGAAGTAGATGGAACAGGACCTTTCCATAGCCAGAGATTTATGAAGGGTCCAGGATTGTGTTGATACACAAGTCTATCTGAGGGCAGATAATAAACATTGGAGTGGGGTTTTTTTTTGTGCTCTTGCACACCTCTGAGTCTGAGAGGACAGCTGTGATCCATCACTAACAGTATACAAGGCCTTTCAGATCTACCAGCCATAGTATGGCTGTACACCAAAATCCAGGGATAAGAAGCAGTCATCAGCATGTCCACATGTGAAAGGTTTATAGGTGACCCGTTAACTGGTGGGGGCTGGAGCAACACCCTGTTTGCCACAGGCGGGGGGCTACTCCAGATCCATGGGCCCTGTCCGCCCCTTTAATTGGTTAATTGTCTAAACATTGTGTTTAACTGGTTAACCAATTAAATGGGATTTTACATTGCTAGATCACAGCATCAGCTCTGTCCTGCCCTAGCCTGAAGTTTTATTGGGAGAGATCCAGAATATTGGAAGTGGTCTGGGAGATAGGTCTTTACTCAGAAATGGGAGGTTGGATACTGAGCATTGGGTGATGGAGCTGGTTGTGTGGCATGATATTGGTTGCATTTGAAATCCTTTCTGAGGGATGGTAAAATTTGCTCCCCAGAAAAGGCTTTGGTTGTCATATGAATTCCTGCAATGTGTCTGGGGCTTCCCGTTGGGCCATTTTGAGAGGCAGGGTATTGTGTTATTGGGCCTGTGGTTTTGTGACTATTTCCTGACAGTAATTGCTCAAGACTTTACTGTGGGTTGAGCACATGTTTAGGGGTCCCATCTACACAATAAAATGCAGATGTGCTTTAGCCATTTTGGATCACAAGTGCATCTGTCTGCTTGTTCTTCAAGCACAAATGGGCCCTGTGGAGCCATATTTTTGCAGCTATTTATGCACCTGGCACTTGAATGCAAGTTTATTCTGCCCACCTTGCTCATTTAAACATGCTCAAAGCAATATTTTAGGCTTTTAATCATTTACATTAACATCAGAAGTGAATTGTGATAATCTGGTCTGGCCTTCTGCATAACAGAGTTCATGGAGTCTAGTGATGCCTCTATCTATGCCAACTTGTATTGGAGCTATAACATGTCTAGAAAAACACCCAACCTTGGTTAATACTGCATGTGCCAAGCAATGGAGAATCCAGCACATCCCTTGGTAACCTCTTTCAGTGGTTAATTTCACTAATCGTTAAACATTTGTGCCTTGTTTCCAGGCTTTCTGACCTGAACTTACAGCCACTGGCTTATGTTTTTCCCTTGTCTGCCAGTTTAAATAGCTCTCTCTCAGCTGTCTTCTGCCTGTATAGGTAAGTACAGATTGTGATTAAACTTCTTTTTGATAAGATAAATAGATTTAGTTCCTCTAGTCTCTCCTTGTCAGGCAGGTATTTCAGACTGCAAAGCATTCTTGTGCTTCTTCTCTGAAATCTCCAGTTTGCCAGCATCTATTTGGAAATGTGGCATCAGAACTGTAAAAGTCTCACTGATGCTGCATACAGAAATAGTATCCCCTCCTTACTCTTATTGGCTGTTCCCCACAGCCACACATTTATTTGCCTTCCTAGCACACTGCACTGGGAGCTCCTGCTCAGCTGCTTATTCACCATGGCCCCAAGATCCCTTTCAGAATCCTGCCGTCCAGAATAAAGTCTTCATCCTGGACTGTGAACTCCGGTCACAGTTCCGAGATGCATGCAGTGTTGAAAGGCATGTGGCATGATTGTACCTAGTTAGCTATATTGCCCTGTAGAAGTAGAGCCCTGCAAATCTGTGGATATGCACTTTGTCAGATATTTGCGGCTCACTTTTGCTGATGCAAATTTTGTGTCTCGAACGCTGCAGATTTGCTGGGGTCTGCTTTATAGTCGCAGGTATTCACCTCCACTCATAGGGATGCGGATATCTGTGGATCTCCAGAGGCAGATGCCAGTTTATCTGCTCAGGGCTCTATGTACATGGGCTTTATCCTTGAATTGCCACCTATCAATTTGTTGTTTGTAAAGATTATCCGCCAATGGTCTCATGTTTTCTTCCAGTTCATTGATAAAGGTATTGAATGATGTTTGAGCATCCCTGTGGAATGTCAATAGAAACACTGTCCCTGGGCAGTGATCTCCCCTCCCATTAATTATATATTTTTGTGATCTATCAATTACTTGGATTTTAATCTGTTTGTTCCACTTTTAATACAGAAGTTATGAATCATTAAATGGTTTCAGAAGAGAAAAGTGTATTATGCCAATAGTTATTACTTTTGTCGGTCAAACGTGTAATTTCAAATTCACTTAAAGGATCTATTTTCTTTGGGATCATGTTGATTAGAATGAATTACCTTTCCAGCCTTCAGTTCTTAGACAGAACTAACTGATAGAGGGCTATCATTCTGGTTAACTGGCTTGCAATTCCTGTTTTATTCCTACTCTTAAGCCTTGGCACAGCAGTAGCTTTTGTGCAGGCCACTGGAACTTCCCCAGGATTCTAAGATTATTAAAATTTAACATTAGTGGTCTGTTACTGTAATGATAGTGAGAGACATGGGTGGAGCGGGGGAGGGAGGGGGAGGGGAGGGAGTGGGGGGAGAAGAGGTTGAAGAATGGCTTGGGGACAGGAGAGGTCTGAGCCGGCATTAAATACTTCTGCAGTACATGCACCACATGTGGTACATGGGCTCTGATCAGTTGGTACGTGGGTTGGTTAAAATCAGACTGGAGTATTTTGAGTACAGTAAATAAAAACATACAGAACTGCTTAATGAATGCGAGAAGCTCTACATGTCTGTTTTAAGATAAATTAATTTTAAGTGAAAGCAGAAAGAAAATTCAGAGAGAAGAACAGAGAATTAATCTACTCTGTTCATAACTGACTGCGTGAATGGTGCAGCTGTGCTGACAATGAAGGCATGTGGACAGATTGCAGAGAGTCCAGCAGAGGATGATGAAAATGATTAGGGGGCTTGGGCACATGACTTAGGAGAGGCTGCGCTTCTTTAGTCTGCAGAAGAGAAGAGTGTGGGGTAAGGATGTAATAGTGCAGTTGATTAACTGATAAGCAAAAGCTTATTGGTTAATGCTATAGACTACACACGTTCTCCCGCCCAGCCAGTAAATTTTTTAGCAGGCTGGCCAGCAGCTTGGCTCAGTCCTGGTGCACTGGGTCCAGAACCTATCCCCATTGTGGCTCTGCATTTAAAGTGTATTAGGAGCCAGGCGGGCAGGCAGAGCATCTCAGTTCCAGCTCGCACTGAGTCCAGGAGCTCAGCCCCCTTTCCTCTCCCCAGATAGGGGCTGCTGCCACCCTGTGCTGCTGCCTCTGTGCTTCCACCTGGCTCCTCGGGAGTGGGGTCGGAGTGCATTGGCTGCCGGCTCCACTCCCTGGGGACTATAGAATAGTCGAGTAACTGATAAGAATTCATGAAGTTAACCGATATTTAACATCTCTAGTGTGTGGGGGATTTGATAGCCTTCAACTACCTAAAGGGGCGTTCTAAAGAGGATGGAGCCAGGGGTGTTCAGTGGTGGAACAAGGAGCAATGGTGTCAAGCTGTTGTGTGGGAGATGTAGGTTGAGTATGAGGAGGTTGTGGAATCTCCACCACTGGAGATAGGTTTGTCTAACCTGCTCTTAAATGTGTCGGAGTAATCGAGATGGTGCTTGGTCCTGCTGTGAGTGCAGGGGACTGGATCTGATGACCTCTCAAGGTCCCTTCTAGTGCCAGTATTGTGTTGCTTTTGAAGTGGGAGCATAATTATAAGGCAGCACATGGGGAGGGGGCACTTCCCTTTAATTTCTGCTCAGTGATAGAGAAAACCATGTCTCCATTCTCCGCTCCCTCAAAAATACAAAGGATACACACACATGCCTGCACGTGCATGTGACTGGCTAGGGGAGAAGCACTGAAAACACTCCTTCCTGCTGACCTGAGTGGCTGGATGGAGGAGACTGCCTCTTGCAGCCCAGGACGCAGCAGCACCAAAAAGCAGAAGGCTGCCCTGCAGCTATGTCCAATTAAGATTACGAATATGTGTTGCTTTGGCTTTTGAAGTTTAGGTGTGGAAACAGTTGATTTAGCTGGATGGTGCTAAGAAAGCTTGACTCTCTGAGTTGAGAGAGCTTGCTACAGCTGAGTGGGCAAAGCTTTAAAGCAGTAGGATCTCTGAAACTCTTTGGGGGGTCTGTGTAGTACTGGTCAGCCACATGGTACTAACTTAGGGGAGGCCAATAATTTTTGATGGAGGGTCTACTCCAAGATTTTGGTAAGTAGTCAAGGCTGCATTTTTCTATGGAAGCGGTACGGGGTGTGGGGGGGAGGTTGGGTGCAGAAGGGAGCTTGGGGTAGGGCACTGGAGTCCAGGAGAGGGTGTGGGGTTTGACAGGGAGTTCGGTGAAGTAGGGGATTGTGACCTGGGGCAGGGGATTGAGGTGAAAGGTGCAGGAGAAGATTCTGACATGGGGGAGGAGTATAGGAGGGAGTGCAGAGTCTGGGAGGGAGTTGGGGTGCTGTGAGGGGGTGCGGGGAGTGTCAGAGGCAAGCAGCTCCCGGCCAGCAGCACACTCAGGCAGGTTTCCCTACCTGCCAGTGGCCCCTGGCTGGCTGTTCCATGTGTCTTTCTGTGCTGCGGAAGGGGAGAGTTTCACGTGCTGCCCCCGACCCCAGCAAAATCTCTCCATTCCTATTGGCCAATGGGAGCTGAGAAATTTTGCTGGGGGTTGGGGCTGCATGCAACGCCTCTTCCACCCCCTTGGCATTGCCGAGAGCACAGGGAGCTGCTAGCCACTTCGAGTGGCACTGCTCCATGCCACAAGGGTGGGCAGGCCAGATTAAAAGGCTTGGTGGGCGGCATATTGCCCACCCTTGTTCTAGCGCCTTTTCATTTCCATCTGGCAAACCATGTTAAATTAAGCTTAAAATACATACATTACTCTCCTAGTATTGTTCATGTAAGCACCAAGTTATTGGTATCGGATTGTCGTGTGTGTGTGGGCAGGCGTGGAAATGGTCCTTGACTGAGAATGGGAGAGGGGTGTTTGAAACATTCTGTGAAGTTGTGGTCTCCATTATAAAACGGCTTGGGAGCCTGTGCTATTAGGAAAATCCACAGGCGCAAGAGGGACTGGGGAATCCTGTTCATACACTGGAAGCAACATTGGTGGATGACCATGTGTTTTGTCCCCACAGATGACGTTAGTATGACTATGGCCCAGCCTGGGGTGGTAGTAGCAGCTACTGTGGGAGTCGTGGTTCTCCTCCTCTATTCCTCCATTCACAAAGTTGATGAGGGCCACCTGGCAGTGTATTACAGGTACGGTCCCTATGAGCACATCCAGTGTTCTCACCAGTAAGTGGCATTCTGGGTTTAATTCTCATTGTCCTGCTGCATGTTCCCTGCCTGGGTCCCCTCTGAGTGTGGCAGGAGCACCATTATTGCTGACTAAAGAGGTAAAAAATACTACACTAGGCTAATAATCATGAGAGATTTTTTTTTTTTAAGAAAAATCAACTTGCTTTCTGATCTGTCTGGATTTTGAAGTCTTCTGTCGCCCTAGTGTGCATTAGGCAACTACAGGTTAAAATCCAGCTTTAAATGCATACAGACAGGCGCTAGCTCCCCAACTTCTTCCCTCACTACTCCATGTGTCACCCACATCCTTGTGTGCTTGCTTCGCAAGTCCCATTCTCCCTACACCGCTGTGTATCTAGTCTCCAACTCACCCGTCTCCCCCCACTACCCAGAGCCCTTCCTACATCCCCATGCACCTCACCTAACTCCTTTTTCCTTCCTGTACCCTGGCATGCCTGCTCGGCAGCGTCCCCCAGCAGCCTTTCCTGAACTCTCCACCCTGCCCTGGGGGTCTGGTCCCTGCCCAGCACTCTGGCTCAGTGCGCTTCCCTGTTGTACTGTGTGCCCAGTCTCTACCTTCCACTGCAGGCAGCTCCCAACTCTGCCAGACATGAGCAGTTAGGGGCAAAAACCTAACTGGCTTCAAGCCTGAGCTTACATTTATAGAAGGGGCAGTACGATGAGACCGCCTACAATGGCATGTAGCTGATCTGTGGTTACTAGCAGCAAACATAGCCAACGGTGGCTGATGGGGAGGGCTCTGAGTTACTACAGAGAATTCTTTCCCGGGTGTCTGGCTGATGGGTCTTTCTGAGGATCTATTTGATCGTCATATTTGGGACTGGGAATGATCTGAGGAAAAATTCTGATGGTCAGAGACCCTGGTAGTTTTCCTCTTCCTCTGCTGCATGAGTCACGGGTCACTTGCAGGTTTAAACTAGTGTAACTGGTGTATTCTCTGTTACTTGAATTCTTTAAATCATTGTTTGAGAACTTCAGGTAACTGAATCAGAGGTTAGGGATCTATTATAGGAATGGGTGTGTGAGATTGTGGCCTGCCATGTGCTCGAGGTCAGACTAGATGATTATGATGTTTATTCCTGACTTTAAAGAAGGACATAATGACCAGAGACAGTGAGGTCAGTTCACTAACTGCAGCTACTTCCTTTGTCTCTTCACAGGGGTGGTGCATTATTACCCAGCCCAAGTGGACCAGGCTATCACATCATGCTTCCATTCATTACCACCTTCAAATCCGTGCAGGTTAGTAGCTTCTCACAGGTGAGCTGGAGTAGGGTGGGGTCTTATGGGCCTGTCTGTAAAATAAAGGCCATATTGGCCAGCCCTCAGGAGCATCAGAGCACAGTACTTTGGCACATTGTCAGACTGTAGCCACCCCCCTTTCTCTGATTCTGGCATAGGGACTACATTTGGTGTGTCATGTTTTGCTGCGCTTTGCTCTCCTCTGAATTGTTACCACCACCATGAATCTGGAAGGACTGAATGAGTTACTCTACCTTACTGTGGCTAGTTTTGGTGACTTTCTGAGGACATGTAGCTTAGAACAATGTTCTCTTTACTTTTTTCCAGTTATGTGCAGAATAAATCTTATATGCACCAAGGCATGTGCAGATGTGCACCACCAATAGAAGCACATGTTGCTGGCTGTGGTCGCTCTGCTAATCAGCTGGGTGGCAACTGAATCTCTCCTGGGTGGCCACCCAAGCACTTACAGGGAACACTGGTGTAGAAACCCCCTACATTGCAAATGAAGGTGGGATCTGTGCTGTTTCCAATGGGAGCACTCCACTGGCACAAACAAAAAGCTACTTGCTGACCCCAAGGCTCCTGCCTTGGGATGCTTCCCTTGCTGATGCCAAGTGCCTTCCCATTGCTTGGGTCCGCAGGCATTCACTGCTATTCACCGGGCAGGGAGCTGCAGTCCTTTTGGGTGCTGAGGGAAGGAGAGTCGGAGGAAAGAGAATGGCATTGCCTGCACCATCCTTTTCTTCCAAAACCATCACACAGAACTTCTCTGGCACACATTCCTTCTGCAACCTGGCTTATAGCAATCACAGCCCCCAACAGCCTAAAGAGCAGTGCTCCTCCTAGTGCATCTCTCTTTACCCCCTCACCCCGTCCTTTCCCCTAGTAACCGTTACAGAGCGTGCGTGCTGAAATTCCAGCAAGAATATGGTCTGAACTGGCCCAGAAAGCGCCACGGGGACCTCTTTAGGGCTTGGCTGATGACTGGTAAGTGCCTGGTGTCCCTGAGCTCTGATTACATGTCTCTTGTTTCAGACAACACTGCAAACTGATGAAGTAAAAAACGTGCCTTGTGGGACAAGGTATGTCTCTCCTCTGTGTTCCTCCTGTGGCAAGCCAATGTGATCAGTTTAATTCTCAGCTTGTGGCTACTTCGCTTGGAGGCACACAAGCCTGAGATCTGAGAATTATGGGCAGAAACCTTTGAGTAGCTTTTCAGGGGGGTGGGATCTGACACGCCCATTCAGAGTGTTAATCTAGTAGTGGAAATAGTCCCGGTTGTCTTCCATTGCTCTCTGCTGGTGCCAGAACTGACTTTCTGCGGCTGTCTGTGCATATGTGCCACTTTATCCAGTGTGGATTCATGTCCATCTCGTTTTACTTTTCTCCTGTTATCTGATACTCCGTTACTCCTCCTTGCCCTTAACCAACCTCTTAGTGCTTCTAGGTTAGAATTTGCGCTCTAATGATAGAAGCTCATCAATTGATTTCCATGATATCCCAGGGAAATAAGAACTGCACCCCCTTGGGATTGGGCTTTCAAGTTTGGAGTGTGGTCACATCACCTGAAATGAACCCTGACAAAGCCAGGATCTGGTGAAATGCAGAGTATTTGTCAGTCTGGATCGCCAGAAACTTTCTCTGAAATAAGAGCAGGTGAATGTTGTTCAGGTAAAGTTTAGCCACCCAAGTGGTTGATTTTGCAGTATTAACAATGCATTGATATGTGTATAAATAAAGCACTTTGGGATACTTTGCGAAGAGAAGCACTGCACACGCAACATTGTTACTACTGCTTTAAAATGATGCGTAGTCAGCACTTGTATATTTAAATGCTATTGAATATTCCATAATTGAAAGTTTCTTCTGAAACACTGACCTAGCTATATTGCACATCCTGTATATTTTATGGCAGGGGTGGGGAGAAAACAGTTGGGGGGCTGCATACAGGTGAGATGTACCTAACCCCTCCCCCCCCAAAAAACAACAACCCCTCCTCACTGACACAGACACTCCCCACATGCCCCTTGCACACCAGAGCCTAGCGGGGCCCAGCCTAGTAGATTTTGTGTGCTCCAGCCCTACAGTGGGACAGCAGGGTGGCTGGAACTCCAGCACAGGCTCCCCAATGCTGAGGGGACGGACCCTGAGCCTTGGGGGAGGGCGGGGGGGGTGTGTCTGTCCCCTGGGCCTGAGGTTCCCCACCCCTGTTATGTGGCATAAGTCATTATAATATTCTTTGGGTCACTTAATGAGATCCTGCCACAAAATAAAACACTACTTTCCTGAATTATAGACCCATCAGCCTAACCTGAAAAGGTTTTGAAAAAACTCTAAGCAATCAATTTGTAAGTACCAAGAATAAATAACAAGCTGTTAAGAAGTTGCCAGTATGGCTTTATCAAGAACAAAATCATGCCAAACCAGCTTAATTGACTCCTTTGACAGGGTTACTGGCCCAGTGCGGGGCAGGGAAGCAGTCGATGCAATGTGTATCCATTTTATTGAGGCTTTTGGTTGTTTCATATGACATTCTCATGAGTAAATGAAATTACTGTAAGGTGCAAAACTGATTGAAAGACTGTACTCAGAGTCGTTATCATTGATTGCTGTCTAATTGGGAGGCTGTGTTTTGTAGGGCCTCACAGGGATCAGTCCTGGATGCAGTAGTAGTCAATTTTCTCATGAACTACTTGACGTGGAGAATATGCTTATAAAAGCCACAGATGACACCAAGCTGGGGAAGAGGGCTTGCAAGCACTTTGGAGGAAAGATTTAGAATTCGAGATAATCTTGACAAATTGGGGCAATTGATCTAAATTCAACAAAGTGAAATCCAGTAAAGATAAGTGCAAAGTGCTTCACTGAAGAAGGCCACGTTGAATGTGCAGCTGCAAAATGGGAAATAACTAGGCAAGTTGTAGTACTGCTGAAAGTGATCTGGGGACTAAGGTGGATCACAAATTGAGTCAGTAATGTGATGCAGTTGTGGAAAAAAGGCTGATACCATTGCATTAACAGGAGTGTTGCACGTAAGATATGGAAAGCAATTGTCTCAATCCACTTGGCATTGGTGAGGCCTTAACTGGAGTACCGGGTCCATTTCTGGCTTCCAAGCTTCAGGAAAAATGTGGACAAATTGGAAAGCCCAGAGAAGGGTGACAAATGATAAAAAGTTCATAAACCTGACCTGTAAGGAAAGGTCATATTTCATCTTAAGAAAAAATGACTGGCAGATTGGGGTGAACCTATAACAGTCTTCAAATACTCATAAAGCTTCCATTTCTCTTTCTGTAACTAATTTGAATTATTTTGTGATTTATAACAGGAAAAATTTTCTTTGCACTAAAATGACAGTTAAATAGGTGACTCGATTTTAATTTTTAGCAAATATTTTTTTATGAACTCTAATCTGATGAAAAACAAAAATAATTTAACCTTTCACCCAGCATATTTTGGTGTAAAAAGTAGCTCATTCAGCTAATTTAAATGGCAGGATTGTTTATGCAAAATTTGGTATCTCTAGTTAATAGTGAAGTATGACTTTACTTTGTGTGCGCGTGTGTGCGCGCGCACACACACACGCACACACACACACACACACACAAAATATATGAAAGATATGTTAAGGGATGTTGTCATAAAGAGGACTGTGTGTTTCCATGTCTAGGGATGGTGGTAGGGCAAGAAGTAATGTGCTTAATATTTAGCAAAGGAGATTTAGATTAAATATATAGGGGGGAAATTCTAAGTAAGGGTAGTTGAAGTCTGGAATAGGCTTCCAAGTAAGGTTTTGACCTCCCTCCTCCCCCATCTCTTGGAATTAATATTTGTTTATTCAGACTGTTACCATGGTGCTAATTTAACCATATATTCTCATATTCTTTTCAAAGGATTTATATAGTTGCTCTAAACAATCCTTAAAAAGCCCAAATAATCAAGTTACTACATCCAACTATAACAAAATATTTATAAACATTTGATCAAGATACTTACAAACAGGCTAACCCCAGGCATGCTTATACCTGTTTTGGTTGACTCCAACATGGGCAGGCAAGATTAGCAATGAACTCTGTAAGAGTCTATACCCCTCAACAAATAAATGTCATTCCCAATTACTAACTTTAGCTAAAAGATGAGAGAGTTCACTCTTATTTCCAGTCTTAATCCAGATAAGATTGACCAACACTGACTTAATCCAGATTAGACTGATCAACAGTTTGTCCATTGCTTCTTGGTTCACATCAGCATGGATGGATTTAAATCAAACTGATTTAAATCATTTCTGCCCCATCCCCCATGTTCAGTGTTTGTGCCACTCTTATTTCTACCCTTCCTGATTCTCAAAAGGGCGCATATCAATCTGCCCTCGTTTGATTAAATTTTACAGGAAACACAAAACATGTATAGTGCCCCTTATGCCTAGCATGCACATACGGAAAATTTATATTACCATTTCCTAAATAGTGATTGTTGCTGATTGCTGTTCATTACACAGACACTGTAGTTTCATTTGTCCTCAGGCCCCTTGTGGAATTGTACATGATCCAGCAGCATTGTTTATTTTGCACCAGAGCTGTGTTAAGCTTCTGGCTGTTACTTCAATAACAAAGGCTTCCTCATATCCCCAAACTCAGATTGTTGTTTGTGTTTTGTTAAGTTGTTTTCTCTGTGCACCAAGGAGGTAGGCTTCTTACGCATGATTACATCAGCTTCTCCATACAGTGCCTACAAGCGGAAAAGTCAGAACACAATTGCTGATGCTCCCTTAGTGGGAGCCTTTGAACAACTTTTCACTGAGTAGCATCTAGTCATTGATCTTGGGGGGGGGGGGGAGAGGAGTGTTGTTTTTTAAGATCCTGCTTCTATTACTACCAGATAAACTGCAGCGCTGGCTTTTTGTATTATATAGTAGCCACCTCCCCCTCTCTTAGTGTTGGGAATGTTGGGGGGGCCAGATTTCGGGAGTTGACTGTCCCATCACCCTGTCCTCTACTTGCCGAACTACATGTTGGACTGGTTTGTTGAAGTATGCCCTCATTTTATCATGAACCTGTTGCTGTGCTTAGATAAATCCATGTCCCCCCTCCACTCCTGGTGGATTGCTTTTTGCACAAATCGGGCAATTTTTAACATGAATTTTTACTTTACAATGAGGCCACCAGTCAGTAAGTGACATCAGCATTTTGGTGGGCCATTGATGGCACATCATGCACCAGTCTTAATACTTCCTTTGAAGGGGCTGTGCTGGAACTTTACCTGAGTGATTTATCATTTAACTCCCCCGAGCATGACTTGCAGACACTTCTGGATCAGATTCTTACTAAATCAATGATTTTTGCTTGTGCTCGAATGGTAACGGCAAGAACTGGATAATTGGGGGCGGGACCACAGTGAAGTCTGGCTGTTGGTAGCTTCATTCACTCTTTTTTTTTTTTTTTTTTTTTTTTTTTTTTTTTTTTTTTCTTGCTCACTTACCCATGTGTCAGCCGATGGTCAGGGCAGTGAGGTGTGTGTGTGTGTATTATACACCCCGAGACTTCAACTGCCAGGACCGGGGTCCTTAGCAGCGGGCGACCTGGAGGAGGTTGACGGGCGCCCCAATAAGTTTACAGGGTAAACTTAGCTGTTAAATGCTACTGCTGTGTTACAGATAACACAGCCACTACAAAAGGACAGGACAGAAATTACACTTTAAAACAAAAGTCACTTACAGGTACCATGAAACCCTTTTGGTTCTCTGAGCTCTTATTAAATGCATGCAAAATAGACACATAGCAGGTATATATTCTCACCCCTGCGTTCCAGACTTGGCGTGGCCAGCGTCTTTCTCTCAATCCCTCGGGAAGAAGTAGCGCGAGGTTGGGCGTCCCACAGACCTCAGGAGACAATCAATACCTGCCAGCAGGTATAGATGATTGGAGCTCCAATGGGGTGGGCTACTAAACCTCTTTATACCCCTTGGGTCATGTAGGCTTCTTCCTGGTCTCAAGTAGCCAATTAGGAAAAATGGCTTTGAATGCCAAGTTTCCACGAAGGGTGCAAAGCATAATTCACACCTGGGAAAATGCAGACAATGGGCACTTCTAGTATGTAATGGCGAAGATTCTCTCCTGGGACAGTGCAGGCGTGTCAATTACTGGTACTAGCCATCAGGGCGACGGGAGGCTCCGGGTCATCAGCTAGCCCATTTACTGTCTGGTTTCTGTTTATGGTAGAGTCAGGGACAGGCAGCACACCTGCGTTCCCAGGGCATCAAAGGCTGACTGCCTTTCTCTTGCTCTCGGGGGGGGGGGGGGGGCGGGAAACAAGATGGGGTTCATGTCTGGCTACACCATGTCAGGTATGAGCTCTTCACCTATCCTGGTGAGGCTGCATCTGGAATACTGCGTCCAGTTTTGGGGGCCCCACTCCAGAAACGATGTGGACAAATTGGAGAGAGTCCAGCAGAGGGCAATGAAAAAGATTTAGGGGGCTGGGGCACATGACTTATGAGGACAGGCTGAGGAAACTGGTCTTATTTAGTCTGCAGAAGAGAAGAGTGAGGAGGGATTTGATAGCAGCCTTCAACTACCTGAAGGGGGGGTTCCAAAGAGGAAGGAGCCAGGCTGTTCTCAGTGGTGGCAGATGACAGAAGAAGGCGCAATGGTGTCAAGTTGCTGTGTGGGAGATCTAGGTTGGATATTAGGAGGGTGTGGAATCTCCATCATTGGAGATATTTAAGAACAGGTGGGACAAACATCTGTCGGGGTGATCTAAATGGTGCTTGGTACTACCATGAGGGCAGGGGACTAGATTTGATGAACTCTCGAGATCCCTTCCAGTTGTAGTATTCGATGATTAGGAAAAACTGTTTCACTAAGAATGGTGATGCACTGGAATGGGTTACGTAGGGAGGTGGTGGAATTCCATCTGTGGAGATGTGTAAGGCGTGGCTTGACTTGACAAATTCCTGGTTGGGATGACTTATTTGGGTTTGGCCCTGCTTTGAGCAGGGGGTTGGAGTAGATGACGATCTGAGGTCTCTGCCTATCTAACAGCTGCTTGTGCATGTTAGGATAGTGAAGGAACGGGATGGAGAATAATGCAAAGAATGTTATAATACCACTATAAAAATCAGTAGTGTAGTCTCCTCTAGATATGGAGAGCAACACAGGTCCCCTCATCTTAAAGAGATGATAGAATAGTGGGAGCTTAGTGAAGGCCAGTGAGGATGCTTAGTGGCCTGGCACATCTCTCCTTTGAAAAGACTGGGATTGTTACTTTGGAAGGCAGATGAATACTAATGGATGTGATAAAAATGCATAAAATAATGAATGGGTCGAGAGAAAGTAGATTGGGAACTTCTATTCTCCCTGCCTCCTAACACAAGACTAAAGGGTCGTTCAATGAAACACAATTGGGGGGGGGGGGGATATTTTTTCCACACAGTGCATAATTAGACAGTAGAACACGCTGCCACAGGGCAGTGTTCAGGCTAAGAAATTAAGTTTCAAAATGGGATTGAATGTGTATGATTATCTGGACTGCTATATCTCCAGTCTTCTGCATTTAAACCACTGTCTTAATGATCAGGGATGAGGAGATCTTGATGGAGGAGGATTGTGCCAAATCTGCCTAACTTGAGGTCTTGCATCTTCCTCTGAAGCAACTAATGCTGAACACTGTTATAACAAGGGAACTGGGCTAGATGGACCCACAGGTATGAGTCCATCAGGCAATTCCTATATTCTTAAAATTGGTCGAAATTATAAGCAGCTGAAAGCAGGCTTATAATGTAAGATGTTGCACATCCTTATCTTTCAGTGCCACAGTGCACTCAGCCATGTTTGGCTAAAACTGAAAATCTCTGATTATAATAAAGCCTCATATTTCATGGTCTACATATGCAGAATATCTGAGGGGTAGCCATGTTAGTCTGTAACTGTAAAAACAATGCACAGTTCTGTGGCACCTTAGAGACCAACAAATATGTTACGTCATGAGCTTTCATTTTTAAAATCCACTGCATCACATAAGTTGGAGTGGAAATTACAGAATTCGGGGTGTGTGTATATAACAGCAAAAGAAGTTACCTGTCAATTGCAGCTTCATTATCACTTTGAAGTTGTGGCAGTAGTCTTTTTGTGGTGGACATGGTATCTATTGAGCTCCATTTGGCCTTGCATCTTGTTGCAAGTGGCCTTATATATGGGTCTGTTTGGAGTCACTACGGCTGCGTCTAGACTGGCAAGTTTTTCTGCAAAAGCGACTGCTTTTGCGGAAAAACTTGCCAGCTGTCTACACTGGCCGCTTGAATTTGATGATCTAATGTATGATCGTCAGTGTTCCTGCGCAAATACAATGACTCTCCCGCTCGGGAAAAAGCCCTCTTGCGCAAATGCTTTTGCGCAAGAGGGCCAGTGTAGACAACTGAGAACTGTTTTGCGCAAAAAAGCCCCGATGGCGAAAATGGCGATCGGGGCTTTTTTGCGCAAAACCGCGTCTAGATTGGCCACGGATGCTTTTGCGCAAATCTAGATGCTCTTTTCCTCAAATGCTTTTAACGGGAAAAACTTTTCCGTTAAAAGCATTTTCGGAAAATCATGCCAGTCTAGACGCAGCCTATATGTGCGCAAACTTGTGCTGACAGAATTCTGTGTTCTTTTCAGCATGTAGTCTGTCCCAGTCTGTGTCCCATTCTTTTAGATCAATCTGTATCTTTTTTTCCCTAGTGCTAATAGTTGCTTGGTCATTCCAAGGTCATCTTCCTTTTCTTATTCACATTTCAGTCTAAACACAGGGAGGCATCAGAAAGAAAAATGAAAATGAGCAGGGGTCATTTTGGACTTAACTTTTTTGATTCACACAGGAGTGAAGTGCCAAATACTAACCTGTGATTTATTTCCATCTGTAGTATTTCAAGATAGTGTGGAGAAACATGGTGGTGTGGGTAAAAAGTCAACCCTACAGATTTCTAACAAACTCCATTAAGAAAGATTGTTGGACTCTGAATTGGGATTGCTGTGAATATTTGTCAGTGTAACTCACAAGCTTTTTTTTTTCTTTTTTTTTTATAGTGGAGGGGTTATGATCTACATTGACCGAATAGAAGTTGTGAATAAGTTAGCACCGTATGCAGGTATTCACTCTTTCCTATTTCATCAAGCAATATTGCGCCTCACCCTGTATGTTCATTTGGGGAAGGGAAGAGGTGAAAGTCCTGTTACTTGGGGTATCTACAACTGTACTGGGCAAAGCACTTGTAAATAGATCATAGTGGACGCTCCTGGGTGAGAGGGTGGATACATGCAGCCTGCCTTCTGTTTTATCTAGTTTCATCTGAGAGTCACTAAAGCCTTTCCTTCAAGTAGCCTGGTACCCAGCAAAGGCCAGGAGAGAGTGAGGAAGAATGGCCTTGTGTTTATGGCCCCAGACTTCGAACCCAGGAGAGCTGGGTTCTCTTCTGGCACTAACACAGGCTTTCTGCGTGACTGTTTGCTAAGTCCCCCCTTCTCTGTGGCCTCTGTAGGCCACCTATTACATGGGTAACATGAGGCTGCCTAATCTTGCAGGGTGTCTGGGAGACGCCATGTTTAATGTTTAGAAGACAGTAAAGGGTGCCAGAGAAATGCAGAAAGCTTCACGGAGTGGAGCGTTGTACTGGTCTTGCCTTGACAAATGGGAGTCTTGTAGAAGATGGGAGTCGTGTCTGCACAGTGATGTTTGCATTTATTTGCTGTGTTGACTCTTTACTGTAATAGACTTGATAAGTGAACAGACCAAATGGTGTCTGCTTTTGAGAGTGCAGAGCTAGTGAAGCTGCTGTGGATGCACACTGCTGACGGGACTTTCCTTTTCTTGGGAGCAGCATCCTGTTTGTAAACCAGTTACTCTTATCTTGGGCCTTGCTCTCAGGCAGACCGCTATTGCAGCCTTTGTCCCTCAGGACTGTATTGAACCTGAGCATGGCAGGAACTGCCTACCTGATTTTTCCAGGTAGCAAGACAAAAATGAGCAAGACTTGATGAGTAACTCACATCAAGTTACTCCAGTCAGTCAGAATGGGGGCGAATGTAGACAAGCCGAATCTGAATATTTTTACACTACACTAGAGCAGTCATTCTACAGGGGCCAGTGCATCGGTGGGCAGTACCACTTCCATTCACTCTGTCCTGGTGTGGTCCCTCACCAGCGAATGATTCTACAACTATAGTTCCACATTCCCACAGGCTGGAATTTTCCAGGCATGGTTTGTCCAAAGGTAAATGAGTAGGAGCAAATAAACTGTAAAGAGATTGCCTGCCTCATGATCTTCAAATCAGTTTGACTTTTGAAGTGGCAGGCTTGGTTTGCAAAGAGTCCCTGTTCTGAATAACTGAGTTGGCTAAGTTTGGACCTAAAAAAAACTGCAGGACCAAGCACATGCAACAAGCTCAGCTGCTCAAAAGCTGGCAAAGTGGAGACGCTTGTGAAGGCAGCAGGCTTGTGTAAGGCCTCTGTTGCTCCACAAAGTCACCTGCTGTGACACAGGAAACTGAAATCTCTGCTGTTGCCGTATGTGGAACCTGTGCTCCCAAGAGGGAAAACCTTTGGCTTTTCTTCCTTCCAAGCATGGCAATGTTCTACCGGAGACTAGCATTACTGCAGCTGTGAGCAAGGAATCCCCACTCAGGTATCCACAGAATCTTACTAGGCCTGTTCCCGTAACATGGCTCATGGCAGACTTCCTTCTGTTTGCTGTTGCAGACCATCAAGGAGGGCTGTGCAATATTCTTATTTGTGCATAATTATCCTACTCTTCTAGGTTTGGTTTGAACAATCTAGAACTAAGGGTATCTAACCTTATGAGAGTGCCAGGGCCATTAGAATGGCCGTGTAGACGGAAAAGCATTGTTCTGTTGCTGTGTTGTCCTGAGTAATTCTTTCTCTCCGCTCAGTGTACGATATTGTGAGGAACTACACTGCTGACTATGATAGGGCCCTGATCTTCAATAAAATTCACCATGAGCTGAATCAGTTCTGCAGTGCCCACACCCTCCAGGAAGTGTACATTGAGCTGTTTGGTAAGTATGTGGGGACTGGGGAGTTTACAACATAACCAAGTGCTTAGCTCCTAAGCTGCCCTTTCCCCAAAGAGTGCAGCTGAATTAAAGAAGTGGTGGAGGGAGAAGTATCGTGCTGTATGTGGGTCCTGATCTCTTCAGGGCCTTGCAGATTTAAGGCCAGAGCCTTAGCTCTGAAAGGGTGAGGAAGAGCAGGGTTTCCAATGAGCTATAGAAGGCATGGGGCATTTCTCACCGTGCCCTTTAGAACTCTGTGCTGAATGCCCCGAACAGCAGCGGTTGAGAGGGACATTAAACTAAACACAGAGGTTATCCCCGAAAAGCAAACCCATAGAGCTCCCAGTGCCACAGCTGTTGGTCTCTGTGGAGGTACTGAGCTGGTAATAGTATGCCCATGACCCCTAGGGCGCATGTAGCGCTGGGGAATCAGGAGTCGGACAGCATGTTGCGGCGGTTTCTTTATCCTTATTTAATACTAGATGGGCTTCCATGCCCTAAGCCGAGCAATGTATTGACACTAATCCTACGTGTATGTTAGCCAGGGGCAATGCTGAGTGTTACAGCACGGGCTGCAATGTTGCTGAATGTTTCATGTCCCTTGAATACAGATCAGATTGATGAGAACTTGAAACTGGCGCTGCAAAAAGATCTGAATGTCATGGCTCCAGGTCTCACCATCCAGGTAGGCTCCTTCCCCAAGGAAAACATCTGTATTTCACCTCCCTAAAGCTCAGAGTTGAGATGGAATGGAAATGGTTTCCTGCCTTCATATTCCGTATGGCTTTCAAGTGCTAAGTACAGGACCCATGCCAATTTGTCCTCTCTCTGCGAGGAACCTCTCTGCTTGTTCCCCAGACCAACTGCCATTTCTGTACATCCTGCTGTGTGATGACGTGGATTGCCTTAAAAGTGTGCAGCTGTATCTAGCAGAGCAGTGTTGTAATTCTACAATCGGCTTCTGCATTCTCTCCACAGATCTGCAAAGCTCTGGCCATTCTAACCACTTCAGCTTTTCCCAAAACCCACTTAGGATGTAGACATCCTCCTCCTTGTCTTTTTTTTATGGAAAACTTGTCATTATGGTTAGAAAAATGAAACGATGTGGAAGAGAAGTGACCCCTTTCTGCACAGATGTGCACGTATTTGTGATGTCTGCCAACATATTAGTGACAGAAATGAGTTTTTACTGTTTCTGGCATCCCTGCAGAGCCAACCCAGCTCTAAGTTTGCTCATCATCAGCACGCTTGATCAAAGTAACTTAAACAGGAGAAAATTGGGCTTGTTCCTCTTCAGGGTCTGTCATTTGTACAGAAGGAGGTTGTTTCCAAAAGACTTTTTCTGCTTGCAGTTGACATTAGAAATCTGGCTTCATCTGGGCTGGGAGGCTGTCATGGCTGAAGAACTTGTGAGCAGTCATTTGAACAAGAACTAAACATGCAAAAGTTGCGCTGAAGAGGGGTCGGACTCAGGCTTTGTCTATACTGCACAGCTCTGAGCCACGCAGGTGTGTGGCTGAAAGTGGGGCGCTGTGAGCGCTGCTGCTGTTGGCATTTTTTCCAACAAACTTGCACCTCCCACATGCGAGCTGTGTGTTTGTGGGCAGGAGAGCACTCCTGAGGACAAAGTGCTGTTACTATGGCAAAGTGGGGGGAGAATGGGCGGGGGTGTGTGTGTGTGTGTGTGTGTGTGTGTGTGTGTGTGTGTGTTAAGTATCACGACACAAGCTTTGTCACTCGGTTGCCAGCATCGACAACGACTCTACTTTGCTTGTTTTTGTTGCCAAATTTAATTTGCCCAATTAATATTTTGAGTGGAGGGAGCCTTTTTTTTGAGCTCATAATAAACATCCCTACACCTTGACAGCTTGACTTTGCTGCTGCACGCTCCCTGTAGGCAATGACAGGTTGGGGTAAGCATTGCCTCACAATCAACTCTGGAAGAGCCCTGAGGCCTTGCTTTTCCAAATCACCCTAAGCCATCCAGATTTAAAAGGCCTGATAGTTTAAGGTAAAAACAAGCAGGAAAAACCCTCTTAATTTTTTTTTTTTTTTTTTTTAAAGCAAACCCCTTCAGACCCTCGGTAGCCACCATAAAGAGCACAAGCACAATTTCACTGCTTATTTGCAGGGCACCGTTCACTGAATTTAAATTGCAGAGGTAAATCCTGTTCTCAAGCATGTGCCATCCTATTGAATACAACCGAGGGCAGCTCTTGGCGTGCCAGTCTTTGTTACCTGTTAGGAATTGGAAGGCAGCCAGCTTGACAGAGCCCAAACTGAGTTGTGGGACCAGCAGTTGGAGAACTCGTTGTTTAAGTTGTGAACTAAACACACATCATGTCAAGTCCTGCCTGGCGTTTTCAGCCTCTCCTCAGAACAGCATTGCATTTTCCAACCTCTGGCACAACGTTCCTTACTGTGCCGCTTGCCTGGCATATTCTGTATCTGTGTCACTGAAGCCATGTGCTCACTTGGCGAAGGTGGCATCAGGATCTTCAGTAGAGCCCTTTACCTATGACGGCTTGAAGCTTTCTAGGCTGAAACTCTGTAAGCCCAGCACTGAGTTACTTTGGAAGCTTTAAGGAAGTTTTGCTTTGTCAGTATGTTTTGAGCTCGTGAAGGTGAAAATATTTCCCCACTGTAAAAATGGATTTGGGAACACACAACTTGAGGATGTAGTTCTCTCAGCTGCCTGCAAATACAAGTTCCCCGTATTGAGAAGTTGGGTAGGGGGTGTGTATAGCAGAACCTCTTGCGCCTGCTCAGAGCTACGACACCCAACATGAGAGCTATGCATCACACAGCAACTGTTTGATGTAGACTTTAAGCACAAAATCAGTTTGTTTAAACTTCAGGTCAGACTGTTTTTGGTGCAGAAACTGTTACACCCTGGACCTTCTGAATGGCCAACGGGCTGCAGGAGTTGGCATTTTCTATGAGGAATAAACTATGAAAGCTTTTCTGTCTTGTGCATTGTGTGTGCTGCAGGCTTGGTGGTAAATCCACAGCACCACGGTAGGAGTCTTCTCTTCAGAGCCCTTTGTCCAGTGTGTAACACGGGGGACACTGACACCTTTCCTCTTAAACCCAGGAAACTAAAACACTCACTGACTGGTCAGGATAAAAGTGACTGACCGTCTCATTCACTGAGCACTAGGTGGTCAGAAGCATGCCAACATCCGTAGTGCTGTCCATTGTCTCTGTGCTGCTGGCATAAGAACTAGAGCTTTCTCCACTAGATGGCACTGCCTGGATCTGGGGATCTCACCAAAATGAGTTGCATTTCTTGCAGATGGAATTGTAGAGAGGCTGCTCTTAAATGTCCCTTGGCTTCTTTTCCAGGCTGTACGTGTTACGAAGCCCAAAATCCCAGAAGCCATCCGAAGAAACTTTGAACTAATGTGAGTAGCTGTGTGGCAGATCCCATTGTTCAGTGGGTTCATGCTCCTCACATCAATTAGGGTGTGTCGTAGTCCCAGGACGTGCTCACAGGAGGAGCAGTGGGCCCCCTCACACACAGTGGCTCTCAGCTCCTTATTCCTCCCTGTGTCTTGGTGGGGGAATTCCGTGGCAAGAGGAAGATCCCATCTGCTTCTGTTGCTAGAACTTGACTCCCAGAGACCCTCAAGGAAGGCTCTCCTTCCCTGCCTTTGGGTAATGGATAGAGCTGAGCTCAGCAAAGCCCTGATGGCATCATATCTACTGAATTAGACAGGGCTCTTTAAGGTGAGGTGAGCTCTGTATCTGCTGAGCATGCTCTGTGCGTGTCCCCTCCCTGGCAGTAGGAAAGGCCACAGGCTCTGATGTAAACAGAGATTGCCAAGGACTCAGGTGCAGGAAAGTGGAGCTCTTCTGTCGTTTTTTTGAGGAGATTCCCTCTCCCCGATTTCGTGTGGACGTGACATTTGAACTGTCTTTTTTTTCCCCTTTCTGGTTTGTGCCTCATCTTCCAAACCATTAGCTGCTACTGCAGGACCAGAGGGGAGTCCTAGAGATGGCTTGTTTTACCCTCCCACACACATGAAGGGAGGAGGCAGCCTACAGCCTTTTTGAGGGGATGGTGATGCAGAGCTCATTGATATATTTGTTGCAGACCCCTAGAAAAGTACAGCAGTGCTGTCACCTCCAGCGTAGGGATGGAAACAGCACTGCGTGGAATCTGGCAGAGCCAGGAACCAAATCCAAGGCTCCTGAGTCTTGAACAAGTTCCTCAATAGCTAAGGCAGTTGGTGGGTATCATTATTGAAAAGGTTGAGAACCACTTTCTTCGCCACCAGACCACCCTTCCACTTCAGCAGCCTTTGCCACCGGGCTCCTCAGACGAGGATAAGAAGCTCGTGATGAGGGCAGTCCAGGGCTCTGAACCAGTGCGTGAGATGAGAGCTTGCAAGAAGAGGGTAACCTGGATTAGCCTGATCGGGTTTCCTGTGTCGCTCCCAGTTGTCAGAGGGCTGCATGGAGGTCCCTCCGACAGCGGGAGTGGCTGTCTGTGCACGTGGACGCTGCTTAGCTCGCTGATAGACACCTTTCTGTGCACCTGCAAGACATGACACGGGGCAGGAATTCAGAGCATGGTGAAGTTGCAAATTAAACACCATTCTGTTTGCTGCTGGGAGACCTTGGGCCAACCATTCTGTTTGCCCTTCGCAACCCTCTAGCATTTTGAATTTCTTTCCCCTTTCCCGTGTCTAGTGATGTGAGCAGGAGTGTACTCGGAAGCTGGGGCCAATGCTAATTGCATCTTCCCCAGCTAGCAGAGGGCACGAGACTGAAGCAGTGACATTGTAGGGCCTCGCCCTGGGTAGCATGCTGTCTTTTGGGTGGCGTTCTCCCACCTGGGCATCTAAATGTGAGGCTGATCTGCCCAGGGTCTCGGCTGGAACAGGAGACCCTCTGCTGAAGGGTGTTGACTCTTCTTTGTCAGGACATGGTTTAGTCTTGGGGTCGTTAGAGAGCACTGGCTTCTTCGGCTTTGCTGGTGACAGTAGTGGCGGCACAGCTGCAAGCGTGTTTTGCAGAGCAGCTGGCCCGTCCAGCCCGGAGACTCACGGTAGTGTGCTCTGCCTTGCAGCTGTCCTGGAAAAGCAGTGGCAGAGCGTAGTAGCTTGTCGTTTGAGTGAGAGACGTGTTTGTGTAAGCTCAGTGCCCTGTCCCAGGTATTGGCTGCCTGTTTCTAGGTGCTGGTCCAGAGCTTGGATCTGTAAAGACGGCAGTGCTGTAGAGCACAGGTGCTTGCAATTCCCACCTGAGGCAAGCTAATTACAAGCCTTCCTTGCTATTTGATGCAGGGTGGGCAGCAGGATACTGTGTCAGACTCTTCTGATTCCCTAGAAGGTTGCAGGTGCAGTGGGCAGGTGTTTCTGTTCTCCACCCCTTCCAGGGATGATGAGGGTCCCATGTGCAGAGGGTCATTCAGGGCGATCTTTAAATCAGTAACTCCTCCTTCCTTGCTAAGCTTGTACCAGGGGGTAGAGCCCCAGGGCCTGTTGAGCCTCCCTTTTGCTCAAGCAGCCAACTGGCCTCCAGTTATGTCTCCCATGGAATGAATCCCTCTAATTGGATTCTGATTTAAATGTTGACTGTAAGAGATTAACTTCCACGTTGGACTTCAAGAGTAGCTGGCGGTGACATGGCGTCCACTAGTGCAGGGCAGCACAAAGCCAAGGAGCAAAGCAAAATCCCAATAAGCGAGCTGCTCCTCTTCAGCAGCCAAGTTATTGGACTCTCTAACCCAGTGTTTCCCAATTTTATTTGGCCACGGAACCCTTTTTACCTTGAAAGATTCGGAGGAAGAAAACCAAACAAACCCACTGTGATTTGTCGAGCCAACACTCTTTCCCCCTCAGGTCTCTGTCTCTTTAAGAGGGGGCAGGGGAGTGCAGGGTTCTCGCGGAGCACCAATTGGGAAACACTGCTCTAACCAGTACGGTAAACCTGCAGCTCACCCTATATTCCCCAGGCGTGCCGCTCTGTGCGCTGTGCACTGTACTTGCAACTCCATGTCTGTTCCACCTGCACTCACGCTGCCCTTCGAGCCAATGACATCGCTGGCTTTGTTCTGATCTGCACCTTGAAAGCTCACTGGCAAACTGTTTTGGGATGCAGGGAGGCTGAAAAGACCAAACTGCTCATAGCTGCCCAGAAGCAGAAGGTGGTGGAGAAGGAGGCGGAGACCGAGAGGAAGAAGGCCCTCATAGGTATGTAGAAGAGCACGGACACAGAGTTCTGCCAGGGCTAGTGTCTTCAGATTTGATCTTTTCACAGGCTATTTGCTCTGCTGGAGCGGACTTGGCAGAACATCACAGCTAGGCCCTTTTGACACTGCTGTCCCTAGCCAGGCAGGGACAGGCTGGGGCACTGTGCGGGGGAGACCTCCAAGGTAAATCGTGCAGCTGATGATTCAGTAGATGAGGCTGCTCCCCCACCAGGACGGGCTGCTTTGGGCCCTGCAGCAGTCAATGCCCTGGCTCCCATTTTTGTGGTGGTGACGTTCCTGACCATTGGGAGATACAGCAGGGCCTGTTACTGCCCAGGGGACACGTGGTGCAGAAGTACGTAACCTTATGAAGGCAGGTGTTTACCTGGAAGTTTTACTCTCCCGTGTGATGTCAGTGAAGTTTGTGTTGTGCTGTTCCTGGCCCCCCGTGTGGCATTAGGGATGCTGTGCTGCTGGAGATGCCATCTTTCAGAGGAGTTGCAAAACTAAGTGCCTACTTCTGGGGGATCATGCAAGATCTCCCAGCCCTTTTGGAGAGCAGCTCCAGTGGCCCTTGTCAACTCTAGTTCAGGGAGCACATGCCACCTCCATGAATGATTCCCCCTTGTAAGGTGCTGCATTGGGGGGCAGGGCAGGGGGTGAGAAGCTCACTAGTTAATGACCACCCGGCAGCCACTTAGAACTTTGAGACATTCCTTTTAAGGGAAATTCTCACTTGTCTTCTACCCAAGGGGTGTGCGTCGCAGGACTAAAAGGTTTGTTTTCAGGATGTTGTAAGGGCATTCCTATTGCACTGGGAACACTTGTAAGCCAGATCGGTCCTGTGGACTGGAGTCAGGAGCTGTCCTGGTGACCGTGTCTCCACCCCAAGGAAGTTCGTAGGCCATAAATGACTGGTTATGCTACCCGCGTGAAAGGTGTCAAAGTTACTGCTGTGCCAGAACCTGCAGTTGCTTTGTTTGCTGTGCCACTGAAATGCAGACAGCTGTTGATTTGTGAAGCACCTGGAGGGGGTGGGAGACCCTTCCCATGCAGAACTACCCCCCACGTGACTGGCCACGGACGCCTGAGTGGCTGTTTGCAATTGCAGAGGCTGAGAAGGCGGCTGAGGTGGCCAAGATTCATTTTCGACAAAAGGTGATGGAGAAGGAAACGGAGAAGAGAATTTCAGAGATTGAAGGTAACTGGAGCTTGAGTAGGGACACTTCTCCCCCAGCTCACGCTAGCTGTTGGCCCAAGGTCTCCCAGCTGCAGTAACTCTGGGTTGGGCAGAAACCTCAGCGGGCACCCTCGCTGCTGGCAAGGCGAATAATAAACCTCGCACAACTGAAGCCCTTCACTGTGGGGGTGAATTCTCTCTGAGTTTTCTGCCAGCTCTTCAAGGCCCATGTGGGGATGCGCAGCCTGGTGGTGACCATGCATAGCCAGGGATCCCCTTACGCAGGCTCAGTGGGCTTGTGGTAACGTTGCTGTTGCCGTTCTAATGCTCGGTTCTGTTTGACTTCCTGTTGCTGTTAGATACTGTTTTCCTAGCAAGACAGAGAACGAAAGCTGATGCAGGATATTACACGGCTCAGAAAATGGCTGACTCGAACAAGGTACGGGGCGTGACCCAGCGCTTAGATTCACTCAGTTTCTTTGCTCCCCTAGGAAGCCAGGCGCCAAATGGTGAGTGATATGGGAATCTTTTGGTTTTTGCTGATAGCTGTCTAGTTTTCTGCTGCAGGGATTTAAATCTTGGCCACAAGCCCCAGCTGCTGGGTGGGGTGAGAGGGGACCCGTGGGGAAGGAACCCAGGGGTGCCTGCTTGGGAACATTTTACAGGATCTGCTCTTTTGCTCTGTGTAGCTGAAACTCACGCCGGCGTATCTGGAGCTGAAGAAGTACCAGGCCATCGCTGCCAACAGCAAGTTCTATTTTGGTAACAGCATCCCCAGCATGTTTTCCGGATTCCTGCACCTTCAAGCAGGTGGCTGTGCGGACTGTGTCAGAAGCCAGCCGTCTCTCCAAGGAGGATGCTACGCTCTCCGGGGAAAGCCACCTCAAAAAACCAGAGAGCACAGGCTGATGCAAGGGGGGGGGAAAGCTTCAGCAAGCTGTGGCAGAAAGGGCCATGTGGTGCAGCCCAGTGTGCTGCAGGGCACTGCTGTGGGGGCAGCCACAGCACATGCAGCCTCCTTCCGCACAGGTGTGACCATTGGGTTGATTTGTGGAGGGCTCTGCCTTTGCCTTTTCTCACTCTGTTTGAGCTGGTGCTTCCAAAGGAGGGACAATCCTGTACTCAAATCTGCCTACACTGGAATATTAAAGGACAGCAGCCAGGGGTTCTTCTGCACTAGATGCAGTTCTTCAGAAGGCCTGTGTTCTGCATAACCCGCGGGGCAGGAGGTTTGGCCTTGAGGGCACTGGCTGGGTGGAAAGCCTGGTCGTTTCGCTGCCCACAGACTGAAGCTGCTCCAGCTCATTAACCTCCCTCATGCTGCTCTTAGGCCTCTCGCTCATCTAGACACTTTATTTCTTATAAAATGCTACCAACTGTCACCTGGGCCGTGCCTCGCCGTGCGCGCCTCCCCAGAGGCTAGAGCCCAGCTAGGATGGTTTGGTGGCAAGTAGGTAATTTTTTGATTAGCAATCACATAGCTCTCCCCCTTGCTGTAGATAGCAATGCTGCCTGCTTTGAACTCAGCACGAGAGCGGCACAGCCGGCGCTGGGCCCGTCTCCTTAGCTGCCCTGCGTGCAGTGGACAGAGGGCTCTGTTCCGTGGCACGCTTTTCCCATCCAAAGACGTGGACTGAGCAGCAGGCAGCTCTGAGGGCAGAGGGACAGAGCGTGTGAAATCCATCTCTGCCAGACCTCCAGCTGCCACTCGGGGGGGGCTGCTGGCAAAGGGCAGATGCAGGAGATGGGACTCTGCTGCCCCCCCCAACACACATGCAGAGGGGGGACTCGGTTGTCCTGATGCCCACCTTTCTGGGTAGTGCTGGGATGGCCCAGTGTTTGTTCCGCCTCTGAGCAGGGACTGGGCTCCACCTGCTGCTTCAGCTCACCGCTGTGCTCCCCTTCCCCAGCCCTGCCGGAGGGAGCCAGCATCAGGAAGCTGCCCTAGGGTGGGCGCTCTGCAGCAGCAGCTCCCATTGGAGTGGCGACATTGCGAGCGTTCCGGTTTGGCATGAAGTGGCGTCGCTCCCCCGCAGAGCAGGCACTTGGTGTGAACGGCTCCCATCACCTGTCAGCATTTTTGAGCAGCCTGAGTGTCCTCAGCTGGCCTGCGAGCAGCACAAGGTGGCCATCCTGCTGGGGATACTATGCTAGGTAGCCGTCTGCCCCTTGAGCCACTGTCCTTGGGTGCGGGGGACTCCTGCAGGAGCTGTGCTGGGTGTAGGCTCCTCCTCCCCAAGGGCAGGGCCAGGGGTCATGTCTTGCCTCCTGTCCGCCCTTGACCCCACTCTGATAAGGGCCGTGGGGTGGGGAAAGAGCAGCCTCGTGGCCCAGAATTGGAGTCTACCTGCTCACCCTGCCCTGCAGGCTCCGCGCCCAGCTCGCGGCTGCACCAGCCCACTCAGCCCTGCGGGCGCTGCTCGGAGTGTGGGGCTGAGACTTGCCTGGGGAAGGGGCTGGGGCTGGGGCTGGGCGGTGTCTGGGGAACATGTGCTGTGTTTTCTGAATGCGAATCATTTACCACCTTCTCTGAAATACCCAGTGCAAGGTTTAAAACCTGGCCCTGCCGTGGCGCCTGCTGATGGCCCCCTGAGTGGGCACGGGGCTCCCTGCAGGGACTGGCCCACGCTCGGCTGTGTACTGGTTGCAGGGGTTCAGTGAGTGTGAGCCCTTGTGTGGGTGCTGTTACCTGGGGGTGAAAGCTAGGTAAAACTGTTCCCTTTCCTCCGCAGCACCAGCAACACGGCCCTGGCCTCCTTTGTTTGGGTACGGCTGTGGTCACGCTCAGGGAGTTGGCCTGCTCTGTCTTACTGCCAATGTGTGCGGACGGGGCCTGAGGCTTCTGTTTCTGTTCTTCCATGTGTCTGCAGCTGGCCCTTCTCTCCTCCCTCGGGAGTCGCTGGGCTGCCGTGCTCCCCTGGGGGGCAGCATGGAGCCTGCTTCTCACTGCTCACCCACTGCCCCTTCTGCAGCATGTGGCGGTCAGTCACAGCACAGCCTGGCTCTTGGCGGCATGTCCCCGTGGGAATACAGTGCACTTTACAGACCCGCGCTGCGTCTTCCACCTTGGCTGTTTGGGGGGCACTTCCCTGGCTCCCACTGAGTGGAAGTGACTATTGCAAGAGGCCTGTCTTACCTGCCTCCAGTGTGATCTGTGGCTGCCTTGTCACCGGCCAGTTCTTAAGGTGGCTCAAGCCAGGCGTTTGTCCCACAATGGCAGCCCCCTTCATGCAGTGTCTAAGCACAGGCCGGGTGTGTGAGGGTGAGCAAGGCACTGAGGCTGGCCTCCATCCACTCCCTTTGACGTCACTGCTTGGGCTCAGGTCCAGGCCAAGGCTGGGGGGTGTGCCGCCATGTGCTTCAGCCCCCTTCCCCCTCAGCCCAGAGCAAATGCCTCCCCTGCTGCCCCAGGGCTGAGAGGGGAGTTCAGTTTGGTTCAGGCCTCGGCCGTGCCTGCTTGCTCGGAGGAGACTAGCCCAGTCGAGGTCGTTGAGCTCTGTCCCCACTGCCCTCTCGTTCCCCAGGCTGCTAAGCACTCTCCCGCTAGTAGCCTGTGTCAGCACTTCCTTTCTAGGCCTGCCCCATTCTCTGTTGGGGTGGTAGGAGAGCAGGGCACCGCCTGCACCCACTACATGCTGTGACTGAACAAGCAGTGACCCTAGCCACGTGAGTCTGCTGCGGGCCATGGGAGTGGCAGCTGGGAGCAGGAGTCTCAGTGAGGGGGAAGAGGTGTCGAGGGGAATCCTGACGGGGCTGGGACCAGTGGTGTGGCCTGCACTTAGTAGGCTGGTGGTATCAGGCCCGTACGTGCTGTAAGAGTGTTCTCCTGCATGGAGGGGTGGCCCAGCGTACTCTATGGCACCCTACCTCCAGGAGCCCATGCACAGTACCACAGGTGCTGCTGGATTCAGGGTGTGTACAGAAAACACCCTTTTCTCCACCAGCCCGGGGTTCACATGGGACCTCAGGCTGCTGCCAGGGCGGGAGCTGCAAGCTAGACTGGGCCTGCGAAGCCCATCTGGGCTTTAGATTTTCTTGGTCTGCCATGGAATGTAGGCATTAGCTGCTCCTGCGCTCTTGCTCTTCCTACCTTTCTCTCTAAGGCTGCCTGAGGCTGTTCCAGGGCCCTTGGCAATACTTGAGCAGTACGGAGGGCACTAGGCAGACCTCTCTCATTTTCCTTACCGACCTTCTAGGCTCTGTACTCGGATCACTTTGACCTGCTCTAAAATAGCGTCCATGCCGTGCTGCTTGTGAGACAGAAGCCCTTGTTCCTTCTCACACAAGTGGCCACACAGGGTGGGCTGCTTCTGCACTGCTGTGTGAACTTGCGCAGGCTTCGCAGTCTGGAACTGACCTGTTCCGAAAATGAAGTGTGAAGTGTCCACGTTCTGAGATTGCAAACAACTTTCCCTCCACTAGCTGCTGGATTGTCTGGGGGGTCAGCTGGGGCCTGGACAAGTTTCTGTGGAATCTTTTTAAAACTTTGTTTGCCTTTATATACAGAATGTTAAATTTTTGGATAAAAATAAAATTATTTTGATACCAGTTAGTGGGTGGCTGCCTTGCCCACGTTCTCATGCTCGGCCTAGGCTGCCTGTCCGCCGCACCGCATTTCCCCCAGGGAGTTCAGGTGGAGGCAGGCCCCTGCATTTCCCCTCAGCCTGTGCAAATGCCTAGGAGGACGCAGCCCAGCACAAAGAGCATGAACATGGCCCCGTGGCCCAGCCGCTGTAGGTTTTCCCAGTGGAAAGAAGTGTCCTGGATGGTGTTGAGAACCTGCACAGCCCAGTACCTACTGCAGCAACAAGGTGGGGGTGGGGCTCAAGCAAACTCTGTCACTACTGTCAAGGCCAGGCGGCTGGCTGCCAAGGCCTCAGCCTCTCCTGTCCGAGTGAAGGGGGGAGATGGGCTGCACAGGAGGGGAGGGAGGCTGCTCTACTCCTTAGCCGCTATTGCTCTTGCAGCCTCACTGGCCCCTACATGTCACTTAACACACCTCCCCCCCAAAACCTTCCCAAGTCCATTTGCACATGAACCCGAAGCCTGAGGGCTGTTCCCTGCCTTTCTGAGTCTGCCCCCCATAGCTGTTGGCAAGCCAAACCTGTTTGGGCCGGGCCAGGCCAGCAGCGGGCCCCACCCATGGCTGGATGCAGAGATGCACTCCATGGTGCTTTCTACCTTCCGGGAAAGGGAACAGCTACACAAGCTCCTGCCTCCCCTGCAAACCAGTTGAGGCTAGAGGCTTTACCTGTGCGCTGAAGGGGGAGCTGCAGCCTCCTCCTGGCGATCACAGGCCTGCCCCCGGCTGCCGGAGAATCTGCCCCAGCCCAGCTGCGGCTCAGAGCAGCAGGAGGGCAGAGCTGCTGTGTGAGTGGACTTCCCTCTGTCGCTCAAGTGGTAGGCAACTCTGTGGGGTGAGCCCCTGCCACACGGCTCCTTGCAATCCGTGCCCGAGACCAGCAGTGCTCTGCTGTACAGTCAACGGGCGTTTAGCCGAAAGTCCTCAGCCTGTGCTGCTCCCCCTTCCCCCAGCCAGCGGACAGAACGACCCTGCGCCAAGCTGGCCTGCAGCTTTTACTGTTACCAGTGCCTTTGACAACTCATTGCCAACCGAGCAGCGGCAGATTCACCACCACGCTTCGTGAAAAGGTCACATTGACGGTTATAAATTAACATCATGGTAAAAAAAAACCTGCCCCGCCTTGCCCTTCAGGCAGCTCGTGCCTCACAATAAGTTAAACGAGACAAGGCCCTGGCTGCTGACAATCACCCAAACCAGCTTCAGGCCTGAAACCGCTGGCTGAATGGGATGTGCTCTGGGTGGGTAGGGCAGCTGTGGCATCAAGTTACTGCAGGGAATTCGGGGGCCCTGCCTGCTACCTGCCAGGTGCCATAAGTATTGGCTCCTGCACTGGCACAGCCTAGAGCTGGGGAGCATGGCGCCTGCATGCCCAAACTGAGGCACATCCCAAATGTCAGCGCCAGCCAGGAGCCCCGCTTCATCCTGACGTGCTTTGGGAGGCTGGGTCGGGGAAGGGTAGGGGCTGATACGTGAGATAGCCAGGGAATGGGGCTGGCAGCTCGGCACAGTTGCTTTGCTGGTCCAGGAGAGGCGCTGGGCAGGGGTGTGTCAGCCAGCAAAACCGTTGGGCTGGGCTCAGGCACTAGGGGCGGAGCACAAACAGGCTCTGATCCCATCTGCTAAGGGTCCATCTGGTCCCTAAGAGGCCACAGCTGGAAGGGCTTCCCAGCATCCCGGCCGGCCAGTCGGCCTGCCTGCCAAACTGACTCACCCACGGGGTTGGGCACGTCGGCCGTGTCCCCCACCCGACCCAACGTGATCACAGGAGGCTGCAGGGGGCAGAGATTTCAGTGCAGGGGATCCGCCTGACCCGGCCATGCAAGGTCTCTGCTGTGCGTTGCTTTGACACAAGAGTTGCTGGGCTCACTGGCACAGAAATAGGAACTGCCCCCCCTGCCCCTCCGTGACTGCATGGTTGGGGGTGGGTGGGGTCACTGCAGCGAGAGGAGTGTCTCTCATTTGTACTTTTGGGAAGGCCTTGAACGTCTAGTAAAAACCTGAGAACATCCCTCTACACCAGCTGGTGTGAGCCGCCTGGCCCCTGCAAGCAGCCCTTGCAGGCCAGCCCTGCTGTCCGGCGCAGCCACAGCATCTGTGTTAAGGCACAGCTGAGTCAAGCCTTCCATGTAAACTCCCAGGCCTGGCAGGAGGACTCTGCTCAGCGAGTTGGGTACCATGAAGCAAGAAGCAGAAACGCTCAATCGCTCTAGACAAAACGCTGGAGCCAGCCACGCATCACTGTCCCAGCCGCCAGTCTGGGTCATCTCCGGGAAGAGGGCGGCTTCAGGGCCACCTTCCAGGGAGCTGCCTGCTGGAAAACAGAGAGGCGCCATGAGAGGGGTGGGTCCTGGGAGGCTTAGAGCCTCACTGGTAGTGACTGAGCGAGGCCCCCCCCCCGGGTAACCCAATAGCAAATCTGATCGCAGACACGCAGCGCTGGGCTCACCTGGGGCTGGCTGGGTTGACCCATCAGGGCAGCCGGTTTGGCAGGCGGGACGGGCGGTGGTGGCATTTTGGGCCCCTCCACGCTACAGCCATTCAGCTCCTCTGCCTTCGGCTGGCAAGAGCAAGACAAAGAGCGGTGCCTTTAGTGCAAAACGGTGCAACGCTTTCGGGAGCTGCCCCCATGGCCGCTGCAAAACCTGGCAGCCGCTGGTCCCGGATCTGCGGCTAGCAGAATACGGGAGCAGGAACGAAAAGAAATGAGGAACTCCCCCCCGCCAACTTCGTCCCAGTAAGCCACGGCAGGGCAGCGCTGGAGCCAGGTCTCGCAGTTTTTCCCACGTGCTGCAGTGCAGCTGGAAGGTGGCTGGTCCCACAGCACAGAGCATCCAGTATTTATTCCCAGGCGGCCCTCAGCACCCGGAGCACAGCCCCAGGGAAGTCAGGCCATGCCACAGTTTGGGGGGGGGGGAATGCAGCACAGCTGACCCCAGCACTGGTGCCATGGTCACTCCCCCAGACCCAGCTCCTCCCACTCCCCGCTCCAAGTTGACTCCGGCAGGCACACAGCCACCAGGATGAGGCCCCCCCCCAGCCCGGCCATGGCCCCTCGGGCATGCCGGGGAGGTGCATGTGCAGTCCCTATGCATGAAGCGGGAGCTGAGCGGCGAGTGGGCAGACAGTCCAGTGCGAGGACCCGGGAGGAGACGCACCTGCTTGCTTCTCAGCTCAGGCAGAGGCCGGGTCGGTGGCTTCGGCTTCACCTAACAACAGGGGGCAACAGACTCAGTCCTTCGGTCCCAACCCGGCTCCCGCCAGGTGCGTCCCCGGCCCCCCTAGCACAGCTCAGCGATGCCAACGGTGAAGGCGGGGCCCCGGCCCGAGAGCAGGCAAAGACCAAGGCCGCGTGACAGCCTGGCTCTGGGCTGGGCCCCGGGAAGGGGGGTGTTTGAACTGTACTGACAGACTTTCCGCACCAGGCAAGGGCCTCGCCAGGACCCTGGCCGGGGGGACATCGGCTCTGGGGGCGGGCCCATGCCCTTGGAGGTGCTGAGGGGGTTTGAGATTCAACCCACCAGCATGGCTGACATGTCCAGTGCAGGGATGAGGGCTGGCCTGTGGATAGCTCCCATGGGGCTGGGGAATGGGAATGGGGGACAGCACCCCTAAGCCCCTCCCCTGGAGGAGCAGTGGGGGGCAATCGGCCCCTGAGTGGGGCGATCGCAGCATGAAGCATTGCAAGGAGGCCTGGCAGGAGGCAAGGGCGGTGGGGGGGGGCGTGCAGGAAGCCTGGCTGATGATGGCTTCAGGTAGGGAGGTGCCACCCTGGGCAGGCCCGAGGCGCCTGCTGTCCAGCACCACCCTCCAGTGGGCATGGGGGGGCACTGCCATTTGGGTCCCCCTACCCCGCGTGAGGAGCAGCGTTACCTCGCCAGGCGCTGGTCCGGGCTTTGCAGGGACCAGAGGGGGAGGTGCCACGCTGGCTTTCACTCCAACCTAAGGCAAAGGCAGAGAACAGAAAGCCAGGTTCAGATCACTCGGTCGTGGGTCAGTGAAAACACTGGGGCTCCAGTCAGCCCAGGCAGCTGGTGCCGGGCGTCGGGTGGGGCGCAGTGACGGGCGTGCCCCTCGGCAGGACCGTGGCCTGGGCGCTGGCCGTGACACGCGAGGATGGGACTTGAAGGGCAGTGCATGCGAGCACCTTTCCAGCGTGTCACATGCACTCGGGGCAGCCCACCATGGTGCTCCCGGTGCAGTTCCGACCCTTCCTCTGCAGGCTCCTGCCAAGGGCACAAAGGCCCAGCTGGCTACAACCTGCCCACCCCGTCCTCAGCCTGTCCTCCCACGGGGCTCCTGCCCCAGCTGCAGGGTCCTGCTCCCCGTGATTCTTTGGGCCCCCTGGTGCTGTGCCCAGAGGCAGCAGTTGTGCCCTGGGAGCTGCTCGTGGCGGGGTCTGGCTAGCACTCGTCACAGCCCGGGAGCCAGGCAGCGGGAGAGGTGGGGTATAAGGGTGTCCTGAATTGCACTTCATGCAGCCTTGCCAGGTAGGGAGCTGCCTGCCTGGGCGGGGATTCCCTGGGCTTTGGAACAGCTCATTCATTGTGTTGCCACCAGGCCCAGGAGATATTTCCCCAAAGCCGCTCAATCGCCTGGAGCTGGAGGCAAGACGAAAAGTGCATCTCCAGCCTGGGAAACTGGAGAAGTGGCCCGGAATACACAGGGTGACATTCCATAAGGACAAATGGGAACCCTCAGTTGCACACACGCAACATGGGAAGTGGCTGTCTGGGAAGAATTACCGCGGAAAGGGATCGAGGGGGTCAAGGTGGACCACACGCTACAGGTGAGTCAACAGTGCGACACTGCTGCGAAAAAGCAAACAGCATTCTGGGATGCATGGGCAGGAGAGTTGTGAGCAAGACACAAGTCCTAATTCTCTACTCTGTGCTGGTTGGGTCTCAAGTGGAGAACTGGGTCCAGGTTCTTGGTGCCACATTTCAGGAAAGATGTGGACAAACTGAAGAAAGAAGAGCAACGGAAATGATGAAAGAGCCAGAAAACATGAGCTATGAGGGAAGACGGGGGAAATGGATTTGTTTAGTGCAGAGACGGTGAAGAGGGGACATGAGAGCCGTTTTCCAAGTACGTAAAAGGGTGCTACAAGGAGGAGGGAGAAAAATTGTTCTTAACCTCTGAGGATAGGACAAGAAGCAATGGGCTTAAACTGTGGCAAGGCACTTTCAGCTGAACATTAGGATAAAGCTCCCCATCAGGGTGGTTAAGCACTGCAATAAGCAGCCTCGGGAAGTTGTGGAATCTCCAACACTGCAGATTTTTGAAAGCAGATTGGACAGACCCGTCAGGGCTGGTCTAGATAATACTTCGTCCTGCCGTCCTCTCACAGTCCTTTCCAGTCCTCTGAGTGATTCTACGATAGCTGGCTGCTCGCCTGAGCGGGGGCTGATTCAGGGGCCGGTCTCTGCCACAATGACCCATCAAGTACTGTCCCAAATGGAGATGTTGACAGAGGAGGTTTTGGAACAAATTGATAAACAGTACTAAGTCCCCAGAGCCAGAAGGGAGTCACACAAGAATGTGGAAGGAACTCCTATGAAATGACAGAACTACTACATTCTATTCGTAACCTATCGCATAAAACAGCCTCTGCTTTGGATATCTGGAGGAGACCTAATGTAATGAGCATTTTTTGAAAAAGCTCCAGAAGCGATCTTGTCAATTACAGGCCAGTAAACCTAACCTGGCAAACTGGTTGCAACTCCAGTAAAGAACAGAATGATCAGACACAAGGTAAAAACGATTTGCTGGGACAGAGTCAACACACGTTTTTAAAAAGGGAAATGCCTCCCCAATCTATTAGATATTTTGAGGGGGAACAACAAACATGAACCAGGATGATCCAGTGGATATAGGCTACGTCTAAACAACGATCCTCTTGCGGAAGAGCAAATGCAAATGGAGCGCTCATTTGCATATGTTGCACTCTCATTTGCATTTCCTCTTCCTTTCCCTTTTGCGCAAGAGGTTTTTGCGTAAAAAAGCGCTGTGTAGACGGTGCCTTTTTGCACAAAAACCCTCTTTTGCGCAAGAGCCGTTCTTCCTCATTTTTTGCTCTTCCTCAAGAGGATCGTAGTTTAGACATAGCCATAGTGTACTTGGACTGCCAGAAAGCCCTTAACAATATCCCTCATTAAAAGCTCTTAAGCAGAGTAAGCTGTCACGGGATAACAAGGAAGGTCCTCCCATGGATCGATAACTGGTTAAAAGCTAGGAAACAAAGCTAGGAAACAGCTTCAGTACGAGAGATTAAAAAGACTGGGACTGTTCAGTTCAGAAAAGAGATGAGTGAGGTGGGCTATGTAGAGTTCTATACACTCATATAGCATGCGAAGAAAGTGAATAAGAAAGTGTTATTTACCACTTCCCGTAACACAAGGAATGACCAGGGAGTAGGTTTAAAACACACGCAAGGAAGTACTTCTTCCCACCCCACACCGACAGCCTGTAGAACTCCTGGCCAGCGGATGCCTGCGAAGGCCAAAGTATAGCTGGGCTTAAAAACAATTAGATCCATTCATGGAGGATTGGCCTGACAATGGCTATTAGCCACCACGGTTAGGAATGCAACCCCAAGGTGTGGCCCCCACAGCCTCTGACTGCCAGATGGTGGGAGCGGATGACAGGGAATGGATCACTAAGTTATTGCCCGGTTTAGTCCTTTCTCTCTCTCTTGCATCTGGCATTGGCCACCTTTGGAAGACAGGATACCGGGCTCGCTGGGGGTACAGGGAAGAGGAGTGCAAGGGGAGTGCTCCGTCATTCGTAGTCTTTGTCTCCAAGTTCTTCCTCACCCTAGATTTAAGGGCCAGACAGAAGTTATTTCTGAGGGACACGTAACTCGGCAAGGCAGTAAATGCAGTCGGAATGGCTACCCGGGCAACCTCCTGGCAAGAAAGGCAGCGTCCAAGGGAGACAAGACTTGCCAGCAGAGAGGGTGAGGAACAAGGCTAAGCCTCTCCACTACTCAGCTAAAAAAATCTAAACTAAACCTATCTACAACTAAAGGAGGCGCTGGGAGGGAAATCTCACAGCCATGGCGCATGCAAAAAGTGCACACGAGAGCTCCCACTCAGGCTGAGGCGGCTGAGGAGGATCTGAGGGCGGGTCGCTTGTGCGGCCCTAGAGTCTCGGAGTCAGGCCTGAGGCGGCGCAGGGCGCACAGAGACGCTGAGCAGCTCGGCTCCGAGGCCCACAGGCTGCTGGCCCACCCGAAGTGCAGCACCCACAGGGACACTGCTCCACAAAGACCGCTGTGTTCTCCGGTTAGGGCAGCCGCCGAGAGTCCATGCCACAATCCAGGCATGTCCACACAGCTCCCTCCAGCACAGCGCCCCTTCACCGTGGAGCACAGGCCGTGCTCCACCCCCAGCTGTGAGGGCAGGAGCCCAGAGCAGTCTGCCCAGGGCCCCACAGCGGTGACTCCCGGTCCCTGGATTCATTGCGCTCAGCTCGGCGGCACCGAGGGGTGTTCGGCAGACTCCCGCTGCGAGGGCAGCGGTGACTGAGCCAAGGAGCCACAGCGGTTCCCAGGAAGAAGCCTGGCCCAGGCCAGTGACGTACCTGCTCCGGTTTGGCTGGGCGTGCTAGAGCGCTCCGACTGGCGCTGCTGGCCACCGCGGGAGGCTGAGAAGGAACACACAGAAATTATTGGCTTCTCATCAACCCGCGTGGTCTCCCCTGTCCCTGAGGAGGTGAGTGGGACCCAAAGCGACCCAGCGGCGTCCTACCCCAGTAGGCACATCCCCCGTTCCCATGCCCCAAATGGAGAGGGGCTTGCCCCAACTAGCCATGACCCACGCCCACTGAAGGGAGAGACACCCTCCCCCGTCCTGCCAGGGCCCCGCCCAGCCTGCCCCGAGCGAGGTGAGGGGCCGACCCAACACACCCAGCTACTCAGGCCGAGGAGCTGCCAGCCCAGGGCAGAGCAGGGCCCATCGAACCCAGCTGCTCATCTCCCTGGGCTCCAGCTGCTTGAAGCCCCTCATGGCCAATCCAGCCCTGCTGGGGGCAGCTGGGGTTTGTCGTGTCATTGGGGGCCACAGCAGGCAGGTGTCTTGCAGGCTGCAGCCACGGCCGGGAGCCACGCTGGGGACAGCAGGGTTTGTTGTGACACAGGCGAGAGCCCGTAACTCTGCCCAGGTTCAAACCCGCCGGGAAGGAGGGTTTCTTGTGGGGAGAATGGGAGGAGGCAGCCCTGACACAAGCTGCCCTGTCCGATGCCCTGCCCTACCGAAATGCCCTGTCCGATCCAGCCAAGAGAACAGCCCTACCAGCGGGTAGCCATGGTAACCACCCTTTGGGGCCGAGCGCGATCCATACACGGGGCTCTCCTGGGGGGCAGTTAGTGAGGGGATCTGCCCCTCCACACCTCAAATCCAGGTCTGCCCCGGTTGGGGCTCACACAGCTCCAGGCTCCCCCACTGAGCATGTGCTATGGGACCTCTGCCCAGCAACCAGCCCCTCTGATGTGGCGGAAGATCCCCTCCTTCCCCCGTACGGCCCCATTCCCCGCGTTTTAACCGGAGCAAACTAACTCTGGGGGAAGGGGAGAGTCCTGGGGAAGCCCAGGCACAGCTACAGCCTGGGCTGCAGGGGGATAAGCGGGTCAAGCTATGGGACCATCCCCTCCACTCCAAGGACTGTACCGACCCTGGGCATCTGGCTCCACTGAGGGGCGCTGATGACACCCGGTTGCTCAGCAATAGCAGAAAGCACCACCAGGAGAAGATGCAGCCTGCCTCCCTCAGCCCTTCTCTATGCTCACATTCACACCAGGCTGGGCTCTCCTCTCCCGCTCTCGGGGAACAGGCTCCGAACCGTGTCTCTGGTGTGACCGTCGGGGTGACAGGAAGCAGCCCGACTCCCCTTTCTACAGCAGCATTGCAGGGACGCTGTCCCCAGGAGCCCAGCATCCCCCACTCAAACTCTCCAGCCAGAGAGCTGCCCTCCTGCTCCCCCGGCTGCTGGTCCCACGTACCTCAGGGGGCGGCCGGCTGGGAGCCAGGGGCACATGCACAGACCTGGGGCTCGTTAGGTCTGAGGTGGTGGCGATCAGATTTGGGCTGCCGATGTCACAGCTCTGCAGCTCGTGCCTCACGTTCCTGGTGTGGCCGCTGCCCTCTTGAAACAAGGGGTTGGAGAGCCCCGTCGCGGTGTTGGTCACAATCCGCCTGGAACACATGGCAACAGCGCTATTTCCCCTCTGGTTCCATTCGGACCGAAGGCCCCCCCCCCCGTTCTGAGGTCTGCTGAACGTGGCCTGCGCAGCCCCACGGCTCGGTGGCAGCAAGGCACAGAACAGCCCAGGGTTCACCAGGCCCTGCTGCCTTAGTAACGTGCCACGTGGGCCTGTAGGCGCTTTCCCCAAGGGGCTTTGGGCGGGGGTTTCTCAGCCCCGGGCCGGGGTGCAGAGTGAGCCCCGGCCCACCTCTCTTTGGGACATGACGCAAAGAGGGGCTCTCGCCTCAGAGACGCTGCTGTCCCTTCCCTCGGCTCCAGCGAGGGGCGTGACGGCTGGCCCAGGCGTCGCGCCGCCGTAGTGAGGGAACGAGCAGCAGACACCTCTCCGCCCAGCCCCTTCCCAGAGCCCTCAATATTCCCCTGCCGCCTAGAGAGGACAGGGACCGGGCCCTGCCAGCACCAGGGCCTTGCAGCTCCTTGTTCGACAGGACCACGAGGCTTAGCAGAGAGACGCCCGGCCAGGCCCATCAGAAGCTCCTGCTGTCAAACAAGGAGTGGACAGGACTTGGGCCCAATCGGCTCCTCCAGGCTCCTCCCGAGCAGGTCGCTCAGGGAGCAGGCAGCAGATGAAGGGGGGTGCAGGAAGGGAGAGCCTGGAGGGGCCGGCGAGGAGGGGTCTGGAGCCAGTGGGCGGAGGGCTCGTTTTTCAGGGATTCGGGGCACACCGCTTCCCACGCCTGACACCGGTCAGACCCCTTGTCACTGCAGCTCCCGTGCTGCGGCCAGAGAGCGGCTTCTGTGGGCAGCGGGCTGGGCTTGTCACAGTGACAAAAACCACCGGGACAAACAGACCCCCTCGGCGGACGGGCATGTGTGGAGAAGCCAAGGGGGAACAAACTCTCCCCCACGGGCCATCGGGGAGGGGCGAGCAGGGGACACCTGCCTCTCAGCACAGGACTCTGACAAGCACCAGGATATCTGGAGCCAAGCAGAAGTGCTAGTGGGCGGGGGTGAAGGAGTCAGGCAGGGGGGGCTGCAGTCTGTCCACCCAGCTGTCTCATCTGCCCGTCGCTTGCGCCCCGCCGCAGTCTGGCTGTCGCGTGTCCTAGGGGATCAGAGGAGCTGCCCGCCCAGGGAGCTGGGCAGGGAAGAGCCGCCTTACCCTTTCTGGAAGTATTTCCTCCCATTGCCTTTGTAGAACACGAAGCCTCCGATGACCAGCACGGCTCCCAGCACCATCACGGCCACCACAGCTGCCACGATCACACTGCTCCCACCTGTCGAGACCCAGAGAGAGGATCAGGGCGGGTGGTGTTCCCCTCCCCCTGCCGAGGCGACTCTAGGCAGGGGTTGGTTTGGTCCTTCTCTGCCTTGTGTAGGAAACTCTGGACGTATCCAGAATTCAGTCACCCAGCTCAGCCCACGGTGAGCAGGGCAGGGCCAGACTGCCCTTGGCTTTCCAGGGCTTTGGCCAATCTGAGCTGCTCCTGAAAGGAGTGTGTTGTCCAGTCTCTCAAACATCACAGTCAGGACCTTGCTGCTGCCTGTTTCCTCCCACAGATCCATCCCAAGCCCTGCCCTCATGGCCCTTAAACAAAAGGCCGTATTTCTTCATGCAATGCACAGTTAACCTGTGGAACTCCTTGCCAGAGGATGTTGTGAAGGCCAAGACTATAACAGGGTTAAAAAAAGAGCTAGATAAACTCATGGGGGATAGGTTAGCCTGTTAGCCAGGATGGGTAGGGATGGTGTCCATAGCCTCTGTTGGTCAGAAACTGGGAATGGATGGCAGGTGGGATCACTTGATTCCCTGTTCTTTTCATTCCCTCTGGAGGCACCTGGCATTGGCCGCTGTCAGAAAACAGGACCCTGGGCTAGCCGGACCTTTGGTCTGACCCCTTCTGGCCGTTCTCATGTTCTTAGTGAGCACTGTACCTGGCACAATCTCCGACAGCTTCCGCTCGCAGTAGGGTGCGGCCCAGCCGGGCTCACAGTGGCACTCCCGCTTGTGATTGCAGACCTGAAATCCAATCCAGCAGGTTAGGGACCCGGCCGCAGCGCTGCTCCTCTGACGGAGCTTTGCAAAGGGAAGGCCTGGACTCAATCCTGCGGCCTCTACCCCGGTCACCCTCCTGTCGGCTTCAGCACCACATTGGCTTTACCAAGCAGGCATGCGGCACTGGGCCCCTCGCAGCTGCTGCACATTTGCTCTGGCCTCAGGAGCATGACTGGTGAATTCTCATGAACACACTGACGCTGGCAGCTGGGTCTGAGTGACTCCGGCCAGGGAATCAGCCCACACAGTGTCTGTTTGCAGTGCAACAGGGTGCCACGCTGCTGTGCTCCATTTGTCGTGCTCAGCACCGGCCCCTGCCTGGAACAGACCAAGCACCTGTGAGCAGCTCACAGCTGGCCCACCCGGGCCGGGCCTCCCGCACTCCCTGCTGGAGGAGATGACATTCTGCCGAGCTCGGTCCCTCCGATCCTGGGCCAAATTGCTCCCCGGCCCAAAGTGCCCGGCAAATGGCAGGGCAGCGCTCCACGGGAATCTGGCCCGATCCGGAGCGGACACGCTGAGAGAAGCCAAGTGCCGTGGGGGCTCTGGTGGGGACATGGGGCCTGTGATCACACGGAGCCCACGCAGCCCGGGCACAGGTGGCTTGGGGCTGCATGCCCCGAGAGAGGGGAGTGGCCAGACGTAGTAAATGCACCCTGGGGGCCATGGGTGACTGGCGGTGGCGTTCAGGAGGTGCCCCGCCCGCCCCTGCCAACACTTCAATCGCTAAATGGCGTGGCTCCACCCGCCTCCTGCCTTCACCCCCTCCGGGCGCCTCGGGTACACGGCAAGTCGCTGGCTGAAAGGCAGCCCATCATGGGAGCAGGCAGCAGTACCCGGGTGTCGACGCCCTGCACTCTGGCCAAGTGCGGGACATGCGGGGCTGCAGGACAGGGAGGGCAGCTCTGAGGTCAGACCCGGAATGGGGTGTGGCCAGGAGGAGAAGAAGCGCTGAGAAGCCAGGGGAGACCCCGCAGAGCTTGCGGCACATGTCACGGACTCATGGGGTCCGTGGGCAAAGCCCCATCAGGAACAACACTTAGCACCTTCCACCCGCACCTCCCAGCTCTCCACAGCACCGTCCGCGCTCCGATTTCCCAGAGGGGCAATCTGCGGCACAGTCGCTCCTGTACAGTTGGAGGACACCCAGTGGATCGTGGCCATGCCTGCCCCTTGGTGGGTGCTGGGTAAACCAAAGGAGGGGCGAGCGCCCTTTCCCCGGCCTGAACCTACCCCGTGACCGTTGCACTTCGCAGAGCAGTTTTTGGCACCGTAAATCAGGAGGTCCTGGCAGCGCCCGGCATAGCAGACCTGGAAGGCGAAGGCAGAAAGCTTTCAGCACCGTGTGCATGGGCACCCTGCCCTCCCTGCCCCCGCGGCTGCTTTCCAAATGCAGGCCTCTCCTTCCCCTCCAGCAGCCCCCGAGGCAAACCCCCCTGCTCCCCACAGACGCCCCCAACCCAGCGAGCGAGAACGTGGGCGGGGCGCTCACCATTTCCTCCCCGCACTTGGTGCCCGTTGGCACCAGCACAAGGCTCGCCACCGTGTCGCTTTCTTCCTTGTCAGTGAGCACCGCTTTGCAGGTCACGCCCCCCCGAAAGACAGGGAGTGGAAGCCGCCCCCGCTGACCGGGCTTCTGCTCCCGCTCAGGCACTGCAGCGTGCCGCACTTGACGTCCCTGCGGGCAGAGTGAGCGGCGGGAGGGAGTGAGCGGCGGGGTCTCAGTTCGCCTTCGTCTGGCACGGCCCCGAAGCCTCCCCCCCCAGCCAGTGCCCATGTGGACCAGCTCCTCTGCCTTTAGCAGCTCTGCATCGCACCCCCTCTCTCGCCCAGGGCAGAGGGGAGCTCAGTGTCTGACCAGCTGAAGGCCGGGGGCATGAGCAGGCCCAGCTCAGCAGCTCCTGGACTGAGATCACCAACTCCTGTTGTACACAGCACCAAAGAGCTGCCTCGGCTCAGCCCGGCTGCACTTCCCTACATTGGGGCTGGCCTTTAGCAGGTTTCCCCCTCCCTCTCTCCTCCTGGAAGGAAGATTATCTCTGGTGTTTCCTCCTGGGCTCTGGCGATAAACCCAAAGGGAACGCAGAACCCATCTCCAGCCCTTCCATGAACTCCTCCACTCCCCTTACAGAGCCTGGCAGATAGCCACGCAAAACTGCAGGCATGCGGAGGAGACGACCTTCCTCCCTGCCAGGTCCAGTCACTTAAAGCCACTGTGCGCCGGGCGGTCCTTTGGCAGTGGGACGGCGCCCTTTCTGTAGCTGCCTGTACCACGAGGGAGTTGGGAGCAGGGCGGGAGAACAAAAATTCCACTCCCATAAGCAGGAAGGAAATTTCTCTTCTCTGTTCTCTTCAGGGTCGGCGCACACGCCGCTGGAGTCTGCCCTGCCACGCCAGCCAGTTCTGGGATGGCTTCATGAACCAGGAGGCCACCTTACTCGGTACCTGCAGAGGCAAGGTACCCAGAAGCCAGTGTTGAGGGTCCTGGACCTCCTCATCTGGAAGCTACTGGCCACTCTTTGCTACTGCCGGCGATCACCCAGTGGAGGTGGAGAGAGAGGAGTGACTGCGTCATCTAGGATCATGAGGGGACGCCTGTCGGAACCGTTGGTACCTGCAGACCTGGAGCTCCCTTTTCTTCCTTGTACTCTGACAGGCACAGGGAGCAGTATGACCTCGAGAAGGGCCCAGATGCCGGCCGTAAGGCTCACAATACGGGAAGCGGGATTGGGTGGGTAGAGGGGATCTCAAGTGAATTGCTACCAGTGGTTCCTGACGGAGTCGTACCAAAACCAGCGAGCGGGACTCCTTGAGTATCTGTCAGGGCTGTCTCCATGGAGACTAGCATCTCAGCCTCATCCTGGAAGGGCTAGCATCTCAGCCTCATCCAAGTCCGAAAACTGCCCCACTGGTAGCAGTGGAGTTGTAATAGACCACTCCTGACAGGTTTGGAGACATCACTCCAGAGAAGGAGTCTGTGTTGGTGTCTTAACACCCCTCAGGAGGGCCAGGCCAGAGGGAAGCAGAACGGCTTCCATGTGCTCCAAGTCTCCACACGCCCTGATGTCTGAGGGGTGCTGGCAGTCCAGCCCCATGGACCCGGTGTGTACATGGCAGCAGGGCGGTGCTCGAATGAACGAGGGAGTATGACCCAGCGCTTGTGGACGGAGCCGGTGAACGTCGGTCCCCACGCTTTGGTAGCAAGGTGACCGACAGCACTGGTGGATCTTTCTTTTCAATTGCTTTGTCATCCAATGTGCAGGTGTTTAGCACGGCGAGTTCCTCAGGTTCCAGGCGTGAAGCTTCACTTGTCCTGGACAGGCTTGGGGAGAGAGCACGTCTCTTAACGGATGGTCCTCAACGGGATCTGTCCTGATGTCCAATAGAGAACCCCCTACCCTCATGGGAAGCCCCGGAAGAACAGTCTTTGATCTTCAGTGGTGGAGGCTCTGTTCCTAGACACGTGCTTGTAGGGGCACTGCTAGTTAGTACAGCACGTGTAGGCCAATGGACACAGCCTGGAAGAATGTCCATACTCAGGGGTGTATGCATACCCACGCGGGGGAATACACATAGGCACCCTCTCTCTTAGAAGCTACTGCTGTCCTATCCTCAAGGTGGAAAAGACTCTGGCATACGCGGCTCTTACAGGCTCATCTCGCTGCTGACTCATGGCACGGATGTTAGCAGAAATACTAGCTAGCCGGCTGCAGTCCACGCTCTTGGTTTAAATAAGCTCCCATCAAACGGGGTTGCCTAAGGACAGACAATGTCAAACAAGACTCCTTGGAATCATCCCTAACGCTAGATCCAAGAGAGATCCATTTCTCTTGTTACCGTTTGACGCAGAGCAAGAATATAGTGTGGACATGTTCAATCATTAATAGAACTAGAATGAGGCTGGTAAACAGATATCGCAAATGAGTAACGCCCCTGGAGCTTCCTAATGGAAATTATCACACAAAAGGAAATGAAGAACTAATCTCTCATCTGTGATTAGCAGCTGGGCTGACAGCCTCCCTTGCAAAAAGAAAAACAGCGGAATCCCAGAGCGGTTCAAACAATATGAAAGCTTGTTATGGAAAAATGAGCATGCTGGTTATATAATCACTATCCAGACAAAGGACCCTCCCCTGCAAAAGAACCAGCGCACCTGCCCAGTTGTTTTTATGGTTTTTCATGAACATTTGATAGACAAGCCTGGTCTGCTACGTATGTGTGATCCGACACCTGACTGAATTGAAGAGAATGGTTGGAAATGATGCAGCTTGGACAGTGGGGAGGTGCTCGCTGTGTAAGATGGGAAACCCTGTTAAATCAGAGAGCCACCACTCACATTACCGCACAGTGTTTCTCGACACACTGCTGTCACGGTTACTGTGCTGCCGAGGCTATTTGCATAGCTGGGGGGTTGTAAACCTGGTGAAACCTCCTCGAGAAAGATGTGGTTTGATATTTTAAAAAGTGCCCATGTCACTGAAAGGGAAGGACTGGAGCAGGGGCCCCTCACAATGGCCTGGACCTCCAGCGTGGAAGCACCACCTCTTCCCCGTGGCCATTTCTTCCCTGCGGACCAGCTCACAACTCTGTCTCAGCCCCAAGAGATCCCTTCCCATGGGAGCAGCTCACAATGGCTCCGCCTCCACCCCACAGAGCTCCCTCCCCCTTGGGCCCAGCTCACTGCGATACCACACACACACACACACACACGTCACCGGGCGCTCACACATACACACACACACACCTCACCGGGCGCGTGCACACACACACACGGCAATGGGTGCTCACACACACACACACGGCAATGGATGCTCACACACACACACACACACACACACACACACACGACACCGGGCGCTCTCACACACACACGGCACTGGGTGCTCACACACACACACACACACGGCAATGGGTGTTCATACACACGGCACTGGGTGCTCACACACACACACGCACACACACGCACACGGCAATGGATGCTCACACACACACACACAGCACTGGGTGTTTCAGTTCCTTACTTTGGGCTGCAGGGCCTCTTCCCGTTCTCTGTCAGGCACGTCTGGCGGCTATTGTACTCAAAGCAGATATCAGGGGCCACCTGGGCCTCTGTGGGGGGGGACAGAGAAGAGCGGACGTTGGTGTTTCCCAAAGGCGAGCTAACCGGTGCCTGTGCAAGCAGCACCACACCTCACGCGGTGCGCCTCTGCCCGCCTTTCCCCCCAGATCAGGCACCCCCCCCCCACCCTCTTCCTCTGGCATCTCCTAGCCCTCATCACCCTTCCTGTCAGGAACTAATGATAAAATAATGCCCATCCCTGGTGCCTGCCAGCCAAGATCTCAAAGCGCTTCATAAACATTAAGGCCAATATTTTCAGGAGCAGCCTCAGATATCAGGGGCCTGACTTAAGGTACCTCAAAGCCCCCCAATTTGGTGGCGAGAGTGGTTGATTTAGCTTCACCCGTCCCGCCTGCCCTGCACACAGGGGAAGTGGGGAAACAGAGTCACAGAGCGGCCAAGGCCAAGCTTGTCAGGCCTGGCCCCCTAAGCGCCTATCCTGCAGTTCAGAGTGCCTGCCCCTGCCCTGGGCTTCGCTGGGTTACAGCGGCCTCCCTGCCAGGTGCCAGGCACACAGATGGGATGAGACTTGGGCTCTCAGTCTACGTGCTGCAGGTTCAGCCGTGGCTGCCGACTGCCCGGCATTCGCTCTCCCTGTGAGCCCAGCGCGGGCGCAGAGAGCCCCGTTACCTGCGCCCCAGAGGGTGCGGCAGTGCTCGCTGTGCGAGGGGGCACACCCCGTTGTAACAGTAGCCAGTCTCAAACTGGCAAGGCACCCCGTTCTCCTGGAAGACGTCCTCCGGGCACTCCGCGGAGAGGCCAGTGCAGTGCTCGGGCAGATCGCAGCTGTTCTTACTGGCACGGCACAAGGCGCCGGCAGCCTTCACCTGGGCAAACACAAACACAGGCCCCAAGGAAGGGGAGGGGGTCAGTGAGTGACTGTCAGTCAGGTGGCAGCCTTGCCATACGCCCTCCCTGACTGGCGCAGGCCGCTTGGAGCACTGGCGTGTGCTTCCGTGCAAGGTCTGACCCTTAGCCGGGAACTGCAAGGAGGACAGCGTAACTTTGGGAGGTGGCCCTGGGTGAGCCCTCTGGGACCAGGAAAGTGGAAACCCGTCCCTAGCGCGTGAGCTGGGCTCGCAGACATTCACCCGCTTGGCCTGGGACCCTTCCTCAGTGACTCGCCCCCGACCGTAATGATTTGTACAACGTGGCGTGGAGGAAAGGAAGTTGCGCTCTCTTCTGGCGGTACGGCCAGACAGGCGCATTATGATCGTCCAGGGCGACCTTCTGGATAAGAGGAATAGCCTCCTGTCTCAGGCAGAGGATGTCTCGGACTCTGCGATTCTGTAAAGGCTACACATGAAGGGGATCCTGCCAGTTTCCTCCATCAGCTGTTCCAGTGGTGAATTACCCTCCCTATTTCTAGCCTGAATGTGTCTCTAGTTTCAGCTTCCAGGCCCTGGATCTCGTTCTGCCTTGACCTGCCAAGTTAAAGAGCCCTTTGCCAGAGCCCTCTCCCCAGGTAGGCACTGACAGACTGAGATCAAGACCCTGCTCATGTGTGGTCGGGGAGGATAGCACTGGGGGAGGCAAGCCCCCAACCACACCCGCAGCCCAGTCCCTTCGGCTGAGGCCCTGCCCCCACCGGAACCAAGCCGTCTCCCTGCCCCCCAAGGGGAGGCGGGGCAGCACGCCGCACGCCCCCTACCACCACGGGGAGGGGGGGAGGATGGGCACGTGTGTCCCAGGCTCCCCGGCCTGGAGCATGGGGAGGGTGGGTGCTGGGGTCAGCCATGCTCCGCCCCAGGATGCCTAGAGCAGGCGTTCTGGGGGCCGAGCATGGGCAGGGCCAGGCTGGCGGTTTGGGAAGGGAGAGCCTCCCCCCACCTAGGCTACCGGATGCCCATGTCGCTGCTTAATCTGTCCTTGGGTAAATAAATAAATTGAGCTTCCCAACTCTTTCTTTGGCAGGCAGGCTGTGTGGCTCTTTTCTGAACCTTTTCAATGGCGGAGCCCTTCTGAACTGTGCACGCCAGGGCGGGGCGCAGGTTCCAGTACCGGTCTCGTTAGCGCCATACGCAGAGACAACCCCCCCCCCGCTGCTGCCCAGTCCTCCCCTGCTTATCTAGCCGAGGCTCATGTTCGCCCCCTGAGCGTGTGTCCACTCAGCAGGCACGACACCTAGCGCAGGGAGACACACGCGGGCTAGCTCTGTTCAAGCCAGTGCACTAAAAACAGCAGCGTGGCCGTCGTGGCTCAGGCTGGAGGCGGGGAGTGTTCCATGGTGGCCAGCCCGAGAGCCAGACGTCTGTGAGCGTCCCAGTGGTTTCGTATCTACCCGATCACATGGCAGCATTGTGTGTGTCGGGCTTACTGTGACTCTCCCTTGGGGAGGAATTTGCTGACCAGAGAGCCAGGCTATGTCCCGTTCCTGTGCCCCGGCGCTGGGCACGTTAGCGGGTGGGGAACTGGCCGCATTTCATTCCTCTGGGCCCTTCTCCCCCGTCGCCCATCAGCCAGGCTTGCCCCCGGCAGCTCCTGGAGATGGATTTTACCTTGCACTGGTGGCAGCATTCGCCCTGCGCACAGTCTGCACCGTCGTTCAGTCGGCAGCTGGTGGCGTTGCAGCAGGGATCCCGGCATTCCTAACAAAAAAACGCAGCACACACGGGCTGGGGAAGGGAGCAGCGAGTCCCGCTTGGGCTGGAGAGCCTCCTCGAACCAGCCTCTCTGCAACGTCATCACGGGGGACCTCCTGAAAAAGGGCTTGACGCGTCCCCGGCCCTGTGGCTCCGCAGGGGGATGCAGGCAGAAATGTTCCCCCGTGTGCCATATTGCCACCCACACAGGAATCTGTTACTAGGATTGGACTATGGACGTCGTTATAATCGTACTTCGCTCTTCTCTGGCCTGCCTCATCTGTGGGTCTCAACGCACAGCAGGGAGACACGGGCAATAGCAGGGGAGCAGCTGGGACTAGATAAACAGCTGGATAACCTCCTTCGGTGGGCGCCAGGAGAACAAAACACCTGTCTATTGATCCTTGGGTGACTCTGTGCTGCTCTGTTCCCCTGGCTGCCCTTCAGGCCACGGAGGAGAAAGCCTGAGCATTACAGATGGGCTACTCTGGACTGATTTGCTGAACTGACGAGTTCACACATCTAAAGCCAAACCTGGACACAAGAGGACAAACTCAACGCCAGGAGGAAGGTGTGAAATGCCACCTCTTCTACACCGCTAGCCAGGGAGGGGAGGGCTTTGGCAGCATGGAGGGCAGAGTGCCAAACCTCTGCCCGCTGGCAGGAAGGAAGGGTGCCTTCAGAAGGACGTGAGTCACAGGGGAGAAAGAGAAGCCGGGCAGGGTCTGGAGCGGGTTTTGCTGTCACTGCTCCTCAGCCCAATTCCTGGCACTAATCAGAAAATTACCACAGATCTGCAGAAGTTTTGGGTGGCTGCTGAAAACAGGCTGCTTGAGCAGGAAGTGTCAGAGGAAACGTCTCCCTTACCAGATTGTGCAGCACAAGGTCTTACAACAGAGCCGCTGCACTGATGGGAATGGACAGACTGCAGAGATCGTCTGAAGAGTTATTTTTATTATACGGAAAAAAGCATTTGCAAGAGGGCTTGGCCTGAGACTGGTCTCAGTGGGGGCAGGTGGCAGAACGAGGAGCAGTGGTCTCAAGGGGCAATGGGGGAGGTCTAGGTTGGTTATTAGGAAGAGCTATTTCCCTAGGAGGGTGGGGAAGCACTGGGCTAGGTTCCCAAGGGAGGGGGTGGAATCTCCATCCCTAGAGGTGTGTAAGTCCCGGCTCGACAAAGCCTTGGCTGGGTTGATTTAGTTGGGTTGGTCCTGCCTTGGGCAGGCGGCTGGACTTGATGCCTCCTGAGGTCTCTTCCAGCTCTGGGGTTCTGTGGTTCTGTAATAATACTGCAACTCCTGGCCAGGGCCTGGGACTGGCAGGGGAGTGGGCCCTTACTCCAGCCAGCCTAGGTGTAGAGGTAGCCATGGCGATTCGACGTGCTGCCCTCGGCGCGGCTCCCAGCCAATGGGAGCTTTGGAGCTGGGACTCGGGCCGGGGGCAGCATGCGGGGCCGTGGAACTGTTCCTCACTAGGGGTGTGTCTATACTACAGGTTACCTGCATCTAGACTACCGCCGCGTTCTGTCGACGGTAAATCGAAAGAACGCGGCGGTTTCGTTGATGGCGGTAAACCTCATTCTACGAGGAAGAACGCCTTTTTCCGAAAGTCATCTTTCGAAAAAAGGTGCTATTTCATGAAAACAGGGCTTTTTCGAACGAGAACATCTACTCTCTTCCGAAAAAGCGAGCCGCTTTTTCGAAAAATCTTCTTGTTCTCTAGACGCTCTTTTTCGAAAGAGGCTTTCAGAAAAGCCTCTTTCAAAAGAGGCTTGCAGTCTAGACGTAGCCTAGGTGTATTTGCAGTGCCTGGCACACTGTGACGCCAATCTTGGCGGAGGCCTTCAGACACTGCTGTAATATACTCCGTAAGAATCATGCGCTCGGCATCACCCGGAAAGCCTCACACACAATGAGGGAAGCCAGATTTGCCACGTCTGACTCTGGATCAAGCAGAAGAAACCCTTTTTTATTTAAAAAAAAAAAAAAATCTCTGGTTTCTCTGGACCTCTGTACTCAGCACAATGAAGCAAAACCCAGGGACACCACCCGGTGATGCAAAATATCTTTCACAAGCCACTTTTCGGCAGAAAGATGCGCAACCTCGAGAGGGGAAGACAGGAAGGAAGCATTATTCACCCAGCAACAGGGGCTCTGGAAAGCTGCTTGCAGCAGCAGCTCCGTGGCTCTGGTCAGCTCACCGGCCCAGCAGGGAGCTTGGGTTGCAGACAAGACCCACAATCCTGCTGCCACGTTTCCCTTCCCTCCTTTAAAGTCTCCCGGTGGGGGGGGGTCAACGTACCTTGGGCGTCCCGCAGTCACACTGCTCCCCTCGCTCCACAAACTGGTTTCCACAGACAGGCACCCCGTACAGCTCCTCCGCCTTGGGGACGTTCAGCAAGCAGCTGGTCCGGGGATCGCTTAGAAACGTCTGCAGGTCGCTCCTGCTGCAGGTGCTGAAGAGCTTGGGATAGATGATGCTGGAGGGAAGAGAAAACGGGCATCACTGCAACGGCACTCCATGGGCCTGCCCCTTCGCCTCGAAACGTCTGTGGGAAATGGCCACGTGGATTCCAGGCCAGAAACGCGCCACCCCTGAACAACTGTGGTACTGGCCTGAGGTGTTCAGTGAGAACCTAAGATGTGCAGGGACCCCTGAAGCCCCGGGCCATTCTCCTTACCCAACGCTAGCCGCCATAACGCATCCTCCTTCGGTCTTCACGGCTGAGCAGCTGCAGCCACCGATGTCTTCATCGTGAGACATTCCCAGGTTGTGTCCCATCTCGTGAGCCACGGTGGATGCGGCTCCGACGGGATTCAAGCTGTGGTCCTGTGCAACAACAAGGAGGACACAGGCTAGCGCAGTGTTTCTTAAACTGTGTTCCGCTGGTGTGCCGAGGCAGTCAGAGGTGTGCCACGGAGAACACAGAATTCAAAATGGCCACCCTTAAAGGGGCAGGCAACTTTTTTTTTTTTTTGCTCAATAACTTTCCCCCAACCTTTCCCCCCCCCCCGCAATAACTCGCCTCAACCTTTTTTTTTTTCATTGCTCAACAAAAAATCCTTGGTGTTCCCCATAAGAAAAAAAAATATTGTTTGGTGTTCCTCAGTCTTGAAAAGTTTAAGAAACACTGGGCTAGCGATACTAACGGCTTCCGCCCTATCTTCCTTAGGGTTTCTACCATGCCCATCACCACAGTTTCTTGCCTGCTTCCATGTCAAGACAAATTCAGGCTGCTAGGTAAGAGATTGAAGTCCAGGGCCTTCAAGCTACTGCAATGCTTCCAGTTCTGAGTGCAGGATCAGTTAGACAGGCAGACCTGCAGGGTTTCTATGAGTGGATGAGACAATGGTGGAGGGGGGAGGAATTTAGGATTATTAGAAACTGGGGAACCCTTTGGGAAAGGAGGAGACGATGCGGGAAGGGCGGGCTCTAAACAAACCAAAATGGAACCAGACTATGGGCACATAGCATTCAAAAGGCCATAGAGGGCTTTGCAAGCTAAGACCTGGGGGAAAACTGACAGGTGCCGAGAAACACTCAGTTCAGACAGAGGCCTCTCTTAGGGATTTTCTATATCCTGGTGAAGAGGAAGGGATTGACGTTTTTAAAGTAGAGACAGGAACTGAGGAGCAACAGTCAAACAGAAAAGAATCTCATTCAATTCCATCAACATGCAGGCAGACAACTAAGTTCTGACAAATGTTGTAAGTGCTTGTATCCAAACGCGAGAAGTCTACATACTAAGGTGGGTGAACGTGAGTGCCTGGTATTGAATGAGGATATTGGCATAACAGGCATCACAGAAACTTGGTGGAGGGATGAAAATCAATAGGACACAATAATACAAGGGTATAAAATATACAGGAGTCTATTAGAAATGGAAGAAGTACATGGAAAGGCAACAAAAATGATTGATGCTCTCGAAAGCTTCTATGTGAGGAGAAATGAAAAAGACTGGGATCTTTCAGCCTGGAAAAGAGGTGGCTTTGGGGGGATATGACTGAGGTTTATAAAATGAAGAGCGGGATGAAGAAAGTGAATAAGGTAGTTTTATTTACCCCTTCACATAACACAAGAAGCAGGGTCACCTCATGAAATGAATAGGCAGCAGGTTTCAAACAAAGAGAAGGAAGTATTTCTTCTTCCCACCATGCACCACCAACTTGTGGAACTCATTGCCAAGGGATGATGTGAGGGCCAAAGTATAACTGGGTTCAAAAACAAATTGGGTTTAAGTTAATGGAGGACTGGTCCATCAGGAGCTCTTAGCCAAGATGGTCAGAGATGCAATCTTATGATAGGGGTGTCCATAAGCATCTGACTGCCAGAAGATGAGATTCAATGATGGGACGGTTAACTCAGGAATTGCCTTGTTCTGGTCACTCCCTCTGAAGCACCTGGCATCAGCCACTGTTAGAAGACGGGACACGGGGCAAAGTGGACCTTTGATCTAACCCAGTTCTTAGGTTCCTTCTTCAATCAAGTGCCACAGCTGCTCTACTTGGCAAGAAAAGCCAAAGCAGACATCAATTCTAGTAAACACAGAACACAACAGCACAGGCCCAAAGGGAGATTTTATAACAATTTCAGCTCCCCGCGGGGCTCACTTCTGGGGCTGAGGAGCAGTGTTCCCGCTGGGCTGCAGGGCTGCACAGCTTCACAGGAGATTAATCAGCCCCGTCCGGTCAGAAGCTCAAGGCTCCCTGCAGGAAGCTGACTGACGGGCAGGGCTGATTAACCCCCTGTGAAGCTGTGCTGCCTTGCAGCTTAGAGGGAACACTGCTGGAGAGGGGCAGAGAAGGGTGAAGGGGAACACCCAGAGAGCCTGATTTCACAAAGTCCCGGGCAGCTAATAGGGGAAGAGGACAGAGGGAGGCCTGGTGTCACTGTAGCTGCTTTGGGAGAGCAGCTGGGCTCCTAGGAACATTTGTACAGAGAGTCTGAGCCCCTTTGAACCTTCCATCCCAGGGAAAGTGCCAAGCTCCTCGGGCCAGTCGCCTGCCTTACATCTCCGTCCGTGTCCGGGGGGGTAACGGCAGCTCCCCTAAGAGCAAAGTCTGCGCAAACCAATGTTTAGGTCACAGAGCACAATCGACGGTGCCATTTGGGCAGGATTTGGCCTTTCTGACCCTCCGGAGCCAGCACAGAGGCACCTACAGATGGACAGAGCTGTAGATAGCTCCTCCCTGGCCGCATGAGCATGCCACTCGCCGCCAGGACGGCCAAGCACAGAGAGCCCCCAGTTTGATGGGGAGCCCTGGATCCAAAAGTACAGGTCAGCCAGAAGCAGAGGGTGCTCTGTCTGCCCTCAGCGCAGGGAGCCCACTTCCGTCCCTCGTCTAGTGGTTAGAATGGAAGCGGTTATCAAGCCCCACCTGATTTACTCCTCCCGAGTCCCGGGAGCACATGGCGTACTTCTTGGCCAGCCCCACCGTCGTGCCTTGGAAGTCTATGCCTCTGCAAGAAGGCAAAACGCTCATAAAAGGACACACGTCATCCACAGTTAGTCCCGTGGCCTCGTACCGCATTGTCACATCTGTGGCCAAGGGTGGCGCAGTGTCCCGCAAACACAATGCACCGCCTCAACGATAGCCCTGTCTACATAGCACGCCCCATATCCCCGCTGGCCAGATCCTCCCCAGACAGCTACTCCAATGTCCCCACAGCTGCCCCCGTGCAGTATCCTCCAGGCTCTCCCCAGCACCTCCCAGCTACACCGGCGGCTCCTAGCAAACCAGGACCCGCACCAGCAGCAACTCCATTTCCACCAAGTTTGCAAGGGATCTAAATCCTCTTGCTCCGGGGTTGGCCCAAGACCCGACTGGTGGAGGCCAGGAAGGCATGTCCCTTGCGGGCAGGTTAGCCCAGAACTGGTGTCTTCACGGTTCTTGCCCTGCCCTCTGAAGGGGCTGGTACCAACCCTGCCAGAGACAGGAAAGCCTGCACCACTCTCTGGCCTGTCCCGCCATGCTAGCGCTGCCGCAGAGTTTACAGTGATAGAGTCTAAGGCCAGAAGGAGCCACCCAGTCGGAGCTGCTGTGTCATATGCCACCAACCCCTCCCAGCATCCGCACGCTAAACCCACATCTGGGCATCCCTGCTGTATCAGAGCCTGGAAGTAGCTCAGCCCCAGCGCTGGGCTCCCTGCGCCAGCGGCTCTGGCTCCTATGGCAGGGACTTACGTGATCAGCTGGGCGTTGTCGTGCTTCTTCTTCTGTAACAGCTCAGTCTCTCGCCAGAGAAGAAAATTGTCCAGGGTGGTGTCTGGGTTGGGACTCACCGTGATCCTGTCTTTGTAATTCCAGACTTCCAGGCCTACCAAGGCCACACGGATATTGAGAGTCTGGTAAAGCTGCGGCCGGGAGAAACTGTATGAGACCTGGACTGCTTGCACTCAGAGCGATTCTGAACCCACAGCCACTACTGCTGCTCCCCACCAGGCCAGGCTCTGCCTGTGGCCCCCACTGGAAAGCTCAGGAGAGCCCCGTCATACTCGTGCCATTTCCCCGTTCTTCTCCAGTCACGCCGGCTGGCAATCCCAAAGGCAGTGGGAAGAGCACTTGTGCTCACCCCTCCCAGACTAGTTTAGGGCTAGACAGTGGCAGGACGTGTGCGACTATGGGGCGCCCAGCAGCAGCCTGACCAGGCTTGAGCCGTAGGCCAGCCCTTGTGAAATCAACAGTCCCTTGCCTAGGAAGCTGACCTCGTACTGTGACGGGTGCGTGGAACAAGATTCATTATTGCGAGCAAGCAATGGGACAAGTTCTGCCAGCCTTGCTCCGTGGGAGTCCGTGGGAACAGTGCTGGCATTGCTGGCAGCTTTGCCCGAGCAAGAACTGCAGGACAGGCCTCCGTCCTCACTGCAGCCTGGGGATACCTCACTGTTACCTTGTCAACATGATTCACAATTTCCTTCATGCGATTCTGAATCGTCCGCATGTCTTTGGATTTCTTGTACTAAGGGGGGAAACAGAGAGATTGCCAATGAAGCTGTTGCAATGGGATGATAAACTGAATCGCTGTTCGGCCTCTAGGTGTGCCGTGACAGCATACCTGACTTAAAAGCAACGAGCAGTCCTGTGGCACCTTAGAGACAACCAAATATACTGTATCATGAGCTTTCCTGGGTAAAACCCACTTCATCAGGTGAGTTGGAGTGGAAATTACAGACTCCAGAGTATATACAACAAACTGACACGGCTACCACTCTGAAACTTTTAAGTTCATAACAGCCATTCCTGGCAGGGTATTAAAGGATCTTAGAGTGAACACTTCTGGTGTACGTTCTCAAATACTGAGGGGTGAACAAACCCACAATGCGGGTCAGCGCAGACGAAAGCAGCTACACCCTAAGTACTATGGTGTAATGACATGGACCAGAGTGAAAGCCTACCACTCTGAAACTTTTAAGTTCATAACAGCCATTCCTGGCAGGGTATTAAAGGATCTTAGAGTGAACACTTCTGGTGTACGTTCTCAAATACTGAGGGGTGAACAAACCCACAATGCGGGTCAGAAAAGAGACTCACCAGCTACAACAAGCAACCCTGAGACACATGCAACTTCAACAGAGCAGAATCAGAAAAGAGATTCACCAGCTACAAGAAGCAACCTTGAGACACATGCAACTTCAAGATCTAAATGATATAAGGGCTGGTTGGTCCAAGTATCTAAGGGAGAATAAAAGACTACTTGCGCAGTGCGTGGGCAATTAAGTGAGACCAACAGACTCATGAGTTTGACATATGTACCCCCATGTTCAGACGCTACACATTATTGTAATCATCTCTGTACAAAGTGCCTTGTGAAGAGCCATTTGAAAACTCAGGCTTTGCAAATCATTATTGTCCTGGGAAAATACATGTGGCAACTTTGTATATAAAGTGGTAAGATTCCACTGTATGGTGTTATTAACACCTGTTCCAAACCGAGTTGGCAAATGGATAGGTATTAAACAAAAGAACAGGTGCGATACTTAATTTACTTCTAAGCAGTAAACAGAGTCATCAAGCAGGAAGGAAAACAAAGGAAGTTCCAACAGGTGTGAAAAAAGTAGCATCCTTCCACATAGACTTTTTGACTCCTGGTGCCTAGCTGAAAATGCAAGGAGGAGGTTGTGCAATTAGAAACCAGTTCAGGTGGAACCTCTCTAGTCTGGTACTTTTTGGTTCAGCAACATCTGTGGCCTGGCAAGATTTGAGTTAGCTAGATGTCCACGTATCATGAGTGTGGCCACGTTTCCTGCAGTCCCATAAAGTTTGTTTACAGCCCCCAGTTCTGCCTCTCAGTGTTCTGGGCTGTTATTTAGCTCTAACTTATCCCTAAATGTCTTCTAAGAGCCCGGTAAGCAGTGGAAGTGTTGATGTTGCTGCTAGACAATATTGACCTTCCGTGGTTCGGCAAATCCTCTGGTTCGGCACCGGTCAGGTCCCGAGGGTGCCGGGCTAGAGAGGTTCAACCTGTACAATTCAGAGACACTTAGCAGACTGATCTGTACTGAACTTCAAAGCCTTGTGATAGTGTAAATATTGTAAATGGAAGGGATGTCAAAGCTAAGGGGGGAGATGTAAAGGAATGCTACGCTGCCTTAGACTGTTCAGCCACAAGTGGCGGCCTATAGAAATACTTTATGTAAGCTCACAAGAGCCATTTCCTGGAAGTGCACTAAAGGTTCTGGTAGTGAACAGCCCTGGTGTATCTCTCTGTAGCTGCTCCATCCCTGGTGCAGAAACCCGGCCTGCTAGGTGTAGTCTGGCAACCTACCGTATACAAGAAGCACCTGACAGCTGCTGTCCCCCTTACCTCCGCATTGTCCACGACTAGGACCAGCTCCACGTAGCGGGGCCCTTTCTGAAATGGAGCTGATTTCTGAAAGGAAAGGAAAAAGCAGATGCCATGTGGGACCTGAATTCCACCTCTGGTGGCTGTGAGCACAGAGGGAGCCGTTTCGGGGTGAGTTATTCTAGCTGCTAAACTTTCTGGCGCCGGATGATTTTACAGCTTCTGCCTCCCACGCTGACTGGCAGAAAAAGTACCCTGAATCCCCAGCCAGTCACAAACCATACAGTCGCTATGGTTTTGGTCAAGGGGTACAAATCATTCACGAGCAGCCCCGCTCCCAAGTTGCTTGTTTCTTTCACCAGTGGCTCAATGCACAGCAACTTAATTTACTGGGATGAATTTTCTCCAGTCCCTGGGTGAAAGGGACGTTGGCTTGTACTGCAAACACCTCCTTATACACTCTTTCTATACAATCGCCGGGGGCTACTAAAACAATACGCTAAATTTTGGGCAATGACACATGCATGGCGCCTGAAACACTCGCTCAGGGAGGGTTCAGCTCAATGGAGCGTAACTCAAACTGATGGATGACAACTGAAATGCACATTTCAATGCAGAGATAATTCATTGTGCTGCTGCTGATCATCAGAAACACTTGGCCAACCCCACCAATCCAAGCTGCCTTCCAAGAGCCAAAAAGCCCCAACTGATCCCACCTCCAGACACCTCGGTGGTGCAGGTGGGAGTGGTCAATAAAAAATCCACAGTATTTTGAAGTGGAATGTCTTCTTATTAGCCATCTGCATCGTGATAGCACCAGGCCCCTCCATCTGAGTCAGGACCCAGCGGCAGATGCAGCACACACAGGCAATAAAAGAAACCCCTGTACCAAGAGCTCACAATCAAGGGGGAGAAAATGAACAACCCAAGGGGTAGGGGAACACACCCGCCGCCAAGCCCCTGCTCCCAGGTGCTTTGTGCATGTCAGAGGGATTTGAAGTAGGACAACGCAGTTACTTTGGGGACTCGGACAAGGGCAACTCCTGTGCACGGGGGAAGCATGGCAGAGAACATGGTGTATGTGCAGGGGAAGAAGACTAATGGATAGGCCAGGCTGGCATCTGGCAGAGCAGAGGCAGGGCAGGCAGCTGAGTAATGCAGGGAAAGGAATCTGTAGGATGAACATAGGAACGGCCATGCTTGGTCAGACCTATGGTCCATCTAGCCCAGCAGCCTGTCTTCCAGCAAAGGCCAGTGCCAGATGCATCCAAGGGAGTAACTCCCATCTTCCAGTCCTAGCAACCAGCAGCCAGAGGCGAAGGGTACCCAGAACAGCGGGTTGCATCCCTGACCACCTTGGCACATAGCTATTGATGGGCCTATCTTCCACGAACTTGCCCAGTTCTTTTTTGAGCCCCATCCTACTTTTAGCTTTCACAAGCTCCCCCCACAATGAACCCCACCAGCTGGATGTGTGCGGGGTGGGGAGTTTGGTTTAAGCTCCCCTGAACCCAAGGTGGAGCCCCGACTTCCCAGTGACAACTGTAGCAACTGTGACAGCCAGCACATGCAGAACCTTTGCGCTCAGCCACTGCGCCGGGGACCTGCTCCAAGACCCAGCAAAGTCAAAGGATGTTCAGTGGGCTTTGGATCAGGCCCTCCATTCCTACCGATTAAACTGCAACCCGGAGGAATAGGGCGATTTCCTACCCAGTGATGGGGCTTCATGGCGGCAGCGACTTTCGGTTCATGGTCGTACTCCAACGTGACGTTGGCGTCTCCGCAGGTCCCGCGCTTGGCTCTCAGGTGATCCGCCCGGTACACCGCGTGCTCCCCCGTAGCGTCACCTCCCAAGGGCTCAATTAAATAGACTGTCTGATCGGCCCAGAAAAATCCGCTGCAAAGAGACGGGGGAAACGTGAGTCTGGGGCCGGTCGGAGAAAGGGTTTCGCACACATTCGCGGAGGGAGCACCACGGCCTGCCCCCGCGCCAGGCAGGGAGCTGTGTGTCAGGGACAAGCAGCAGGAAGTGGCATCTTTTATTGGACCCACTTCTGGTGAGTGAGCGAGACACAAGCTTCTGTGCTTACCCAGAGCTCTTCTGCCGGTCTGGGAAACCTACTCCACGTGCCACTGCTCACTACAAGCTTTGCGCAGATTGGTTAGCAGGGGCAGCGACATGCTGACCTCCTGTGCTTGGGGGTCGTCTCAAAAGACAAATCTAAACAGGCTTCCCTGCTCTGAATTCCGGGTTCGCCTGGGCTTTTAACTCCTGCTTCCCCAAGTCAAACGCCATTTAGAGAGAGAGAAGCAAACCAGGCCCTGTCACATTCAGCCAGGCCAGGGCCGGCCCACGACGTTTTGGCACCTGAGGCGGGGAGCTCAAATGACGCCCCCTCGCTTGGGCCAAAACTTTGAAAGGTCTCAATTCTGCCTCCTTCCTGTTCTACTCCTCGCATGGGACTGCTCTGCTACCTATGCCGATAAAGGAAAACTAACAGCAGCAGACACAATTTTCTACACTCTGGGTCCTAGTGGCGCCCCCCACCCTCTGGCACCTGAGGCAGCCGCCTCAGTTTGCCTCATGGTAAGGCCAGCCCTGAGCCAGGTCCTGTCTCTGTAACACGGGGAAGAGGCAGGACAGGGCAGTCCCTAATAAATACCCAGATCTTGTCCCTGTAACTAGCACAGGATCAAACCAACTTTGAACCTTTGGACCTGATTTCCCTCTGGGCAGGTTCAGTGGGGTCCCTTAAGTTCCATTACAGAGTTACCAGGTATAAAGACTAATGATAACCCTACATGGCCTGACCCTACCGTGCTGCCCCGTAGAGGCTCTGCCTGCCACCGAGCTGAGTGTGATTGCACAAGGGGCTGCCCCCTAAGAGGAGCACTCTTTGCAGAGGAAGTGAGCGGTCTGGAACTCCAGACAGCAGGGAGCTGGTGGCAGCCAGGCACCTGATACTTCTTCTGCAGACGGAAACGGAAAGGCGGCCTGAGTCCACCACGGGGTTGGGGGGAGCGGAGGAAAAATAGGGCTTTTAAAAAAAATGTCAATAGGATTTTTTTTTTAGTTTGTTATTTAACTAATAATCCATTTTTCTTTGCCTCTTTAAAATGAAATCTAAATTCAACCCCAAATATGTTAAGGCCTAAGCTTAGTAGAATCTCTAACACATTTCAATAAAAAAAAACAAAACCTATCGAATCCCCGGGCCTCTATCAAAACTCGGCCCTAAAGGCTATTTTTCTGTGAAAAGCAAGAACCAGGGGGAAAGCAGAGGCGCCGACTCCATGGCTGCTGTGGGGCTGGAGAGATGGTCCAGGAAGGTGCACCCTGCACTCACGCTGGTAACCAGAGAGGGGAGGTTGGAAGCTCACCAGCCAAGCCAGCCCCATCAGTGCTAAAGTTTCCCCCTACTACCGCCAGGCTGTGGAGTGTGGAAGTGTCTTTTCCCCTCTCCTTCCCGCCAACCCCACACCTGTTGGATGACACATTTCAGCCCTAACGGAACTGCTCCGACTGGCTCCCGAGATTTACACAAGAGCACGAGGAACTGAGAAGGGTTCCCTGCAGGAATATTAAAGGAACTGGCACATGAGATTGCAAGACCCCCAGCAAGGATTTCTAATGAATCTGTGAAGTCAGGATTCATGCCCTGTGACGGGAGAACCGCTAATATAGTTCCTGTTTTTAAGAAAGGGGAAGAAAGTGATTCAGGAAACTACAAGCCGATTAGTTTGACTTCAATTGTATACAAAGTCTTGGCACTGATTCAAAGAGAGACAGGAGTTAAGGACGTAGAGGCGAATGGCAATCGGAATAAAATACAAGGTGGTTTTTCAAAAGGTACCCCAACCCGGTCGCCTCTGAGAAGAGAGCTGAGGTTTTAGACAAAGGAAATGCAGTGGATCTAATCCACCTGGCTTTCAGTAAGGCATTCGATATAATTCCACATGGGAAATTATTAGTTAAACTGGAGAAGGGGGGCAGCGAGGACAAAACATCTGACTCGCTCCAACACCGAGTGTGATACATTTCCAGAGGGGATGGCATGGGACTTCCTGCAATGCCCTGGGGTCCCTAAGTGACTGCCCTTTGGGGTTCTATGTACGGCCTGCACAAACCCCCTCTGCTCCCTTCCCCCGCGCCTCTCTCGCACCGGGGGCTCTGCACTTACTTGCTCCTCCCCTTCCCTCCCAGAACCTCCGGAGTGCTGTGAATCAGCTGATTCGCGCCCCATCCCCACGCCTCCCTCCTTCTCCCAAAGCTTGAACGCCATGCATCACCCGACTCAAGGTGCAGAGGGGGGAGGCGGGGGAAATGCCGGGGGGAGGCGGGGGAAGAGAGGAAAGGAGAAGGGACGGGGCGCGCTCAGGGAGGAGGCAGGGATTTGAGGGCAGGGGTGGAGTAGGGGAGGGTCCAGCAACCCCTGGCAAAACGAGAAGTGACACCTTGAAAGCCAGGGCACGTGTGAGGTGCCTACTGACGGCCCACAACAAGCTCCAGCAGTTTAATTTGCCCTAATAACGGGCCACTTGGTGTTGAACAGGCCTGAGCGCAAAGGAGAGCCAAGTGCAATGCGTTTCATCTCATTCTTGGGGCCGCGGTTAGTGCACATGCCCGAGTTCAATCTTGCGGCCCACTGAGACGTCGAAGGCCACTCCTGCGGCCCATTCACCAGCCTAGGCTGCCCATCACTGCTCTAAGCCAGGATGTGGATATCTCAGTCACAGCCAGAGGTCAGGGCTCTGTGTGAGGAGCGGGTGGAGGAGGTTCTGTGCCCTGCGACGTGCGGGAGGTCAGACGAGATGATCAGGATGGTCCCTTCTGACCATAAATTTAGTGTCAGAATTTACACTGACACACAGAATTTACACGGAAAGTCCGTGAGTCTAGCTCCAGCTTTGCCTGTGGAAAATTCAGCCAGCCTCTCCCTTCCTGCTTTGCAAAGCTGGAGGGAGACCGTTGCCACCCCTGCAGTAGGCAGGAGTTGCGAAGGTTGCAGAAATAACGAGAAGAGCTGGGATTGGCACTCCGGAAACATTTAGCTGATCACTCCGTGCACCTTCCCCCACACTCGCACAGCTGAGTTTGTTTCCTAGATCCAGGTCAGGTGGAGCCCACAGAGCAGCAGACCCGTGAGAATGGCTGATCTTACGAGATTCCCCAAACTGGGTCATGATCTGAAATCAGCTCACTGCACTGCAGCCTCATCCACTCCAAACCAAACACAAACCTGAATCTGCCCCTGCGCAGTCATCTAATCGTTCCCCCCCAGTCCAGAGCCAAACTCCTTTCCTTGGAAAACCTTCAACAACAACAAATGGCCCTGCAGCACCTTGGAGACTAACAAAACATGTCAATGGTCTCATGAGCTTTCGTGGGCACAACCCACTTCCTCAGATGAATGGAGCTAAGGGGTCCAGGGGACAAATAATCAGACGAGAAAGAGAGGGGTGGGGAGGGAAAGAGAAGGAAAACAATGTGTCAATTGGAGTGTCCATGCTAAACGAGGCTAATAGAATGGGCTGTAAATACCCAGTGCTTGGCTTTTGATGTCATTCGGCTGTGAAACGTAGCAGCCCATCCAGGTCAGATCTTGTTCAGACCTTGATTACAGGTGTCAAGCGTGTCAATGAAGCCAAGTCTCCATTCATCTGAAGAAGTGGGCTGTGCCTACCAAAGCTCACGAGACCATCGACATGTTTTGTTAGTCTCTAAGGTGCTGCAGGGCCGTTTTTTTCAGTTACCGATTCACATGGCTGACAGTCGTTTCCTTGGGCCACCTCGGATTCAACAACTTATGAACGCAAGAAGGTATTGGTCCCCCTGGGAGAAGAGGGCAATGTAAAGGCGGGTGAGGAGGAATACCAGGGCAGTGTTCATCGCAGGGAAAATGCCCGTTCCGGAGCGCTGGTCGCAGGGAATCGGAGCATGTTCCTGACACTCATCAAAGTCTCTAACAGAGGAGCTATGGGGCAACTGGAGAGATCGGGGTGCAGTAAATCACCAGGTCTGGAGAGCATCCTCCCAGAACTCTGGAAGAATGAAAGCATGAGGACCAGGAGATGGCGCATCCGACTATCCGTCAGCTCCGGAACAGTGATCCTCATCTCAGCAACAGGCCAGCTGACAGGGAGGTCTGATTAAGGACAAAGCAGGAGAAATGGAACTTCACAGGGTCTGTCAAGGAAAACTGGGTCTGCCCTATGAGAACTGTCTGCAGACAGAATTCACTGGTCAGCTGCAGTCTCAAAGGGAGGTTCATAAGATGCCTCTGCTGATACTGTTAACATAATGCCTAACTAACTGTGCTGCCCCGGGGCAGGAAGAAGGGGAAGAGACTAACAGCAGGAAGCCCCCAGGGCTGGTATGTGATAATGAAAGGCACTGTGGAAACAGTCCCTCTTTTGCCCTTGAATCAGATGAAAGGGCAGGGCTGCTGCATGCCACTAAGTATGAGAGACCCATGGCCTCAGGGGCCACAGAGGCTAATGGTGCAGGAAGCCGAGTCTAAAAGAGCTGGGTTTGCTCTCAGAGAAGCTAAGGCGATGATGAGAAGAGTCCTGCTTTCGGCTGCAAGCCAATTCGCTGCACATGCAGGAAGAAAGGGGAGACGAGGAGACATTTCCACCGTCCTCTGAACCTCTGCACCATCCGTATCGGCCTGCGATGGTGGCAGAAAACTAGACTTCCAGCACAACTGGTTCAGTCCAGCATGGAACGGAGGTGAGAGACCAGATGAGGTGTGCCCAGGCGCCAATCAGATAGGACCGTGAGGCGGGCCGCTTGGCCATACGTCCCAGTGAAGTGACCGGACGGGCAAGTCCTACATTCTTCACCAAGATTCAAATGAAATAAAAAGGAAACTACACAAACGATCACCAAAAGGCAGTGTGGGAGTGATGCTGCTGATCCGTGTTAGAAAGCAATGATCAGCGAAAGAGATCTACAGGGACACAATCATTACAGTTCCGTTACCTTCTGCAGAGACTTAATTTCTGGTGTGGAAAAAACTTGCTGGGTTCATTCTGCGAAGGGTGATAGGAGAGGGGTGGTGAGTTGGCTTAGTCATAACATTACCACTTTTATTCTGGTCTCTGAAGCACCCAGATGGCAGCAGCACATGCACCAGGAAACTAAGCCGCGATCGCTCACAATGATTTAACTCTTGGCTGACTAATTCAATGAGCAACCAGCACTCCACTCTAGTTTATTCACAGTTTCCTCGAAGAATATATTGGATTTCCTGTCCCTCCACAAAGGAATTCTTGCATGTCTCTGCGCTGACAGTGGAAAAAAACAGAAGAGAGATTTCAAAGCCACGTGGCGTGTGGTTGCACTGCGTACCTTTCAAGATCAGATGCCAAAGACAGCCTGTATGGCTGGCTTATCAGCCTGGACATAGACTCTAGATTTAGCACTGAAAGGACTAAGGTCCCATTAGAGTTGCTCTGTGAAAGATGGACAGAGATTATTGATGCTGTTAACAGACAATCTGGGCTCTTCACATCAAAGAGCTATTTAGCAAAGACAATAAAGCAGGCTGAGTTACAGGGAACTGTGCTTCTCCCTAGCAGCCAAGAAACAAATCTGCAGCGGTACCCTTCAAGGAGAGTCTATTTCAGATCTAATCTACAACGTGGCTGCTAGCATCACCAGTTCTCAAGTAATAACAGTAGCTACATGGGGAGAAAAACACTCCTGGGCTGCTCCACAGAAGGCATGGGACCAGACTCCGAGGCTGCGCGTAAAGAGATGTAAGCTAGCCCTGCCCAGAATCTAACTCCCAGAGACACAAGACTAAATCACGGTAGCTTACACACCAGGGAGCAGCAGGAAGGCAGATGGAGCATTTACATTTAATAAGAAACGGTGACTACTGCTGCTTTTCTGGCTATGCTGCTCCTTTCCGGCAACATCACAGTCACAATGAGAACGGGCGAGTGAGTCGAGGCTGGGAGGCTAAAGGTGTGTCTGCACAGCCCATGGGCACATGCCTCCCAGCCCAAGCATGGCACTTGGATTAGTGCAGGGGTGGCCAACCCATTACAGATGAAGAGCCAAAATAGTGGTGGATACAGTGCAAAGAGCTGAAGGAAAAAAGTTTTTGAGCAAAAAAAAAAAAAAAAAAAAAAGCCTCGGCCACCACGTTTTCCCTTTTAAGAGCAGAGCAGGCATTGCCCTTTTAAGATGGCCATTTTGAAGTCTGCACAGGACGCTGCGACTCCAGCTCTGTCTCTTTCAGACAGAAACACGCTGCCCCTTTAAGAGCTGCGGGTGCGGGTGCTGCAATTTTTTCTTTGAAGAGCCGCATGCGGCTCACTAGCCACGGGTTGGCCACCCTTGGACTAGTGGGGCTCACACTAGCGCTCTAAAAATAGCTGTGTGGCCGCTCTTGAAAGTTACAGCGCAGGATGGAGCTCAGGTTCTGACAGTCACCCCCACAGGTGGTGGGTGAATCTAGGGCTGGGGGAGGCAACCCCTCAGTCCCGCCTCTTCCCCGAGGCCCCGCCCCCAAGCTCCCATCCCAGGGGCAGGGCTCCAGCTCCCCACCTGCAAGCCACCCCCACTGCAGAGGCAGGTCTCCAGCCTCCACCCCCAAGACCCAGAACACAGGGCGAGTGGGTGGTGCGCGGCACCAGCCTCTCCGGGGGCAGCTCGGGAGCCATGCTGAAGCAGGGGGGGAAGTGTGGGTGGGGCCACAGTTGGCAGTTTGGGAAGGCAATGCCTCCCCCTGCCTTTTCTACCCATCACCTATGCTCACCCCCATGCCCAGGCTTCAGAGCCCGGCAGCGCTGTCTGCGCAGTTATTCACACACTGACTGGGGCCGAGAGATTCGCTTCTGTAGCCGGGTAAACACACCTGAAGGGGCATCTGCCGGGGGGGGGGGCCAAAGTTACACAGGGTTACACACTGGCCCTCTATCTTCTCCCGTCTAATTGTCCTTCTGCATCCCAGGGAGAAATCACCTCACCCTCCCCAGGCAATGGTTGGCGGGAGCAGAAGCTGAACGCTGGGACGCGCGGAGAAGCAGATTCTCTGTGGGAGCAAACCATCTGGGGAGCGTTGGAAATGTCAGCGCGCCGGAGCACAGAGAACGTGCAGGCTAGGGGAAAACCAGGCGCTTGCGGCTTCTGTCCTTCCAGCCGGGGCCCACCCAGCACGCTGGCTTCCGACGCACGGGGCAACCCCCTTTGGCGCTGCCCTGACCCGCAGCCCCGCTGCTCACGCACCGTAGCGCCTTCCGCACAGGTAGCCCGGTTCCCTGCTCACGGGGAACACAACCCGCCCCGCAGGGATGAAACCAAAAGAAACGCCCACTTCTGTGCGGAGTCGGGCACGTTGGCCAGGGGGGTTAGCAGGCACCCAAGTGCACCCCCAAAGACAGGGTGTATGGGCTGATTGATTTCAGCGGTGAGTCGCTGGGCCAGCTTGGGTCCTAACTCGCTCCCAGGGGCCCAGGCGACCCTGTTTACACCTGGAGAGAAGACAATGGGTGGGGAGGGGCTGCGGTAGGGGACAGTGGGAGCTCAGCTGGAAGAAGGGGGCTTCTGATCTGGACAGTGAGAGAGCAGGCAGAGCCCACCTGGCTGCAGGGGAGACTCAGACGTGCTGGGCTGAGGGGGGCCAGGCTACAGGCCTTTGCTGCGTTCAAAGCTTAAGAAACCCTCCTGTTCGGGGCCGGCTGAGAGTCGCTCTGGGCTGGAGAACAGGGTGGCACTATTCCCTCTAGGAGCGGAGGCCCTGGGGGTCCAGAGGGAGTGGACTCCCCTAGGGGGCTCACGGCAGGGACAGGCTGAAGGCCCTGAGGCGGAGGGGCAGACCCCCAGGTGAGAGTGGACTCCCCGAGAAAGGGCTATGACACTGCCGCTATACTGGAGTGGGCTCCCCGAGAAGGGGCTGTCGCACTGAAGGGGGAAGGGGGGGGTTTGGCATAGGCATAAACGGGAGAAGGCTGGGCCCCTCGTGAATCATGCCAAGAGCCTGGGCCCATGTGTCAGGGCACACGGGACTGGGAGCTGCCCTGCCCGTGCACCAAGGAGAAACCTCCTGTTCTCCAGCCTCCAAAGCAGAGCCAAGACCGACATGGGGTGCAGTAACAGATCCCATACTCTGCCAAGAGCCAGAGGTGTCTGATCTCCAGGAGGGCAGTGGAGAGGGGTAGGCAGAGCTGTGCAGGGGTAACTCCCTTCCCCTTCAGGGGCACTGAGAGCATGCAGCGTTCCCCGCCCCTCAGCCATGGGGGCGGAGGGAGGGGAAAGAAATACAATTCCTGGAAGCAAAACTTTCTCATTTTCTTGCGGTCTCAGAGGGGTAGCCCTGTTAGTCTGTAACTTTAAAAATAACTTTTAAAAACAACGAGTAGTCCTATGGCACCTTAGAGAGAGAGAGAGAGAGAGAGACACACACACACACACACACGTACATACGTATGTACGTATGTATACGTACGTTAGTTTCTAAAGTACCACAGGACTACTTGTTTTTAAAAGTCATTTTCTTACAGCTATCCTACTGGGAGACTGAAGGTAGCAATGCAAGTACCTATATTTTAAAAGGGCTCTAGGATTGATTTAGTGAAATACTGAACATCTGTAGCAAGCTAACGGGTAGAAACAATAATTAAAAATAGAATAAGAGAACAGGAGAGGGTTGAATCACCCGGGTTCCTACACAGGGAAACTGTCTCTCGCTACTCTCAGAATTCTTCAAACATGTCAATAAAGCAGTAGGCAGCCAAAAGCTAGTTGGATGTAATTCATTTGGCCTTTGACGAAGTCCCTTACAAGGGCTACTAAAGAGGTTTTTCTACTATGGGGTGAGAGGCAAAATACTGTTACCCCTTTTTGGCCTGCGCAGCTAGCCAAAAATGGTGAGTCTTATAGGTTGTTCAAGTTGGGAAGAGAAAAGGAATTATGTGATCTCATTGAATTACAAGGAAAGTACAAAGTCCTGATTCTCTGAACACAAGAGGAACCCAGCAAAAGGAGAGGCAAAACTTAAAAAACAACAAATAGTCTTGCAGCACCTTAGAGACCAACAAAACAGTTTTTAGCTTACAGCCCCAAGTGTCTTTCAGCCAGCTCCCCCTTGCCTGTGTTCACACCATTTTCTTCTCTGTTTCATTGTGCTTTGTTCCCCATCCATATCCTTACCTGACAATGCTCTCACCCACCTAATTCTCATTCCTAGAGAGAGTCTCATAGGCCTTTGTCTTAAGTGGGGGCTGCTCTAAAGGAGTTTAATCATTTCTTACACCCATTTTAAAAGAAGGGTGGTGATCCTACCTACCAGCATCACTGACGTTTCACTCAACCCACAGCAAGTATTGTCCTGGATCAAAAACAGGCTAGGAAGCAGACAGCAAAAATGTAGGATTAAAATTAACTGCCCCAAAACTTCATGAATGGAGTTACGATTGCCCAGCGATTCCTGGGCCCTTCCAGAATGCGGAGTCCTGCTATTCTCAAACCTCTGAAAGCCAGGAAATAGAGAGCTAAGGTAACTCAGACAAACTTCCAAACACTAGGAAAGAGTTAAACTGCACATCACCTTACTTGCTATGACCTCAACTCTGCCTCCGGTAGCTCACAACACCCGCTAGGAATGGCTCAGTAGGGGTGGTGCCATAGCAGGCACCACCCTGCCAATAAAGACAAAGGACTGCTTCAGTATCACACAGAGGGAAGAAAGATGCTGCATCCATTCACGGTGGAGGCATCTTGTTGAGCAGGAGTGTTCCATGAAAGACTGGATCCTGGGAAGCCAGCCAGCTCTGCAGCAGACTGAGCTGTGGGGGAGTGTGTGGAACCTACTTTACTCGTTAGGAAAGGTAATTAATACAGTGTAGACCCTAGCCCACATTTTATGATGTGGCTGTATATTGTAACAACGTTTCCATCACTCTTGTTTCTTGTGGAATCTCTATTCCTTCTTCAATAAACCATCGGCTGTTTTACTACAAGTGCTCGCGGGGGCTGATGCGAAACAGGAGCAGTGGTTTAAGGCAAAAACGGGCCTTTTGGGGGCAGAGGATGTGGGATTTCTGAGGGCAGCTAGTGTCAGAGTCTGATATCACAAGGGAACACTTCAAGGGACGTGGGACTGGGGTGCACTTTTTGTTAACCCAGTGGTCTCCACATTTTTTACCTCACGCACCCCCTTATCCCTGTTCGCACCCCCCCCCCCACAGAGCCAGGTGCAGGGTCACATCTCTGGGAATGGAGGGATGTGGACAGAGGTAAAGGGGCAGGGGCTAGGACCACTACTGGGGTTGGGAGCGGACCCTCATTCAGGGGCCAAGGCCTGCAGCCACACTAGGCAGGCAGCCCGGACCCTGGGCATGTGGTGGGCAGCTGGGAGCAGATCCGCAGGTGCAGGTGTGACCCCAACCATGCCTCCCCCCCCAGTTATTCTGCAGCTCCCTGGGGGGCACACCCCACAGGGAGAAAATCTCGGTGTTAAGCGGCAGGGCAGAGACTGAGCTGGTGCAGCCCAGAGGAGCGGACAGGCTGGCGGGGTCAAGGAGCTGACACTCGGACCCCGCAGGCAAGGCTCTCTCACTAAAGACAGGGAGTAACAAGGTGATTTAATTCTTGGTACCCCAAGACGCATCAGACCGTACATCACCCAAGTCTGGGGGCTGTGACGAGGGGACACAAGCTGGCTAGCCAGCCAGACCGCCTTAAAGCCCTTGTCAAAGATCAATCCATATGGCCCTCTGTCTGCAAAGAGGCCAGGCCCCTCTGGGATTGGCCATGAGGGTGATGACAGCACTCAACAGAGAGGGGGGAGCCCCTGTTCAAATCAACCGGGGGTCTCCCAAATCCCAGGTGAGAGCTTTAATCAGCTACAGGTTACAAGGGAGGACACCTGCATGGGGAACAAATATTTAATAACGGGCTCGTCTCTCTAGCAGAGAAAGCTCTGTCAGGAACCAACGGCTGGAAGTTGAAGCTTGGACACGTTCCGACGGGAAGTAAGGCGTACATATTGAATGGTGAGAATAATTAACCAGGGGAACCCTTTACCCAGGGCCATGGCGGAGTCTCCATCCCTGACCACTTTTAAAATCGAGACTGGATGTTTTTCCTTAAAGACCCACTCTAGGAAATATTTGGGAGCAGGTCTCTGGCTGGTACGACACAGAAAATCAGACTAGATTATCTCGGTGGTCCCGTCTGGCCTTGGAATCTATAACTCTATAACTCTGGCCACAAAAATCATGAGATTGTAAAAATACAGGTTGGACCTCACTGGTCTGGCACTCACGGGACCGGACTGACCCAGATGAGGTATTTTGCCGGACCAGAAGAAGTAATTTCTAGCCCCTCTGCCACCGGCCCCCCTACCCCTGGCCGGCTCTCCCCCCTGCCGTCGACCCAGCTGCCTGCTGGCCCCACCATGCTTCCTAGCCCTGCCAGGCAGCCCCACCGGGCTCCCAGCCGCAGCTCTCCACTGTGACTCTCCACAGATGTTGCCAGACCAGAGAGTCCCGGTTTAAAGAGATTCAACCTGTAATAATGTTTTGTTCAGTATATTTGCTTTTGAGTTTCTTTCTGAGCCTTCCGGGATCACATTTTCAACCTATTCTCCACCATCAGGAGCAAAGTGACTTTTTCCGGCCTAAATGAAAGGTGAAATTCCACCCTGACACACCTAACTCCACTGAGCGGGGCTTTATAGAAACACCAAATGTCCAGAGGTTTTGCCACGCTGGTTTGAAAGTACAAGTACAGCCATATAGTGTGACATTGTGACACCCATATATTGTGATTTTACTGCACAACCGAACCCAGACAGCCTGCAAACACACAGTTCTCAAACCGTCGGTCAGGATCTCAAAGGGGGTCGCAACCCTGCTTTAATGGGGTTGCCAGGGCTGCCGTTACACTTGCTGGGGTCTGGGGTCCAAGCCAAAGCCAAAGCCTGAGCCCCACTTTGGCTGAGGTTACAGGACCCTGCAGGGATGGCGGGTTTGTAGAAATGTTGGTGGTGCCCAGAAGAAGGTCCAAGTTAGGGTTGTAAACATCGTTCAAAACAGTTAACCAGTTAAATGATTAAATGTTTCTTGTCAGAAGGGGGCCACGGTGCAATGAAGACACCCCGGCTGTAAACAAACCCTCGCCACACTGTTCTGACAGTGACACATACTGGCCCGTGTAATTTACTCTACCGGGTAAATGGGTGTAAAATGCGACTAGATGGGAACATAAACAGCACAAGTGTGGGGCAAGACACACTCAGGCCTCCTCGTGCTTTCTGCTCTGCACGTTTGGGTCCCAATGCTCCCTCCCCTCTGTCAAAGCTCCTACCTGAGTCCTTGGCACGTGCTGATGCTGGCCGCTGAATCCCTGTGTCCGTGAACATGCCCGTGATAAAAGCAATGATCCTGCAGCAGAGAAAGCAGAGGTTAAAAGCCGATCAGCTCCATATTGGTGACAGTCAGGGTAGAAGAGCAGCCATTAGCAAAGGACAGAGCTTGGAAAGCAGAGACCGGTTGCCTCAGAGTGTTTTCCAGGGAAAAATGAGCCTTGTCCGCCTCTTCCGTAACCCATGCGCGATTTTCAGATCGTTCAACACACTCAAGTGCTCTCAGCTGTCCCCTGAAGAGCACAAAGGGTGTGTGTGTGAGGTAATAACTTTTATTGGACCAACTTCTGCCGGTGAGAGAGACCAACTATTCCAGAGGTAAGCGTGACAGCGTAACAGCTTGTCTCTCTCCCTCAGCTTGTCTGACATCCTGGGACCAAGACAGCTACAACGACACTGCACACCCAAAGAGCAGGCAATGTACTCCAGTGACATGGGCAGCCTGAACATCCATGGGCTGACTGGATCAGCACAATACACCACACGGCCCTGGTGCCTGGCACAGAAAACATTACCAGCACGAACACACCCGGAAGACGCGGCATTTCAGAATTCTGCACGCAACAAACCGGCAACTCCTCACAACCCCCAAGGCACAGACTGAGGAATTAACCTGACCAAGGTCACAGAGTGGGATTAGAAGGAAGAGGATCTGAATGTCAGAGCCGGTTGGCTGGAGGGGAAAACTGCCCAGGGACAGGGGTGTTGTCCCCCCAGTAAAAGAAGGGCCCAGGAAGGAAAAGCATCTGAGCACAGTGTGGGCGTTATCCCCACAGAAGACGAGCTGGTAGGCGGGGGAGGGAATTCAGGACCAGAGCAGGCTGGGGTGTGGAGCGGGACTCGGTGTCCAAGGAACCTCGCCAGTGGTGTCCCCCAAGACCAGGCCAACGGAGGGAGGGAGCATCCAAGGAACAGTGCAGGGACTGTCCCCCACAGCAGGTGGCCCAGGATGGGAGTCACGGCAAAGTTTGGCTGAAGTCTGGAGGGCCAACAGGGGCCGTGCTACCTCCCGGTTGCCCTGGTGACGGGGAGCCTGTAGGATGAGGACTAGAGCCTCCCAACGATTTCCTTTGCTGGGGTCAAATCACAGGCAGCACCTGCCAGGACAGGCCTGGGGTTGCGACCCACCATGCAGCGCCCCGGGTTTGCCCACTAACACAGTTAGAGCTTCCAGAGCCCTTTGGACACAGTAGCTAAAACTCAGAACGCCGGCAGGGCAGGGCAGAGCAACGAGCCGACACCAGTCAAACCGCATCCTCCTGAGGGCTGCTCTGACCACTCGCTGCTGAGACCAAGTTCACGTCTACAATGGGCGCTCCACTCCTGTACTAAAGAGGAGGCACGGCCCAGTGGCGAGGGTTGTCGGAAGAACTGGGTTCTGCTCCGGGCTCTGTCTATGCATGGTGTCCATGTGACTGTGTGCTTGCTGAGCCTCAGTTTCCCTAGCTGCGACGTGGGGTTGACAATATTATTGGGCTCTCTCTCCTGGGGACGTGAGGCATACGTTGGTGCAGAGAACTTTGCCGGAGGAGGGCACCAGTAACGTTAGGGTCTAGCTCAGCCAGACGCTACTGGACCCAACATGGGAGTTTCTAGGTGAGGTTCCCTGACCTGTGTTATGACCCAGTCTGGCCTGTCCCTGCCAGCCTCAGGTCTATGGATGTAGGGAAGACCAGTGTGGTGGGGAGCAAGGTGGGCAAATCACCTTTAGCCCTTGACAGACAACCTCAGCGCCTAAAGCCTCCAGCAAGGGCTGGTGGACCCCTCCGGCGAGCACCCTGCTGCTCAGAACACGACGGGCGGGGCAGGAACACAGGAGACAGCAGGGTGACTGCCAACTAGGTTGAGGGTGCAGGAAGGAGCAGAAGGTGGGGGCCCATTTCCCAAACACACCACGGATCATATGAGCAGCTCAGTCCATCCAGCAGCCATCTCTGCTCACAGAGCCCCCCCAGGGACAGAGGAAACACATACCACAAGGGTCTGAAACTCCCCTGCTCCGCACCTGCCCAACAGCATGTCGGGCACTCGGAGCCGAGCACCGAGCACCAAGAATGGGAAGCATCAAACAAGAGGTCTTGCTTCGCGGGGGGTGAAAGGGACTGGAGGAGACACCACGGGTTCTAGTGAGTTTGTCTTGGGAGCCCAAAGCTGCAGCGCAATCCCCCAGCCCTGGAACGTCTCCTCCAAGAAACACGCACCAGATCGTACAGCACGGCACTTGGATTAAGAACATCAGAGCGGCCAGACTGGGTCAGACCGAAGGTCCATCTAGCCCAGTGTCCTGTCTGCCCACAGTGGCCAATGCCAGGTGCCCCAGAGGGAGTGAACAGAACAGGGAATCCTCATGTGATCCCTCCCTGTCACCGATTTACAGACAAACAGCAGCTAGGGACGTCATTCCTACCCATCCTGGCTAATAGCCATTGATGGACCTAACCTCCATGAATCTATCTAGCTCTTTTTTGAACCCTGTTAAAGTCCTGGTCTTCACCACATCCTCTGGCAAGGAGTTCCACAGGTTGACTGTGTGCTGAGTGAAGAAAAACTTCCTTTTGTTTTGTTTTAAACCTGATGCCTATTCATTTCATTTGGTGACCCCAAATGTCTGGGGTTCATACCTGAGTGTCTGGCCTCTTGGTGACCTCCGTGCCATTTTCTGAATAATGGGTTTCAGTGTAGTGCTCCCCCATCAGTCCCCTGGAAAAGAGAGAGACAGCAGCAGTTAGGACCCACGGCGCCACTCTCAGCTCCCCGGGACAGAGAACCCCGTGACAGCATTACCTTGTAGCCTTCTGGCCAAACCCTGCTTGTCTGCCCCACACCAATGGGTGTCAAGGAAGTCAGCAGAGCTGACGCCGCCCCCCCCTGAGGAACGCAAGCTGGGGCAGTTGCACTGTTGCCTAGCCCATCACCAGCATTTACTGGCCCACAGGCTGCAAGAAGACAGAGCTTTTCAAATGCAGCAAGAGGCCAGTCAGTGGGGCTGATGGACACCGTAGGCCCTGGGGCAAGATGTGTGGGAGGGACCTGACTCTGCACCCCCCAGAAGGGCAGGGCTAAGGCAGAAGGGGCGGAGCCAAGAGCAGTCAGCCCTTCATGTCACCCAAACAGCGGCATGCCTGCCCCTCAGAGCCAAGTGGCAATTCAAAGGGGCCCGGGGCCCTGATCGCTGCGACTACCATAGCAGCAGCTGGGCGCTCCAGGCCCCTTTGAATCTCCACATCTGGGGGCAACTGGTCCCTTTGCTCTCCCCACATCTGCAGGCCTGGGGCCAGTAGGAGGGCTGGGACTGGTTTCTCCAGCCGAAATGCGGGAGGGGCAGCTAGATGGAGATCAGACCCACGGATCACAACATTTTGTTTCCCTGCCACCAGTCTGCAAATGGGCAGATGAATTTCCTCTACAATGAGCTCTGCAGCAAACAGTAGCAGCAGGGGGAGACTGACCCTGGCCTCCTGCAGAATGGGGGTCAAGTGGGAAACGGGTCCAGCAGCTGACAGCATCCCTGGTACCCCCGGGGAAGCAGCAGCGTGGCTGCCGATCACAGCTCATAGAGAGATCAAGGCAAGTTGAGCAATAGTTTCTCCTCCTAACCGTGATGCACTGAGGGGCTGATATTTGATGCTGCGTAAAAATCAGAGACTATTGTGATAGGGGCAGAATAAAAAAAATTGAGGCAGGCAAGGGGCTTGGATCCGGGGCGGAGTCCGAGCAAGGTTCATATGTGAGGGTTCTGAAATCTCGGGAGATCCTCCTGCATCAGAAATACAAAAGAAGCCTCTTTTTTTGGATCTGGATCTCAACCGCTGCAGGGGCTAGTTTCAATCCGGGGACTGACCTTCGAAAAGGTTCAGCTAGAGGCCGTAGGGCTAAGTCTACACTGGCACTTTGCAGCGCTGTAACTTTCTGGCTTAGGGGGTATGAAACACCCCCTCCTTCCCCGAGCACAGCAAGTTCCAGTGCTGTAAAGCACCAGCGTGAACCAGCCTACTCCCTTCACAGAGATGGGTTACACAGCGCTGGGAGAATATTCGTGCCGTGGCCATGTTTTCAGTGCTTCCGCAGCTGCGCTTTAAACTTGTAAGTGTAGCTAAAGCCCAGGTGTTGACTCTCTCCTAACTTCCTGCCCTGCAATGCTCCATGCACAGTGGCCTAGGAAGGAATCTAGATTTCAAATCTGTGCTTTCCCCAGGGTACCAACCCTGCAAGCCACCCTCCCCACGGCACACTCACGTGTTCTTTTCCAGACGGAGAACGTAGTCCCTCCCTTCTGCATGGATGCTGTAATGAACGTGGTCCGGATACGTGGTCTGCCCAGGGGAAAACAACCACAGAAACTGTCAGCCCCCGGCTAACGAGATATGAAGGAGCGGATTTCGATCCTGCGTGCTGCCGTCACACGGGACCTCAGACTCATCCACTCTAGCCTGTACAAGGTTCCTCTCGTCGCAGAGGGATTTGGTTGGATATACTTCTGCCCCACTTAAAAAAGCATTGCACACCTGCGGCTCCCACTGGCTTAGGACTGACAATCAGCCCCTCTGCAAGCCAGGCTCCCAAAACTCACCGCCAATTTATCCATGACAGACGTAGCACGACAGCTAACTCCATCAGCAAAGAAATAATCCCAGTTTGCAAAGCCCAGCGTCACTGGGGTTACAGACCACACAGAGATGAAGCTAAACACACACAGTGTTCACATCTGGCACGGGGCCACAAGCTGCTGCCCAAGGAACTTACAGCTCATCAAAACGCCTTTTTTGGCCTTTAATTCAGCCCTTACTGCAAAATCAAGAACCACAGATTCCCCGGATAACTCATCCCCCTGACCCGCTAATCTTCCCCTAGCAACGTCTCCCTTCTCTTTGGCTGCTCTCACGCACATCCCCGTGGTGTGAGCATCAACGTGGCTTCTGGGGTGCTCCCCAAAGGAGATGGTCAGGAAATAATTGCTGCAGCCACTTGGCCTGAAGAAATACTCTGCTCCCCGAGCCAGGCTTCATTCCTGCACGCTCCTGCAGCCCCGAAGGAAAAGCACCTTTTCGCCTAGTGAAACTGAGCACTGTCCTTACGTTTCTGGTGTGGGGGGGTGAAAACACACCCCTACCGCCCTCATGTGCATAGGGGTGGGCGGGTGCAGTAAAAGGGACGCTACACAGGTGGCTAGGTCAACCACATGCGGGAACCTACGGGGCCAGGCATCTCGGTGAGATAATTTGTGATGCAAACACGCGAGAAAGCTGCTGCCTCTGGCCATCCGAGATGCTCCCGGCAATGGTCTGCCAGGCTCACACGGCACGGCACGGCTGGCCTACCGTGCCAGATGGTGGGGTGTACAGCAGCCCCACAAGTGACGGGCCATGTATGTAGGCCAGTGAGCGAGGAACCAGGGTCAGAACTCCTGGCTTCTTTCCCTGCCTGTACCAATGACTTGCTGTATGACCTTGGGCAAGCCACTACCGCTCACTGCCTCAGTTTCCCCAGGGGTAAAATGGGGACCCCACCGACCAGTGGCAAGTATCGGGAATGTTGGCTGCTGCTGTAAATCGTTTTCAGATCCCCAGCTGACCATTCATGCTAATGAGTATTTGCACCCTTGGAAGCCCGGAGGCCTCCCTCCGGCAGCTGACCGGACGAGCGAACGTCTCACAGCAGAGTCGCTGGCTAAGGCGCTTCCCAAATGGACGCGACAGCTGGTGGGAGCGGTGAGATGAAAGTCCTTGGGCAGCACAAGGCAAAGTCAGGCGCCGTTGACTGGCTGGGGACTGCTCCTCGCTGGGGTGGTTGGCCTCTTGGGGGGCGAGTTAAGGGGGTGATGATATAAAATACCACTTGACAGTCTGGAATTCCCCCGGGGAAAGCACTGGGAAGCTGCAGAGGGAGGCTGGGGTTACATGGAAAGTATCTCTGGGCCACAGTCAGAACCAGCTGGGAGAAGCAGCATGATTTCCCTCGTGAGTCACCTGCTCTCTTTGCACTGCCTTGTGCTTTCCACTTGGGCTCCAAAACGCCATTGCCAGCTTTTATCAAGGCCCCTCTGCCTGCTGAGAGCAATGCAGCAAGGGTCAAGGGTCGCACTGCCCCCTTTAAGGGGGCAGCCCTGGGACGGAAGGGGCACGTCAGCAAAGTGTCGTCACCGGCCCCAACGCCATGCCTCCGCGGGAGACGCAGGACCTGCCCAGGGGGCTTTGTGATAAATTCTTCTGAGATGAACGTTTCCGAGTTCGCCTCCAAATGGAGGCTGTGTTAGTGTTGGCAACTTCGGAGACAAAACCCAATCCTGCAGAAAGGCCACCAAAGGGGGACTCTGCCTGCTGGTCAGATGGGAACAGAAGAGCAGGGAGCCTCTCTCTGAGAAACCACAAGCAACACAAAGCAGTTTTAAAAGCCCGATAAAGTTTCCCCCAAGGGCCTGCTTCCAGAGGGCTTTTCCAGCATGTCCAAGGCTGCGGGTCTGACTCAGAGCAGCTTGGACTCCAGTTACATTCCTGCCTGCTCCGAGGGCTGCAGGGTCTTGACCAGAGGTTCAGAAAGAGCAGTTCTGGGAAGGCAGAAAACTGGGACGCACAGGCTCGGGCACTAGGAGCTGCACTCTTGGAACCCCTCTCCCCTGGTGAGTCAGCGGGAGAGACACCAGAGTCAATGAAAGAGCAATCCCGGCCCAACAGCTACCTGGCCCTTCGTAACGTGCAACAGCAGGTCAGGGAAGTTTGATCCTTTCTTCCCTTGGGGCGGAAGAGACTCTGGGCTCTACGGAGCACACGGCACTGGCTCTGGAGGATCTAGTTCATCGGGGGGAGAGGGTGGCAGAGAGGGGAGGTGTATGTCACCTTTCTGCCCCCACGCTCTAGGGGCCAAACCAGCCCCTGGCACAAGTGAGAGCTGTCTCAGGAGCACCCTCCTTTGTGCTGGTGGAGAGTTGTCAACATCACCTTACCCTGCCCCGCCTCCTCTGCCCTAGAGTGCCCCTCGGCCAGCTCATGATCCCCTACCTGCTGCGGGTCTTGCCCCCTCCCCAGTGTAGATGTAGCCACAGAGAATCCCCCGATAGCCACCCCATCTTGTAAGAATGAGATCCAACTCAGGAGTCCCTGCTCACTGCAGCTGTGATAGTGTGACCTGGGGAGAGAGGCGACCCCTAAAGCAATGTTATTCGGGGAGCAGAGTCCACCTTTGCAGCAGGAGGAAGAAAGCAGTTTGAAGGCAGGTTGCTTTATATTTTTAACATGTCGGGTTTGGGAGATTAAAAACAGTCCTGGGGAAATGGCTGAGCGGGCCGTGCAAGCCAGCTTCCCCCTACGTCACCCGGCCATCCTAGACATGTGCACGCTGACCCCTCGCGCCCTGCCGCATCCCATCATGCTTTGTAGTCCCTCGCTGTATGCAAGATATGTAACAGATGGATGCGCCGTTACATGTGATCTCCTCCCGTTGGTACCAAAGAAAAGGAGGAAAGTTGTTCAACGTGCGCAGCACAGATGGTATCTCTAAAATAGCCCGGAGAATGTTTCTCTCACGGACAAGTTTAGGTTTCTGGAGCAAAGAAAACAGATGCCTTTGGGAAGAATTTTTGAAGCTATTTTATCTGAAAGGGTTTGAATCACAAGTGAACATGCTGTACCAAGAATTTACGAGGCAATTTGTGGCTCAGAATTGACACAATGCTTAGGTCTTTTGAGGTACTTTCTGGATTTTAAAAGACAAAAATGCCGTCAAGAAACTGCCATTCAGGTAAGGTCGCAAATCTAACCTTGCTGACCCCAAGCATTCGACAACCACGAGTCACACCCTAACAAACAAAAGAGTGGCTTTGAAAATCATGAGATTTTTTTCAGAATAATAAAATGAGGGATCTTTTTTGTCACCTTTGGTCTGAGTCTTTCGGGGTCGCGTTTTCTTGCTCGTCTCCACAACTGCAAGAACTACAGCCTGAAATTATTTTTTAACAGAACGAAAGCTGAAATTCTCCCGCCTTCACAGGACTCCAGGGGCTGAGGCTTTAAGAACACACGCCAAAACTTGTGCTAAATCATGAGAGATGGCTACATGGATGGATGCCGACATCCCTCCTGCTTACACAGATTCCATTTTGTGACTTTCTTCTCTTCATCCCCACAACCAGGGTCAGGTCATCACATAAACATCCGCCGTCTTTGTCTCTCTGCAGCAGCAGTAAGGTCCACCTGCTCACCATCTCCTTTGATGCGATCCATCACTCCCCCGAGGTCTCTCTCCTACCATGCTATTTTTACCAGCTCCCTGTCACTGATCTTCTGCACCGGCAAAGTCCCACTTCCTGGATTTTATCAGCCACATCACAGACTTTGATTTCCGTGCTAACGTTTGCCTTCTGACACCGCTCACTTTGTGTAACTCCTCTTCTGGCATGAAAACACGTCATCTCGAACACCTGTAGGGACTTGGCTCAGCCTCTGTTTGGGCCACGCGTCTGCACCATGCGGCATTACAGGGCACGTCACTGTTCTCCGCAGTTGGGCTTTCTGGCTCAGAGGCAGCCGCTTGTTACACCCAGCCCTTGAGATAGTATCCCGCCCTTGTCCGGCACTCCCCAGTTTGCATGGAATCTCCCGTTCGCGCTTGCCTATTTCCAGGGCTCGACAATTACAGCAATCTACTCACCTGTGGCGAGCAGATTTTAGCCCGGCACAGCGCTGCAGTGCGATCAGTGCATGCGCAGCACGGTCTGCACATGCGCAGCGTGCCAAACCGCGTGGCTGGTGAGCGGGGCTCGCCGCCGCTTGTCAAGCCCTGCCTATTTCCATAACCCAGCCACCAAGGCACCTGAACTGGTCGGTCTGGGTTAGTTTCACTCTGTTAAACTCTATGTCCAGTTTCCCGGTGGCTCTTCTACTGACCCACGACCTCAGCCTCAGCCAAACTTCTTTTCATCAGATGCCACCTTAGCTGACCGAGGCAGGGCCGACCCACAACATTTTGGCACTTGAGGCAGGGAGCTCAAAGGACGCCCCCAAGCCCCCTCGCTTGGGCCAAAACTTTGAAAGGTCTCAATTCTGCCTTCTTCCTGTTCTACTCCTCTCATGGGACTGCTCTGCTACCTACCCCAATAAAGGAGAACTAACAACTTAAAATGCCTTGTTCAAAAATGTTAAGTAACACTTCACTTTCAGAGCAGAGAGAATACACCTGCACCAGCAGCAGACACAATTTTCTACACTCTGGGTCCTAGTGGCACCCCCCACCGTCTGGCACCTGAGGCGGTCGCCGCCTCAGTTCGCCTCATGGTAGGGCCAGCCCTGGACTGAAGCACTGGTTTACTATTTTCTCTAGCGATGTAAAATCCTGTTTCATCAGTTAACCGGTTAAATGTCATGTTACGTTCACCTGTTTAAACAGGGGTGGGTGGTGCCGTTCCAGGCCCCCACCCTTGTGGCATGGTGGGCCGCTCCGGCCATGCCATGCCACGCCATGCCGTGGACAAGGCCCGCTCCGGCTAAGCTGTGCTGTGCTGCACCGCACCACGGGCTGGGGGGGCACGCTCCAGCTGGGAGCTGGGCAGGGAGCTGTTCCAGCCTGGCTGGGCAACCATAACTAGCTGGTTAGGAGAAGAGGAAGCTGCCTATCAAATTTGGTGGTCGTAGCGCTAACCGTTTAGGAGGAGTTCTTGAACAAATGGACTCCGACAGACAGACAGACGCACCTTTCTAAAATAAAGAAAGAAGAAGGGGGAGGTGATGCAGAAAGCTCCCGCTACCTGGTGTCATTCTTCCTGTAATGGCCTCGCGTTAAAGGAGCTAAGACTCTGAGCTTGGATCCTTGCGGACTGTGCCTTCCCGGGGCCGGCCAGACAGATCAAGGGGGAGAGAATTCCTTTCTCTGAACCAGTGTGCACCTCCTGGGGCATCCTCTGTCGCTTTGGGTATGTCCTGGCTATACTATTGGGAAGGGAGGGGCGGCCCAGTGGAAAGGGTGTTGCTGTGGGACTCTGACAGACCTGAGCTCCAGGCCTGGCTTTGTTGCACCCTTTCTATGTCACACTGGGCAAGTGGCTTCACTTCATAGGAGCTGTGAGGAGAAAGGCATGAAAGATTATGAAGTGCTCAGGTACAGGGGTGACTGGGCCATAGACCGCGACAGCTCATGAGTGCTGAGATCCTGTTCTCTCCGCGCCTTTCCCTTTGCCTGTTCCACGGGGCCGCACGGAGGTAGCCGATTCCCGATTTCACGGCGCACGCGCTCGCGGAGAGACCTGACTGTCGTTCTCTCGGATGTTATTATTCGTGCTTAAACTAAAACCAGAGTCATTCTCCGATTGCGCAATGTCTGGCTGACCTGGGGGCTAGCACCAGGCCCTAGATCAACCGCCTCCAAATCTGGGGTCCCTGGCACTGAGCTCGTCTTGTCCCCAACATTTCAGCGGTGACAGGTACTTACGAGTTGAGCAGAGAGGTCTCTCTTCCCCGGAGCTGCAGGCACCCTGCGCGGGATCACCCTTTCATACTGGGCCACGTGCGGGAGTTTTTCCGACGGGCTGGCAAAGACACCTGTAAAGACATTCAAAAGGTCAGGGATCTCTAAAGAGTCCTGTAGAGGGGTACAGTGCTGCATGCTGTTACGGGGTGGGAGAGCAGCTGTTCTCGGTAACCCCGGTAAGGCTTGCTCCTGACCCCAGAGACAGAGCTCAGCTGGCTTGTTACCTCCCTTGCTCCTGCATGTTGCCCTCACCGCTCACTGTGGTCTGCTGTTCTGCTACCTCCTTACCGTGTACGCAAAGCACGTCCCATCCCCCACGAGCCCCAGGCACTGGTGGGTAGCCATCGAGTGCCAAAGATGCATTGGCAGCTCTCTTGTCCTGAATTCTGCATTTTTGGTGCCCACAGAGCCCGTGCCAGACAGTGTCCCAAATGGGCAAGGCCAGGGCAAGCTTTACAAAAGAGAATGAAAACCTGAAACGGAGTGAAAAAAACACCACCACCTGGCATCTCCCAGGCAACACATGACTGTAATCATCTTTGACCAAAGTAGGGCCCGTACGGTGACATCGGAAAACTCAGTTTGCTGGCAACGCTGTCCTGACACAACGCGCGGGCAGCATGGTACGGGAAGCTGTAAGATTTCACGGTGCGGGAGCCATGTTGGCAAACACGTCGGTCTCCAACCACGGGGTGAGGGCTCTGCTTTATTGGCACCGAAGCAGCAAACCAGAGTGATCAAGTAGGAGTGGAAACGAAGGCTGCTCAACCAGGTGAGCAGCAAAGAAACCCCTTTCCGGCAGACTGTCTCCTGAATCTGCGTTGGGGCTGATAGTATGAAAACAAGGAACAAACACCCCAAGCTCCCTCTCGATTCACTGCATGAGATGGGACAAAGGAAGCAGCCGTTAACCAGAAGACGGGGTTCTGTCCTAAGAAGTTTGCCTAGTAAGACTGTGGAGAGCATGTGGTGGAGGAAAGCTTCGCTCCTTGTGTTTTATCTTTCCTTGTAACCATTTCTGATGGTTAGGCCTCATTTCTTGTACCACCTCCTGGTAGTTAACACACGTGTTCTATTGTTTGATCTAATCCCGTGAGTTTAAACTGACGTTTGAACTCCACTTGGGATAAGAAGCCGTGTGTGTGTATTATTTCTATTAATAAAGGGATGACCTTTGTCTGAATGTGTCTTGTCTGGGGGGGAAAGGGGTGGACAGTACAGAATCCACTTTTCTGGGGGGGAGGAATCTAGAACTGAGGAGATGTTGGGGGGGCCACCCTGCAGTATAACTGAGGGGTGGCTAGCTGCCTGCAGAGCGCATACAGTCACTGCTGGAGGCTGTTTGGAAACAGGCCAGACTTGGAGGCTACAGCAGCAAAACCGTGGAAAGGGCACCTCAGTTTAGAGGGCACGGCTGATGCAGCTGCGGTTAGTCTTTACTCCGGGCACGTCTGATCACAACATAACCTCAGGGGTCGCTGGAGTTGGCTCCGAAGCCAGTTCCGGCCCGGTCCCTTGAAAGCAAAGCCTGAAAACGTGTCCGGCGCCCAAGCGTTCAGAAAGCAGACGGCAAATCCACCGGGCACCGCATGTATCACTTGAAAAATCTTTCCCGGCTACAGCGGTCTGACTCATGCTATCGTAACACTTGAGGCTGGCGATACTTTGCGGTGGAGTTTGTGGGATGTTTTGCATTTAAGCTGAATCAGGCCTCCTGATTCACCCAGAGAGGAAATGGCTGTGGGGGGGGGAGAGAGCCAGCCAGCCCCGCTCCCGTTCCCACCGTCCTGTGCCGTTCAAAAGCCACGGTGCTGTCCGGCATGTCACGCCTTGCACTTGAAGGCAAGTTGAGTATCCCCTCCGCTTTCCCCCCCGGGCAAGCCAAGCCCACAGGACTGACTGCACATGATGCGATTTATTTTGCCAGCTCTCTTCTTTGTAAACCGGCCTGAGTCACACTGCGGGAAAAGGGACTTGGAAGCAGGACGGAGCCGTGGAAACCTTTCTATAACCTCCCCGCTCTGGGGCAACATTCTACCCCGGAGGGAGGCAACCTCCGACCTATGGGCCATATCCAGCCCGTTGGACCCTTCCGTCCAGCCCCCGGGCTCCTGCCAGGGAGTGAGGAACAGACAGGCTTCCTGAGAGAAGCCAGCCCAACTCCTGGGCAGTGCAGCAGGCATGGGCTGCTAGCCCCGGTCCCTCTCCCCCAATGCTCCAGTAGGCACGGTCAAGGGGTGCTGATCCCAGGAGTTAGGGGGCAGAGAGGAGGTGCAGGGCCCTGGAGCGGTAGGGGGTGGGGAGCAACGGGGGGGTGGATAGGGGATGGAGGTTCTGTGGGTCATGGTGTAGGGAGGTTGGGAGCCTGGGGGTAGTCAAGGAGTGGGGAATGGGGGTTGGATAGGAGGTGGGGGATCCCAAGGGATGGAGACCAGAGAGGGTTGGATAGGAGGCAGGGGTGGTCCCAGGGAGGATCAGGGGACAAGCCGCATCTGGCTGTTTGGGGGAGCCAGCCTTCCCTACACACCTCTTACCAATTCCCTACCCAACGTGGCCCTCCAAACAAAAAGTTTGCCCACCCCTGCTCCAGACCCTGGCATGCCCCGGATGGCAACTAGTCACGTATTTTGGGAGCATGACCCAGGCTGGCAGGTTTGATGGCTGCACAAAGCCGAAAGTCCCCGTGTCAGCTGGCCACGGCAGTTACCTGGCGGAGCGCTGGGCTCCCTGCAGGACAACGAGCAGCAGAGAGAAAGCAGATCACGTCGTCCTGCAGGCGCTGAACAAGCCTCCCCAAAGCGTATTTCATGCCTGAGCCAAAACCAAAGGTGCTCTTCTCGCTACCCCCTCCCGTTCGTGAGTCACTGCCTCTGCCAGTGCAGGCTCGGCTCTGGCTGACATGAGACAGCTACTTTCTGCAAAGCGGCCACTCATCTGGGCTGGAGCAGATGGGCCCAGGAGGGCATCTGCTGACAGCACTTCCTGGTCAAACCACAGCAGCAGCCTGTCGACGTACCTAGATATCCCAGCCTGGCAATCTGGATCAATGACTGGGTGACCCAGATACACAGTACAAACTTAATCCGTTGGCAAGATCGTAAGAATCACCCCTTACCACAGGTACCGCTAAGACAGCGGCGGTGCAGACTCACGGCTGGGGGGCTGGACCAGTGTACTCTCTAAGGTTTATGCCCGTGTGCAGAATGAATTTTGTTATGTGCACCAATATGGAGGTGACGCCTCACACCAATGTCGCTGCACATGGACGAATTGTGGTGGGGCCAAGGGGTCCGGTGCATGGGAGGGGGCTCAGGGCTGGGGGGATGAGGGCTCTGGCTGGGGTTTCGGGACCTGGGGTGGGGATGAGGCATTTGGGGTGCACAAGGGGGGTCCAGGGTGGCACCAAGGGGTATGGGAGTGGGCTCAGGTAAGGTGCAGGGTCTGGGCAGGAGTTAGGGTGCAGGAGGTGGCTCAGGGTTGGGGTGCGGGGTCAGGGCAGGAGTTAGGGTAGCAGAGCAGGCTTAGGGCTGGGGCTCTGGGTTGGTGCTTCCCTGCAGCAGCTTCCAATTAATGGTGGGGAACAGATGGCTCGGCCCCACCCCATTCTCCCCTGCAGGCCCCGTCCCCCCTACTCCCAATGGCCACGATTCCCAGCCAATAGGAGCTGTGAGGGCGGCACCTGCAGGTAAGGGCAGGGCAGGAACAGAGCTTCCCAGCACTCGCCAGACGCGGCTCCAGCAGGAGGAACGGCAGCACGAGGCACCCACCCCACTCCCGCCAGGCAGGGCTGGCCTAGAACACAGGGGCTTTACTGGCTGCAACCCTCAGAGCCTCTTTCTTAATCCGGTCCTGGTTCTGGGGCCAGAGGAGCATGTGTCTCTCCTGTCCACGCAGCTGCTGTGGCTGGGGGTGAGGTCACTCCTCCAGCCCCAGGAGGGAGCTGCGGCCGGGGGCAAGCGGCCTCTCCCCCGGCCACAGCAGCTCCGTGCACGGCAGCCCCGAGCCCCTGCGTGGGGCTTATTAGACAGCTGCACGGCCACGGGGCCTGCCCATCGATGGCGGTTTAAAATCAAGACTGGATTTTCTAGTTCCAAAGGAATGATTCGGAATCAATACATCCTAGCCTGTGTTGTACAAGATGTCAGAGGAGATGAGGGCGTCTCGGCCTGTGGCCCGCAATGTCTAAGATTTTCTGAGGCACCTGCACGTCCATTCACAGGTTTTTAGGGGCCCTCACATTAAAAAAGGTTGAAAACGACTGGACTAGATTACAGGAAAGCATGACCATTCACAGTGGGTCTGTTCCTGACACCACCGCAAGTCCACAAATACTGGAGGCGGGAGGAAGTGGACTGAGTGCTCTGTTTCCCTGCAACTCCCGACCCCCGCGGTGAGTTCCCCGCAGCTCCCGGCCCCTGTGCTGGGGGGGGGCAGGTGTCTGACTGCTGCTGCTGCCCCACAAGAAGCCCCGAGGCTGCGTTCCGGTGCAATGGGGGGGAGAGGGCAGGGCGGTGGGAGGAAGGGGATCCGTGTATACACGAAATCACAAACAGCAATTCCGTGAATCGTGAGAGTCTCCTGTATCACAACTGGCCCTTGGAAGCTATGAATGTACTTCAATCAGTACAGGATCCTGCTACAGCGATCCTGGCCTCTGTTCCCTTGAGGTGGGGTTATTGCCACGAGCCACGTGGAAACTCCAGCTAGCAAAGAATGCAGCAGCTTTCTTTCTAGGGCCTCCTCTACACATAAAACTCCACTAGTTTATCTGCTGGGGTGGGTCTACATGGATTTAGTTGAGGCAATTGCAAACCCCTGTGTGGACAATTTAATTGAAACCTAGCTTGGACCCATTTCACTTATTTTGTTAGACCAATATGAACCAAGCTCGCATCTTTTAAAAAGTGTGCAGGCACCAGATTAACTCACCCATCTGAAGTGAAGCAAGCTTAATTTGTGTGAAAACATGCAAGTAGCATTATCGCACATAGGGGGGTCACATTCCTACCAATTCACTTCTGAGTGTGCTGGAAATTATGCAGCCCTTCCACTAAAAAACTGAGGCGTTTAATGGAATAAACGAGAAAAATGTATAATTAACTCAGCGCTACACCTCCTGTTATTTTGATAGTTAGGTTCCTTTATTTTGTGCTGCCTACAGATTTTAAATTTTCAGTCTGGGAAAGATTTCTGCAATGACATCGGAGGCCTGGTTTACAGTAGAAAATGTGGTCATCGTCACTACTTTGCACACGGGTGTGAAAAATCCGCACCCCTGAGCAACAAGTAATCAAGCTGCTGACATGAATTCTTCCCTGGAGTTAGCTACTGCCTGGGGAGGTGGATTAACTGGAAGGACAAGAAAACTCCTGCCATCTGCAGCTTTGGTGTCTACACTGAAGCACCAAGGCTGTTGTGTTTCAAGGGCAGGCAACAAGCCCTTCAAAGTTGAGGCGCAACGCCAGCGCTGTGGATAAGGCCCTGGGAGGGCACTTTGGAGCAATGGGTAAATATATTAGCTAAGCTTTTCTGAACAGCGCTCAGCAGTGAGATCAGCCAGGCAGCGGCTGGCAGCCTTTGTACTACGGAAGAGTCTTGCTCCTTTATTCTTTTAGAGCATCCAGTGGCACCCAGGTGGCCAGGGCGAGCCCTCTGCCTGGCTCCTGGCCCTACGGTGCCCGTCGCAAATACACCGGCCTTGCCCCTTCTCCCACTTGTGCCACTCGGGAAAAGTTTGCCAGGGGCCGAGCGAGCGACTCTCCGCTGCCAGGGAGCCCCGCAGCCAGGGAGCCCCGCAGCCCGTCCCAGGGGGCACAAGCCCCCCAGCTCCCAGGGGCTGAAAGGCCGGCCCGTGGCCCCAGCTCCCCACGCCCGAGCAGCCCCGCCCCGCCGGCCAGTCCCCGCGTGGAGCAGCCCCGGGCCGTCCGCCCCCTGGCCCGGCCAGCGCAGCCCGAGCCGCCCCGTCCCGTCCCGGCAGCCCCGCTGCGGCGCCTCCGAGCGCACTCACCGCGGCGCGCCAGCGCCAAGCACAGCGCCAGCAGGGCGAGGGTCCGGGCCATGGCGCGCTCAGCAGCGGAGCGGTGCGGAGCGGAGCGCTCGTCCCTGCCGGCCGCCAGCGCCCGGCTCCCTCTGACTCAGCCCCCGCCTGACTCAGCCTCCTTCCCTCCCGCCCGCCCAGGAAACCGAGGGGCTGAGCCTGCCCCCCAGCGGCCCTTCCCTGGGCCGGCCCCACCGGGCACTGCGCGCTGCCCCTCCGCGCCGCGCTGCTCTCCTGCCCCTGCATGCTCCGCGCGGCACGTTGGCTGCACTGCCCCTGCTCTGCACACTGTCTGCCCTGCCTCCACAGCGCACATTGCCCGAGCTGCACACTGCCTCCGTGCTGTACACTGCCCGGGCACTGCACACTGTCTGCCTTGCCTCCACAGCGCACATTGCCCCCGCTCTGCACACTGTCTGCCTTGGCTCCACAGCGCACATTGCCCGTGCTGCACACTGCCTCCGTGCTGTACACTGCCCGGGCACTGCACACGGACTGCCTTGCCTCCACAGCGCACATTGCCCCTGCGCTGCACACTGCCTCCACGCACATACTGCCTCCATGCTGTACACTGCCCGGGCACTGCACACTGTCTGCCTTGCCTCCACAGCGCACATTGCCCCCGCACTGCACACTGTCTGCCTTGCCTCCACAGCGCACATTGCCCCCGTACTGCACACTGTCTGCCTTGGCTCCACAGCGCACATTGCCCGTGCTGCACACTGCCTCCGTGCTGTACACTGCCCGGGCACTGCACACGGACTGCCTTGCCTCCACAGCGCACATTGCCCCTGCGCTGCACACTGCCTCCACGCACATACTGCCTCCATGCTGTACACTGCCCCTGCACTGCATACTGCCCCCAACGCCCACTGCACTGAACAGACCCCCCTACCCCCACACTGCACATTGCCCCCGCACTGCACACTGACTGCCTTGCCTCCACAGCGCACATTGCCCCTGCGCTGCACACTGCCTCCACGCACATACTGCCTCCATGCTGTACACTGCCCGGGCACTGCACACTGTCTGCCTTGCCTCCACAGCGCACATTGCCCCCGCACTGCACACTGTCTGCCTTGCCTCCACAGCGCACATTGCCCCCGTACTGCACACTGTCTGCCTTGGCTCCACAGCGCACATTGCCCGTGCTGCACACTGCCTCCGTGCTGTACACTGCCCGGGCACTGCACACGGACTGCCTTGCCTCCACAGCGCACATTGCCCCTGCGCTGCACACTGCCTCCACGCACATACTGCCTCCATGCTGTACACTGCCCCTGCACTGCATACTGCCCCCAACGCCCACTGCACTGAACAGACCCCCCTACCCCCACACTGCACATTGCCCCCGCACTGCACACTGACTGCCTTGCCTCCACAGTGCACACTGCCTCTGCGCTGTACACTGCCCCGACACTGCACACTGCCCCCAGCGCCCACTACACTGCACAGACCCCTACCCCCCCTCGCTGCACACTGCCTCTGCCCTGCACATTGCCTCCACGCTGTACTCTGCCCCCAGTGTCCACTGCTCTGCACAGACTCCTACCCCCATGCTGCACACTGACCCCAGCGCCCCCCGCCCCATGCTGCACACTGGCCCCAGCATCCCCGGCCCCGCGCTGCCCGCCTGCCCATCCATGCTCCGCACTGCACATTGGCTGCACTGCCCCCGTGCTGCATACTGATTGCCTTGCCTTCACAGTGCACATTGCCCCTGTGCTGCACACTGCCTCCATGCTGCACACTGCCTCCGTGCTGTACACTGCCCCGGCACTGCGCAGTGTCCCCAGTGACCACTGCACAGACCCCTACACCCATGCTGCACACTGACCCCAGCATCCCCCGCCCCACGTTGCCCTCCTGCCCGTCCATGCTCCGCACTGCATACTGACTGCACTGCCTCCACACTGCACACTGACCCCAGCATCCCCCACCCTGCACTGCCCTCCTGCCCGTCCATGCCCTGCACTGCACACTGACCCCAGCGCCCAGTACATTGCACAGACCCCTACCCCCATGCTGTACACTGACCCCAGTGTCCCCCGCCCCGCACTGCCCTCCTGCCCATCCATGCTCCGCACTGCACACTGACTGCACTGCCTCCGTGCTGCACACTGACCGCAACACCCACTGCCCCACACTGCACAGACCCCTACACCTGCACTCTGACTCCAACATCTCCTGCCCCGCCCTGCACACTGACCTCAGCACCCTCCGCTGTACACTGACCCCAGCGCCCTTGCCCCACACTGCACAGACCCCTACCCCCACACTGCACCCTGACCCCAGCACCCCAACCCCTCATTGCACAGTGACTCCAGCGTCCCTTGCCTCGCACTGCACACTGACCCCAACCCCGCGCTGCACACTGACCCCAGTGCCCCCACTACACACTGCCCCCAGTGCCCCACACTGCATGCTGACCGACATCCCACACTGCACTGACCCCCTGCCCTGCATGCTGATTCCAGCACCCCTACAGTGCCCTGCATGCTATGCTCCAACCTTTCCCTGCTCTGCCCACTGACCCCCCCTGCCCTGCACCTCCCAACCCTTCCTTGCCCTACAGTGCACACTGGCCCCTACCCTTTTCTGCTCCATTGCACACTGCCCCACACTGATTTTGCCTTCCCTGACACTCGACTCAACTCTGTGGATGCCCCCGTCCCACACACTGACCTGCACTGCACACAGACCCCATCTTTTCTGGACCCACCCCACACACTGACTCACCCCCTCACCTCACACTGACTCCTCTTCCAGTGCCCCTCCTTGACTCACACACTGATCCCCTCCCATCCCTGCCCCCAGATACACTGACCCCTCCTTCCCTCCGCTCCTCCCTGTCCTGCACCTCATTCTGACCCCCGCCCTTTCCCCACCCCTCGCACTCCTGCCCATCCTCTACACTGATACATTCCCTACCTAGCCCGGCCCCTCCCTGCCCCACACACTGGCCATCCAGCCATGGCTCCTCCCAGTCCAAGCATTGTCCCTATGGAGGGAACTGAGTCTGGGGCAGGAACAAGGATGGCGCAGAGGACATGCCAGACCTGTCACCCGAAATTTCTCCCCTCCCTTCCCACCCACTCCTTACCCGTTTCAGCCCCCTTACCATACAAGGGCTCACGCACTGGGGCTGGTGGATTAATTAGCATCGGTCCTACCCTGATTTCCACCCTCACAGGCCTGCTCCTAACACCCGGAAATGCCATAGTGAAGCGGTCACAGACCCCACTGGGTCTGGCCTCTGTAACAGTCTCTTGGGAGCAATCCCTATCATGTGCCAGCCCCAGGGACCTTGGCCTCTAAGGATGCGTCTACACTGGCTTCAGATTCAGGCTTGAACCCAAACCCGCTTTTCCCAATTCTGTCAGGCCTGTGCCCACAGGGTGGGGGGGTTCGAGTCAGGCCCTACTGGGACTTGAGCCCAAACGCCATCATTTTGCAGCCCCGGCACCCCAGTCAGAGGCCCTAAAGCAGAGGTGACAAGGGGAGGGGCTGTGGGGTCAAGTGCCTCCCCCCCATTTCAGTGAATAGTTGCAAGGTTGCTCTGCTCAGCCTGTCACCCAAGGGGAAGGCCAGCTCTGCTCTCCCCCACTCCCTGCCTGGGCCGGGAGGCTGAGCAAGCTGGAAACATGCTAGGGTGAGGGGGACCTCCGGCTCTCACAGCCCATCCCCAGCAGCCAGGCCTGGGCAGGGAGAGAGGGGACCAGTGGCAGAGGCTTGACCCCGTGCCAAGTGAGCTGGCGTGAGGCCTGGATGCCAGGGAGAGGGGCCAAGCCAGCTGGAGGTGCCAGGGGGACGCGCAGCAGAACAGAGCCCTTCCCCCCACAGGTAACTCTGGTGGGGTGGGGAAAGCGGAAGCAGTGCGTGGGGGGGGGTCACTGGGGAGCAGGGTCCCTCTGCCCCTCCTGCTGAGATTCCCATGAGGGTGCGGGAGGACTCCAGCCTTCCCGGAACTGGCGGGATTGGGTGCCCGGCCCCAGGGAGGAGGGGCTCGAAGCTTCCTCCGAGAGCAGCGGTTCTCGAGGGTCCATCCTGAAGGTAGGTCGCAGGCCCAGGGCTCCCCACCTCTGCAGTGGGGAGGCCACACTGGCACTCCAGCCCCGCACGCCCCGCCCCCGGGGAGGCTGCCTTCCCAGTGCAGGGCGGGGGGGAGCCCCAAGCCTCCTGGGCTGGATCCAACTGGTGGGGGCTGGGGGCTGCCGTTCCCCCTCCCCCCGGCTAGTGAAATAGCAGCACAGGAAACCGCTCCCCTGGAGGCTTTCCCCGCTGCTCCCATTGGCTGGAAGCCCAGCTAGACCCCACCCCCAGCCCGCTCCTGCACCCCACCTCCCAGCCAGACCCCACCCCAGCCCGCTCCTGCACCCCACCTCCCAGCCAGACTCCCCACCCCAGCCCGCTCCTGCACCCCACCTCCCAGCCAGACCCCACCCCAGCCCGCTCCTGCACCCCACCTCCCAGCCAGACCCCACCCCAGCCCGCTCCTGCACCCCACCTCCCACCAACTCCCACCCCGAGCCCGCTCCTGCACCCCACCTCCCAGCCAGACTCCCACCCCAGCCCGCTCCTGCACCCCACCTCCCAGCCAAACCCCACCCCAGCCCGCTCCTGCACCCCACCTCCCAGCCAGACCTCCCACCCCAGCCCGCTCCTGCACCCCACCTCCCAGCCAGACCCCACCCCCAGCCCGCTCCTGCACCCCACCTCCCAGCCAGACCCTCCACCCCCAGCCCGCTCCTGCACCCCACCTCCCAGCCAGACCTCCCACCCCAGCCCGCTCCTGCACCCCACCTCCCAGCCAGACCCCACCCCAGCCTGCTCCTGCACCCCACCTCCCACCAACTCCCACCCCCAGCCCGCTCCTGCACCCCACCTCCCAGCCAGACCTCCCACCCCAGCCCGCTCCTGCACCCCACCTCCCAGCCAGACTCCCACCCCAGCCCGCTCCTGCACCCAAACTCCTAGCCAGACCCTCCACCCCCAGCCCGCTCCTGCACCCCACCTCCCACCAACTCCCCACCCCAGCCCGCTCCTGCACCCCACCTCCCAGCCAGACCTCCCACACCCAGCCCGCCTCCTGCACCCAACCTCCCAGCCAGACCCCACCCCCAGCCCGCTCCTGCACCCCACCTCCCAGCCAGACCCCCAGCCTGCTCCTGCACCCAAACTCCCACCAACTCCCCCACCCAACCACCCACCCAGACTCCCCAACCCCCAGCCCATTCCTGCACTCATTTCATCATCATGGGTGGCTGACTGGTGATCCCCGGAAAGGCTTGTGTTGAGCAAGGTGGGCCGCAGGCCAAAAATGTTGCGAACCACTGTCCTAGAGGCAACAGGTGTGGTGGTCATGTGCCCCCCCCCCGTACCATCAGACACAAGATCTCTACAGTCCACCTGCGCCATCCCACAACGACATTGGCCGGTATTCTTTTGTCTGCCCACGAGTAGCCAATTGACTGGTAGGAAGAACAGCAGCTCAGCATTTACCCTCCTTCATTTCAGTCCGTCAGCTGAGCTGCAAACCCAGTGAATCTCCTGGCTTGGTACTGGCCAGCGGCCATTGACCTCAAGGCGGCCGATGCCAAGGGCGCTAGAATTTGGCTGTGTTCCAGACTCCCAGACTGAGCTGTGGAAACCTCCGTTGCCCTCTGGGGATGTCTGCAGCAAATCCAGCTGAGCCAGAGTCCATGAGCTGCCCCTGGGGCCAGGATACCTCAGACCCCTTGAGATGGGGTCCCTAGGCCCCTGGATTCCAGCCCTCTCCTTAGACTGGTTCCTCCATGATTCCAGCCCCAGACTGACCCTTCCCCCAGCACCCACTTCCTTTTCCTGTCTCTTCCCTTAACCAGTAGAACCAGTTTGGCCACTGTCCTGAGGCCCCTCTTGCTGGGCCGTGCTTACAGACAACCACCAGTGGGGGTCCTCCGCAGCCCACCGCCCAAGCATAGCAACCAGCAAGGTACTGACACTGCATCACAACATGTGGGCGAGTCAGTGGGAATCGCACCTCACATCACGGGGACCCTGGGATACAGAGCAGACAGCACCCCCACTACGCCACACCTGGCTACAGATGTTGCATGCCCCTGGGAGAGCACAGAGGGGCAACGGTGAAACGGTCGATCATGCCGGCTAAGCCTGGTGTTGTCAGCTTCAAGAGATCAAAAATCACAAGCTGGACCCCCCACCAAATCATGAGGTGTTTTTAAAAAGGGTATTTTTAGATCTCTTGATTTTTTAATTCCCCATCCCATCCCAGGGATGTGCATGTGACAGTGAGTGGTGGTCACTCTCCCATTAGCCTGGATGGTGATTTTAGCCCCTGCTGCAGGAGTGTTCATCCCCACCTCTGCCCTCCTGTCTGCAATTAATCCTGCCCTCTGGTCCCCCGTCAGTTCTGTCCCTACCCAACGCCCCTCAGCCCCCATTCTCTCCACCCCATCAGTTCAGTTCTCCTACCCCATACACCCACACTGCCCTCCCATCACTCATGCCATTTGCTCAGAGTCCACCACCAATACAACTCCCCCACCTGCCTCACTTCAGCTCCCCTGTAGCCCCCAGGCTATAGTTCAGCCCTTCCAGGCTTAACTCCGCTCCTTTTGGGATTCTTCACCCTCTCCAGCCCTGGGGGTCCCCTCTCTCATTGCCCAGCCTGGCAGGGGAACCCCGACAGCAAGCACCAAGACTGCCCAGGGCTGTGGCCGACTGCCAGTACCTGGAAGCTGACAAAGATTTCTCAGTAAAAAGATTAAGCCTGACTCATGGTCTCAAGATAAGTCTCAGCCATGTCTGGGGAAAGAAAACAAAACCCCAACCCTTGCTTGATGTTTGAGAATTCAATTGTGAGATCACAAATTATGCTCAATTGTACTTAGAAATTGAGCTTCTTATGATTCATTCTTGAGAGGTGGGGTGTCTGCCACAAGCCAGCCACACTGTGATGACCCCTACCTCTACCTCTAGTTCCCTCCTAGTGCCCTTGTTCTTAGTCCCAGGTGAGAGCTCGAGGCCCCAAAAGGGCAACCCTTATTCCACTCACCTGATGCCTTTTCCTCTCTGTTCTCCGGCTGTCCACTGTCAGGTGCTGCTTGTTCCAGCATGGAGTTGGGAGGCAGTGTTCCCTGTAAGCTGTGTGCTTTTGCAGCTGCCCGGGAGAGATTCAAATGCTGCCCAGCTGGGTAGCAGAGCACCCACAGCTAGTTGTGTGTTTCTACTGGTGGCTCATATGCACATAATTATTCCGCACATGGATGGAAAAGATTAGAGGGAACATCAGTGGGAGGGCAGATCTCTTTGTCTTGCTGGAACCGCTGTTCATTTGGGTTTGTTTCAACCAATTCTTTAATGATTGTGTCATTCTCCCCAAAAGTTAGGTGACATACATGCCTCCTGTTTCTTGCCCCCTTCCCACGAGACTGCAATGCACTGTACAGAGAGAAATGGAGGCATGCGTTGATGTAATACAATTACAGAAAATTCCCATGTCCTCTCCAAAATGCTGTGGGATACCAGACTTCAAAAGTTTGACTCTTATTTCTAGTTGGAACTTTTCTGACTTCTTCCAGTCATTGGCTCTTGTTCTGCCTTTGTCAACTAGATTAACGAGCTCACTGGGATCCGCTGAGGACTTAAGAGACTGAATTACTTGTGCTATAACTGATAATAAGTTCAAAGCAAGGTCACGGTGGGGAAGGCTCACCCTCACAATGCAGAACCCCCCCATCATTTTTGCAAGCCCCTCAACATCAGCACAAACAGCTGAGAAATACAGGAGCAAAACATGTACAGGAGTTCAGTGTGCAGATGCAGAAAGTGAGTTCCTGCCTTGTCTACACCTCTAAAAAGCAACGTTCTACCACGGACTGATCTGTGACAAAGGAAGTGTGTGAGCGGCAAGTGATTTTCAAAGCAAACACTAGAGCGCTCTGTGGTCCAAAGTGGTTTCACAGCAGCAGCTGTACCACACGATTGCTCACTGCCCTGTTAAAATGGCAAACTCAGCTGGGCTTCCGGAAGGGCACAGGACATGCCCATGCAGCTGAGCTAGTCTGGCAAGTCCCTATAAGGAGAAATACCACTTGGAGTCTGCAGAAGAGGAACCGGAAGCCCCATGTGTGACTAGATTAAAGCACAGCCCGCAGATTCATCTGATCCAGAGAGCATCTGACCTGGCAACGGGGGGGTCAGTGCCTGGCCTAGATTAGAGGGGAGAGAGGTGGTGCCTCTAGGCTCGAGCACTCCTGCTTCATGCACCAGCTTCCTCCAGCAGCACACTCTCGCTCCCCTGCTGGTCTCCCTCAGGCCTTTGGTCTCAAGCTCGTCTCTCCGTAGCTTCCCTGCTGAGAGGCGGGGGCGGAAGGTAACATTTCCTGCCTCAGGGTGGCTGGTTCCCAGGTGCCAATTAAGTTCCAAGTTCTGTTGTCTCTCTGGGATTCTGCATTGACCTGGGGTCAGTTTCAGCCAGTCCCTTCATGGAGGCCCAGATGACAATGGGACCCCCCCCATGTCCCACAAGACCAGATGTAACTTTTCCTGCCTCTGACAGCAGAGGGAAGCTCAAGCACACAGACAAAAATATAGCATACCCTGCCTCTCTGTGCTCCCCCCAGCTGCTGCCTCACACCGCACTGCCCTGGGCTCCCCCTGGACCTCAGCCTTGTGCATGTGTAACCTCCTTGCTAGCTCTGCGATGGGAGAGAAGCAGCTCCCTCCATTGGGGGCAGCAAAGAATGGCAAGGAGCTGGCCTGGGCCAGAAGTCCAAGGGACCAACCCGGTGACCAGCGGTGGCAGGCGCTAGAGTCCGCAGATGGCTGGACTGTGAACTCGCTGGCTGCAGGGTCCTGGGTTAGAGCAGCAGCACAGTGGTTCTCTGATGCACGGCCCTGAGACTCCATCTTGGTTCTCTTGCCCAGAGAGTAGCGCGCCCAGCAGCCAGGGGTTCACTCCAGCTAGAAGGGAGCCCAGCTCTGCATCGCAGGCTAGCAGCACCCCAGACAAGGCCTGTGGATAGGCTCAGGGGAATGCATTCGGATTAGACTGACCTGCTCTGTGGGCATCAGGGCGGGTCACTGGGGCTTTGGTTAACTCATTTATTTGGTTCCTTGGTTTCCTGCCTGCTCCCTTTCTCTTCTAGCTCCCCCTGGCCTGGGCGGGGTAGCCGGGTCTTGCCGTAGCTGGTTTCTTGTTGTAGCAAGTCATAGACGTTTATTAACCCACTAGAGCACCGAGAACAGAGAACTCTGGCCCTGGGAGGATCGCCACACGCTCCCTTGAAGGGCAGGAACAAAGTGTTTTCCCGTTGGGGTTGGATTGCCCTGCAGGTGCACAGCACCAGATACCACGGCATCCCCCTCCTAAGTCACTGCAACACGCAGCTCTGGCTGCCAGGGCCTGCAGGACACTGGGCACAAAGCATGGGGAGGGGCAGGGCTTTCTGGCACATGCACAGCAACAAACCACACCAAAAACACCTCCGTTTCCTGGCTCTTTCTAGTCACTTCTGCTTTGCAGAGGATGTGAAGAGAGAGTATGATTTTATCACCAGTGCCTCTCAGGAAATGAGCCAGCACATATCCCTAGGGTGGCAGCAGGAGGGGGTGGAGAGCAGAGAGCCCCCCCCCCATCCTGGCCCCTCCAGCCAGCACTGCTCCCTGTAATGCATTGTGTAGCGCTTCACTGGCTCGACCCTGGGCTCCAGCAGTGCCTGGGGGAGAAGCTGCAGAACCTTGTACAGCTTGTGCTGCGAGTGGCCACTAGGGCCTGCAAGGGGAAGGGGTGCAGGGAGGGCCCCCAGAGGAACAGGGGCAGGGCACAAGGAGTACCCCTTTTGGCAGGGGCACAGGGGTGGCAGTCCATCTCCTGGGTGCTACCACGACCTGCCTATGTCCGTGGGGACAATGAGCAGCAGCAGGGGCCAAATGCACCACAACAGGCTTGTGCCAAGGGCCTTAGGCAGTGGAGCCAACATGGCCCTGTCCCAGCCAGCCAACAGGTGCGTGAAACCATCTGCTCTCTGAGGGAAGGGAGCTGAGTGGGAGGCAGCACACACTGGAGCCACAGAGGAGGCGGCTGCCTGGCCCTGCCACCACCGAGCCAGGCTCCACGCCAGACTGAGGTATTCATGCTGCTCAGAGAACAGTCGCCATAGTGAGCGGAGGGATGGACCCCAGGCAGCTGCAGCAGATCAGATGAGAGTAAGTGGCAGGTGCTGGTACCTCCCACTCTGCTCCTGCTTCTGGGCCAGTCGGACTCTGTGGGCCTCCACCCCATCTGCCTTCTCCGTTCAGCCCACGAGCTCCTGGGTCAGGCACTGTCTCACTGCGCATGTGCAGCTTTGGGCACTCCTGGGATCTGATCTCAGGTCACTAGGTCAGGGGTGGGCAAAAAGGCCTCCGCAGGCTGGATGCGGCCCGCGGAGGCCCTGCTTCTCCCCCACCCCCAACCCAATTAGGGCCTAGACGCAGGGGAGCACCCAAAGCCTTCTCCGCTCTGCCCCCGCCCTGCAAGCGGTATGTGGCGCTTCCAAGCACTGCTTGCAAGGTGGGGGCAGAGCGGAGAAGGTTTCATGCACTCCCCTGCACCCAGGCCTTAGTTGGCTGGGGAGCACACAAAGCCTGCTCCTGCTCTGCCAGGAGCATGTGGCGCTTTGAAGCACCGCACGTGCTCGCAGGGCAGGAGGGAGAGTGGAGGAGGCTTCGCGCGCTCCCCCCCCTCCAGGCCAATCACAGCCTGGGGTTGGGGGCGCTGCGTGAAGCTTCCTTTGCCCTGCCCCAGCCCTGCAAGTAGCCCACGGCACTTCCAAGTGCCACATGTTCCTTGCAGGGCGGGAAGAGGCTTCCCGTGCTCCCCTGCCCCTATGCCCTGACTGGCGTGGGGGTGTGGGAGCATGCCAAGCCTCTTCCAGGGCATGGGTGCCTAGTGGGAAAGGGGAGCAAAGGGGCTCCCCCACCTCCAAACCAATCATGGTCTGGTGGTGGGGTAGCCCCACCTCTTCCTGTTTAGGCCCCGCCCCTTCCAGGGTGGCCCAGGGCTACTTCAAACATTTTTGAAGTGGCCCCCGGGCAAAAATTATTGCCCACCCCGGGCTAGGTGCTACCGTAATACATCTACTAGGAGTGGTGTTGGAGCGGCAGCAAGACATCTCTGGGTTGAGTGAAATACTGTAACTCTGGTGTTGATCACCGCACAATAGAGACCAGATTTGTGTGCAGTCATCCCTTATCGCTGTGGATGAAACCACGAGTGGACCCACGGTGCATCTGTGAACCAACAGTACAATCCTCAGTGGAATATAGCAGGGACCACCACTTGAAGAAGACTGGTACTTAACAGCACTCCAGGGCTGGACATGGACTCACTAGAGGGAGCAGCCCCAATCCTGGTACCGGCCAAGACTCCTGAATTGCGTGAGAAGCCAGCACCAACTGGATAAGCAACTCCCTGGCTGCCTAATGGGGTGTAGATGGCACCAGGATGGCCCTTGAGCTTGTGGTACCAAAAGGTGCATGACCCTTCAGGGATTGGTCTCAATGATCCCTTTTTAGACTCTGAAGTCAGTGATTTCTCTTGGCTTACAGACTGCATCTGAGGGCTACATCTTTGGTGGCACTTATGAGTCCTTGCCTCTGCTCAGTGCCTTCACAGCAGACTTCCAAGGCCTCGGCACTGGGTCTTTGGGAGATTTGCAGTCTCTTAGGCACTGGCATGTGAATATCACTATGAGAGAGGCCAGATATGTCTGACTGCACAGCACCCGTAACTCTCCATCAGCTTGGATTTTATTATTCTCCCCTTCCCACTAGCATGCTCCAAAGAGCATCCGTGCCAGAAACAGTATGATCAAAAGTGGCTAAAAGTTTAATGAATGTGGTGAGAGGGGAAGGGGAAAGAAATGACACTCCTTTCCTGAGCTGGTGATAAAAGTGATGGTTCCTGTAAGCCTCAGGCTTCAGTCAGTCATCAATCATCTAACGAATTAACCTACTGTGAGGAAAAACAGTCTGCACTTGTTAGACCATCCCAGAAAAACAGAATGCTCTGAAGGTTCTGCAGAAACAGGAATATATGTAGCCAGAACTGAAACCACATAGGGTTTCAGTTCAGTCAAACCCAACACCATGAACTACACCTGGAAAGCAGAGAGACACTGAAAAAGGGCCCGGATCCAAACTTAAGTCAATAAAAGGACTCCACTGGGCTTAAGCGAGCTTCAAGCCTTAAATTGCAAAATGGAACCACCTTATATCTATATCTGTGAATTAGCAGAACTTCATAAGCTGACACAGCTTTAGTCACCCAGAATGACTAAAGTGAGTTGTAAGTTCAGGCCAACAGAAACCAAATAATTCTGACAATTTATTTCTTTATATATTATACAACACACAGGTTTAATATTTGTTAAAAAAAAGTTAACAGAAGTATCTCAAAATCCTTTCCATGTTTAGATTTCAGAAGCTCAAACACTATCATCCTAGATGACTACTGTTTTACAGCTTTCATGGAGTTTAAAGTGCAAACTACTCACAGATACAACTGGGCAAGAGTAATGTATTCTGATGCAAAAGGTGCAGCATCTAAAATATATAACACAGAAGTTTCATTGGGTGGGTACAACCACCCTGGGAAGAAGGGGAGCTTGGGAAACTACTTTCTGACTCCTCTGTGCAGAAATATGCTCCAGCCGCTCCGTGTAGAATCCATTGAAGTCCAGCCTAGGGGAAAGCAAACGTGTTCAATAGTGTTCCCACAAATGGCTCAGAAGTGTGAAAACGGAAAGAAGTGGTAACAGGCAGTGATTTCAAAATTCCGAGGTAAAAAATGAGAGCTTCCTGGGCATACCCCTAAAATGTACCAGTTGCCACAATTAACGTTATTTATGATTGATGGTGTATTTACGGGAGATCTCTCACAGGTAAATTCCAGTTACCTAAATGGCTCAGGGTGGGACAATATTGAAATTTCAGAAAAAAAAAAAAAAAAAAGTTTGCCAAAATTGGAATTTTTGTAAATACAAATGTTGATTTTGGAAGACTTTTCTGACAATCAAGCTTCTCCAGGGCTGGTGTTGTGGCCAGGGTGGGAGCAGCCAGACATCCACCACACTGCCCGCCCTGGCCATGTGCCGGAGCTGGGGCCGGGGCTGTGGTGCAGCTGCTCCCTTGGCAGCCTGGCCAACAAGGCCCCAATCAGGCAGCATCCTGTCTCCAGCCCCAATCCTGGGCAGGCCCCACTGTCCAGCTTCCATCTGGCCACAGATAGAGCTGGCAGAGGCCTCCCCCTCCTGTTGCAGCATGTTCAAAGTAGAATGATCACAAATATGCCGTAAAAGTAAGTTGTAAGGGTTCTCATCTGGAGCTCTTCATTGTGCTTTACAAAGGAAGGTAGGCAGCATTAGCCCCATTTTACAGAGGGAAAACTGAGGCACAGAAGGCTGGCATGACTTGCACTAGGTCAAACAGTAAGACTGTGGCAGAACTGGGAATAGATCCCAGAATTCCCAACCTCCAGCCCAGACTATGCTGTAAAACTGAATGTTACTAATCCAAGAATCAGCTATTTTTTAAGGAAACAGGATTCTAAAACATCAAGCAAAACAATGTGTTTTAGGAAGAGTCTTGAGGTAACAAACAGGTATTATATACTTTACTACTAGCCATTTAAAATTACTTCTATGAACATTAAACACCCTGTCCCTGCAAGGGAAAAAACAAGACTATACTTTGTGAACCGAAGCTACAGCCTATGGTCCACTGGGCTGTGCAACTCACATCTGCCCATTAGTTCTGTAACTACAGTTATGTCCACTTAGAAAGGTTAATACAAGGTACATTTCTAGGTCCAAGATGGTAAGTATCCCAGGCTGTAACCCACTGGTTTTCCTTCTGTGGCACAGCGGATTTGGAATGCCAGTCTCTTCACCCTCCTCCATCCTCAAGCATCTCCTACAATTATTTGGTGCCTTAGCGATGCATTTCCAAATATTATATTTGGATTTCATTTAATTTTAACTCTCTCATAAAAATAACCCCAGTCCAGGACTGTAAATGGCTTGTCACCAGTGGACAGCAACAGCAAACAGTTTCAGTTCTTCTGGGGCAGGGGAAAAAACCCACCGGCAGAGGGTGCATAAAGCGAGGCACTACTGTTTGATGCTCATCAACCAACCTCAACTGAGAAGGATCTTCCCAGTGCATAGCATGTAGTAATGAGAAGCTGGCAGCACCTCAGCAGGCCCTACACATTTTGCCCCATGTTGCAAGGTAGCTGTAGAGAGCTCTTAAAGACCCAGTGTTACTAATAATCCCTTTATGCCTACCAGGTAACTGGTTACCCCTTTACTTCTCTATTGCATGTTACACTGAGAGAGCAGCTAGCTGCCACAATACAACAAAAAAAAGGAATAAGGAACAAACTTCAGCCTGATCTGGAGTTGTACTCTTTCCTGCATGTATTACTCGGAGATAGTCCCATCCTACTCACCTATAAATGATGTTGATCATGCTGTGTTCGCAGTCATTGGTGCTGTAAACGCTCAGTTTGTCCAAAAGATCCAGGAGATGAGTTGAGAAATTGCTGTCAAACTTGTTGATAGTTGCCTCAAAACCAGATGTTAGTTGGAAGGCATCTGCATGCTCTGCTAAAAGCTATCAAGAGGAGGCCACAGTGAGAGAGAGTGTCTGTGAATCAATCAGATGCATACTGTACTTGGCATAAAAGAATGCCTTTTATTTTTTCAAACTATTGTTTCTATGCAACAATATTGCCATATTTCGAAACTGTTCCATCCCAGACACACCTTTCCTCATGTAGCACACAACAGGATGAACAGTTATGAAATTAATTCTATATACTTCCTCTCAGGTAAGTTGCATGACCCAAGCCTAGAGCATGCTCCCCGAGCAAGGTACTGGCACTTAGCAGACATGCCTTGTGGAGTTTAAAAATATTGTCCTGCTGGTCTGGGGGACAATCCAAGGCCCTGAAATGAACCCTGATGACGTTGTGCTATTTTGCCTCAAGAACATGCCTGATCAAAGCCTGCCACTGATGATTTATCTCCCTTCTCAATAATAAATGTTAAGAGCATTTCTTATCTTTAGCAGCAGTTTGGCTTTAACTGATCTCTACAGTATTTCAACACAGGCACTATGCTCAGAAGCATCCTGTGGGTGGCTTGTTTTCAAAAGCTACTCCCTGCTGTACAAAAGACAGGTTCAGCAGGCAAACAGCAAAGACCACCAACAGACCACCTTCAAGCATTTACACTGCACTAGTCTGTGCTGGCCCCCTAGTGGCTGTTTTCAAGAATCAGCAGAAGGCAGACTGTGAGCTGCAGGGTGAGAAAAGTTACTTATACATTATATATATGAAAATAAAAGAAAGAAAACAAAACCAGGTGTCCTAGCTCTAAAAAGGATGGGCTGGGAAGAGGCTCACTGTCTATATTCCAACTGGCTCACTCACCATGAGACACTACTTTCACATCTCCAAAGGAGCCAAGCCACACAGAGACCATGTATTGTTGCATGCTGCCCTTGCTGAAAACTGTTCAGAACTATGTAATTAGACTGTTTGCTGTGAGCAACACAATTCGGCTGAAGTTAGGTAATGTACATTTTTATCAGGATCAGCATTCTCGTTAAATCACAAAGGAAGAAGGAAAATGCCATGAAAAAAGTTACTAACTTTTTGCAACACATCTTGGACAACAGTTACATTTGTTCATTGCACTCTTAGGCTATGTCTACACTGGCGCGATCTTGCGCCAGAGATATGCAAATGAGGCTAAGTGTGGAATATTGCCGAGCCTCCTTTGCATATCTAATGAGCCGCCATTTTTGCAGAAGAGGCTCTTGCACCAGGAGGAGATGTCTACACTGCCCCTTCTTGCGCAAGAAAAACCCTCTTGCGCAACGCGGCTACGCTGATTATTTTCAGGAATAACGGCATTGCACAAGAGGGTTTTCTTGCGCAAGAAGGGGCAGTGTAGACAGCGCCTTCTGGCGCAAAAGCCTCTTCCGCAAAAATGGCGGCTCATTAGGTATGCAAATAAGGCTCGGCGATATTCCACACAGCCTCATTTGCATATCTCTGGCACAAGATCGTGCCAGTGTAGACATAGCCTTAGTGCATGTACCCCATAGCCAGTTGCTGGAATCTTTTCTCATTGGTATCTACTGGGACATCACCCTCTGCTGCCACACACTGCTATAAAACACCTAGCTTACCCGTGCTCCCCTCAGTTCCTTCTTTTCAGAAACTGACCCAAAGGGTAGGATGATAGATCTCTGGGAGCTGCCAGGCTGCTAAATGTAGGGAACACAGATTCAGGTGAAGCAGTTGACTGCAGTCTTGAGAGATCAAATCCAGGTGCAATGGAAATAAGATTGGAGTCACCACTAAAAAAATCCAGAAAATGGAGAAACAATATTGGTGCAGCCATGCTAGGACTATTAGTATAACCCACATGTTGTTCTGCTGGATCTTTAGAAGCATTCTGTGAAGGTGTAGAATTGGGGGAAAGCATAATAAAACTTTACCACACAGGGTAGCAGGAAGGCATCAGTGATGGAACCCAGACTGCAGCCTTGAAAGGAGCAGAACTGGTGACATCTTCTGTTGTATTTGCGACAAGAAGTCCTGTGGCACCTTATAGACTAACAAGATGTATTGGAGCATAAGCTTTCGTGGGCAAAGACCCACTTGGTCAAATGCATGTAGTGAAAATTTCCAGAGGCAGGTATAAAAATGCAGGCCAGAATAAGGCTAGAGATAACGAGGTTAATTCAGTCAGGGAGGGTGAGGCCCACTTCTAGCAGCTGATGTGGAGGTGTGAACACCAAGGGTGTGTCTAGACTACATGGCTCTGTTGATGGAGCCATATAAATTAGTTTATTCGGCATAGTCAAAGAAGCGGGGATTTAAATAATCCCCGCTTCATTAAAATAAAATGAACATGGGGGATTAAATGCCCGCTTCGACTATGCCGAATAAACTAATTTACATGGCTCCGTCGACGGAGCCATGTAGTCTAGACACACCCCAAGAGAGGAGAAACTGCTTTTGTACTTGGCTAGCCATTCACAGTCCTTGTTTAATCCTAAACTGATGGTGTCAAATTTGCAGATGAACTGTAGCTCAGCGGTTTCTCTCTGAAGTCTGGTCTTGAAGTTTTTTTGCTGCAGGATGGCTACCTTTAAATCTGCTACTGTGTGTCCAGGGAGACTGAAGTGTTCTCCTACAGGTTTTTATATATTGCCATTCCTAATATCTGATTTGTGTCCATTTATTCTTTTACGTAGGGACTGTCCAGTTTGGCTGATGTATATAGCAGAGGGGCATTGCTGGCACATGATGGCATATCTTTGTACTTGTCCACAAATAGGTCCCTTGGGAAGTCCCCCATTGCTAGCAAATGCCTCTCACTACATCTGGGAAAAGTATCATCGTGAGGTGACTGAAGAGAGACCTGCTCAGGTGATCTGCTACATCATTCTGCACCCTTATAAGGTAAGAGACCGAAAGGTAGATTGGATGGGCTGTGGCACTGTCAGTAAGAACAAAGGTTTCTCCTTCTGATATGAGGCAGGAATGCCTGACAGGTAAGATGAACCACACTGAGCCTCTGATGTTGCTATGAAGACAGATCTCTGTCAATGATCAAATACCTTGAGCCACCTAAGTGCTGACACATCTGAGACCAGAGTCATTGACAGTAGAGAGTGGATGAAGGGAACATTGAGATGATGCAACCACCAGTTCAGAGAAAGAAGAATCTGGGAAGGAAATGTGAATGCAAGGTCCAGGGGAAGATGGGTTGGCAAGTACTCTGAGGCCAGCCACGTCTGGAAGGGTCTGAAGTATAGTCTTGAATGTTGTACGACAATGGGTACAAGGCCATGTGGCTCAGGAGCCTCTTCGTTTCAGACTGTTGTGATTAGATGACATTTGAGGTGTGTCACTTAAAGGAGCCTGGCTGGTAGTTTTGGTAATAAAGAGGGAATAAGTATTTTTTAATGGGAACAGAACACACTGCTGCCTGAACGACTGTGAAGCATCTCTATGGCTTTTTCAGTGCAATGGAAGAGATAGAAATAAGAGAAACCTGGCTTCCAAGGCACTGTCTGGAAGGAAGAATTAGCCAGTTAAGAACAAGTACATTAATATTCTGAAAAGCGAGTGCCTTACTTTATTAGTTAGCTGCTTCTTCAAAGCTTCCTCGGCACGCTCCTGCTCTGTTGGTGGGCCTAGCATTGTGCCGTGCTCTAACGTCAGCCGGCCCATCTCATTAGTCAGCTTCATGCTCTGGGTAAATCTCTGTGGGAAGAGTAGATGATAAAACATTATAAAGGTTAAAGCACATTGCTATAGTTAAAATGAAGCATAAGAACTTGTTTAGATTCAGGCAGGACTTTAGAACTTCAGTAGTTCACAACAACCTTTATCCATAGTGGTGGGGTACAGGGGTTCAAATCCTGGGTAAGGCAGCGATGAAGCTGGCGTTTCCTGTCACTGCCCATTTTAGTTCATCACTAGCACAGAGCATCATTTTGCATAACACACCCATGCTGGCTCATGACACACCAACACAGCTGTGTTACAGGTTAGGATTGAGGTGCATGAGCAGACCTGTGTGGGGTGCCTATGACTAGAACAGATAAGGACAGAGATGCACTGGCAGAGTTTGGGGAAGAGGGCAGAAAGGAAGAGCCTAGGGTACTGAGGGTTAGAGCTGAGATACAATGACAGAGATACACAGGGAACCTGCACAATATACAGCTGAAATACTGACTTATGTTCTAAGCATGAGGTTAGAAGGCTGGGTATAAGGAGGAACAGGCTAGAACTAGGCTAGGAACAAGCAGGTGCAAGAATCACCACAGTTGTGGGTGAATGCTTGGAGAAGTCACTGAATGCTGCTGATGCTGGGCTTAACAGCCAGTCTGCTGACTCTTCTAATCAATCAAGCATTTATGACAAATCTGAGGAATTGTCCCTGATTGTGGCGCCAATAGAGGAAATTGCGGAACAAATTGATAAATTAAACAGTAATAAGTCACAAGGACCAGATGGTATTCACCCAAGAGTTTTAAAGGAATTCAATTATGAAATGACAGAAGTACTAACTGTTGTATGTAACCTATCATTTAAATCAGCTTCTATACCAGATGACTGGAGAATATCTAATGTAATTCCTATTTTAAAAAAGGCTCCAGATGTGATCCGGGCAATTAAGCTGAACAATTAAGCTGAAGGTCAGTAAGCTGAACTGCAGTACCAGGCAAATTGGTTGAAACTATAGAAAGGAATGCTATCATCAAGCAAACACATCAACTCAGTGTGCTGGGGAAAAGCCAACACAACCTTTGTTAAGGGAAAAATATACCTCACCAGTGTATTAGAATTCTATGAGGACACTAACAAATGTAGACATGGGTGGTCCAGTGGATATAGCATACTTGGATTTTCAAAAAACCTTTGACAAGGTCTCTCAGAGGATCTTACACAAAGAAAGCAATCATAGGATAAGAGGGAAGGTCTTCTCATTGATCAATAACTGGTTAAAAGACAGGAAACAAAGGGTGGGTATAAATGGTCAGTTTTTAGAAGGGAAAGAGGTAAACAGCAAGTTCCCCAATGCTATTCAATATATTCATAAAATGACCTGAGAAAAAGGGTAAACACTGAGGTGGCAAATTTTGTATAGAATCATAGAATACTAGAACTGAAAGGGACCTTGAGAGGTCGAGTCCAGTACCCTGTCCTCACAGTAGGACCAAGCACCGTCTAGACCATCCCTGATAGATATCTATATAACCTGCTCTTAAATATCTCCAGAGATGGAGATTCCATGACCTCCCTAGGCAATTTATTCAAGTGCTTCACCACCCTGACAGTTAGCAAGTTTTTCCTAATGTCCAACCTAAACCTCCCTTGCTGCAGTTTAAGCCCATTGCTTCTTGTCCTATCCTCAGAGTCCAAGGACTACCATTTTTCCTTCCTCCTCCTTGTGACACCCTTTTAGATACTTGAAAACTGCTATCATGTCCCCTCTCAGTCTTCTCCTTTCCAAACTAAACAAGCCCAATTCTTTCAATCTTCCCTCATAGCTCATGTTTTCTAGACCTTTAATCATTCTTGTTGCTCTTCTCTGGATCCTCTTCAATTTCTCCACATCTAAATTAGTCAACAGTTAAGTCCAAAGCAGACTGTGAAGAGTTACAAAGGGATCTCACACAACAGGGTGACTAGACAACAAAATGGCAGATGGAATTCAATGTTGATAAATGCACAGTGGAAACTATAACCCCAACTATACATACCAATCAGTGAGGTCTAAATCAGCTATTACCACTCCAGAGAGAGATTCTGGAGTCACTGCAGTTAGTTCTCTGAAAACAACCGCTCAACACCCAGTGGTAGTAAAAAAAAGCTAATATTCTTATGCACCATTAGGAAAGGGGCAGAAACAAAACATGCATGCAGTTCTGGTCACCCCATCTCAAAAACAGTTGCCGTTATCTGCACAAAAATGGTTGGACTAGCTTGTTCAACTTTAAAAAGACAACTGAGGAGGGTGAGACACAGGTTGATAAAATCATGAATGATGCGAAGAAAGTGAATAAGGAAGTGTTACTTACCTCTTCGCATAACACGCAAACAAGGGGGTCAAACAAAGAAATTAATAGGCAGCAGGTTTCAAACATACAGGCTGCGTCTAGACTGGCATTGCGCAAATACTTTTAACGGAAAAGTTTTTCCGTTAAAAGTATTTATAGAGAGCGTCTACACTGGCACAGATGCTTTTGCGCAAAAGCACATATTTTGCAAAAGCATCCGTGCCAGTGTAAACGCTCTCTTCAAGCTCCGATGGCCATTTTAGCCATCGGGCTTTCTTCTTGAAAATAACGTTGCTGTCTACACTGGCCTCTTGCGCGGAATACTTGCGCAAGAGGGCTTATCCCTGGGAGCATCAGGTATTTGCGCAAGAAGCACTGATTTTGTACAGTACAAGGTCAGGGTTCTTGCGCAAATACTCAGCGACCAGTGTAGACAGGCGGCAAGATTTTGTGCAAAATCTTGCTGCCTGTCTACAATGGCTGCGAGTATTCTTGCAAGAACCTGACCTTGTACTGTACAAAATCAGTGCTTCTTGCGCAAATACTCTGATGCTCCCGGCTCGAGATAAGCCCTCTAGCAAGTATTCCTGCAAGATGGCTAAAATAACCATCGAGCTCTCTTATAAATACTTTTAACGGAAAAACTTTTCCGTTAAAAGTATTTGCGCAAAATCTTGCCAGTCTAGACTCAGTCACAGAAAGAAGTACTTCTTCACAAAATGTATAATCAACCAGTGGAACTCGTTGCCCAGGGATGATGTGAATGTCAAAAGTAGAAGTGGGTTCAAAAAGAATTAGGTAAGTTCATAGAGGGTAGGTCTATCAGTGGCTAGTAGCCAAGATGGTCAGTGATGCAACTTCATACCCTGGATATCCATAAGGATTGACTACCAGATGGTAGGACTAGATGACAGGGGGTGGTTCACTCAGTAATTGTCATTTTGTTCACTCCCTCTAAAGGATCTGGCAGTAGCCAATGTTGGAAGATAGGTATTGGGCTAAACAGAGCACTGATTGGAGTCAGAACGACCATTTTTATATTCTTAATGAACACCACAAGTCAGCTCTCATCAGTGCTAAACTCTGAGCATGCTTGGGGAAAAAAATCTAACTTTCCCTCGAGTAGGATATTTTCTCTTCTTGCCAAAGCAGCTGTCAGAATAGTAAAAAGAAAGCTAAAGAGGCTGTTCAGAAGAACAGGGGAGGCCAGTGTTAAACCTAAGCCTGTGCAGCTCACATAAGGGATGGGTAAAGTTGGACTCTATTCAAGTGACTCTGTGCCCCCAAAGTGGCAGTGCTGGCTGGCTCTGCAGCAAAATCCCAGCCTGGTGTGTGCTGTGGAGTGGTTCATGTAGTTGCTCCCAACAATGGTTCCCAGTTCCACAGGCTGTAGGAATGATGACAGTTACCCAAGACCTCAATGTGTGGAAAGGACTGTTGGATAATGATGAGGATCCCCCCTTTCTGCAGCGAAAGATGTGAAGTATTTCAAAGGAAGGGCAAGTCAAAAGAAATGGCACTGTGAGAAGAGGGAATTGACACTTTGAACAGCAGTGAACACCATGGTAAGCACGGGGAGGCCCCATACCTGCATACAGTTTGTGAACATTACACAAACGGACATCAGCTTGGAAAAAATCTTCAGCAGCTCTGGATTTGTTAGCATGCAATCCTTTAGACAGTTATCCAGAAAGCTTGTATGGTGGCTCAGGACATCATCAATATTGGAAGCCTGTTGTAGGATAACACAACAATAACCACCACATCAATCAATTCCTTACACTATTTGCTATCAGATATTGAGACAATTATAGTGCTTGAAATGTAAGGTTAGACTCAGTCAGGAAGTATGTTACAGGAACAAAATGAGATTGGAAAATGCTAACCTTCTGTAGGCTTTTACAAGTTTTTAGCCATCTCAACCGATATGGTTTAAGTTTTAACAAGTTTACATTCAGATAAAACTCTACTGACTCAAAATGTGCAGAGATTAAGAACACAAATCAAATCTCGAGAAGGTTATTATAGCAAACACAATGAAGACATCTGCTCAGATTTTTCAGGGCCAACAGGGGGTCACAAAAGCACAAGCTTTCCCAGGACTAGAATGGAATAGGGCTAAACCCCATTTCCTGACTAGTCAGAGATGTTGCTTCTTTCTTAATGCCAAGAGGATCCTTTTCAACAAGCAGATTCTGACAAGAAAAAGCTCTGATTTGGAAAATGGGGAGAGGGGGGAAGACTGGCACAAAGCTGAGAGGGACTGCCCTTTCCTTTCCTTATCTCAGTGATCCTAATTCATGGAATACCAAGTAGGGAAACTGGCCCAAACAATCCCAAAGTGTAATTAAAAGCTAGTTTTGTGCTCCAAATCTGTACTGCAAAGCATGCCTTATTAAAATAAAAGGAAGTTTTGCCCAGGTGCTTGGGAAAGTCTAAACTCTTGCTGACAATTCCCTTACAAGAATGTATACTTTCCTTTAATTAGCAAATTGATGATTAGGATGATTCTATTTCATAACCAATGGTAATAATGAACAAAAGCAATGCATGTGTCACCCAACCTTCCTAACAGTCCAGTCCTCTAGACTATTGGGAGAGATTGAAGTGAATATTCAAAACAAATATTTACAGTTAAATATTTACTGTTAAATATATAGTTTAAGTAATTAAAATCTGACTTTTTTCTTAAACAAAAGAGATAGAAATACAGTTCAGAGATTTGTAACTCTTATCCAGATGGCCACAGGTCCAACCGCTAAACTCACCGATTTCAGGTTTTTCTCAAGGACATGCCATGTTGGTTCCATCACTTCAAACATCATGTAATACTGGATATTCTGTACAAAATTCAGCATTCGCTGTCGTAGCGTGAAAGCACCAGCAAACCTGAAAGAGGCAACAAACAGCAAGCTCAGAAAAGCGGCTGTTGACTTTGAAGAGGCAAGTGAAGCACAAATGAATACAACCACCCCGAATGCAGAAAAGTGTGTCTTTCTGAAATCATGGGAAAGGGAGGACAGAAATGAATTGAACAGTATATTCCAATTCCACTGTGCTTCAGACCCACCGGTCTATGGTGATGCAAGAACAAGCACTCAGGTAGTGTGATGGTTGGTTGATAAACAGGAGGAGAAGAGGCTGGCACAATGGAAGCTGGCTGGCTTTGACAGACACAAAGTGTTTGCTTTGTACTCCCTGATGGCCTACAAGAACTAAAAGCTGCTGAAGAAAGGGAAGCTCCACTTCCTTCCCCTACATCCTCTGCTCTCTTTCTAGCTAGGTCCTAGTGACAAGGTGAGAAAGCAAAATAGCAGTGTGGCTGCAGAAACAAAACGGCCTTTTCTTTTGGACAGGTATACATGTGCCAAAAACCCGATTGTTGACCTGAAGTACTTTAGGCTATGGGGCTTGTCATATAATTTGCTTAGAGAAAAGGGGCAACCCTTCAAGGGACAAGTCTGTCGGAGCCCTTGAAGGAGACCTGATGACTGGAGCCACAACAATGCACAATGAAATGGCCGATGCCATGCCCTAGTAGCAGAGTCAGCAGCATCCAACCCCATCTGAACTGAAATTCTATATACTAGTTTTCCCTCCTCCAGCAACTGAGAAAGTATTGCCATGCATCCTCTGGCAATCTGTCTACACTTGGTCTATACATTTCAATCTATTGTCCCAGAAGTTAAAGTCATAGTTCCCCCTCAACGCCAGCTAGTTAATGATCCTGAACTGCAGGCCAGGTTGATTGTTTTAACATACTTTGATTTCAGGGTAGATGCCTGTTGCTCTGTTCTCTTTCTTATTGGCGATTAAGACCACCAGAGATCTCAGCGGGGGAGAGTGCGTGTGCACTTTACTAATATTTTTCTAGTACTAAATTCTCCTTAAAGAAGAACCATAAAGTTCAAGGTTTGAATTAATCAGCAAGTTTTCTATTAGATGCTGAAATGGTGCTTCAAACAACTGTAGTTTGCTCTCCGCCTGACAGAAAAATGTATAATGATTCAGTGAAGGGACCAAAATGAGGAACGTTTAAAAATGTAACCACTAACACGGAGAAAAAAAGCCTTCACAATGCTTTAGTAGGAAAAACAAGACATACCACTTAGCTGAATGCAGTGAATACTCCTTAGCAGCTTTATTGCTGATCCAAACATTGCACAACTGTCTCTCTACATGCTTGCAATAGAACATGTGTCTGAAAAGCATCTGGTATCTGGTTAAAGCTTTCCTGGAAACAGAAGAAAGGAAAAAAGCAAAAATAAAGATTAAACACCATTCCAATCAGCAAGCAAGATAAGGTTGCTCTGTATACCCTACACAAAACCAAACCACAAAGCAACTAAATAAAAGCTAAGGCATCTCACATAACATATCTTTCACTCCTTCATTCAGAGATGCACAACTCATTATTATTGCGGTTGTTTTAGTAACTTCCCCATTAAGAAGGCCAGCTTTCCAGTATTCCCTCCTCAAATTCCCCAACACTACGAATTGCTAACCCGCCCCCACCCCCTACCTGACTGTTCTGCACAGTTCTAGAAAAAAAAAAAATCACTCATGCCTGTTTGCAGAAGGAGTACCAAAACACTGGCAGATACCAAAAACATGCAACAGTGCACCAACTACACTAAAAAACAGTATTAATTCTTCAACTTTTTACTAAGATTTTTAAGAGAAAGAAACAGACATTCAGGCAAGGACCCAGCTCTGGACACACTGACAGCTGTTTTATGTGTTTTCAATGCACTAACAGGGGAACAGAGGTGAGGGGGGACTGGCACTTCTGTTAATATCTTTGGGTACCAAATGTTCAGAGAAGCTTATGCCCCACTCAATAGATACAGCTTTTTGCAGAGTTCTAAAGCTCTGCAGCAGGGACCTGCATCTCAAAAACAGAAACATGAAGAGACCACCCCCCAGGAAGGTTTGCTTTTTAAGCACAGCCCTCTGTCTAGAGCAGACTCTAGTCCAGAGAATCTGCTATCATGGAAGAAAAGGGTCTGACATCTAGAGGCTGTGACAGTCTCCCTGACAGTATTTCTCCTAAGTACTCAGCTCAATGAGTTTTTTAGACAGCACAGAGCAATCTCTAACTTAAGCCTAAACCACAGAGTATGGATCAAGTTTACACCACTCACCTGTAGAGAGCAGAAATATTTTCTTATAAGCATGATTAAAAAATAAAGTCCCACAGGCCTGTTGATTTTTAAAAAGTGAGGCCCAGATTAAGGGATATACAATTTTGGTCATTTATTAATGGTGAGTTCACTGGAACTCATTTTGTTCCTCGCTGTTGCAAGAGCAACCTTCAAACTATTAGGATATCATGGGCAGGACTGTCGATACTTGCTGATGAAGGCAGGAGACTATTACAGCTTAAGGGAAATTTTCAAACCCTCATACCTTGGTCAAATAAAAATCAGTTTTCACCAGAACACTCAAGGCATTTCTCAATGACAATGGTTAACCCGTACTACCTCTTGTTTGATGCTATAACTACTATAGACGTGCTGTTTAAAAAATAATGGAGGAAATGTATTTTCCTAACTCTTCTATCATTCAAAGAATGACTGATCCATTTGCTCAAACTTTAAAACAAGAATTCACTTTCAAGCAGAGACCTGATCTGGAATATTTCTGCCTGAAAGATAATCATTTCAGAAAATCATGAGTGTCTGACAACAGAGGGCCATGAGGGTTAGATTGGAAATACTTAGCAACATCTTTTATAACTTAGGATTGCCTATCTTATTTAGTTAATTTTATGTTTTTATACATTGCAAAACAGAAGCCTGATGTTTTAAAGATTCCTCAGATATTTTGGTCATTTAGCTAACAATTTAGAGGTTTTAATGCAGAAAAGGTCATGGTCTAAGGTTCTAACAGGCAGAGCAAATGGAAGTAAATGACCACAGTGCTACCCATTTACCTATCACTAATGTAGGTAGTTTGCATCTTTGAAGAAAAAGAGGCACTCTCTTATTTTGTCTTGCTTTTTTAAAATACAGTACGAGTGCTCTGCAGAAACAGGTTTGTGTTTTTCCTTCACGGACTAATACTTACCTATTTATAATGAGTGACAGAGGCCACTTGACAATGTAATCAAAAGAAAATGCTTCCAGGCCACTGAGAGTGAGCTCTGTGGGATCAGCATTGATAATGGCCTTTTCCTGTTTAGTTTCAATAGCCAGAACTCTCAAAAGCTGTGTAATGAGATCATGGGGCATCAGGTCAATCTGTAAAGAAACAAAAAGCAGGAAAAAGATGCTGCTGGACATTTTCTATTAATGCTTGGCTGTAGACATGTGCGGCAATAGGACTGGCCAGAATGAATTCTATGGAGTGTTGTTAAACTCATTCTCTAGTCTTCAAATCAACACCCAAGTAAATAGGGCTGTTAATTGCAGTTAACGCGTGCTTAACTAAAAAATAAATAAATAAAAAATAAAAATCGCAATTCAATGCACTGTTAAACAACAGAATACCAATTGAAATTTATTTTATATTTTGGATGTTTTCTACATTTTCAACTATATTGATTTCTATTACAACACAGAACAGAATTTGTACAATGCTCACTTAATATTTTTATTACAAATATTTGCACTGTAAAAATGATAAAGAATAGTACAGTAAAACTCCATTCGTCCGGCATCTGATGGTCCGGCACTCCTGATGGTCCGGCACCATCAGGAACCCGGAAGTGCTCCGGGCATCCGGACCATTGGAGCTGCTCTGCCTCCGGCTTCCCCGATTCAGCCGCCGCTGAAACTGACCAGCGGCTGAATTGGGAAGCTGGGGCAGAGCAGCTGGAGTGCTGCCGGTAGGTCCCACAGCGCTGCCCTCGGCTGCGGGACCAACCGGCAACACCCAGCTGTCCCCAAGTCAGCCGCAGCTGAAACTGACCAGCGGCTGACTCCGGGAAGCCCGAGGCAGAGCTGCTCTGCCTGGGGCTTCCGGAGTCAGCCCTGGTCAGTTTCAACAGGCGGCTGACTTGGGGACGCCTGGAGCAGAGCAGCTGGGGTGCTGCCAGGTTAGTCCAGTCGCGCTGCTCCTCGGCGCTACCGGACCAACTCGGCATCACCCCAGCTGCTCTGCCCGAGGCGTCCCAAGTCAGCTGCCGCTGAAATTGACCAGCGGATGACTCCGGGAAGCCTGGGGCTCCTCGGGCTTCCCGGAGTCAGCCGCTGGTCAATTTCAGCGGCAGCTGACTTGGGGACACCTCGGGCAGAGCAGCTGGGGTGCTGCTAGGGCGGCGCTACTGGACCAACCCGGCAGCACCCCAGCTGCTCTGCCGCAGGCGTCGATTCAGCTGCTGCTGAAACCGACCGGCAGCGGCTGAATCAGGGACGCCTGGGGCAGAGCCGGACAATCGGAAGGGGGGGCTATGAGGGGTCTGGGGTGGCATCCACACCACCTAGACCCTCATAGCCCCCCCTTCCGATAGTCTGGCATATTTGATAATCCGGCACCCCCTGGGTCCTAAAGGTGCCGGATTATCGGAAGTTTACTGTATCTAGCAGTTCACCTCATATGCAAGATCTGTATTGCAATCTCTTTATCATGCAAATGGAACTTTCAAACGTAGAATGTTGTTACATAACTGTTTTGCTTTTCAGTGTAATGTAAAACTTTAGAGCCCGGGCTCAGCCCTACTTCTTATTCAGCCAATTGCTCAAACAAGTTTGGTTACAATTTGCAGGAGATAATGCTGCCCACTTCTTGTTTACAATGTCACCTAAAAGTGAGAAGAGGTGTTCCCATGGCACTGCTGTAGCTAGCATTGCAAGATGTTTGTGTGTCAGATACGTTAAACGTTCATATGCCCCTTCAAGAGTCAGCCACCATTCCAGAGGATATGCTTCCACGCTGATAATTAAATGTATGACTGAACTCTTTGGGGAAGAGCTGTATGTCTCCTGCTCTGTTTTACCCACTACTCTATTTCACGTGATAGCAGTCTCAGATGATGACCCAGCACATGTTCATTTTAAGAACACTTTCACAGCAGATTTGACAAAACGCAAAGAAGGTACTAATATGAGATTTCTAAAAACAACTACAACACTTGACCCAAGGTTTAAGACTCCAAAATGCCTTTCAAAATTTGAGAGGGATGAGGTATGGAGCATGCTTTTCAGAAGTCTTAAAAGAGCAACATTCTGACGTGGAAAATATGAACCACCAAAAAAGAAAATCAACCTTCTTGTGGGGGTATTTAACTCAGATAATGAAAATGAACATGCAACGGTCTGCTCTGCTTTGGAATATTATCGAGCAGAAGCAGTAATTAGTAAGGATGCATGTCCTCTGGAATGGTAGTTGAAGCATAAAGGGACATACGAATCTTTAGCATATCTGTCATATAAATATTTCTCAATACCAGCTACAACAGTGCCATGCAAATGCTTTTTTTCCCCACTTTCAGGTGATGACATCATAAACAAGAAATGAGCAGCATTATTTCCTGCAAATTTCTCATCTGAGCAATTGGCTGAAAAAGAAGTAGGACTGAGTGGACTTATAGGCTCTAAAGTTTTATATTTTGAATGCAGAGGTTTCTTTGTACCTAATTCTACATTTGTAAGTTAAACTTTCATGATAAAGAGATTTAACTAAAGTACTTGTATTAGGTAAACTAAAAATTTTTGTTTCTTTTGGCTTCTTTTTTTACAGTGCAAGTATTTGTAACAAAAATAAATGTAAGAGTGAGCACTGTGCACTTTGTATCCTGTGTTCTAACTGAAATCAATATTTGAAAATGCAGAAAGTATCCAAAAATATTGAATTTAATCTCACAATTTTTAAAATTTAATCACAAATCTGAAATAGAACAGTGAGGCCCACCCGTTTGCTATAAAAATCTATTTGCTTTAAAGGGAACTGTAAAAGCAAAGCAAATAACCCTAGAAATAAACAGGATTGGCAGCCCTACAAATAAATAATAGCAACTAATACATTATATATCATAATGATGACAAATTAACAGCATCAGTTCTGGTGATACTAAAGCATGAACAGATAGAATGGTCATCTTAGTATTCTGTAGAGATATCAGGAGGGCTAAACAAGGGGGCAGTAAAGATCCATCTCTGTGGAATGTCAGGGTAGGTGTACCCCACGTCTACATAAGTTGTCCATTATTTCAAAATACTTTTCAAAATAATGGGTGTACGCTATTTCGCCATCCCGGTAAACCTTGTTGCACGAGGAATAAGGGATGGCTCGAAATAGCACGTTATTCCGAAATTTGGCACCGTGTAGATGCGCCAAATTTCAAAATAAGCTATTTTGAAATAAGATTCAAAATTTGCGTAGTGCAAATTGCGTATCTTATCTCGAGTTTAGAGTGCTGTGTAGATGCACACTCAGTTACTACATGACAGATAGACCTGGATAAAGGATTAAGAAGCTCTAGGGACTTTCATGCTAAAATTTCTGAACATAAGAGGTAGACAGACACTGCTATTTGACTCAAACACAAGGGCTACGACTACACTGTAGCCTTCTTCCGGAAAAGCTTATGCAAATGAAGCGCGGTGTGGAATATCACCATGCTTCATTCGCATAATTAATTAGCAGCTGCTTTTGCGCAAAAAGGAGTTGTGTAGACGGCTCCTTTTTGTGCAAAAACCCTCTCTTACGCAAGAGCCGTTCTTCCTCATTTTTTCAGGAAGAACGGCTCTTGTGCAAGAGGGTTTTGCGCAAAAAGGAGCAATCTACACAGCTCCTTTTTGCGCAAAAGCGGCTAATTAATTATGCAAATTAAGCGCGGCGATATTCCACGCCGCGCTTCATTTGCATAAGCTTTTCCGGAAGAAGGCTACAGTGTAGCTATAGCCTAGGAACAAAAGCTGAAGTACCCACTCAACAATACTGCTTCCACCTCTTTCTACCACCACCAGTCAGAAGAGAGGTCAATAATAAAGCAGAAATGGAAGTGGAAAGATTATCTTGAGACAGATGAAAGGGTTCTCTCTTCCATCTATATTTTCTAGTATTATTTGCTTTGCTTTTACAATTCGACTTTAAAGCATATGGATCTTTCTAGGACATGGACAAGCCTCACTTCTCTATTTCAGATTATTTTCTGTTTAAATAGACTCTTACCTTTAAATCATCTTTAAATGGGTCTGTGTTGGCAGTGCTCATTCTCAAGGCTAATTCAAGCAAAGCTTCTAATCTAGTAGGTATAATATCATCTACAGGCTTTTTCAGTTCCTCTTCTGTTAGATCCATGAAGTGAACAAAGAAATCCCCTTGGTCCATTAGGAAGTAGTGCTTTATAGACCTGCTCAATAAAATGCAAATACAAAAAAGAAGTTGCACCATAGGTGCTCTAGCCTTCTGCTTTCATGCTTTATTTCATGTGATCTTTTGGAGAACTAAAGTGATCTGTGTGGGCAATATAGGGGAAGCTATTTTAAGGCTTGCTTGTTGAGGTTTCTGGCCAGCAGCTAATTGCAATTTTCTACTAGGTTGTTTTTGCATTGGTTCTTTGGCTGGGTGCTCTCCCCCATTTAGTGTCTTCTGAAGGTTCTGAGGGACCAAAAGCTTGGTCACATGGAGATCTACAAATATGTTTGGCAACTGAAAATTGCAAATAGAATACACTTGCTGTTGGCTGAATGGATTACATATAACACAAAAATATACAATCATTAAAACCAGAATGGACAAATCACTACAAAGCATACTATTAAGAATGACTGCACTGGCCCTGAAGAACGCACTGGATGATTTAAAACTTCTCTGATTCTGTGAATTCCAAGTGATATAAACTTTTGACCTAATCCTTGACAGAACCATTAGTTTTTCACATTAAACTCATAAAATTAGTTTGCTTTATTTTTGCAGATCAGAATTTTTATTGGAACTGCAATGATGCAATGGTAACATGGCACAGCAAAAACCCAAAAGTGAAAAGATCATTACTTCACTATTGAAACAAGCACTAACATACATTTAGGAAATAAATCAAACCTCAAATGAGCCACAAGTTCTTTTTCCTCCATTAAGAAATCCAGCAGAACCCTGCTAGCATAGTTATAAGCTTTTTCTATTTGCTCTACATATGCTCGCTCCTTCAGTGTGTAGATGACCTCTTTAGCTTCAGGGCAGGTAACATCACAACCGCATTCTCGGACAACATTTAAATATTTTCCTAAAAGCAAAAAGTGGCAGGAGTTGCTTAGTCTGACTAATATGAATGTAATTAATTTACACTCTCTCAAACAGGGAGACATTTAGATCAAAACTTTCAAATAGAAATTTTTGAAAACTTTACCCTTACATGTGGTTTAGAAGTCAATATGGCTTAAACACTTTTAAAAAATTTATCCTAGATATCTAAACTTAGATTCCTAAATCCACATTTAGGCACTCAGAACTGACCTGATACCCAAAAATGCTAAGCAACCTTAGCTCTCAATAAAGTCATCGGGAGCTGCAGATACTTAAAACCTTTGAAAAGTCAGGGATTGTATCTCAGAAGTGCCCAACACCTAGCACTGCTCACTGAGAACAGTGGGAAATGATGGGTGTTGGAGACTTGTGAAAAACTGGATTACTTCATTTATACACCTAAATCAGAACAAAGGCCATTTTGAAACTCAGATTTACTGTGGGTGCTGAGCCCTGCTGAAAGTCAGGCCCCAGGCTACATGTGAGTATTTCAAAGCAGTCTACAACATCTCACAACTCACTTGTGTGACGTAAGTACAAATTATCACAGTTTTACAGATAAGGAAACTGAGGCACGGTGAAGGGAAATGACATACCCAAGTTCATATACAATGCTATTGTCAGAGCCAGGAATAGAACTCAGCACTCCGAGGTTCCAATCCTGTGGCTTAACCATTAGTTGATCCTTCTTCTCTGGAAGGAGTATGCCAAGGCATACTGTAGTCTTCACATAATAAAAAACGCTGATTAATTTTCACAGATCCTTAAACCCACAGACTATAGCCCCCAAGTCGTACACCAACAATGTGAAACAGAAAAGTTGACATGATTACTGACTTTCATTAGGCATGTCTGCAATCTCCATTGCAATTTAAATAGTTGCACTAAACTACATTAACCATGAGATGAATAGTAGAAGAATTTATAGAAACCACTTTCTTCCTGTGTTTTCACTAAGGATGTTAAATAATGATTAATTTACTAGTTGAGTAGTGGATGGCATTTCCATCCACTACTCGGCTAGTCGATAGGTACTTCCACATTCCTCCTTTGAAATGTACAAGAGCCCCCGCTGGGGCTCTTGTGCATTTCAATATTGGAACTCCGCCTGCAGCCCGGGGCCAGCGGAAAGTTCCGCTGACTCCGGGCTCCATGCACTTTGAAATGCACAAGAGCCCAGCGGGGAGTCCTTGTGCATTTCAAAGCAGAAGCGCCCGCATGGAGCCTGAGGTCAGCGGGGGACTCGGAGTCCCCGCTGACCCCGGGCTCCATGCAGCACTGCCGCTTTGAAATGCCATGTGGAGCTGGGGCCAGCTGGAGACTCCCCACCTGATCCCAGGCTCCACGCAGCATTTCTGTGGAACCTGGGGTCAGCTGCGGACTCCCCATGGAACGCCGCGTGGCGTTCCATGGAAATGTATGGCGCTGCCCCTTTGAAACGCGGCAGCACTGCACAGAGCCCAGGGTACGGGCTCAAAGCGGCAGCGCTGCACAGAAGTGCCCCTTCTTTGCCCCCCTTTGCTGCCTCTATCTCACAGAGGCAGCAAGGGGGGGAGGGGATTGACTAGTCTTTAACATCCTTAGTTATCACTATAAATTTTAGATGCTTTCATTCAGTCAGTCACTTACTTACCTGTGCTAAGTATCTTGTCAGCCATTTTCTGTAGGAAAGATGGAATTTGTTGCTGAACAACAGTGTATCTTTGATCCCAATATTTGTCATTATAATCCTCTTGTATCTTCTCCTTCTGCAACTCATGTTCTTCCACCATGAACTCGCTGTGCAATTAAAGCAGGTTTTTTAGACACAAGTACAAATAAGATTACCATTTAGCTTGACCTCAAACTGATAATGTGTAGAGCCCTGCAAATTTGCGGATATCTGCTTTATATCCAGAGGTATCCGCAGATGTGCATGCGGATATCAGTGGCTCATTTTTGCAGATATGGATGCAGATACGAATTTTGTATCCGCACAGGACTCTAATAATGTGATACATCAGAAATGGGAATCCAAGGGGGAATGTGAATAAGTATCAGAAAGCACTATTCGTAATTACAGAATTTTAGAAGTCCTCTACCAGGGCTAAGCACAATTCAACTACAGTGGAATAAGCTAATAAATTAGCATTAATTTTAGTGAAACATGTACATTACCACTGCAAGAAAACATACTTCTCTTTTGAAAACATCTAAATATGAACTACAGCTTTCCAGTATTCTAAAAATGTCATCCAACCATTAAACATACATAATAAAAATATTGCATAATCTTTTACATTACAAAAAATAAATTTATAAAAAAACCATAATTCCACAAAAGCCAGGGATATTTCATATTTCAGTTCCCAGAAGGTCTGTAACCCAAACTGTTTATAACATCTTAAAGACTAACAAAATATGTAGATGGTATCATGAGCTTTTGTGGGCCCAACCCACTTCTTCAAATGAATTCATGGGAATGTGAATGAATGAATTTTTAGATATAACAAGTACAAACAAGATTACCATTTAGCTTGAGCTCAGACAGATAATATGTAGAACCCTGCAAATTTCTTCTGAAGAAATTCATCTGAAGAAGTGGGTTGTGCCCACGAAAGCTCATGATACCATCTACATGTTTTGTTAGTCTTTAAGGTGCTACAAGACTATTTGTTGTTTTTTAAGTTTTTCCAGTTACAGACTAAGCTACCCCTCTGAAGTGTTTAACATGTCCTGTTAAATAATCCTATTTATAATGGATGTAGTGAGGTGGAGTGGCCTCCCTTCAAACTGGAGAGCAAGGGACCACTACACTCCCCCTGGTGGGCAGAGCCAAACCTGCCCCCTCCCCGCCAGAAGTACCCAGGGAGGGTAGGACATAAAAAGGGAGGGCTCTGCAGCTCAGCTGAGCAGGAGATATGGAAGGAGGGAGATGTCTCCAGTTCACTTCAGAACTCTAGAGCTGAAACTGCACTGTGCAGTGCCCTGGTCCTAGAGGAGACTGACCCTGGACAGGAGTTGGCATGACCCCTGGACTGGGGTAGGAAGTAACCCAGTGAAACCAGACTTTAGGAGGCTTAGGCAAAAACCTATTCCACGCTCTGCCCTGCCCAGAAGGCCAGAGACCCAGACTGTATGTTTGCTGGCTGCCCTAACCAGGAGGTTTAGGCTAAAATCTACCCCCTTTCTCTGCCCCAACAGTTCTAGATCTTTGAGTGCTGTTTACCTTCACCTGGAGGCTTAGGCCTTGTCCGTACTACCACAGGCCATTGACCTAAGTTACACAACTTCAGCTTATGAATAACATAGTTGAAGTCAATGTACTTAGGTCTTCTTACCACAGTGTAGACAGCTAATGTTTTCCTGTCGACTCTGCTTACACTTCTTGTTTTGGTGGAGTACCAGAATCGACAGGAGAGTGCTTGGCATTCGATTTATCATGTCAAATAAAGATGCGATAAATCCATTGCCATTGGATCAACTGCTGCCTGTCGATCCAGCCTGTAGTGAAGACATGCCCTTAGACTAAAGATTGCTCCCTGCTCTGACCTGCCCAGAGGGCAAGAGTTTCCCTTGGAGACTGTTAATGCTGTCTGCCTCAGGCGAGGTGGGGGCAAGGAGAAGGAGGCATAAGATTGCTTGTGCTCTGCACACCTAGCGGCCCAGAGCTCTAGACTCTTGATTGGTGTCAGCCCTAACCTTAATGCTCTGGACTTAAGACTACCTACTGCTCTGCTCCACCAACAGGGCTAGAACTCCAGACAGTTAACGGCTGTCTCCCCTGTTAGGAGGTTATGTGCTATGCAGAAGAAGCAAGTATTTTATGCAATGGATTTTGGGATGTTTTCTGTACAGACACTTGGGATGCAGGAGGACTGGCTAGCTGGTACAAATGTATTTTTAATATAATGTAAAAAGAAGTAGTTTATTTTGTTGATACTATCATTTACTCAAAAGCAAATCAATATGCACTAGAAAATGAAAAATTAAGAAGCAGGATTTAACTTTGTTTCAATGGTTATTTTTACCTGTATGGATCATTGATGATTCCTCTATAGATCCACTTCTCCAGAATTTCAAAATAAGGCACGCTGGCTGCCTTGGTTAAGTACAGACACAGCTCTTGTGCTTGGCTATCTCCTGTATAATTGAAGGTCCTGTCGTGAAGTAAGCTAAGGGTTGACCCTCCCATACACTCACCTTTATCCACTGAAGTGGCTATAAGATTAAAACAAGAAAAACCCCTTAGCAAAAGGTATTTTATTTAAGTCTACACATTTATAGAATGAGCCATTTTGTTAAAGGCTTTAAAAGCTCAAAAGAAAAGACTTAAGATTCTGAAACACTGGCTCAACTATTGGCAGTTCACACAAACATCTTGTTATGAAAAGAGTTATCAGTTAATTAGTTGGCTAGATTTCACCATAAGAATTGTGGATTATTAACTCAGCTGCTACATGGAATGCAACACACTCCTCACTTTTAAAGTGCACACATGCTATTATTTACCTGGTTCTTAGCAGTCATTCCATTTAAAAGTGACCTGAAAACATTTTTTAATAAAACTAGGGGGCTGCGCCTGCTGCTTGCTACACTTACCAACCCCCCCCCTGGCCACACTTTCACAGATACTGTATATGCTGATAACATGATGACATCATTCTGTTGTGCTGCAGGAAAAACTTTTTTATGTATATAGAGAGACAAGAAGTGATGTTAAAAATCCCTCAAATCCTTCAAGTCACTGGAGTTAAAATCAAGCACATGCAAAAAGTGAATGATTATAGAGTTGTGAACACTGTACAGATGTAGATTGCTGTATGTAACGTGGGCACCATTTATAACTCTATGCAGCTTTTGGAACTTCATCACAAAGGCATGAGACATTTATCATCATTACAAAGTACAAATACTTACCAAGTGAAGCAAGAATCTCCATGGTCCTCATTGTGGGCTGGATATAAAACCACAGTTTCTGCAGGGACAAAAGCCCTTGTCTCTGAAGATGCTCCAGCTGGGTGATAAGAATCATGTATTCTTTGATAAGGGTCCTCATAGCTGCTGCCAAAGCATGATTTACTTGTCCGTACTCAAACGAAGATTTTTCCTCAATGAATCTGCAAAAAGCCAAACAAAAATTGTTTGGGAAAAGGCGGTGTTTATATTTTCAGAAGCTCTACTTGCACTACATTGTAGAAACATGAAGGGCAAAGTGCAACTTACAGTACTTAGAAGCTGCACTGTCATCTTCAAATATATGCAGTTTAAATATATATAAATTAGTTTTAGTGACTACACCTGCCTTAACTCCCTCCAGTCAATTTCTGTGGTTTAACAATCACAGTTCTACTTTTTAAAAAGCATTCCCTCACCCTAGCGCTGTGTGAAAGGTAGGGTAATAAGTAAGGCTCCATGTTTGTTACAGAACTCGCGGATTCAGTGACCTTCCATGATTTCTGCAGTGGCTGCTGCACGTGGCCCCGGAGCTGCCCAAGCATCTCCTGCACCCGGCGTCGTTGTTTCAGGCCTCCCCACTGCCCAGCAGCAGGAGGATTTTTTTTGGAGGGAGCCTCAAGACTGGGTGCTTCTTGCACCATGTGCTGCCTCCACCTGCAGGCACAGCCTCTGTAGCTCCCATTCGCTGTAGTTCACAGCCAAAGAAAGTTGCAGAACTGAGGCTTTGGGGTGGAGTAGAGAAAATACATGGAGCTAGAAGCTGGAGGCTACTGCTTCTCCAGAGCTGGGTAACAACAAGCCTGCCCCAGTCCACCAACCCTCCCCCTCCAGCACCCATGGTGCCCCCCAAGAACCCACATCATCCTCTTGGGCCACAGTGCCCCCTCAGGCCATGCACCACTAGTACTCACGATGCCCCATGACTCTCCCCCCGCCCAACACCCATGATGCACCACGGTTACCTCGCCTCTCCTTCTCCCAAGTTTTAGTCAGGGGTATAAGTCATGGACAGGTCACAGCCTATGGATTTTTGTTTACTGCCTGTGATCTGTTCATGACTTTTATTAAAAATACTTGCAACTAAAACGTAGCCTTGGGAATAAGGTATCGCTGACTTCACATTAGGGATGTTAAGTAACAGTTAAGTAGCTAATCGAGTAGTCAATGGAATTTTCATTGACTACTCAATTAGTCAATAAGGGGAGGTGCTCACTACCGCCGTTGTGGCACTGCATTTTAAATGCAGTAAGAGCCACGAGACTCTTACTACATCTAAAGTGCAGAGCCGCAGTGGGTTTAGCTCATGAGGGTGGCGCGGATTGGGAATGAGCAGTCCTGGCTTATGCCGACTCCGGGACCACCACAGCTCTGCCTCCCCTGCCCCCCGCCCCACACACCATGGATATGGTGCTGGGTGGAACCGGCTTTTAAGCCAGCTCCCCCCCACCACCAGCACTGGCTCCTGCTTCCCCCCCGCCCCCACTGCCTCTGAGGAGCAAGTAGTTAAATAGTCACTTGACTAGTTGCTTACATCCCTACTTCACATATGCTTGATTCCTCTGCTTCTGAAATGCGATATGAAGACTACGTTTAGAGGAAGTGTAGTAATTAATCTATATCAGCAGTATGTGCAAAGTGCTCCCAACAACCCCACTAGCCGGAGTTCAGAGGAACATTCAGCATGCAACACACCACAAACTGCACTTTCTGCTCCCACTTAAGACTTCAAAATCCCTGAACCACATTAAAAGTGGTGATGCTAGGACATCACAGCTCCTCTCCACTCTGTTACTAAGATGACTCAGTAGAGACTCAGGTAAGGGCTGCACAACTTTGAGGAGCTCCAATTTTTATTTTGTCCCAAACTAAACTAAAGCATACTTGCAAATAAAACATCTGCATAAAACATCACAAACTGAGGTTCTGTATTTCAATTGTGGGTGTCAGACCCAAGCAGACATGGGAAAAACAAGGCCACATTGGCTACCTGGTCACAGTGGAGTAACTCGCAGCTACAGGAAGAATCCTGGTCACTAGCTCTTTGACTGACATGTCCAAATTGGGATCCACTAAGAAAGCTCGATTCTGTCTGCCTATGAGAGGCTGTGCTGTGATGTATCTTCCATCCACGCCAATCAAGACATACAGTAAGTCTTCCACAACTGTGGACTCTTGAGACGCTAAGGGTAAGGTACCTATTTGAAAATAGAGGACAAAAAGTACAAAATCTGAACACACAACAGAAGTATCTCAGCACCTTTTCATTCCTCTGTGGCATATTCAAGCTGGATTAAAAAACAGCGAAACATGGCAATGAGATACTTTTAAAGGGACAGTATGCACCATTTTCCTTAATGGCAGTGCTGTTTTCCCACCTTTTAGTATAAGCAGAATGAAATTAGGCTTTGAAGGATGGGCAAACCAAAGCAATCTTCAGGGAAGATTGACCCCAGTGTACTGAGTTGGATACTTTTAAAACTAAAATCACATAGTTCTGATCTAGTACAGTTTGAAATTTTCTAGTCCGGCACCGTTGGGACCTGACCTGTGCCAAACTAGAGAATTTGCCATACCACTGGAAGTCAATTTTGTTTAGCAGCATTACCAATTTTTTCACTGCTTACTGGGTTCCTAGAAGACATTTAGGGGCAAGCTGAAATCAGGGATTTATTCAAAAAAGTAGTATCCAGGATGTGTCATAGGGGCATCACAGAGTCAGGCCAACCTCCCACCTAGAATGATAATTAATGTTGATAATGATTATCCTGTGGCACTGAAAGATCCCAAAGTGCCTTCCAAATCAAAGAAAGATTAAATTATGTTCAGTATAGTTTTAGTGTTAAGCGTATTTTTAGAGATCTGGGTGTACACAATGTGCGGCCAATAGGGATATTAGTGTCATAAGATAACTATGAAAAACTTTACCTGTATTAAGGATGTAAAAATTCATTTAAAAATGTAATAGTGTAGCTGCTAAAAATCCTAGTGGTGCTGCAGGCTCTGCAGTACAGCTGGCTTCCTGGGAGTGGGGCTGGCAGCCGGGAGCTGGCTTATACACAGCCTCACACCTGGCCCTGCTTTCAGGGAGCCAGCATGTAACCATAATGGAAACCAATAAGCTGATGCTTATCAATTAACCATTTAAACACTTACACTTTTAGGGTATGTCTACACAGCAGCATTATTTCTGAATAACTGATGTTATTCCGAAACAACAAAGAGCGCGTCTACACTGCAAGCCATTATTTTAAAATAATGGCAAGCTAGAGGACTTCTTACTCCAACTCCCATAACCCTCATTTTAAGAGGACTAAGGGAAGTCAAAGGAAGAGTGTTCTTCCTTCAACTTCCTGCTGTGTAGACAGTGCCAGAAGCCGAATTAAGCTATTTTGACTTCAGCTATGCAATTGCTGTAGCTCAAGTTCTGTAGCATAATTGGAGTTTTGCCCTGCTGTGTACATGTACCCTTACATCCCTAACGTGTATTTGCTTAAGTGCTTCAAAAAACCAACTGCTCTGTACAGCAGTACTACTACTGGTTTGGTGAGTACCAGTATACTATTTTATATTTTATTCATTTTACTGTATTGTAATTCTTTGAAAATTGGTATTCCATTGGTAAAGTATAACTCTCAGTTCTCACTCTCCGGATCGTCACCTTATCGTGGTGAGTAGGCTTGCATGTTCCAATGAACCCAAGAGCGGTAATGTAGGGAGTCTTGTACTCCTGGCAGGATCACCCATGGTGGCAAGGTCAAGGGGGAGGTACTAGATGAAGAACAATCTTAAAAGTTCTCAATGGCAGAACAGGCAGAGGATAGCAAGGGTAATGCTACAACGGCTGTGAAGGCGGATGAAGGCTGCAGTGGACAGGAGACTCCCAATCGTCATGGATTCCATGCCTTTGCACTTGAGCCTTCTATCCGTCAAGGATCATGTGCCAGCTGCAGTGCAACAGTCCCACCCATGTTAAAAGAAGTCAGGCAAAGGTGTCCTCCTATGTGCACTACTCGCCTAAGCCCTACTGGTGAATGGCGATGGGAGCAGGATTGTGAAATCCGGAAGCTTTTTTTTTTTTTTTTTTTTAAAGATTACTCTCATTTAATCATAATACAGTAATTCCTCGCTTAACACATGCCCGCTTAACATGTTTTCGTGATAGCGTGATTTTTTTTTTTTAGGGAACATTTTTCGAACAACACGACCCGCCTCCGCAATAACACGATTTCCCCTACCGGCCGGCTGGTCACCGGCAGCTGCGCGGGGCTTCCCCTGCCTCCCTGCAAAGCAGCAGAGGTTTGCCACTCGCCGCGCCGTTCCTCAGCGACCCCTCCTTGCCGGACATGAGGCATCCGGCCAGAGGGGGTCACGAGGGAACGGCGCAGCGAGCGGCAAACATCTGCCGCTTTGAGGGAGGCAGGGGAAGCCCCGCGCAGCTGCCGGCAACTGGCCAGCTGGGGAAACCCAGCCGCCGTCTGTAAACGGGGGGCGGAGGAGAGGGAGCAAAGCATCCCCAGAGGGGGTTGCCGGGGGAATGGCGTGGTGAGCGGTGAACCTCCGGAGGCAAGAGAAGCCCCGCGCAGTTGCCGGCGACCAGCCAGCTGGGGAAACCCAGCCACTAGCTGCAAGCGGGGGTGGCGGGGGGGAGCGAGGCATCCAGCCAGAGGGGGTCGCTGGGGAACGGCGCAGCGAGCGGCGAACCTCTGCCGCTTTGTAAGGAGGCAGGGGAAGTCCCACGCAGCTGCCAGTGACCGGCCAGCTGGGGAAACCCAGCCGCCGGCTGCAAGCCCCCTCCCCTGTCCTTCCCTTCCCTTCTCCAGAGCCAAACACCTCCCCTCCCTGCTATAACCCAGTCCCCTTTCTCCCCCAACTTTATGTCCCGGTCCCAGCTGCTAACAAGTGCAGGCTGGAGCTGCGAGCGCACGTGCGCTTGAAACGCAACCCCTACCTTTTCCATTATTTTCAATGGGAAAATTGACCCCGCATAACATGTTTTCACTTAGCACGATCATTTTCTGAAACGTATCTACTGTGTTAAATGAGGAATTACTGTATTCAATTAACTGGCACTTCCCATTCCCCAAATGTGCCAGATAATAGAACTTTTACTGTACATATAGTTGACAAGTGATGCTGAAAAACACTGTAAGGTGATAACAGAGTCCTAATTAAATCATCATTGAATCACAGAAATATAGGACTGAAGGGACCTCAAGAGATCATTTAATTCAGCCCCCAGTGACAAGGCAAGACCAAATAAACCGTGACCATCTGGCAGTCGTTTGTTCATCTTGTTCTTGAAAACCTCCAGTGATGTGGTTTCCACAACCTCCCTCAGTAATCATGACTGGGCCACCTACCAACCAAATATGGCATCTGCTCTAGACATTCGATCCAGTGCATAATGTTTAGTAAATGTGCGCACTGATTTCCCAGTTATCAGTTTTACAAATTTCTCTAATAGGAACATGTTTAAAACAAGCAAAATATGCAGCTACAGCTCTAACAGAATGAGAGTGCAATACAGGCAGCTCAGGAATTTCTGTAACTCATCACACTGAACAATGCATTGTTTATCCTGTCTGGAAGTAGTTTGAGCAGACATACCATGACTCATGATACTTAGCACAATAAACTGTCTAGATGACTTCCTAAAACTCTGATTTCAGTCTGAGTAGTATGTAAGAACCCGTCTAGCACAAAGTATGGAAGGCAAACACTCCTTTATTAGCATGAGATTTTGGAAAGAAAACTGGTAAATTAACTCTCTTTTTTATATGAAACTCGGACTCTATTTTTGATAAAAAACTGGGATCAGGCGGAAGAACCACCTCATCTTTGTCAAAATTCATAAGTGGCAGAATAGCCAACAGGGCATGCAAAGCGCTCACTCTTCTGACTGACAAAGTAGTCTTTGTTACTGATATTAACAGCTGAATAAAATAAAGAACAAACGCAAAGCATTCAAGTAATGGCCAAAATACAATAAGCTGAAATAGCAACCAGATGCACTTTTAAAGATGAATCAAACAATCTTTCAGATGTTAAGTATGTTAAATATTGTGGAAAAACAGGGTATGGGAGCTGTCACTGGAAAGTCAAATTTATTCCTCAACTAACCAACAAATCCAGTCCATTTTTAACATGTAACACTTTCTTGTAGATAGCGTTTTAAAACTAACAGAACATTTTGTACCAATGAAGAACATGATGGCTCAAGACTAGTCAAAATCCTGTAGCCTAACCTGTCAGAGATGAAGCAACTATAGACCCAAATGAAAAAACCTGTCTTGTTGCTCTGACAAGAGATTTGGAGACAGAGGAAGATGCATGTATCATCTGACAGCTGATACCATGTATCCAGGTATCACTGCTGTCTTGGCCAGGATGGGGCAGTATCTTATTTGCTGTCCTGATAAATCTTCTTTGCCACTTTGTGAATTAATGGAAAGGAATGAAAGCGTACAGAAGGCCTGTGGATCCAGGAGGCCTGGGTGCCAGCTGGCAGACGCAATAAGAAGTGCATAGGGGTTTACATGGAACCCCTAGAGTCTGATGATTACAGAACAGCATGTCAGAGGGTGGCATGTGAGGTCTCTACCAATAGGCAGTAGTGCACTGGTGATCCTAATCACTGAAAGACATATGTACAGATGGTATTTAGGGAGTTGTTTTTAGAATAGATACATTATGCTCTTAAGGTCTGTGTGTTAAGACAGGTCACTTGAAGATAAGTTCTGTTCAGACGGGGTAGCGAATACTTCTCTCTCTGTTCTCAGATCATATGCAATGACCAGCCAATCTGAGAATGAAACCAATAGCTGAGTCTATGATTAATATGCAAAGCTCTTTCCCTGAAAAGCCCAGTAACTTTGGATTGTAAATAGAGCTAAACAGCATGCCCCATCTAGTGTTGGAAGTATCTGACAATATCTAGTGAAATCTGAATAAGACCAGAGAGCAAATATGTAACTGTTGTCATTTTTGCCAGTGTGATACATACCGATAGGCACTGTTGTGTCAGTGCTTAAACTGGAGCCAGTTAAGAAATCCCCATTAAGTGCAGATCTCTCATACACCCAGGCTGGAAATACTGGAATAGGTTGGCCAGAATTCTTCTTGTTTTGTTTGTCTCGGAGCATCTTTCGTATAAGCTCAAGAGGCTGTCAGAAAGGACAGAGGAGCTTTTTTAAAAACATCAACCTGAAAAAGTATAATTTCAAACCAGACATCCAATTACAAACTGCTGAACTAGTCAATCCAAGGACAACGGTGGAGAGAAAAGGATGCAGAACCAGGCAATTGGTTACAGCATTGCAGGGCTTTTTTCTTTGTATGCTCCTAAGCATTTTTAGAACATTTGTTTACTTGACTAACTAAAGAAAAACAGCTGACTTTTCCATTGCCAACTTTAGGACACAGTCACTATAATAAAACTGAAAAGCAGAAGAGTTAACCTGCTGACAAGGGAGTGGCCAGGTACCATGGACGACATCGTTGTTGCATTTTGCCACTCGCAGGTAAGGTCTATCAGTGTCCTCAGAATAAGCTAGTTTTGAGAGTTTTATTTCTCAGCAGTGACAGTTTGGATTTCTCCTGTGCATATACACTGCAGAATAATATTAATGATCAGTATGTTATCAATAGGAAACTAATTACTTACATGACACTTTTATATACAGGTTATGATATTAAGGAGTAGAGGAACACTGAACTGGACAGGCAAGATGAAATTAACTACCAGGTTAGGGATGTAAAATCCTGTGTAATTGGTTAACCGATTAACTTCACGTTTAACTAGTTAAGTTTCCCCGCCTCCCCCCGCAGCCAGGCTGGAGTGGCCTATGAAGCAGCCTTTGCCTGCAACATACCAGGGCTCACCATGGCCAGGGGCTGTTCCAGATGCCCGGAGCAGTCTCTGTTCACAGAGGACTCTGCGGGGCTGGAGCAACCTCCCGCCCGTGGCAGCCAGGGAGCTGCTCCATCTCCCACCATTAAGGGTGATGCTTACTGGTTAACTTTTCACATCACTACACTAGGTACCTGTCAGTTCCTTGCCCTTCTGCACTGGGATTCTGTTAGGATCCAGATCCACAGAATCTGTGCCATGCCCCAGCTTTTAAACAGTCTCTTGGAGGATTCTAATCAGTGTGCCAGAACACCAAAGTGTCTTTCTCTTCCTTCATGTTGCCTCATTGCCTCCCAGACTGAACCTCTGGGCTCCAGAATGTCTGTGTTATATTGTGAGCTCTGTACAATGAGTCCAACTGCAATAGATTGCTGGTTAGAGAAATAGACTGCTCTTCAGGAAAGGCCACATGACAGCAAGTAATTACAGTGACACCAAAAAACATTTTCAAAACTGAGCATGATTCATAAGTTGGAATACAGCAGTCCTTGAGTTAGCATAGAGAAACAAACGTTAAAATATAGTCCATATTGGCCTAGCTATAGCAATCCACCAGCTAAGCTGTAATGCATTCCCTTTTAGGCTCTCCTGATCTCTTTTTTGGTCCCAGGTAAGAGTAGCTAGCTTCTTTTAGAAGCCCACTCTTTTCCCCTCCCAGTCCTTTGTCCCAGGCAAGGTGCAACAGGGTTGTGAAAGGTTAAGCAGTAATCACCACCCTGGGGCCTGGAGCAGGTCCCCGCTTGCCCAAGGGCAGGGGACTGCTCCAGATCCGTGCACAGCTTGCTGCAGACCAGAGCTGCTTTGGACAACCACAGGTAGGGGAGTGGTCACTTCACCGCCCCAACAGTGCCCCCTTTAATCAGTTAACAAGTTAAACATAATGTTTAACTGGTTAACCAATTAAATGGCATTTTACATCCCTACTTTGTAACTCCAGTTGTCCAGTATTCAAGTGTCAATTGTTCAGTCATTGGGATTTCCATTGTCCCTTTGAACCTTCTGTTGATCTGGTTCAGTTTTGACTAGTTCCTTAACTATCCTATTTACCGCAGGCCAGATAGCAAGGTGACACCCACATCATGTCCTGCATGTGGCCTCCTTCCCCAGAGAAAACTTATTTTTTTCTTCTAGTGAGAAGCAATGCAAAGTACATAGGGAAAGCATGGCACACATACAATTCATAAAAATATTACAGAAAATTCCCACTTTGCCACAATTACACCACAAGATAATAAAAGGTAATGATTAAAGCCATACACACTCAACGTAGGCTTGTATTTCCAGACTGTGGAAGAGACCGTACCTGCTGTACACTGGAGCTGGTCGTTACACTGCCAAGTTGCTTGCGTAACTCCTCAAGCTCCTGCATGGATATTTTGGAAGTGGTTGAGGGAATGGTAAAACTGGTACTGCCACTTGTTGTGGCATTCGCTGCAAGTTCTGCTCGTTCTTTAGCATTTTGCTGTAAATACAGGAGTGTCTACAAATACACAACAACAAAAGAACTTACTCAAAGGATTTAGACAATATGTTTAAAAAAAAAAAAAAATTATAGACCAAAGACCATAATCCAAATTAAAACAGTAGCTGCTCATCTCATTCCTCTTTCAACAACTCCTTTATTCAAAAGTATTTTATAATCCATCTTTGTGCAAGACCCTCTTTTTAATGTTGCCAGAGCAAGCAAAAATATATAGTTGTCTGACATTAAGGTCATTAAGTTAAACATTCAAAAAAGTTTCTTCTCTTTTAAATATATGCAATAAAAACAACAAGCAGTCATATATTAAGCAATATATTTTAGAAATTGGGACTATAACAAACTGTACGTACAACAACTTCAGAGGGGTAGCTGAGTTAGTTTGTAACTGGAAAAACTTAAAAAAACCCCCGAGTAGTCTAGCAGCACCTTAAAGATTAACAAAACATGTTGATGGTATCATGAGCTTTCGTGGATACAACCCACTTTTTCAAATGAAGCAGATGTACATACAATGTGATTGAGTTAAATTTAGTGAGACATTTGTTCTTTTCTTGACTTTCAGACATTACATGTGCAACATGAATGCTACATTAACTGAAGTTTTTCTATTTAAAATATTTCCCTGACCCGCTTTCAAAGAAGAAATCACAAAGGAAAAAGGGAGAAAAAAGTTCCAAAGAGCTGCACTCTACAAGCTCTGTTGATGTGGCTTACAAGGCCACACCAATTTAAAAATCACGATTCTGTTTGCATTTTTTCATCTTCTACTCTATTCCCTTGGCTTGAAACAGCAAACCGGAGCCAATGGGAGCCACAAGGCTCTGTGGCTACAGACCCTTTTAGGTAAACAAAGCGATGCGGGCCTACTAGCAGCTTTCCCAAAGGGGGCACGCAGCCCTTTTTGAGAAACCCTGCCTTATTCCTTTGTGTGAAATCCAGTTTCATGCACTATTTTTAACTGGCTACATTAGGGAAAGAGTAAAGATGAACACAGAAAGAGCTGTCAAATGCACAGAGTAGACATACAGAAAGACTCCCCGTTCTTCATTACATTGTCTGGGAACTTATTTGTAACAAGAGAAGGTGACTTCGGACTGAAACAATGGTACTTGCAGATGCAGTCATGGATGCTTAAAGCTTCTGTAAATCAGGGCCAACATGGGTCAAACTAGCTATCTAAAAACTGAGATATCCAAAATAAGAAATCACCTTTAAAAATTTTCACCCACCAAGTTTACTTTGTTCAAGGCTTCTCTTAAGATCTAAGAAGAAAATCTGAATGGAAAAGTTATAGATCAAGTTTGTACACTGAGTACTTTTCCCACAGAGATTAGCTCAGACTAACTAAGGCCCCCATATCTTGCACTATGACCTATATGCTTACATCCATATGGAACTGAAATCAATGGGGCTCTGCAAGGACACAGGAGTGAACAGGTGCAGAACAGATTGCAGGATCAGGGCCTTAGCAAGTATAGTGATGAGCACCAGAAAAGATCCGTTCTGGTGAGATGTCCAATTTTTAAATGTTTAGAACTGATATTTTTCCAATTGTATACATATTATGCAAAAAACCCCTTAATACGAATGGTAAAAAAAAAAAAAAGTGTTTACCATTACGTAGTTCAAAATGGCTTGATTTTTCTCCAAGTCAAAATTAAAAGTCCTGTTTAGGTACAAAACTTGCTGGAAAATTCATGAGTAACTGAAAACTGAGGGCTAGAATGAATGCCCTCACATACTCGGGATGTTAGCGTGAACCTGTTTACATGATTAACCAATAAGCCTGAGCTCATTGGTTATTCCTAATGGTTACATGCATCCCCCCCCTTTGCTGCCTCTGTATCTTTTAAGCTGGCTCCCTGTGAGCACCAGCCCCTCATGTGTGTAAACATGTCATCGCTAAAAATTTCAGTGGTTACACGTTTACACAAATAAACGTTTGTTAATATCCCCTATCACATACTCTACTATAATCATGACTAGTTGGTTCAGATAGGTTTGTCTGAACAGCTTCTTAAAAGGATGCACTATAATCATTGTTGTTACTTCCCAATATGCATCAGACTGACAAATGCAGAAACAAATATGCTACCTCTTTGTCTTCTGTGAGCTTTGACAGCAAATACACTAATGGATCCAGATTCCTTGTATTTTTAGATTTCAGCTCATCATACTTCTTTAAAAAATCTTCTGGAGTTCGAGAAAATTCTGCTATCTTAACCTGTAAAACATCATATAATAATACAAGTATTTAAACATAAATGTTAGCATTTTAGGAGAAAGTTTCAAATGCACTATTTAGAAGAACAAAGAAAACATCAGATCTCTGTTATGGTGTTTGTAAAATGGGGCTACTTTTGCATATGCAAAGAGCCATACAGATGCTGTGCAAAAACCAGTCTGTGATCATATAACTAAAGAAACAATGAGTAATCCTGTAGCACCTTAGAGAATAACAAAAATATACTGTATCATGAGCTTTCGATGGTAAGAACCACTTCATCAGATGAGTTGGAGTAGAAATAAGAGAATCCAAGATGTACACAATAACAAAAAAAATCTGTCAATTGTAGGACCTGTGTTAATGAAGCTAATTAAGTGGGCTGGATGTGTCCCATTCATAGTGTTTGATGTGAAAATTTGAATGTTAAAGGCAGAGGAAATTGGCTTTGTAATGCGTTAACCACATTATGTCTTTATTCAAACCCAGGTTAACATGTCAAATTTGTAGGTGAATTCCAACCACCTAGCCCCATCCACTGCGTGATGAGCCCACGAAGGCGGGGATCCGGCAGCCCTCCCCTCCACTGCCCTATCCACTCCCCTTTGTGCAAGGCTGCCCACTCACAGCCCGCCTCTGTTTAATCAGTTAATCGGTTAAACTTAACATTTAACTGGTCAACTAATTAAATGGGATTTTACATTACTAGTTCAATGTCTGCATTTCTCTTCAGGACGGTGGTAATCTCAACTCTGTGCCTTGTCTGGGGGAGACCAGAAGACCTGGCCCAGCAGGACAGGGCAGTGGGGGAGCCCCAGAAAGCAAGAAAGCAGACATCAGCAGCATGATCAGAACATGACTAACAATCCCAAGGGGTCTTCTGTGACCGCACCTCGTAGCACCCTGTCTGTAAAATGGGGAGGGAATGATACCCATACTCTAGGCAGTGGTGATATTCAACAACAGGGATTAGGGATGTTAAGGACTAGTCGATTTCCCCTCCCCTGGCTGCTTCTATCAGCTAGAGGCAGCAAAGGGGGATGCGGGGGGTACTTCAAAGCAGCAGCTTCGCACAGCTGAGCTGGGGAACAGCTGTGCGGCACTGCCGCGTGTGGAGCCCGGGGTCAGCTGGGAACTCCAGCTGATCCTGGGCTCCAGTGTGGCATTTCCGCGGGACCCAGTGGGGGCTCTTGTACATTTTCAAAGGAGGAATGCGGAAGTGCCTATCGACTAGTCAATGGAAATTCCATCAACTACTCGACTAGTCAATTAATCAATACCTAAAATCGTTAACAGGGATGGGAACTGCACAGAATCATTAATGATCGTAAGTGGAAGAAGTGAGGGAAGAACTCATGGACTCCTGGCCTTTCACTAGGCCAAATAGTATTCTTCTAGGGGCAGGGAAGGAGGGGGTGTAAACAGAAGAAAAGCAGCAACTCTATACTGCTATTCAAGAGTCCCCTGTTTATGAATCCAAAAGTAGCATTAGGTCTTTTTGTCACAGTATTGCATTGAAAGCTGGTGTTCAGCTAATTATCCACCAACAACTCCAAGTCTCTCTCAGAAGTCACTGCTTCCCAGCATAGGGATGTAACTGCTTAACCCAGGCTTGCACAACATGCGGCCTGCAGGGGCTCACTGTGCGGCCCGTGCCGACTACGGGCGGCGCGGCCCCATCCGATCCACTGGCTGGGCGGAGGAGCGGAGCACCACCGGGAAGGGGGAAGTGCAGCAATTCTTGCTGCCAGGCTACCTGCATGCAGCTCCGGCGTGAGGAGGCAGGGCGCGAGCCAGAGGGCGGGACGCGGCAGACGCCAGGATGCTGGCGTGACGTGGCATCGTGACGTCACGGCCGGCAACCGCTGGATTCAAAAAGGCTCCGGCAGCCCTGCAACCTGGAAGGCAGAAGCCAGGTAGGGGAGGGGAAGGGGCTTGTGCTGAGGGGAGGAGGGCAGGTCAGGAGAAAAGGGAAGGCACCAAGGGACAGGGTGCAGGAGAGAGAAATGCCAGGGGGCCAAGTGGAAACACGTGTGGGTTTTTTGTTTGTTTGTTTGACAAAAATTTTTAGCCCGCGTGTTCGGTATTTTTTGGGAGAGCATACCTACTTGCGGCCCGCAGCTGTTTTCTTTGGAGTAATATGGCCCTCGCTGCTTTCCGAGTTGTTCAGGCCTGGGTTAACCAATACACTGATACTTATCGGTTTCTGTTAACAGTTAAACTCTTCTAGGGTCGGGGCCTGCCAACTCCATGCCTGGGTTGATCCTTGCTGCCAGAATGGTCCATGAGGTACTGATGCTGCCTGCCATCTCGGAGCCCCAGACTCCAACCCAGCTGCTGGCTCTGTGGACAGGCTCTGGCCTGGCTACCAGCATGTGGTATGGTGGTATACCTGTATCTCCAGTACGCTTTCCTCCTTACCCATAAGTCCCCAGGTAAATGTTTAATCAATCTAAATTCTACTGGTTACATAGTTACTCTTTTTATACATTCTTTACATTCCTACTTAGCATAGTCTTCCATCACATCAGTGTGGCCTTTATTCTTTGTTTCTAAACGTACACATTTACATGTCATTATTAATGAGCGTATCATTTTCTTCTGCCCACCTTAACAAGCAATCCAGATTGCTCTGCATCAGTGACCTGTCCTATTTATTATTTAGCATTTCCCCAATTTGGGTATCATCTGCTCACTTTATCAATGATGATTTTATATTTTATTCCAGGTGATGGATAAAAATGTTAAAATAGCATAGGGTCAATAATTATCCCTATGAGCCTGTACTGGTTACACCATTGCTTGATGACAATTCTGTTTATGATTACAATTTGAGACCTGTTAGCTAGCCAGTTTTTAACCCCTGTAATGTATGCCATGCTCATTTTGTATAATTAAACATTTCAAAACAGTACCAACTCAAATGTCTAAGTAAAATTACATTTACAAAACTTCTAATTCTCCAAAATCTTAACCCTTTTGGTTGAAATAAAAGAAAGCAAACTGAGGCAGATGACAAACCCAGACCTTTTAATCTTAATCTTTTCCCCCTTCATTTTATCAGAATTTCTGAAAGCAGAGACCAACCCCTTTCACTAAGATAGAGTGCCTCTGATCTGACTCCTTAATACAGCACTTTTCAATAAGGCTACCCTTCCTCCCCAGTGCAGTCTGACCTTCGCACCATTTCCTGGCCAGTCCTCATGCCTGGGGATGGAGGAGGGGTAGTCATGCTGCCAGTCTCTTGGTCTCTCAAGCAAGTATCAAGCTGTCAGTCCTGATGCTTCCTCTCCACTCTACCCCTTCAGAAATGTAGATGAGTGGCTCTGAGTTACTTAGATGGCAAACTTAACATCTCAGCACTTATTAGGGACATAAGGAAGGGTAGCTCAGAGTCCTGTTCAGGAACTTCTGAGGAGTAGGCAAGGTGAGTTTAGGTTGTAGGGCAGAAGTAAGGATGTTCTTTGTCCTTCTAAAAACTCAAGTGGTCTCTTTTCTCTTAGTTTCTCTCTTTAACCTTGATGTTGCTATCACTAGAGTCAAAGAATTTGTAAATAATTCCAGGAGATTCTCACATACTAATTAAGAAAAAAGTGAATTTCAACCATCACTGCAGCTTGGCAGCGAGTAAACTGAAACTAGCTCACCTTAGCACTGTGTGCAGAGACAGTTGTGGTAACATAAGGAGTTCGGTTCTTTTGCAGGAGATCTATGTACACTTCAGCTCCTTCCCCTCCATGAACACGCAGCAGGCTTAACAGCTCATTGACATCATGGTGAATGCGGAATTCACTCATGCTTCCACCTAGGGTTACAGATTTCACAGTCCATTGAATGCAAAGCACAACAGATGAAACTCAACGCTAACCAACAAGGGTAAAAAAATTCAAAATTGCCGTAGTGGCCTCAGAGCCCACGCCTCATTTTCAAAAATGACTTTGGCACGTCACAGCGTAAACCACACTGAAAGTCAATTTAATTTAGACTCCTCAGTACCGAAATCGTTTTTGTAATTGGGACTCAGGGCTTGTTTACACTAAGGGTGCAAAACCCTACAGCGAGGCCAGCGCTCCGGCCCGGCTGCTAGTTAACGGTAACCGGTAAGGTGTTGCTTACCGTTTAGCCATGCCTATACCTAGTTTACACATGGCTACATCTCCATGACAGAGCTTGTGCCAGCCCCTCGCCCAGCACGGGGGATACAGGCTGCGCGGGGCACCCCAATTCGTAAGGACGGGCCCGCAGGGAGGCCCAGGGCCCCGCTCCCGCCGAGCGAGGGGCGGTAACCGGGTCCGCAGCCCCGGCGGGTGACAGGGCCCAGCCCGCGGTGGCCCCGCCCGGTCGGGAAGCGGGTACCTTGTGCCGGGGCGGCGCGCGCGCGCGGAGCGGGCCCCTCAGCGGGCGCCCCGGAGCGCGCGCGCCCAGGGCGGGAGGATCGGGGGGCGGGGCGACTGAGGGAGTCACACCGCAGCCGTTAACCGTTAGCCGGGGCCTGGCAAGCGGCGCGCGGGAGGGGGCGGAGTGGGATGGAAAAAGCGCGCAGGCTCCGATTGGCTGCCGCAGAGACCGCGGCCTCCCTGGAGCCAATCAGAAACCCGCGTGGGGACCTGCCCTGCTAAGGCACCGCCCCCTTTTCGCTGCCCGTCTCACTGGGGAGCCCCGGGGTGGAGCTGGCGCTTCCGCACTAACCGCAGCTCCGGATCGCCGCTCCGAGGTGACCCGGAAGTGCCCGCTGACCCGGAAGTGATCTGCTCCCGCCTCCCCGGAAAGATGGCGTCCCGGTGAGCGCCCCCAGCGCTTGGGCAGGATGCTGCTGCCGCCCGGGCTCAGCCTCTCGCTGCAGGTGGCGCGGCCCCTGCTGCCCGTCCGGCCCCGCTCGCCGCCGCGGGCCCCGTTCTGCTTCTCGCCCCGCCGCCTCCGCTTCCATCGCCAGCACGAGTTCTTCGAGGTGAGGGCCCCGGCTGCCCTCGCGCGGCCTCCCGGGCAGCCTCGGGGGGGCTCCTGCCCCAAAGGTACAGCCCCCTTCCGCCGGCGCCGTGGTCTTGCCGGCACTCGGCGAGGCTGAGTGTCTCTAGGGCAGGGCGACTCAACTTTGGAAGCCCCGGGGGCCGCAGTGATACTCACAGCACATGCCCAGGGCCGCAACTAAAGTGTGGTTGCTTATACATGCAAATATATGCAAATAGCTTCTTTCACACTGGCGGGCATGAGTACAAAGATTAAGGCAAGACTACACAACAGGCAGGCCCCATTTAAGTCAGTTCCGTTGCTCTTAATAACATGCAATATTTGCCTGGCTTCCACTCCTATCACAGCACTTTTAATGAGCAATGACAGTCCAGGAATTGAACTACTAAAACACGTATCAACAGAAGACCGTTATATTGACCACTTTTTTGTTTTGGCTCGTGCCTGCGTGCCACGTGTTGAGCCCCACGTAAATCCAAACTGCACCATGGCTCACAGGCCGTGTGTTGTGTAGCCCTGCTCTAGACTTATGTTCCCAGGAGTTAGCAACAAAGGGCTTATGATAAACAATGGATAGCAATAGTCAAGGACACCCAGTTGCACTTTTATTCATGCTCTATAAGCTGGGCTCAGCAAAGTTAGATCAACATACCATTCTTGATACAAAGTCGAGTTCGTAGTAACATGTATTCTGTATCTTAACTCTGTTTTAACAGTTTCTTGTTGGAAAATAAAGATAATTTCCCATTTACTTTTTGAACATGCAGTGCTGTAACATGCCTATAATCACTACGCTTTTTCAGGATGGAGACATTCATAGACACTTGTATCTCCAAGATATCCTAACAAATGTTACAGAAGTGACCGAAAGATCCAAGTAAGTGGTGCTGTTCTTCTAAATTCTATTGTGGGTCCGGTTAACAAAAATGCATGTGATTTTTTTTTTTTTTCTATACTACCCATAGCTACCAGTTTGTGGTCCATGCTGTTGGTGGTGTATACATCTGGCTCAAATTGTATTAATTAAGACTGAGTAAATATAGTTTTGTTGGTTGGTTGCATCTCCACATGAGCTTTCACTTGTGTTTCCTTCAGAGGACTATTGCTCTTTACACCTGTCCAAAAGCATCAGTATAAGTCATTTGGAAAATCATGGGAGACAGGAGAGATTCCAGAAGACTGGAAAAGGGCAAATATAGTGCCCATTTATAAAAAGGGAAATAAGAGCAACCCAGGAAACTACAGACCAGTTAGTTTAACTTCTGTGTCAGGGAAGATAATGGAGCTAGTAATTAAGGAAATCATCTGTAAACACTTGGAATGTGGCAAGGTTATAGGGAACAGCCAGCATGGATTTGTAAAGAACAAATCATGTCAAACCAATCTGATAGCTTTCTTTAATAGGATAACGAGTCTTGTGGATAAGGGAGAAGCGGTAGATGTGGTATACCTAGACTTCAGTAAGGCGTTTGATATGATCTCGCATGATATTCTTATCAATAAACTAGGTAAATACAACTTAGATGGGGCTACTATCAGGTGGGTGCATAACTGGATGGATAACCGTACTCAGAGAGTAGTTATTAATGGTTCACAATCCTGCTGGAAAGGCATAACAAGTGGGGTTCCGCAGGGGTCTGTTTTGGGACCGGCTCTGTTCAATATCTTCATCAACGATTTAGATATTGGTATAGAAAGTATGCTTATTAAGTTTGCAGATGATACCAAGCTGGGAGGGGTTGCGATTAATCTGGAGGATAGGGTAATAATTCAAAATGACCTGGACAAATTGGAGAAATGGTCTGAGGTAAATAGGATGAAGTTTAATAAAGACAAATGCAAAGTGCTCCACTTAGGAAGGAACAATCAGTTTCATACATACAGAATGGGAAGCGACGGTCTGGGAAGGGGTATGGCAGAAAGGGATCTAGGGGTTATAGTGGACCACAAGTTGAATATGAGTCAGCAGTGTGATGCTGTTGCAAAGAAAGCAAACATGATTCTGGGATGCATTAACAGGTGTGTTGTGAGCAAGACACGAGAAGTCATTCTTCCGCTCTACTCTGCGCTGGTTAGGCCTCAGTTGGAGTATTGTGTCCAGTTCTGGGCACGCATTTCAAGAAAGATGTGGAGAAATTGGAGAGGGTCCAGAGAAGAGCAACGAGAATGATTAAAGGTCTAGAGAACATGACCTATGAGGGAAGACTGAAGGAATTGGGTTTGTTTAGTTTAGAAAAGAGAAGATTGAGGGGACATGATAGCAGTTTTCAGATATCTAAAAGGGTGTCATAAGGAGGAGGAGAAAACTTGTTCATCTTGGCCTCTGAGGATAGAACAAGAAGCAATGGGCTTAAACTGCAGCAAGGGAAGTTTAGGTTGGATATTAGGAAAAAGTTCCTAACTGTCATGGTAGTCAGACACTGGAATAAATTGCCCAGGGAGGTTGTGGAATCTCCATCTCTGGAGATATTTAAGAGTAGGTTAGATAAATGTCTATCAGGGATGGTCTAGACAGTATTTGGTCCTGCCATGAGGGCAGGGGACTGGACTCGATGACCTCTCGAGGTCCCTTCCAGTCCTAGTATTCTATGATTCTATGATTGGAGCTGAGTCTGATCTGTCTGAGATCAAGTCTATGCTACGGGGTTAAATCAAACTAAGTTACACAATTCCAGCTACAAGAATAATGGAGACAAAGGTTAGGCTAACTTGTTGCAGTGCTGGAATTTTCAAAGTAGCATCATGCTGAGTTGATGGGGAGCAACTCTCACATCGACTTTCCTTATGCTTCTCATTCCTATGGCGTACTGGAGTCAATGGGTGAGAGATCTATGGTCGATATACTGGGTCATCACTAGACCTGCTAAATTGACCTCCAGTGGATCAGTTGTTGCAGTGGTGATCTCCTGAAAGTTGAGATAAGACCTAAATTATACAGATACTGGACAGAGATATCTGCAATCTCCTTTATTTTATTTTTTGCTCTAATCATGGAGATGGAGAAGAAATAGAATAATTAGGAAGGCATCATAAAGTGCCTTATAAGTGGATAATGTGATAGTTATTGAAAGAGATTCAGGTTTTGAGGGACTGTCTGGTTTAAAATGAAATGTTGGTTATCTCTTTGCCAGATCTGGAGAAATCATCCCTTCAGAAAATATGGGTATAAATGGGATTTGCATTCCTGAAGGTACCTGAGCATTTAAATTTCAGTCAGAAGATCTGAGCAAATTATATGATGGCTCTTTACTTCAGTCTGTTAAAAAAGAATTTGAGTTTAGGGGAAAATATGCAGTTGTTCAGTCAGGGAGAATAACTTGGTCAAAATGAACACATTGGCCAAGATCTCCACCTAGTTTCAAAATGTTCAGTAATCATCCCAGAAAAAACTTGAAGGTACCTAGAGAACTAATTGAAAATGAAGATAGCTCTTTCATATGGATCTGCTGGGATTTTGAAATATAGCAGCTCATAACCTTCTATTGCTGCTTAGTATTCATTCCACGGATTCTAGGGGCTGAGAGTTATGTAAAAGGAGTTTGAGCCACAAATACGAGTTCCTAATTACCTCACAAGTTAATTCCATTGTCTCCAGTTTAATAGTGAAAACTACCAGAATGTAAAGATTTTATTTAGATTTGTGCAGAGGTACTGATCCATATGCTCTGTGTGGTGTTGACATAACCTAAAAATACAAATATTTTCATCACTTCTTTCTAGGGTGTCTGAATTCAGTTGTCATATTGTTGGGTGCTGTCAAGTGTTTGATACCTTAGAGGGTTATGAACATCACTACAACACACTACACAGAAACATGTGTTCTTTCTGCAAACGCTCTTTCCCCTCTGGGCATCTGTTGGATACTCACATCCTGGAGTGGCATGACTCTCTTTTCCAGATAATGGCAGAGAAACAAAATATGGTGAGTTGCAAAGATTACATTGTGTATCCAGCATGTAAAAACTTTGTATAAAAAATCCTCCAAAATTGTGTTTGGCTTTCCAAAATGTCTTTTTTTCAAAGTAGCATCATTTTGGTAACAGCAGCATGTTTGTATTCAGAAGCTTATATCTTTCTAGGAGAACTATTCTTCTGTGCCTTGACATCTCTGTTTTGTTTCAGAAATTCAAACTTGGCATGTGTGGCACACCTTTGGCAATGGGGAATGACTGCTTTTGCAACAAATATTAATAAAAAGTAAAGTGATTTGGCACTCAGAGATACCCTTTTCAGCGTCTGTTTATCCAGATGCAATCATGGATGTGATCAAATACTTCCCTTAAAAGAAATAACTTCAAATACCTCCTAATGGAACATTAGGGCTGTCAGTTTCTCTGCACATATTCAGAAGTGTGTCACTGCATGTACTCAGAGGCATGATTTCTTACAGACCTAAATCATCCCAGCTGATACGTGGGGTAAAAAGAGACGTTCTAGATGGTAGTCAGTCTTCTGCCAATCCTGTGCCTGTTAAAGTCAGTAGGCATTTTGACGGTGATTTCACTGAGACAGGAGCAGGCCCATACAGTGCAACAGAATATACCATCTAATGTCCTGATTTTTGCAAAGACTCGAGCACATGTTTAACTTTTCTTCACACAGTGAATTCAGTGGGACAACTCAATGCACAAAGTTAAGGACGTGCACAAGTGTTACAGGATTGGGGCCTCTCTTCCTTCTCGGCTCTTGAGATAAACATTTCTCACTTAACTGAATAATCTTAACTGAGTCGTCATCATCATGTACCCAAGCTTAACTGAATCATTGTGTTCTTTCTGTCATGACCATCATTCTGTCTTAGAGCATCTCGTGCAGAATTAGACAGTCAGTTCTATGGGGCAGTGATTGTGCTCTTCTATTTGTTCTCTAAAATACTTTGAAAGCTTTAGGATGCTATAAAAACAATAATCACTAGGACATGGCCTACTTTTGGATGAAGGAGGTGCTGAAGTAACTTTATGGTATTATTTCTACGTTGGCAAATATAGCCTTTATTTATAGACGGAGTACAGGACACATGTTGATTCATGCCAAAAGGAAACCAATAACATTTTTTGCAGTCTCTAATGCCTTCTATCCAAGGATCCCTAAGCACTTCATGTGCTTTATGGCTCATAATGTCCAGTGACGTAACAATGTATTATTCTTGTTTTGATAATAGGGAAACTATGGCTCAGGGAGAGGAAGCGACTTTCCCGTGGTCACACAAAGCCAGGAGTAGAACCCTGATTTCCTGCCCATAGGACTAGCCCTCCTTTCTGCTTTGCATATTGTAAAAACAAGAATAAGTGGATAAACACGAGTGTGTAAGTCTGACTTGAGCTAACATCTCCCTAGGATGATAGTAGAGACGGAAAAAACCTGGGAAATGGGTCTCTTGTCAAACAGGCTTTGTCCTGCACGTGCAGGACAAATCTGTGAAGTTGGAATAGTTAACTAATTCAATCAAACTAGCCTCCAACTTTGTTAATATCTGAGCATTCTGAGCTCTCTCTCTCCTGTCTTTTGTGAACAACGCGTTTTGATTGAGGAAGTTTCCTTCTGTCGTCATGTGCAGGAACTTGGGGAGCCACTATTGCACTCTCCAGGAATTTTGCCTGATAGGCTTGAGCGATTTGGACTCTGCCTTATACTCGTGCAGTCAAACTATTTTTTGCCACCCTGCATGAGAACAATATTTTCCTGATACTGCTAATGGAAGTAGTCTCCCAACAAGTTAAACTGATTCCAAATTTTGTGAAACTTTCTGAGTGTTCTCATGTAACTTGGAGATTGGAAAGAGTGGATTGTATTGGCTTTCATAGGTTTTTAAACTAAAAGGAACCATACTATCTTACGGTCTTAATGATAACACAGCCTATAAAATATACTTCAGCCACTGGTTCATGCAGTGGAGGAGATGACTTTTCCATCCTGCAAAAACAAAATCTGTAGAGCCCAATAGCTTATGATTGGACCAAATCACCTTTCAGAAGGACTTTCAGTTGATGATGATGATGATGATGATACATCTTTAGACCTGTGTATCAATATGGAAGTGCCAGGTGAACACCTTGCCTTGCGTGGGAGAAATTCTGTGAGGATAGCGAATGTAAACGGGTAACTGGTTAGCCGGTAATCATTGCCTTACTAGCATGCTTTCCAGGGAAACTGGTTAACCAGTGCCCTGCTGGAGCAGCCCCCTGCCTGCGGCATGGCGTGGGTGGGGGACCGCTGCAGCTCAGCTGAGTTCACCATGCTGCGGCGGGTTGGTTAACCAGTTAAGCATATAGTTTAACCAGTTAACATTTTAAATGGGATTTTACATCTCTAGTAACTCCAATCTTACTTTTACTGCATGACTTCTAGAATTAACTTTTCCCTCTTCTCACTTTTTAGTATCAGTGTTTGGTAGAAGGCTGTGCAGAGAAGTTCAAGAGCAGCAAAGACAGAAAAGATCATTTAGTCAAAGTTCATCTTTATCCTTCTGATTTTCGATTTGATAGACCAAAGAAAGCTAAAAGGTAAGTGCCGAATACTCTGAAAACGCAAGCATTTATCCTTCTGTGTGCTGGGGACTGGTCCTCAGAAGCAGAGAACACCTGAAAACCCAGCAGTTTTGCTTCTCTAGGCTTAGTCAATAGCACCTCCATATTTACACAAAGTGCAGACTCCAGAGCTCCTGCGTTCCCTTCCCATAATTGCACTAGTTTATTTCTGTCCTCTGGGTATAAAGAGGTTGTTTACTAAATGCAAAAAAAAGTGAGAGCTGAGCTCGTGAATTCATGAGCCAAGGCATATTGGCCTTCAGGTTCTTCCAGCAAGGATGACTCGCCCACATCACATGAGTGAAAGGAGAGCTGAAAAGATTCCTCATCAGCGAACCAGTCAACCAAGCCTCCCTGCTCTTGCCAGCCCTCTGCTTGCATTGCACTGTGCCTGAAGTACTATGAGCAGAGCTGCAATCTCAGCAGCACCCTGCTCTGTGTCTTACCGGTGCACTTTGTTCCCGATGATGCCTATGTACAGTGCAGGGCTGAGAGGCAAACAGTCTCCATCGTGGCAGCAGAGGCCTGGCGAATTGTCAGGTCTAGGAATCCTTCCTTAGAGTGGGCGTGGAAAGCCCAATGCATGCTCAGGAATTTCATCCCTGCTGGAGAGGCTGGCAAGTCTACCAGAGGGGATCGGCAACACTGCACAAGGAAGAGCCAGAGCCATTCTTCCCAGTTCCTGATATCTGTGAGTTAGGGTGCTGCCTACAGCCAGCTGACCAGTCCCTCGCCTCTTCTGCTGCACACACTATTCTGGTTGAAAACCATGGCCAGAGCAGAGGCAAGTTCCTTTGCTTGTTACTTGGCCTTCTGTCCTGGCCATGGAACAGTGGAAGCATGGAGCCAGCTGTGAGTGTGCTGCTGCGTCTGGAGGAAAAGGTGAGAGAGAAACTAGCGTAAGCACTTGCGTAGGGTCCCTGTTGGTGCTGCCTGAACAGCTGAGGAGGCAGCGCCCTGATTGCCCTCGTGTGTGGGCATGCCCATTTCGCGGGTGGCTGTAAGAGGTTACGTAATAGCACTCTGGATACAGACACCCTTAAGCGAAGCAGTGATGTCACTAATCAACTTTTCCATCGCTCTGCTAATGTTGCTGTTTCCGTTCCAAGGTAGGGGAGCCAGGGAGGCTTATTTAGCACTGAAGGGTGATTTCTATTCTGACCCGTTTAGTAAGCAGGCAATGGGGCTGAACCATTGGCTCTTACAGACTGACCTGAGCAATGACGTGGGCAATCAGACCCACTCTGTTGTCATTAGTTTTCAGCTTAGCACTTAGAAAGGAAATGAACAGCTGACTTAGAAAGTGTCATTCTTAGCCAGGGGTTAGGCACCAACATTCATCTCTCTGAAGCAGGACGCCCTGAGCTAGGGAAGGAAGGAATCATTGGCCCTGCTCTACCAGATGAACCCAGTTGTGCTTTATGGACATAAGACAGAATCTGGTGGTGTAATAGAGTCGTTCTGACTCCTCCACTCTGCAGACCCCCTTGTAATAGGACTCGGCCCACAAGCCTGTCTTCCCTTTAGCAGTGCCATGGTCTGCTTCTTTGAACATTTTACAGGCTACCCACAGCAACCAAGGAGACTCATTACTTTCCGCTATACGCTCCCCTCCCCCTCACTCTCCTGAGCCTGTGGTACTTAACTTGTGTTGTAGCCTCCTAATCCAGCGACTTGGGGCCCTTGAATTTGGGCTGAATAGGAGACACTTGGCAGCTCCTAACAGGCGGGTTTTGTTTCCTCAGCAGCATCAAGCACAGTAAACCTCACTCTAAGCGGGACGTGAGCATGCCAATGGACGTGAATGTGGAGACTTGTGAGCAGTCGCAAGCGGATTCCATGGAAATCTGTCCCAGTGAGAGCACAGAGAATCTTACCCAGCTTGCGAGTGGCCCAATCCCGACAATACAGGAGAAACAGCTCTATAAATCCAGGTCTGTTTTCCTTTATGTAAACTCCTTGGGGCAGAGACTGTTTGTCTTCATTTGCTGGTGCAGCGCCTAGAGCAATAGGGTCTTGATCTTAACTGTGGCCCCGGGTGTTCCTGTGATATAAATATTGTGAAATAATACTTTTAAATACTCACCTCAAAGGAGGGAGGGGAGGAACGCCTTATAAATACATATTTATACACATAGCTGAGCACTTGTGAAGAATTAACAGGACTTTTAATTGAAGTTTGCAAAGAGTGTTGAAGAAGAAAAGCAAATGCTAAACATTTATTTGCAGTTTTCTAGGCTTAAACTGCTGTTTCTGTACTTAACAGGTGGCAGCAGCCAATGGATGTTTTGTCCATGGATAGTGATTCATTTCTTTGCTTCTTGCTGTTATAACTGAGAATCTGTGCGGTAATTCACCTTTTTTAAATAATTGGCCAACCTAGAGGACCTGAAAGGGGTGCAGTCTTCTCTTGACTTGTACTTACAATCAAACCCAGGTGGATCCTATGCTGCACCTCCCACAAGTGAGGTGAGGTTGTATAAAGATGTCTCAAATTCTGGGTTGCTCTGTAGATTGAAATTGCCATCAGTATTGTCTGAGCAGCCACTGGGACTTACTAGGGGCAGTGTAGAGCCAGTTGTGGTTCCTGTACAGCTTCGTATGCTGCAGTAGCAGCGGATAGGGACCCGCATGGGGGTCAGGATCTATTCCTATATATGTGGGGTTTTTTGTTACACATCTGAAATTCATTATGTGTATTGTTAGTATCACCTGAGGTTTTTCATTCTAAAGTCATTCTTGGGATTAGGGTTGTAAAATCCCGTTTAATTAGTGAGGGTGGGGCTGGGCTGGGAGTGCGCCCTGCACCACTCCCTGGCTGCAGGCAGGGGCGGCTGCAGGCAGGGGCTGCTGCAGCCTGGTCAGAGCAGCTCCTGACTGTGGCTGGAGCGGCCACTCCAGCTGGAAAAGTGGGGAGGGCGGGGGTGGGGGGCAGCTCTTGTTACCAGTTCACAGCCCTACTAGGGATCTGTTTCACTCCTCAGCATTCCTGCTGATTTATTATTAATTTAGGTCTGAGAGAAAATGCAAGTCACTCTCACTTAAACATTTCCCCGCCAGTTCTATTGAGCTGGCATTAGCACTGGTGGGAGTCCATCTACTGACACAATGAGCTGTTACTCACAGTAGTTTGTGTAGATCTTCATCATGTAATTTTTTTCCCCCCTCCCGTCTCCTTTGGGCAGTGAAATAGTTAAATGTTGACATGTCAGTTCTGACTTTCCAACTTGATGATCTGAACAGGGCAATTAAAACCTTAGAGATGCTGTTTCGGGTTTCTGCAGGCAGACAACACTGTAACTGTTATAAACCTTCAAAATGTGAACAGAATGGATCGTTCAGAGATTCCAAAGCCAAGAATGCCCATTGTGATCATTCAGCCTGACCGCCTGTATGTCTCAGGCCAGAGAGCTTCCCTGCAAATAATTCCTAGAGCAGAGCTTTTAGAAAAACAGTCATTCTTGCTTTAAATATTGTCTGTAAATCCACCACGACCCTTTGCAAATTGTTCCAGTGATTAATTACTCTAACCATTACAAACTGTATGCTTTATTTCCCGTCTGAATTTGTCTAGCTTTAAATTCCAGCTTTTGGATTGTATTATATCTTTATTGGCTATGTTGAAGAGCCCATAATTAAATATTTGTGCCCAATGTAGATTCTCATAGACTAAAATCATCTCACCCCTTAAGAAGCTCAGAGAAGGTTGAGTCTAACAAAATCTATTTAGCTTATCGTTATAAGGAGCATGTTTTCTACTTCTTTAGTCTTTCTCTGGACCCTCTCCAATCTACCAACATCCTTCTTGAATTATGGGCACCAGAACTGGATGCAGTATTATAGCAACAGTTGCACCAGTGGCAAATACAGAGATAAAAATCGCCTCTCTGCGCCTACTTGAAATTCCTTGCTTTATGCATCTCAGTATCGCATTAGCTTTTTGGCCCCAGCGTCATACTGGGAGCTCACGTTCAGCTGATTATCCATCATGACCTTGAAATCTCTGTCGGTGTCACTGCTTCCCAGGATAGAGTTCTCCATCCTGTATCTATGGCCTACTCTCTTTATTCCCAAATGAATTAGTTTACAGCTAACTCTATTAAAATGCATATTATTTGCTTGTGGCCAGTTTATCAAGTGATCCAGATCACTCTGGTAAAGAATGGAGAGGACAAATTACTGAGTCCCTCTCCTGATCTTCATATCATCTGTAAACATCAGTTGTGATTTTGTTTTCTTCCAGGTCATTGATGAAGATGCTAAATATTGTTAATAAGATCTAGAGCAGAGGTCCCTAATGTGTGAGGCATGCTCCCCTAGAGAGGCACGGAGGAAAACGCAGTGGGGTGCAACTGGGGCTTGCCCCAGCCCCGATGGCGTGTGGGGAGGAAGTGCCATCCAGCTGCTGGCTCTGCGCATAGAGTTCTGCTCCTGGCTGTAGCTACCAGGCCCAGCTGCCAACCCTGTGCCTGGGGCTTTGCTCCTGGCCATGACTGCTGGGCCCAGACTCCCGGTCCTGTGTTTGGGCTCCCAGCTGCTAGCCCTGCACCTACCATCAGCTGTGGGCCAGGCTTTGCCTCCTTACCCTGTTCCATGTATCCCTCCTGGAGCCCAGGCCCCTGCTCCAGTGGGTGGGGGAGCAGACGGAGGTAAGGGGAACGTGAGGTAAAATGTTTAGAGACCACTGGACTAAAAGGATTTTGAAGAGCTGAGAGTGTGGAGACCAAAAGCCTGCCAAGGAGAGGTGGAATTCTGCTGTATCTTCACAGACTCATCCTTCCCACTTCAGACTCTGCCTTTATATTGCTGACTGCATCCCTGTGAAGCAGAACTTGTGCTAATGCCCTCTCTGCTAAACAGCATTGTCAGTCCCTGTCAGGCTACATTGGTTTCTTGTGATGCATTTCAGCAAAGTGACCGTTCCAGTTGTGTGTGACCTCAGTGACACATACATAAGTCCAAAGAAACCCAACCTCGAGATTTTTTTTTTTTTTTTTATTAAAAACTGGTATGTTTTTGTTGCAGAATCCCATCAACTGTTTGCTTCGGGCAAGGCGCCAGCCGAGGATTTAAAAGCTTGAAGAAGAAAGTATGAAAAGTGTGAAAGTCACTGCAGCAGATTCCCAGAGAATGACAATTAAAGACAAGCAGAAAAGGCCTTTCTCTGTGAGGTTAATAAAAGATACAGCTGTTCATTGATAGTTTGCTCGCTCCTCCTGCTGGAGCGCAACAATGGATATATTGAATCTGCTGTCCACAGAGAACAGGGCTGGCTTGGGACTGTCCATTGTGCCCATAGATCACCCAACACCAGCAATCTCTGCAGCAAAGGAAAAGAGAGAAGGAAGGAAGGAGGGACTCTTGTGTTTGTAGGTGTTTGGGTTCCATAAATGCACGGAGAAGGCACACCTAACTAAAGGGCTATATTTGTGTTTTTTCCCTTACCCACACTACTCCTTCGGCTAGGGACGAGGTGGACAATGTGGTACAGGTGGTGCTATGCCGGTGCTCTATCATCATCAGAGTAGAGGCAAGCACTCCTGTGCCCAACAGGCTGGGTGGACGTTGACGGAGGCCAGATGGAGGATAACTGGGAGTTCATGGGCTCGATCCATCAGGGAGCCTATCAGCCCCTGCCATGTTGCAGGACAAGCTGCATTGATTTCTGGAATACTTGCGAGTCCCTAGAAGGAAGGTGCTCTCCAGATGTCGGAGGGATTTCAATCTCGTCCTCCGGGTTGCAAGTGCCATGGGAGGGGAGGGTCAAAGGATCAAGGGGTGGCATGCCACAGTTTGCCAGTGGCTCGCAGAGGCCAGTTCCCACAAGCACAGGTTGCATGTGGTGCCACTGCCAGCAACCTCAACATCCTCAATTAACCAACTACCATTGCATCACGGAATACAGTGGGCTGTAGGATGAGTCTCTGCAGATGCTAAGGACTCTCCTCTCCTGATCTTCCTGCAGGAGACCCGCATAGATCCAGCCACCGAAGCAACTGGTGGCTGGAGTGGGGCTGACGGGTGCACTTCAGCCACCCCAGCTTGCTCTTGAGTAGAGTGGCCACACTGTTCTCCCCAGACCTATGGCCCAAGGTGCTGGGGTTACTAAGGTCATGCCAGGGTGCCAGCTGCACCTGTGGGTCTGCATGGAGGGGCTGATCCTCAGTCTGGTCAATATCTGTGCCCCGATACCAAGCCCATAGTGGATGCAGGGTTATGAGTGGGCATCTGCCACCCTTGGCATTTTGGAGTCTCGTAAGTACCTAGTCCAGAGCAGGAATTTTAACAGCATCCTGGATGTGTGTAGGGGAAGTGCCAGGCCATGATGGATGTCCTCAGGGAAATTATCACTCCCTGGTGGATGTCTGGAGCAAGCAGCACCTGGACTAGTCTGCCACCTTTTCTGTGTGTGTGTGGAGGATACTCAGTCATCCTGGACTGCATTTACACTTCACGTTTTTTAATGTCCGGTGGGCCCACTCCTTCAGCATCAGTTTGGGCCCCTTCTTGGACAACCATCTGGAATCCATGATGGTTTACTTGTTGCTTGGGCGGCTGGGACTGGCCAACTAGCATTTTAACAACAGCTTCCTGGAAGATGTGGATTCTGTGGCATCCTTCCCAGGGTTCTGGCTGCCCTAGTGGGGGGAGAGATGGGGGAATGTGGGGAAGGTACATGGCTAGTTCTTCTGCCATGACTATCCAGGGCCAATCAGAGGAGGGATGTGGCAATTGAGCAGTTGAAGTGGAAGGTTTTGGAGTTGGAGAGGTTCCTGGACACTCACCATGGGGATCCATCCTGGGCGGGTAGTGCGGAATGAAGAGGGGATCCTGGCTGACCATTGGATTCAGGATGCTTTTGTCTGGTCTTATATCCAACTTCTTCAGTAGGTAGACTGCAGCTCCTGTTTCTATGCCATGGAAAAGAAGAGTACCAAAAAGCAGGTCTCCTGCCACTTGGAAGAAGACAGCACCCCTTTTACAGATACAGTGGAGAAGCAGAAAAGGGTGGGAACTTACCACTCCAACCTCTTTTCCATGGTCCAGCTAATACCCAGGCTGATGGGGTCCTGTGAGATGAACTCCCTACAGACAGTGAGTGACCGGGACTGGCTAGAGCTGCTTCTTTCTCTGGCTGAGTTCTTAGAAACCCTCCATCCGATGCCCCACCAACAAATTTCTGGGCATCAGTGGACTGAACGTGGAGTTCAGCTGTGCATACTGCAATGTTCTTGCTCCAGACCTCGCCATTGTGTGGACCAAGTCCCTATGGAGTGGGGAGTGTCTCATGCCTTACCATGCTTGCCTGCTGTCCAAAAAAATGGGACCTCCATGACATGAAGCATTGTTGCCCAGTATGACTATTTAGCCTACACTGTAAGGTCATAGCTGTGAAGAATTAGGAGGTTTTTGTTGTATTTTTTAATGAACCCTCTGTGCCTCAGTTTCCCCTATACCTTTTGTTGCTGCCCAATGGGGGGATGATTTTGCTCTCAGGATAAGATAAGGGGGTGTGTTCCCTAGCTGAGCCTGCTGGATATGCTGTTAAAAAGGCCCGAACAAGATTGGCCCGTATCAATGGAAAATCCAAGACACTAGAAAGCCCAGTCACCATGACTTTGACACCCAACAACCAATGACCCCCTGAGGGAGGAGGATTTCCCCGCCTCTCAGCCAATAAGAATGGACTGTGCTTTAACTTTCATGTCTCTTTGTCAACCTAAGAATTTCTGCTGCTATGTTCTTGGTGACTTATAAACTTAACTCTTTTGAAGACACTGCTGGCATGTCACTGTACAACCTGTGAGATGCATTAATCCCTGAAGCGTGTGTAAGTGTCAAATCCAGACACCCTCTGTCTGGTCTGAGATGTTTCCAGTTTGCAAGTAGGCATGGTCAGTCACTGCCCTGTCGTCCCTTGCCCGGGAGAACACCGTTGATAGGGTGGATCACAGGTATCTCTGTAGGAACTCGGCTTTGGTCTCCAATTCAAGGAGTTTCTCCATGTGCTGTACACTTCCTGAAAATAATCAGCGTAGCGCCATTGCGCAAGAGGGTTTTTCTTGCGCAAGAAGGGGCAGTGTAGACAGCTTCTGGCGCAAGAGCCTCTTCCGCAAAAATGGCGGCTCATTAGGTATGCAAATGAGGCTCAGCGATCTTCCACGCTTAGCCTCATTTGCATATTTCTGGCACAAGAACCCGCCAGTGTAGACATAGCCCCAGAGTCCCGTAGTGGCATTTAACATTGTAACAATACACAAGGGCTTTAAACGACATAGCCCTAGAGTCCCACTCTTAACTATGCAACAGGCTGCACCTATGGACATGCGCACAGTCTCCTCTTGGCCCCTATAGCAGACACCTCACTTGGGCAGGAATGAATTGGGCCACCTAGCCAACCACACAGATTTAGCACAGATGTTCCAGTATGGCAGGTCTGCCACTTCAGAGACCTGGGTGCTCTTCCTAGCTCTGCTAGGACCTTGTGCAACTTTACCGATCCTATTATCTGTGAAGAAGAGGATACTTGCATCTGTCTTAAAGCAGATATTGTAGACCTGACTTGATATCAAGTGTTAATGATTAGAGATCACAGGTTCATGTCTCCCAGCTTAGCTACTTTTCTTGCAGCTAAAGAACAGCTGGAGGCTGTCAGTGCTACTGCCAACACCACCTTGCTGGGGCTGTTAGTCTAGTCCATTGTTTGGGAACAATGAAGAAGGCTCAGTGGAGTTTGGAAGCAAATTCAGTGCAGTAAGCCTGTTCAACAAATAAGTGTGTTCAAAGGGATATGTCCTATGGCTTCCAACTCTGAACAAAATTTTTATGGAGACAGTGAAAGGCATTGCTCTGACTCCATGGCTATGTCTATGCTGCCCCCGTTTTGTGCAAAAAATACGCAAATGAGGCAAAGCATGACATATTGCCACACCTCATTTGCATAATTAATGAGGCTCTGTTCTGAAAAAAATGCGGAAGAACGGCTCTTGCGCAAGGGGCTTTTTGCACAAAAACCTCTTGCGCAAAAATGGAGCCTCTAATTATGCAAATGAGGTGCAGTGATATTCCCATCCCTTGGCTAAGTGGCCTAAATTCCTGCCCCACGGCCATTCAAACCAGCACTGGAAATGGGCTTAGCATTGGTGAAAATACCTATTTTTTATTGATTTGCATCTAAAAATGGCTCACCTGGTTTGCAGAAGCTTTCACAAGAAAAGTTTGTCCACGTTAGAAGCAGGGAATTAATTCTCCAAGGGAATTACAATGGAAAGGATCAGGCAACTTGAAATAGGCACCTCACTACCACTCTGCACAGCATTGTAATGGGAAGACTTCGTCAAAGGAGTGAGTCTCATGTTTTGTCCTGAATAAATCTGAAAGCTTACGCTCTAATAAATCAAGGGTTCCTCTTGTTTTGTCCTGAAGACAGTGAGATCTGGTTGTCTCTCAGACCTTTCCCTTGCACGGTAGAAAATGTCATTGTTCCTGAGGTTACAGATCTGCTGCTGGAGGTTATGGCTCCAGAGTCTCAAAGGCAACCCATACAGATGTGCCTCCACAACACTCCCAAAGAGGCAGCAGTAAAACGGGGGTAGTTTGGAGCCGACCTTCACTCCCTGATGGACATGAACGTGTCTGCAAGGAAAACTCGTTCAGGCAGTGTGCGGGCAGAGCAGGCAGCCAGGCTACTACGAGAGGGCAGGTATGAGAAGAAGCGGTAGAAGGACTGGGCATTGGATGGCTGTTGCTAGAGTCATTCCCACAGAGACCTGAACTAACTAGGAGGGCTGGAGTCTGGTAGAATAACTGGTATCGGTGCAGAGCGTCTGGCAGCCAGCAGGTGGCGATAGTGCCTAATGGAAGAGCGCAGGCAGCTCTGGGGCTCAGCACAGCCAAGCAGTTTGAAATTTGACAGGTCTCCAAGAAATACCAGTCACTTCCTGGGCCGAGGGCTGACGCTGCCCAGCGCAAACGGACACATTTAAAATCACCGCAAAGTCTGAGACTCAGGCTTCCAGTTCCGAATGGCTGCTAGGCACCAAGCCTTCCCTGAATGGGAGCAGGGCAAGTGCCTGGGAGCCCAGGGGCAGTGAGCTGTAGGATCCCCCTCCTCCCTGGGAGCAGCGAGGGACCCTCGGCTTTCCAAAGCCCCTGCTAAGGGGACAGGCAGTGTGAGCGGACAGCAGGAGAGGAGCATTCCCCTAACGGGGCTGGGGCCTTCTCTGGCTGCACTTGGGGAGCTTAAGAGACACCCTTTAAAGCCCTAACCAGTACCTGGGTTTGCCCCACTTCCTGCCAATGGCAAGCAGCACCAGGCTGCCCCCCGGCCTGGCTTGAACCCTGGGCATAAGAGCAGCAACCCTGATACTGTGGTACAGGGAGAGCAGGGCTGCAGAGAGCTAGGGAACAGGCTGGAGCCACCGCCTGAGCACAAGTCTTGGAGCCAGACCCTTGGCAGAGAGAGACCTGGAACAGATCCTGAGAGTGCCCCAACACCTGGAGAAGTGGCTCCGTTCTCCAGCAGTGTGCCCACCTCAATCCCATTCACTCCTCTGAGATGGGGGGGGCACCTCTAACAGTAGCTGGCAGGGGCAATGGCAGAGGTGGCTAACCTGTGTGGTATTTTACTGGAACCCCTACTGGCTCTCCCCAGCGGCCAGGCCTGGGGGTGCAGGCTGACCACACTGGCTCTGCTGAGATGGTTTTGTTACCTTTCAGGGAAAGCGCCCGTTATTTACAAAGGACAAAGCTGCGAGCAGCACCATTGCCTTGATTAACTTAGAGGCTTTATTGACTGCTTTGTACAAAACAGGGAGCTTTTTGCTCCAGCCCATTCCGGGCTCTGTACAAAACCCAAAGTATATACATGGAACTAGCCCGGGGGCTTCCACCCGGGCTGAAACGCACACAGCACAGACACACCTGGAAGGACCGGTGAGAGGCCTATGAACAGATTAGCACCCTCCAATACAGCCCCCTAGGGATCCATACAGAATCAGACTGTCTCCTATTTACAGCAAGAGTGCACTAAGGGACCTGGCTTAGAGTCACTGCCAGCCCCAGGGAAGGTGGCATGGGCCTGGCAGAGCCCCGTTCCTCCGTGGGGTGACTGCGGAGGGCCAGCTGCTCAGGGGAATAATAGCCAGAGTCAGGCCCACAGGTCCCCTACCTTGAAGTCAGGCCTCATTCATGCCTGGGGGAGCCCTGCGGAGGGGTCATCCATGGGGGTGGGGAAGAGGTCATTAAGGCATGCTGGGGATGGCAGATTAACCACACCCAGTCTGGTCCTGGAAGAACATGTGCAGTGGGGGGGGAGAGGTGAGCGGTCTCTGCTTTGTGCTGTTTTACTCTCACTGTCCTTCAACACTTTGTGCTTTTCATGTAGCATCTGGAGCTGGGGAAGCACTTCTCAGTGCTGCAGTGTCAAACAGAGTCGCAGCTGCAGGTGTTCAGGCCAGACAGTACCATCGTACTGAGTCCACCAGGCCAGCACTGGCCAGGGACCTGCTCCCTGCAACACCAGCAGCGAGCCCAGTGACTTGTGGTGGTTGTAAACACTCAGGGACGTGCTCCCCTGAACTAGCATAGGCTTCAGGGAGGGAGACACTCACAGGAAAGGCTATTGAATTAGAGAATGATACCATGGGACCTACCCGTGATCAGGTCTCCTCTGCTCACAGGCTGGGAGACAAGATCAAGTTCATACCAGGAGGCCCCAGACACAGTTCAGAGCTAAAGGCAGCCCTGGGCCCGCTGGGCTGGGCAGCGAGTGCCCCGCCCGAGGTGCGGCCGTGAGGGAGGCCACGGGGAAGGAACTTTTCCTTGCCTCGAATTTGGGAGGCAGCGATTCTTCCGCGTCGCAGCCCAAACGCCGTTCCCCGGGGACTGTCGGCTGCTGGTCCGCGCGGCGGCTGTGAGCCGCTCATCCGTGCTTGCTGGTCAGAAGGGGGCTAGTCCACGACCGGCGAAGAAGTGGGTTTGCGGGCCCACATATGGTGCTGCTGGCCCGCTGTGCAGCAGAGCAGGCCGGGGGGCACTGGGGCCCGGGCACTGCGCACCGCCCTGGCGCAGGGGCCATGCTCTTTAGGACAGGTAGTACATGCCGTAGGTGACTGGTGCTGTGAAGAGACCTGGGACGGGCTGCAGGGCTGTGCGGCTGGGGAAAGTGCTGGTGGCTCCGTAGAGGTTGGGGGAGCCAAGGTGGGCCCCCAGCGGGAAGGGCAGGGCAAAAGAGGGCAGCAAGGGCTTGGTGGCCAGTTTGAGCTTCTCCAGCTCTGCTTCCTGCAACCTCTTGGCCTTAGCCCTGCGGTTCTGGAACCAGATCTTGACCTGGGTCTCTGTGAGGTTGAGGGAGCTGGAGAACTCGGCCCGTTCGGCGATGGACAGATACTGCTTCTGCCGGAACTTCCTCTCCAGCGCCAGCAGCTGCGAGGTGGTGAAGGGCGTGCGGGGCTTGCGATTGTTCTTGTGCTTCCTCAGCGTGCAGGGTGGGGGGCTGGACTGCCCTGCAAGAAGACACACACACACACACACACACAGAGCCCGGCTGCTTAACGTGGAGTCGGCCTGACCCTGCTGCCAAGCCTCAGCCGTGATCCTCAGGACCCTCCAGCCCTGTATTCCTCCCCTACCCACCTCGGACACGGAGCCCACCCTGGGCTCCAGCCCTGCCACGAATGCTCATTTTCCCAGCGGGGTGAGCTTTGGTGCTGGGCCTATCTCTTGGGGCTGGGAAGCCAGCACGGCAGGGAGCTGGCCTTCCCCTTGGTGACTGCAAAACAGCTACTCACAAAGTCTCTGTTTGGGCCTGGAGACTCCCTCAGGTGTGGGGCCGGGCTTGCTGCGCAGGGGTGCGGGTGGGACACTGGAGGTCAGGGAGCAGGGCACCCTGGCACGGAGGCTCCATATGTCAGGCCCAAGGAGCTCCTCTCTCCGCTGGAGAGAGCAGGCAGCTCCTTCCCCTGCCTGTGGGTTTCTCAGTGCCCGGCTGCGCAATGTCCAGGGTGCCACTCGGCTCCAAGGGCAGAGCTGCCTGAGGTTAGAGCCATGGGGTTCCCTGCGCGCCCAGCCGAGCTCACAGGCACCCAGTGGTGCGAGCCGTGGCCTGGTGGGACCCAGGGAGGAGTGCTGGAGGCCTGCGTGCCATTAACAACGTACCACACTATCTGCAGGGAGAGTACTGGGCCTTTCCTCCACAGCTCAGAGGTGAGTGGCTGGCGAGGGCTGCTGGGAGCACGGAGGGCTGGCCGGGCCAGTGGCCGGGCGGACTTGACCGAGAGGCTGTCTGTCCCAGCAGGAGCCGGGGGCGGGATGCGCTGCTTACACGGGGCTCGCAGGCATAGAGCGTGGGACGCTGCAGCCGCCTGTGTCGGCTCGAGGGTGAAGCTGGAGCTTCTCAGCGCAAGCGAGGGGCTGGGGTGAGTTGGGGCCCCCTGAACGACTGTTGTCCCCCCGGGCAATGTGCCTTTCCCAGTGGTGAGGCTGGGCGCTGACCTTTCTGCTGCTCAGAGGAGGCGACCGGTCGGCCTGACCTGGGCTGTGCTGGGGAGATGGTTGCACACCAGTGAGGGAAGGTGCTGGGTAGGGGAGGGATCCCTATGCCCCTCTAACTGGACGGCCAGCTACCAGGCTGGCCCCGTGCTCAGACACGCGGCGGTGCGGGGTCCCTTGTACTTACTTGGTGGGGAACTGGCAGACTTTGCAAACCAGGCATCGGGGTCCTTGTCCCCCAGACTCTCCTCCGCCGGCAGTTGCTTAGCCTGTTGCTCCGGGACGTCTTGGCCTGAATCTGCTGCATACAAGCTGCCCGGGGCCTGGCCAGGTGGCACGTCAGCCGTGGCAGCAGGGGGTGGCGGGTGCGGGCGGCCGCTCCAGGGACCCAGCTTGCGCTCCGTGATCAGCAGGGACTCCACGCTGAACGGCAGCAGCAGGCTGGAGGTGGTTGGGCCCCTGCATCCTGGTGCCTTGGAGCCCATGCTGGGCGGCTGCTCCTCACGGAGGGGGCTCTCCTTGGCGAGGGTGGGCGCTCCCTGGCTGGCCTCCTGCGGGCGGGCTCTCTCCGGGCTCAGCGACCTCTGGCCAGGATTCATCCTCAGGGAGGAGGGAGCCATAAAACGGCTGCAGGGAGCAAGGGGGAGTCAGCCCCACGTACTCGCCCCCGGAGGCTCTACCACCGCTCTGGCCCTCCGGCCCGAGCCACGGCCTCAGGGGTGGGGTCCAGGCTCCCAGCTCCAGTCTCAAGGCTGGGGTCCAGACTCCAGGGACCCAGCTCCAGGCTCAGGGCTCGGATCCGGACTCCAGGGACCCAGCTCCCGGCTCGGAGTCCAGACTCCAGGGACCCAGCTCCCGGCTCGGGGTCCAGACTCCAGGTTCCCAGGCTCAGGGCTCAGATCCGGACTCCAGGGTCCCAGGCTCAGGGCCGGGGTCCAGCCTCCAGGGTCCCAGCTCCAGGCTCGGATCCGGACTCCAGGGACCAGCTCCCGGCTCAGGGTCCAGCCTCCAGGGTCCCAGGCTCAGGGGCGGGGTCGAGGCTCCCGGGGGCCAGCCCGGGCCAGGCGAGGCGCAGGGAGGCAGCGGGGCCGCGGGGCTCCATGCTCGGGGCAGGCGGCGGGCTGGGGCTGAACTCGGGGACCCTGCCGGCTCGGGCAGGGCTATAAAACTTCGGCCGCTCCCCTTTCATGTGGCCGCCCTCCAATCCCCCCCCTGCAGCCCGTGACGCGCCGGCCCGGGGGCTGCCATTGGCCGCCTGCGCTGCCGGGCCGGAGCCGCCTGGCCGGGGACGGGGGGCGGCCGGTGGCCCCAGGGCTGGGCAGCGCCCCGGAGCTGCAGCTGGCGAGCAGGGCGGGAGCGCAGCGCCCCCAAACTCTGCCCCCAGCCTGGCAGCCCCCACTCCGCTGCTTTGCTGGGCTGGAGCCCGGAGCCCCCACTCCGCTGCTTTGCTGGGCTGGAGCCCGGAGCCCCCACCTCTGCTTTGCTGGGCTGGAGCCCGAGCCCCCACTCCGCTGCTTTGCTGGGCTGGAGCCCGAGCCCCACTCCGCTGCTTTGCTGGGCTGCAGCCCGGAGCCCCAGTTTTCCTAACTTTGCTGGGCTGCAGCCCGGAGCCCCCACTCCGCTGCTTTGCTGGGCTGCAGCCCGGAGCCCCACTCCGCTGCTTTGCTGGGCTGCAGCCCGGAGCCCCCACTCCGCTGCTTTGCTGGGCTGCAGCCCGGAGCCCCCACTCCGCTGCTTTGCTGGGCTGCAGCCCGAGCCCCCACTCCGCTGCTTTGCTGGGCTGCAGCCCGGAGCCCCCACCACTCCGCTGCTTTGCTGGGCTGCAGCCCGGAGCCCTCCCTCCCCCAGTTTTCCTAACTTTGCTGGGCTGGAGCCCGGAGGCCCCACTCCGCTGCTTTGCTGGGCTGCAGCCCGGAGCCCCACTCCGCTGCTTTGCTGGGCTGGAGCCCGGAGTCCCCCCCCCCAGTTTTCCTAACTTTGCTGCGACTTCCCGTCTCCTCTTTGACTCACCAGGGTCATTGCTAATGCAGGACACCGGCCCCGAGCGCCCCTCGCGGACCGCGCCTGCCGCCCCTTGCTCGGAGCCCGGCAGCCCGGCAGGCAAGGTCGGCTCTGGAAGGCGCCCGGCGCCGCAGGACCCAAAGCGGGGAGCGACCTCGCGGGGCCCCGGCTACAGCTAACCCGGCCTCATTGTCCGCCCCACATGTAACGCCTCGGGCGCGGCTGAAAGGGCGAGATTCGCACAGGCGGACTTTTTGGATGGGCTGTTAACTGTTGAGCTGCCGGAATGATTGGAAAAGCGGGGATAAGGGGCTTTATTAACCCCTAGTCCTATTTTCGCGGAGAGACCAGGTTAAATACAGCTGCAAGCTGAGTCTAGTGCGTAGGCTGGCAAAGGTTCCTTTCCCTTTTTTCTTTATTACAAGAGCTGGTGGATTGAATGTTGGTTGTGTTTGTTCCATTTGGGATTGTAAATGGCACTGCTGTAAAAAAATTAAACACTGCACACCGCGCTGCACTGGGTTGCAATCCTTTGATAGGAAGGTGGATTCCCCCCGCCCCCTTTTTTTAATTTAGTCTCTGTCCAAATGTATTCGCTAATGCGGCATAACTCACCCAAAGTAACGGGGAATTGGTTGGAGCGAAAAATCCCCATTTACCGCACTGGCCTGCAAGGTTTTCTAAGTAAGAAAATAGTCTTCCACTTCTACTTTAAGCTCTTTTGGTGGCTGCACTATTCAAAGAGGGCTGTGTTCACTTCCAACTTTTGCACACACAGCTCGGCCTGCTATACTCGGTAAAAAGCTCCGTTTGGTCAACTAGAGTAGCAAGAGTTAATGGGAATCTGCATCCAAGGAGGAGTGGATCTGTGACTCTGAAGAGCCCTGCAGTCCACCGGCTCCAGGACAACACAGGTACCTCTTCCCAGAGTTAAATAAACATGTATTTGTGCTCAGCCAAGAGCCGGCAATGTACAGGAAAATCGACTTGGTATGTATAAAAATCAATACAAAGAAGAGTCACAATTTTATTATGGCATAAGCCACACTTGTTAGTCTTTAAGGTGCCACTGGGCTCCTTGTTGTTTTTGCTGAAACTGACTAAGGCAGCTACCTCTGAAACCTGTCATAAAAATAAGTGAATGTCAGGCTCTCCAGCTATTCTGATTTTGATCAAATAAGGTCCCAGGAATTGTAGTAAAACTTCATTCTGCGTAATGTCCATATGTAGACAAATGTCTACAAAGGATGAAAGGCTAATTTCCCTTTGCTGTGAGGTAGGCATCCTCATTTTTGCAGAAATAGCCTGGGCATTATCTGATTGCTGGTCACTCTACTACTGTTATAAGTGAGATTAGACTAATTACGTCATTGTCAATGGTTGACACGGCTGTCACTCCGGGGTCAGCGCAGTGAGTGCGCATTGCAATCCCATGTGCTGCTGATCAGAACTGACCCAGGGTCCAACAAACATTCTGGATGGTGACATGGGACCTGAGTGCTGTCAGGACACCTGGGATGGACATTACACAGAAAGCAAAATGTTGGCTTTCAAACCCAGAGTTGGCAGTGGCCGGAAATACCTGTCTAGAATTTGTGAGCTGAAGCATTGGCTGCACAGCCCAGACTGCGCGCTGTATAGGCAGTGCCAGTGTCCGGAGGAGTCTATTTTTGAAGCTGCTCAGAAAAACCAAGAAAGTACATTAGCCCCTATTCTGGGCCAGTCCTGCAACCTGTTACACTTCCATGGGAGTCTGGCCTGGCTAAGGATTGCGGGATCAGGCCTCTTGCCACAGTCTGTGTTCTTATATCCCTGCCTTGCCCCCGTCGAGACAGAGCAGCCTTCAACTCCAAGACTCTGAGAACTTCCCAAAGAGACTCACAGACTCCCTGCACATTCGGAAATGTCCCTTATGCGCTCAGTCCCTCTAAACTCGCAACACTACACAATGCGGCTTAGCAGGACTGCTGTCGGACAGGTAAGAGCCGCAGCGATATGTCGCTGAGCAAGCAGCCACTGGGACAAGGTTTTATTCTTCGACAAAAAGTTCACCAGCTTGACACATTTAGCATGTGTATCATTAACTATTCTGCTGCCAGACTTCACTGACAGCATGTACTGTGTCTGTCCACAGCTCGCACACAATATTGCAAATTACTCGGTGGGGAGGGAGTTTTCCAAAGTGCTTTATTTTGGTTTTACGTGTAAGCAGTTGGTTCTAATGATCAGGGCACAGGACAATCCAGCTAGCATGTGAAATATGTGTAGATAAACAAATGTAACAGTAACATCATTCTGAGTAATTTTGACCATTTAAGGGCAGCTCTGTAAAATATTGTTTTGATAGCAATAGATGGCTCATGGTGAGAAGGAAGGAAGTTTAGGAACATGAATATCTGTTGAGCCATGTTATATAGTTACACAAAATTAGGTCAAGGTGTAGGTAAGAACTGTAGCTTTATGTTCAGGAAACCTACAAAATATTTCTATTATTTTGAAGAAAACCTTGTCCGTTTAATTAAATCCAGATTTGTTTTCAATTTATTGCAATTATTCAGCAATGGCAAGGAAATTCAATAACACAAAGTCGTTCCCAGTGCAAATCTAGAAGTGTTGGCTGAAAAGCCTACAACATATGTAAATTTCCTGCTTGTGAGTGGCTCTCATGCCATGTTGTAAGAACTCCTGTAAAGTTATAAAGAGGGTCTAAATTAATTGTAGATAATTGTGTTGTTAACACTGTTACGTTAAAGCTACCGATTATGATAATCTGTTTTAGCAGTAGTAAATTTCAGTGTGCTTTAGGATGATGACATTTTTAATGAATATAGTTTCATTGCAGGGATAGATTCTTTTTTGACACATGAATTTAAATATGTGCAGATATACAGAGAGAGAGAGAGAAACAAAGAAGACACACATATAAACTTGAATACCCTGGAATTGGTTAATTATTTTTCTCTAAAAAAGTGCAGTGGATAAATAAATAAACAGACAGAAAAATCATTATGAAATTACTCCCCAGAAATGCTGGATCTTCATCCATATGCATGTCCTCAAAGGGTACATCCATGTTACCATGCACAAGGCCTGGATTCATGGGGAAAATAGTGCAGAATAATTTGCTGGCCACTGTACTTAACATTGAACTGCCTGTTTCCTGACAAAGCATTAAAATCAAATACAACGGGGGGTTTGTCTTCTCAGTAAATTTTATCATCATCATCATCATCACCATTATCATCCTCAGTTTGTGGTTGTGTTCATGGCACTACAGATTCACAGTGTTTTGCATACATGCACGGGAAGGACTTCTCCTTTTCCATTCCCAAGAGCATGACACACCATTTGCTTTCAGGTTAGTTCTGGTCTCTCTGCGTCTGGGTTTTATTTTTTTTTCTGTTTGTCTGCATTGTTGTTTCTAGTGGTTATGTCACACAGCAACACAAACACACTTGTATATTCCGGTGCAGTCTCTTTAGCAGCCTCAGACTCTTTGCCTGCCAATTTAAAATTGGTAGCACCTTTCATTCTGTTTCACCCTGTTCTTATCAGTTCATTTTCAAGGACCCAGATGCAATGATATTTTCAAGAGGAAGGACAATGAATGAAGGCTTTATAATCATAACATGTGTGGTTGACATACCTTAGGACAGTGTTTCTCAACCTTTTTATATAAAGTACCCCTTTTACAAAAAAAAAAAAAAATTATAAGTACCCTCAGTACCTACAGTTTTCAGACACACTAAATTTTTTCTACTGTTGCAACATATTTAACAACTTAATCATAGCCGGCCGGGAGATGAAATTTTTGGGTGTAAAAAGTACAAAAATAATAAAGCGCTGTAAAACGTAAAACAAAAATTCAGTTTTCTCCAAATTTCAGTTGTGTTGACGTACCCCCCAGACTTCTCTCAAGTACCCCTAAGGGTACTCGTTCCACTGGTTGAGAAACACTGCCTTAGGATAGCTTCTTTCTATGCAGAGTTGAATGAAATAGTTAGATTTGACAGTGTGAAACAAAGGCACGTTCGACGGAGTAGCACAGAAGGAAAGCGGAAAGCTGGACTGGCTTCTCACCAAAGTGTAGAATACTTGCATTTTCCAGGCATGCTTAATATCCAGAGGCATTGCACTACGAATTGCTCCAGGGTGTGTGTGTGTTTGGTTATTTGTTAGTTACGTATATTGGGCCCAGATAAAATGCCTGATCATTAACCTGGGCGTGTAGCTTTCCATTTCATTTTCAAAAGGCTGTTTGTGGACAAAGAGAAATGGAGCCTATTTGCTCTGGATGCCCAACTGCAGCAGCAAGTGGGGGCAGGGAGGCAAAAACCATTAAAAAAATGGAGGCCTGTAAACACGGGAGAGCGAGACTGTGATGAAATTACAGCTCTCGGCTCCTTTCCCCTCTTTGTCGAAGGGTCCTGGAGACCCCTGCGCTCACCAGGCTGGCTGGAATGTAATCTCCCTCTCACGGCAGTCACATTGCAGCCATAGGTATAGCTTGACTTTTGTATTTGCCGTGGCAGGGAATGCAGACAGGGCAGTGGGCAGTGGTGGGGCCCTGTCCAGTAGTGGGCCGATACTCACTGGGTGCAACTTTCCACTCCCGTCTTGACTCTGGCCCGTTAGTGCTGTGGCCAGAGGCCAGGTGCCACCCACCGGGCGATACGGTCAAAAACCGGACACTTGTCCACCCTACTTGTGGCTCCATGTCAACCACCACAGGCAGCCTGTCGGCAGAGCTCTCTGCGAATATTATTATTATGTACAATCTCAGAGCCTAGGAGCGCCAGTCCTGGTTCAGGGTCCCTTAGTGTCAAATCCTGCACAAACCCAGGACAAAGGACCGGGGAACCTTCTAGATCTGCAGTTGGGGAGGTGACTGAAAGCACTAGCACGCTGGTTAGCTTTGAAAGAAGCATCCGTCTCCTGCCATTGATAAAAATGTTAAATAGCTTTGGGCCAAAAACTGAGGGACCCCACCAGAAACACCCCTGCATGATGACTGCCTGTTTCGAGTTACATTTTGAGCCCCATCAGTTATTTTGAATCCATTGAATGTGTTCCATGTTAATGTTATGGTCTCTCTTTTGAATTAATACGCCACACTGTACCAAACTTGTGTATTTTACATCAACACAATTATCTTTATCAACTGAACTTGAAACCTCACTTAAAAATCAACTTACTTGGACAGGATCTATCTTCCATAAACCCATGTTGATTGGCACTAATTATATTACCCTCCTTTAATTCTTTATTAATCAAGTCCCATATCAGCCACTTCATTATCCTGTCTGGAATTGAAGTCAGAAGGGCAGCTCTTTAATTACCCAAGTCATCCTGTTTACCTCCTTAAAATATTGGCACAATGCTGGCTTTCTTCTGGAACCTCCCCAATATTCTAAGACTTATAAAAATCAACATGGATGGCCCAATGACCTCCTCAGCCAGCTCTTTTAAAACTCTTGGGTGCACATCTGGACCTTCTGATTTTTAACATGTCTAATTTTAATAGTGCCTCTCGAGAGTAGGAATGTCAACGTGTAGATAATGACATGATTAACTGATAAGTCTGGGCTCCCCAGCACACAGAGGCTGCTCCAAGCTTCCTGCGGACAGAGGCTGCTCTAGCAGCCCATGGAACAGCCTCTGTCTGCAATGAGCCTGGGCTCACCGCAGACAGAGGCTGCACTGCAGCAGCAGCCTCTCTCCACTGGGAGCTCAGACCCCCCCGTAGACAGGGGCTGCTGCCACCTAGCGCTGCTGTCTCTGGATCAGAGGTAGCAGCGTGGGGCGGCAGGCGGGAGCCAGTCTGCACAGGAAACTGGTTTTTAACCCAGCTCCCCTCACAGACCGGCTCCTGCCTGCCACCCCACACTGCTGCCTCTGATAGGCAGCAGCGCAGGGTGGCAGAGGGCTCCTTGGGAGTGGGACCGGATTGCACTGGCTGCCAGCTTCGCCCCTGGGGACTATCAAATAGTCATGTAACCAATAATATTTGATGCGGTTACACATCTACTCAATTACACATTAGTGGAATGGAAAGAGGGTCATCATCATCAAGATGCTAAGACAGCATCTGTTGATTCCCAAATACGGAACAGAAATACTTATTCAGTAAGTATTTGAACACTTCTGTCTTTTCTGCATTATTATTAATAATTCTACCATTCTATCTAGTAATGGACCAACATCATTTGTTTGAATTCTTTTTATTCTTAATATGTTTAAAAATACCCTTCCTCTTATTCTTTCTAACTTTGCTTTTCATAGATTTCTTATGTCCCCTTTGTACCCCTCATCAATTTTCTGCACTTCCTAGCTTCTGATTTATATACATTACTATCAGCTTCCCCTTTCTTCTATTTGCTATATATATCTTTATTTGTTACAGCTGCCTTCACTTCCCCCCAGTCAGTCTTTTTTTAAAAACCAGTATGGCCTTTTTCCTCAGTTGTGGCTTTTTGGAACATCTAGTAAAGTGTTCTTATAGTTCCAAATTAGCATTCACAATTTTCAGACTACATTCTTCCTTCTAGCTGATTTGGCTCATAACTCCTTTCAGCTTTGTAAAATTGGTCCTTATAAAGCGCCACTGTAGGAGCTGATCCAAGAGGTGAAATAGCTGGAATGCTTGGACATAATGACCATTATACAATTAAATTTAATATCCTTGTGGCAAGAAATACACCACAGCAGCCCAACATTGTGGCATTTAATGTCAGACAGGAGAACTACACAAAAATGAGGAGGTTAGTTAAACAGAAGTTAAAAGATACAGTGCCGAAAGTGAAATCCTTGCAAGCTGTATGGAGCTTTTTTAAAGACACCATAATAGAGATTCAACTTAAATCTATACTCCAAATTTAAAAAACCATAAAAACAGAACCAAAAAAATGCTATCGGGGTTTAATAGCCAAGAAGCAGTGAGCGATAAAAGGTTATATTTTAAAAAGTAGAAGTTAAATCCTAGTGAGGAAAATAGAAGGAACATAAACTCTGGCAAATGAAGTGCAAAAATATAATTAGGAAGAAAAAAAAAGAGAATTTGAAGAACAGGTAGCCAAAGACTCAAAAAGTAATAGCAGTTTTTTAAAGTACATCAAAAGCAGGAAGTCTTCTAAACAGCCAGTGGGGCCACCAGACAGTTGAGATGCAAAAGGAGCACGTAAGAACAATAAGGTAATTACAGAGAAATGAAATTAATTTTTTGCCTTGTTCTTCCTGGCTAAGGACATGAGGGATATTTCCAAACTTGAGGCATTTTTTTAGGTGACAAATTTGAGGAACCGTCCCAGTCTGAGGTGTCATAGGAGGAGGTTTTGGAATAAATTGATAAATTAAACAGTAGTAAGTCACCAGGGCCAGATGGTATTCACCCAAGAGTTCTAAAGGAACTCAAATGTGAAATTGCAGAATTACTGTGGTTTGTAACCTATCCTTTAAATCAGCTTCTGTACCAAATGACTGTGAGATAGCTAATATGATGGCAATGTTTTAAAAAGTCTTTAAAGGTGATCCTGGCAATTACAGGCCAGTAAATCTAACTTCAGTACCAGGCAAACTGGATGAATCTATAGTAAATAACAGAATTGTTAGACTTATAGATGAAAAAAAATTGGGGAAAAGTCAACATGGTTTCTGTAAAGGGAAATCACGTGTGACCAATCTACTAGAATTCTTTGAGGGGATCAGCAAGCATGTGGACAAGAGGGAGCCAATGGATATAGTGCACTTGGATTTCCAGAAAGCCTTTAATAAGGTCCCTCACCAAAGGCTCTTCAAGCAAAGCAAGCTGTCATGGGATAAGAGGGAAGGTCCTTTCATGAATTGATAACTGCTTAAAAGATATGAAACAAAGGGTAGGAATAAATGGTCAGTTTTCAGAATGGAGAGAGGTAACTAGTGGTGTCCTGAAGGGGTCTGTATTGAGACCAATCATAGAATCATAGAGACTCTAGAGCTGGAAGAGACCTCAGGAGGTCATCAAGTCCAGCCCCCTGCCCAAAGCAAGACCAATCCCAACTAAATCAACCCAGCCAGGGCTTTGTCAAGCAGAGACTTAAAAACCTCTAGGGATGGAGATTCCACCCCTTCCCTAGGTAACCCATTCCAGTACTTCACCACCCTCCTAGTGAAATAGTTTTTCTTAATATCCAACCTAGACCTCCCCCACTGTAACTTGAGACCATTGCTCCTTGTTCTGCCATCCGTCACTACTATGAACAGCCTCTCTCCATCCTCTTTGGAACCTCCCTTCAGGAAGTTGAAGGCTGCTATCAAATCCCCCCTCACTCTTCTCTTCTGCAGACTAAACAAACCCAAAGCCCTCAGTCTCTCCTCATAGGTCATGTGCTCCAGTCCTCTAATCATTTTGGTTGCCCTCCGCTGGACCCTCTCCAATGCGTCCACATCCTTTCTGTAGTGGGGGGCCCAGAACTGGACACAATACTCCAGATGTGGCCTCCCCAGAGCCGAATAAAGGGGAAATCCTATTCAACATATTCATAAATGATCTGGAGAAAGGGGTAAACAGTGAGGTGGTAAAATTTGCAGATGATAATAAAATACTCAGTATATTTCAGTCCAAAGCAGACTGTGAAGAGCTTCAAAAGAATCTCACAAAACTAGATGATTGAGCAACAAAATGGCCCATGAAAGTCAGTGTTGATAAATGCAAAGTAATGCACATTGTAAAATATAATCCCAACTCTACATATAAAATGAAGGGGTCTAAATTAGCTGTTACCACTCAAGAGAGAGATCTTAGAGTCATTGTGGAGAGTCTTCTGCAAACATCCACTCAATGTGCAGCAGGAGTCAAAAATGCAAACAGAATATTGGGAATCCTTAAGAAAGTGATGGAGAATAAGACAGAAAATATCTTCTTTCCTCTATATAAATCCATGGTTTACCCACATCTTGAATACTGGGTGCAGATGAAGTCGCCCCATCTCAAAAAGATATATTGGAACTGGAAAAGATTCAGATAAGGGGAACAAAAATGATTAGGGTGTTGGAATGGCTGCCATATGAGGAGAGATTAACATGACTGGAACTTTTCAGCTTAAAAAAGAAATGACTAAGGGAGGATATGATAGAGTTCTGTAAATCCATGAGTTGTGTGGAGAAAGTAAATGAAGATGAATTATTTACTCCTTCCCATAACACAAGAACTAGGGGTCACCAAATGAAATTAATAGGTAGCAGGTTTCAAACAAACAAAGAGAAATTTTTCTTCACGCAACACACAGTCAACCTGTGGAACTCCTTGCCAGATGTTGTGAAGGCCAGGACTTTAACAGGGTTCAAAAAAAAGGTAGATAAATTCATGAAGCATAGGTCCATCAATGGCTATCAGCCAGGATAGGCAGGGATGGTGCTGCTAGCCTTTCTGTCACAAGCTGGGAATGGGTGACAAGGGAGGGATCACTGAATGGTTCCCTGTTCTGTTCACTCCCTCTGGGGCACTGGCATTGGCCACTGTTGGCAGACAGGACACTGGGCTAGAGGGACCTTTGTTTTGACCCCATATGGCTGTTCTTATTATAGGTCTGGACTTCATTCTGGTTACACATTAGAAATGTGATCAAGTCATAATCACTTGTACTTCCTGTGACAAACCCAGGGCAGCTGGCTACAATAGTTTGGTGCAGGATAGACATCCTGGGAGCTGGGTGAATGGTTTTCTGTTTCCTGAGTTAACTGCCAGAGGCTGCTGAAGTAATCAATGCAGGCAGACACCTGAGGCTAATTAAGAGCTTGCCTGAAGCAGCAGGCTAAACAGGCACCTGCAGCCAATTAAGCTGTGCAACTTTAAAAAGGTTTCCCCTCAGGTGCAGGCGGGGGAAGGAGAAGAGTGGAGGATTGAAAGGAAGAAGTGTGCTGGGCGGTGGTGGTGCAAAAAAAAAAAAAAAAAAAAAAAAAAAGTGTGTTTGGGCTAAGCAGAAAGCTGATACTAGGGGAGTGTTTAGGGAAGTGGCCTGAGGAAAAGGCTGCTGTATTGGGCTCAGGGGAAAAACCCTTAGGCTATGTCTACACTGGTGGGTTGTTGTGCCAGAAATATGTAAATGAGGCTAAATGTGGAATATTGCTGAGCCTCATTTGCATACCTAATGAGCTGCCATTTTTGCAGAAGAGGCTTTTGCACCAGAAGGAGCTGTCTACACTGCCCCTTCTTGTGCAAGAAAAACCCTCTTGAGCAATGCCGTTATTCCTGAAAATAATCAGCGTAGTGGCATTGCACAAGAGGGTTTTTCTTGCACAAGAAGGGGCAGTGTAGACAGCTCCTTCTGGCGCCAGAGCCTGTTCTGCAAAAATGGCAGCTCATTAGGTATGCAAATGAGGCTCAGCGATATTCCATGCTTAACCTCATTTGCATATTTCTGGCACAACACCCCACCAGTGTACACATAGCCTTACAGTAATCACTACCTTAGGCCCTAGTGTTGGAGCCCTGAGTAGTGGACAGTCCTGGGTTCCCCCAACCCTCCCCCTACCACTCTAAAAAAGGCTGTTCCTGGAAAGGGAGGCCAGGATTACAGGTGGGTTTCTCCCCTTCAATCCTTCGATGTGGCCAAGGGTGAGGCTGGCTCAGTAAGCGGTGACCCTGGTCTCTAGAAAAGATCAGTGGCAGTGTGGAGGGTTGCAGCAAGCCTCTGAGGGAAATGATAACCACCTAGAAGTGCAGGCCCCCTAGGCATGGAGGCAATTTTGCCACACCCCCTACTGCTAATTCTGGCAAGGGAGCCATGCTCCACTGTGACCCCAGCCAAATCGCTTCCCCCCAAACCCTGATTCCCCTTGTCTCCTGCCTCCTCTGGCGGATTGGTAACCTTCAGGAGTCTCTCACGAGACACTGGTGATGTGCAGGTGGATGCCAGCAGGAATAGGAGAGGGGGAGGAGGGGTATCGACAAATCCACCCGCAAGAGCTTCCACAAGGCCAGATATTCTTTATATAACAGCAGAGGCAGAAGGAAAACCTTCCCCTCCCAACGCATCAGCAATTTTTGTGTACGGCTATGGCATATGGGCACATGTGCAGGAAGCAAGGACCTCCACGTTAGTGAAGAAGGTGTTATGTGCCTAGGATAGTAGGGCTGTGAGGTAACTCATCACCACCTGCTTTTTGCACAAAGCACTTTTCTCTGTGCCTGTTTGGTACCTCTAGCCACACAAGCACAGCCCTCCAGATCCTGCCCACCTCATTCTCTGGACAGTCAGTCAGAGGCGCACACCAACCCCCAAGACCTCAGGGCACCCCCCACCAGTGTCCCGGCCTTAAGCCACCGAACACTCAGAATTACCAGAGCTGCTGTTCCCAAAGGAGCAGAGCAAGCCCCCTTGTAAGATTCAGCTCAGCATCACCACCTGTGTCCCTGGTAAGCTGAGTACTTGGGCAGCTGCTCAGGAGCAGTTCAAAGACCGCCCCGCTGATTAGCAGAGTGCCCACAGCCAGTTGCATGTGTTTCTGCTGGTGGTGCACATCCACACATGCGTCAGTGCACGTAACAACATTTATTCCGCCCATGGATGGAGAAAATTAGAGAGACCATTGATCGCGACTGGGCTTCCCACATAGCAATTCAATCTGTTTATAGGGAAGCTTGCCAAGGAAAAGTTGATTAGCAGAGAACAAATTCAACGGGCAGTGAGTAAGAACACAGGCAACAGAAGGGGACCTATAGCACAGAATCATAATGGGACTAAACAGAGTTTCCTCTGTAAAGGAGCTGATCTAACCTAAAGCTTTCTCCACCCTTTCCAACCAAGCCTGGTTGAGATCTTTTTCACAAAGCCAGTCTGCTGCCCATTTACGCCCTAAGGGTCACTCAGGAGTGTGCCAGTGATGTTACATGCAGAGCCAGCAGCTGGCTCTAGTTCTGTTGCTGTGTGCAAATCTTCGCTGCTCCGTAGTCTCCACATGTGAAAAGGGGGGAGAAAGTCAGTGTCTTCCCTCCCAGCCCTGTTCTCTAGCAATGGTTCTAGTTCTGAACAGCTCTGAGAATGTAAAATGCCCCCCACACAGCTGTCAAGGCATCTGTCATGCAGCAACAATGATAAAAGCTCTAGAAGACATGAGCTATGAGGGAAGACTGAAAGGAACTGGCTTGGTTAGTTTGGAAAAGAGAAGACTGAGAGGGGACATAATAGCCGTTTTCAAGTACCTAAAAGGGTGTTACAAGGAGGAGGGAGAAATATTGTTCTCCTTGACCTTTAATGATACGACAAGAAGCAATGGGCTTAAATTGCAGCAAGTGAGGTTTAGGTTGGACATTAGAAAAAACGTCCTAACTGTCAGGGTGGTGAAACACTGGGATAAGTTGCCTAGGGAGGTTGTGGAATCTCCATCTCTGGAGATATTTAAGAGCAGGTTAGATAGACATCTATCATGCATGGTGTAGATGGTGCTTGGTCCTGCCGTGTGGGCAGGGGACTGGACTCGATTACCTCTCGAGGCCCCTTCCAGCTCTAGTGTTCTATGAATCTATGATTCTTTGAGCACAGGCTAACCTTTTGATAATGCCAACTACAATTTATTTTCTAGCCTCCCATGCACAGTAGAGTCTTCTCAGCACCAAGGAGTTAGGCTCTCCCCCCGCCTGGTGCATAACCACATTTCTTCCAACACAGGACTCTTATCCCAACCTTTGATCTTCCTGCCACTTATAATTTGGATAGAGGTTTTTATACTTTATTAGGTCTTTCCATAGACTGAAAGTGGCCATTCTGGTCCCATGTCAGCAGCTGACTATCATGCCTTGACTCAGTGTTAGCATACCCAATCGATCATTATTTGCTTTCCAGGTCCCTCGTACACACTCACTTTCATCTTGGTGAAAATTCCCTTTGCTGAATGGTGTGTGCTTTTTACAGAATGTGTCATGCATAGAAGTAGCTGGCTGGGCTGACGAGTTTTCCAATTTACAGGCAGGATTGGACAATATAGCTATTCATTATGAAAGGTCATATTATTTCATTCTCCTGTTGCATCCGTCTTCATCTGTCCTCCTCATTTGGAATCACGCCCGGCTCCGCTCAGACAAAATCCCTGCCATCTGCTTATCCACAGTGGCCATGCCTCGGGGTGCTGAAAATCAAATTCTGAGGAGGGGTGGCATTGCAGCATGCTGAGTCACATGTAGCAGCCCTGGGTGGACACCATGTGGCATTTACAGAGACTCAGGACGCCATGCTGGAGGTGATTAACAGGGTGACTTTATTTTCTGCTTACACCCCCCACAGTGGCTTTGTCTTTTCACATCTAACATTACACCATGTTCCCAGCTGGTGCTCCGGTTTCCTTGTCTCTGGGTATGTGTGTGTGGATACACTGCAGTGAGACACCTGTAGCTTGCCTGCGCCAACTGATTTGTTCGATGGCAAGTACTGATTTCTGGGTTCAGGCTGGAGCCCAACCTCTAGGACTCTACATGGGAGGGGTTCAGAGGTCAGGCTGCAGCCTGGGCCCAAACGTTCCTCCCAGAGTTTGGGGACCATAGTCTCAGGCCTTGTCTACACTAAATGGAAGATTGCTGCTGCTGCTGCGATCCATCTTCCCGGAGTTTGATTTAGTGAGTCTAGTTAAGACTTGCTAAATTGAACTCAGAGGGCGCCCCTGCCGGCGTCATCTGGTACTCCTGCATTGCGAGCAGTAAGGGAACCCAAGAGGTTTGCTCCCATTGGCCTCCTGCTGTGGGGATGCCACCAAGCTCAGTTTAAGGTAAGCCGACTCCAGCTACGTATTTTATGTAGCTGGAGTTCCATGCCTTAAGCGGAGCTGCCGGGTGTAGAGTAGACCTGGCCTTAGAAAGTGGCAGTTGCTGCAGTAGAGTTGTTTCTCTACTTTTACCATGTACGAACTTGGTGCTGCTTTTTGTCTATATGTCCTCACCTTCCATCATTTGTGTCTGTTAGGGGCTGCTGGTATCTGGCTGGCTGTGCTATCTGAAGTGCAGCTGCATCTGGCGCTGTAGTATTTTGCTTGACATTGTTCTGGATTTGCTGTGGACAATCGAGGAACACAGGATGGACCCAGATAGATTAGATCCAGAGCAGACTGGATCTGTCCATTGTATCGTGGGTCCAATAGGACACGGCACCAGATGCTTTGGAGGAAGATGTAAAAGCTTTGCAGTAGACAGGCACTGAAAGGCACTGGTCTACACTAGGGAGTTATTTCGAAATAATAAGTGGTGCGTCCAAGCTACTAAGCCCGTTATTTCAAAATAATGGTCTGGTTATTTCAAAATCTGTACTCCTACTTTCCTCAGGGAATTAGATTATTTCGGAATAGTTATTTCAGGAGTTATTATTTCGAATTTAGTTATTTTGAAATAATTTCCTGATATAGACATGCCCTAGTAGAGCTGGGCAAAATGTTTCAGCGGAATGTTTTTTAATGAAATATGTAGATTAAGCAACACCAGTTTATTTTGTGAAATTATGTTAATTTTGCCAAATTGTTCCTGTTGGAAAAAAGTTCGTAGCAAATTTCTGAAATTGTTGAAAGATTTTGATTTTTTTTTTCAGTTCAAGATGACTTTTTCATTTGGAAATTTTCTTATTTTTTAAATGGGACATTTAAAAATGGTTGAAATTTAAATAACATGTATAGTTTTGGGTTGAATGAAAGTTTCGTTTAGACAAAATCTATTTTCTTTTTTACTTTTCTCTTCACCATACCTTTTAAAAAATTAGTTTTCAGTTCAACACAAAACAAATTTTCTTTCTTTTTCAGAATTGTCAGCAAACTCAAAAATCAGTTGTTCCTCTAGTCCCTAGTCATTAAAGACTGGCTTAATTTTGGAAGGAATATAAAACCCCATGATTCTCAGCTTAACAAAAATATTCTAAATTTATAGTAGCCAATCCTATCCATGTAAATGTCCCATTCCTTTTTGAATCTTGCTAAGTTCTTGAGCAAAACTGTATCCAGTGGCAGGGAGTTCCACAGACAAATCAACTACCATGTGAAAAATATTTCATTTTACTGGTTTTGAATTTGCCCCCTTTCAGTTACTCGTTGTTGTGTGGTGTGACAGGGAAGACTGATGTTCCTGATCTACCTTCTCTAGACTATTTAAGGTATGTCTGTCTGCATAGCAGGGCTAAACTCGAAATAAGCTACACAATTTGAGCTAAGCTAATTGCGTAGCTTAAGTCAAAATAGCTTATTTCGAATATGGTTACGTCTATACAGAACTTATTTTGAAATAGAGAACTCTTCCTCCAACTTCCCTTACTCCTCGTACAATGAGGTTTACAGAAGTCGGAGGAAGAAGCCCGTTATTTCGAATTCATTTTGAAATAACAGGCTAGCTGTGTAGATGTGAGCTATGTTATTTCGGAATAACGTCCATTATTCCGAAATAACGCTGCCCTGTAGATATATCCTAAGAGTATTGCAAATGTTTATCCTGTTCCCTCTTACGCATCTTGTTCCCCAAGTAAAGAATCCCCATCATAATATTCCATACTGCTCAAGTCTGTGTGAGGTGTAGTGTGGCGTGGCGTGACTTTGCATGCACCTGTGCCTATCCCTCTGTTGGTATCCAGCTGCACTGATCATGGGTCCTTATTATCCCACTATGACTTTTCTAGTAGTTTTTTAATACTTCTCTCTAGACAACTGCTCCTGCTCTGCCATTGGACTGGCTGTGATGCAGGACAAAGGTGGTGTGTTAATAACACTGGTCTACAATTTTTTAGAAGTCGTCTGCTTCAGAGATAAAATGTGCTATTTATTATGTATTTTGATGTGCTGAATTCAAATATGACAATTAAAACAACTGATTGGCTACTGTTTCCAAGATATTTAAGTTTTTACATTTTACGTCTATGTATATTGTGTAGATAGTAGAGTTTTAATCATAAATTGTAAACCTAGGTCTTTTCATGTGTTTATGGTTGCTTTACATGATAATATTTCACCTGTCCTGTTTATGTAACACTTTAAAAATCAGCAAAGGGTTATATAAATACAATTTATTATGAAATAAAAGGCAAAAAACTATTATGTACATAGTTTAGTCCTATTCAGTGTCTACTCGGCGCTTCTTGGCTTGTCTCTTGTATTCATTAAATGGAGCATCTCTTGTCACTGTCCGGCAATAGTCTGCAAGCATTGATGGGCTCCATTTGCCCTGATAGCGTTTCTCCATTGTTGCAATGTCCCGGTGAAATCGCTCGCCGCGCTCGTCGCTCACTGCTCCGCAGTTCGGTGGAAAAAAATCTAGACGAGAGTGCAAAAAATGTATCTTTAGTGACATGTTGCAACCAAGGCTTTTGTATGCCTTGAGGAGGTTTTCCACCAACAACCTGTAGCTGTCTGCCTTGTTGTTTCCGAGAAAATTTATTGCCACTAACTAGAAGGCTTTCCATGCCGTCTTTTCCTTGCCACGCAGTGCACGGTCAAATGCATCATCTCGAAGAAGTTCACGAATCTGAGGACCAACAAAGACACCTTCCTTTATCTTAGCTTCACTTAACCTTGGAAATTTTCCACGGAGGTACTTGAAAGCTGCTTGTGTTTTGTCCATGGCCTTGACAAAGTTCTTCATCAGACCCAGCTTGATGTGTAAGGGTGGTAACAAAATCTTCCTTGATTCAACAAGTGGTGGATGCTGAACACTTTTCCTCCCAGGCTCCAATGACTGTCGGAGTGGCCAATCTATCTTGATGTAGTGGGAATCTCTTGCACAACTATCCCATTTGCAGAGAAAACAGCAGTACTTTGTGTATCCAGTCTGCAGACCAAGCAAGAGAGCAACAACCTTCAAATCGCCACAAAGCTGCCACTGATGTTGGTCATAGTTTATGCACCTCAAAAGTTGTTTCATGTTGTCATAGGTTTCCTTCATATGGACTGCATGACCAACTGGAATTGATGGCAAAACATTGCCATTATGCAGCAAAACAGCTTTAAGACTCGTCTTCGACGAATCAATGATCAGTCTCCATTCATCTGGATCGTGAGCGATGTTGAGGGCTGCCATCACACCATCGATGTTGTTGCAGGCTACAAGATCACCTTCCGTGAAGAAGAATGGGACAAGATCCTTTTGACGGTCACGGAACATGGAAACCCTAACATCACCTGCCAGGAGATTCCACTGCTGTAGTCTGGAGCCCAACAGCTCTGCCTTACTCTTGGGTAGTTCCAAATCCCTGACAAGGTCATTCAGTTCACCTTGTGTTATGAGGTGTGGTTTAGAGGAGGAGGATGGGAGAAAATGTGGGTCCTGTGACACTGATGGTTCAGGACCAGAAGTTTCATCCTCTTCCTCTTCCTTGTCTGACTCAAGTGAGAATGATTCTGGTGTGTCAGGAACCGGCAGTCCTTCTCCGTGGGGTACTGGGCGTATAGCCGATGGAATGTTTGGATAATGCACAGGCCACTTTTTCTTCTTTGACACACCTTTCCCAACTGGAGGCACCATGCAGAAGTAACAATTGCTGGTATGATCTGTTGGCTCTCTCCAAATCATTGGCACTGCAAAGGCATAGATTTCCTTTTCCTGTTCAACCACTGGTGAAGATTTGTTGCACAAGTGTCGCAGCATATGTGTGGGGCCCACCTCTTGTCCTGATCTCAATTTTGCAGCCAAAATAAAGGTGATAGGCTTTCTTAACCATAGTGGTTATACTGCGCTTTTGTGATGCAAAGTCACTTCACCACAAACATAGCAGAAGTTATCTGCACTGTTCACACAAGTCGAGGCATCTCTGCTCACTTTGGCTAAACAGAAATGTGTCCCTTTGCAAAATCAAACACTGACAAATAAGAGAGCACGACACTGTATGATTTCTAGAGCTGATATAGGGCAATTTGTTCAGCAGAGTGATGTAAGCTTCGTTATGATTGCATCATCCATGACTTCTAGGAATAACATGATGCAATTCATATCATGTATGGCAATACCAGCTTCAGATTGCATCATTCATTGTTTTGCCTAAAAGCAAGTACTGTCCAAACCCAGTCATAGATTTATTCATAGATCCAGTCAAAGATGTATTTTAGTCATTTCTGGTTTAAATTGAGATCCCTTCCCTTTATAACTCACTTATCCTCCGCCATTCCCGAGTCAAGGGTCGTATATACTGACCCAACAGCATATCTTGAAAACTAGAGCCAATCAACAATTTTAAGCATAATTTTCATTCTCAGTGACCCAGAATTAGTAAAGTTTGACTACATTTATTTCAGAAGCATTTTGGCTGTAGAGCAGTGTAATCTGAGTAACAATCACTCATCACAAGGCAGCCTGGATTTCTCGCTGGGCCGAAATCCGTGCCATGCTTGCTCCAGGGTTAATCGGATAGTTCATTCATCCTCAGCTGATTGGTTTTGATTTGCCGCGCACTCATTTCAGCTATTTTGTGGCTTATGAAGTCTTGGACGTGCCTTCTCACATTTGGCCAATAGTCGGCGCTCTGGATGATACCTGACATTCTGGCGGGGTCAAATTTTTAAGAGGTTTGATAGTATTGGGTGCGTGGTGCAAGGGCCCACAGGGCCACCATGGAAGCTGCAGGGAACTCAGCTGTTTCTGAAAACTCACCTTTGTTTATACCTCTGAATGGGTAGGGTTGCCAGGTGTTTGGTTTTGAACTGGACAGTCCAGTATTTGAGCTTTCCGTTCGGGAAACAAATTGAGAAAATAGAAATGTCCGGTATTTTCTAAATAAGATATAATGTAGATTGTGATGTAATGTCAAGTGTGTCCGGTATTTTTGTTGAAACCGTCTGGCAACCCTATGAATGGGAGTCGAGTCCATCTGGAGATCTAGTCCCAGTGCTGGGTGCTGGGTGCACGGCACGAGGGAACTGCCATGTGCAAGCAGCAACAGAAGCAATTAGTACATACATTACCTTACGCTGCACGTTTGCCTTACTCCTGTTTTCTCTCACAAAGCATTCATCATCTGCGTGCCTTTGCAACCCGCTGCTAGCCGAATGCTTTGTTTTCTGTGGCGCTTCCATTGCTGTGTGATGTAGATCTTCCACAGTCTCAGATACTTTTCGGTTTTGGAATGGTTTGCCTCCTTGCTGTGACAGATGTTAGTAACAGTACGACTCAGGGCTCTGATTGGCGCAACATATGTTCTCTGGCGTCCTTGTCTTTGGTACTAAACCGATACAAGCAAGCAGGGTTGGCGTGAGGATGCTAACTGGCAGAGCCTGACTGCTTATCAGTCTGTGGTTTCAATTTCATTTTGCTCAGGTATTTTGATAGGGTCCTTTTGAATTCACAGCCAAAATCGCATCACAGACCATGAAATCTGGTCTTTTTTTGTGGTTTTGCCTCATACTGTATTAATTTCATGGGGGAGACCAATGTTTCTCACATTGGGGGTCCTGACTCAAAAGGGAGTTGTGGGGGGGTGTCACAAATTCATTTTAGGGGGCATCGCGGGATTGCCACCTTTACGTCTATGCTGCCTTCAAAGCTGGGCAGCTAGACAGCAATGGCTGTTGGCTGAAACGCCCAGCTCAGAAGGCAGCACCCGGCCAGCAGCAGGGCAGAAGGAAGTGTGGCAATACCACACCATGCCAGCCTTATTTCTGTGCTGCTGAGGGCCGGGTGCTGCCTTCTGAACTGGGCTCCTAGCTAGGGATGTAAGCGGGTAGTCGACTACTCGACTGTTTGCTCCTCCCCTCCCCTGCTGCCTCTGTATCAGCGCGGGGTGAAAGGACAGGAGCCAGTGCTGGGGGGAGCTGGCTTAAAAGCTGGTTCCCCCCAGAACTGTGTCTGTGGTGCCATCTGTCCCCTTCCCTGCCTCTGATAGAGGCAGCAGGGTAGGGAGGAGATAGGGGAGGCTGCTGCAAAGCAGCCCCGGCCATGGTGGCCTGGGTTGGCCGCGGGCAGAGGCTGCTACCCACTCGGACCCCCACGGACAGGGGCTGCTGGAGCCTGGCTCAGTCCTGGCTCACACTGGTCTGGGACCGCCGCAGCTCTGCATTTTAAATGTAGTAAGAGCCACCTGGCCACAGCAGAGCCGCAGCGGGGGTAGCTCTTGGACCAGCACGAGCCGGGAGAGAGCGCCTTCCCTTATCGACTAATCGTGTAGTCGATACAGATTGTAGCAACTGCACAATTACTCACTTACCCACCTCTTAACATCCTTACTCCCAGCCAGATGCTGCTGCTCCCCAGCAACGCAGAAGTAAGGGTAGCAGCACCGCAACCTCCTTTGTCCCCCAGTAACCTTGTCACCTCCCCAACTCCGTTTTGGGTCAGGACCTCTACAGTTACAATGCTGAATTTTGGGATTCAAATAGCTGAAATAATGTAATTTAGTATTTTTTAAATCCTAGGACCGTGAACTTGACCAAAAAGGACCATGCATTTGGTCAGGCCCTATATATTAAAAATCTCTCTCATGTGGTACATTCCTTTGAGGTACAAAATTATTCACTAAAGCATCTATGGTTTTAATGTTCCCTTGCTTTTTTCTCATTTGCTAGCTGTAAACATTGACAAGTTAGCAACAGCCCTCGCTGTATTCAGCATGGCCATTCCAATTGCCAGATCTTACTGTATCAAGACAAGTTGTAGCCAGACTGTCCTGCCAAAGTGACGTTGTTCCGCGTCAGCAAAGCACTCAAACAGCATACGCTGATTTATGTCTGGGAGCAGTCAGGAAGTAGATTGCAGTGTGTTCCACCAATGAATTTATTGCTCCTACATAACATGTATGAATTATGTTTATATTTGCATATGGCAGTAGCTAGTTCATATAAAGTGTGCCATCTCCATGCATACAACGCAGAGGTTCTACTTTTACATAGGACTTCTTGAAACACCAGGGCTGGCCCACAATATTTTGGCACCTGAGGCGGGGAGCTCAAATGATGCCCCCATACCCCCTCGCTTGGGCCAAAACTTTGAAAAGTCTCAATTCTGCCTTCTTCCTGTTCTACTCTAGAGCAGAGAGAATACATCTGCACCAGCAGCAGACACAATTTTCTACACTCTGGGTCCTAGTGGCACGCCCCCCCCCCCCCCCCCCCCGCACAGTCTGGCACATGAGGTGGCTGCCTTAGTTCGCCTCATGCTAAGGCCAGCCCTGTGAAACACAAAGAAAGAGGTGGGAACTCTATTGCATAAGTCATTTAAAACTGGATGGGATATGGAATGACGCTCCTCTAGCTCCCAAGAGCTGTGGACAGTGGGTGGGGGAGAAAGATGCAATGAATCTTTTGCCTTTTGATTCTTTAGTCCCAGGCAAACAGACCTTACAGTTAGGAAATCCCACCCAATACTTTCTCTTCCTTACTTTCCTCCCTATTCCTTCACGCAATGCACAGTCAATCTGTGGAACTCCTTGCCAGAGGATGTTGTGAAAACCAGGATTTTAACAGGCTTTAAAAAAGAGCTAGATAAATTCATGGAGGATGGGTCTATCAATGGCTACTAGCCAGGATGGGCAGGGATGGTGTCCCTAGCCTCTGTTTATCAGAAGCTGGGAATGGGCAACAGGGGATGGCTCACTTGATGATTCCTTATTCTGTTCACTCCCTCTGGTGCACCTGGCATTGGCCAGTGTCGGCAGACAGGATACTGGGCTAGATGGACCTTTGGTCTGACCCAATCTGGCCCTTATGTTCCCACGACTCTTAGTTATGCATCCTTGCACTTCATTCCCTGTGTGATATTTCTCTCTTTCAAATATTTCTTTGTGATTGTCATGGTCCCCTTTTTATCAGTTTTGGGCCAAGTTTTATATTTTCACCTCTCTTTTAAATCTTTCCTGCCCTGAAATCCCCTCTAGCCCTTGAGCAGCTGTGAATGCCCTCCCATTTGTGTCTGTCTGTCTGTCTGTGTCTCTTTCTTTCTCTCTCTCTCTCAGGCTTAAACATTACTGGAATAAACATTTCTATACTATAGGCCCCAACCAGCCTGTCCCTTTGCAGTAGGTTCTGAATGTACTCTGTGTGCTTGTTCATGGTCTCCAATAATTATATGTCACTTTTGTATCCTTTTGAAGTATAAACTAAGAATCCTTTTGAAGAAATGCCAAAGAACAATGTCTGATCCTGGCTTTAGACATGGAGAACAGACACCAATTCACGTCAGCTTGTAATCTATTAAGTAACCAAAAAAAAAAAAAAAAATGGGCCACAGATAAATAACAGCACGTGGAGATTCAGTCAGGCAAGATGTCATCCCTGCCCACCGACAGGGGAAGGGGGGCCATTGTCCCAGGGCCTGGCAAATCAAAAGGGGCCAGGACCTGGGCCACCACGGTGGTGGTCAGAGGCCAGGGCCTTTAAATTGCTGCTGGAGTGGCGTGCTCCAGGCAGCTGTGAGGGCTGCTGGGGGAGGGGACACTGAGGGCTGGCTGTCCCAGCCCCGCCCTTCTATGTGAGGCCCCACCCCCTCAGGAGTGCAGAGCCGTCTCCCTCCCCACCTTTGCCCAGGGGCCCGGTGAGGCTGCTGGTCCTGCTGATGTCATCACAGGACACTTGGCCAGAAAGTGTTTGAATTTCAGCCTTCTAGGCGTCGCCACTCTGCTGCGAAGGGTGAAATAAAGCTGTCCTCGTGGAAGAACTCGTGTACATTGCTGATACTGAAACCTCTGATTTAAACATAAAAAGGGGCACATGAAGGGTTAAAGAGAACCTATGGGCCCAGCTCTCGCCATTCCGTTATACCTGCCACCAATGCCAGGCCTGCAGGGAGTAGAAAAGGAGGAAACCTGGGTCTGTTCAGGGCTGACGGGCAAAGAGGCAGGAACTAGCAGCCTCCTTTCCTGAAGGCAGCATTGCTAGGAACCTGACAGCCAGCGAGCAAGACACGTTGCCTCTCAGTCCAGAGGAGACTGCTGAGGAGACCCAGGAGTGAGCGAGCGAATGACTGAACAACAGACACTGTTGGGTTAGGCCTCGCCAAACTGGCAGCTGCCCGCCCGGAGGAACCCGAGGACACGGCAGGATGCCAACCTGGGTCAAGCCACAACACACGATTGGACTGTGGGAGGTCGCATCCCAAACTTAAAGGCCAAGAGTAGGAAATAACCAAGGACAATGGATTTAGACCCTCTGCCAGAAGGCCTCTGTTTCAGGGTTGCTTTGCTCACAGCCCTGCACTAGGCCGGGTTGACAGGGAGAGCCTAGCTCCCCCCAACCCCGCAGCCTGCAAAACGGAGGCATCACCGCCAAAGAAGCAATGGCTGCAAGGCAGGCAGCCCTCCAAGCACCCTGGCACGAGGCAAGCGAAATTGAAAGAGACGTGGCGCCTCAGAGTGACTCCTTGCCATTTTGTTTTACGCTGCGTAAGGTACAGCGTCGATACTGTCACAGCTTTATGGGACACGTTATTACAAACTCCACTTTCTTGTGGAGGCAGCCCAGAGGTTATGGGAAAATTCTTCCCGGGACTTGCCTTCTCTGTCTTCACAAACGAGAGCTGCCCTCACTCACTTTGGCCTGTCTTGGTGGCCCAGGAGAAATCATCAGGGAGCCGTGAACCCTCATCCACATTATTCCCACTCTGGAGCAGGATCCGGTTTCAGTTCTCACACAGCTCTAGTCCCAGGTTGACCAAAGTGACACTGTTAGCCCAGGAGCCCTTCTAAGGACTTGTTTACGCAGGGAAGAGTGCTTCAAAATATGTTAGTGCTTGAGCTGATCCAATAAAACTAGTTAGCCTGGGAGCATGATGTGGTAAAATCTGTTGCTAACTTGGTGACAGAATGAGAGAGGTCAGGGAGATTTCCTTGATTCATAAACTTCAACCAAATCAGAAATCCAGTGGTGTCACTCTCTGCAGACCGGCAGGCAGAATTTGCTGTCCCTTCCCAGCCTTAGGTCCTCCAGCTGGTGGAAATGATAACAACACAGTGTCATTGGAAATGGGTCCAGCTGCGTATTGTTTGAAAGCCCTTTCTCCCACCATCACATGTTCCAAACAGGCCATCCTGGGCTCGCACAATGATGTCGCTATGTATTTGAGAAAAGGGTTAAATACCAGCATGGTTTGAATCATACGTTCACGCAGAGATGCATTGCTTCAGAACAAAAAGACACTGCTCTCTGGTAGTCCTAGGGCTATTCGCTTTGATGCGTAGGACGGAAAATGTTTGTTCAGCAAAGTCAACAGCTGTGTTGTGTTTCTGTCTAGGACACTGTGGCTAGACACTCGCGCTCGTCCTCATCTGTGGCACACTCGCCCATCTCTGTGCAAGGCAGGCTGCTGGCAAAATGTTTGTAGGGTGGTGAGCGCCTACGCACGCCTTATTTTGAAATCGCTATTTCGGAATAAGCGTTATTCTTCGTAGAATCAGGTTTACAGAAGTCAGAATAAACTGTCTGTTATTTTGAAATTATTTCAAAATAACGGAATTGCTGTGTAGATGCTTGCATAGTTATTTTGTAGTACCAGAAGGCTTATTCCGAAATAAGGTGTGTGTAGACACTCCACTTCTGCTATTTTGAAATAACCCCTCACCTGGGCCATTCTAAGCTATCCCTCCTGGGGCTCTAAATCGAGATAGCACGTCTACGTTAGGGAAGCCTGCTTAAGATTAATTTTGAGGCTTCCCTGCAGTGTAGACGTGCTATTTCGAAATAAGCTATTTCAAAATAACTATTCCGGAATAGTTTATTCTGAAATAACTGTGTGGTGTAGATGTAACCTAGGAGACCAGCACTTCACACTAGTTAATGTCTTTCTCCTGTCTGCTGATTTACACAGTCACTGAGGCTTACAATAGAAATGCTTAAATATTACCAGGCGTTATGCGATACAGATCTTATGAGCAAGATCAATACATGTAGCATTCAATAAAGACATTCAATTAAGTCTAACCACATTCTTATAAGCCTAGTATCTATTTTAACAATACTAACATGCACATCAGCCGGATTGATTGTAGCTCTGCATTTGTCAGTGGTCAGTTGAGACATGGGGACCCTCTCATGAACTAGCACCTTGTCTGCCATCGTCACGGCACCCACTTGTTTACTTCTCGTTTCTCATGAACATTGACGGCTCCACGCAGAAGCCACATAGTACCTGCCCCAGATCTTCAACTACATCCTGACGCTCAGCGTGCATCCTCTCCAGCCTCGCAACATTCAGTTCATGGGCTTACCTATTACAGCAGACCAGGTGCTGTGTTTAACCAGGTCCTCCGTGGTGGTGGCCTGCCGCAATTCAGCTACGTGTCAGTATTCCTTATCTCTCCATGGATGCCTAAAACCCATGATGATCAAAGTAAAAACAAAGGTTTTGTAATACACAGCCATGGGACTGTCATTAGTATCGTTATGCAATGTACATCATGTAACTATGGTCATACTGTTTGTGGATAGATTCCGGTAATTTCCAGCTGGATGATGCTGTCTTAGCCGATTGCCTCATCACAACTTTTTTGGCATAATAAACAAAGCTGACCATACCACTGAACTGCTTTTTTTCCCCCCCTTCACCAATAATGGCAAATCAGCTTGAAGAGCTCCTCTCTTCCATTTATGGTGATCAATAACTTAAAAAAAATTAATCAGGTTTCATGTTCTGAACCTCCAACACTCATACAGCGCTGTTGGTCAAGGGCCACCATTTCACTTGGTGAGGGCTGCGTGTTCGACATGCCAGTGTTAAAGTGTAATTAAAGATGATTTTAAGCATTTTTCCTCACATATTTACTTAACGGCTGTAAGTAGGTGTGTCATGTTTGGGACCACTGTGTTTGAATGATGCCCCGCTCTACCTATTGCTGTTGACATATTATCCACATTTCCGGAGGAGGTGGAGCTGAGAACGGGGGATCGCGATTCACTGCAGCCACACTGCAAAGGGGGACACTATTGAAATTCTGATTCTGTGGATTTTTGTGATTTTTCTATCACTAACTTGCCCACAGAACTGCACCTCCTCCCAGATAATTCCGAAAGCTGCGCATCGCAACGGCTTTTTTTAAGGCCCAATTGAGCTGTCTCCCTTATGAATCATTGGGTCCACACAGCACTGCACTTTTTTTTTTTTTAAAATAAGCACATCGTATTCTGAGAAGACATCCCCCCCCACGTAAAATTCTGCCGCTGTGCATTCTGGGATACCTGTATTGTGTTCATGTACAGCTAGCTACCTGGTATATTGTCCCTTTGCGAGACTAAGTGAGTCTGAAGTAATGGCTCAGTGTATCTGGCTCTCCATTCCTATGAAGCAAGCTTACCAAAGGTAATACATGGTTAGCCGTGGGATAAAATGCAAAAAAAAAAAAAAAAAGAAAAGAAAAAAAAACACATTAAAAATGTGTAAAAATATTGATACAGTAACAATCTGCGGGTAATTCTGCTTATTTGGTTGGTGCTTCTAGGCTTAATAAAAAAAACCCAGTTTCAGTCTTAATGGGGATTAAAAACCAGGAGCGGTCCTGGGATAGTAATCTGGTTGCGACCTTCCGAAATATGACTGATGCTATGAGTTTTGAAACTAAACTAAAATACCGCATTAAAAGAAAGCAGTATACACAGATGCCTCGTGGGCAGCAGTTTGAGCAGCCTTGTTGCAGGAAGGCACTCCAGCTGTGTATGGAAAAGGAAAGGATAGAACAGGAATTATTTGCTACTGTCACTGAATGTCTGAAATTTAATCACTGCCTATATGGCTGCAAAAAAGGAGTTGAAACAAATCACAAACCTCCGGAGAACATTCTTGAGAAACCTCTCGCTTCTGCACCCCTCGGACTTCAGCTCATGATCTCAAAGTTACAAAGGTATGATTGGAAACTACAATATAATCCAGGAAGAGAAATTCCTATATTGCAGATTTTCTCTCACAATTTTGTAGAGGGACAAGATTAAAAGAAAAGAAAATTTGGAGGAACAGAGGCATATGGTGTTACAATAAGAACATTAGTACATTACATATAAAGAAAGATGGAAAAATATGGATCTTAAAAAACAATGAAGCAGTTGTGAAAGAAAATATATCTTCCCGACACTGGATGACTTCCTCCCCAAAGTGAAAGAAGCGACAGTATTTTTCAAGCTGGATGCTTTGAGTGGATTCTGGCAAATTCCTTTAGCCAAAGAAAGTTCTAAACTGACTTCATTTGTCACAGCCTTTGGGAGATTTTGCTTTCGGAGATTACTTTTTGGGATTGCCAGTGCACCTGATATTTTCCAAAGATGCTATTAATACAAATGGAGTTGTAGTTTTCATGGATGATGTTCATGATGACGCGTGACTCTCCGATGAAGGAACACAACAAAACCTTCAATGAAGTTCTGAGCCTAATCAGTCAGTATGAACTGAAACTCAACGAGAAAAGATGTGTTTTCTGCCTCTCCCAAATGGAGTTTCTAGGACAGGCAATAAACAGGATGAGTTCTAGCGCTGAGCGAGTAAAAGCAGTTCAAGAATTGAATGCAGAAATTAGTGTACCAGAATTGAGAGAGACACTGGGATGGTAGTTACCTTGGTGAAAACCTCCAAGACATTTCTAGAGTGACACAACCATCAAATGAATTGCAAATGTCTTGGTGATGGAGGCCAAAACAAGACATTGTCTTCAACAAGGTAGAAGAAATTATCTCAACAGCTCCAGTTCTCAAGTAACATGTTACGTAGAAATCCACAATGGTCAGTGAGGACGCAAACAGCTCTGACCTAGGTGACATATTATTGCAATAAGAAAAAGGCAATTTTGCCATCTTTCTTTGGAAATGTTTAGGTGCCTTAGTAAACATCATCCTTGAAAGCAAAATCTCCCACTCTGAGCCAGACAAACAATATGCACAGATTGAAAAGGAGTGTCCGGTAAGTGAATGGGCACGTGAGAACTTTTACAGCTATCTTCATGGACTGGATTCATTTACACTGATAACAAAACCATAATAACCTTCATCAATGGAAAAGACCGGGATGAAGCACCACTGAGAAGCTCATGTCTATCCTAAGGTTAATGAGATTTAACCCAATTTCTACCTATTTTGCTGGAAAACATCTGGTGGTAGCAGACACTCTACAACAGAGCCAAGCATTGAATTCTACTTCTATGAGCTCCCAGGTGGTGTTAAGGCATACCCGGATGCCGTGGGCACGTACACATCAGTGTCTGAAAACAGACTACTTCCAGCTACAAAAAGCAAACTCTCAATAGACATGCAACTTCAGCAAGTTCTAAGTTACATTTGGAGAAATTGGCCCAAGTATCTAAAGGGTACTAAGGAAGTGAAAAGAGATTACTTTGTGGTTCCTGGACAAGCAGGCAAGTCAAATGGAATCACAAATAAAGGCAACTGAATCGTAATTCCAAATGAAATGAGAGGGGATCTCCTTATCCTTATCCAGGAAGGACATTGAGGATTAACGAAATGCCGTGAATGGCCTAGTCAGACTGATGGACATTAGCAAGGACATACAGAAATAACGTATCTGCAAGTGACCATTACAAAACGAACACAGCAACACTAAGAACCTTTAATAACAACACCTCTACCAAGCAGACATTGGAAGAGACTAGTTGTAGATGTATGCGAATTCAGAAGACACCGCCATAGGTGCTGGAAGAGGGGAGGTTGCCGTATCCCCTGGTTTGAAGAAGTTTCTCTGAGATACAGGATTTACAATTTGGTTCAATGTCTCTCAGCATCCCCCTCCCCACTATCAAAAGTGTTTCAACACCCCTGGATATCGCTAGTTTTTTAGGTATGTTGAAATAATGCACTTGAAAGACATAACATGTCATAGTGTTCGTGAGAAACTAGAGTGCACTATTGCTGACTTTTTGGTATTCCAAAGCAACTAGTGATGGATAGTGGAGCAACAATTCACAGGAGCAGAATGAAGTAATTCCAAACCAAATATGAGTTTGATCATATTATGAACAGCCCACATTACCCACAAGCAAATGGAAAAAGTGGATGAGGGAGCAGTGTTGACAGCCAAGAAAATGCTGCAGCAGAAAGATCCATTCTTTGCTCTTCCGTGTTTCACAACACTGATAGCAGCTGCTGGATACCGTCCAGCACAACAACTCCACCTGGGAAGAGAACTCAGAACTACTGCTCCAACTTCGGAAAAGATTCTCTCTCCAAAGTGTCCAGACATGAAGAGAGCAGCCTACTCAGATAAAAAGGCTAAAAGAGATTACGAATGCTGACACAAGACATCACTCATTTAGAGAACTGCCAAGTCTAGAGCTTGGTGCCCATGTTCAGACAGAGAAAAAGGAGGGACAGCCCTAGTTCTTGTAAAGAAAAAGAATTCGACACCCAGATCGTACATGATTGAGACCAACTGTAGAGAGTCCAACAGAGCCCACTCTGAAGATGGCTGAACAAGATGACTCTAGAACTCCAAATGGACTGCAGACAGTTGTTGTACTTATAAGAGGTCAGATGACCCAGTTGTGGTGTAATGAGAAAACTAGTATGATTTAGAGACCCTTAATGGACTGAACTTCAAAGACATAGTGACAGCGTAAGTATTATAAATGGAGAGACTGTAGCACTGAAAGGGGGAGACGTGCTGGAATGTTAAGCTGTATTATATCGTTCCACCACGAGGTGGCACCGTGTGTAAAATGCCTGTTTTAAACCAACCTCAGAACTCAATGATGAACACATCAGCTGTGTTCAAGCAAGTTCTGTGCACAGGCTATATCTGCTCCAGAAGTACTTGCCAGGGGAAGCGTGCAGCAAAGCCATGTCAGGGAATGCCTCCCTGGGTTCAGCAGCTGGAAATACAGGAGAGATGCAGTTGTATGTGTCCAATCTGACAGCAACTGGTCCCTGTCCTAAATGGACATAGGAGCCATGCCTAGGGGTCACCAAATGAAATTAATAGGCAGCAGGTTTAAAACAAACAAAAGGAAGTTCTTCTTCATGCAATGCACAGTCCAACCCGTGGAACTCCTTGCCAGAGGATGTTGTGAAGGGCAGGACTTTAACAGGGTTAAAAAAAGAGCTCGATAAATTCATAGAGGAAAGGTCCATCAATGACTTTTAGCCAGGATGGGCAGGGATGGTGTCCCTAACTTCTCTTTGCCATAAGCTAGGAATGGGCAACAGGAGATGATCATGTGGTGATTCCTTGTTCTGTTCATTCCCTATGGGGCACCTGTCACTGGCCACTGTCAGCAGACAGGATACTTGGCTAGATGGACCTTTGGTCTGACCCAGTCTGGCCGTTCTAATGTGCCTAGCCTGTTCGGCCAATCAGAGCCCAAGAGAGTTGTGGTGTTTTCTGACCCATCTGTGACTGTTCCCCTGAATTTTAGTTGTTGCAGCTTCCTGCCCAGGGTTGGTACGACTGTAGCTGCATGCCCTTCTGCAGTCTGCCGCCCCCTGCTGCACTGTAGAGTAAGAGGCATTCCGTGGCAGGTCCACTCCCTCTGGATGCAGCACATATATAGCAGTGAAGTGGTGGCAACTGGCAGGAGCAGGAAGAGGAGGATCTCCTTGAACCCAAGAGAGTCTGGTTCTTTTCCCACCTGACCCAATCCGGATCGGACTCTTGCAGTTTGGTGGGCACAGACAAAATGGAAGTGTGTGTCATGGAGGAGAAAGGGACTTGCATTGCGATTCCTCTGGAAGCATCTTTCCTGCTTAAGTGAAGGAACTTTGCATGCATTGTCTGAGAAGTGCAGCCTCCGCTCCGTTTCAGAGGTTATTTTGTTTTTAACATTAACATTTCTTAAAGGTGATATGCACTCGGATGCTCAGGCTGAAACTGCCTGCAAAACGAGGTTGGCCTGCGCGTTGTCTTGCATGAGGAAAGGAGTAGATAAAGATGCCAAGGTTGTAAAATCTGAATCTGAGTTTGAAATCTGGGATGTTCAACTTGGGCCGTTTGGCTCCTGCAGGAGACAGAAGCTGACCGGCATGTCCCAAGCCACGTCAGAACTTTCAGAACGGTTGGGAAGGGTGGTGTTTGCCTGGAGGATTCAGGGTGAGGACCCTCTCTGGTGTGAATTTGAATGCTCTTATGGGATGAAGGAATTGATCAGAGAGGCTCTTCTTTCCCATAGCCCTAGCACAGGTGTGGGTGTCCTTTCTGAACCTCACGAGTCTCACTGTCCACATGAACACTACTTGTTATTGTTACCATGGGGCAGCAGGGTTCATTCTAAATGCCTGATGTAGGCAATGCCCATTTACCCTTGTTTTGGTCCGGCTCAAACTGCTCTCGGGGTGAGTCGGTGTCTGTAGTATTTAGCGTGTGCAATCTTTGTATGTTCCGACGAACAGACCAACACACTGACTGAAAGATAGGCTGATCATTTGCAGAGAGGCTAATCAGTTACAGCTGTTTGTCATGTTGGATTCTGAATTCAACTGTCGGGCCGGGGAATAAAAATCCTACAGAGGCGGGTGAGTGGAACTGGCTTAGAACCAGACAGGCTCTTAGCCGGAAACTCAAACTGAACACAAGTTATGTCTCTTCTGTGGGGCTGGATACAGTCCATTTCTCTTCCTCTCACTGTTGCTGGTGTCATTCATCTTTTGGCGCCTCTGACCTTCCTGGCTGCTGCTCACTCCGGGAACGGGGGCGCTGAAATAACACGGCATCCCATGACATTAGTATATCTGAGCTAGCTGAGGGCAGGGAGGAGGGAAACCTCGCCAGAAAGTCAGTTCAGGCTGATTTCTGCACCAGGTGATTGCTCTGCAGGTTGGCTCAGATCATTTTGTCCGGATTTTTTTTTTTAAATGGACCCTCTGATCGTTTTCAGTTCACCCAAAGTCACGCGCATCTGCCAGCACTTGGTGGATGCAGTTGCTGTTACCCAGGTCACATCTAGACTACAATGTTTTCTCGGGAAAAGGTACGCAAGTTGCGCTCCGCAATCTGCGTACCTTTTTTAGATAGTTTTGTCGGAAGAGGCTTTTCCGAAATTTGGCCCATCTACGCTGGGCCAAATGTCAGCAAAACCTCCTCTTTCGGAAAAGCCCTTCTTCCTCGTGGCACGAGGAAGACAGGGCTTCCGAAAGAGCATGTCTGCTTTTCTGCAAAAAAAAAAAAAAGCGGAAAGGCAGACGCGTTCCCTGGACGTGGCGGAGTTTTTCTGGGATATCTCTGGTATCCCGGAAAAACTCCGTATTCCAGGCGTAGCCTCAGCAGATGGCTGAGCAGCTCTCCCGGATGTCCTAGGACTGAACGAATCCCACTCTGCTAGCATCAGAAGGGCCTACTGAATGGGAAGGATGGTGCAATGGCCCGAGCCTGGGGAGGCTGTAAGTCTACTCTAGCTCAGGTAGACAACCTGTGTGATCCCTCACGTGCCCAGGCCTTGTGCTCAGGACCTGCTGGAGATCTCCCAGTCAATTACACAGACCAGATTATTTCAAACAAGTCAGCCCCGATCATGGGGCTGATGTATTAACTCTCTTCGCCAAGTTCAAACCACTTCTTTACGACCTCAAGTTCACCCCCCACCTGGGTGTGCTTGTGGGCGGCACCTTGCCGCCCTCTGATCGTCCGTCCGTCAACCCCGAACACCCCAGGTTTGAAGTGGCGAGGTGCCGATGAGCTGACCTTGGCACCCCGCCGGGAGCTCTGAACCCCAGTCTGAAGAAGTTGAAAAATGCTCAGCTTGCTTGTGGCCCGAGCCAGAGCAGACACTTCCCACCTGGGTGTTCTCCCCTGAATGTAAACACCCAGAGGGTCTGTCGTGGAGTCAACATCAGCCCGGCGCAGTGTGAGGAACCCCGCAGGGAGGCATCCCATCCTTGGGAGTGGTCCTGAGTGTGAAAGGCTGGCACAGAATATGTATGCAGCCTAGAACCCAGACGGGAAGCACTCTGCGCTGGTTGTCATTTTATTGCTGTTGGCTCAAAAATGAATAGATTCCAGGGCGAGATGGGATCATTGTGATTATCTCGACTGACCTCCCATGGGGCTGCCCACTCAGTGCTCCAAGGCTCACTGCTCGGCGGCATTGTGGAAGGAAGTGAGTCTTTGGAACCGACATAACGTGGTGTAGGAGACCGGGCCCGGAAGTGGGCATAGGAGTAGGGTGCTAGGAAGCAGAGCGGGCTGAGTGGGAGATGGAAATGAAGGGGGACAAGACATCAGGGCGGTTTGAAGGCTCTGGGGGAAATGTGGTGAGAGCAGAGAAGGACGACGGAATGCAGTTGCATAGGCGTTGAATGTGCAGTGGAACAAAGGCAATGCATAAGGGGGAATGGATTGTCGTTTCCTCCCTGGGACACTGTGCACAAGCGCGGGGAGCTAGGCCAGGCTGGACAGCCCAAAGGGTCTCCACCTGGATAGAATATGGACAGCTATTAATATAGTATGGGAAAATCCTAGTCTCTCTGAGCTGAGATTGAAATCAGGGCTCCGTCTGGCTGAACCTCTCTAATCTGGCACTCTCTGGTCCAGCAACATCCGTGGTCCGGCAGGATTCGGTAGCCAGATGGCCACTTATCCTGGATGTGGCCAAGTTTCCCAAGTTCTATATGTTTGGTTTACAGCCACCAGTCCTGGCTCTGTATTCTGTGCTGTGAATTAGCTCGAATTTACTCCTAAATGTCTTCTAACAGCCCAGTAAGCGGTGGAAGTGTTGGCAATGCTGCTAGACAATATTGACCTCCCGTGGTCTGGCAAATTCTCTGGTTCAGTCCCAGTCAGGTCCCAAGGGTGCCAGACTAGAGAGGTTCAACCTGTCCCTTCTACTTTCACTGTATCTGTAATTGTGGATGGAAAACTTCTAGCCTAAAATGTCATGTGGCTACTCTTGAGTGTTAGTAGCGTTCCTCTGGAAAGTTTGCAGGAAATTAATGAATGGATTGTAGGTACAGAATGTTGAGAATGACCCTTTGAGAAAAAGTGAATGAGCGTCTCTGTCACTTACAACTGACTTTCTTTTTTACATGGCAAATGTGCAACGCTTCTGTGCACGGGCTAATTTAAAAGGGGCATTTCGGTCCCAAAGTTCTGAGGCATCTGGTAGGTTCTCCATGTGGAGGCTGGCATGGGAAGTGTTGGGTCTCGGTATGTTAAGACTGGGGAAATGCGAGTGATGAAGGAGGACTATGAATGCTGGGAGGAGCGAGTCTCTTTCTGCTCAGGAAGCATTTGGCATGTATGTCGCTGTGGGCAGAAGTCGTCTCACTCTGTGCATTGGGCGCCATGTGCGTTCATCTCCCTGCACTGAAGATACCGTAGGCTGCATCTGCAGTTGGATCTGGGTGCGCCTGTACCTGTGTACAGGTACTATATGTACCTGTGTGAGTGTAACTCCAACAGGCGGAACTGAACCTGTTGAGTGTAACGCCAACAGGCGGAACCGAACCTGGGACCTCTGGAGTTTTGTGCATGAGCCTCTACCGCAGGAGCTAAAAGCCAGCCGGCTCTCCGTGAAGGCCATTGAGCAGACTCATTGCTCTCTCTGTACGTGGTCTCAGTGCGGGGCTGGGTCAGTGCACCACCCCCAGAAGGTGTGTGGATTACACTAGCTCTGCTCCAGCTTGCACACTAAAAATAGCAGCGCAGCCTGGCTAGTGGCTTGAGGACACAGCCACCTAGCCCATCTGGGTGCGTGCTCGGGCAGCTAGCCTGGGCTGCTGCTTGTGGTACGTTGGTTGAACTTCTGTTTTTAAAAACAATGAGCAATCAGTCCTGTGGCACCTTCGACTAATACATATATTCTATCACGAGCGTTCGTGAGCAGGCGGGTTTGCCCACGGAAGCTCATGCTGTAACATGTGTTAGTCTCTAAGGTGCCACAGGCCTGCTTGATGGCTTTAAAATTACGGACTAACACGGCTGCCCCTCTGAGACGTCTGTTTTTAGCATGCTAGCTGAAGCGGAGTGAGGGTGGGTACCTCTCTGCAAGCTGGGACTTGCACCTCCAGCTCCGAGTGCAGACATTGTTTAGGGGTACAGAGTTTTATGCATATTTCTGTCATGCAGATTTCTGCTTTGCGTTTCCTACGGCGGCAATGAGCTAGAAATAAGGACGTCCCAGCACCCATACGGAATTTTTCGTGAGCTGAATGCCATGCTTTCCCTCGCTCCTACCTTTGGCTTCCCCAGAGGAAATCGAATCTCAGAGCCAGGCTCGGTATCTCCTGCTAGGGAGTTGTAAGTTGCTGCTCTGCTCCGGGAACCGGGGAGTTCCTGGGCGGTGCCGGCTCAGGACGAGGGCAGGGAGATGTTGGGTTGAAAGGGGGCATCTTGGGTCAGCAAGCCCTTCTGATTCACCTTACACCATTAAGCAGCTCAGTGTGATCTGGGTTTTGTGTCCAATCCCATCAGAGCCAGCCCCATGAAAACTCTTTATAAACTGCGACTGCACACTCAGGAAAAGGAGGAACCCGTTAAAGCCTTTGGAACGCCGAACGTTATGCTTGGCACTCCCGGTAACAATGCGCTGACTCCCATTCCCTTTAGCTGCATAGCGCCTGTTCTGGGGGCCGTCCCGGCTGGACAGTGTTTTTAGAGGACATTGAAGAAAGCATCAACTGGCCTTCGGGGAGAAAAGAGCAAACTCCCACTGGGAAGCGCTGGCTCTGTTGTTGTTGTTGTTGTTGTTGGAATTGGATCCAGATTTCTTTAAGATGAAACAAGATCAGGACAAACAAAGGGAGAACGAACAGACAGCAAGAACACCAAACCAAAAAAACCAACCACGGCTTCTGTCTCCGACTCGCAGTCTCGCTGCTGGGAGCCACATGATCGGCTCAGGTGCTCAGAGCTCTGGCAAGTGATTTGTACCAGTGGGAGCTGCTGGGGGCCTTGGTTTGTGTTCTCTCTCCATTCACAGCCTCCCAGCGCTGTTGCAAAAGGGGCAGCTGTCTGGGGGGCTCACGAGACAGAGGCAAAGGGAGAGACCGGAACCGGGAGTGATCAGGTGGGAAAAGAAATTGACAGAAGGGGAGGGGGGTGCCTGCAGGATTCCAAGTTTCCCAGCCCAGGTGCTGTTCTGCTGCAGGGGTACGTGATGTAGGACATCTCTCAGGTTCAGGACGATGAAGGCCCAGAAGTGTCACGATGGATCCGGAGTCCTAGGAGAAGATGGGGGTGGCAGCTTCACCACAAAGCTTACTCCTTCTGGCCCCCAGCTCTTCCAGTGACCCCCCCTTCCAGTGACCCCCCCAGCTAAGCAATGTCCAAGAAAAGGAGGCTGCCTCATGGCGTTGCAATTCACCAACCAAAACCCAGTGCAGCAATTCCTGCAACTGACCTTACCTCCCGTTCCCAGAACCTTTCGGCTCACTGCCGTGCCGACTGTGACTTTACCAGGGGCCTGCAGCCCGCTTTGCACCACTCCATTAGCTCAGATAATCCCCTCTCCACAAGCTCCTTGGCTGCCTGCCTTCTCTAATCAGTTCTACCGGACAAGATCATTTACGATGCCGGCTTTCAGAACGGCCGACACCACTGAATGCGTCCAGTAGAAGTGAAGCCAAACTGGCCCTTGAGAAGTGTGTGGCTCCCTGTGGTGTCCGGAGTCAGAGAGGAGCGCTGCGAGAGCTAGGTACATAGAGGGCTGGATTTATATTTTGCTAGGGACAGAAGGCGACTCTAGTCCCATGCAAGACAACAGGAGACGGCAGTCCTTTATGAGCAAGGCCAGTCCCTTGTGAAATTCCCTGAAGTAGAACATGACTCCTTAGCCTCTGTTGATGGAAACACCTTTCTGCGATGACGAATAACAGCAACAAATGCCCATCACCCGTAAAGAAATCTTTAACTGTAGCCCATGCACAAGTCTGGAGAGACTTTTAACCAGAGCAGCTATTCGAAGAGTACGTCTTATTCCTTTATTAAGCTAAATAGGGACAAGGTCTGATTCTGGGAGAGAAACACCTGGGAGGACCTATTTTTAAATTCCGTGGCATTCAAAATTAATTGGCCGATTTACTTGTAACTTCTCAGCTCCATTCTCCACTCAGAAGAATCACATCTGTAATGTTGGGGAGGAGACACTGTATTTTTCATATGTAACTTTTTGCTACGGGGAGTCAGCAGTGACAAGCCCTAAGCTCAATATTCAGGAGTTCCTTTTTAACCCCACACCACAGAATTGCCACCAGCCCTCCCCCTAGTAACCTGGGGAAAATACACAGCACCCTTGGGTGCCTCCAGAAGGCGATATTTCCCCTCTCGCAAGCACCGAGCCTATGTGTAGAAAAGAAACTTGTGATAACAAGGGGAAAGAAATCTGGCACTTATTTGGGAAATGGCGGCACGCATTAGTCAGAAGCCTGTGACCATGAGCAAAACAACCACCCCAGAGTATGATGAGCCGTGTTCTCTGCCTCACAGGCTCACCTTGCGGTGAGAAAGTCCAACAAACTTTGGACTGGCATGGCACGCTCCAGATGACACAGAGGTCCTTGGTCCTGCCCCTTCTACCCAAGGCTCTGCCCCTTTCAGGAGCATGGAGCTGCCTCTTCTCCTCCTGCACCTTGTCCAAGGACCCGGCGTGGCTGTCGGCTCCCCTGAGTTCAGAGGTTTGCGAGTTCACCTCCCACCCTGGATGATTTTGGAACAGTCTGTAGCTGTTCCTCATGCTGGGCATTTTGTTTCCCTGTCACAGCTCTATTGCTCCTCTTCTGGCTGCAGAAGGCAGTAGGGTTGCCACGTGTCTGGTTTTCACCCGAACAGTACGGTATTTGGGCTCCCCGACCGGTAAAAAAAACCCCAGAAAATATTTCCCGTTTCCCTCTGATGGGGCCGGGGGAGTGAGGAGCGCGGGGCCCTTTAAAGGCGCAGTGATGGGTTTTTGGTTTGTTTTTTTTGCTCAGCCAAGTTTGCCATGTTCGGGATTTTTGTTGAAAGCATCTGGCAAGCTTAGAAGGCAGGGGAAGTGCCCACAGGCCATGAGAAGTTGTGCTTGTACTGCTTCTGGCCCTGGCTGAAAAAGGAAGTGAAGGGACAATCTAATTTCCAGCCCATGTGTCCTGTCCCAAGAGACTTGGATAAGAAACATACATATTCCCTGATGTTCAGAGCAGCTTGAAAATTAGGCCAAATCTGATCTTTGGGGGGTGAGGAAACATTCAGTCATATTTGGGGAGACACTCAGAGCCCTGCGGCTCCAAGTGGCACAGAGGAGCCTTCCCATAAATAAATACTGTCGTAGAGAAGTTTGCAAGCCAGTTTGTGCATTGTGCAGATTTCCTTTCAAGCCGCCACTTTCACACTGTAAGAGTCTCTATAAAAAGGTCATAAAACCTTTTCTCCATTGGCACTGTGACAGATGTTTGTGTGGTTAGAGGTCCCCTTTAATTACTAAAGAGAGAGACCAGAACAAATATGTGGGCCCGATTGTCTTGAAATTGCAGTTTAGAATTCCTCCCATGCATGTTGAACAATAGATGGGGAGGAATGTTAAAAGCGCCTTGAATAAACAAGCACTACATTTTCTTCTTAATAATGGGTGGCTTTGGTTTCAGCCGTTGGGAGGGATTTGCGAAATATACAAAGTTAAGAGGCAGAGAGATTTTCAGGAGGAGAAAAAGATTCGTGTTCGATCTCTCTAAGCCCCCTTCCCTAGGTCTTAAGCAAGCTAAGATTTGCAGTAGCTTTGTTGGGCTGCTGATTAATGGGCTGGAAAATACAATTGCACTTCTCTGACTGTGAAAATTGCTTTACAGGCATCATAACTTAACTGCCGGGCGATACTTACATTGATGTTCTTCTGGAGAGTTTATACAAGCTTTGTGTTGCGGCACACCCTTCAATAGGACCCACTGGGCAAACTGAGATCAAAGAGGAGGCATTTCAATGCGTTTGGCTGCATTTGAGTAAAAAGTTATTCCTCTGGGTGACTTCTACTAAAATACTTTTTAAAGATCTTTCTCTGATTTTCCAGTTTCCCACTTTTAAAACCAACTTTAACATATCTCTTTAGTTGCCAAAACACAGTAATTTCTCTGACTTAACCCCCCCACTTCCACCCAAATGTAGAAGCTGGGATCAGAATGGTAATTCAAAGGGCCATGAGCTGCAAAACTGCTTTTAGTTGCTATGAATTCTAGTTTCAGGAAGCTAGCAATTTCAGCCTGTAATTTCCAGCTAGATTTCAGAGTGGAACCCATCTGTACTATATTTGTGCTACTCGTGGGGCACGTCTCCGCTTCATAAAGACCCTTCCTCATGGTTTGTGCCAGATTTAAACTGTTGATTCATTTACCTGGGTAGCGAGAAAAATTCTGCGGGAATCTGCAGTCAGCGTATTGACTTCCATAGCACTAAACAGCTATGTCTCTTGCTGGGGATTCAGAAAAGGGAGAACAAAGATTCTCACGAGAGGGGTGGCGGGTATAGATCTATGGGGGACACACTTTGTTTCACGTCTGTGATATTTCCAAATGGAACAAATTCAGCTGCATAAGCTCTGGGGTTTGTTCAGAGCCTGCTTGCTCAGATGCTCAATGAGGAGGATGTCCTCACGGACGCAGTTTTAGCATGAGAGATATTCCAGGTCTCTGTGTGCCTGAGCATGCGAGTTGTTTGATGTCCCATCTGTGTGCAAAGTATCCGAGGCCAGCCTCATATGCTGGGGGACGGGGACGGACCTGGAGCTGCGTGGCGGCAGAGGTGCAGGGGAGACTGCGCACGGGTGGGGACTGGCGCTGGGTGGTCGTGGGGGGCCCCGGAGTGGTGCCCGGGAGGGGACTGAAGAGCTGTGCTGTCATGGCTCTGTGGGGTCCCATTACACTCCCCAAGTGCCTCATGCCCTGATCCTCCCTGAGCAGGGAAAGCCTGAGCATTGGTCACAGCTTCTCCTCCAGCAGGGCGACGTTTAAATGTGGCAAATAATGTTGTTTCATTGGCTCCCCCGAGTCCTGGCCCGGATCCCTGCACAGCTCCACCCTGGGTCCTCCAGCTGATCCTTTGCCTCAAGCAGACATCTTCTGCCTCATAGTGGCAGGAAGGAGTTGAAGCAGGCTGGGGAAGGGGAGGCTACACAGAGCCCTGGCCAATCAAGGAAGGGCTTTTCAGCAGCCAATCAGAGGGCAGCTTGCTGGGGCAGCCCTGTATATAAGGAGAGAGGCAGGTGGGTCCTGGCCAGGGAGGGTGCAGGGCCATTCCCTGAGAAGCACTTTGAGGGGAGAGAGCAGTACAGGGCAGGCTCAGGGGGCTAGAGACAGAGGCTTCAACCTGATACCTGCCAGGCTGCGGCCTTGGTATATGGTCTAGGAGGGTGCAGGGTTACAGGGGAAGTGGCCCAGGGGAACAAGAGGCAGTAAAGGGGAGTAAAGGGTCTCTGGGCCCTGACCCAGTGTAGTGGGCACGCCTGGGTCCCCCCATTTCCCCTCACATCACACCTTGCCACCAAGTATAGTGGCACGTGTAGGGGCTCTGACTGCTATCTACATAGCCACAGGGTGAACACCCAGGGGGAGAGGAGCCCCCCAAGCGACAGGACAATGTGGGCCCAAGAACAAATAGGGATAAACCGGGCATGAACAAACTGCGGCTGACATGAAAGGAAGGTTTCTATCCATCCGAGGGGGAGGTTCTGAACAGCCTCCCACCTGGAGTAGTGGGTGCAAACTACTTGAGTCATAGAAATGAAAGCCAGAAGAGGCCCCTGGATCTCTAGTATTAAGAAAGAGATGGACAATGTTATGAGTGTGACTATGTAATGGGATTTCTTGTGATGGTGGGGGGCAGGGCTCGTCACCCCCAGTCACCCACACCTTTCAGTAACACAGCTTGCACTCCATTTTTCTAGAGAAAGTGGGGTTTTTTTACAGGAAGCTAACTTTAATCCAAGTGACGACTTCTGTGCTAATAGATCAATACATGCAACTAATTTATGTCCCGTTCATACAGACCGGGTGTGGAAGTGAATGTTGAAGAAATTATGGGGAAAGAGTAAATTTTGTGCCATTAAAATAGATTGAGATATGAGTCATTCTCTGATATTACAAACTGCAGGACATTTACTATGGGGTGATCTGTCGATACTCCTACGGGAGTGTCTTGGCAGAAATGGTCGCACAGAAAGACATGAAGAATTAATCTCTAGTAGAGGGCTATTGTTAGTGTTTTGTTACTAAAGAGACTCCTTCCTTGCCCCAAATGAGCAGAACGATGTCAAAAAGAGGGCAGGCGTGTTATTGTTATGGAGGAGTTAGTGCATCAGATACATACCCAGCAAAAAGACAAAGGACGGCTGCTTACATAGCACGATACCATTTGTCTGGAACTAGGGAAAGAGCCCAGATGTTACAGTGGTGGGTATATTAAAATCAACCCATAGAAACAACCAATTTTTGGGCTCACCAAGTAGCCGCTCTCAACTACTCCAACAAGATATTTTGGCCTTGGGAAGGGTTCAGAAAAGGGCAACTAAAATGATTAGGGGTTTGGAACTGGTCCCATATGAAGAGAGGCTAAAGCGACTGGGACTTTTCAGTTTGGAAAAGAGACTGAGGGGGGATATGATAGAGGTATATAAAATCATGAGTGGTGTGGAGAGGGTGAATAAAGAAAAGTTATTCATTAGTTCCCATAATATAAGAACTAGAGGACACCAAATGAAATTCATGGGTAGCAGGTTTAAAACTAATAAGCGAAAGTTCTTCTTCACACAGCACATAGTCAACCTGTGGAACTCCTTGCCAGAGGAGGCTGTGAAGGCTAGAACTATAACAGAGTTTAAAGAGAAGCTAGATAAATTCATGGAGGTTAGGTCCATAAAAGGCTATTAGCCAGGGGTAGGAATGGTGCCCCTGGCCTCTGTTTGCCAGAGGCTGCAGATGGATGGCACAAGACAAATCGCTTGATCATTGTCTTCGGTCCACCCCCTCCGGGGCACCTGGTGCTGTCCACTGTCACAGGCTACTGGGCTAGATGGACCTTTGGTCTGACCCATAACGGCCATTCTTATGTTCTTATGTTCCAAGTCAGCTTCTCTTTTCTTTCACATCTTTGGACGTGTCTTGCTCCTGGAATTGTTTTCTTTTTCAGTTGCACCTTAATCCCAACCACACCCTTCTTCTTTTCTGAGTACTGTCGGTTTGCTCCTGGGGTTAGATGAACAACATTTTGCTACATCACAAAAGTCTGGGCTTAACCCGTTTACCTCCTCATATGTTTTCTCAGCAACAGATTCTCCTCCATTTGTGAACATACACACGTATCCATTTCACACTCAGGAAACCAAGAGTGGGTTTAAATAGCCTGAAAATAGAAACTCTTCCCCTCCCCCCCTTGTAGGAGCCAAATATCTTTGGGTACATCTACACAGCAGGGCAAAAGTCGAATTAAGCTACGCAACTTCAGCTATGTCAACTGCGTAGCTGAAGTTGAAATAGCTTAATTCGGCTTTTGTCACTATCTACACAGCAGAAAGTGGAAGGAAGAACACTCTTCCTCTGACTTCCCTTACTCTTCGTGAAATGGGGGTTACCAGGAGTCAGAGTAAGAAGTCCACCAGCTCGACTTTATTTTGAAATAAAGGCTGGTAGTGTAGACGAACCCGATCTTATTTCAGAATAATGTCAGTTATTCCGAAATAACGCTGCTGTGTAGACGTACCCTTTGGTACCGAGCACTCTCAGCCCAAAGCGGAGTCAGGATTTGGCCTTAAATTAGCTTTGCTCGGATTCTGACGCACACAACACGTAACAGTGTTGAGGACTTTCTACCTTGGCATTAGGAGCACTCCCATTTACTCCCCGGCCTGCCCTGCTCAGAAGAATGCTAAGGTGTGGTTTGCCTGGAATGACTGTATAACCTACCTTTGGTCTCCACTGCCTCTGGACAGCTTGTAAACCACAAAACTGAGGTAAACAATGGCTTATGGTACAACCATGATCATCACAGAGTATTAATCATTAGCTGCCATGTCCTGACTCGACCAAATTGTTCCTCAGGACACATTAACCTTCACAACAATAGAGTCATGTAGGTTTCCAGTCATGTAGGTGTTCACGCTGAGTGGCTAGGGGTGCTGCTTTAAATGGCAGAGCAAAGGCACACTGTTTTGATAACTTATTCAAATGTCCATTGGCTCCTAAAATGTGCACGTGGAAATAGCCTGCATAAATAAAAACGAGAGATGTGCAAAGCATATTAGTGGCCGGCAAAAAAAAAAAAAAAAAAGCTGTTCCAAGGGCAGATTCAAACCAGCTTTCGTTACCCCTGACGGTAGCCCCATTAACGCCACAGATTACAAAAAACCGTGTCAGATTTGATGACGCAGGGGTGAAAGTAAATGTGAAATTTATTCTAGAGAAATGTTTCAAACTGAGATGTACTTATCAATATACGGAGCACATGTCTGCTGGGTCCCCAGTTGAGACGGAAAATGAAGTGCTAGTCTACATGTTAAGTAAACTCACAAACCAAACCAAACATCATGTTCTCTCCCGGGAGCTATGCAGTTACTGCAATTTGAACTGGAATAATAGGAAGCTGCAGGGAAAGGAGAGGAGGGCTCATGAGAGCTGTGTGGGAAACCTTGCAGTCCCCGGCAGTGTTTACACAAATCGAGGGAAGCCAATTAAGTTACATAATAGAAATCTGTTCCGTTCTTCTTCTTGATCAAAGATGATTGGAAGATGAGTCTCCGGTGTTTGAGTCTGTGTTCCGTCTCTCACGGCAAACCCAGAGACTTGGCACAGGGGGAAACGCTAAGGAAGTGCATTAAAACCTATGAACGCAATGGAATTTCATTTTGAAATGTCACCCCTGACAAACCACATCCAAGCATGTGAGCCAGCCAGAACTCTCAGCCACCAGAATACGTATCTGTGGCCCCTTTCCTCATGAAACGCCGATTCTCTGCTTGCTGGCTTGGAGCCTTCATCCATTAGGCATTTGTCAACTCAGCAGTGAAAGTAACGTAACATTTTCTTACAGGTATGGTCCTATTGCAACCCGGGTTCCTGGTAGCGCTTTAAATAGCTCCCTGCTGGCTTTGCTGGGACTGGGCACCAGGGTGCGCCTGCTTCCTTTCACCTCTGCGCGTCATTAAAGGTAAAAACGCCACGTCGGATTCCAAAAGCATCTTTAAAAGAGCCCTAGGCAGGGGCTCAGGGCCTGATCTCCTCACAGACTCGGGGAGGGGAGCAGGGCGGCCCACTCTTTTCGGGGCTAGTGAGGAAAGTACCGTCAGGCAGTCAAGTAATCCTTCTGGGTGGCCTGTCTCAGCGGGAAAAGAAAGCTGAGCAGGGTGGGGAATCTACGGTGCCTGCTCCAGTTGTAGATCCCAGGTCATTATCCCTGACATCCCTAGGGATGGTTGTTTTTCGGACTATAACTTAGGTGGCTCAGAGGCAAGGGCTTTATGAGCTGGGTTAAGCACCTTTTCCCCTGATCTAATGCAGAAAGGAAGGGGAAAGCCAGTCTGCCTGCTAGAACCAGGAAGGAACAAGGACCTCTGCCGGCGGTGGGGTGGGGTGGTGTGTGTGTGGGGGGGAGCATGGGGAGTTGGCTTGGAGACCTTCCTCAAAGGTACATGAGGAACTTTGTTGGTTTGGTTTCGGCCTCCCCCCTTCCTGCATTCCATACAGGGGGACTGTGTGCGTGTTGGTGGGTGGGGTGGGGAGGCTGGGTCCTAGTGCCTCATGGACTGCGTGTGTCTGTCATGGCCTGGGGTGGGGGAAGCCTGCCCATGGCACTAGCTCCCCAGGGAATGGGTGTGTGATCCTCGGGACTGCGTGGGCATCTGGAGGGGAAACGTCTATATACAAACGGAAGGAGTAAGGGGAATGAATAGGAAGAACCGGAAGTGCTAGTCCATGAGATGGCAATTGGTGTCACAGAAACTTGGTGGGAACACTCTCATGCCTGGAATATCGGAATATCGCAGGGGAGGAGCGTGGTACAGCTTGTTGAGGAAGGACTGGCAGGATAGAAAGGCAGGAGGTGTCGCGTTGTAGCTCAAAACTAATAAAAGAAAGTTCTTCTTCACACAGCGTGTAGTCAGCCTGTGGAACTCCTTGCCAGAGGAGGCTGTGAAGGCTAGGACTATAATAGAGTTTAAAGAGAAGCTAGATAATTTCATGGAGGTTAGGTCCATAAAAGGCTATTAGCCAGGGGATAAAATGGTGTCCTTGGCCTCTGTTTGTCAGAGGCTGGAGAGGGATGGCAGGAGACAAATCGCTTGATCATTGTCTTCGGTTCACCCTCTCTGGGGCACCTGGTGCTGGCCGCTGTCAGCAGACAGGATACTGGGCTAGATGGATCTTTGGTCTGACCCAGTACGGCCATTCTTATGTTCTTATGTTCTTATGTTAAGAGTAGATACCCAAGGTCTGCAGTCCAGAAGCTGAGCTGGTGAAGATGAACGGGGGAGAGAAGGGGAGGACCAGGTGGTCATGGTCAGGATCAGTTATAGACCAGCCAATCAGGAAGAGGAGGGGCACGAGGTATTGCTAGAGAAAACTAAAGAAATATAAAAATGCAAGTCCAGGTAGAAAGGGAAGGGGGGACTCCAGCGAGCCAGACATCTGTCGGAAATGTAATATGGTGAAACACAACATTCCTGGAAGTTCTTGGAAGGTACTGGGGGCTGCTCTTTTGTTCCAGAAAAGGTGGATGAGGTAACCAGGAGGACAGCCATTTTCAACTTGATTTTGTCCAAGAAGGAGGAACTGGCCGTGACTTGGAAGGTAAATTGGGTGAAAGTGATTCTGAAATAGCAGATTTCATGATTCCAAGAAAAGAAAGGAACGAGAGTGGTAGAATAAAGACAGTGGACTTCAAAAAAGCATGCTAACAAACTGAGAGAACGGTTGGGTAAGGTCCCATGGGAAGAAAATCTAAAAGAAAAAGAAGACGTCAGAAGCACTGGCAAACAGCACAAGCACAGCAGTAACCTCCCCCAATGCAAAGGAAAGAGAGGAAGAGGCCATTATAGCTTCATCAAGAGCTCTTGAATGAAAATCAAAATCCTATAAAAAAGTGAAGAAATAGCTAAGAATAAGCATATAGGGAGAAAGTCAGAAAGGTACAATATGAGTCACACCCATCAAGGGCCATGAAAGGCCAGAAAGAAGAAGTTCTTTAGCTACATTAGGAGCAAAAGAAAGAAGACAGAACGTGCAGGTTCTCTAGTGAGGAAAGAGAGCAAATAACTGGTGACATTCAAGAAGGCAGAGGTGTTTAATGTCTGTATTGCTTCAGTCTTCTCTAAAGTGGCGGACGAGTGACCAGATACTCAACACAATTAATACTAGCAAGGGGGAAAAAATGCAAGCCCAAAAAGGGCGGGAACCAGTCATGATTATTTAGATAAATTAGATGTATTCAGCTCAGCAGGACCTGAGGAAATTCACCCTCGGGTACTTGAGCAACTAGTTCAAGCAGTTTTGGGACAGTTATCTTTGAGAACACATGGAGGACGGGTGAGGTCCGAGTATGGGAGACAGGCAAACCAAGTATCTAATTTTACAAAGAGGACCGAGGGGATTTTTGACCAGTCAGCTTAACTTTGATGCCGGGAAAGACACTGGAACAAATGACTGAATAGTCAGTTTGTAAGCACCTAGAGGGTATTCGCGTTATAAAGCATTGCTAACATGGATTTGTGACGAATAAATTATGCCAAAGCAACCCAATTTCTTTCTTTCTTTGACAGGGTTACTGGACTAGTGGACGGGGGCAGCAGGAGATGTGATAGACCTTGATTTTAGTAAGGCTTTTGACAAAGTCACACATGATACAATAATTTCATCTAGACCCACATTTCTCTAGTTGATGAGAATAAGGTAGGTGTCACCTACACCTTGTACACAATAGGTTGCAGGTCAGGCACTTGTACCAGATATGAGCTGGCTACAGAGCTTCCATCCTAGAGACTCACCAGAGATATTTGCTATAGGAGCCGTTAATGTACTGCCAGGAATGGCTCTTCTGAAATATGTTCCATATGTTGCCACCTACTGGCTGAATGGTATAGCATTCCATCACATCTAACCCTGTATGTTTTACATAATTTACATGATCATGCTCTCTTTAAAGTTTCAGTGTGGATCAGTCTGATAAATATCTCTAAATTATGTAACACAAATTTGCAACAACTTGGTCATCTCGCTGTTTTTTAGTTGCAATGAGCGGCGGTGGTCAGTTTGAAAGCTTTAAGCTGTCTTCTTGTTTTGCGTTCACCATCTGTACAGTTTGCTCTGCAAATTTTTCTTTCTAAGCAACACACCCTCGAAGTCAACAGCATTCTATTGAGTGCCTCATATTCAGTCCCAATCACATTTGATCTCGGTGACGAGTTCCTTTTTCTTGTCCAGTTTGACATGAACATGGTCACCAGAGTCTAGACCTGGCAGTTCTGAAATGGAGCCATGTCTGTTATGAAAGTGTTTGTAAACTCTTTTTGTCTTTTTATCTGATTGGGCTCCTCTCTTTAATTCTAACCACCTTGGAAATAGATTGTGTTTCAACTTTGGAACAGTAGATCTGAGTTGTCTTCCCATCAGGAGTTTTGCTGTGTTATATCCAGCTATTCATGTTGATCTGTAACTCTGAGGATCAAGGAATGGATCTCCTGGCTGTAGGATTTTCTTGGTGTTCTGCACAGCTCTCTCAGCCTCTCCCTTAGCCTGTGGGTAATATGGGCTGCTAGTAATATAATCAAAATCATATTTGTTTGAAATAATGTAAATGCTGTTGCAGTGAGTTGTGGTCCATTGTCCATCACTAGTTGTTCTGTAATACCAAAGTGAGCAAAAGGGCACTTCAGTTACTCAGCAACCCTGTGACATCTTATGTCTTTCAAGTACAGGTTGGACCTTTCTAATCCAGCACCCTCAGGACCCGACCAGTGCCGAACCAGAGAATTTGCCAGACCACGGGAGATCAATATTGTCTAGCGGCATCACCAACACTTCCACTGCTTACTGGGCTCTGAGAAGACATTTAGGTGTAAATTAGAGCTAAATAACAGCACAGAATACAGAGCCAGGACTGGTGGCTGTAAACCAACTTTATGGGACCACAGGAAACTTGTCCACACTCATGATCAGTGGATATCCAGCTAATTAAAATCATGCCGGACCACATATGTTGCTGGATTAGAGAGGTTCAACCTGTATAGTAGAACCTCAGAGCTCTGAACACCAGAGTTACAAACTGATCAGCCTACCACACACCTCATTTGGAACCAGAAGTATGCAATCAGGCAGCAGCAGTAGAGAGAGAAAAAGAAGAGCGAATACAGTACAGTACCCTATTAAGTCAAAGGCAAACTACTTTACAAAAGGGCAAGTTTAAGAAAAAAGTTTTGACAAGGTAAAGGTAAGGCAACTGGTTTGTTCGTTTCATTTAAATAAAAATGGCTAAAAGCAGCGTTTTTCTTCTGAATAGTAAGGTTTCAAAGCGGCATTAAGTCAATGTTCAGTTGTAAACTTTTGGAAGGACCACTATACCATTTTGTTCAGAGTTACAACCACTTGCCAGGTTGCAAATGGCATCCGTTCCTGAGGTGTTCTTAACTCTAAGGAAAAAACAAGGAGTCCGGAGGCACCTTACAGACTAACGGATTTATTAGGGCAGAAGCTTTCATGGGTAAGACCCACTTCATCAGATTCATGCTCCATTCCCCTTCCCCCCCTCCCTCCAAAAGCTTGAATGCCCCGAATCAGTTCACAGCTGTTCAAGCTCTGGGAAGGAGGGGGAAGAGTGGGGACAGAGCGTGAGTCCGTGATTCATGGCTCTTTGAAAGTGCTGGGAGGGAAAGGGAGAAATAGGAAGTGCAGGGCTCCAGTGTCCCAGTGCACAAGAGAGGCATGGGGGAAGGAGCAGACAAGGAACCCCAGATATCAGTGGGCTGCAGATTGCACACCCCGGTCATGTGGCCCACTGAGGTGAAGGAGAGCCACTCATGCAGCCCACTCACTAGCCTTGGTTAAATCTGTTTTTATTTGTAAAGGTTCTTGTTTATAACCCATCTGTCTCTGATATTTTGATGTTTTGCAGTCCCCAAATCACAGAGTTCAGCCAATGCATGCAAAGCTGTTATAAAAGATTCAACATTTTCTCTTGGTTCCTGAATTGTCTGGTGAAAACGTGTTCTTTCAAAACCCACATTTGCCAGAGGTATAAAATGTGCATCATGTGCAGCTAGAACTCTTGCATCGTCGTCTAGGTGACTGTCTTTAGTCATGTCAAAAGATGTAAAGATTTGCCGTGCCTGCTTCCCCATAGCATGAATTCAAGAGCATACGTGAAGGTCTTCAGTTTTCTTGTGGAATTCGTTTGCAGTGCAGAATCTTGCAAAATATTGTTTCTAGTTTGTCCATCCTGTAGATCTACCAAAAGTGAAGTTCTCAGTGGCACTGAAGAGTGGCATGTTGCTGAGGTTGATCCTGGAGGCTTGCAATTTCCTTCTGTTGCCATTTTCCTTCTGTTTCTATTCTCCTCTGGTACTAGTTTACTTCTGACACCATGTCATGCCCATGGTAGGTTGCAGGTCAAGTTTTTGTACCAGACTTTGAGTGGATAAAAAGCTTCCTACCCAAACAGAGGCACCAGAGATTTGCTAACAATAACATATTTTAATGAACTGTCAAGAATGGGTATTGTGAGCTCAAGCTAAATATATTATACACAGCTCTACCTAGTGGCTAAACGGTATGATACAATTTAGCAGTTCATCACAGTTGATGTGTAATTGGTTGAAAGATGGTACTCAAAAAGTTGTTATCAATGGTTCCCTGTCCAACTGGGAGGGCATATCTAGTGGATTACCACAGGGATCAGTCCTGGGTTTGGTACTGTTCAATATTTTTATTCCTTAATTGGAAAATAAGCTTGTACAATTTGCAGATGGGAAGCATTGGAAGAATTTTGGAGGACAGGGTTAGAATTCAAACAACCTTGTCAAATTGGAGAACAGGTCTGAAATGAACAAGATGAAAGACAATAAAGACAAGTGCAAAGTACTCAACTTATGAAGGAAAAATCAAATGCGTGACTACAGAATGGGGAATAACTGGCTAGGGGGGTCATACTACTGAAAAGAATCGGGGGAGGGGGGCATAGTGGATCCCAAACTGAATGAGTCAACAGTGTGATGCAGTTGCAAAAAAAGACTCCTACAATTCTGAGATGTCTTAACAGGAGCATTGTACATATTGTGTGGGAGATACTTGTCCTGCTGTTCTCAATTCTGGAAAGGTGTGGATAAACCAGAAGATTGATTGTCAGTGCAGTAAGTGTAGACGTGGTCTGAGTGTAGGAGTGGTAGGGCCTTAGCATCTCATATACTGTGTGTGAGAGAGACTAGTTCCCCTGGAGACAGAATCAAATTTTTCTGACTTTTCAAGCCTTTGCCAGTGACTTGAACCAATCTGATGAAAGACAATAAAGACAAGTGCAAACCAATCAAACCAATCTGATAGCTTTCTTTAATAGGATAACGAGTCTTGTGGATAAGGAAGAAGCGGTGGATGTGGTATACCTAGACTTTAGTAAGGCGTTTGATACGGTCTCGCATGATATTCTTATCAATAAACTAGGTAAATATAACTTAGATGGGGCTACTATAAGGTGGGTGCATAACTGGCTGGATAACCGTACTCAGAGAGTAGTTATTAATGGTTCACAATCCTGCTGGAAAGGCATAACAAGTGAGGTTCCGCAGGGGTCTGTTTTGGGACTGGCTCTGTTCAATATCTTCATCAACGATTTAGATATTGGTATAGAAATACGCTATTAAGTTTGCAGATGATACCAAGCTGGGAGGGGTTGCGACTAATCTGGAGGATAGGGTAATAATTCAAAATGACCTGGACAAATTGGAGAAATGGTCTGAGGTAAATAGGATGAAGTTTAATAAAGACAAATGCAAAGTGCTCCACTTAGGAAGGAACAATCAGTTTCACACATACAGAATGGGAAGCGACTGTCTGGGAAGGAGTATGGCAGAAAAGGATCTAGGGGTTATAGTGGACCACAAGTTGAATATGAGTCAGCAGTGTGATGCTGTTGCAAAGAAAGCAAACATGATTCTGGGATGCATTAACAGGTGTGTTGTGAGCAAGACATGAGAAGTCATTCTTCCGCTCTACTCTGTGCTAGTTAGGCCTCAATTGGAGATTCGTGTCCAGTTCTGGGCACCGCATTTCAAGAAAGATGTGGAGAAATTGGAGAGGGTCCAGAGAAGAGCAACGAGAATGATTAAAGGTCTAGGGAACATGACCTATGAGGGAAGACTGAAGGAATTGGGTTTGTTTAGTTTAGAAAAGAGAAGATTGAGGGGGGACATGATAGCAGTTTTTAGATATCTAAAAGGGTGTCATAAGGAGGAGGGAGAAAACTTGTTCATCTTGGCCTCTGAGGATAGAACAAGCAGCAATGGGCTTAAACTGCAGCAAGGGAGGTTTAGGTTGGACATTAGGAAAAAGTTCCTAACTGTCAGGGTGGTCAAACACTGGAATAAATTGCCTAGGGAGGTTGTGGAATCTCCGTCTCTGGAGATATTTAAGAGTAGGTTAGATAAATGTCTATCAGGGATGGTCTAGACAGTATTTGGTCCTGCCATGAGGGCAGGGGACTGGACTCGATGACCTCTCGAGGGCCCTTCCAGTCCTAGTATTCTATGATTCTATGACTTCTGCCATTTCAGTCACTGGACTTTCTTATGAACGTGGCCAAAAACATGCACTGTTTGACATTTTTAATGTAAACAACTTGAATAGATTATACGGCATTTATATCTTAATATACACTGGCATAATTTCAAATTAAATTTTAAATACGTTTTTATTTAACCCCCCCCTCCTGTATTTAATTTAAATGAAAAAAAAAATCTAGTCTAAACTTTAAAAATCTGGGGTTTGTAAAAACAATTTTTATCCATCCTGTTTTTAGGGTATTATCTAGGGCTGGTCAGAAATTTTTCACCAAACTGATTTTTTGGTGGAATATGCAGTTTCTGCCAAAACAGGTTTCCACGGGAAAGGTTAGATGTCAAAAAGTTTTGATTTTATGCCAGGAAGACTGAAACAAAATAATTCATTTCAGCTCAGTGGGGATGTTTCCCAGAACCATTTCGATATGGGTCCTGGCCAGACCATAGTAAGTCAGGGGACTAAGGAGTCGAGTGTGGCACATGTAGGAGCCGTACTGTCAATCTCTGCTTATAATTGCCCCAGCCAGTGGCACTGTGAACATAAGGCAATCTTCTTTTCAACTGATAATTGTTTGAGTTCAATTGGAGTAAACTGTCCAGGAGCTTTTGTAAACCCCTTTGATGCCTATCTGTGTCTTTTGAAATTTCTCAAAGAAAATCCCACTTTCACCTGTTGTTTATTTTTTTTTACTCTCCCCACCTCTTAACTCTTTTCTCGACTGGGGGAAAAAAATAATAATGAGGACAAGTGACTTAAACAGAGTGCTCTTAATACAGCCAAATATGCCGTCCCATAGCTAGGATAAAGACACATTCTGTGTTGCACCTCATACAAGATTCAGAAGAGAACTCACAGCCAAAGCGGAGAGAGGGCTAATGCAGCTTTAAGCCACATTTGCACCCTCCTGATCCTGAGTTGGCTTGGCTCTGGAGAGGCCCCTTGTGTAATTTACATACCTTTAGGGGGCAGAGCCTGACTAATTTATGCCTGCAGCACTGGCCATAATCTCTACAGCATTTTTGTGCTGTGATCCCAGTCACCAAAGCACCCTTTCCACCTCCACTCCTGTCCTGCACACCTACAAAAGGCCTTCTGAGGGAGGAAAGCCCTCTTTCCCTGCTGCTTTCCAGGGGGGAAAAAAGGGAGGTTTTTTTTTTTAAAGTAATAGAAAATGAAGAGGAAAAAACTTATTTGTCCCTTTTTTCATTTTTTTCCCACTGGAGAAACAGGAAAAATGTTCCTTGTGTGTCTTTCTTTCATACAAAGAGAAAGTTAAAAAGTAGAACGTGTTTCTTTCCTCTTTTTTTTATTTACACTTCTTTCTCCCTCACCTTTTTAGTGGGAAAAGTTGAATGTGTGTATGGGAAATAGAACAAGGAGAGAAAGTGGGCATGATTTTGAACCGAAAAATATCAAAAGATTTGGCAGATTTCCTGAAATTACTTGTCATGTCTTTTAAAAAATGAAAAATGTATCAAATGAAATTTTTCTCAACAGGTTTGGTTTTCAAATAAATCCAGGTTTTTTCTTACAACTCCCTCCCCCCCAAATAATAACAACAAAAAACACTTCAGCAAATTTGGTTTTGATTTAGGATCTGGAACACCAGCCTTTCAGTGCGAGATTTAACCTATGTGGGTTAAGGGAGAGAAGGTAAAGAAATGACTTAATCGCCATCTATGTATACTTCCCTAGGGAGAAATATCTGAGAGTACAAGGCAGTTTAATCTACTATATTGAGGCAGAACAAGATTCAGTGGCTAGAAACTAGAGCTTGATAAATGTAGGGGATATCTGTGCTTTCACCACTTCAGCGCCTCAGTGTAGACACTCGCTACAGCAACAGCCAGGAGTTTCCTATGACTGTAGATAATTCATCTGACTGAAAGATGGTAGCTGGGCAGACAGAAGAATTCTTTCAGGGGTTAGGTCTGCATAGAGACATCTCTCAGGGGTGTGGATTTTCCAGTGCAAATTTCAGTGTAGGCCAACCCTGACACTGGAAATCAGATGACAGTTGTGAACTGTGAGGGTATTTAATCATGGAGGGGCTATTGGTCACAATGGTCCCTTCTGGCCTTAGCATCTTTGAGTCTATGAATCACGTGTCATAACCAGCTCCTTGCTGTACACATACTGCTGATGTGATAGGCGGCTAATACTACTGAATATCTCCACCGCTCACCAAGGAAAGACTGAGTGAAAGTGGCCTCTGAATTTGCCCAGCTGTTCAACACATCAAACATATACGATTGAAGTAGGCCAGGCATTAAGAAACAATCATTTACTCTCTGCAGCCCTTTAATCAGCAGCAGCCATTCCAGCTATCAACAGGGAATGAATCAATTCTCAACAGCTGGGTGGACAGCATTTGATTTACAGTAAACAGCTGTCCGCTGCTGCCAGTGCGTTTACACACCCGGGATGAGTTGAGAGGTGGATGGAGCTGTCCGAAGGGGACAGGAGTCTTCAGTTAGTTGGTGTCTAATCTGAACCTGTTAAAAAATCTTGCGTGTTGTGGATATAAACATCTGCAAATGGGCTACCAGTGATTTGCTTCCTATTGCACAGTACGCAGTGCCTGCTCTTTGCCGACACTTCTGTGTGCTGTCGTTTCCTAGGACAAGAGGGGAACAAATAATTTATTTGATGAATTTAACTTCTTTTTTTCACTTCCAAAATGCCGGTGAGCTCACTTTTTAGCTAGGCTTAGCTCTGCACAGCATGCTGCTCCTCTGCCGTCGTCTCTCCCTCCTCGTCTTCGATAACTTTCTAGTCTGTCGTAACTGGAGAGGCATAGATGTCTTTCAAACCCTGGTGGAGCCAAATCCAATTCTAGCAGTGGCTTTTCACTGATTCTAGGAAATCAGGTTGTTTCTCTTATAACCCCCCATTTTTATAAATTCACAACTTTTTCTAAAACTCACATTTTGAGCTGAAAATGTCCAGACTTGGCCACTTTCCATGGCTCAGTCCCCTCCACCCCGAACACTGAAGCAAAATCAGATGTTTTGGCGTGGTGGAGAAAGTAGGAGGGGAGACACTTTCCTGGCTGGAAGAAGAACATTGTAACCACACTTGTTAGGAAATGACTTGAACACGCTTTTGGGCCATCAGGTGACCAGGCTGCGATAGGGCCAGGGAGCCACGATATGCAACATGTTTGAGTGACAAATCACCTCTGAGCAAACTGAGTGGCATCCACAAAACCTGGGCTCGCTTCCCCTGGTGCCAGCCCTGCAAGCTCCTTGCTCAGCCTGACAACATGTGACCAGGATGGTACAGGGTTCGGCAGCACACAGTCCTGTGAGTCTGGAAAGAGGCCTTGCTGTCTCTTGGGACAACTGCCCTATCTGACTTCCTTTCCATGGAGACCTCTGTCAAACCTAGCCTCCTCCCACTAATCCTCTCCTCCATTCAGACTCCTAATCCCAATCCTCTCCTCTTCCTGGCCCTTAACCCAAATCCTAGCCTCCTAATCCCAATCTTTCCATGCACTTAATCCTCATCCAGCCACTCCTCTTCCACCCAGACACCTAATCCCAGGCAAATTTACTATGGAGGTGGTAGAGAGGCCAGAGCCCAAATTACTCCGAAGGGATGGGATTAGCCAGGACCCAAGACAGTTTTGAGGTGTGGGATTAGCTGGGGTTTACATCTTGCTGGAAGTGTGGGATTATCTGAGAGCTGTGTCATTATGGAGGTATGGGATTAAGTCTCACATCTCACAGTGGAGGAGTAGGACTAGCTGGAACCTCCATCACTATGGAGGCGTTTGATTAGGCAGAACTATATTTTACTGGAGAGAGGGATTAACCGCGCCACACTGGAGTTGTGGGGTTAGCCAATCAAATAGAAATAATGAAGTGTGTGTTAGATTTGCACATGTACCGGTACATAGGTGAGGATGCAACTAAAAACTAGTCATTGTGTTTTATTGAGAGGTCCCTCATAATCTGAAGCCCTAAAATGTGTCTTACTTAGCTTGTGCATAAATCCGACACGGGTTGACAACCAGTCAGTGCAGGATAAAGCAACTGCTGGGACTGGTTTTGGTTGGGGTTCCCCACAACTCTGCTGAGGATTATACATAGGGCGGGGGAGAAACTTCCCCTATAGGAACAGCGTTGCACAATTATCCACTCAGCGCGGTTCCTCCTGCACTTCCCATGGCATTGTGGGACCAGGAGGTGGGCTGGATGGATCGCCTGTCTGATCCGGCCTGGCAGCGCCACTGCCCCGGGCCTCGTGGTGGCTGTCAGCTGTGGAGGTGGCTGGCTAAATCCCCTGCACAGACAGGCAGGATTGGCTGAATCCTCTGAATTAATAGCCCAGGCAAATACCCAGTTGCTCTTCTGACCCTCTTTCACGCTGGCGGATGCCCCACCTTGGCCGGGCAGTTTGCCGTTCTGCTCGCTTTGGGGAGAATTTTAGGAAACAAAATTAGTGAAGCACATTTTTAAAAGCCTCCGTTTTTATTGATCCCTTACTAGCTGGAGGTGGTGGGATTGTAACAACTAATGCAGACGTGTTCAGTGCACCCTTCCGTATCGGACCCCTTCTGTCACTCTTTCTGCTGTTCCGGACTCCTCTCCTCTCCCCCCACATCCCGTCTTCTGGCCTGCCTGCTGCCCTCCTTGTTTCCTCTAGCTGCCCAGCACAGATGGTATGTGGCCTCCATGCAGAGAGGGGCCCGAACTCCTGCTTTCTCCCTAGGAGCAAAGCACTCCAAGCTGCAGGGAAGCTGGGATCTGGCTCTGGGTAGGAACTCCACAGCTGGCTTTGCTCGCTGCAATGGAAAAACAGAAAATTCCAGAGCGGACCCTGTCACTGAGCCAGTGCAGCTGTAGTGCTGTCATTTCTATCCTCCCCCATCACCGTCCTGACTCCGCCCAGCCCTTCCCAAGGCCCCCCAGTCTCCTGGCTCATTCATTTCTCCCATCCATGCTCCCCAGTCTCCTCTCTTCCATGTGCAGCCCACATTGTCTCATTTTCTATTCAGTCTCCTTCCTCACAGGCCTCCCTCCTGCCCCCCGAGGTTCCCCGGAGCCGATTTTTCCAACTCCTGTAGAGATAACATGACAGCAGGGGATGCTGCTCCGGCCCCATTGCTTACTCTGGGGAAGTTCTCCCCATCCCAGAGCTGGGGATCACATCAAGAGTTCCCCTGGCACTGCCAAGCCCTCCGCGGCAATGGCTTAGCAAACCCTCCCCGGCCCCCAACCCCCTCCCACACCATTTGCTACGGGAACCAACTTCCTAGCGGTTTTTGTTCTAACGTGTCCCTCAGGCCACGGCTAATTCCCTTCGGCTTCAATCGGAGCGCAGCGAGAAGAGCCGACCCTCGGTGGAATGGCAGGCTTTTGTTGGGGCGGCATTTCCCATCAAGACCTGCCTTGCGCTGACCCTTCGGAGGACTCTACAGACGTAACACGCCCAGGGCACGTCAGTGACAGGCTGGGAGGAGTTGGTGGCCCACGGAGCCACCAGCCGAGCACAGCTAAGTTCGGGCTCCTCAGGAGATGCCTGGGGCTCGTCTGGTGAGGAGTAGCCAGGAGCTGACAGTGAAAACAACCCAACGAGATTTGCTTCATGGTACTCCCTCTAGTGTGTTCTTGCATCCTTGCTGGGTGGGAGGCAATTTCTGGGATTGCTGGATGGTTTTCAGTTTTCAGTTGCTGGATGGTGCTGCTATGCAGGAGATCAGACTAGACGACCCAGCGATTCCTTCTGGCCTTAAACTCTGTGATGGTGTTTGCCCTCCCAGCTGGCTCTTGTCGACTTGTCAGTTGAGACCTGACATCCTCTACTGTGTGCTCAGCTTCATTGAGGCCCCGGCAAATGTGAACCTGGATATCAGTGCAGGGAGGCATCCCACCGCTGACACCAAAAGGAGCATTGTACAGCTGTGCTCTTGTTAGGGGACACCAAACTGTCTGAGGCTACAGTGTATGCAAGAGGGCTTGGTCAGTTCACTTTCTGGGATACAAGGATACACTTGGGATTCTGTGGATATTTAAAAATGCCAAAAGAGCGCCAGAATATTTAACTTGACAGTGCAGATTTTTCTCTTTAATGCTGGACGGACTTTGCTACTGTGGGATCACTGAAGGAAGTAGTTGCAAGAATTTCTCTTTGAGACATGAATTGGGAAACCTAGCTGCTGAAAAGCACTAGATTTAAATGTCTTTTTGTGCCTTAGTCATACTCTTTGGCTATCTACCAAATAAGTGATCAGTAATATTTTGTCAACCTGGATTCCGAATGAAGTTGGATTATTTAGTACTGCTTAGATCTGCAAACTGAAGAGAGCTTAAGGAGGCAGCATTTATACTGCTTCCTGTCCCATAAACATTTCAAAAATAATACCTCTGCATTAAACAAACGTATACCCCGTGCCAAGCCGTGGTCTCTTGCCAGCAGAATTCTTTGGCACTCCCAACTGTCCCTGGCATCATGCCGATGTGGTGGCAGATTAATGCATGAGCCCACTGGGCTTGTGCCCAAGGGCTCTGGTCAATTTGGGGGGACCCAGGGAAACCAGAACATGGGAAGAAGGGGGTAGAGCCACTAGCTCCTGCTTCTCGTCCCCCCATGGCCCTATCCGTACTCTTCCTCTTCCCCTCCCCACGAGACCCTGCCCTCTGGCCAGGCTGGAAGCTGGAGCCAGACTGAGGTAAGAGCTGCCTTGGAAACTTGGTTTGCTGAGAAAAGCCCTGCACCCTCCACATGCCCTAGGGGCGCAACCAGGGGGCCTGAGAGCAGCTCCCCGCTTGTGTCCCTGCTCCCAACACATACCATCCAGGGTAGACACAGGTCCAGGATTCCCCATAGTGGCCCAGGTTCCTCGGATGGCTCTGAAGGGAGAAGGGGAACAGGGGGCAGGCCCTGTGGAGAAGGGATGCTAAGACGCACCTCAGCCCCCTGGAAGAAGCTGATACTTCCACCCATAGGGCCCTTTGCACCCTAGATGTGGGGGGCCCAGATGTTCTTTGTGCCCAGGGCCCCAGTAAATTTTAATCTGCCTCTGCGCAGGCTCCACACATCCAGTGGGGTTGATGGCTTTGAGCCTAACTTCTTTTGCAACTGTTTGAATCAGATAAAGGCAGATGTTCAGGATGGCCAGAACTGGTCCCTCCCCTGCATTGTGAATTCTAGCTCTCGAGTCCAGTCACATTTCAGAGGGGGAGTCCCTTGTGTTACTACAGATATGTAGTAGAAACCAGGTCATCTCCTTGATATTTGGCCTATCTTGTCCTTTGCATCATTTCATCCCCTTACTTCTTATTTTACCTCCCCAAGTATTACCTTCTACAAATAGGCACAGCACAAATTGGATCAGGCACAAATAGGATCCCACTGCACCCTCTGGGTCTATGTCTAGACTTCAGAAGTCTATTGGAAAAAGATACGCAAATTGCGAACCGTATCTTTTTCCGCTGTTTTTTCGGAAAAGGCTTTTCCGACATTTGGCCTGCCTACACAGGACCAAATGCTGGAAAAACCTCCTCTTTAGGAACACCCCTTATTCCTCATACAATGAGGAATACAGGGATGCTGAAAGAACGTGTTTGCTTTTTTGGAAACTGGTCCGAAAAAGCGGAAGCGTTCCTTGGACGTCGGTATCCCAGAAAAGCTCCACAGTGTAGACATGGGACAACACTCGCCCCTCGAGTCTGATACGCAAGTCCGTTTTGTCTCTGCTCGATTCTACAACCAGTCGTCATATCCAAGCATGGCTGGATGCCGGAGAATTCCCTGTTTTCTGGTGCACAGGCCTTTGCCTGTCTACACACATGTGCCCTAGAGAGACGTCCAAACCATCCCCACTGAGGCTGTGAGTCCGGCTGACGTCACAGGAGACAAGTTCTCCTGGCAGACTCCACACGGTCAGACGGTTCTATAGGTCTGCAGGGAAATCTCCTCTGATTGGCTGCCCTTTGCCCTTCCCCTGGCTGTGGGGTCAGGACAGCCAGTCAGAGAGCTCCTGCATTTGCCAAGGGGCGGCCTGGTTTCTCAGCCAGCATGGGTTTGTGGAAGGAGAAGCGACTTCTCGTGTCAGGGAGTGTTTGGCAAATGGGGTGGGCAGGTTTGGCGGGGGCGGGGATTGAGTGCAGTTGTGTTTGGGAAGGGAGAGAAAGGTGCTTTAAAATCCACTTGCTTTTGGTGGGAAGCAGGGAAAGGGTTTGGTGGAGAGGGAAGGGGAGAAGGAATGCTGATGCGGCGGGAGGGAACGAAATGCCAGGTTTTTTTTCCAGTTCCTCTCCTTGTTGTCTCTGTGTCTCAGCACAGATCATTGTGAATGAATGCAAATTATTTAAATATATGCAAAGGGCTGCATATTTATGCAGACCTGCAATTTTCTGTTTTCCAGACAGAGCCGATTGGCAGGTGTGTGACTTACCAAATCTAAGAATGGGGGGCGTCCCCTGGAGCACAGAGCTGGGATGGGGAGCAGGGCTGAGAGTTGGAGATGGGGAAGGGAGCAGGGTACTGGGAAGCTTGGGTCATTGAGGCTGGCTGAGGAGCTACAGAACTGAGCTCTATGAGTTCTTTGATCCTTGAATTGCTATGGTTCCTGTGTCCTGCTGAGGTCGGTGGCACACCGAATTCAGGGCTACCTTGCTCCGTGGACATTCCATAAAGCCCCTGAAGGAATCCCCAGAGCAAATCTTTGGTATGCTGGAGGCAGCTTAGACTGACAGCAGACACCACAGCCCAGACCAAAACCAAACAGCGAACGAGTAGAGAGAAGCAGAAAGTGGCTGGGGAAGCAACCACCCCGAAAAGCATCCCAGGTTGGAATGGAGTGTTACACAGTCAACAAATGGCTTCAACAAGAGTTTTCGTAGCTGTTAAAATGCAAAGAAAAATAGAAATCGAGCATCTGTGGTAAACATTATGGCCCTAATTCAGGAAAACACTTAAGCACATGCTCACGTTTAGGTGGATGCTAACTGCTTTTCTAGACAGGGATACTATGTAAGCATGTTCCTAAGTGCTTCTTGAATCATGGTGATGACACATACTGTTCAAGAATTAATTTTTACAAATTGCTGGAAACATCTCACCGGTACTGGAACATTTTAGATCAGCAGTTTTCAACCTTCTGCTTTCATTTGCGGAATCCTAAAAAATGTCAAGTGGCGGCGCAGATCCCTTTGGTAATCTTAGATGCAGTCTGTGGACCCCCCCAGGTCCACAGATCAAGGTTAAAAAGCAATGTTTTAAATTAATCACATTAGATTCAGAAAGTATTTGCAAAATTGATATTTTCTGACATGTAAATATGGATGTTGAAAGACAACTATCAGCTATTGCAGGAGAAAATATTAATATTAAGCAATTAAAATTAATGGTGCAATTAATTGAACTGTTAAACAATAATAGAATACCATTTATTTAAATATTTGTGGATGTTTTTCTACATTTTCAAATATATTGGTTTCAATTACAACACAAGACACAAAATGTACAGTGCTCACTTTATACATATTTTCCCTGTAAAAAAACCAAAAGAAATACATTTTTTTCAATTCACCTGATACAAGTACAGTAGTGCAATCTTTTGGTCGTGAAAGTTGAACTTACAAATGTAGAGTTATGTACAAAAATAACTGCATTCAAAAATAAAACAAAAATGTAAAATTTTAGAGCCTGCAAGTCCACTTAGTCCTACTTCTTGCTCTACCAGTCACTCAGTCAAACATGTTTTTCTACATTTGCAGGAGAGAATGCTGTTCGCTTCTTGTTTACAATGTCAAATGAAAGTGAGAACAGGCGCATAGCACTGTTGTTACTGGTGTTGCAAGATATTTACATGCCAGAATGCGCTAAAGATTTATATGTCGCTTCATGCTTCAGTGTGCTGAAGATTCATATGTCCCTTCATGCTTCAACCACCATTCCAGAGGAAATATGTCCATGCTGATGATGGATTTTGCTTGATAATAAAAGGCGGACTCATGCATGGTCATTTTCATCAGCTGTGTCAGATACCACCAGCAGAAGGTTGATTTTTTTCTTTTTCTTTTTCTTTTTCTTTTTGTGGTTCGAGCTCTGTCATTGCTGCATCAGAGAGTTGCTTTTTTAAGAATTCTGAAAGCACATTCCATCCCGTGCCCCTCTCCGATTTGGGAAGGCACTTCTGATTCTTAAATTTTGTGTCGAGAGCTGTCGCTATCTCATTGGTACCTTGTTTGCGTTTTGTCAAATCTGCAGTGAAAGTGTTCTTAAAATGAATGTGTGCTGGGTCATCATCTGAAACTGCTATCACATGAAATATCTGGCAGAATGGAGACAAAACAGAGCAGGAGACGTACAATTCTTTCCCAAGGAGTTCAGTCACAAATCTAATTAACACCCTTTTTAAAAAACGAATGTCATCAGCATGGAAGCCAAAGCATGAAGGGGCATACAGATGTTTAGCATATCTGGTGTATAAATATCTTGCAATACCAGCTACAACAGTGACTGTCTTCCTTTCAGGTGACATTGTAAATAAGAATAGGGCAGCATTGTCTCCTGTAAATGTAAACAAGCTTGTTTCTCTTAGCGATTGATTGGGCTCTAAAGTTTTACATTGTTTTGTTTTTGAGTGCAGATACATAACAAAAAAAATCTATATTTGTAATAAAAATAATATAAAGCAAGCACTGTACATTTTGTGTTCTGTGTTGTAATTGAAATCAATACATTTGAAAATGTAAAAAAAAATCCAAAAACATTAAAGAAATTCAACCGGCATTCTATTGTTTAATAGTGTGATCAAAACTGCGATTAATTGTAATTATTTTTTTAAAATTATGATTAGTGTTTGAGTTAATCACATGGGTTAACTGTGATTAATCAACAGCCCTAATATTAAATATTTTGTTTCTAACTCAACATAAATTAAAAGTAATAACTATATTGTTAGTTATATCCACAATTCTAAAGTGTATTGCTTCCATAAAACAAAGAAGACTCTAATACAAAAATATTGGGATGTGTCCCACGTAAGTTCATTAAGTGCAATAATCACAAATCTAAATATTAACAAAAACGAAATAAACTAGGAATCCACAACAACCAATCAGCGACAACTTCTAGAAAGTACAATCCTCCTCCAGCACCTCTAAAACGTATCGCTCATCACATGCATGAGCAAATTCTTACCCTTAACTCTGCCTTAGAGCAATGCCAGGATAAACGCTGAATAAATTGGAGACAGCTATCTCCATCCATAACAAAGAGATTTAAAATCCTCGGCAGCCACAAATGCTAGAATAATTGGTTGCACAGTTATTCTGCACACTTTGGCCTGCTTTTAGTCCACAGAGTAAGATGTACTTAGGGAATTAATGAACAGACAAATTGCCTTCTGAAAGCCAGCTGTTACAAAGCTGTTTTGTTGGGATGATTGCTCTTTCAGGTTACTTTTGAAATGTTCTGCAATGGATCAGCTCGGGACAGAGCTCGATAGAGCTCTTAAAAAATGTAATGCTTTGCAGAACATGGCTGATAACACAAAACACAAACACAAAACTCATTTGCTTCCTTTTGGGAGTCAGACGGGGGATGAGTCCATTTCCTCTTTCAAGTTTCTGGAGATCCTTAATTCCAACTGTGCCAAAGAAATCATGTAAGAATACAAGCAGTGTCCTTTTCGTATGGGCTCTCAATTATTTGAGAGAACCAACCTCATTTTTCTTAGGACAGCAGCCTACACTTAAAACCACAATTCTTCCTCCATGAAGATGCTAGAGTCTACACTAAGTAACGGGATATTTGCAGCACATGTGCTAACACCAGTAAATTTCCCTTCAAACACTGGATAAAAAGAAACCCGACAGACTCATGAAAGTCAACCTGGTTGAAAGTTGTGTTTCGAGGGTTTTCCCCGAGCTGAAATGTGAAATTGTGTTTGCAGGAGAAAATATTTCGGGAAGATTTTCAAGAAATTAAGTTTCAGAGGGGCAGCCATGTTAGTCTGTAACTTTAAAAACAACGGGTAGACCTGTGGCACCTTAGAGACTAACAAATATTTTTGTGGGCAATATCCACTTCTTCAGATGAGCTGGAACATTTTGCTCAACTGGGAATCTGGGAGCTGTTGGGTGCTCATTTTTTATGGCCACTTCTTTAGAAGCCTAAATATGGCTTTAGAAGCCTAATTTTAGACTGCCCTAAAAAATAAAATCTTGACTTTAACATATATTGCCTGAATTACTGATGCTGAATATGATCCCTTCTTTTAAAACATGTCAACTTACAGTTTTGATGAGCAGGCTGCAGTATGGAAACAGTACTGATGCTAACATAGGCAAGGGGGAAAAACACTATTGAGAGCGGAATGAGAAATATAAAATGCAACAGCGCCTTCTTGCAGATGTGAAATGCACATTACTTTGCTGTTGCAGAGTAAATAATTATAGAAACACAGGGACGGGGCATCTGCTCACTGCGCCTACATAACTCTGCATTCGAATGTGCATTTCCTGCTGAGTTTTTCGCTTTTTGCTCTCTTTAATTGATGGCTTCCACACTTCAGTTCACTCTTCGCCCTTTTCATGGGCTGATTGTTTGTATATTTCTGCCGTGCAGTGACTTGGTTGCTTGCATTGTTATTCACATGAGGGGGACAGAATAGCTGAGAAAAAACGTCTCCTTCAAATATTTAGTAAACTCTGAAGAGCAGTTTTCTTTCTGACTTTGCAAGCTTGGCACATGCCTTCTGTTACTAAGTGGCCTCTCATTCAAAGGCTCCCCATCTTCTATTCTTCTTCCCACTAGGTGCCCAGACTTACAGCGCTGGCAGCTGCTGTGCTTTCAATAGACTATAGACTCCTCTCTGCAGGTGAGCCCCCCTGCCAAAGCAATTTCCAATCAAAGGCTCTTTGAGAACATCACTAGGAAGCGGACTTTGTATGTGCCACTGCTCAAAGTGCCTTCACAATGGGGCTGCCCTCACTAAATATGCAGCTCATACTGAGTGCGGCCATTGGACTTTTTTTGTGTCCCCTCGAAGCCATTGGCTAACATGGGCTGTTTCCCTTGGTTCAGGGGCAGGACACTCTTACAATTATCCTCTGCATTAGTCAAAGGTGTGGGTGCTCCTTCAAAGGGCTTTTCTGTTTTCAAAGCTGCTGGCAAGCTGTAATACTATTCATTGCTTTACTTAAGTATAATTGCTTTCTTTGAAGCCTGACAGAGGCAAATAATTTGCACTGCCCTCAGGCAGCAATGGCAACACATCGCCCCCTTCCTGGAAGCTGCCAGCCCTTGGAGAGGGCAGATCCCATACTGAGAAGCAATAATACAGCCCGGGCTGCTCAATTTCATCTTCTTTTCATCCCTTCCTTTTTAACTTTATTAAAAACAGCTTTTGTATCCAGTGACAACTTTGCACAGCGAGCCAGAGGGCTCAGAGAAGTGGTGGTGGGGGGGGTTTTTAGGGGCACGCTAGCACCGGAGCCACTTCAGGGGAGGGTTGTGGGAAAGTGGGGGGAGGTTATAAAGCTGTAATTTAGTTCAAAAAGAGCCTCTGGAATCCACGCCGGCCCTGCTCTTTCAGCCAGGTAATTAAGGACACAAACACCATCCTGCCTCTGTGCACTAGGGACCCGCAAAAGGCTCACAGAGCTCTGTCACAGATAGACCAGCGGCAGGCAAGCTGCGGCCCCTGGGCCATGAGACAGTCTGTTCACCGTTGCCATGTGCAGGGTTGTCAGATTCCGCTGGTTTCGATCCGTGTCGGGTTTTTTCCTACCGGTATTGCTAAAATGACACACACGTAACTCATGGGCATCTGAAGTGAGGTGCGAGTTGCTTGCACACAGCATTGTCTGTGAGAGCCGGGCACTCCCTCGGCAGCCAATCAAAGCCCTGCTACGGATCAGTCGGCACAGCCCGCAAATTCTAGGCACGCAAGCGCAGTGAGTAAAACTACCCTCTCCCGGGAGACTGTCTAGGTTGTGACAGTCTGGCGGCCCACTCACTAGCTTCGGTTGCCCATCGCTGAAATAAAAACCAAGCAAAGCATGCAGCAGAGCTAGGGACAATATTTGGGCACTTCTTTCACTGTGGCTCAGGGGCTCAGAGCTAGGTTCAGACCCAGTCTACTTACCTGGCAAGGCCTCGCCCCACCCATAAGGAATTTGAAGGGGGCTGAGCTAGCCAAGTAATGCCATTTGGTCTCACAAACGCCCCTGCAACATTTCAGCCCTGGGTATATCTGGGTTTACAGGCCAGATTGCCCCATTCAGAGGGCTTCTTTGCAAAAACATCCTCTCCACATGCTCTCGAGAGTCCCAGCAAGCTTTTGGCAGACTCAAGACACCTTTACCCATGTTCCCATCCTGGTCCTTCCTAACCCAGCATGACCTAATGTCATTGAGACTAATACCTTTCATGTGGCAGCTGAGGTCATACTCTTTCAAAGACGTGGTCCCCACCAGCACCCCTACTCTTACACCTCATATTCACAGATGTGAGCCCTGTGCTTTAGCATGGAGTCCCGTTCACTGAAGGGCAGTACGTGGCCTTGCTTCATGTGAGTGTGGTTTGAATGAGTTATGAGTGTCTGACGTTTCAAGAGGGAAACGACTATACTTGTGGGTGCACGAGGATACAGTGCGAGTGAGTTTGGCGCCATCACTATGAAGGACTTGAATGCACCATCATTAGATATAGGATCAGAGACAGGAGCTCTTCCGGGGCAACTCACTGCAAGAGAACAATTTGTGGGGCAGGCCGTAGTCTGTGTGGGGAAACTGTCATTGTGGCACGTGGAAGGAGGCTGGATGCACTGACGTTGCAGCATGAGGAAGCAAAGGGGGAATCATCGACATTCGGACTTAAAGAAGGCGCCTGTGACTCAGATGGGAAAACTGGTGATAAAAGCCCTGCCAACTTCCCAGCCTTGTTTGAATTGACCAACCTTATAATTTTCTGTCATTTGAAACCAAGTTTTCTCTCGCCAGGATGATTCATTTAAAAAACAAACGTGTTTGTAGGGAAAGTTTTTCCATTTAGAAGGATGAGCGGCTCACTGCAGATCTTGGCAGGCCCAGTGAGGTCCGGGAGGGGAAAGAGATGGTCAGTTCACACGGCACTAGCTTCAGTCTTTGTCTTATTTAAAGGAAGGCAGAGTTTAGGGACGGCGCGTCTCTGGCGTTTCTAAGGCTATGTCTAGACTGCATCCCTTTTTGGAAAAAGGGATGCAGATTAGGCACATCGAAATTGCTAATGAAGCCGGGATTTAAATATCCTGTGCCTCATTAGCATAAACATGGCCGCCGCTTTTTTCCGAAACGGAGCTTTTTCGAAAAAAACCAGCAGTCTAGATGCGATCTTTTGAAAATAAAACCCTTTTTCGAAAGATCCTGATACAGGGTTGTATTTTCAAAAGATCGTGTCTAGACTGCTGGGGTTTTTTCCGAAAAAGCTCCGTTTCGAAAAAAAGCGCCGGCCATGTTTATGCTAATGAGGTGCGGGATATTTAAATCCCGGCTTCTTTAGCAATTTCGATGTGCCTAATTTGCATCCTTTTTTGGAAAAAGGGATGCAGTCTAGACATAGCCTAACTTAGGCAACGGTTTGCTAGAAAGGAGCCTATTTACTGGGCAAGTGACCGGCCTAGGATGGTCCTAGAGAAGGTAAAATGGAGCTTTTACTCCCTTCTCCAGCACAAGAGCAAGAGCACGTTCAATGTTCTTCTACTGTGTCCAATTCAGAATTGCCAGAAGGAAATGCTTTCTCACAGAACACCGAATTAGAATGTTGTCGTCACGGAGGCCCAGAACCGAAGCAAGGTTCACAAAGGGATCAGAACTGTATATGGGTAACCAAACCATTCAGAATTGCAACTGCTATTAGTAAGAACACTTTTAGAAAGGGATTTGGTAGGGCTGTCAAGCGCTTAAAAGCTCATTGTAATTAATTGTGCGATTATTCGCACTATACATAAAATAAAATAATAATATCAATATATTTGGGAGTTTTTCACATTTTCAGATGGAGTGATTTCAGTTTCCACCCAGAATATACAGTATGGTGCTCACTCTATATTTGTTGTTTATTATAAACATTTTCACTGTAAAAATAAAAGAAACGGTTCTTTTCAATTCACCTGGTACAGGAACGGTAGTACAATCTCTTTGTCATGCAAGTTGAATTTACAAATGTAGAATTATGTACGAAAATAACTGCTTTCAAAAATAAAACGATGTCAAACTTTAGTGCCTAGAAATCCACTCAGTCCTACTTCTTGATCAGCCAATTGTGCGAACAAATTTTTTTATACTTGCAGGAGATAATGCTGCCCACTTCTTGTTGATGTCCTCTGAAAATGAGAGCAGGCATTCACATGGTACTGTTATAGCCAGCGTTACAAGATATTTATGTGCCAGATTCATATGTCCCTTCATGCTTCAACCACCATTCCAACATGTGTCCATGCTGATGATGGGTTCTGCTCGATAACGATCCAAAGCAGTGCAGACCAATGCAGGTTCATTTTCCTCCTCTGAGTCAGATGCCATCAGCAGAAGGGTGATTTTATTTTTTGGTGGCTTGGTTCTGTAGTTGCTGCATCAGAGAGTTGCTCTTTTAAGACTTCTGAAAGCAAGCTCCATGCCTCATCCCTCTCAGATTGTGAAAGGCACTGCAGATTCTGAAACATTGGGTCGAATGCTGTAGCTGTCTTTAAAAATCTAATATTGGTACCATCTTTCATTTTGTCCAATCAGCAGTATATAACAGGTGAAACACAGAGCAGGAGACATACAAGGAGTTCAATCACAAATTTAATTAATGCATTTTTTTTAACACGTGCCATCAGCATGGAAGCAAGTCCTCTGGAATGGTGGCCAAAACACAAAAGGGCACATGACTCTCTAGTATATCTGGCACATAAATACCTTGTAATGCTGGCTACCAAAGTGCCACGCAGACACCTGTTCTCACTTTCAGGTGACATTGTAAATAAGAAGTGGGCAGCATTATCTACCGTAAATGTAAACAAACTTGTTTGTCTGAGCAATTGGTTGACCAAACAGTAGGACTGAGTGGACTTGTATTATAGGCCCTTAAGTTTTATATTGTTTTGTTTTGACTGCAGTTATGTAAAAAAATCTACATTGGTAAGTTTCACTTTCATAATAAAGGGTATGTCTAGACTATAGGCTTTTGTCGACAGAAGTTTTGTCGACAGATACTGTCGACAAAGCTTCTGTCGACAAAGAACCTCTAGACTACATCCAGTTCTGTCGACAAAGCAAGCCGCTTTGTCGACATGACAGTGTAGATGCAAAGGACAGTGTAGATGCAATAACGCCTTCTGTCGACAGAACTCTGTCGACAAAAGGCGTTATTCCTCGTAGAATGAGGTTTACAGCCATCGACAAAACTGCTGAGTTCTGTTGACGTTATGTCAGCAGAACTCAGCGGCAGTGTAGACGCAGGTATAGTTTTGTCAACAAAAGTCCACTTTTGTCAATAAAACCCTGTAGTCTAGACACACCCAAAGTGATTACACTACTTGTACTTGTATGAAGTGAATTGAAAGATACTATTTCTTTTGTTTATCATTTTTACAATGCAAATATTTGTAATAAAAATCACATAAAGTGAGCCCTGTAAATGGTGTATTCTGTGTCATATTTGAAATCAATATATTTGAAAATGCTGGAAAAATTGTAACATATTCAATACATTTCAGTTGTGGTATTCAATTGTTTAACAGTGCGATTCAAATCACAAGTCATTTTTTTGGGAGTTAATCATGAGAGTTAATAACGATTAATCGACAGCCCTGGTGCTTGGATATGAAACCTTCTGTTTCGGGGTTTAAAACGATCTCTCACTACTAGATCTCATCCTGATCCCAACTTGGGAGGCAGATTATTCCCCCATGTTCTACTGCAGGGTAATTCTGCGGAATCTGGCTCTGGCTAACGTCAGACAGGATAGGGGATTAGATGGACCGTGTGCCTGACCCTATCTACCAATGCCTATATTCCTGCATGCCTATCACCAGTATAATTCCTGACATGCACAGACTGCAGGAGCTATAGCGTCTGAAGGAATGTAAATGCGGATTAGGTGCAATGTCCTGGGCATCTGAATTACAGCTGTCAGGCTGGTACCTGTTATTGACACAAACTGGCCCAAAGTCCAGGGTGGCAAATCCTCCCCTCTCCCCAGTCATACACTTACTGCTGAATAACTATAGAAAGATGTTCTGTGATGGGGGTTTAAAACCCGGTTGAAAATAATTGCTCTGTACCTGAGCCCTAGGAGGCTGTCAAAGTCATGCAAGGGAGCTGGTGTCTAAGATGAATTCTCTGTCCATTGTGCAATATTCTGCCTTACTGGGCGTGTGTGTTTAGAGTCTCTCTCATATATGGGAAAGATCTTGCATGACTAGTTTTTAAGCTGCTTTTTCTGGGCCTGCCCCTGCATGCAGGACTCCCCTTTTACCTTCAGCAGGGGCTCCTCGTGAGAGGGGCCGTAGGATCAGATGCCATTATTAATCTATCAATGTATGTGAAAGAGACTACACACATAGCAGCTTTCAAGTACCTAAAAAGGTGCTACAAAGAGGAGGGAGAAAAATGATTCTCCTTAATGTCTGAGGATAGGACAAGAAACAATGGGCTTCAATTGCAGCAAGGGAGGTTTAGGTTGGACATTGGGAAAAATATTAGGCGGTTAAACACTGGAATAAATTGCTTGGGGAGGGTGTGGAATCTCCATCCCTGGAGATATTTAAGAGCAGGTTGCATAGACATCTCTCGGGGATGGTGCTTGGTTCTGCCGTGAGGGCAAGGGACTGGACTCGACCTCTCGAGGTCCCTTCCAGTTCTAGGATTCTATGCTTCTATTAAAAGTGGCCCTGATTATAACATATTATTGCAGGAGGTTTGGGCAGACATGCAATTGTGCTTGACATAGGGCCAGGCTACACTGAAGATCGTGCAAGAGTGATTCATTACGGCCTTAATTATTTCTCAGTTATAAATGCTGAATAAACAGCCCTTTTCCTGTGTGACTGATACAGCCACTTGACTCATGTTGTGCGTGGTCTGTTCACCACTGTCCTGATGTCAGAACTGTCAGGACCCAGGAAACAGGCAGACCGATATCAAGAAGCCAGCTAAAAATCAACCCTTCTTCATCGATTTTGCAGTGGGTAATAAAACTCTCTTCCTTTCTGGATGAGGACGGATGTTTTTACTGTTTGAAAAGCAGCTCTTCGTTTATACTGCCCAGAAGATTGACTGTAGTAGTTTGACTGCACAATCGCAAGTTTTACATACAGGCAGTCTTGCAGGAGTCTTTCTTTCAGGATCTTTCTCTGCCAGAGATCACCTGGATTAGTTCTTCCACCTTTTCCAATGGGGTAGCTGTCCAGATCACTGCCAGGAGAACTGCTAAATCTCCCCTCAGATAACTGTTCAGCGTATAGATCCTGGGATGATTACCTATTCTAGTCAGTCCCTCTGGGGCACCTTGCATTGGCCACTGGTGAAAGATAGGCAATGGGGCTAGACGGACCTTTGATCTGACCCAGTCTGGCTGTTCTTATGTGATTCTAATCTGCTCTTTGGGCCTGGATTTCGTGGGACAAAGCAGAGCCACTTGGGAAATGACTTGGGAAGCTACTGGGTAGCTAATTTTTTCTCTTCATGAAGCTTTCACTCCATGTCCCAGCCTTGGCTGCTGAGTGGGGTGATGAACGTTCTGTTCACGCACAGCTGAGAACTCCACGTCCAACGGAGCCGAGAGTCCACACGTGGGTTCTTCCTGGTTCTATTTATTTCCCTTTCTCCAGGCACAGGAGCTCTGAGGTTTCCTGCTAGTCCCTTTCTGCTTGGTAGCGCTGGTGGCTGGTTCCTTACCATCCGGCTATCTGGTTAACAGAGAGAGCATTATACCCTTTGGGAAGAGCGGCACCTGGATCCAATTTCCAGTATCAGGGTTCCCCTCGACAATAGAAGCTTGTCCTTTCGGCATGCGGCGAGAAGGATGAAACACAGACTATTCTGTATGTGTTGGCTCGCCAGCATGCTTTTTATTTACAGGTCTTCGCTGAAGGCAAAGAGTTCACATCTGAGGTTTGGGGAGCCTAAGCTGCAGAGCCGCTCTGCTTTGCATTAGGCGGACTGGTTGCCTCTCTCTCGAAATGGCATTCTTGTTTCCTGCATCTACTTCGTTTTTGTCATGGTCTTCCAGGCCTCCTTCCCCCTTTTCTCGGTGTGACAGGCTGCTTCAATTAGCCTTATAGAACACAGGTGACATCAATCGGGCTGGCATCTCCCAGCAGTGAGGGTGCCCACGGATTGGCTTGCCGCGCTAATTAAAAAATGCAGGAGGAAGGACTCCCTGATTGCCTTTTTTGTGCGTGTCCACTACGGTTTGTCGGTTTGTGTCGAAGGGTTTCATGCCCCGGAGACCCGCCGCGGCCCTTTGGCAAGGGGCTTGGCCTTTCCGTTCCCTCCCCATCAGTTTGGGGGGGACGGTTTGCCTGCGAAAGGCTGCGGGGCGGGTGGCTGTCTCCAACACAGACATTCTTTGTGCAGCAACGTTACCCAGGATTTTCCCGGCCTGCTTGTGAAATAGGACCATAGCTGGTCCTTGCCATAGACCAAGGGCGGGCAAAAGGCCTCTGGGGGCTGGATCCGGCCCACCAAGAGGGTGGATCTGGCCCGCAGAGGCCCTGCTGTTCCCCCACCCCAAGGCCAATCAGGGCCTGGGGGCAGGGGAGCTGCGTGAAGCTTCCTTCTCCCTGCCCCAGCCCTGTGAGGAACCCGCAGCACTTCAAAGTGCCACGAGCTCCTCGCAGGGTGGGGGGAGGCTTCCCGTGCTCCCTCCGCCCCCAGGCCCTGATTAGCCTAGGGTTGGGGGAGCATGCCAAGCCTCTTCCAGGGCATGGGTGCCTAGTGGGAAGAGGGGGCAAAGGGGCTCCCCTATCCCCCAGACCAATCATGGTCTGGGAGTGGGGTAGCCCTGCCCCTTCTCGTTTAGGCCCCGCCCCTTCCCATTTAGGCCCCATCTCTTCTGGGGTGGCCCCCGGGCAAAAATTATTGCCTACCCTGCCATAGACAGTACCCTTCAACAAGCATTAGGCAGATCATGGCTGACAAAAATATGGCTTCCCGTGGCCTGTTTCCTGAGCGCTAGGTACACAGTGGTTTCCAGCATGCTGGCTATCAGCGTGTATTCATTAAGCCTACAGCTGTACTGATTTCCAAACATGCTAAGTGACTGATTTGCACAAGGGCTGAGCTTCGAGCAGCTGCCACTGACGTGCTTAAAAATGTTGACCTCGCCTTTCATCTACCTTTGGAGGATCCTACATGATGAGCAAACTGGTGCTTCAGTTTGCGGCCCAGTTGTCTTCTGCAGCGGGCGCTTCCTTGCCAAGCAGGGGCCTGTTAGCGTTGAGAGTGTGTGGCAGACATGAAGAGACGTGGCAAAGGGAGCTGCGATGCAGCACCGCGTTGAGGAGGAAAGCAAAGGAGAAAGCAGGCAACTGGGGAAACAAGAGACAATGGCATCAGTGGGAAGAGGAGGGATTTGCCAGCTGTAGCAACCATGCAAGAAGCCGCCGATGACAGGCGCTGGGAGACGTGCCAAAGAATCAGCAAGAAGTGGCTGAGAGTAGCATGAGCCCGGGTCCTGGCGGTGCTGCGTCTCCTGCTATGTTCCAGATCAGCTGGAGCACATGCCCAGTTCCAAGGGCAGAACTTTCCTGCAGGGCAACCTGACGTCCTCCCTCGGGGTGCCGGAGTTCTGGGCTCCCCAGAGCTTTTGTTTGGCTGCAAAAGGTGCCAAGGCAGTGGCTGCCGAAACGTGTTCAGCAAATATAAAATATATTCCCATATAACAATCCCCTCCAGGTGGAGTTAAGATGGTACTCTCTTGTCAGCATTAAAGAGTTAAAACCATGGAGATGGTCACCTATCCGTCTGTCAAGGCTGTTCCCCATTCTGGCCCTCTGAGTGCAGAAGATGGGGGCCCACACGAGACCTTAAAAATACCTTGTCTCTATAGGCTTCTGCTTAAAAGCTCCCTAAGGTCACAGATTCCTTGGCATTGGGAGGTAGTTGCCACCACCAAGGGTATGGCTAGTCTGCGGGGGGTTATGGTATCCCAAAAAAACTCCATCGCATCCAGGGAACGCGTTTGCTCTTCTGCTTTTTTTTTGTTTTGCGGAAGAGCAAACATGCACTTTCGGAAACCCCTATAGTTCTCATTCCATGAGGAAGAAGGGGGCTTTCGAAAGGGGTTTTTTCCCCAAAATTTGGCCCAGTCTATACGGGCCAATTTCAGAAAAGCCTCTTCCGACAAAAGTATCGTAAAACAATACGCAAAATGCAGAGCGCAATTTGCGTATCTTTTTCCGATAGAGCCTCGCAGTCTAGCTGTACCCTAAGTGAAACAAAAAACCTCTTTCTTCTTGAACCCAGCAAGAAAGCACTTGGACTTCTTCCAGAGGGGTACCCCCAAGCTCTTTTACTGCAAGAGAGCTTGGAAAAACGAGAAAACAAACTGCAGTCTCTGGTAGCTGACCTCTCAGTCTGAGTCATGCACACAGAGACCTCCTGTTACCTTCCAGGACACAAGAATCAAATTATCTTCTTAAAAAAGGTGAATTTATGAACAAAACAAAAAGATATGCTTGATAAAGCATGCTTGGTTGTTAGGTGTTTTAAAGTAACTGAGAAAAGAATAATTTAAAAACACAGAGAAATTCTGTCCCTGGAATACAGCTAAAAGTTACAATGTGGGAGGATGGGGGTGCATGGACTCAGCACAAAACAAAGAAAATAACCTGATCACATCTAAATAACATTTCCCTATCTGTTCACGATCCATGCTTCAAGGTCCAGTCCATTTCCATGCCCAGTGTTCTTTGTAGACATGGTCGTTCTGTCTGGTTCAATTCATTTTGTTCCCCCAACTCCTGGCTTAAAAACCACACAAAGAAGAACAGCAGGCAGGTATTTCTTTCAATTCAAATCTCATACATTCTTCTTATTGGTTCTCCTGGCTTCCTGCCAACACTTTCTAGCTACCTGGGTTTAACCCTTTAGTTACTGAATGCTGGGATGTTCAGAAAAGGCCAGCACTACTCCTATCCATCACACCCTCAAACAAAAGTTATAAACCTAAGAAAATTGAGGGCAAGAAACCAAGATGTAGGAAGGTATGGAAGCATACAGTTAATGCACCCAAATAGCCTTAACTCTGCCCTATACTGGCATCATGCACTGACCATATGATTATGATTCATGTATAACAGAGTTTGTAGTCCTAGATTAGATGCAACTGATTTTTTTAAAGACACGTTGCCCCTTGTGTCACAACGGAGCAGAGCTGGACAACTAGTGAAAGCAACCCACAGCTGCCTTCAAAGCTGCCGCAGCGAGGAGAAGTGAAAACTGCTGCTTTGTTTCCTGAGTGAGCGAGCCTCGGACACCATATACGGTTATTATAGGAGACATATCCTGTGTTCAGCACCTGAGAATGATTCTAGTCGTATAGATTCAGGCAATGGAACAACGGTGCCATGCGTGTGATAGCTTCCTAAGGGAATGTGTCCCATGTGGATCAACACATAGGTCTGACTGCCCGTACAGCCAGTTACACAGAACATGTTGGACTGTGTGCAACAGCACCACCTGGTGACCGACAAATATTAGAGACAGACTGGGTAATCTCTTAGGCTACGTCTAGACTGCAGCGCTTTTCGGATCCCGGAAAAGCAATGCTGCGTCCAAGGAACGTGTCCGCTTTTTCGAACATTTTTTCAAAAAAGCAGATGCACTCTTTCACCATCCCAGTAAAGCTCGTTTTACGAGGAAGAAGGGATGGCTCGAAAGAGCAGGTTTTTCTGAAATTTGGCGCCGTGTAGATGCGCCAAATTTCAGAAAAGCCTCTTGCGATGGAAAAGCGGAAAAAGATATGCAATTTGCGTATCTTTTTCCAACTTACCTTTGTAGTCTACACGTAGCCTTATTGTGAGACATGCTTATGAGTTTACACAGAGCTCAGGGGTTTGTGTGGGTGTGTTAACCTTTCTCTGGGGACGGGTTGTGCTGGGAAACTTGCGCTTTGAGAGGGTGGCAAGTTGGGCCAGATCATCCCACCATCTGTGAAACTTTCCTCATCCAACCTTTGCATGCAAATTAGCTGTAAGGGAAAGGTGGTGATTGATTGGGTTACCTCAGAAAGCTCTAGGCCTTTGGCAACGCATAGCGACAGGCCTCACTCTGGCTGTGTGCGGCATTGGTCTACTTGTACAGCCACAGGGGTTGAGAACTTTGGATGGCAACAGACCACGAAGCTCTGTGATGATTAAACCCGGGGATATTCTGAAGAAGAGCTCTCAGCCATGCTAGTAGCTGCTTCCATTGCTTTAGGCGGACTCACCGGACATGCTAGGCTTCAGAACATTCCTGGGTAACAGTGGGGATTAGGGGACAGAGACAATGAGTACGAGGGAAAGCTGGGGATGTGGTTATAAGGACTCACACTTTTTGGTGCAATGGAGGAATATGGGACACGGGATCCCAAATGGCTAGTAATTCCTTCTACAGTTGCACCATCCTCAAAACAGTGCAGGCCTGTGCATTAAGTGATTCCTTATGGGACATGAGACTTGGATGTGAGACTTTTCGGAGCGGGTTTTCCTCCATTCCATTCGCATGGATTAAACAGTTTCCAGCAGCATGTGCACCAAGGGCCAATGTAGGCAGGAGGATAAATGAGGCGGGATTAAAAAAAACAGCTTCAGCTCACCCCAGGGCCAAGTTGAGCTTGAAACCAACCACTGGAGATGTGGGAAATTCAGCTAGTTCTTTGGGGGGATTCATTTCTGTTCATTTAATTTCCAAGTCTCAGCTCTTCATGGCTCCAGATAAGACTGAATATGGATGACTGTGAAAGTTAGGGAGGAAGGCTGATCCTATGCCTAGGGAGGTTGTGGAATCTCCATCACTGAAGATATTTAAGAGTGATGGAGATTCCACAGGTTGGATAAACATCTATCAGGGATGCTCTAGATGGTGCTTGGTCCTGCCATGAGGGCAGGGAACTGGACTTGATGACCTCTCAAGGTCCCTTCCAGTTCTAATGTTTACAATTCTATGAGTCTTTTGGTCTGACCTTACCTGGGAGGTACCAGGAATTCTGGGCAAAGGTTTTCATTAGATTTCCATCTTCTTTCCAGGCCCAAATGGCTCAAAGGTCTGGGTGGTTCTTCACGACCGCCCCATCTTTTCCCTTCCCTGGTGGAATCCAGGGGCATCTGCTTTTGTCCTACTGGAACGTTGCCGCTGGGACACATGTAATGGGAAATGGAGTTGTTGGCTCTTGTGGCTGAATTTTGGGACTAATGGCAAAAATCTGCACCTCCCCGCTATGGAGAGAGGTTTGATGGAAATTCTGGCGCCCAGTAGGCCTTGGTGCTGTCACGTCATGCTGGAGAAATTCTGGGGGCTGGTTTGCCAGGGATTTCTCTTTGGAGGCTGTGCCCTTTACTACTGACGTCCATTTCAGCACTCAACGCTAACATCCGGCTTGCAGAGCTACAGTGTAATATTTGTGCTAGGCCAGACGAGGAGGATGGGGTGTCGGAAGGCTGGTGACACAAAAGCAGGCCAGGACTGTAGGCTCCCTCAGGCAGAGACTGTCTCTGCTTTGTATTTGTGCAGCACAAAGCAAACTGGGGCCCGGGCCTGTCAAACCAGCAGTAGGGTAGAACAGCACGCAACCAGGCAGATAGAGGCTGTGTCATAATGTACAACATCTCCCTTCTCCTCTATTTATTTTGGGTCTGCACATCCTAAACTCAAAACTCCGGTCATCTGAAGAAGTGGGCTGTGCCCACAAAAGCTCATGATACCATCTACATCATGGGTTCCCAAAGTGGGGTGTGTGCCCCTCTGGGGGCATGAAGAAATTCCAGGGGGGGCACGAGGTGACCCAGCCTCCCCCCCATCAAGTTTTGCTGCTATTTTTTGGGGTGGGGGGGGCATGAGGGTTTTTCAAAAATCAAAAAGGGGGCATGATGCTGAAAAGTTTGGGAACCCTACATGTTTTGTTAGTCTATAAAGTGCTCCCAGACCATTTGTTGTTTTTTTGCAATTTATCCTGTACAGACTAACTCGACTACCCCCTGAAGCTTCTTAACACACACTGTGTTCAAGCTGGAAGGGCATTTTCTAATCTTGGAGCTGGGGATTTTCAGAAGCACTCAGGGTTGGTCTGATCCTGCTCTTACAGAAGCCAGAAGCAAAGCTCCCACCTTAATTTCAGTGAGAACAAAGTTCAGCCCGCATTGCGCCCTTTGCAATCTCCTTAATGCTTCGTTTGGCAGCCCTCGCTTTCAAACCTGGCGTTTGGCCATGGAAACAAATGATAAACACACAACGGCCCGGCTGGAGGGGAGTGGGCTAGCGATCAGAGTGGCTGGTCATGGTTGCTGGGTTCTGTTCCTAGCGCTGTTGCTACTCACTTTGGACATTTAGCATCCCATTTTTGCCGAGCTCCTATCTGAAAAATAAGTACAGTGACTCCAGTGCCTCCTAGCAGGAACACTGTGAGGTTCAGGTTGTGTTCCTGGTGTGATTCCTTTTTAAAATAAACTGGGTTGCTTTGTTTTTGCTTTTTGGTGACCTCAGTGGTGGGTTTTTTTTTGCGGGGGGAGAGGACTTTCTGAGTGGTGACACCGCACGCCAAATGAATGCCAAATGAATGGAACGAACTCTGTTAACAGCTTTCTGGGAGAACAAACTTGTCTGAGGGAATCTGTCACTTCTCCAAGACAATACAAACTGGTGCAATTAATTGTAATGCCAACCGGTGGCCTCGAACCGGGGACCTCTGGAGATTAGTGCACAAACCTCTACTGCAGGGGTGAGCAATAAAACGGTGGTAGTTTGCCAGGGTTAGCCCTTGGCGGGTCACTGCTATATTTGCCTGCACCTCTGCAAGAACAGGCGATTGCAGCTCCCATGGGCCGCAGATCACTGTTCCCAGCCAATGGGAGCTGCAGACAGTGGCATGGACTGGGACAATGCTTCCCGCAGCTCCTATTGGCTGGGAACAGCGATTGCAGCCAATGGGAACTGCAATCGCCCATACGTGCAGAAGCGCAGGTAAATATAGCAGTGGCGACCCACCAGGGGCTAACCCTGGGGAACTGGATCTGGCCGGAGTATTTGCCCACCCCTGCTCTATTGCATGAGCCAAAAGCCAGCTGGCTATTAGGTAAGGCTGTAGAGCAGCCTCATTATTCTCTCTATAAGTGGTCTTGGTAATGCTGGACAGTGCACCACACCCAGCAGGTGTGCGGGTTACACAATACAACCCTTGTCTTGTCTTTCCCTGACTTCTCCATTCCCCACACAATGCCAGCCGCGGCTTCCTGCTTTCCCCTCTGCTCCCCGAGGCATGGAGCCGAGCCACCACTGACCACCAATCACTCCCCCAGTCAGACCCCTTCTCCAAAGCCACTTCTGCCTCGGCATCTCTGTGGAACCAGCACAGGTTTAGAGGCAGCGGGCACTACCAGCATTTATCCATTCACCCACTGGTCACCTGCATGCACAGTATTCAGGTATCGCAATGTGGGTATCCCAGTGTCTCCCTATCTGCCATGCTGTGTGTGTCCCTCACCGTCTTTAATGTCAGCTCTCTGCAGGCGGGGCTTTCAAACCATCATTCCTCCTTGCTACACTTATCGTCGCACTTGCTTTGGACTCTGCCAGAGGATGCGGTGAAGGCCAGGACTTTAACAGGGCTCAAAAAAGAGCTAGATAGATTCATGGAGGTTAGGTCCATCAATGGCTATTAGCCAGGGTGGGTAGGAATGGTGTATAGCCTCTGTTCTCTGGAGGTAGGTGACAGGGGAGGGATCAGGATTACCTGTTGTGTCCCTTCCCTCTGGGGTATCTGGTATTGGCCACTGTCGGCAGACAGGACACTGGGCTAGATGGACCTTAGGTCTGACCCAGTATGGCCATTCTGATATTCCTCTTGCCAGACCTCTTTTGCTCTACTTGGTTGGATTCCATTGCTTATTTGGGATACTCCCCTTGGTTGGTGCTGTAGAAATGTGGCCATTTCACTGCTGTTTAGCTTTTACTTAGCACAAGAAGCTTCTGCAAGTTTTGCAAACACAAAGTATGAAAACCAGGTGGAAATACCCCAACTGTTTTACTAATCAGACCCGGTGTTAATAACCAGGTCACATTACGCCCAAGTGTAAATATGCAGGGTGAGAAGGTTTATGGCCGTTTTCTTTAGACTTTACAACCTAACTCAGGGGCTGTTCTCAAAGGCCTAACAGGAAAGCTGAGAGGTAATCCTCTCCCAATCAGACTAGCCCATAGAATGAAATGTTTTCTTCCACAGCTAATCACCATATATCTCAGCTGGATAGAGGCTAGTTATGTCATTTCCTTAGGCATTTGGTACATATTTGAATTTGTAATTTGAAACATAAGTGGATCTTTGCATTTAAGAGAGCAAATCTGTGATTCATGGGAATATGAGAAACCCGGCTCCGTCCTGTGTGCCGCATCTTAGGGCAGAAAGAAGGCTTGTTTTGCTTCTGCTCCGCCACTGCTTGTAGCTGTGTCTTGGTCTTTAGCTCTTTCTTGCTTTGTCCTTTCATCAAAAGTAAAAAGTTGCTGTCAAGGCTTTTTCCCCATTCTGTCATGATGAATGCAGACGTGGGGGCCCACAAAAGTACCCCAAAACCTTCTCTCCGGGCTTTGGTATAAAGCTTCCCCCCAAAATCTTAAAAACCTAGATTTTGGGGATAAAAATCTGCTGCCACCACCCAAGTAATGATAAGGAAACCCGGGAAGAGACCACTTGGGAATTCTCAGCCCTAAAGTAAAACCAGGACACAAAAAATTAACCAATATCAGGTTAATAAAAAAGAAAGAGAAAGAACTTTTATTATCACCACAATACTCCTGTTACAAGCATAATGACTAGATAGAAGAGTCACCAATTAATACACTCATCGGGGTACCCCCATGAGCCAAAAGCTTAGTTACAAAGGAGAGGAAAATCCATTTTTAAATGCACAGACATCAGATTCCCATTCCCAAACCATAAAACAATAAAACCTAACGGATTTATCTAAACTTTACCCTACTTAGAGATAGTGAAGGGTCTTTTCTTGGAGAGAGAGACATATCTGTTTCCCTCAGTATCTGGAGAGAAACTGCCCAGGGACAAAGGAGGGAAAAACGAAAAATTCCTTTGTCCCAGTTTGAAATTCCTACCTACATTTCTATTGGCTGCCTGCTACCTGGTTAGGTAAGGGATATAGTTAACCCCTTAGTCCCCAGGCTGCTGGCTAACCCTCATGGTCATGACAGTTGCTCTTTGTGTTTGGAAAATATTTTTAAAAAATAGCAATGCAGAGTATCTTCCATTGGCTCTCCTGGTGGCTGGATTCATTTCCTTGGTTGGAGGTAGAGGACTTTATTACACTTGAGCATGTCTGGCAGCGTTACACTTTGAGGCCTGGGACGTGTGGTACCAATCAGTTACTAACACTCACTGTCCGTGTGGTGAGCCAAAGACTCTACTCCAGTGAGTGAGGGGAGCCAAGTGTCATGAAATTTTGGAAGGCTGATTAGTGCTCATGTGGTCTTGTAAGGAATATTCCATGCTGTGTGATCACATACACCTGATCTCTGTCCTGTAATGCTGAGTTTCCACCATGGGGATCAGGTTAGGCTTTTCCTGTCTCCCTTCCCAGGATAAAGCAGTTGCTGTGAGGATGGGACCATGTTTATTAGAAGATGCCAACCGTCGTTCATTTCCAGCCACCAGAAATTAGCTAATTCACCAAGAGGGCCAGTTGCTTGGCTAGTGCATACTATAGCCCAGACTATCAATCTTTCCCAGCAAAGCCCAAAGCTTGCGTTCTCCTTATGGGCAAGGTTCCCTCTAAGCTGCGTGGCAGCACGGCTCTGCAGCTGCTTAATGAGCCCTGCCCAGAGGCTCAGAGCGAGTTTCTCCCAGCTGGTACGGAGGGGAAACGTCCCTACGGGTTGAGAGAGACTCGCTGCTTTGTCCTCAGCAGGGAGCTGCTGCTGTCGCTGAAGGAGAAGTGTCCCTCCTCCAGCCAGGCACCTCCATGGGCGGCAGCTCTGAGCCCCTGGGCGGCGCTTATTAAGCAGCCATGGGACCAAGCTGCTGCGCAGCTTAGAGGGAACCTTGCTTATGGGTGTGGCAGTTCCTCACTGTGGGCTTTCCAAGCACATTGTACCAGTGTGTACTGTAGAGAAAGGAAGGCAGTGTTGTGTGTGTGGGAGATGGTTTGTGCAGAGGACTGTCTGCAGAACCAGGGCTCGACACTCCTTTCCTTGCGCTCCCGAATGTTTGCTGGCCAACACGGGAGTGTGGAGTACACCGGGATGGCAGGATCTGCCTCACCTGCTATAGCTCATCACTGAGACTTGCAAAGGAGTCTCGTCAAAGGTCACTGGGTTTGGGGTGCAAGCCAGCCATCAGGATTAGCGTCGCAGTGCAGGCAAGGGTCACAGTCAGGATGTGAGCTCCATGGTGTTAGGTTCTGAGTTATTCTGGATCTGTGTCCTCCATTTGCACAGTGGGGGTCGTAGCTCTGCCCTTCCTTCTGGGGGGCCGAGAGGATAAATGGGGATGGGATCAGATAGGACAATGGTGGGCAGCACTTTTCCCACGTAAAACACACACATCTCTCATATAGGACTTTCCACATGTCTGTTATGCGGATGATTGCTTTGTGTTGCATAAGCCTTTAGAATGTATTTGCCCACATAAGATATTAGCAGTTATAGAACTGGCTGGTTTTATTCCATTGAAAAGATGGTGTGACACTTTTTTTCAATAGCTTTAAAATATATTGTATTACCCCACATTTTACTCTAGATACACGCACTAGAGGATTTACCTGGTGTGGCTTGGATCATTGTGATGGCTCAGGGTAAAGGTACAGGGGTACAGGACTCAGGGCTCAGGGTAGGGGGTTGGGACATCTAAGGGGGCTCACCAGGGCCACTCGTGGCGGTGAGGGTAGTGCTGCTCTGGCAATAGCAGCTCGTTGGGGTGCTTGGGGCAACACTGCCCCCCCATGACTCCTCTGGATTGTGGGCGGGGCTCTGCTGTCCGGTTCCACGGTTCTGCCTACTCTCTTCCTGGAGCGACTGCCCTCCTGTGGCCACTGTGTAGTATAACTGTCCCCTGGCCTGCAGCCCCCAATGATCACTGCAGGGCATAACTGCTCGCAGACCTCTCCCTTTCTGTGCTACGGAAGGCAATCCCATTCCAGGCCCTTCCTGTTTTCCTGGCACTACCGCACCCTGACCTTGTTTTAAATTTGCTAAGAGGAAGCTGCCTACCAAATGTGATGGTCCTAGCTCAGACCTTTTAGGAGGAGCATGTCTTTAGTATGTCTTGAACAAGCAGACAGACAGACATACGGACAGACAGGCAGACAGATGCACATTTCTAAGATAGATAGATAGATAGATAGGGTGTGTGTAGATAGATAGATAGATAGATAGATATCGCGTGTATAGCCAGGTGTAAAATATTCCAACCTTGAGACATTTGACCAGCTATCTGGCCATGTTTGACATACTGGAATTACATTGCATGTTGCTGGATGTGATATATTGTGTCATGGGCAACACATTTAGTGAATGCTATATTATTCTCTCCCCCCCCCACACACACCTCCTGCCAAACCCCAAACCAAACATCAATTTGTTTGCTTTGGTATGTCTGGATCCTTCTTCACCTCCTTTTACAATTAACTCTTCACTGGAAGGACAACTCTGGGGGAAACCTTACCACTGCTGGAAAAGTGGATAGTAGGTCCTCTCTTTCCACCATGGTTGGCGGTATATGATTGTTAGCACTTCTAAGGCAGAAGCAGCCTTATTCTTTGCCCCATCTTCCAAATGGCTCCGTGCTCTGCCACAGCAAAACTCTGAATTGCTTTCTTTCTGGAAAGCCGTCTTCCTAGGCCAGCCCATTTCAAAACACATTTGACAGACTAAATGAGAAGGGGGCATAAACTAACATCAACCGTCTGCAGTGAATTTGCAAATTATAAAACAGATCAAATTAACAAATGTTGCCTTTACCAAGCTCTACTGTGCAATTTCACATTTGATCCAGATTAAAGTTGACACAAAATGTCTTATAATGCCCGATCCACTCAAACCACAAGAATGTGCAAAACAAGCTGAACATTACCGGCTTGTTGTTTTCTCTGTGAACTATTGTTCGTGGTCTGGATGGGAGTCAAAAGAAATGTTTGGAAGAGCAGCAAGCAGATGTGAAGTATTTCCTCCTAACGCCCAGCCCGGAGAAGGGAGCATCTTGAGACGCAGGCATTTCTAGATACGTGCCTTCGCCTTCCATTGTCTGGAACTCTGCTTTGAGTGGCATTTTAACTATGAGCCAATCAAATGGTCATCTTCCTTTTGAGCCTTCGTGTTTTGTTTCTCTTCACATTTGACTGAGGAAGCGCTGGGGGCCGCCAATTTGTGCCTTTCCTGCGGAGGGGTCAGTTGTCACCTACAAGCTATTTCACTGGGATTGAGGCAAGATAATGCCACAGGGATGCCATTTAAAAACATGGCCGCAGTCCCTTCCGCCACGTCTGGATATTTTTCTCCTCAGCCTGTCCATGAGGAACTGAAGCACTGAAAGGCTGAGTACCAAGATCATGCTGAGAGTGTGTGCTAGACAGGGGGGGCCCAATGGACTTACTGGGCCCCTGGGCAATGTGTGGGGGGAGCTCCATGCTCCAAATGGGGGGCCTTAGGCATAAGGAGCAGTGGTGATTTAAAAGGTCCCCTTCCCCCCATGTTGGTGGTGCTAGAGACCACCTGGCCTAGCAGCAGACAGAAATCACCAGGCTGTGCTAGTTTATTTGGCCATGCAGTGAGAGGGGGGCGGACAGCACATGATGCTACTGGTGCCCAGTCACGGCCCAAGGCATGGTGCTAACTCCAGTGCCGCGCTAGGCCCCGTGGTACTCTGGGGTCTAGCGGGTGAGGGGATGTGGAGGCAGTAGGGCCTGGGCCCTGGCTGTGTTTGTGAAGAGCAGAGCAGGGCAAATCCCATCCGTCCGACTCGGCAGGTGGAGTCACTGCTGCTCAAATGAGCTACTCACATCTGAGTGTGAGCCGCCCAGACTGATTTTAGCCAGCCTTGTGCACAAGAGCCTCCTAATGGGCTGGTGCAGCCTGTAGATCACATGTGCTCTCCGACTGGGCAAGGAGGTCTGGTGTTTGCTCTCCACCCTGCCCATACACAGTGACCCAAAGAGCTTGGCTTCCTGAGGACACAAACAAGGGTCGGCTTCTGAAACGCTTCCGTGGCTCCTGCCTGTCCCAGAGGCCAGCACTGTGTGCGACAGTCCATGCGTCATGCATGTCAAATAGCCTCCGGCTGTCACCATAAGCTGAAGGGCACAGGTTAAACCCTTTCTCCACGTCAGAGCCCACCAATGTGCTCTTTAGTCAAAGCAGAACCGGCAACTGTCGCACGCTTGCGATCTCAGGATGATACGTTTCTGCTCTCGGTCCCTACCTGCTGACGTGGTCGGGTTACGGAGCTCATGGGGACCAGCACCCTTGAAGTGGGCTTTCTGGAACCTGTGGGGGGGTCCTCTCATGTCAGGGCACCAGTTCAAGGCATTTCTACTCAGTTATCTTGGAGAGACGGGTGCCGAACCCCTTACTGAGACAGGTACCGAACAACTGAACAGGTCCCCCATTCAGAGGACAGAATAGGACCTAGGGCAACAGCGCATGCCTCTTCCTCCTTTTTGCCAGATGCTGCACTGGTATCTATTGGACATCTCCACCCCCCCAGGATGACGCTAAGGCCCACCAGGACTTACTAAAGCGGGTGGCGTCAAACCTGGGCATCCAGGCACAGTTCCTGAAGGAGCCACCTCCTGGCTTCTTGGACCTCTTGGCTCTTCCCTTTCATGAGGCAATTACAGAGCCCCTCGAGACTCCGTGGCAGAACCCAGCCTCCCTGCCTGCGACTGCTAGCTGGATGCAGGGGAGGTGTTTCGTATCTGCCATAGGCTGCAAATGTTTATTTTCGCGCTCTCCTCCTGGTTCACTAGTGGCGGCCGGCTGCCAATGGAAGGAACCATCAAGGCCATGTGGGGCCCGTGCCAAAGGCAAAAGAACCCAAGAAGCTGGACTGACTTGGGAGGAAAGGCTACTCCCAGGTAAGGTAGGGGTAGAGGTGCAGCTCTGCACAGCGAGCCAGTGGGCCTCCCTGGGTTGCTATAATTTTGATGTGGGGGAAGGGAGGAACAAATTTAAGGACAAACTGTCCCAGGACAACGCATCTGGAGTTCTCTGGCCTTGTGGAGGAGGGTAAGTCAGTGGCCAGATCTTCTCTGGACACCACTGATTCTGCAGCCAGTTCATTGGCCACGACTGTCACTGCGCACAGGCGCTCGCGTCTGCAGCTATCGGAGTTTCCTCAGGACGTTCAACAAACTGTAGAGGGCCTTCCATCTGAGGGCTCCTTGCTCTTTTCAGTGCAAACAGATATCAGGACAGGCAGCCTTAAAAATTCCATGGCAACGCTAAAGTCCTTGGGACTGTTCAGTCCTGGACAGTCTAGGAAACATTATAGGCCACAACAATATGGGCAACAATTTCCGTTGGGGGATTGTGAGCACCTGGTAACCAGGAGACTATAAGGGAAAGGAACAGGAGGCAAAGGGCAATTTAGAAGGGGGCTCAGAGGATGAGCCTGGCAGAGAAGCGAGAGCTATCGAGAAGCCTATCCTGGCATTGCACAGTGTTTCTAGGGAAGAGCAGACTGAACGCCCTTGGAGAAAGGTAACAACCCAGCATGTGTTTGTGACGGGGAAAGCACCTGAACTGGCCAGGCAGTGCGGCTCACCAGGGTGCCCTGTGAGGTGGCTGCAATGCTGTTGGAGTTAGGGAATTGTCGTTGATCCTTATGGAAAATTCAAGGAAGTTGACGTGCCGGCGGCTTGAGATCTCCAGCCTACGTCACTGAGGCTGAAGGCCCCCCTGGATCACGCAGTGTTTTCCCTACATATTATAGACTGGCATCTGAAGAGGCGGCCATCCCATTCCCTAGTGTGATCTTGTGGTCGCTAGCAGACACCAGCTAATACCCGTCTCGTGCTTTGTTGGTGCGGACATTGATTCAGAAGCATTCAAGCTAATTTCCCTCTGCAGGATCGTGACTCGGAGACAGGTAATGCTGTTTTCGACAGAGAGTGGCCCTCCCCGCCCCCTTTTGCCCACTGGAGGGAGGGGAGGGCCACTTTGCCTTCCTAACTAGGTTACAGCCATTGCTTTGAACATTCCAGTCATGCGAATCATCCTGCCAGGTTTCCGTCATGCCACCGAAACCACATTTCTTTTCATAAATGTGCGAGTCCAGTTCTTGCGTGTTAGCCAGGCTCCGAGCTCCGGTGCATGGGAAAGTGAAGAATTTCTTCTCTTCGTGTCCTTGGGGTCCTCGATTTAATGTTGTGCTCAGCCTCTCGGTCTTGTGCAGAACAATCATATCTTCCCTCTGTTTGCCCTCCTCCTTTACCATTAGTGTAACCCCCTCCTCACTGCTTGCACCCACCTGGTCCCCTGAAGAGTGGTCCCCCTTCTACTAAGGGGGAGATCACAGGTCCATCATTCCACCTTCTCCCGCTTCCCTAGCCAGAACCATCAACCTTCTCTTTGCCTTTGCTCCTGAGACAGGATGGATCTCCAAGAAGATGGCTTGGAGCGTCTTCTTTGTCAGCACTCTTGCTAGAGGGGAGCGTAGGTGTGGGAGTACTTGCTTGTGAGCGTGGATAGGTCTGACCCGGTGCACGTGTGTGTGAGCAAGGGTGTGTGCATGTGAGTGAGAAAGCATCCGTGCTTAATTGGTGATTAAAGAGGTGCTGAGGTGCAAGCAGGTTTTTTTTTATTCGTAATGGATGCCAGCAGCCCAGAGGTGCCGTGGCTTTAAAAGGCCACCCTGGGAGGCGCCGTGACAAGCCCTCACACAAATGAAGCACTGGGGAGTGTACACGTGTCACGTGTGTAGGTCACATGACGTGAATGTGTGTCGAGGCGGAAGGCGTACAGCTTGGACCTCGCTCGGGGCACTGAAGCAGGGGACTTGGCAGAAAGAGGGCAAAGCGTGACAAGCTTGCCGATGTGTAAGATCCCTGCAAGAGCAGAGGCTGAGGCCAGGAAGGGGTCCCCGCGTCTGGCGCTGATGCAGGCAGACTACTGTAATACTCCCAAGACTGGTCTGTCAGATTCATAGAAACATCACCTCGTGGCGGGGCCCGTCTGGTCCTCGGCAGCTGATAACAGTTAGGCTGGTCCAAAGCACAGGGCTCTAATTGTTCTTGCCTGCCCACTGGAATGACAGCGTCTCCTGAAACAAACCAGAAGACCCCAAAGGAAAAAGGGAAAAGATAAGTAGGGAGATCAAAGCCCCTTTGAGAGCCCCTCCTCCAGAGAGCCCCCTCCTGGAGAATATGGTCTTTTTAGCCTGTCCTCCCTTTGATCCTGCTCACTGGGCGTTGTTATCAGTTACTTACACATCTCCGGGTAACAGCCCAAGAAGGGAAGCACTCAGAACTGGCTAGCGATCTGCAGTGAGCTAACCACCTTCCAGGCCAGGCAGGGCGACCCCGTGGGGGAAGGCCCATGCTCAGGAGGCAGGAGTCTGGGCTAGGCCAGCTAAGGGAACGCAGGACAAATCAGACCCTCTAGAAGTGCCTGATCTGGCGAATTGGCAAGCCAGATCCAGGCTGCGGGTTTTGCCCACCGGTTTCTCTGTACCACCAGCTCCATGGCTTTCCTGCAGCACTGTCCGTGCAACAGCTGACACGCTGCTATGACTCTTCTGCCAGAATCTAGAAGGGAGACAGACGGGACGAAACAGGGTGAGGGCTTGGACTGGGATTGGGAGAGGGGAGCGCAAAAACTTCACAACAGTTTATGAGACGTCAGCCCAAGATGGCAGAAATCCGGAGGTGTCTGCCATCCTGGAAAGGCGCCCAAATCAGCTGTCCGTGCGGGATGTCCCACGTCAAGAGCACTATTATGTGAGCTTGTTTTCCGCGAAGGCTTTGGCCCAAAGGAACATGCTGGGGTTCCTTTTGGCTTTCCTGAACATGGACCAAAACCACCGCGGTGATGCTGGCCCGGGGGTCTGCGGAGCCCCGTTCAGCCCTGAACTTTGGAGTTCTGCTCCCTGCTAGGTCCCTCTCCCCTTCCAACAGCCGTAGGAGCCCCCCCCCCCCCACGGTTTGGAGACAGGCCTGGAGGCTAATGAAACTTTTCTGCGAGCTGTCGTGGAAGAGGCGCTGGGGCAGCAGAAAGTGGAACGCAAATGAACCCCACTCGGGTTTGTTGATCCACCTGGAACTCTGCAGCTGGCTGAGGAAGAGTAAAAATACAGAGACCTTGCCGGAGAGCGGGCGCTGTAATGTAGGCCAGCTCTGGCCTCGAGGCCCCGCTGGAAGAGCGGGGAGTCTCTGGAAGCCACAAGAAAGGCATGTGGTAACGTAATAGCAGCAAGTGAGTATAATTCAGCTGATTTGGGGGAATTTTAGACTTTCAAAGGGCTCTGGCCTCCCAAGGCCTTACTGTTCTAATTAAACATCATTCACTGAACACGCAGGAACTGTCATCGGAGGGCCTCCGAGCGGCTACTGCTTGGCCAGCTTGTCTCTAATCACTTCTGCCGGGGACATTCACAATAGCACATTTGCCGGGGCAATTTTCGGGCCTCTCCCACTGAATAACTCAAACTGCAGCGAGAGAAAAGGGACACTGGATGAATACTTTCCTGTCTGTTTCACAGAGAGAGCAATTAAAATAAACCTGACACTTTTGCTCTTCTCCGTCTAGAGTTCCCGTCTCCTCTGCCATGTACTTAGCTCTATTGTATGCCCTGAAATGCGCCTCTGGATTCCCCCGCGTCTTGTGCAAACATTATTCCACTCTACTGTACAAAGGGGGCTAGGGAAGGCTCGGGGATGATGCTTTCAGATCTCAGCTCTATAATTAGTCTGGTCTGGTCTATTAGAGCCAACAAAGTCAGATTGTTGTTTCAATTGGTGACAAGGAGGTCCCAGAAAAACCAGTCCCGTCCTCTGTGGGCACGATCAATTAGGGCTCTGACTGATGACATGTTGGCAATGGAACCTGATTGCCTAGTAAGGAATGGGATAATTTCGCAGAGGCCGTTTGATGATAGATGCGTTTGGGTTAGTGAGCTTTTTAAACAAAATCACATTCTCTCCCCGAAGGAGCAGAAAGCTGCTGTTGTGTATATTCCTCTTCCTCTCGGCATTGTCTTCGGAGGAGTGGCAGACAGCGATTGCCCAGGACCTGGAGCCAAGTGGCACCGAGTGGTCATTAGACGCTGGGACGCAGCTTTCACTGGGGCCTTCTAGTTTGGCCCACGCACCCCAACCGAGTGGAATTTTCCCAGATTTGGGCGCGGCCCAGAACTCTTGTTTTTGTGTTTTGGAAAGTTTAACAAAACTTGTCCGTTATTGGTGGGAAATTGTCAGCCACGCGCTGTCGCAAGAGGATTGTGATTAGCGCCTGTAAACATGCCACTTTCATCCGAACAGGGCTGAGCCAAGCCGCTTGATTTTATAACTGGACATTTGGCCTGGGCTCCCTTCTGTCGGAAGGAGAACATGCCTGCGGGGGGAGGTGGGAAGTCAAAATCCAACATTTGGAAGAAATGGACCAAGGGGAAGCATGAGCTGCCGGCATTGCTGCCCCCCGGCCAGCACGAGAACCCCAGCAAAGCTCCACACATCAAAGCTCAGTTTCCACTTACCCAGCCTGCTTGCTGAACGGGGCAGGCTCAGACCTATTATTACTCATTCCACGGTGCAGCAAAACGTCTCCACTGCCATTAGAAGCAAACGAAATGACGGAGCTGAAAACCCTAGGGAAATGGTTGTGATGCAGTCCCTGGCCCGGACTTTCATTTTCCTTAAAGCCCAACAAACGCTCCTGTAGTCAGGAGATGGGCCAACAGTTCCTATGAAGTCGTATTCTGTCCTATAGCTAGACAACATCATAGAATCAGAGAACACTAGAACTGGAAGGAACCTTGAGAGGTCAAGTCCAGTCCCCTGCCCTCACGGCAGGACCAAGCACAATCTAGATCCTCCCTAATAGATGTCTGTCCAACCTGCTCTTACATATCGCCAGTGATGGAGATTCCACAACCCCCCTGGGCAATTGATTCCAGTGCTTAACCACCCTGACAGGTAGGAAGTTTTTCCTAATGTCCAACCTAAACTTCCCTTGCTGAAATGTAAGCCCATCACTTCTTTCCTAATACGTTCCCCTTGTGGGCAACCTGGTTGGGAAATGAGGCCAGCTTGCTTCTGTACGGTAAAACAGTTCAGAAGAAGTCACGACGGCCCCTCTGTGTAACCCCTGTTCTTCAGCTCGCTCTGACAGGCCTTCCTGTCTGATAGGCTCCAAACTGTTTCCTGGGATGCTTAGGAGTTTCTGTGACTTCAGAAAAAAGAAGGATAGGAACCCACCGCCCTTCCCATGAGGCTGGCAGAACTCGGTAGCTGTTCTGCACCAACAGCAGTGACAGGGACAAGGATGACTTTACTGGCCCTTAGCCGCCCAATCTCGGGACCACGGCAGCCTGAAAAACAAGCACAGCTTAGATCCATGGACCGGCATCTGACAATGGAAAAGTGTGCTGGGTTCTCTCTGGTGCTGGGTAGGCCAAAGGGAGCACTGGACTAGTCTGTGTGCAGTGGGCCCCTGCTCGAAACCCTGACAGCCACCTCCTCCTGCCGGAGCTCCAGGTTTCTAAAGAGGCAGGAGTCTTGATAGACAGGTAGTTCAGAGCCCAGGAGTCCCAGAACGGGCTATTGAAGACTCCTCAGCTATCACACTGCATTGTATTCCCTAGACAGAGCAGGAGGAGACGGAAATACCTTTCCAGTGACACGCTGCCTAATATTGCCTCAGTTTACTTTGCATCACCAGCGGGATGGAATCCAGATCTGAGCCATGTCCTCTGCCAAAGCAAGCTATGCCAGGAGATGCCAGGATCCCTCTGGGCACCCTGGCGTCAGGGCGAACCCCACCAGCTCCTGGATAAATCAAAGAGACAAAAGGGATGTTAACATGTCAGCTGGCTTTCCCGGGACCTGTCCACTTGCCTCTTATGTCCTCGGTGGCAGAAAAGGCTGGCATAATCCGGTACACCAGTCCTCGCATCACCTAGCTCTCCAGTTGCTACGGCAACTACGGATCTGGTCCACTCAGGGCTGTTACATCAGTAGTATCTTCACCCCTTTATCTGAGCTATAAGGACGAGGGCTAAACATTACCAGCCCTCAAGGGCCATGCACTATGGAGGAGCAACATAACAGTGCAACCTGCTTTCCATGAAAAGCTCGATTTTTGCTCTACCCCCAGCCGTCAAATAATGTAATTTCCACCTCACATTTTGCATGCGAGATCTCAGCAAACTAAGTGAAGATCTCACTAAACTAAGTGATTGGGCAACAAAATGGCAAATGAAATGTAATGTGGATAAATGTAAAGTAATGCACATTGGAAAAAATAACCCGGACTTTACATACAATATGATGGGGGCTAATTTAGCTACAACTAATCAGGAAAGAGATCTTGGAGTCATCATGGATAGTTCTCTGAAGACGTCCACGCAATGTGCAGCGGCAGTCAAAAAAGCAAACAGGATGTTAGGAATCATTAAAAAAGGGATAGAGAATAAGACGGAGACTATCTTATTGCCCTTATCTAAAGCCATGGTACGCCCACATCTGGAATATTGCGTACAGATGTGGTCTCCTCATCTCAAAAAAAAAAATACTGGCATTAGGAAAGGTTCAGAAAAGGGCAACTAAAATGATGAGGGGTTTGGAACGGGTCCCATATGAGGAGAGATTAAAGAGACTGGGACTTTTCAGCTTGGAAAAGAGGAGACAAAGGGGAGAGATGTTAGAGGTCTATAAAATCATGAGTGGTGCGGAGAAAGTGAATAAGGAAAAGTTATTTACTTGTTCCCATAATATAAGAACTAGGGGCCACCAAATGAAACTAATGGGCAGCAGGTTTAAAACAAATAAAAGGAAGTTCTTCTTCACACAGCGCATAGTCAATCTGTGGAACTCCTTGCCTGAGGAGGTTGTGAAGGCTAGGACTATAACAGGGTTTAAAAGAGAACTAGATACATTCATGGAGGTTAAGTCCAGGATGGGTAAGGAATGGTGTCCCTAGCTTCTGTTTGTCATAGGGTGGAGATGGATGGCAGGAGAGAGATCGCTTGATCATTACCTGTTCGATTCACTCCCTCTGGGACACCTGGCATTGGCCACTGTCGGCAGACAGGGTACTGGGCTGGATGGACCTTTGGTCTGACACAGTCTGGCCGTTCTGATGTTCTTATGTGTGGTCTGTGGCCGGAGGAGACCTTTTTATCCAGAACGGAAGTGACATGGATACAGGATATAGATGACATAGGAAAAATAGGAAGTTTACAATTACGGGTGACCTACTCATAGAAGAAGTTAAAGCAGACAAAGAAATCTACCGATTCACAAACTTGCACCACATGTCCTTTGTCAAAAGCACCACGCGCTTCCCTTTGCCGAGACAACTGCTGGACGTGTGGGAAAAGTGTCTGAGCCTTGCTACACAGAAGCAAATTAAAATGCCCGCATTGACGCTGCCTCTAAACTTAGCTCCACATGTGCTAGGAGTTACTGTGTGTCAAGCCAGGAATTCACGTGTTGCCATGCTGTAGCGAGGAAAAGAACATGTGTCGCTACCGCTGAGGCGCTCTTTCTGAATTTTAAAACATCTTTTTTATATATGTATTTATCTCTTCCAGACTTTTCACATTTATATGCATTTAGAGCTTTGTGATGAATGGGCCTTCACGATGTATCCTTATTACTCGTCTTATTTATAGCCTTGTATTCCTTTATTGCTTCCACATGTTTCACTCAGCATAACGGGCAGTCTCCAGCAAGGGTGGAAATTCCGAATAAACGTGTGATGATGCAAATTGTAGAAGCTGGGGAAATCTATACTCCAAACGCTCGAACCAAGGGAAGGGCGATTGTCTTGAGCTGAAATAGGGACACAGTTTTGCCTCCCTCTTTGTAAGTACAGTGCACAATTCGCACAACAGTGTTGTCACAAAGTCTCTGCCTCCTCCACACCCCACAGCACAGAAGAAAGATTGGGGAATACACAAGCAAACAAGCAGCGGTGCGTTAGAAGCGTTTACACTTCTGTAGAGGTAAAACACTGGATTTGCAAAGCTATTCGGGCTCCTAAAGCTGGAGATAGATGCTCGGTGGGATTTTCAAAAGCACCTCGGGGAGTTGGGTGCCTCAGCCCCACTGGGTTCAATAGGAGTTAGGTGCCTCCATTCCAGCTCCCAGGAATGAGCCCCATGTCATGCCATGTCAACAGAAGGGTGCTAGCAGGGCCTGGGTCCGGAGTTTGCACCATGGCTGCCAGTGCCAGAGGGGAAGCAGTCTGGAGGAATGAAGGCATCAACCCAACTTCAGAAGAAGCTGTTCTGGGGTGTGTGCCAGGCTCCCATCTGGTCTCTGTTTGCACTCATCGGTGGCCAATACAGGAGGCCCCATGTCTGGCTGGGACCAGCAGCAGGAAGGCTGAAAATACAGTGCAAATTATCCAGGGTGTTGCTGGCCCGGCCTGGGGCAGGGAGCACCAGAAAACTTGGAAGACAGCCTGCGATTTTTCCCCCCAACCCAGTTGGGCAGCCCCAGAGAGGGGGGAATAAACTTCGTATCAGCCTGTCCGGCCTGGCTCCAAACTGATCCATCGCTCTGAGCCACTAACATAAGAACGGCCAGGCTGGGTCAGACCAAAAGGCCATCTAGCCCAGTGTCCTGTCTGCCAAGAGTGGCTAATGCCAGATGCCCCAGAGGGAGGGAACAGAACAGGGAACCATCAAGTGATCCCTCCCGTTATCCATTCCCAACTTCTAGCAAACAGAGGCTAGGGACACCATTCCTACCCATCCTGGTTAATAGCCATCGATGGACCTAACCTCCATGAATTTATCTACTTTTTTGAACCCTGTTAACGTCCTGGTCTTCACAACATCCTCTGGCAAGGAGTTCCACAGGTTGACTCTGTTCTGTGTGTAGAAATACTTTCTTTTGTTTATTTTACTGGCCCTCATGGCCTCATGCTCTACCACAGGTGATCTCACACCTCCACCCAGCAGTGGTTGGGGTTGGTCACTTGTCTGCTTCCTACTGGCAGATAAAGACGCTCTTTGCAGAAGCCAGGTTATTTCTTGGGACTGTGGGGACCCAGGGCACAGCGCTAACACCAGCAGGAAGTAGTTATTACTCTCCATAACTCCACCCACAACAAACTGTCAGCCTACTAACAAACACCCCGATGGCCCTTCTTTTGGGGGAAAACTCCAGCAGTGCTTAGACCGTCACTTAATGAAGACAGGGACTCTCTTAGGCCATAGACAAGCCTGCAGACGGATGAATCGATATTTTTCTTTCAAATGTCTACTTAAAATGCTTTCCCAGTTTACTGAGATCTCAATGATTCATAATAAACAGATGTTCCTTGGAGTAAAAAAAGCACTTGTCCCTTAATACTAGCCCTCTTTATTTAGAGCCAAGGCTGGCTTTGCATTGGGACGTACAATACAGGGAGACCTCTTCATGTGGTTAATTGTTTGCGCCTATAGGAACCACGTCAGGAGGTAGATCAGCTGCAAAGGGGTGACTGCAGCTGTCCAATTTCAGCTTGTGCCAACCCTCGCCTATAAACAGGCAACAGCTGGCACCATTGCTGCTCTACCCGTGAAGGCTGGTGAATGAATCCATTGTTGTCAAGAAGAGAAGGAGGACGTCTTCAAAAGCTCCTAGTTGACCCAGGAGCCAACAGCCCATTTTCAAAAGGATCCCAGGCGCTGAAGACTCCAAATCTCTATGACTTTCGTTGAGTCAGGCTCTCAAATCCCTCCAGGGCTTGTGAACATGTTTACCCATGTGCCCCTTCGAGGAGGAGCTGTTGAGCTCAGCGTCAGATGGGAATCAAGCAAACATAGTGCCAGGGAGACAGCCGAAGTCCAAAGTCAGGGGAGGTTTTGTGAGAACGGGGCCAGGCACTGAACTACGTAGGCACTTAATAGCAGAGGACGCAGACTGGGATGTGGCCGTGGCACGGCATTGGCCTGTCACAGAGCAGCTGTGCACCACACCAGCATCGCTTTTGGGCACGGGAAACCAGCCCTGAGTGGTGGGACCGCACGGTCACGCGGGGGTGGGAGGAAGAGCAGTGGCTACGGAACTTTCGGAGGCATAAAGCAAACTTCCTGGAGCTGGCCCCTGACCAGCGGTGCCAGGACACCAGACGAGGGCTGCGCTCTCGGCAGAGAAGCGGGTTGCGTTTGCTGCGCGGACGCCGGCGACTCCCGGTTGCGAATCACTGGGGAGTGGGGACGTCTCAAAAGAGCCGAGAAAAGCTCTTCGTGCCCTTTCCCCAAGGTTTTGCTTTGCTTTGTGTCGGCACACTGGGAAGGGCCCCCCACGCCGTGTAAACTACTCTTTGTGGAAGACTGAGATGTGCAGTGTCTGAACCATAGCTTGATAGCAATGAACTTCTCCTGGCTGCCCTTGCAGGCTACTGTGGACCCCTGAAGACACAGAAGGACGCTCCTGTAGTATGTGGAAGGGCATGTTGTCATGACAAAGCCAGTTGCTCACTGAAAGGAACCAGGCACAGCCAGGGCCGGCTCGAGCCATTCCTGTACCCCGGGCAGCAGGCGTGCGATGCCTGCGCGGCGCGACTCCACCCCCGGGTGCATGGCGCATGCGTGGCCCCGCCCCCCGGTGCCCTGCACACCTTACAGCTGCAATTGGGCATGTGGTGCCTGATTGCAGCTCTAAGGGGCACCGCGTGGCCCCCGGCCCCGGGCGCACGGCACCTGATGGCAGCTCTAAGGGGTGCTGCATGGCCCCCGGCCCCGGGCGCGCGGTGCTCCCTACAGCTGCCATCAGGCGCCCCCCATAGGTTGGTGCCCCGGGCAGCTGCCCAGCTAGCCCCCCCCTTAATCCGGCCCTGGGCACAGCCGAACATGAGGGAAACTTTTAACTAATCCGCTTATAACTGACTCAGACTGGCAGCGTCTCCCAAGTTTCCACTCCAAAGCCTGGAAACACTGAAGAGGGGGCTAGCTGTGTGATATCCGAAGACTTCTACAAACAAAGACTCATCCTAAAATGGCTCAATGTGCTTTGGCCCTGATGAAGTTCAGATTTTGCTAAATGTGGGGTTTCGGGTTGCAAATCCAAGGTAAACTCGAATGCTTCCTAAGGCCGTCGGTCCTTCATACGGAGCTACGGAAGCCTGCCAAAGTTTGCTCCACAATACGGCACACGGCTGGTCTTGCTGAAGCTTTTTCCAAAAGTTTTGGTCCCCAGGGGAATTCCAGGATGTACAGAAACTGAGGTTAAACCACAAAAGGCAAATGCTGCAAAAGGCAAATGCACGTCATTGCAGTTGCTAGTTTTGCTTTTTCCCCCAAGACGTGTGAGGAGGTTGAAGTTTCATGAAATGAGGCCAAACAAAGCTCAAATTTGTGCAAATCTCCAATGAGCACGCGTAATCCTTTTAACCTGATCTGGGACCACAAACAGTAAAATACCCGAGCTACACAGTTCTGACTATCGCATAGTCTCGGGACGGGCAGAATTAGGGTTGGAGTTCTTTTAAATTCAACCTTAACTCTGAATACCCTGGATTAATAATGTTTGTTTGGGGGGTTAATACACTATCGCTACCATGTGTTTCACCCAGAGTGACTGACTGCTATGCCCTCCACCTGACGTCTAGCTTAATGCCGTTGTTGTCTGGCAATGGTAATGTCTTTAATGATCAGATCTTTAATGAACACCTACCTGGGTGTTCAGCAGGATTTGAAGTCAGTCGGACAATGGACCAGATGCCTAGGGGGGTGGTGGAAGTTTCTTCACTGGAGGTTTCCCAAAGGAGGCTGGACAGCCCTCTCCCTTGTGGGCCTCAGACACAACAAACCCTGCATCATGTCAGGGAATAGACTAGATGCCCCTCGCGGTCCCGTCTAATCCTGGGGTTCTTTGGTTACTCACATTTTGCCACTGAGCAGCACAAGTGTATGTGTGTCACACCACTGGGATATAAGGTGTGACACACTTCTGGGATATGGGGGGGGGGCAGGGCCTGGGACAACCCCCCTCTAGTCCAGGCCTGGCCCTGCTTCTTCCCACCCCTGCTGCACCCCCTCCCAGCCCCATTGCACCCCTTCTGCCGAGCCCCCTCCTCCTCGTGACACAACCTGAGGGATTGGAGAGGGGAGGCTGGTGCTGGCAGCAGGGGTCTCCCCCCTCCTTGCACTCGCCGTGGTAGCAGGAGGTGGAGTGACCCAGACCTAGCCTGCTCTGCTCCCCTGAGCCTGGCTCCCAGCCATGTTGCTTGGGGGAGTGGAGCGGGCCAGGGCCGGGTTGCTCTGCTTCCCACAGCTCCCGCCAACATGGGTGAGTGTGGGCGCGGGCCCAACAGCACCGAGCCCTTTGGTAATCCCTAGGCCGCCCGGGGCCCAGTAGGACCCCCCCAAAGCACGAGGCCCGGAGTGGCTACCCCGAACCATGTTCTGGTGTTAAGACTCCTGAGTCTGGTGCCTGCTCCGGGAGCAGAACGCAGGCTGGTGATTAGCTCATGCGCTGGGCACGCTCGTTCTGAGAAGCGAGATTGGCTGTCATGTGAGAAGTCTGGGTTCTAGTCCCAGCTCTGCCTGAAGTGACCTAGAACCTGGTTTGTAGATGGAGGAGCGGGGGGTTGATGGTCACTTCCTCCCAGGATAGGACGCTGAGCCTTAGGCAGCCATGAGGGTTGGCTGCTCCCATGAAATCCTCAGATTAGACTCCAAAGCTGCCTGTTTCCCTCTTCCCCTGTGCCAGAGGCACCCAGCAGGCCTGAAGCGAGAGGCCCTGTGCCCTTAGCTGTAATGGCTGCACTGTGGCCTGGGGTGCAAGCTGAGTGTTGAGTGGGAGAGCTGGCTCGAGGGGAACCAGTCAGACAAACCACAGGGTGTAAAACAGCCATCCAGTGAGGGAGGGAGCCCCTCAAACTGAGCAATGACACCCTCACCGAGGGCTAGTCAAATGGCAGAAGAAGGCCAAGGACTCTGGGGCTGTCTGAGCCATGGTGCGAGAGAAGCTCATTTCATCAGCTTTCTGCTCTCTGGAGCGGATCGCGTTCCCTGACGACAGATTACATACAGTTCTTCTTCTGTGTAGACACGTTGTGTTAGATATACCTGGCACTCGGCCCTGCTGCCGCCGCAAGGCTGGGGCAGGGGCCTTTTTAGGACTTCTGGCTCCTTCCGATAAAGTCAAGCGAAGGACAGGAGTGGCGTGACACCAGTGTGATTGGTCACAAGTGACCTCGTCATCTCATTTAAGATTGGTCACAGATCCCAAGTCCTGGGCAGTTCCAGATCTCAGAGAATGATTTCCTTCCAGGCACCTGATGGATACGTCCTTTAGAGCCCCTCTTTCTTGTGTGCTGGACTTTGCCGTTGGCTTTGAGATGTTTACAGATGGTGCATTAGAAATGTAGTTGAAAACATGACAACTCTTTCAGTTAAGAACCTTTTCCCCACGCGTGATCTGGCTGGCTTGAATTTCTGACCATAGTTTTCTCCTCACTAACTTTTGGAAGGGATCCTACGAGAATTTATTGGGACTGTCTGGAGCCTAACATGAAACTTTTGCCCTTGCTGTGTGAGCGGGGTGATTTTTAGGGGTGCTCACTTGAAATAAGGATTGGAAAGGAGCAGTGAATAATTTAGAACGAGGAATAAAAGGGGGAAAGACCAAATGTTGTAAATACTTTCTGTTGAAACTCAGTCCACGGCAGTTTCAGCAGTGGATTTACTACACAACATTGATATCACCTGACAGGATAATGTGCCAAAGAATAATGCATGTGGAGAAAGAGCTTCAAGAGCGCTCTAAGTGCATTTTGTTTCAGTTTCAGATTGAGTGCACAAGTAGAAATTGAAGCTAAATCCCAGACATAGATTAAATACGAACCGCAGCAGACATGGTTAACCCTCCAAGATTCAAGCTTTATGAGCTGAGATTTATAAACTGCCTCTAGTCTAGCAAACAAACTTTTAAACAGACTAGTAGAGACTGAGGACTATTTAATTAATGCCTTTCAAAGCTATTTTAAGTGAAAGCATTTGCTTTTCTGTGCTGTAGTTCTTTAGATGCTCCAGTTTCAGGGAGAGCCTGCTTTGTGAGAACTAAGAAAGTTTTAGTTCTCCCGCTTTTCCAGATCATGTATGATGTTGACTCACACATGTCCCGGTACAGATTCTTAGTGGATACTGAAATGTACATCTCAGCATCGTGAAAACTGGTCATTTTTATTCCTACCCTTTGTTTCTTGCCTTTTTAACCAGTTTCTGATCCATGAGAGGCCTTTCTTTCTTTTCCCAGGACAATTTACTTTGCTTAAGTCTTTGTCAACAGTTTTCTGAGGGTACGTCTATACAGCGGGGTAATTTTGGATGTTATTCTGAAATAACTAAGAGAACGTCTACACAGCAAGCCGTTATTTTGAAATAATGGTGAACTGGAGGACTTCTTACTCCGATTCATGGTAACCCTCATTTTACGAGGAGTAAGGGAAGTCGAAGGAAGGGTGCTCTTCCTCGGACTTCTTGCTATGTAGACAGCACCGAAAGCCGAAATAAGCTATTTCGGCTTAAGCTACGCAATGGACATAGTTGCGTAGCTTATTTCGGCTGTAGCCTTGATGTGTAGACGTGCCCTGAAAATCCAAGTACACTATATCCACTGGATCACCCTTGTCCACATGCATGTTGACACGTTTAGTAACTCGGAGGCATAATTTCCCTTTACAAAAGCTGTGACTATTCTCCAACATATCATGTTCATCCGTGTGTCTTACAAACATGTTCTTTACTATAGTTTCAATGAACTAGCCTCCTACTGAAGTTAGGTTGCCAGGATTGCTTCTGGAGCTTCCCCCCTCCCTCAAAAATCAGTGTCACATTAGCTATCCACCAGTCATCGGCTACGGAGGCTGATTAAAGTGAAAATTTACATACCCCAGTTAGTAATTCTGCCATTTCACATTAGAGTTCCTTCAGAACTCTTGGGTGAAAGTCATCTGGTCCTAGTGACTTGTTACTGTTTAGTTTATAAATTTGTTCCAAAGCCTTCTCTGTTGACACCTCAGCTTGGGACAACTCAAATTGATCACCTAAAAGGAACGGCTCGGGTGTGGAGATCTCTCTCTCATCCTACACAGTGAAGACTGTTGCACAGAATAATTCATTTAGCTTCTCTGGTATGGCCTAGTCTTCTTTGAGCATTCTTTTAGCACAGAAATCATCCAATTCCCCCACTGATGATTTGGCAGGCTTCTGCCTTCCAATCTACTCTTTTCTTTTTTTTTAAGTTTTGATGTCTTTTGCTAGTTGGTCTTCTTCAAATTCTTTGTGGCCTAATTATACTTCACTTGCCAAAGTTCATGTTACTTTCTATTTTCTCCCGTAGGAGTTGACTCCCAATTTTTAAAGGATGTCTTTCTGCCTCAAACTGCCTCTTTTACTTTGTGTAGCCGTGGCGAGGGTTGTTTTTTTAACTCCACTTGCGGCTGCTGTTGTTGTGGTTGATATTGTGTTCCGATTGCGATATTCTTTTTATTCACGCATAGAACTTCTCCCTGTAGAGACTACGGTACAGTTTGATTCTTTCAGGATTTGTACCATATTTGACTCTGTGCTTTCTTTCACAGACAGTGCCACTCCCCCACCCATTTGACCTACTTTGTCATTCCTGTATGTTTTAGACTCTGGTGTTACCGTGACCCATTGCTTGTCACCACGTTTCTGAGATGCGTGTTATATCAATATCCTCTTTCAACACCAGACCCTCAAGTTCTCCCATCTTAGACTTTTCCGGTTTTGTATACAAACACTTACATTGCCAATATGTAGTTGTCTGCCTTTATATGATGACACTGAATGAGACTCTTTTTTTTTCATTTGACTGTTTTGCTTCAGTTCCTATTTTATTATATCAACTTCTATCCTCTCCTCTGATCAAGGATATGGAGTATCTTCTTTTATAACTCCTCCCTGAAGGGACGTGTCTATCACAACTGTCCTTTCCTCTGCACCTGTTGGCTTTCTGCCAGGCCTTAATTTAACCACTTTTCTACAATTTTTCTAATCGTACGTGCTAGCAACCTGGTTCTGGTTGGGTTTAGGTGCAACCCATCCTTCCTGTATAGCCTCTTCTTTTCCTAAAAGTTTCCCCAGTTCCTAATAAACCTAAATCCATCGTCCGTGCGTCATCTAATCCAGACCCCGCAGCTCTGCCTGTCTGCCTGGCCCTGTGCGTGCAACTGGAAGCATTTCAGAGAAGGCTACCATGGAGGCCCTGAGCTTCAAACTCTTACCATTGTTCACTGTAGTTCAACTCAGCAAGTGCCCCATACTACCAAGGACAAGAAACAGATGTGGGCCCAACTCTGTCATGAGATCAGAGGAAGGATTAGGGCTCCACAGGTAATGGGGCCATGAGCAGTAAGTAGACGGCGGGGAGATCCAGTCACACATTCTGGCCTGTGTTCTTACATGTCCTAGAATTACCAGAGAAGCAGGAGCGGTGAGCCCAGTAGCCGTGGGATAGCGGCATGTTGATGAAGCGCTTTATACCACCGTCCCATAGAAAAATCCTTTCAGATTTACGACTTGGACGCTGCCTTCTGCTCTGCAACCTATAAGGGAAATGTGAGAGGGGAAGAAATACCGTCCCTTTGAGAGGGCGGATCCCTTTTAGAACCGCTCCTGGTTTTCCATCGCCGTCAGGAATATATAGCCTTGTAAATGAACAACATTCTAGTAGCTCCGCATCTCTTCTGCTCTCTCCTAGGGAGAGGGACTTTTCACAGGATCATAGAATACTAGGACTGGAAGGGACCTCGAGAGGTCATCGAGTCCAGTCCCCTGCCCTCATGGCAGAACCAAATACTGTCTAGACCATCCCTGATAGACATTTATCTAACCTACTCTTAAATATCTCCAGAGATGGGGATTCCACAACCTCCCCTGGGCAATTTATTCCAGTGTTTGACTACCCTGACAGTTAGGAACTTTTTCCTAATGTCCAACCTAAACCTCCCTTGCTGCAGTTTAAGCCCATTGCTTCTTGTTCTATCCTCAGAGGCCAAGATGTACAAGTTTTCTCCCTCCTCCTTATGACACCCTTTTAGATACCTGAAAATGGCTATCATGTCCCCCCCTCAGTCTTCTCTTTTCTAAACTAAACAAACCCAATTCTTTCAGCCTTCCTTCATAGGTCATGTTCTCTAGACCTTTAATCATTCTTGTTGCTTTTCTCTGGACCCTCTCCAATTTCTCCACATCTTTCTTGAAATGCGGTGCCCAGAACTGGACACAATGCTCCAACTGAGGCCTAACCAGCACAGAGTAGAGCGGAAGAATGACTTCTCGTGTCTTGCTCACAACACTATGTCTTATGAGATCTCCAGCTCATCATGGTCTAGGCGAAGCTCACTTCCAGCCCTTTCCTACAGGCACAAACATTGCTTCTCCATTTCTACCCAGAATCTTAGGGCAAGGCCCCGTCTGATCTCGTGACTACTGCAGTGTGTCTGTCCACTATGTTAGCTTAGTCTGGGCAGTATAACATGGCTGACAAGTCCCCAGTAAGAGAGACCAATAAGCTGGAAGCTGGCCATTCTGGAGCATGGGGGGGGTGGTGTAGACAAAAAGGGAAGTGGGTTCAGATGTGAACACCAGACTGGCAGAGGTTTAGATCCAGCTCTGCCACATGAGCCCCCCTCTGGCAATAATGGACACCCTAAAGAGCTTCATTTCTTCCCCCAGAGAATTGGGACCAATTACAGGAAGTCTAACATCAGTACCGGGCAAATTGGTTGAAACTATTGTAAAGAACAGAATTGTCAGACACAGAGGTGAACATAATTTGTGGTGGAAAAGTCAACGTGGTTTCTGTAAAGGGAAATCACGCCTTGCCAGTCTATTTGAATTCTTTCAGGGGGTCAACAAACATGCGGACAAGGGGGATCCAGTGGATATAGTGTATTTAAATTTCCAGAAAGATTTTGACAAGCTCCCTCACCAAAGGCTCTTAAGCACAATAAGCTGTCATGGGGTACGAGGGAAGGTCTTTTCATGGACTGACAGTTGGTTAAAAGATAGGAATCAAAGGGTAGGAATAAATGGTCATTTTCACCCTTTATTTGGCCCAATTAGTGCTACCCAGTAGAACAGCTTCCATGGGAGACAGCGCCTCCCAGAATATCCTGTCGCCCAGGAGGGTGGGCACTTTTCTGAGATGTGGGAAACCCAGCTCAAATGCCTTCTCCTCAGCAGGCAGAGGCCGGAATTGGCCTGCAGTCTCCCCACACTCCGTGTGGATGCTGGCTGAGCCTAACCCTTCCAGCCATTTTGTGTGGAGTGAGGTGGACTCTGGGAATGCCTCTGGATCAAGGCCTGCAGGCAGGACAGACAGGGAAATGCCTACTCTGAGGAACTCCTCCAGGGCTTAGATGAACATTGGCCATGAAGACTGAGGCATCTGCATGCTCATTGGTAGAAACATAGGCATCTAGGGGACTTCAATGGCAGCAATGTAGACATGGAGGGACTTTAGTTACCTATGGTGGTAAGTAGCAGCCTAGCGGGGGTGTTGTGGCTCTCAGTGGTGGCCAGTGTTTGTTTGACTTGGGCACCCAAGGGCTTGTGTGGATCTGGGCCTACGTATTTTGCTGAATTGGGGCTTTAGGACCAGATCCTCAGAAGTGTTAGGGAGCCTAGCTCCCATAGCCATCAATAAGTCCAAACCCCTATGAGGCTCTGGGCCGTAAGCCCCACCTATGATAATCTCCTCATGGGTGAACATGTCTCTTGTTTTGAATGCTGGCTAGTTGAGACTGAGGTGGAACAATCTGGTTCAGACAAGGGTATCTCCTCATTGTTTTTGTGACTGAAGTAAGTTCTCTCCATACAAGTGTGTCATGAGCCAAAGTAGAAGAGAAGCACCAGAAACCTGTTGGTTGTTATCTCGGTTTGGTACAGAATTAAATTTTTCTGGGACATTGGAAAAAATGATGCCCAGAAAGTGTTTGACGCACTAAATTCAAAATATAACAGCAAAGTCAGGATGTTGGTGGGAATCCATAACATACATCATTCCCTTTGGATTTCCTTAACTTGGAGTTACCACATTATTCAGGTTAAACTAGAAAAACTGCAATAGTCAGCGTTCATTTAGCTTTTGTTTTAACTGGCGTTCAGTGTTTTGGAATACGAGTCCTTTCTGTACGCATCCTAAATTACTTAAAAGACAAAATAATCGACATGATGTGTGATTGTTTTGGAAATATTTAAAGAACTAATGGCAACAGTGTTTTAATGCTTTAAGAAACAAACCATTTTTAAAACCATACGTCAACCCGGCGGGAGCCTATTTTTTTCTGTCCGTTACTCATGAAACAAAACAAAATTATTTAATTTGAGGAAAGAATTGTGAAAATCTCCTTAACTTGATCCATGAGGATTTTATGGCCATCCTGTAAATATCAAGCAGTTGAAGTATTTAGAACTGGAGGCACTTCCATTTTTTATGCATTAACTAGTTGTATGCCATTGTTTCATTATATAATGAGCATGTTTGCTGACTCCAGCAAGAAGTTCAAAATGCATGGAACGCTATGAAGTGAGCCATGAAAGATTACTCCAGGAGCGTATTTCGTCCTCTTTCCTAGATAATTTAACTTTAGGTAAGTCTTGTGAAACAAGACATCAGCTAGAACTTAGGGGGACCGCAGGAAACTTGGCCACACCCATGATAAGTGCACATCCAGTTAACTCAAATCATGCTGGACCATGGAAGTTGCCGGACCAGAGCGTGCCGGACTAGAGAGGTTCAAGCTGTAATACTGCATGCTCATTAGCAAATCCCATTAATGCCCAAGGATGCTAGGGGCTCAGACGAGCTGATCTGTATATGTCTGAGTCATTCAGTTCTCTCCCCTGTCTCTAATTATAAAAATAAGGTTCCACTTCCATTTATTATTGCTCAGTGCTCGGCCCTGTTGTTGTTTTTAAAAGGGAGCTTTGGAAAGAAATGTTGGTGGGTCTCACGCGGGACCCTTGCAGGAGTCGGGAGGAATACAGCTGTTTTCACAATAAAGAAGCTCTTGGAGCAGAGGTGTTGTCCTTGGACACTCTAGTCTCTTTTGCAGGCATCTGATCTTCCTTGGAAACTGACCAGGGTGGCTGCCTTGCTAGCTGAGTGCAGAGCAAACCAGGCTCCGGGGCAGAGGTTGGCCAGCACAATAGAAAGAGCACGATGGGCGTGGGGTTGTGGTTGTGAAACAGCGACCCTGAGTGTTCCTGCTTCTCGTGTGTGTGTATCCTGCCTGTCCCCCACCCCGACTCCCATAACCTTCATTTCACAAGGAGTAAGGGCAGTCGGAGGATGCGTGTTCTTCCTTTGACTTCCTGCTGTGTAGACAGCACCAAAAGCCGAATTAAGCTATTTCGACTTCAGCTACGCAATTGACTTAATTCGATTTTAGCCCTGCTGTGTAGATGTGCCCTAAAAGACCCCAGAGCCCTAGCAGTGCAGGGGCTAACTCACACTCACTGCACAGAATGACAGTTTCCCGCTCTTCATCAAGCTGCTGATAGCAAAACAGGATGATTTCCTCTTGCTGTCTGGATCAGCCAGCCAGGCGCATGGTGCAGTGGAACCCAGGAATCCAGAGGCCCATGGGCAGTGGGTGATGGCCCAGCTGGGGAAGGCAAGCCCCAGTCCTGCCCCTTCCACCTGAGGCCCCGCCCCTGGAGCCAAGCCCCGCCCACCCCCAGCCTGATCCTTCCTGGCCACCTGGAGGGCCGGGGTTGCCATCTTGTGCCATAGCCTCAGCCCTCCCTGAGCAGGGCTGCCGTGCCGCGGCCCCAGTCCTCCCCTGCAGCTGGTTTTGGGGTGGCTGTGGCTTCCCCTCCCTACATTACCGACTGCCAATGCATAGGCCTGCAGGGACGAAGGCTTTGGTAGGCAGTGTTGAGCGCTCTCTTATTTGCACAGTACCGGGGACAAGCAGTCCTGGTCCTCGCTCTTAGTGCTACTGTAATCCCCAGAAATAATAACCTGTAGCATTGGTAGTGGCTGAATGAAGTAGTGTTAAAAACACAGTGCTACCAGAGCCCCTCCCCACCACACAGCGCCTCTCACCCCTGGGCTAGGGCCCGGTGACAGCACCCCAAGAACACTTTGGTTTGCTTTGCATTTACACAGCCTCTCGGAATCGACATCTGCTGGCGCCCAGTGCGGGTGGAGGACGATTACAATATGATTTTACACAGTTCGGCAGAGTCCTGGCTCTCTGCAAATGCAGAGCCACTGGCTTGGCTGGCGGCTTTGGCATAATCCATCATGAGCCGGGGCCTCCTGTAAATCAGGGAGGAAGGGGAGCACATTCCATTGCTGCTCATGGAAACCCAGCAGGTTTTACGGGGCCCGGTGACATGTTAATGGCTGGGGATGAACCCACAAATTGTAACTTAAATCATCAAAAGGGCAGGGTCGGGACAGGCAGGATGGATTTTTGGTCACGAATAAAAAATGCACCAAGTGTCGGCTTAGAGCAGCGGCCTTTAACTCCGTTCCTGAGGTGTGAATCTGGAAAGACTCCTGCTTCACACGAATGTAACTGAGGTCAGACCCACTGCCCTGCATGTCACAGGCCAGCGAGCCCCATCCAGCGATTCCTGCAGCCAGCACATCATCTGTGGCTGAGCGAGAGTGGACGCAAAGAGACGTCCAATCTCGATTTAGAGGCTTCAAGTGAGCAAGAGACTCCACCGGGTCCCTGGGTCAAGTGTTCCTTAATGCCCCTCCCTAACAGAAATGTGGGTCGTCTTTCTAGCCTGCGTGTGTCTCTAATTTCAGCCTCTAGCCACTGGATCTTGTTCTGCCTTTGCTAGGTTCGCAAACCCTGCACTGTCAGACCTGGCCTCCTGGGGAAGGAGAAGACACATACACCATGGTAGTCAACCCCTACCTCTTCGTTAAGCTACAGACAGGGAGCTTCAGAAGTTCCTCTCTTGCAGGCTGGGTTCCCAGACCTCAAATTGTTCTTGTGGCTCTTCTCTGAGCCCTCTCTGGTTTTTCAACTCTCTTCTTACTGTGTGGACGCCGTGTCCATGTGGCGTGGAATGCTGGGCACAGGTGAAAACGTTCTCTCTGCCATTGTACAGGGACAGTGGCCCAACTTGTCCAATCAGGACAGGCCATTGCGTATTGCTGAAATCTGGGCATCGTCATTGGCCAGTAACCCCACTCTGATTGGCTGAGACCATGCCATTACAATGCGACATTTCCCTAACTTTTCTGCTCTGTTGTACTGACTGCTGGGCTCGCGTGCTGTCAGTTTGTCAGTGAAGGAAAAAAGTTCTCTCTTTGCATCTGCATACCCACAGCCTGACGCCAGTTTCCTCTGAAAAGGAGGGGGAATAGCCGGGTTTTACCATTTCCCATTACAGAAGAGTATCACAGCTCTCACTGGACTGTATCAGGGAATTGCTCCAAGCCTTAATACGCTAATGCTATAATTTAATAAAATCATTCCAAAAGGTTGCTCTGTCGCCCGTCACATGGGCCAAGGCCGACTTGCTGACAAATGGCGCATTGCAGCTGGTGAAAACATTCACAGACTCATGATGCTCTCTTCTGAAAAACCTCCCTGGCCGTGCATTATGCAGTAGAGTGCACAGATCCACCCTGCATCCAGGAGAACCCGTGGGGGATTAAATCTCCATGTTCCTGGCCCGGTGAGGGCTTGGGGGAAGCTGCTTGGTGTTGGAGAGAGGTCACAGAGCTCCCACGCCCAGGTCCACCCCTTTCTCAAGCCACGGGGAGCACCAAGAGGGAATGAAGATACTAAAACTGCACAATATCCCCCCCTCCCTGCTCTGATTGGGAAGCTGGCAGCCGCTGGCCCAGATAGGGTTGCCAGATGGTTTAACCAAAATTACCAAACACCCCTCCCTACCCTGAGAGTTATTAAGAAAAAAAACCCAGCATGGCCCCTTTAAGAACAGGCTGGGCTCTGCCTCTCCTAACAGGTTGCTGGCAGCCAGCGGCCATCTTGTCTCTCTGCACCAGGCCAGACAGCTCCCCTGCAGAACCAGGTAAGCGGGGGGATCTGGGCTCGGTTGCTGCGTGTATGCGTAGGCTTGCCAGGTGACCGGTATTGACCCAGACAGTCCGGTATTTTCGCCTCCTGGCTAGGAAAAAATCAGAAAATACCAGACATTTTAGGTGTCCGGTATTTTCTGAATTTTTTTACCGGACAGGAGGCGAAAATACCGGACTGTCCGGGTCAATACCGGACACCTGGCAAGCCTAGGCCGAGGGGGAGGGATTTACAGCAAGGCGGAATGCTGGTGTGGAGGGACAGCACCATCCCAGCCAGAACCCATGAATGGGGGGGTCTGGAAAAGATGAGCCTAGGCAAATGATTTACCATTTGTTGTGGGGCACCTAAGAGCAAGGGTGGCCCCATTGGGCTGGATACTGTACAGACGTACTGTGAACAAGGTCAGTCCCAGCCCCACTGTCCAAAGGGCCAGGCCCTTTACTCCAAGTAGCGGGTGTGCTTAAGGTGGGAAGCAGGCCCGGATCTGGCTGTGTCCCTGGGTTTGTGCAGTGTGTGCCGGCCGTACGCACTCGGCAAGCCTCGTAGAGCCTGAGCAAGGCCGGGCCAGGCTCAACAGAGCCCCATCGGCTGAGTGCCGGGGAGCTAATCACGAGGACACCCAGAATCTGCCCGGCAGGGAGCCCCCAAGGCACCGGCTGCAGGTCTCTGCATTGGCTAAGCAAGAAGGGCCCCTGGGAAGCACCACAAACATGGCGTACCTTGTGCTGGCACAGAGCTTTGGCCGCGTGCTGTGTCTGCCGTGCTAGGCTGTGTCCTGGGGAAAAGCGTCTCTTCCACTGTAAGGCCACATGGAGAACAGGACGTTGAGGTTACCACGTGGCTAAAGTAGGGTTGCCAGGTGTCCGGTATTGACCCGGACAGTCCGGTATTTTCGCCTCCTGTCTGGTAAAAACATTCAGAAAATACCGGACACCTAAAATGTCTGGTATTTTCTGATTTTTTTTTTCCCAGCCAGGAGGCGAAAATACACCTGGCAACCCTAGGCTTGGGCCCAGCCCCCGGTATCCCTCCCTGGGCCCCGACACCCCCAGCCCCCTGACCCCATGCTTACCTGTTTCCGCAGGGAAGCTAAGTTCTGGCTTGAACAAGAACACAAAATGGCCACCAGCAAAAAGCCTAGAGACCAAGAGGAAGCAATGCCTTCCCTGGGTCTTAGTGCTCAACCGCTCCCCTGTTCCTATCCCTATTCTGACTCTGCACTCACTCTGAAAGGGGCCATGATGTTTTAATGCTGTTTTATAATTTAATTGTTTTTTTTTTGCTCAACAACTTTGGTCTCCCCCCCCCCCTTTTTTTTTTCTCCTAAACAGAATTTTTTCCCCGGTGGTTTTCTTTTTTTTTTTTTTTTGGGGGGGGGGGGGGGGTTCGTATTTTGGTTCAACCATCTGGCAACCCTAGGCTAAAGAAGGAAGACGACAGCGCTAAGCTCAGCTGAAGATCAGCCGACTCCAGCTATGCATGTCAGTGCAGCTAGACCTGATCTAAGACTGATCCAGTGCTGGATGCTTCGGGGTACAGTGCAAAAACCCCTGAAGTGGGCAGCTGTAGCAACTTCTCCATGGAGACAGAGACTGCTCCTGATTCGACCTGGCTGGGAACTGGGTTTTCCACGTCATAAGCAGGTCCAGTAGTTAGGTTCTTCCTTCCCCCACCCATTCGCCAACAGAACAAAAACAATTACAATTTCCCGAGAAGCAAAATTCCAATCTTCGTTTTGTTTCGCGGTGATGGAAAGATCTCGTTTCAATAACATGGGAACATTTTGTTCTCATTCTAACTTTGGGAGAATGCGTTTTGATTAAAAAGAGCCCTAATTTTGTTTCAAAAGCTTGTTTTGAAATGAAAACATTGAAATGTTTCCTTCCAAAAATGTCAAAACAGGGCTGTTTTCACAGGTCGGAAGTGCTTCTTATTGTTTTTCTAAACAAAATGTTTTCTGAGTCACGGCCTTTTTCAACATGTGTCGATTTTGACAAAAAAGGCATTTTTTCTTTGCAAAACTTGTTCAACACAACACATCCAATCAGCGCTGAACCTGCCCTCTGGGACTAGATATTGGCTCATGCCCTGAAGCAGCTGGGTTATTTCCCTTAGGAGTACTGGTTTCTGTGGGTAGTTGTTTAAAAACAATCCTTGCTGAAGTAACCTCTGTTCTCACTCCCCACAGAAATGTCATGTCTTGTGTCGGTGAGTCCCACAGGTCTCTTGTACATTGTGTGAAAATATTTTTCCTACATTTGCTTTTGAATTTCCCTTCCTTTCTCCTCCCCCTATTTCATAACACAAGGACACTGTTATGAAACGTTGTCCTTGTGTTACGAAATAAGGGAAGAGAAACGCTCAAGCTCCCTTCTCCAGAGTACTCATTATCTGGTGGCCTTTTATTGCCTCCTTTCTTGTTTGTTTCTTTGCCATCCTAAGCTGTCTCAATTGCATCCAGGCCTCTGTTATAGTCTTCCCCCATGGTTAATTATTTACCTCCGTGCCAATGAACCCCTCTCCCCACTGCTCTCTGCTGTGTGAGTCAACCTGCCCCTAATCAAATTGCTGGGATGGGGACCAGATGAGCCCAAACCAGCCCTATTTAACGTTCCTGCTCTGTGAGCCCTCAGAAGTTTGTGCAGAGAAATGAGGGGGAGACTCACAAAGATACTTGGGTGCCTAAACTCCAAACTCGGGTGCCAAAGTCTGGGACTCAGGTGCCAAAAGTCCCAGTTTTAGGCTCCACTGTACCCACAACGCTCTGCCTGAACCCTAGAGGTGCCTAACGTCGCTTGGCACCTCCATGTTCAGGGTGGAATCGCCCTTGGCTGGGGCCTGTGTTTCTGTCCCCGGGCACATACCCTGCTGACTGCTTCAGGCGTCCGGAGAGACACAATGTGTGTGTGGGGACGACAAGCGTTTGAGTTATGCAGAGTGTCCAGACATCTGTCTCCCACCTAAAGCCCAGAGCAACCCAGAAGCCATGCCCATTGGCTGCCTACCAGAGAGCATTCATCAGCGTCTCCTGCTGGCTAGCGTAGGTGGCAACCTGCCTATCCAACTGGCTAGTATGGGTCCCATCTTACGGCACAAAACTGAGGCTACGTGGCTCCCTTTGTTGTTCCTGCGATTCTTCTAGGAACCTAAACGTTGAGCAGTGTAACACTCAGCATCACAACATCTAAATCCTGTCTACACGGGTGTTGAGGGCAGGGAGGGCTGAGGGAGGCAAGCCCCCAGCCCCGCCCCCAGCCCTGCCCCTTCTGCCCAAGCCCCACCCCTTCTGCCCAGACCCTGCCCCCAAAGGAGCCAATCCGGAGCACCAAAGGGAGGGCAGGTGGTACATTGTGCAAGGGAGATGCGCACTCGAGAGGGCATGCTTCAGTTGCATGCGGTCGCCCGTCGACTGTCAGGTGGGAGTGAAGGAAACGTGGTGTTTACAACCGCTAAGAGACAACGTTGATTTAGAAAGTAACCACCACTGCGCTCTGAATTGGTCAGCGCTGGTCTCCTGCCCAGAGTCTTGACCCTTCCATTGGTCTTCGGCAGGGATGCCCTGTTGGGGGGAAGAAGGAGGCAGCTGCCCTAGAACCTGGCAATTTAAAAGGGCTGGAGGCTCCGGGCGCCACCCCTGCACTGGTGGAGCCCCCGGCCATGTGGTCCAGGCAGCGCAGAAGGGCTGGCAGAGGGAGACTAGCTCCAGCCCGTCCCTTCTGCTGGAGGCCCTACCCCTTCTGGGAGGGCCCACAGCCAGACCCCGCCCACCTTTCCCAAGGGCAGTGGCCTGGAGCCCTGGATGGACTTTTTGCTGCTCACAGAGTCGCCCTGTGCAGGTGTCAGGAATTTCTCTGCTTCACCCCTGATGCTGAAGAGCCACATGGCAGAGACAGCGTGGCAGGCAGAGGATGTGGTTGGGATGGTGCACGTGCCGGGCACATGGGGCTCACATTGTGCACCACACGAGGCGTGTGGCTGGGGCACTGCACACTGCGGGGCCTACAGCTGGGGTGGGACATGATGCTGGGGACATGTCTGGGGGGTGGGTCTTTCCCGTTCAGACACAGACTCCATTTGCAAACTAACTTACCAGCCCAGAGACCAAGGGCTAAATCCACCCTCTGCTGCAGCCCCTGGCAGAGCGTTCCTGGCAGGGGGACGTTGGCCAAGCAAGAGGCCGTAGCAGTAGGAAACTGCTCTGAATCTGTGTCCTCTGCCTTTCACACTGCCTCTGCCATGTGCTTCTTGCAGGAAGAGAACCGGCCAGAGTGGGGCGCACTGGCTCCGCACAGCTGCGGCCTGGGGTGTGGTGTGGAGCCCACCGGCTCTGTACTGCCGTCAGCAGAACTCTGCTGGGGGTTCATTTAAAAGAGCAATGCCAGGATGATATCCCGGGCTGCAGAAATGCCCGACAGCTAAGAGTGTGGGTCATCTCAGGGCCATTCCACGCTAACCCTCTCCAGGAAATGGCGTCCGATGCAGGCCCATTTTTAGAGCTGCCTTTAAGTTTTGGATGAGGAATAGTATTGCCAAGGTGAAATAAGTCAGTGTGTATGTCCATGGATAAGGGCGAGTGTGTACATGCACAAGTGTGTGTGTGTGTGTGTGTGTGTGAGACTGTGAGTCCACGTAGGAGGATGGATGGTAGGGCCGAAAGCCTGACCAGGCCCCTGGGCAAGGTGTATGAGTGGAGGTGGCTTAGCACTCCCAGAAGGGGGTGGAGCCTCGGGCAGAAGGGGCGTGGCTGAGGCAGCCAGCCGTCAGGGTCGCCTGCAGCGCACTGCGCCCCACCCGGCAGCCCTCACAGCTGCCCAGAGCACACCACAGCAGCACTCCGGCGGCAATTTAAAGGGCCCGGGACTCCAGTGGCATCCTGAGGCCTAGACCCTTTTGAATTCCTGGGCCCTGTGGCAATTGCCCCCTCCCCTGTCAGCAGGCCTGAGGGCAGCCATGAACGTCTGTGATTGGTGGGAAGAATAATTGCATTATTCTGACAGATGTGCCGGAGGCCTCCTGCAAAGAACTGTAAAACAGCCTTAGAGTTAAACATTGTAGGTAACTTTCCGACACAGTAGGTGTTATCCCCAGCCGGAGGTAACCTGCACTGAACCTCACTGTGATGGCTACAGAGCACTTGATCATTGCACCGGGTATGGTGATTATGGCGTGATTCTGGACCACCAAGGGCCTGTCCTAACCTGTAATTACAGACATTTGGCCCTTCAAAAGGGCTAATTTCCTTAAGCGGAACAAAATGATGAGTGAAATTGACAGGGAGGAAAATTTGGCACAAAAGGGTGAGTGAAAATGGGGAGTTTATTAGAAAGCCCCAAAGCCATAGCTTCTCAATCAAAGAAAGAGAACAACCCATCCTGGTTGAATGAGGGCGTGACAGCAGCAGCTAGACCTAAAAAAGCAAAATGGGAAGTAGCCAGCAACCATCGACGAAGAGTCGAAAATGGACACGATAAAGAGATCCGGGGAAAACTTGCAGCAAACGAAATCATCGCAGTGGCATAGGGCACTGACGGGATAGAGATTGTAAAGCTGTTAACGGTGATGCGGAAAAGGCCGATGAGCTCGCTAAATCGGGTCTGAATTTGGAAAGCAGCAGGATGGTGTATTCGGACCTAATGAGGCTGAGGGACTGTCCAACCCATTTTTGACGGAGGAGGATGGTAGACAGCATCCAGAGGGGCGAAACATTTTGAAGCTGGCAGACCCAGCGCACCCAAGAGAGCTAAACGAACTGGCGACGGAGAACTCTGGCCCACCGCTGTTCACTGCTTATGAAGCTTGAAATACCAGGGAAATTCGAACAGGCTGGACAAGGGCTAATGTGCCAGGTTTTAAAATGGGCAAGCTGCGTGCCCCAGGTCACTATGGACCGGTTAGCGTGACATCAGCCCTGGGCAAAGCACGTGCACGAAAACCTGAGCTGGGATTTCATCGGCAATGAATTAAAAGCCGGGAATGTAATTAATGCCAGTCAGCCTGGCTTTATGGAAAATAGGGCTTGTCACGCTCATTTGGAGTGTTCTTTGAGGAGATTACAGTTCGGTTGGTAAAGGTAACTACACACACGGATCTCGGAAGGGTCGCCGGATTAGTCCGTATCGGTGAAAACAACGAGGAGTCCTGCGGCACCTTAGGGACTAACAGGTTTACTTGGCACAAGCATTGTTGCCCACGAAAGTTTCTGCCCAAATACATCTGTTCGTCTTGAAGGTGCCACCAGGGCCGGACCGAGCCATTCCGGTGCCCCAGGAAGACAGGTTAAATGTGCCCCGGGTTGGGGGAGGGCACATGCGCAGCCCCGCCCCTGTGCCGGCGCATGGGGGAGGGCGCATGCGCGGTCTGCCCCCGCTCAGCGTGCGGGGGAGGGCACGCAGAGCTGGTGGCAGCAGGACGTACGTGCCTGGCCCGGCTCAGCCCGGCTACCGCCGCTGGTGTGCAGCCCAGGGCCGCCCGGGGCGGGCCAAGCCTGGCCATGCAGGGCCCCGCGGCCGCGGGGAAGGGCGCTGCTGGCCGGGTTAACGCAGCCCCCGCCTCGGGCAGCCGCTGCAGGGTGGCTGCTGGGAGCTGCTGCAGCCCGCGATCTGGGAGCCGGGCACATGGCACCTGATGGCAGCTATGAGGCGTGCTGCACACCCCTTACAGCTGCCATCAGGCGCCCCCCATAGGTTGGCACCCTGGGCAGCTGCCCAGCTAGCCCATGCCTTAATCCGGCCCTGGTGCCACAGGACTCCTCGTTGTGTCTACACAGATGGCATGTGCTCACATAGCAGTGATTTTGTTATCCAAATGTTATGGGACACTAACATCAGTGGAGCCCATGTTAACTGGATTGAGAGCTGGCTGAATGACTGAGCTCAAAAAGTACTCCCCAGGCCAGCCTGCAGGGTGGAGAAGCGGGGAAGGGGCTGTGCAGGCCAGCTCTGCTGACACTCCCCAGGCCAGCCTGGGAGGGGGCGCACAGGCCGGTCGGGGGCAGGCATGTTGGCTGGCCAAGCAGTGCTGGGAGCATGAGAACTGTGGCTTCATGGGGGCGGAGGGGCTGCACTGCCTGGCCTCGGCAGTGTTCCCCCCCATTCCAGTGATGGGGTCGAGAGCAGGGGGGAGGGGTTTAGGGTAGGGAGGCCACTGACCTGAGTTGGTGGCCAGCAAGATGGTGAGCCCCAGCTGGCCACTGTCTTCTTTGTGTGACCGCCCCCCTGTGGTCACAGGGCAATATAACTGTCCCCTGCACTCGCTGCCCCTAGTGGTCACTCTGCTCTATGGCTGTCTCTCCGATCAGCCCCTTCCCTTTCCATTCTATGGAAAACAATTGCATTCCAGGCACATTTCATTTTCCTGGAACAACCGAACCCTGGCCTTGCTTTATGTGAGGATAAGAGGAAGCTGCCTACCAAATTTGGTGGTCCTAGCTCTTACCACTTAGGAGTTGTTGAACAAATGAACTCACAGATGGATGGACTTACAGACACATGCACAAATCTCTAAAATATATATTTATAGATATATGGATTCAATTATCAAATTGCTTTTACTTTTTCAGGTCTAGGACTGATTCCACCTTTGCTTGTTGTCTGTACCAAAAAGCTCAATTTTTTGTGGGCAAAAGCCTAATTTTTAACTTATTTCTCTTCCATCCATACTGAATAATTAAGCTTACAGCCTCATTGAGCGTTTAGTTGTGTTCTTCCTTCAATGTCTCGTGTACCAAAATATTGTCCATGAAAACTGCCGCTCCATTTGTGTTGGTTAAGCGTTCTGCCATCTTTCGTTGGAAAATGTCAAGTGCACTGGTAGTCCCAAAAGATAATAACGAAATGCAAAACCTCTCAAAGTGTATGATAAATGTAATTAGTTTAGCATTCTCGGAGACTAAAGGAATCCATTTGAAGCACCCAGGTTGAAAGATATTGTAGCTCCTTTCAGTTTAGGGAGGAAATCATCCAGCGTTGGGAGTATATATTTTTCTCCCAACATCTGATTCTTTGAGTTTTAAAAGCCAAAAATTTGTATTTTTTCCGTTTTTCTTTATAACCGTTACCACCAGGGTGCCCCCTGCTGTTGGCTCAGAGATTGTCTCTAGGGCCATCGATTGCATTCCCTTTAGCTCAGTTTCCACTTTATGAAGCAACAGGATGGGAATCGCTTGAAGTATCTGCTCACTGTATGATTCAGGATCATCTCTGAACATTATTTGTACTGGGTCAAAGTACGATATCGGCAAATACTTGCTCAATACTCTGGCAAGCTCTTCCACCTTTGTCACTAAGCCTGTCACAGCTGACAAGCTTGCTTTTTGATTGCATATACTCTGAATGGGTACGTCTACACTGCAGGGCAAAAGTCAAATTCCGCTGCGCAACTTCAGCTACGTCAATTGCAACAGGCACTATTGGAGCCAGGGTCTATGGGAGGCAGGGGCTGTCTCCTCTTTGCACCATGCTGATCACCCCAGAGCAGTGTTTCTCAATCAGTGGTACGAGTACCCTTAGGGGTAACTTGAGAGAAGTCTCGGGGGGTACATCAACACAACTGACATTTGGAGAAAACTGAATTTTTGCTTTACATTTTACAGTGTTTTATTATTTTTGTACCTTTTACACCCAAAAATTTCATCGCTCGTCCGGCTACGATTAAGTTGTTTAAATAAATGTGTTGCAATGGTAGAAAAAAATTTTGTGTGTCTGAAAACTGTAGGTACTGGGGGTACTTATCATTTTTTTTTTTGGAAAGGGGGTACTTTATAAACAAAAGGTTGAAAAACACTGCCCCAGAGCACTCAGTGTTACGAATCCCTTCCCGTCCTGTGACATGCACTTGGCCATGCTTAACATACTCGGTTTCAGCCTGCCTTGCCCACAGGATGCACACACAACATCCCCTGTGTCACTGCATGCCTTTGATGCCTGCTCCTTAAACAGCGCCCCCCCCCCGGTGCCCTCCTGGTTGCCTGCGAGTGCAAGCGGAGGGCGGTGAGGGGGAGAAGCAGAGCCCAACAACTCCTGACTTTGCTTGACGATGACTAACTGACAGCAAATTCCAGTGGAAAGAAGGGGCCACCCTGCGCCCTCCAGCCTCTGACGTCGCTGGACCGTGAGCCACAGGGAACTTGCTGCTGGTCTGAAAATAATCCATCCATCCGAGACAGGAGTCTGGCTCGGGGCCAAAAGTCCTCAGGCCTGCCTGGAGCAAACCTGATGATTTCATCCCCTCGCCTGGGAGGCGGCCAGAGACTCTGCAAGCACCTTTCTCGTCTGCCCTGATTTCCTTTCCCTTGGTGTCTGACAGCAGAAGGCTGGAATCCCACAGCCAGCCCCGCTCCCCGGGATAGACGTGGAAGTGCTGTCCTGCCTGGACTCCGCTCACCCGCCTCCTGTCAGCAAGCGTCTCCTGTGTCTTCACCAGCTTCTTAATTACCCCCCTCTGCTCGCACACTGCGGCCTGTACAAATCGCGCTCCATTGTCGCCAGCCGACTCAGCTGTCATCGTTCCGTGTGCATTTCAGCGCCAGGACGTTCAATAAGGCCCAGCCGCAGCTTGGTACAAAACCAGCTATTACCTCTGGTGCCTGGCGGGCCTGTGACCCAGACAGGTGCTGCCGTGTCAGCCGTCCCGAATGACAGACAGCCCCGCGCCATTCTGTGGGACACAAAGGCGGCGTGGGACAGAGTTTAAATAGGAGACAGGCACAGTGCATGACTTGTCCCCGCAGGCTCGGGCCCAACAGCATGGCTCTGGGAGAACAATGATCAAGTCTTAGGCTGGGAAAGTCATCCACTCTCGGACAGAGGAGGAGCTGAGCATGGGGACCAGCCTTTTCCTGGGGCTGAAAAGGATTTTGAGCCTGTTGTGATTCGGGATAGAAAAGATTAACCTGTTAACGGGTTACCTGATAAGCATAAGCCTTACCGGCATGCTTACCCGGTAATGGGTTAACCTGGGGATGCAGCCCTCTCCTGCTGGGGCCGGCCGGAGCAGCACTGCGGATCGGGACCCGGGCCAGCCGGAGATGCCCTCCTGTCCCTGAATCAGTGGGACGCTGGCCGGCCGGAGCTGCTCTCCTGCCCATGGAGATCTGGAAGAGCCCCCCCACCTGCAGGCTGTCCAGCCCCTGGTGAACCAGTTAAATGATTACAATTATATCGTTTAACGAGACAACTTTTTAAGGGGTGTTGTGGTAAGAATGCAGCAGTTCCTGGAGCAGGGCGCCTGGCCAAGAAGGCGAACAAGATGAAAGATGCAGGTTTAGAAAAGATGCCGTTGCCGCTCCTGTTTGTTCCCAGGTTGACAGTCAGACTCTTCCTTGGGAGGAGGATGCAAACCAGGAAAATGGGGTCTAAATGGACTTGCTGTGAGGTGGGGTTGCAACTGGCTGAAACTCTGTACCCACTGAGTCGTCAGCCGCGATTCGCTGTCAAACCAGGTGGCTCCATTGAGTGGAGTTCTGCAGGGCTCAGTCCTGGGTCTGCTACTATTCAGTATTTTCACACCTGATTGGGATAATGGAGGGGAGAGGATATGTATGACATGTGCAGATGACAGCAAGCTGGGAGGGGGTGCAAGCACGCTGGAGGACAGGAGTAGAATTCAGGATGACCTTTGACAAAGTGGAGAATTGGTCTGAAACCAACAAAAAGAAACTCAATAATGGCAAGTCCAAGGTATTTCGCGCAGGAAAGACAAATCAAAGACGCCGCTACCACAGAGGGAATAATTGGCTAGGTTGCAGCATTGCTGAAAAGAGGTTATAGCACATCACAGATTGAACATCAGTCGACATCAGTGATTCAGCTGTGGAAAAGGCTCATATCATCCAGGGGGTGTATGAGCAGGAATGTAAGACACAGGAAGTCTTTGTCCTGTTGTACTCTACCCCAGTGCGGCCTCAGCTGGCGTACTCTGACCAATTCTGGGTGCCACACTTTCAGCAATTGGGGCAAATTGGCATGAGTCCAGAGGAGAGCAACAAAAACGATGGAAGGTTTAACAAACTTGGCCTAGGAGGAGCAAGGGAGAGTTAGGTTAGATACAGGTGGAACCTCTCTAGTCCGTCAGATGTCCACTTATCATGGGTGTGGCCAAGTTTCCCAAGGTCCCATAAAGTTTGTTTACAGCTCTCGGTGTTCTGTGCCATTATTTAGTTCTAATTTACCCCTAAATGTCCTCTAACAGCCCCGTAAGCAGCAGAAATGCTGGTAATGCTGCAAGACAATATTGACCTCCTGTGGTTCAGTACCGGTCAGGTCCCGAGGTTGCCGGACTACAGAACTTCTATTGTATTAGGAAAAAATTTAATTCACGTAAGCTCTGCAGCAGTTTCCCAGGGGCTGTGGAATCGCCATCACTGGAGGTTCTTAAGAACAGGTTTCACAAACATCTTTTGGAAATGGTCTGGGTTTACTTAGTCTTGCCTCAGAGCGGGGGGCTGGACTTGATGTCCTCTTGAGGTCTCTTCCAGCCCTGCCCTGCTGTGACTCTAGGATTCCGACAGTATTTGTGATCGTCGGAGATGGTCCAGGACACCTCGCAATCTGGGAACGTTTGGGTCACATCCAGATTCAGACTTGGAAGATGGTCTTATCTCTGCATGAGGTCAAACGGAATCACCAGGGGAGCTTGAATCCAAACACAGCAGCTGGGCCCATCTCAAATTGTCCTGGAGGTTCTGTTCCTGCCCCGTTTGCCGCAGGCCATAAGTTGGTCCCATCGCTGAGGAATAGCTCTATGTGAACGATCTGCTCCTTTGAAAGCCAACCGAGCAAACCCACTCCTCAGCCTCCCCCAGAAATAACAAAGATCTACCTGATTTAGGGGCTTTATAGCTGCAATTTTATTTTTTTACCCAGGGAAAAAGAAGAAACGTAGACACTGTTGTCAAGTTTTCCGAACAATGTCCATCTTCAAGCTTTGCAGAGCATGCTGGGAAGTCTAGTGGTGACCTCACTCGTTACATGTACCTTGCTGAGTCAAGAGCTCTGGATGTGTAACATCCGTCGACGGGGTTAATTTAACAAAGACACGGGCCTGGTCCATGCACAGGTTTGGTAACTGTGTTGCTAATGGGGTGATACTGTGCGGAGGTAGTTACACCTGTACAGGCCCTTGTGCGGTGTGACGGGGCATATCAGCTCTACTCTAGTACAACAGGAGTTAACCCTCCTCTTTTAGCTGAAGAAACTCCCCTCCCCCGGCTCTTCTGGGCTTGCTGCGGCTGGAGCCAGGGTATAAAAGGCCACAGGGCAGGGCTAAGGAGGTGTGTCACTAGATCCAGGGAGAGGACTGCCTGCACTCCAAGGCACAGAGGCCAGCTGGTCCTACAGACAGGGGACATCACAGAGGGCAGAGAACTTGAGGGATCCCAGAGACCGAAGACTCCAGAGACTCCGCTAGGAAGAGACCCAGAGAAACTTTGCGGGGAAATGGACTCAGAACCAGATAAAGGCCCAGTGCATTTTGGTCACACTACCAACGACAGAGCCCTGGAACAGGACCCAGTGGAGAGGGTGGGCCCGGGTCCCCCTACCCTGGGCACTGTCCACTCCGTAGTGGTGGCCCAGCCCACCCTTTGTAGGGACTTGGACTATTGGGCCTCACTGCCCTGGCCACAGTGGCTGTTGTATTCATTCGGCCTTTGGGTGCACTGCCCTGACCGCAGGGGCTGTTGGAGCGACTCTGACCCTGTGGAACTTCTCGCCAGGGGATGTTGTGAAGGCCAAAACTATAACTGGGTTCAAAAAGAGCTAGATAGATTCATGGAAGTTGGGTCCATCAATGGCTATTAGCCAGGATGGGCAGGGATGGTGTCCCTAGCCTCTGTGTGTCAGAGGCTGGGAATGGGCGACAGGGGAGGGATGACTTGATAATTGCCCTGGTCTGGTCATTCCCTTGGAATCACCTGGCATTGGCCAGTGTCGGCAGACAGGACACGGGGCTAGATGGATCCTTGGTCTGCCCCAGCCTGGCTGTTGAGACGCCCCTGTTTGTAACCATGGAATTGACCCCAAGGAAACTCATCCCGCCTGGGAGTCTGGCCTGAGGTTGGAGCGCAGGCCAGGCTCAGCGAAGGAGCCAAGCAGAGAACGCCAGGCCCAGGGACAAGGAAGATGCGACTCCAAGTGTTTAAAGGGATCAGTTTCATGTGAAAGAATGTGCTGAGCAGCAGAAACCACGCCGAGCGCAGGCCGGTGGAACAAAGGGCAGTAAAGTTCTGGGCGGGTGTCGGGGCTGTCAGGCCTCAGGAAAGCGTCTGTTTTCCTTGATATTAAAGAAGGTCCCCAGCTGATGGGGAATGCGAGTCCGTTTGCGGCAGGAGACAGGCAGTCTGGTCACTCGAAATCAAAGCGGAACCAGCAGATGACTGGTGTAGGGGAGCCCTTTCATCTCCTTGCTTCTGTCTGTGCTGTGGTAATAAAAAGCGTTTCAGGAATCTCCCCAACGCAGACTGTAAAGAGAGAAGGAACCAGACCGGCCCTTGGGGCCAGGGGCCGGGGGTTCCCCGTGGAATTTTGAATGGGAACTATTCCTGGCCGTGGGCTGCACGGGGGAGGAACGTGTTCATGCCAGAATGCCGGAAGCAGGGTCTGGCTGAGGCGTTGGCCATGCTCACGCCTGTCTTGTTTTCCTGGCTACTAACAGGGTCCCACGAAGCAAATGAGAGAGCTTCACGCAAGAGCACTGGCGGCGGATGCTCCTTTGCCGCAGGGGGACCCAGGGTTTTGCCGCACTTCTGGGCCCGCCCCGGGGCAACCCAGGGCGTTGCTCCACTCACAGTTCTCTGCCTTCATGGAGCTGGCTGGATGCTCAGGCGGGGGCCGTGCCCATCAAGACGGGGACAAATCCACATTGTGCTGGAAGTGTGCCACGGAGCCGGCACTCTCGGAGGCAGCGTCAGACCCTGGCCTGGCTGCCGCTGCCTCACTGAGGCCCGGCCCTTGCCCAAACCCGGACTGAAGTGGCCCAGGTCTGTCCGTGTCACATCCCTGAGGTGCCTGGGAGATCTCAGACAAAGCCTGTTGGAATTGCTGTGCTGGTGAGTGAGGGTGTGGCGGGTTCGGTCACAGGGATCCCCCTGGATGTGCTGAACTACCACTGCGCCCACCTTCCTGCCCACCCCCCTGTCCTGCTGGGCCAGACCCTCTGGTCTCCCTCAGCAAAGGCCCAGAGTTGGGGGTCACAGCCCACCGCAGAGCAACACAAACACTGAGACCAGCTCAGCTCTGGGAAGGCTCAGTCCCAGGGACTTGACAGCACCCAGGGGCACGGCCCCAATGGGATAGACACCCCAGATACATTCATCTTACTCTGCAAAATGTTTTAAACAGAACAAGCTCATATGCTGTGCACTCCCTTTCTCAACGAAAGAGAGAGATATGCAGCTGTTGTCCTTCCGCCCGGGTAACAATTATTTACACTAAATCTAATAATGAACAAAAGTAATTGTATTACATAAGAAAAGTGGGATTTTAGTGATTGCAAGTGATAACAGACAGATCAAAGTAAGTTACCAAGCTAAATAAAACACAGCATGCCAGCTAAGCTTAATACTCTAAGAAACTTGTTACGTGCAATTTCTTACCCCAATTAGTAGTTCTAATCCTCTTTTCTTACAAACGAGGCAGCCTCCTGACTTGGGCCCGATCCTTTTCCCTGTTAAGTCTTAGATGTTTCCAGCCATCATCTTAGGTGGTAACTTGGGGGTGTGGTAGCATCTGGCAACTGCCCCTATTATTTGGTTTCCTGTCTATTAATACATTTGGCACAAGGCGGGAATCCTCGGTGTTCAGTTTCAACCCTTTCACAGTCCTGTGGGAAAATACCAGATCCAAAATGAGTTCCAGCATCAGGTGACCTGGCCACATGTCTTGGCAGGACCAACCATAGTCCAGGCTGACAGGAAGAACAAGACTATTCACAGATCATTGTCACAAGTACCAGACCATTAAGTTCCATGAGTACTATTAAGGGTCATCATTAGCATCATTAACTATACAAACAGATTTGTACTTCATACTTCTAATTTCAAATGCAGGGATGAAACAGGCACACAAATGGAACAGACACATTCGGGGGACTACAAGCTCTCCAATGAGAGGTGACATGCAATATTTTGCATAAAGCATATTCAAATTAGGCATATTCACATGAATAAGCAATTTTCCATTAAAATATGGACATGCAATGTCACAGCAGACTTTTGCGCAGGGAGGCGTATGGAAGGGGTATGATCTGACTCATTACCCAGGTGCTGGCTGCAAGAGCCAGGAAGTTCCATTCACAGACGGGATCCGTCTGTGCTGCCAGCAGGAGTCGCTGTCTGCATGAAGCGTCGATGCATGGACCAGCTCATGAGAAAGCCCTGGCTGGGATGATTTAGGGGTTGGTCCTGCTTTGGGCAGGGGGCTGGACTCAATGGGTCCATCTAGACTACAGACTTTTGTCGACAGAGGCTTTGTCGACAGATACTGTCGACAAAGCCTCTGTCGACAAAGAGCGTCTAGACTACAGCCAGTTCTGTCGACAAAGCAAGCCGCTTTGTCGACATGAGAGTGTAGATGCAAAGGACAGTGTAGATGCAATAATGCCTTCTGTTGATAGAACTCTGTCGACAAAAGGCGTTATTCCTCGTAGAATGAGGTTTACCGCCGTCGACAAAACTGCTGAGTTATGTCAACAGAACTTGGCGGTAGTGTAGATGCTGGTATAGTTTTGTCGACAAAAGTGGACTTTTGTCGACAAAACCCTGTAGTCTAGACACGCCCAATGACTCCTGCGGCTCTTCCAGCCCTAGCATTCTATGATTCTTGCTGCAATTATTCTGATAACCAACCAAAATATAGGTGAGATGCGTAGAAAGTGCCTGAGTTGTTTCCAAAACACAGAGATCTGAATAAATTCATTGCACATTTTTTTTCAAATGGTATCAAGACTTCTGTTATTCACCATGTTTATCAAAAGCTTCATTGCAGTCATAAGCAACAGGGAGATTGTCAGAATGGGACAGAGGTAAAGACTAAGATAATGTTTTCCTACATGCTGTCTCCAACATTTGGTGAAAAATTGGCCAGGGATTGACCAAAAAACTTTTGGAAAAAAACTGCAGTGGCACAGAGGAAGACTCGGTCATGAAGCTGACATGGGCTTCTCCACCTTTTGCAGGAGGAGTGCATTGTTCCGGGACGAAGAGGAGCGAGCCGTGGACTTGTTAAATTGTTTTCAGACGTGTGAATTCTTTGCAGGCCCAGACTCAAAATGGAGCATTCCCCTGCTCCCAGAAGCAATGTATTGATGCTGTTTGGGGTTCTGCTGCACAAACATGAAATCACCCCACAGAAGTGCCTTGGGGCACACTGTTGCCATTTTGTGATTGCCGAATTCTGGAGTTGATGGCAGGCTGGGGGGAAATGACATATGTTCAGTTTTGGGCATCAGCAGGATTCCTTGTTGGCTGGAGGCTACTCCACTTGCCCTGTGCCAGAGCGGGGCTGAAGGGTCGGAGCTGGGGTAGGAACTGGGGTGTTGCAAGTTCCAAAAATCAGCATTACAGCAGCAGTCCGCCTGCACGCAGCAGACACCCCACAGAAGTCAGCCACACCCCACAGGGGTGCATGCCTGCCCGGTGCACTACGTGATCCTGCCCTCAGAGTGGAGTAACGGGGCTTTGTGAAAAGCATGGAGTCCACGCAAGGCAATTGTTTCTAGCCCTGCAGCTCGGAACCCTCCGGGGAAATTCATTCCCAGTTACATCAATGCCAGAGCTATTGAAAACCACGGCTCCTTCGTGAAAGTGACAAGAAGATGGGGCAAGGGGCACAAATCGAGCTGGGAGAGTCTTGTTGTCCGGAGCTGGCCCCAGCTCCTCCAGAAGATGCGAGGAAAGGCCCAGTCGCTCTCCAGTGGGGCAGGAGCTGCCCTGATGATGACGAGGTGAGGTCTCAGGCTTGTGGGTGTGTCATTTGGTTTTATTTGCCCCGCAAGCCTTGTAGAAAAGCTGATTCATTACTGTGATTGTGGCAGTGCCCAACTCCCCAGCCAGGATTGCGCCCACTGAGCTGGGCGCTGCTTACACATCCCGGAGGAGCAGTCCCAGCCGCGGCCAGCCAGCCGGGTGGTTTAAGGATGTGGCCTGAGAGAGGTCAAGAGAGAGGTCAGGAGACACGACTTCCTCACGCACCGTGTTTCAGAAATGTCCGCATGGCCCAACTTGGCATCTCCAGAACAGAAAGGTCCCATTTTTCATTTTGAAATGCAGTTTCTATGCTCACACTGTAAATGGTCCAAATGGAAATGCAGCTCTCCCAGGGACCTCACACCGGGGAAACATAGACACTTGTTGCTTGAAACATTGCCCAATTGTGGCTTTTCCCCTGGACTGGGATAAACATTCAAAAGGCCCTGTGAGCTGGAAAGTCCAGGTTCCTCCAGCTCTCTTCTGACAGGCCGAGAGGCCGGTGGAGTCTCTCAGAGCCTCTTCTCCTGGCTCTGCTGAGGCAAAACTCCTGCTACAGGCCCAATCTGACTCCTCTCTGCAGGTTGGGCTCCCTGCAGCTGCTGTTCGCAGGCCAGGGAGTCACTTGGCTGCCTGTGCCTGGCTTGTTTAGACCTGGAAGTGAGTCAAGAACATTTCTGAGCAGCCTCAGAAGGATCAGAGCTCAGTGGGGAAAGGAAGAGGCCGGGAGACAAGATTTTTCTAGACCCAAATGAAAGCCGTCCAAGGAGGTGAGAGAGCCCAGCTCCTCGGCCGAGCGCACTTCGATCCCCTTCACTTAGATCCTAGCCCTGTTCATGGCCCACAAAATGAAGAGCGGCCTGTTGAGACAGTGGATGTCCCCCGTGAAGGAAGACAGTTGCGTTGGTTATGAGCCCTGCAGGTGACATGCACTTGTTGCATGAGAGGTTGTGACTGAAAATGCGGTGTTCGTAACACCCATGGGCCCTGAGCGGGAATTGTGACTGAGAGTGCAGTATTTGTAACACTTGTAGGTGCTGATCCAGTGTTGTGACTCAGAGTGTGGTGTTCGAAACACCCGTATACGCTGATTAGACGTTGTAATTCAGAGTGAGGTGTTCGGAACACCCGTATGTGCTGATTGGAGGTTGTAATTCAGTGTGCGGTGTTCGGAACACCCGTATACACTGAATAGAGGTTGTAATTCAGAGTGCGGTGTTCGGAACACCCGTATACGCTGATTAGACGTTGTAATTCAGAGTGAGGTGTTCGGAACACCCGTATGTGCTGATTGGAGGTTGTAATTCAGAGTGCGGTATTCGGAACACCCGTATACGCTGATTAGACGTTGTAATTCAGAGTGAGGTGTTCGGAACACCCGTATGTGCTGATTGGAGGTTGTAATTCAGAGTGCGGTGTTTGGAACACCCGTATACGCTGATTAGACGTTGTAATTCAGAGTGAGGTGTTCGGAACACCCGTAAACGCTGATTAGACGTTGTAATTCAGAGTGAGGTGTTCGGAACACCCGTATGTGCTGACTGGAGGTTGTAATTCAGAGTGCGGTGTTCAGAACACCCGTATACACTGAATAGAGGTTGTAATTCAGAGTGCGGTATTCAGAACACCCGTATACGCTGATTAGACGTTGTAATTCAGAGTGAGGTGTTCGGAACACCCGTATGTGCTGATTAGACGTTGTAATTCAGAGTGAGGTGTTCGGAACACCCGTATGTGCTGATTGGAGGTTGTAATTCAGTGTGCGGTGTTCGAAACACCCGTATACACTGACTGGGGGATATGAGACTGGAGTTCGGGGGAATTAGCTGGTTTATGTTTGGCACGGAGAGGAACCGCCAGACTGTAACAAAGTGCCCCTTGCACACACAGAGACCTTGTTTAATTCAAGGCTGTGCAGCAGTACCGTGAGCACGGTACTTACACTAGGAGGGACACTGCGCTCTGGGCAGGAGGCCCGTGCCGCCTGTCAGTGCCAGCACCAGAACAGGAGAGTGACACCTTCTGGCACATGGTTAGCACGGAAAGGTGCAGAGAGTGCGCTGTGGCAAACCCAGAGGCATCACATGCTGGTGAGGGCCTGGCTTCTAGCAGTGGGTAGAGGACGGCAGGGTTTTTCCACACGGGAGCACTGCTTCCTTGCAGAGCTTCGCAGCCCGGCACTGCCCAAGCTTCTCCGTGTCGGCCTGGTGGTTCTCTTCTCTGGAGCGAGGCCGTGGCTGCCCCGCCAACGCGCCGAGGGGAACTGCAGGGTGGGGATCGGGGCAGCATCGCTCCATTTAGGAAAAACGTCTCAGCATGCAAAGCAATTTGTGCCGCCCCCTCCATTAGCTACAGAGCCGTGAGCTCCCCCATTCTCCTTTCACCCCTGAACTTTGCAGCAGTAGCTTCCCTTGGGGGAAGAGTCAAGAACATCCCAGGCGCATGGGAGCACCAGCCCCACGGAACCCCATTGGCACGTGTGTGCCTAAATCACCTAGGCACTTTCAGAAAGCCAACCTTGGCTCTTTCCTTTGCACAGCTGTCCCTGATGCCTGTGGCTGTGCTCTAGCCTTTCGCCAGTTTCCCTGTATTTCCCAGGCATCCTCTGCCCCCAGAGCATCACAAATCAGGGCGCAGCAAACCTCAGACCACGCTGCCGCCAGCATGGACAGAGCCAACCCTCTCCGTCCTCGGAACATGGCTTTCTGCCAGGAGCCTCGCTTACCTGTACCTGGCAGCACGGCCGATCCTCCTCTACCAGGCCCAGCAGGCCGGACTGGAGCGCATCACAGCCCGGCCTAACACTGGCCATTTGTGCAGCTGGATTGCACGACACACTCACATCCCTCTTGCTGCTTGACAGCTTTGCTCCTCTCCCACCACACCCGCTGCCCCCCGAGCTTGTGCGTACACACACACACACGCACACACACCATCACCTACAGGAGCTGCAGTCAAAGAGCACATGCCTTCTGCCACTGCACTTCAGCCAGCTGTTTCCAGCTGGGTCCAGCCCCCACGACAGCTGGTCAGGAAAGTTCCAACATTTCCACTGAAAATGTGTCGTCTGCACCGAGTAATTCTGGGAATTCTGACGTGAAACAAAAACCAAAGGAAAAAACGCAACAACATAAAAACCAAAAAAAATCTTGAACTGTCAGAATCACAGCTGCTTTCCCCATCTGCAGTGGGCCCTGAATAGACGGGGGCGGGAGGGGGGAACTTCTGGGAGGAGCCTGGCTGGGAATCATATGACCCAGCAGGACAGTATATACTGGGGTAAGGGCATGGCTGATTGTCTCCCCGCACCCCGCACCCCCAGTCTTTCACAGTCAGGGAACAAAAAGGAGATGGACAAGCCAAGTTTTTTTATTGGCCACTTTTTGCTTCTTCTTCTTTCCCATTTTCCTTGCTGCTCTGCAACTTCTCGCCTGCCGGAAAAGTTCAGCCCGTGGCAAATAAAAATTGAAATTTCAACATTTTCTCCCGCTCTGCTTTTCTCCCCCCACCTCTCCATTTTTTAATGTAGGTTTATTTCCAAAAACCTGAAACAACAAATTCCATTGGCGCTAAAAGAAACCCGGAATTCTATTGGGAGAATTTCCTACCCAAAATCATGTTGTTTGTTTGGTCAAACTGTTGTGCTGGGAAATGTTTGTTTTCAAACAGCTCCCAGTGCCAGTAGGCACCCCGCTGTGGTCATGTGGGGTATAACAGCCACTGGAATCTCTGGGCACTGGGACAACAGTGCCAGCTGGGTCCCAACGTGGCAGCCGCTGGACGTGCCTCCTGATGCCACACGCCACATGGGCCCAGGTTCCTCAGCTGGGATGAACTGGGACAGCCCCATTGACAGTGGGGACAGTATCTCGGGAATGGCAGACAGAGCTGGGACTTTGCTTGGGGGCTAACTCCTCCCAGCTTTGAATAAATAGGCACCGTGGATGCGATTTTTAATTTGCTCTTTTCCCAGTGCTCATTCTGAAGCCAGCCCCTGCCACGCCAAGCTCACGAGGGAGAGGGCTTTCTTGCCAGCCCTGCCAATCCAAGGCGGGTAGGACGAGTGCAAGGCTGGCCAGGAGTGGTTGGTGGTTTGCTGCTTAGCATCAGTTCTGGGATGCTGAGGCTGGCACATCCTGCTCCATATTAGCAGCGGCGTTGCCAGCCCTTGCAGTTTTATTGTGGGTTGTGCTACTGATGTTTTACTTAAAGCCCCAGCTCCTGGAGTCATGTTATTATTTGGCTCTTTCTTTTCTTTTCTTTTCTTCCGGGGCCTGACTCCCAATTTTTGAACATTTGGGGCTGGAGACCCTAGGGTGATCCCAGCCTAGAGCCAAGCAAACAGATCCCTGTCATTTCAAAAATCTTCATTCCTTCTGGTCAGGTCAAGGCACTGCAGCTCCTACCGGCAGACACAGCTTTGGCAGATAGGGGATGACACAGCTCAGGCGCTCAACGAGGGTGGGAGTTTGCTGGGAAATCTCCCTTCAGGCTGCAAACAGCTTTCCAGGACCGGGGTGTCAGGCTCCTCCTTCAGCACCTGCTCCTCTTCGTTCCAAGCCAAAAGCCACACCATGTTGTGCACATTGTGGCGAGCGTCTGGTGGGGTGGCAGGAACGCGGGCATGGGGGGAGATTCCGCAGGGCATATGTCCATGGATTGCTGCCCGCTCGTGGAGCTCCGAGTCCAAAGGGGTGCACATGTGGGCCCATTTGCCAAGGGTAGGGTTGCCAGATGGTTGAACCAAAAATACCGAACACCTCTTCCCCTACCCCCCCCCCCAAAAAAAAAAAAACACTGGGGAAAAAATTCTGTTGAGGAAAAAAAAAGGAGAGGGGGAGAAAAAAAAAAAAAAAAAAAAAAAAAAGGACTCCAAGACTTATTAAGCAAAAAAAAAGTGAGTGCAGAGTTAGAGTAGGGATAGGAACAGGGGGGAGCGGTTGAGCACTAAGACCCAGGGAACTCTTGGTCTTTAGGCTTTTTGCCGGCGGCCATTTTGTGTTCTTGTTCAAACCAGAACTTAGCTTCCCTGCAGAACCAGGTAAGCATGGGGTCCGGGGCCGGGGGCTGGGGGTGTCAGGGACCAGGGCGGGAGGCTGAGGGTTGGGCCTGGGCCTAGGGTTGCCAGGTATCCGGTATTTTTGCCTCCTGGCCAGGAAAAAAAGTCAGAAAATACCACACACCTGGCAACCCTAGCCACAGGCCTCGGCTGGACATAAAAGGTCTACTCCGCTCACTGGAGAACAGATGCACTTGACAGTCCTGGGGCGCGTTTTCCTTTTTCGGGTCCGACATTTAAAGCTCAGTCCCCGGAAAACCCAACACATCTTCTGTTTGCAGGCTGCGTTGTGTTAAGAGGGCCTGAGTAGACAGGCCCAGCTCCTCAAGGATCTGAGGTCAGTGGAAAGTAGGAGCCCAAATATCGTTGAAGATCCATGTGAGCCAGGAGTCTCTGAATCAGGCCCAGTGGTTCCATTTTTGTAGATTCCTAGATGTGAAGGCCAGAAACGACCTGTTGCGGTCATCTAGTCTGACTTCTGGTATGATATAGGCCAGGGCTAGTGAGTGGGCTGCATGAGTGGCCCTCCTTTGTCTCAGTGGGCTGCAAGATGGTCGTCACCAAGAGGGTCTCCATGGAGAGGGTAGGTTTGCTGACGGTGTGTGTGTACCTAGAATGCACTGGATGTGTCGTTTGAACCATAGCAGGGCTTTGATTGGCTGCAGAGGGAGCGCCTTGCTCTCACGGTCAGTGCTGGGCGCAATCAGCCCGCGTCTCACTTCACGTGCCCTGGCTTCACGGGCATGTTGCTTTAGTAACACCGCTAGGAAAAAAAACACAACGGGCAACTAGAAACCAGCGGAATCTGACAGCCCTGTGTGTGGGCCACATGTAGAACCCCGATGGGCTGCAGGTTGCCCACGCCTGATTTAGGCCGTAAATCTTCCCCCAGATCATTCCTCTGTGAACTAGAAATTCTTTTTGGCTTCCTCAGTGTTATTCCAACAAGAATATTTAAAACACTACTCCAGACTGCGTGTTTTTCCATCGGTAATGGCCACACCTTCGTAGTACCCCTGTGAGGGAGATGGGTATTTATTCCCATTGTATAAGGGGAAGAGAGGCCGACAGAGGGGACTGTCACACCATGAATCAGGGAGGAGCTGAGCTGAGAATCCAACTTGTTTGAATGCTGGCACTGGTCACTCGACCTCAGGCAGCTTACTTCCTGCAGGGCTGCTGCTGCTCAGTGTTTCACGCACTCTACTCGGAGCTGATGCTGTGTAAAACATTTCACCTGTGCTCAGTCAGGTGCTGGGCAGGACACGCTTTTCGCAGGCTGCACGGCCCGTCGAGATTCTGAAAGTGGTTCCCAACTTGCCCAATGTGGGGAGGAAAGTATGAACTGACCAAAAAAAAAAAAAAAAAAAAAAAATCAGATTCGGTCCATTGAAGTGTTTCATTTCGATCATTATAAAACATTTTGTTTCGGTTTTGACTTTCCGTTTTGACTAAAAACGTACATTCCCAAAGTGAAATTTATTCTCAAACAAAACCCAAACCCAAAATTGCTGTTTGGGACTTGTCAGCAATTCCAAATCTGGTTTTTAACAAATGGGTTTTGACAGGGAAATGCAGCAACACCGACCTTCTCCCACACAGGCTGTGTCTACACTGGCGTGATCTTGCTCAAAAGCGGCCGCTCTTGCGCAAAAACTTGCTGCCTGTCTACACTGGCCGCGTGTTCTTGCGCAAGTAAACTGATGTTCTAATGTATAAAATCAGGGCTTCTTGCGCAAGAACTCTGACGCTCCCATTCAGGAATAAGCCCTCTTGTGCAAGAGCTCTTCCAGAAGAGGCCAGTGTAGACAGGCAACATGAATTTCTTGCGCAAGAAAGCCCTATGGTTAAAATGGCCATCAGAGCTTTCTTGCGCAAGAGAGCGTCTACACTGGCGTGGATGCTCTTGCACAAAAGCACATGCCAGTGTAGACGCTCTCTTCTGGAAGAGTTTTTGCAGAAGAACTCTTCCGCAAAAGAGTTTTTGCATGAGAACGCGCCAGTGTAGACGTAGCCACAGAGTTTTAGTTTCGATGACTCAGCTGTTTCCAACTGATAGAAGTTTTGTCAAAAAATTCCCAGCTGGCCATAGCGAGATGTCTGAGGGGAGGGATGTGCGCAGCTACCAAATTCCCTCCCGAATTCATCTGAGGATATTAGGAGGGGATTCCCAGCAGCAAGGCACTGTTTCCTGTAAGCTGAGCACCTGGGCAGCCACTCAGGAGAGATTCAGATGCCTTGCAGCTGATTAGCAGAGCACCCACAGCCGGCAGCATGAGTTTCTATAGGTGGTGCACATCCATCCATGCATTGGTGCACATAACAAAATGTATTCCGCACACAAATGGGAAAAAATAGAACATTGGTATGTCAGAGAGAGAATACCCCCCTCCCAGATAAATTGCAAGACCCTGAGCACCTAGGAAGGGGACAGCTGTCGGAGTAATTCCCTCTGAAGCGGCAAGTTCACTGCTCCCCAACGGCAGAGTAAAGCTACATCGTGCAAGCTGCGTGCCTGTCCTTGGAGTATTCCTTCCCATTCTCTGTCCTAGGCCAAGAAGAGGGGAGCAGAGACCCTGCGGGGATGTGGCAGGCTCGCCGGTGTCCTCTAGGTGGCAGGCCAGAGAGCAAACAGCAGCGGTTCCCTAACCCCATATGGCTTTCATCTTGGGAAGCCAGCCTTGTGCACTGCAGACGATCTGGAGCCATCCTTTCGAAAGCAGAGGCAGTGATTGGTGTGCACGTCGGCCGCTGTTTCCCATTTACACCAGAAGGCTGTGGGAACCAATCCAGCAGCATTTACAGCCCAGGCAGCTTGTCAGGCCCCGGTCCAAAACGATTTGTCAGGAGCAGAGTCTAACAAGCGAGGCGAGCTTCGCGCCCTTGCTGTGGAATCGCGCCGGCATTCACTGGGAGATCGGCATGCCTACCCTTCTGTTTGGCAACAGGCAAAGTAAACACGGAGCATTAGCAAATGGGGAGTTGGGGGGACCCTGGAAAGTCAGCTGGCTGGAAGGCCGTATGTTGACTCCTTTCTTCTGGCTACAATGCCACTGAGGCTGTAATTTAAGACCCTGAAAAGAGAAGCTCAGATGTGAAACAAGCTCTCAAGTGTATTAATGCCTCTTGCCCATAGTGGATTGGCAGGGAGCGGCTCCTGGATGAATCACAGACAGCAAAGGGGCACAGTGAGTTTGCAGGCGCAGCATGTGGCCACGGACCCCTGGAGAGCAGAGACAGCTGGGCCCACGTCATACTGCAAAAGGAACGCGTCTCAGAGGGGGAGGCGTGTTAGTCTGTCTCTGCAAAACCAGCGAGGAGTCCTGCATCTGGCGCAGTGGATTTTACCCTCGAAAGCTGATGCCCAAATAAATCTGTTCGTCTTGAAGGTGCCACAGGACTCCTCGTTTTTACCAAAAGGAACGTTTGTCACATAGAAAGTCACTTGTGCCGCATTGACTCGTCTCAACCAATAGAATTGCAGCTTGCAAATTAGCCCGAGAGGAAGGGCCATGTTTGGTTGAGTTACCTTGATGTCATAAAGCATCACATGAGAATCACATGAGAATTGGCCTAGTGTTTATAGTCAGAATAATCACAGTGTTCATCGCTGAACTTAATCACAAGCAAATTCCTTCAAGTGTCACCTATCACATTGTTTTGGGTTAAAAAGGCTTTTTTTGACCGAAAATGGCTCTTCGAACGATATTTCCAAGACACAACAGAAGCATTTGAAACATTCTGATTTTTTTTTTTTTTTGGTCCATATGAAAATTTTCATGTTGATTTCATTCAATCTTTTTTTAAAAAACAATTACTCTCGTGCAATTTGAGTCGATTCAAAAAGAAAATAGCTCACATTTCATTTTTTTGCTCGCGATAAAGGAGAAAGTGGAGAAGACTCCCAGATACAGCCGCAAGCAGTAACCATTTGAATATGATGCAAATCCAGGTCGGAGGCCATTTCTCATTGCGTCACTAAGCCAAACAAACAACGTGATTTAAATGAAAAAGCCGCAATGTCAAATGACATGAAAACGGCGTTGGCATTTTGCTGGACAATAATTGCCATTTTTGACCAGCTCTGCTAGGAAGTGTGAAAAGCTGGTGTGAAAAAGTTGATTCATCTGAGGCTACCTGTTCAGCCCATGTACGGGGTGGGCATGCTAAGGGGCACCGGTCATCATAGACCCGCAGAGGCCGTCTCTATCAGAATCCCACCAAGGCTCCTGTGTCCCCAGGGAGCTGGTCTGTCATTCTGTACTGTTTTCATTTTCATGAGCGAAGCAGCGATGAGCAACACAGGCTAGCGAGTGGGCTGCACGAGTGGCCTCTTTCCTCTCAGTGGGCCGCAAGATTGTGGTAACCAAGATAGCCTCCTGGAATAGGGCAGTGTTGCTCACAGCACTTGCCTCGCTGGAGTTTGCGGGCGGTGTCGCCTGAATGGTCGCAGCACTGTGGTTGGACGCCGAGGGAGCCGCCCGGCCACGGCTGTGCAAGCAGCACGCACACCACTTCACCTGCCTTTGCTTTACGTGTGTGTCGCTTCAGTCAGACCGGTAGGAAAAAACCCGACATGGACGGAACCCAGCGGAATCTGGCAGCCCTGTGCATGGGCAACAGTGAACAAAACGTTTTGCGGGCCGCACATTGAACCCAGATGGCGTGAGGCTTTCGGGCCGCCGGTTGCCCACTACTGACTTAAAGGCTTTGGGTGAACTCAGGGCCCGAATGGGCCAACCACTGCACCCAGCCGGCATGCCCTGAGGTGTGCCGGGCCCTGCCCCAACGGGCTCACATTCAGCCGAAAGAGAGACAAAACGGTTTCCCCGAGTTCTCCCAGCAGGTCAGTGGCAGAGGCAGGGGTAGCACCAAACCACAGGAGCCGCAGTGCAGGCCGCACGCCTTGGTGCTGCATGCTCTGCTCCTCTGCCCTCGTCCCGTCTCCTGCCGCCCCAAACCCCCAGGAGTATCAGGCTGTGACTGTCAGACACGGCGGAGTCGTCGTCCTGAGTAGAGCGCCTCCCCCGAGTCCCGCCCGCCTGCGGTGCCCTAGCACGGTGAGAGAAGAAGGGGGGCCACATGGGCTGGATCCACAGGGGTGTCCCATTGACTGCACTTTGCACCTGCTTCTCCTACGCTCTGGCTGGTGTTTTCAGTGATGTGCTCTTAGGATGATAAACTGCCTCGACCGTTACACGTGTGGCCCGGGCCCTGATCTCGAGGAGAAGCCTCCAGCTAGAACAGAAGCATTCCCTAGCCTCCGCTCCTCACTGCTGGAGTTAGCGGCAGGGGGAAGCTCTGGCAGCAGTGGGATAGAGCTGAGACGCTCCACTGAAATCACGTGTCCACCCAGTTTATTAGCGCCGCCTGCAGCCCCAGTGAGAGTGAAGACGCTGCCCTGACGTGGCCAGCCCCACCAGAACTGCCCCTGCTCAATAAGCCCAGTGTAGGCCAGGTCAGAGAAGCCATGCAGCATTCTCCTTGCCCACCTGACGCTCGCTGGGCCTGCTTCTGCGCCCCGGGGCCCCTTCTTCTGCCACAGGGGGAAGTGCCCTGTTGCCATGACCAGGCTCACCCTAGCCAGCCTGTTATACGTTTCTTCCACCAGACAATCTACAGCTGCCCTCTGGCGTGTTGCACCCGGCTCAGAGCCTTGCACGTGGCAAGATTTGCCTCTCTCGTCCTTCATTGATCCCCCTCCAGCCCCGCCAGCATTGGCCTAAGTGCTTTGCTTCCCCCACAGGGACAATCCCATTGCACCTCAGCGCTCGCAGAATCGATTTCTTACCTCGGCATCTGCCCCAGTGCAGGATCGGACCTCTAAAGTGCCCAGCCAAGTGCCACAGAGCCCAGTAACCCGCGACACAGAGCTAAACATAAGTGAGCTCGCTGGCAGGAGCATAGCCTAGAACCGGTCAGAAATTTTGCAAGTTTTTTCCCATCTAGAAAAATGCGAATTTATTCAAAGTGAAACTGCTCCAAAAAGAGGGTCGCTTTTGATGAATCTCCTGTCTTGAAAACTTTTCTTTTTTGGGGGGTGGGGTGAAGTGGAGGAAGTGCTGAAATTGTCAAGTCGTCCTGGTTCAATGGTTTTGGACGTGAAGGTTTTAAGTGTTTTGAGTCCAAATGGCATGTTAGTAAATTTAGGCTAAAAGAAAAACACCTTTTGATCGGCCCCCAACTGAAAAGTTATTTAGATTTTTTGGTTCACAAACGTTCTCAAGGTTTCAACTTTTCATCCTAATGCATGATGGAAAATTTTGGATATACAAGGCTCAGGGCAATGGAGACTCAAGGTTCTATCAGATGTTGTCTCTTGTTTTGTCTAGTTCATGACAAGAGTGTCTTTAAAACTAAATACAGACAGACAGAGCATGCTTGTAGGATCAGTCTGTGGAGTCCTTTCTGCATATTTGCAGGTTTGCCTGCTTTAATCTTTGCTCCTGCGGATGCTTTGGTTTCTGATTGTAAAAAGCGAATTGTTAAAAATACCACTTTGCCCAAGCCTTTTGTCCGTAGTCCCCTTCTTTTGCCATTTACAAAAGCAAGTGTCTTTAAAAGCACAACCATGTCCCTGACTCCTCAAGGAGTAGCAAGTTCTAGTGCATCTAACATCCCCCATCAAATCTGGAGAAGTCTAATTACGAAGGGTCCAACGTCTTGCGGAGTCAAGTCTTCCTTGAACAAGAAATGATGGTATGAAATAAAAATCTGTGTGTCCAGCTTGACCCTTCCTTCTAGAAAAGTTGTAGGCCTTTGTGGATAGTACAGAACCTACTCCATGTGCATATGCTCTAAGTCATGTAGATCATTACAACAGTCCAATTGGTTTTGCCTGTTTTGAGTTAAAAACCCAGTAAATACTAATGAAAGGGAAGGACGTTAATAGCTTTTGTGATGGTTCGAATAAATTATCCAAGGAGTTGCAGATAAGGAAGTATTTTGAAATCAATCATTGTGTTTAATGAGGACTGCTCTCACCAAGTGTCTGTATGTGGTGTATTAGCAGCCCCGTGTCACCGAAAAACCACATGAAACCATGCGTGCTAACATGAGAAATAAATCATTTGGGAACACGGTGCTTTTATCTGCTCCTTGGAATAGAGTCAGCTAAATGAAGAGAAATGAAGGAGAATGTTGTCAAGGGTAAATTGTTTGTGCAGGAGACGGTATTTTGAAAGCGGTCACCCCCTCCTCTCCCAACTTACACACTCATCATGCAGTGGCTTGCACACTTAACTGCCCTTGGCTAAAAAGCAGCTAGTGATCTAGAAGGGAAAGTGTTGTGTCTTTTGCTCTTTACCCAACCCACCAAATGTGGAAATACCAGAATGTCTGGCAAGACAGACATTCTAGTTTTTCAGTTATTGGGTTTAAACTGATGCAAAACTCCTCCAGGGCCCTATTCATTAATGCTGTGGAGAGAGGTGATAAGCAATAAACGGTGTTTGGAACGGCCCATGGCGATGTGAAGCCACCTCCCAGAATAGAATGCCTTTCTCTCTCTGAAATGTCCATACGTGTGCCTCACGCTTTGGTCCCACCAGTGCCACCTATGGGCGAGTTGCATTCCACAGTACCAACCCCATCACCTGTGTGTGCGTTTGCCTCTTGCCTTTGGCTGGGATTTTCAAATCTGCCCATGGGTGCCGGAGGATCAAATCCTGCTAAATTCTTTGGTATCTAAATCCCTTCAGCAGCTGGAAATCTGCCTCTATGTGCAGAATTGGCAGGTTCCTGAGGCGAGGAACCAGAGGAATCCACTGGTGAATTATACAGGTGCTTTCTCTAGGATGAGACCACAAGCTGCGCCTGGTCCAGCTGCCCACAGAAAAGGTATCTGCATGGTGGATGCAATGCTGACTGATGATTTTTCAAGTTTTCAGGGAAAAAAAAAACCCTGAATATTTTAATTGAAAATGAATTTTCTTGTGATTTTTTTCAACAAAATCCCTTTTCTCTGTGCAAAGGTATCCGGCTAGGTCTGACAGACTTCGCCATCACCAACTTCACTTCTAAGTCGACAAAGAAAGTGTGATATCGTCTCTGTTTCACAGCTGGGAATTGGGGCTTAGGAAGATTAAACGCCTTGTTCCAAGTCATTTAGGCTACGTCTACACAGCGGTGCTATTTAGGGATACTGGAAGTATCCTGAAATAGCTATTCTGCATCTTCTGAGCGTGCCTGTTATTTCAAAATATAATGGGCTTTCTATTCTGATGTCCCTGTGCGTAAAAGGCGTTTTGGAATAGTGCTCTATTTAAAAAGAAGTGCTGTGTAGACAGCGCCAAATTTTGAAATAAGCTATTTCGAAATGAACTCGAAATAAGCTACGCAATTTGCGGCGCTCAAATTCCATTGCTTATTTCGAGCTACGGGTGCAGTGTAGAGGCACCCTCAGGGAGTCCGGCTGAGTAAGAAACTGACCCCAGATTAGTGTCAGGTTGGAGCCCGAACCCCAAGATCAGCCTGGCTCGCAGTTTCAGTCTTGTTTAGAAATTCCTAATTCCTGGGGGCTTTTCTGCGCTGTTGAGAAGAATTGTGGCTCATGACAGCCCCAGGGGGCCAGGGCTGGTTGAAGTTGGGGCTTTCGGGCCTTTGAGCTTTGCTTCTCAGTGGTGTTTGAAAAGCACAGGGGGGCTGTGAGGCCGGCCCCAGGTTACAGGTGTAGCAGCCTTACCGAGGGTCACTGTGGTCACCCAGTGGTACCTGAGAGGTGTGATGTGCAATGACAGGCTTTGGCTGTTCCTGTTCAGATGTCATTTTGCAGGAGGTTAATGTGCCATCTCCTCCCGGAACTGTGTGAACCACATCGCGCAGGGCAAGCCGGCATCAACTGGTCCCCTCACAGGCTCGAGGAAAAGGACCTGGTCACGTAACACCGAACTCAACCCTCCCGGCTTTGCCTCGTGCTTTAAACACCAGCTTTCAAACCCCCACCTCCTACTAGCTTTCAACCCCTCACCTCACCCCCGCTTTCAACCCCCTACCCCACCCTTGCTTTCAACCCCACCCTGCCCCCGCCAACCCCTCGCTAGCTTTCAAACCCCACCCCACCCCGCTTTCAACCCCTACCCCACCCTTGCTTTCAACCCCACCCTGCCCCGCCCTCAACCCCCTCGCTAGCTTTCAAACCCCACCCCACCCCTGCTTTCAAGCCCCCACCTCACAGAAGTCTGTCTCTTTCAAAAAGCAAGCTCAGGCTGTCCGTGGCTTGGCAGGGTATAAAAGGCGTTTTCTCCGCTGGGCCTAGGTACCGGCGTGCACGTTCGAGGAGAACAGAGGCTGGGGTCAGCCCCTGCCTGCCCTGTTGGTCTAGGGTTTGCTTTCTGCGCTCAGCAGGCCGCAGGCCCTGCTTAATGAAGAACAGTTGCCCAGGTACCGCACGCCCAGACTCGCTTCTTTGCAACCTTCAGATAAAAGAAGGAATTCCATTTTGGTTTCATTACACGTAATCTTGCAAAGTGCAGGCTTCATCGAGATAACTCTCCCCGCAGGCCTCCGCCGCCCTCCGCTGCTTTCCCCACATCTTCGGGCGGCTCAGACCGCGCACCATCGATTTAACCTGGATCAAACACAGCCCCCAGACTGCAGGCATGTTTTGAGTTTCTCCCTTATCTTACATTTCGCAGGCCAGGCGCTGGTCCGAGTGCTGTGGGGTTTTAAAGCCGCCCGGCACTTTGAACAGCTCGGCCCAGCGTGATGCGCTGCCTTGGGAACTCAGTAAAGATGAGTCCGCGGCGGTTTATTGCATTTTGAAAGATTGAGGAGTTGTCGGATGGTCCTGCAGCCGCTGTCTGGAGAGAAGATCCCGCAGCGATGCAGCTAAGCTGCCTGCTGATTTATCTCCTGCAAATGCAGCTCCCAGACATGAGACGCCTGGAACTGGCCATCTGGAAAGAGCTGCTGCAGGTCATTTGGTTATCCAACACCCCTAGGAGCAATCTGTCCCCAGGCCCACAGGGCGGCTGCCCCTTCTCCAGCCTGCATGGCGCGCTGAGCCTGGCCATGTGTCGGCTCCTTGGGATGCACCCAGCTGAGATGACCATAATGCAGTCAAACAACCTGATTCTTGGGGGGGTTGCCGACTTGCTGCTGATTACCATGGGAGCAGCAGGATGGAGCCCAAGACCGGCCTGTCACTGCGAGCAGATACTGGTGTATCTGTACCGTCAATGCTCCATTTGTGGACACTCTTCATGTGAAATAAGTGAGGCTTTTTCCAGCTAGGGCCTAATCTACACTACACTCACACACACGGTCGATCTAACCCATGCAACTACAGCTATGCGACTAGCGTTGCTGAAGTCGGCATACATACTGCGGCACCTTGTGCGTGGTAAGGTCGACGGGGGCTGCTCTCCCGTCGCGGCTGGCTACTCTTCTCGTCCTGATGGAGTACCGGAGTTGACGGGAAAGTGCTCGGAGGTCAATTGATCATGTCTAAGTAGACACGATAAATCGACCGCCGGGGGACAGATTGCGGCAGCGTCCATCCACTGCCTAGTGTAGACGAGCCCTTAGCTTAGACTGCTTCCAAAGTGACACAAGCCACTACACACAGGCTGTCTGATGCCGGAATAGCCATGTGGGTCACAGCAGCCTACTCAGAGCGTGACGAATTCCCCCCTTAGCCCATAACAGTGCCTTCCGCCACCGCTCCTCAGCCCATTCCCATAGCAACCGGGAGCATGGCTACCCCTGACTACCCCCTGTGGGCCTTTCAGCGGGGTCTTAAAGCCACCCTAGGCAGCAGGGTTGCTCAGCACATCAGGGACCCACGGATGCGCCTGGTGCTTTGTAAATGGCCTGCGAGGGACCCCAGCCAGGGACATGAGTTGTTCTGCCCCTTGCCCTGCCCCTGCAGCACAGTGGCCGCCCGAGCACGCACAGCCTGTCTCTGCGCCCAAGTGTGAGACAGTGAGGACGACCCATTTTCTTCCATTTTCTGACTGACTTCCCAGAGGCGACCGCTGCAAAGCCGTGCGGCAATGCAAGAAAGCAGGCTGGATTTCCTCGTCCTTACTTTTTCAAGTTCTCCGGCGTAAGGCTTGGAAATTCACAATCAGCAGATTTTGAAAGAGGATTCAAACATCCCCCCAGGAAAAAACCCAGCTCTCTAGGCAGCTCTACCAATGTCGTTCAACGTCTGATGCAGTTAGAGCTTCGGGCCCTGCCTACAACCAATTCTTTGCCAGTACAGCTACCGGCTAGACCTGTACTAAGCTATGCTGGCAGAGCCCTCTAGTGCACAGCTGGCTTATGCCAACAGGCGGCAGTTTTTGTACAGCTGAATAACACCGTTCTAATGACATTAGCTAGGCTGACAGAAGCCCTAGCTGCATCTGCACTGAGGGTTTTGCTGGCTTAGCTAGTTTGGCTAAGGGGTGCGGTTTTTCACACTCCTGACCAAGGTAGCTATGAAGCCCCCTTTTAGTGGAGACTTGGTGTCAGCAATCTCAGACAACAGACGCTCTGAAGGTGTGGTTGGGTTTGCAGCTGATGGTTATAGGAACATTGAGGGTCTTCTGTGACATGGCCAGAGGCCATATTTAAACTACTGACCTGGGCACTTGCTTGTTCGCCTCTCAGCCATTCTGAGCCCCAGGGATTATCCCATAAAGATGGGCTGGACTAGCTAAAACAGACAGAGCTTCCCCTTTGTGGCCTCCTTCAGCAGTACTACCGAGCATAGCCCACGTTTGCTTGCATTGCAAACTCATCATTTACAATTGATTTCCCCCATGTCGTGCCTCGGCCATTTCCTCGCCTTCTAGCTCTAGCAGCCTCCTTCTCAGCAACATTGATCTCCATCTCCTGGGAGAGGTACACACCATGCTAGGTAGAGGCCGGCGCATGTCTGTAGAGTCTGCAGGTAGCCGCTTTATACCCGCGGGTATCCACATCCGTGGATTTGGATACGGATGTCCACGGCTCGTTCGGTCAGATATGGATGCAGCTGCGGATACAAATTTTGTATCTAGAGCCCTGCAAATTTGCAGCTCTCCGCTTTAGATCCATGGCTCATTTTTGCAAATACGGATGCGGATACACATTTTGCATCCGCACGGGACTCTACGTGTCTGCTCGAACTCAGCTGTCTGACGCACGTGGGGCCGTGCGTTCTTCTCGGCACGCGAAGGGTCCATTTATTCCGTGATGCGGCCTTCCTCTGAATTGCTTTTTCCCCAGTGACTCTGCAGCCCTTATTCTGCCAGGCAGTGGCGTCGTTAGTGGGACGGCTCATGGAAGCCTGGCCTATGTGCATAGCTTTAGTATGCGATCCCCATTCCTATGACATTCCATGGGGGGGATGGGACACAGCGTGTGCATAACGGGATGACACTCAGACGGAGAGGAGCCCCACAGCTGGGGAAAGTGATTAGTATTCCACGTTTACGGCCCTGTTTTCTGTAAAGGGAGGGAAGTGCAGGATCTGACTGCTGGAGAGGACAGCTTTCAGGGACTGGATCTACTCTGGCTGTTTGGAGTATGCTTTCTTCTTAAGACTCAGCATTTTCCCAAAGGAAACAACTGGTAAATATCTGAGTAGAAGGCCTGTAACTCTAATGCTACCAGCTCTTCGCGGAGCAGTGATTTTGTTATTTAGCTCCATGTGCCCTAGAAATAATGAAAGAGAGACATGTTGATCATAAGAACATAAGAAACATAAGAACATAAGAACGGCCGTACCGGGGTCAGACCAAAGGTCCATCTAGCCCAGTATCCTGTCTGCCGACAGTGGCCAGCACCAGGTGCCCCAGAGGGGGTGGACCGAAGACAATGATCAAGCACTTTGTCTCCTGCCATCCCTCTTCAGCCTCTGTCAAACAGAGGCCAAGGACACCATTTTATCCCCTGGCTAATAGCCTTTTATGGACCTAACCTCCATGAAATTATCTAGCTTCTCTTTAAACTCTGTTATATTCCTAGCCTTCACAGCCTCCTCTGGCAAGGAGTTCCACATGCTGACTACACGCTGTGTGAAGAAGAACTTTCTTTATTAGTTTTAAACCTGCTACCCATTAATTTCATTTGGTGTCCTCTAGTTCTTCTATTTAGGAACTAATAAATAACTTTTCTTTATCGGCCCTCTCCACACCACTCATGATTTTATACACCTCTATCATATCCCCTCAGTCTCCTCTTTTCTAAACTGAAAAGTCCCAGTCGCTTTAACCTCTCCTCATATGGGACCCGTTCCAAACCCTAATCATTTTAGTTGCCCTTTTCTGAACCCTTTCCAAGGCCAAAATATCTTTTTGAGGTGAGGAGACCACATCTGTACACAGTATTCAAGATGTGGCGTACCATAGTTTTATACAGGGGCAGTAAGATATTCCGGTCTTATTTTCTATCCCTTTCTTAATAATACCTAGCATCCTATTTGCCTTTTTGACCGCCGCTGCACACTGTGTGGAAGTTTTCAGAGAACTGTCCACGATAACTCCAAGATCTCTTTCCTGATTTGTCGTAGTTAAATTAGCCCCCATCATACTGTACGTATAGTTGGGGTTATTTTTCCCAATGTGCATTACTTTACACTTATCCACATTAAATTTCATTTGCCATTTTGTTGCCCAATCACTCAGTTTGGTGAGATCTTCTTGGAGTCCCTTACAGTCTGCTTCTGTCTTGACTATCCTAAACAGTTTGGTATCATCTGCAAACTTTACACCTCACTGCTTACCCCTTTCTCCAGATCATTTATGAATAAGTTGAACAGGATTGGTCCTAGGACTGACCCTTGGGGACACCACTAGTTACCCTCTCCACTCTGAAAATTTACCATTTATTCCTACCCTTTGTTTCCTGTCTTTTAACCAGTTCTCAATCCAAGAAAGGACCTTCCTCTTATCCCATGGCCATGTAATTTACACAAGAGCCTTTGGTGAGGGACCTTGTCAAAGGCTTTCTGGAAATCTAAGTATACTATATCTACTGGATCCCCTTGTCCGCATGTTTGTTAACCCCTTCAAAGAACTCTAATAGATTAGTAAGACAGGATTTCCTTTACAGAACCCATGTTGACTTTTGTCCAACAAATTATGTTCTTCTACATGCTTCACAATTTTATTCTTTACTATTGTTTCGACTAATTTGCCCGGTACTGAAGTTAGACTTACCGGTCTGTAATTGCCCGGATCGCCTCTAGAGCCCTTTTTAAATATTGGTGTCACGTTGGCTACCTTCCAGTCATTAGGTACGGAAGCCGATTTAAGGGATAGGTTACAAACCACAGATAATAGTTCAGCAATTTCCCATTTGAGTTCTTTTAGAACCCTTGGATGAATGCCATCCGGTCCCGGAGATTTGTTAACATTAAGTTTTTCTATTTGTTCCAAAACCTCCTCTAATGACACTTCAATCCGGGACAGTTCCTCAGATCCATTACCCACAAAGGACGGTGCAGATTTGGGAATCTCCCAACATCCTCAGCCGTGAAGACTGAAGCAAAGAAATCATTTAGTTTCTCCGCAATGGCTTTATCGTCCTTGATTGCGCTTTTATAGTTCGATCGTCTAGGGGACCCACAGGTTTTTAGCAGGCTTCCTGCTTCTAATGTACTTAAAAACATTTTGTTATTTCTTTTGAGTTTTTGGCTAGCTGTTCCTCAAAATCTTTTTGCTTTTCTTATTACATTTTTACACTTGATTTGACAGTGTTTATGTTCCTTTCTATTTATCTCACTAGGATTGGACTTCCACTTCTTAAAAGATGCCTTTTGTCCCTCACTGCTTCTTTTACATGGTGGTTAAGCCACAGTGACTCTTTTAGGTCTCTTGCTATGTTTTTAATTTGGGGTATACATTTAAGTTGGGCCTCTATTATGGTGTCTTTAAAAGTTTCCATGCAGCTTGCAGGATTTGGCTCTAGTCACTGTGCCTTTTAATTTCTGTTTAACTAACCTCCTCATTTTTGTGTAATTCCCTTTTGAAATTAAATGCCAGGGTGCTGGTCTGCTGAGGTGTTCTTCCCACCACAGGAATGTTGAATGTTATTATATTATGGTCACTATTCCCAAGTGGTCCTGTAACGGTTATTTCCTGACCTGATCCTGCGCTCCACTCAGGACTAGATCGAGAATTGCCTCTCCTTGTGGGTTCCTGCACCAGCTGCTCCAAGAAGCAGTCATTTAAGCCATTGAGAAATTTTATCTCCGCTTCTCTTCCTGAGGTGACATGTATCCAGTCAATATGGGGGTAATTAAAATCCCCATTATTATAGAGTTCTTTGTTTTGGTAGCCTCTCTAATCTCCTCAGCATTTCAATGTCAGTATCCCTGTCCTGGTCAGGTGGTAATATATCCCTACTGCTAATTTCTTATTTTTGGAGCATGGAATTACTATCCATAGCGATTCTATTGAACATGTTGATTCATTTAATATTTTTATTTCATTTGATTCTACATTATCTTTCACATACAGTGCCACTCCGCCACCCACCCGGCCTGCTCTATCCTTTCGATATATTTTATATCCCGGTATGATTGTGTCCCACAGATTTTCCTCATTCCACCAGGTTTCAGTGATGCCTATTATGTCAATCTCCTCATTTAATACTAGGTACTCTAGTTCATCCATCTTATTAGTCAGACTCTAGCATTTGTGTAGAAGCACTTTAAAAATTTGCCACTGCTTATTTGTCTGCCCTTCCTGATGCATTGGATTCCTTTGTACGCGGTTGTTTGTCTGCTCTGGCCCATGGTTTGCCCTCTCCCTCCTCTCTTTCTGACTACAGCTTAGAGAATCTCTATCAATGGATTCTCCTCTAAGAGTAGTCTCCTCCGATTTACGTGCATCTCCACACCAATCGGCTTTCCCCATCTCTCAGTTTAAAACTGCTCTACGGCCTTTTAATGTTTAGTGCCAGCAGTCTGGTTCCACCTGGTTTAGGTGGAGCCCATCCTTCCTGTATAGGCTCCCCTCTCCCAAAAGTGTCCCCAGTTCCTAATAAATCCAAACCCCTCTTCCCTACACCATCGTCTCATCCACGCATTGAGATTCTGAATCTCTGCCTGCCTACCTGGCCCTGCGCGTGGAACTGGAAGCATTTCCGAGAACGCCACCATAGAGGTCCTGGATTTCAGTCTCTTTCCTAGCAGCCTAAATTTGGCCTCCAGGACATCTCTCCTACCCTTCCCTACGTCATTGGTACCTACATGTACCACGACCACCGGCTCCTCCCAGCACTACACATAAGTCTATCTAGATGCCTCGAGAGATCCGCAACCTTCGCACCAGGCAGGCAAGTGACCATACGGTTCTCCCGGTCATCACAAACCCAACTATCTATGTTTCTAACGATCGAATCACCCACTACTAACACCTGCCTCTTCCGAACTGGCATTCCTCCCCTCAGAGGTATCCTCAGTGCGAGAGGATACCGCAACATCCTCTGGGAGGAGGGTCCCAACCACGGGATGGTTTCCTCTGCTCCCATTGAATGCTCTGTTCCCTTGAGACTTTCATCCTCCTTAAGAGCACTGGGGCTCTCAGACTGGAGGTGGGACAGTACTACAGTGTCCCAGAAAGTCTCATCCACAAATCTCTACCTCCCTTAGCTCCTCCAGTTCAGCCACCCTGGCCTCCAAAGCCCGAACTCGGTCTCTGAGGGTCAGGAGCTCCTTGCAACGGGTGCACACATACGCCACCCGCCCACAGGGCAGGTAATCATACATGTTACACTCGACGCAATAAACAGGATAGCCCCACTCTGCTGCTGGGCTTCTGTCTCCATTTTTCTAATGAACAAGTTTAAGTATAAACTGGGATTCTTTTTAAACCTCTGGAATATAGATTATGATAAGAGTTATGTTTTAAAGAAGGCCAGAAGTCACTAGTGCCCTCTAACCTCCCCCTCTAAACTCCCTCTCCAAACTCCCCGTTTTTACTCCTCTTTCACCTGGAGAACTCCCTCTCCAAACTCCCTGTTAGCAATTCCTGTTCGCAAGCTCCCTGGTCGCTGAGTCACAGGCTTATATAGCTCTGGTAGCCTCTCCCCCTGACTGAGGCTTAGCCAATTAACAGAGGCTTCTAGATTTCAAACCTTTTAGAAGCTCCTTCAAGCAAACAAACAATCAAACCAACCAACCAACCAACCAGATAAACACAAGCTCAGCACACAGCAAATAACTCCCCCACACACAAACACACACTCCAGACAGCCACTTACCACAAGGGTCCTGTTTTTACTCCTCTTTCACCTGGAGAACTCCCTCTCCAAACTCCCTGTTAGCAATTCCTGTTCGCAATCACAGCACAGTTACTCTGTAAGTCGGTGTGTGTGCGTGTGTGTGTGTGTGTCTCATTTTTGAGATGTTATTAACGCTATTGCGAATAATGAGCAACTTCACGTTAATGCCTCAGTTCCTTAACGTTGTCCCTTTGGTCTCATGTTGAGCATGTATTTGTAAGAATGCTGGTACGTTACCTACATGGCAGCAAATGCTAATTATTAGTTATTCTTTTTGATACAGGTATTTACTGCAAAATCCTACACACCAAGGTTAAACTGCCAGGCTTAGCTAGGTTCATGGGAATGCCTGTGAATTCCCCTCCCACCTCACTCTCTTAGTACAGAGGAAAGGCAAGTCTCGGCCTGGCAATTCTGACATGGCCTTGTGTACAGTTAGAGAAACAACTCATGGAAGAAGGCCTGATGTTTAAGGCCTTGTCTACACTGGCACATTGTGTTGCCAAAACCTGCCTTTTGGCGACAAAACAGTGAGAGCGTTTACACTAATGTGACTTTTGTCGGGAAAAACAACCAGTTTTGGTGACAAAAAACTTCCACCCCCGCGAGACACTTTTTTTTTCTCTCCCCCCTTTATCGACAAAGGACCAGTGTGGACTCTGCTGTTTGTTTTGTTGAGAGAACTGGCTTCCACCAGTATCCCACAATACAGCCCTGATGGCTCTGCTCAGTGTTTTGTGATCTCTGCTGCGCTGCAGGCATGTGCCTCTCCCCTTTCAAAACTCCGGGAAATGTCTGACAGCTGAGTGAGCTGCTCCCTTTGGGGAACAAAGAACAAATTATTGGCATGCTCCTGTTCTGCGAGGAACCCAGAGGCAGGCAGGCTGCTGCTACAGGGGGAGAGCTGGAGAGACAGTTGTGCTGCGTTGACATTCCTCATTATGGCGAGCTCCAAGAAGCACAGGGATCAGCTCTGCCTTCCCACAACACTGCACTGTGGGGTGCTCACCCACAATGCTTTGCTAGCAACCCATCGACAGAGCAATTGGCCATGAAATGTCACCAATGGGAGTCAGAAAAATCGGGTTGACCCGTTTTCACTTTTGGCAACTTTTGCATGTCGATAGCACTTTCTTCACCAAACCTTCCCAGTGTAGACGGAACCTGAGGTTTATAAGGTCCCCTTGGAAATGTACTGTAGTTTGAAATGACCCTCTGTTCCTGTCTAATTCCTGTGTGCTCATCTCTGTAATTGTACTCTGTTACAGAATACCTGTCTGAGCAGAATACCTCTGTGATGGGCCGCCGGCGGCCCGCACTGGGAAGGGCCGAGCCGGCAGGGAAGGAGGCGGAGCGGCGGGCAGAGCACCGCCGCGCCGCAGACGCGGCCCCGGTGGCCGGCAAAGGAGAAGCCTGCCGCCGCGCCGGCAGGCGGAGGGTAATCCCCTCCCCGGTGGAGCGGGGGGAGGAGCCACGCACCCGAGCTTGAAAACAGCTCGCCGGCTGGAAGGAGAGAGGAGCCTCCCGCCAGAGAGGAGGAGACGGGAGCGCTAGAGGCCCGGTCGCCAGGACGGACCGGGGACGCACTCGGGCCCGGCAGGCGGCCCACCCCCGCCGCCGGGGCTCCCAGGGCAGCCCCGCGGCTGGCGAGCAGCCAGCCCGGGTCGGACAACGAACCGGACAAGGACCGACGCACCCGGAGAGAGGCCGGCTGGGGCGGAGGCTCGGCAGGCAGCTGGCACCGGGGTTCCCGCGGACCGACCTCGAACCCGACCCCGGAGATATGGTGAGCCCGGCCGAGCGGCGCGTCGGGAGACCGGGAGGAGGAAGCAGCCGGGGAAGCCTTCTGGCGCCCGTGGGTCGGCGGGATTCTGGGTGGGATAACCCCGTCTGCCACGCCGGGGCTCGAGCCAGCCCGGCGCTTAGGGCCCGGGCTGGGACCCGGAGAGGCGGGACTGGGTCCCCTCCCTCCCGAAGGAGCCGTCAGCTCAAGCAACACCGGCCCGGGCACACCGCAGGACCGCGGCACTCCTGAGCGAGGGAGACCAGATAGCGGGGCCCAGGCCCCATACCGCAGGGACGGGTGACACGCACTGGGTCCGCAGACCCCCCCTTCCTCCCAGGGAGGGGGTGATCGCACCCAACTGCCCAGACTCTCGGGCAGGGACCGGAGCAGGTACTGACGAAGAGGGGCCACCGGGGTCCGCTGACCCCCCCTCTCGCCTTGGGAGGGGGTGATCGCACCCCTCACCCCTCACAACCTCCAATAGCATTATTACTGCACTCGTGACACTACATGGAATATCTGGTTCCTCGCTCCATTTCCTGTCGATTTACATGTAAATGAAGCTGTACACAGAAAGAAATCAGAATGGTCAGACTGGGTCACACCAGTGGTCCACTTAGCTGAGTAGCCTGTCTTCTGATAGCTGTCACTTCTGGATACAAATATGCATAACTCAAAGACGCTTTGGACAAAATGCCTCATGTAACCTATCGATTTTAATGTCACAATCTGCTGGATCTGTAGATCTTAATTTGGTGCATGTATCACTCTTGTATGTAAAGTTAGAAATATGGGGTACTGGAATGGTTTATGGTTTTAAATGTGCAAGTGAAAGCCATATAGGATGTTTCTAATGCCTGGACGTCCCAATGACAAAGTGATCAGCTTAACAATTTGAGAACAATTTTCTTTGTCCTTTAAGTCTAAGCAGTGGTTGGTTTTAGGAAGACATGACCACCCCAACTGGTAGGGTCTGACCAGGTACTTTCCCATGGAAAGTGTGTGAGAGAACTAGTTCCTACCCAAAGTGAAATCTATAAACCAATGAGAAGCTATCAGCCCCTTTGTCTTTGGATGGCATGACACACCCAAAAGGAGAGCCGCAGACCTCAGGGGGAAAAAAGATCTCCCCTGGTTTGAAGGTTTGCCCGAAATAAGAACAGTTTTAGGGTAAGTCTGCAATAAGCTTTAGTATTAGAACTAGCAATGCATTTTCTGTTATTTTAACTTTGTAATTTACTTTGCTCTCTCCATTTTTACTTGTGACCACTTGTTGTATAAAGCCTCCGCCCCAACTATTATTTGATTTACACATACATTTTCTGGAAATGCATTAAACTGTAAGGTCCTGCCAACACATGACTTAGAGAATAACAAAACCTGCTGACGGCATTGCTGTGAACACTGTTTGAGGGGGGACAGTTGTCTTCTAAGTCACTTTATTACTGATGATTTGTAAGTAATTAAGCTGGACATTGTTTTCAGTCAGCTGCTGTGCTTTGGAAGGTATCTTTGTAACCACTGAGCTTTGAAGCTTTGTAATTGTTTCTTTGTAACTTTCAGCTACTTTGCCTTTTACATTCTGCAACTTGTTGCAAGATTGTTGAGCTTTGTAACTCTGTAATCTTTGTAACTCTCGGCCACTTTGCTTTGTAAGTTCAGAACCTTACAGTACTGTAAGCTTGGTGATCGGTGAGCTTTGCAACTTTTTAATCTTTGTAACTCTCAGCCACCTTGCTTGTAACTTGCTCTAAGCTACATTCCATCCTGTGATAAGAGAGAAAGCATGACTGGAGGCTGTGAAGAAAACAACAAATGGTCTGGTAGCACTTTATAGACTAACAAAACATGTTGATGGGATCATGAGCGCTGTGCCCATGAAAGCTCATGAGCCCATCGACATGTTTTGTTAGTCTATAAAGTGCTACCAGACCATTTGTTGTTTTTTTCTGTAACAGGCTAACTCGGCTACCCCCTGAAGCTCCTGGAGGCTGTGAGTGTGTCTGGGCAGGAAAACAGCAAGGCTGACATGTGGAGCCAGGTGATGACTAATTAAAGCAATCGTTGAGACACAACCCCCCCCACTCCGCTGCTCTAAGCAAACAAAGGACCAGGATCGAGAGAGGTCTGGGCATGCTCCCTGATGATCAATGTGGAGGAAAGACCCTGCAAGCCTGACAGGAGCCAATAAAAAGGAGAGCACCCATGGCAGAAGCCCTCTTTCTGATCAGCTCCCTGGCTGGAATCCATGGCTAGAGGCAAACCCCCGGAATCAACCCTTGGCTCGCTCCGCAACCTTTTGCCTGTGTAAGTGTGTGAGTGCCTGAGGGCATGAATGAGCTCGTAACCCTGTAGTGGATTATTGATTCCTCGTTCAATAAATCCACACGAGTGTATCTCTGGGGTGGTCTCCAGTACAATCAGGATGTGCATCCTCCTTGCATTGTTAATCGGGTTTCTTGCCTGAATGGGCTTTCAAAGTGGGAAACTCTCCCACAATGCCAGACGGATTTATTGGGGGTTCTGATCCCAACTGTGGGTTGGTTTCCTGGATGCTGTGCCTGGAACTGCGTTCTCCTCGGAGCTGAAGTGATTCAGTGTCTGGGTGGGGATGATCTCAGCTCTGTGCCTTGGCTGGGGAAGATCTGGCCCAGCAGGACAGGGCGGTGAGGAGCCCCAGAGAGCAAGAAAGTGAACATCAGTGGCTTTATCAGCACACCGGAAAGCAGCCCCAAGGGGTCTTCTGTGACTACCCCCCGTCACACGCCCCAGCTCAGCTAGGAGTTCTGGGCAGGGCTGGCTGCAAGAGTTACAGGGTGTGGCTCCTAGGAGGTCAGACGGGGCGCTTAGAATGGCCCCCTCTGGCCTCAACCTCCAGGAAGCTCTGTTGCTATTCAGTTGCGTGGCAGTTTTCCCCCTACCCAAGCAATGCACGTGCCGGACTCCTGACGATGCTGCGGTGACAGTGAATTTGATTAGCACCTTTTCTACTCCCGTGTTAGGCAGCTGAAGTTGGAACAGCTGTCAGCACTGCTGAGCTCTTGCAAAGAAAGACTCTAAATAAATAAACAACAGCCGGGAGAAGAAGGAAGGAGCCAGGGTGAAGAGGTACATTTATTTTTGCTGACAGAAAAGCTGCTGTTCCCCACATTCACACATTTGGAAACACCTGGAAGTGCCATGTTGCGAGGCGACAGACCACAATCACTATAAAAATGTACAAAGTGGGGTAAAACTGCCGATGTTGCTCCGCAGTGCGAGGGCCTACAAGCGGAAGTACACACGCACGCGCAGGCGGTGCAAACGAGAGTGGCACAATGATTTCACACCAGCCCCCATCCCACAGACCTGAAGCCGTCTTAAGGACCACACCGAAAAGCTACCCCAGCCAGCAGCAATGTAATTATATGGCGTCACGCGGAGCCTGGCGATTAGCGATCAAATTGCAACTGAGATGAGTGAAGCATAAATTACGTTTCAAAGCGCGTTCAAATGAATGTGCAAGGCGTGTGAACATTTGCTGCCAGATGTCACTGAGAACCTAGAAGCACGTAGCTGCTCTAAAAGGTTGCTATTTTTGCCGTTGCCCATAGTCTAGTTTCTTCCCTCCTGACATATAAAAGGTCATGGGCGCCTGGCAACACCATGTCAAAAAACCACTAAAGAAACACTGCTGACCAGGGACCGAAAGGTCCTTGTGGTGCTAACGCAATGTGTGCAGGCAAAAGCTGACCCCTGAATAGCACGAAGAAGAGTATTACTTCAGTCTGACTCAAACTTTCCGCGGAGACGCAGGAAAAAACCCCTTATAAATACAGAAATAAATAAAAGCAAAGAATAACCGTCCGGACAACACTGTTATGCTCAAGAGATTGGGGGAGGGGGACCTCCCAGAATGGAGCAAAATCTCTTCTCTGGGCCAGAAAGAAACCAATTTGTTCCTGCCCTAGGCGCCCTCGCTGCATTGTCTTTTGCGGATTGGTTCGGGACACAAAACTAACGTTGAACGGGTGACTGCTCTCCTTGGAGTGACTACACACACGCCCGGAACCACAATCCAGGTGTGTCCGGCACCTGTCCCTTACTGCTGAACGCCGGACCGATCTTCCTTGCCTTTCTCAGCTTCCTTCAAGGCATTAATGACTGGTACCCAGGGGGAAGGCAGTTCCGGCAGGATTTTCTTGCCTGGATTTAAGTGGCTAATGGCCGTGTAGAGACTTCCTGGCGGGCCTGCTTCCTGCTCCGAATAGTACATCTCCAGCGCGGCGGGCGTGCAGTGCTTGTGCTAGGGAAAGGAACAGACAATGCCATCAGCGAGAGAGACCTTTGACTGGCAGGCCGTGGTCTGAGAGGAGGTGACATTGGCTGTGTTGAAATTGTTTGGTTAACTTTGTGCATAAATGGTTATTTTTCAACACAGGCCTGGTTTGAGGCCTGAGGCCTAGCTAACAACAGGCGGGGCCCACGCTCCCTTGTAACCAATAACTGCACTGGCCTGTGCTCTTGCAGGTGGCGAGAGAAACGATACAGCTAGCTCCACCCACTGCAGGTCAGTGGGTGGAGCTATACAGCTAGCTCCACCCACTGCAGTGCCTGCTGATCCGGCATCTGTTTACATTGACTTAACTTCAGGGATAGCACAGTTCCTCTGGTACTCCCCTGATAACACACACTCTCTGTCTCTTTCCCTCCCCCGCCCGTGTACCCCATCTCCACGGAGGGAGGGGGAGTGAAGACAGAGCTCACAGGAGCCGGAGAGCTTTCAGTGAGTGTCCTACAGAGACAGCGCACAACCTGAAAAACTGCCCCGGCAGCCAGTACACACCCTGTCGCTGTATCTCACCCCCCCACACACACACACACCTGCACCCCCTGTGTGACACACACGTGCACCATCTCTGTCTCACACACACACCCTGTCTTTGTATGTGTGTCTCTCTCACACACACTCCATCTATTCACACACACCCTGTCTGTGTCACACACACACACACACACCTGTGTGACACACACATGCACCATCTCTGTCACACACACCCTGTCTTTGTATGTGTGTCTCTCTCACACACGCCCCATCTATTCACACACACACACACACACCCTGTCTGTGTCACACACACACACACACACCTGGGTGACACACACATGAACTATCTCTGTCACACACATGCCCTGTCTCTGTGTGTCTCTCTCTCATACCTGTGCGACACACACATGCACCATCTCTGTCACACACACACACCCTGTCTCTGTGATGCATGCACAGTTTCTGTGTGACACACATGCACACGCACCATCTCTGTCACACACATACACACCCTATCTCTATCACACACACCGTCTCTCTGGGACACACCCTCACATGCACCGTCTACAGTGATGCACACACATACCATCTCCACCGCATACACACACTGTCTCTGTCACACATACATGCTGCTTCTTTGTCACTCACAGTCTCTGTCTCACACACACATTCTGTCTCCGTGTGTGTGTCTTACATACTGTGTATCACACACACACAACCCCAGAGTCTTTGTGTGTGTGTGTCACACACCCACCCTATCTCTGTCACACACAGTCTCTCACACACACACACACTCACTCCCACAATCTTTCACACTCACTTCCCAACACACACTCGCACTACTGCTGTTATTATTTCTTGGTACTTCCTGCAATTCTCATATATTCTCTGTGATTTTATTTTTCCAGAGTGTGTTATTTTTGCTTTTTGACTGCTCCATGCATTTCATAACTTTTAATTCTCTCTTACAGTTACATTTAATTCTTTGAGTAGTGAGTTTCAAAATGCCTAACTTGTCCTGGCTGGAGTAATTATCCCTATTGTAACTTTTAAAAATATATATATTACGTATAGGTTTTTTGTTTCTACTGATGGTGCACATCAGCACATTACCTTCGTGCGCATAACAAAATGTATTCCACACATGGGCAGAAAACATTCGAGGCCACATTGGACAGAGGTCATCTTACCTTAAACACAAAGCCCTCTGGGCAGCTTAGCTGGTCATACCACAGTGCCTTGTACATGACCAGCATGAGCAGGCAGGCCAGGAAGGCCATCGTGATGAGAATCAACCCCGTCAGCTGGAAGGAAAGGGAAGAAACCAGAAAAATGGTATGAGCTCAGATGAAAACAGCGGAGCACCCAGTGGAAAGAGGAAGGCACTGCCCACGGTCATGGTCCTGGGATCTAGCGCAAATCCACTGCCTGGCATGGAGTCACTCAGCCAACCCTGCATGGAAGAGCATCGACCCTGCATGTCGTGTCAAGTCGACTGACCCCATACCAGGGTGGCTTGCTGCTGGCACTGGACTAACCAACATGGAGAGACATGTGAGACTGTTATGAGAGACAGGATCAGAAGCCTTGCGAAAACCAAGAGCTCACAGCCTAACTGGTCGGGCTGGGCGGGAAACATATTTTATTTCCCACAAAGTACTTCAAAGACAATGAATTTTTCATTCACATTTGTTGGGCTTTTGAGAAAAAGCCCCCAAGCTGAAGACACACACAACAACAATAACAAGAGAGGATACCCTGCCTTGGTGACACTGTATCCAGGCCCGGTGTCCACGCTGACTTTATAGTGAGAGAGGAAGTGTTACCTCTGGTGGGATCATCACGAGATAGCGTGTGCAGGTCTGGTGTCTGCCCTTCTGATCAACCGGACCAACTGGAAAGGGTTTAGCAGAGAGCAACAGGAATGATTCCAGTCTGGAAACCCGCCTTGCAGTGACAGGCAACAGAAACTCAGTGTGTTTGGTTTATCTAGGAGATGGTTAAGAGGTGACTTGACCGTGGTCTACCAGTGTCTACTTAGGGAAGACGTTTCTGACAATAGAGGGCTATTTTATCTAACAAAAAAAGGGCAGAAAGAGATCCGGTGGGTGGAAGCTAATGCCAGACAAACTTGAAAGAAGGAGCACATTTTAAATGGAGTTTCGGGGGTAGCCGAGTTAGTCTATAAAATGCTACCAGATTATTTGTTGTTTTTTTAAGTTTATCCTGTACAGACTAACAAAACATGTAGATGGGATCATGAGTTTTCGTGAGCACGGCCTATTTCTTCAGATGACCGGAGTTTTGAGTTTAGGATGTCCAGACCCAAAATAAATAGGGGAAAAGGGTGAGGGGGGAGGGAGGAAAAAAATGGAAGGGGGTGGGAAACAAGAAGCAGGGGGTATGTAAATATCAGAAGGAAAACCAAACAGGCAAAACTGGTAATCTACAAGCACCTGAAGATTGGATATTTAAAAGATGCAGATAAGGATCATAGGATAGCAATTAGATAGGAAGGGTACTAACGCAAGAATCTACACAGACAAAGAGCTGTTGGCATAGGCTGATAATGTCCCAGCCATCTGTTATCTCGATTGAGGCCATAGGTGTGAGAATTGAATTTGTGGATGAATTGTAATTCCAACCCCACTCTGTGTATTTGGCTTGTAGAATTGGTCTGAAACAAGACAGCCACTTGGAGATCTTTTAAAGTGGGACCAGGTAGATTGAAGTGTTCCCCAGCAGGTTTCTGTATCTTCCCTTTACAGATAGTTAGCCCCTGGGACAGTTCACCTAGAGCCACAGACGGTTCTCCACCACTGGGAGCCTGGAACGCATGTCTCTTGCTAAGGGCTTTGCTGTCACTCAACTGCCTGTTCTAGGATGCCTGCAGGAGTCGTGAGGGGAGCCCGCTTGCCTGCGGCAGGCAAGAGGCCGGATTGGATGGTTAGAACTGTCCCTTCTGGCCTCTGGGTCTATGGATTCCGGAGGGAAGCAAACGGCCATGGCTGTAGCCATGGGGGAGGTGTTGTGTGTAGGCCCAAGAGAAGCAGATAGAGTGGGGTCACTGGCAAGTTACTCACGCCCTGCTGGGGGAGAAACGGGACCCCGGCGTGGGATGGGACTGCCCGCTGCCGCACAGCATGGGCACCGTCACAGTGCCTGCGTCAGGCCCGCTGGCGAAGGGAGAGGCCTCCAGTCAGCGTGGAGGTGAAGAGAGAAAGGTGCAAGGGCAGGCTGAGTTTCACCTCCCGGCCTTGCCTGGCTGGCTCTGGGCAGCGCAGGGTGGGATGTTTGCCTTACACCGAGTGGCTGCAAAGAGCTCGCTCTGCTTCCATCAACACAACGCTTCCTGCGGGGGCCGGCGAGCTGGGTGGGAAGTTCTATTTCTGGCCGTGACTCATCAGGTGAGAGCTGCAATTTACAGCTGCACTGAAGCACCAGGGCCCAGGTGTGATCAGTGAAGACAGGGATCTCTTGGGGCATCGGTGTCCATCCCAGACTGTTCCAATCGTGGGACAGCCTCCGGCTTCTCACGCCCCGTGCAAACTCCCTGGGCTCGTACAGCGTAGCTGGGGGCACGGTCAGAGCCTACGTAAGTTGTTCAAAAAATGGTTTCGAGGCCAACTAAAGATTTTGTTTCACTGTTGAACTTACAACTTTTCCAGGTTTTTTTTTCCAAAAAAATACAATTGAAGTCCCGGTCAAAATGCAAAGTCGTTGAGAAGGAAACATTCCACTTTGGGGCCTTTTTATTTATCCAAACAATTCCGCGACGTCAACACAAATTCCCAGAATGCTTCAGTCGATCCAAATCTGCCCTGCGCCGCAAAATAATTCTGTCCGGAAAATTTCACCCAGCTCTGGGACTGATCTCCCTAGCTCTAAGCGGGGATGCATGGCAGCTCCCAGAGATAGGGAGAACTTGCAGCTGGAGCTTAGAGCCAGGGAAAACTTTGCGGGGGACATGCAGATTCAGCAGAAGACTTGGGCTCCCTCCGGTCAACCTTACTCCCTAGCGCCTCACTCAGAAACAAATTCTCAAGGAAGCTCACTGGCTTCTCATCCAGTCCCTGCTTTCTCTTTAGGGAGTGGCCAGCCGGCCCATTCCCATCATTGTGACTGCTAGGTGGATCAAAGGGCTGTTCACTTGATGCTGAGATGTGTCACAGAGCTCCACGTGGGAAGCAAGAATTCCACGTGACCAGTGCATGCTGGGTACATGCCTAAACAAAGAGAAGGGGGGCAGGGGACTAGGCCACAGTCCAGGGTTTTACTGGGCTTCTAGGAGCAGGCCAATGAACAGAATACTCCTGTGCACCATGCAGATGCTAGTCAGGACACCACAGTTAAGGCTGAGTTGAGTTTTGTACCCTTAGCAGAGAGAAACGCGCCACCGTATCCTCAGCGCTCAGCCTTTGCATACCGGACGGCTTGCCCGGGAATTTACAAGGGCACCCGTTCGTTAGCATGGAAGTAAAAATTCAACTCCACACGGGTCCTCTAGGAAGCCCAGCCTGCCGCCGCCGATGCATTCTTGTCCCAAACGGCCTTAAGAGAGCCTCCCGGGCTCTGGAGACTTCCCATGTAGCTACAACCCACTGAAATCTAGTGCCTGGGCTCCCGCTGAAGAAACGAGGTTAAACCCAGCTATTGGCAATGTTCTATCGAATTGATGTGATTTTTGGCAGACCAAAAGAGACCCTGAGGCGAAGTAAAGGCTGAGAATACAGGTCAGTGATTTAGGGTAAAATCGGTACAGGGAGGGTGCAGATAAGTGTTATAAACCCAGGAAATTCAGGGGGGAAAATGTAACTTAACAGAAATCCCTCCATAGAAGTAGGGCCTGGAAAAGCATCCAAACAACCTTCACTCCCCTCTGCAGGGATGCCATGCCATCTCCCTACAATTATGCACATAGGTGGGTTTGCTCCCCGGTTAGACAAAGCTACTCCTTGGAGACACGTTAGCTCATTCTCTTCTTCTATCTCTTCTCTTTATTTTGCCCCCCTCCCGCAGAAGAGGATTGGAATCTCAGTGTGGGGAGGGACGAAGGAAATGCACCAGGAGGCTGGTTTTCAGACAGGGCTCTCAATCAAGGGATGCAAAGAGATGCCCCTAACAGCTTCACCCATCCTCAGGCCACGCTGCAGGAGCTGACCGGTGGCTGTCAAAGTGGAGGTCAGGTTGAGACCGGACTGAGAACCGGGCTGAGTTTGCACAGGTGCGGCCCTGATGCGGTGAGCTACGGATGTGGCATGGCCCAGAGACCTGTCCCCAAAAGCCATCAGGACCAGAGGCTGCAGACGGAGGGGCAAGAAACCCTCACGGGCACGTCTGGAATAAGCTGCCCAGGAAGAGGGGGATCTGCCTGACCCGTCTCGTCTGGTTCCTGCCCTGGCTGAGGGTGCGTCTCTCGTGTAGCCCAAGGGAACGCTATTGCTCTTAGACAGTCCGACAGCTCCGGGACCGCTGTTCGGACCAGTTGCCCTGGCTGTGCTCAATGGGACACCACAGAACGCTTGGCCTTGGGCCCCCAACGGCCTGCGGGCAGAAGACTTTGGACAGCCAGATAACCCCGGAGCAGTGAGACCAGCTAGCCAGGTGCTCGCTGCCCGTGTGCTGAAATGGCTGCAACCCCCCGCCCCTCCGGGCTCCATCATGCCACTCCTCTGAGCCTGGGTGAATGAAGCACAGGGATCTCTGGGCCCTGCGACATGCCCAGGCCTGAGGTGGAGGGGCTCAGGAGATGGGCAAACGCCCCAGCTCTGGTGCTGGGTTCGGCCGAACAACCCCGGCGCATCTGAGTCTGCCCCTTCCCCCACAGCCCCACTCCCCTGACGTCCCCCGCTCCCAGCAGGCTCCGCTCCCCTCTCACTTCTCCATGACGCAGGTGGAGGGGTGTGAATAAAACCAGACCTGGTTCCAGAGAGCGGCCCCCTGTCTTCCCCCTACATCGGCACCTTCCTGTAGTGACCTCCCGGTTGCTAGTCAACACCAGGGCCTCCTGGCTGTTCCTCAGGGACTCCCATGCCAGCCACCTCCCCCTGGCCTCTCTGTCGGACTGCTAACCCTTCCCGGCTCTTAGCCCCAGGCACAGTCTCCCGCCTGTGCAGAGCACAGACCGGCCCACGCACTGTCCTTGCAGGGCACCGGGCGGCTCCCCCGAGGACAGAGGTGGCCGTCTCCTGGCTAAATCGGAGCTGGACTGAGTGACTCTGGATTCCCCGTGTCCACGGGTGAGCCACCCCTCCTGCCACACGCCCTGCGGAGGCTGGGCGGGGGGCTGCTTCACCTTGACCTTTTCCGACACTTCGTCGTACAGGTTAATGTTCAGCTTTTTCACGCCGGGGACATGGAGCTTCCTCTTCTGCTGCTGCTGGAGCTGGTACTCCGTTCTGGTCTTGACGATCACCTGTGGGAAGAGGAGGGCGTGAGCGGCCACCGGGCGCAACCGCTGGGAGAAGCACCCAGCCGCACCAACTCTGCTGGTGCTTGAGCCCCCGGCGGCTGGGGGAAAGGGTCTGGGATACGCCTGGGCATCTCCTCACCCTTCAACCACTGCTGCTTGGGGGGCCGAGGGCAGCAACGCTCAGGCCAAGAGAGAGCAACCCACCGCCTGCCCCAATCCCCCCAGCCCAGGGCACAGAGCAGCCGGCAGGCCCAGCGGGGCTCAGCGTATCTCCACAGGGAGCTCTCTGCTCCAGCTCCCAGGTGTCCTGCGCAATTGCTACTGAGGCCAACAGGCAAAAAGCAACCTGCCCTCCAGCCGTGCAGGTCAGGTCACCTTTGCCAGTGTGGATGTCTGCAGCTAGGCACCTCACTCCATACGGGGGCTGGTGGCCCGAGGGGCTGTGAACCCCCTGCTCACGTGGGAAGGAGCCAGCAGGAGCCGGTTATTCGGCATCACTGCCAGCCTCCGTCTCACGTGCCTGGGGGTGGATTTAGGAGCCTCACTTCTGGTCCCTCCGTTTACAAATGCCGGGCGCAGTTCAGACACCCCCTTCCCCCCCTCTCCATGCGAGTGGGCGCTGGCTGCCGGCACAGCACGGGATGCAGAGACAACGCAGTGTGGCCGGCTGGAGCCAGGCTGGGCGGGGGCTAGCAGGAGCCAGAAAGGACGGTCACTATTGTCGCCGGTGACTTGGGAGCCCGACTTGGGGCCCTTTCAGAGGGGCTGGGTGTCAGCAAGTTCAGAGCAGCGGCTGTCTGGGCATCGGGCCCCCGAAGGGACAGGACGTGCCCAGAGCGACTAACCCTGAGCCATCCGTTCCGTACTGGCCAGCCGAGCGAGCAGGCCCTGGGCATTGTCAATGGAGGGGAACCGTTAGCGCGCGGTGCCAGTGGGAACTAGGGATGAGAACGCTGAACCCGTTAACCGGTCAGTTAACCATTAACTGGCAGGGGCTGGAGCAGTCCCCCCCCCCCGCCCACCGCCTGCCATGGGCAAGGGGGCTCCAGCCCAGCCGCGGTGGTCGGGGGCCGCTCCAGCCAACTCGCCCCATTTAACTGGTGAACCGACTGAGCATCACGTTTAACCGGTTAGCTCGTTCAATGGGATTTCCCATCCCCAGGGGGAACCCAGTGGGCCCAGCAGCCGTGACTGCAGTCTCTGGATGCTGAAGCATCGCTGCACTTTAGGTAACTATGGAAACCCCCTTCTCTGCCAGGGGGTGCGGTTCTGTGAGGAGCAGAGGGTAGGGATCCCCCCAGCCCATGGGGGAGAAGGGTAACAACTGGCGTCTAACAGCAGGCACCCCAAAGAGCTCTCTGAACCCGCCTGGTGGCATTAGATGCCTCGTAGCCACACCGAGTCCCCAGCAGGGTAGCCATGCACTGCCCAGCCATGGCCGGCGAGGAAGCGTCCTGCTGCGAATGTTGGACAGACGCTAACACAGGTGAAGAAAGCTTTGGCGCCCTCTTGCCTCCAGCAGGGAGGGCCCCGAGATGTGCTCACGCAGCACCAGAGTCCTTCTGGCAGGTCTGGAAAGGACATAGGCCCAACAGAGAGCCAGGCGGGATGGCCAGATCTCAGGGGAACGCGCCCACAGCCCCCACAGAGGAATCCAAGCCAAAGGCACATTCTCCGATGCCCAAACAGCCTCATTAAATGGAGCCCTCGCTGCGCCCGAACACACCATGGAGATCTGCCAGACAGGCCATTCACTCCGGGCATGGTTATACACCGTAGGGCGCCTCCAAACGGTGCCATCAGAGCGAGTGGGGGGGCAGGATCCAGGCAAGCACCCCAGTGGTGCGTGTACCGCCGTGGGGAGATGTTCAAACACACACGGGGCAGCCAGACACACACCCCTGCTCCCATGGACTTTCAATGGCCTTTACGGCACTTTGGCAAACCCCGTCCATTTAAGTCAGCCCCTAGCTGGGAAACTTCCCGCAGAGGTGGTTGGAAGGGCTCATCACCCACCACAAGGAGCAGATGCCCATGCCCCAGAGAGGGCGCTGCCGTAGCAGATCCCAAGTCACTGACCCGCAATCTCAGGATGTGGGAAAGCCGGATCCAGCAGCCACAGCTGTGCCGCATGGTGCTCGTAAACAACACTGCACGCTACAGACCCAGGCACCAGGCAAAGCTCTCCGTCCACAACGCCCCGCACTGACAACACCATCGACACAGGCGCTCCTGGCGAGCGTGTGTGCCACTGACACGAGGAGCCAAGGGTGCACACACAGACACACAGGCAATGTCATAACCCTAGGGGCTGGATGCTGACGTACATTGGGTCCTCATGGCCTGGGGAGCTGCAGACTGTCACAGCATCAGAGAAGCCCTACTGTGCCATACTCACACCGCATGAACACAGCCCTTGGCTGATGGAGTCTGCAGGATCACCCAACCCCTGCTCCAATAAGAAGTGAGCTCTGGGTCGATGGTCCCTCTAATTTTTTCCCCATTCATGTGCAGAATAAATTGTGTTGTGTGCACCGAGGCATGTGTGAACGTGCACCACTAGAAGAAACACACACTGCTGGCGGTGAGCAGTGTGGGCGCTCTGCTAATCAGCTAGGGGGCATTTGAATCTCTCCTGGGCAGCCGCCCAAGCATTCAGCCGACAGGGAACACAGGTCGTGCACTTCAGTATCTGCTGGGGTTCATGAATGTCTATCGGTGGTTCAGAATCATTCTTCGCACTGCCCAGCTCCACAAACACACCAGGTTCCTTTGGTCTCCCAAGGCCCAGACGGCCTTCAAACTCACCTTTACCTCCGCTCCCACACTGGTCCACCCCGACACCTCTCCCCACGACGGACACGCCCAGCATGGCAAGCAGAGCAGTGCTATCCCCAAGTGGTGTTCGCAACAACTGCTCCGTCCGTGCCCTCCTTCTGCTCCAGGACACTCACGCCCACACAGCCAAACAATGAACAAAGAGCTCCTGGCAATTAAGACCACCTTTGAAGAGAGGCACCTCTATCTAGAAGGGGCCCTGTATCCTGTCCAGGTGTACCTTAATCGTAAGAACCTTGAATATTTCAGCAGGGCCAACGCCCCTAACCAGTGACTTCAGTCGGGTTTTTTTTCTCTTTGATTCCGTGACCTCCTATCATTCAGGAAAAATAGCAAGGCCAACACTTAGTCCTGGAAGGGCAAATATTACCCTGACCTAAAGGACTTGAACCCCAAACCTCCTGCAGCTTCAAGCCTCACAACTTTATAGGTGCAGCGTCCCACCTACATAAAACGGTGGATAAATGTTCAGCCCAGCCTCAACAGGGAAGTCCTGACTCCCTCCTGGCAGATATTTTGGTGGCTTTAAAACTCGGTCCCTCAACTCATGTGTCTTCTGGCGGCCTCCCCTGTGGGCGACAGCGTAGGCCTGCGTAATGTAAACGCCTGTTCCAAAACGCTGCACGGTAATCCCCTTGGATGCCAGCAACCCCTCCACACTCCGCCTGACCCCTGGACAATCACTGCCTCAGATTTAGTCATTGAACTCTAGTGGGTTCATGACCTTCTGGACAATGGTGGATCGCCTCACAAAGATGGCTTTGTTCCTTGCTCTGGCCAACCCTCCTCCCAGGAAACTGCCTGGCTCTGAGTGAACCAAATTGTCCTCCTCCATGGCCGACCCGGAGCACTGTCCCCAACCAGGATGTGCAATTTATCTCCTGCTTCTGATGAGAAGTTCTCCAGATTTTGGGCAGCTGGTCCTGCCTCACCTCCACCTCCCACCCTCGGAGAACTATCGAGCGGAGAGAGAACCAATCATCCTGGATCTATAGTGTCGATGCTACATAAATTTCCATCCATACGACTGGCCCTTGCTCCTACGGCAGGCAGAGTGTGTGCGCAATAATGCAGGGCCTGTCTTTGGGGCAAAGCCCTTTTTTCTTCCGAACTGCGTGACCCGCCCTTGATTCTCCCCAGAGCTACCTGCAACTTCCCACAACCCGGCAGCCCTGGGCTGGATACACAGAAACAGCGAACCCAAGATGACCCAAACGTTGGCCTGGAGGACACCGAGAAGAGCTGCAAACACCATACAGACTGGTGACGACAGAAGGGCCCCGCCCTTTTGTTAGTCCGGAAGCTACAGCTGGCAGTGGAAAATCAACACCGACAGGCTTTCTCATAAACAGGGCTGCCTGTTCCTTGGTCTCTGCCAAGTTCCCCAGCTAATTAACGCAGATTTCCCCATTCTCTCTGCACACACGCAGGTTTCCATATTCCATTCCTGAAAGGCCACCGTCAGGGCCAATTCCCCCCCACCAGCATGAGTGTATTGCACATGAGATCCGGGATGCCAGAATCCGGGAGGGGGTGGACTCTGTTATGCTGTGAACTGGGGAAGGCGACGGTCCTGAAGAGCACTCCTGGGATCAGGTGGAGACGGTCCATGCGCCTGACCTGATAAACGCCTCCCCCAAAACCACCCTGGAAAACCTGGCCCATGACCGCCCGGAGGGTGCCTAGGAGAGGGCATGATGTGAGGGGTGGAACCCGGGCACCCCCACCATGCTCAGACAAGGACCCCCTCATCTGCGTGGAGCTGTACCGCACACAGTGCCCGCCCCACAACGCTCCCGATGGAAGGGGAGACGTCCAGCCCCACGGACTGGCTGGAAAATGATTTAAAGCAGAAAGCGGCTCAGGAAACTGTCTGAGCCGGCACAGGAATCTTGGTTGGCTGCTACTACGGACCCTGCCTACTTGGCTTGACGGCTGAGCCCTGCCCTCCGGCCTGCTCCGGGTATCTGTCCTTATCCCAGGTCCCTGCCTTTTTCTGGTTCCTGCCTCCCTCCAGGGCCCTGCTCCGAGGCCCTACCCCAGACCCTGGCTCGATCCCTGATTGGCTCTCGCTTCCCTCTTGGCACCCAACTCTGACTCCGGAATGGGCTCTTGGGTTGAGTCCTGGTTCTGACCCGTCTCGGGCTCCATTCTAACCATGAGGCCTGGCTGCCCGCACCCTGCTCCCTACAGCAAGGACAGAGGGGCCGAGCACTTGGTGTTGGGCACCGCCGGCATTACCTTGTCAGGGAAGGGCTGCTGCAGCTGGCTGACGTCCAGCGGGGTTATCAAAGGGATGTTGTCGAAGCTGTCGTCGCTGTCACCGCCGGCACCCTGCTCCTTGCCCGGCTTCTCGCAGAGATTGCTGCCCACTTTCACCATGGTGCTGGGAGGGAGAGGAGACAGACAGTTGCTCAGATTGCAGAGACAGCCGCGGACAGGATCCCTCAGTGCTTTGTACTGTGCTGGAAGGGGCCGCCCACCACCAGCCTCCCCCTCCCAGCTCCACAGCCCAGTGTCCAACACTGACATCCAGTGCCCAAAACTGCCTATGCTATCTGGCTGGCCAGGAGGGCTGGGGCCACAGCACAGCAGCCTGGTCCTCTGGTTGGCTGGGAAGAATCAGGCTTCAGGGCTAAGGCTGAGGCTGGGTGGGGCTTGGCTCCGTGGCGGAAGGGGCGGGGTCTTGGTGGAAGGGGTGGGGCCTCAGGCAGAAGGGGCAGGGCCGGGGAGCCCATCTTGGGGAGCAATTATGGCCCACGGAAGTGGTCCAGTCGGAGCGACTGGGGCAGAGCAAACCCGCCACCCCTTGCTGCTGGCCACAGCTCCCCTGAAAAGAAACTGGAACACGGGCAGGACGACTATAATTCCTTCCGCGACCCAACACCGCTGGCATGCTGAGAAGAGACTGTAGGCTCTATGCAACAGCACCCCCTGGTGCTTCCTGCCAGGCGCTACTGGTCCAACACCCAGACCTGAGGATTTGGGGGAGCCTCCCAAAAATCTCTCTCAAAGCCATAAAAACACACACGGCACAGCCTGAGCGGCCCTGACCTAGCTAGAGCTAAACTACAGCTCGGAACCCTGCATGTGCCAGGGTCTCACAACCCATCCGACAGCCTCAGACTTTCCTTCGCCACCAGCAGGGCTTGACACGGTTTGAAAGCGAAGGCTGAGATTCCTCTGGCTCCAGCTGGGAGCAGGGGCTTCAAGGAGAGCACCAGCAACGGCCGGGCTTGTGACAGTTACCCGAGCTGGCAGGCCAAGCTTTCAGCTGGAGCGTAGCAGGTGCTCCGAGGGCAGGGCCAGGCTCCTAGCGCAGAACCAGCCCATGCAGAGAGGTGAAGTACTCTGAGCTCACTGATGATCGGTTCGTGGGATGTGGGCAAGTCTAGTGAGTGGAAGCTCTTCTGCGCTTAAATACAGAGGCCAGGCTTGCAGGTTGCTCAGCCTCTTCCGGGATTCTTCATATACTCTGCTTGGGTCTAGAGGGAACCGCCCCTTTCCATCTGAGGCCCCACCCCTTCTGCCTGAGGCCCGGCCCCTTCCCGGGGGCCAGAGCCAGCCCACCACCGCCTATCAAAATGTGTGAAGTGGCCCCCCCCTGCAAAAATGATTGCCCACCCCCGATTTAGGTGCTTTAAACAGGAGCTGTCAGATGCTGAACTCTGAAAATCTGGCCTCTGCCCCAGGTGCCTAGTTGTGGGGCTAAGCACTGGCTGACTTCCGAGCCGGGCTTCAGACATTCTGCTTTGGCTGCATGTTCCCCGTGGTTTTACGGCATTATTCAGAAATGTGAGCAGCAAAAAGGGTCTGCAGAGGGGGCTGAAGATTCCCCCCAAAGAGCCCCTTTTTCAGCACCTCACAGAACTTTCAGAAAACCATTCAGGCGTCACTGAAAAGCTTGCCAGCGCTGGAGAATCCAGCCCCGTCCCTGGACACAAGTCTCAGAGGGGGTAGCCGTGTTCGTCAGTTTCAGCAAAAAGCGCAAGGAGCCCTCTGGCCCCTGGAGGACGAACCGATTTATCTGGGCATCAGCTTTCCCGGGCTGGAGCCCACATGGTCAGGCGCAGGGAGTGGGAGCTTCCGTTTGGCAGGCCCCAAATTATTCGGAGCCAGGAAGCTCAGCAGTGAGCTGATTCCCGCCCCCCCTCACCTCCGGAGTCGTGTGTGCTCCCTGCGACCCAGCCACGCACAGGGGCGCCGGGAGCAGGGTCCCCTCATGAACCAGCTATCTCCGCTTCCGGAGGGTACCCTGCACCGCTGTGAAACCTGCCCTCAGCCCACCCGCTCTTCCTGCTTCCAAGTTCTTTGTCATAACCCTCGCTCCTCCCTTGTACGCCGCAATGATAAACAGCCCCTGCGCCGTGGACCCAGCCTGACGTATTATGAGCAAGTGACTCCTCCTGCCCTGGACCCCTGCTCAAGCCTACAGCACAGGGAGGGCCGGGGTCGCCAGCGAGCACCAACCAGAGAGTGAGACGCCGGGATTTCCAGGGCTGATTCCTTAAACAGACAGAAAAACTCATCTGGTCGGTGTCTGGCGCCCTGCTCTCCTCGGAGCCAGGTATGTTCGGGCCCATGGATTCCCAGGCCAGAAGGAGTCGTGGTGATCGCCTGACCCGAGGGCCTGGAGAACACAGGCCCCCAAATCCTTCCCAGGCGTCTGACGGCAACCCTTGGTCAGCTGAGCCAAAGGCTAATTACTCTGCCTGTTAAACGCTTACGCCTCATCCCCGGTCCCAACTCGTCTTTCTGCAACTCCCAGCCAGTGGCTCCTCTCAGACCTTCCTCTGCTAGACCAAGGAGCCCTGTTTGCTCCTTGTGTGTATTTACAGCCTGTGATCACACACACGCCCCCCTTTGCCTTCTCTTCCTCACGCTAAACCGACCGAGTGTATCACAGTCAGCCGTGTTTTGTATTCCGTTAATCCTCCTCTCGGATCTCCTCTGACGCCCTCCAATTAGCACCATCAGCGGGGCCAACAGCAGGGCAAGGGGTCGGGGCAATGCACCCAGAAGGGGCGGGGCCCTAAGCAGAAGGGGTGGAGCTGAGCGCGCTGCCCAGACTGTAGTGCACCCCAAACAGCGGTGGGGTGGATGGGAGCAGCGGGCCCCTTTGAGTCTCCGTGGAAATTGCCCCGTTTTCCCCCTCCCGTCAGCAGGCCTGATCAACACCAGAGCCGGACACAGCGTTCCAGGTGTGGCTGGACTGTCATGGAGTCCTAACAGTGCTGTCGGCGCAGGACTGGAACGTCGGCGAACACATCCCTGCAGTGTGACCGGGATGTCACAGGTCACTAACAGTATTGTCAGGTGTGACGTCAGCAACAGAGAGCGTGGTCAGTGTTGTGGAGGCCAGAGACCACGGATACTGTTGTCAGGTGTGTCTGGACTGTCACAGAGCACTGACTGTTGTCAGGTGTGACGGGAGCATCCAAGTGCACTGAGAGTGTTGTCAGGTGTGACGGGAGCATCCAAGTGCACTGACAGTGTTGTCAGGCTGTGACTGGGCTGTCCTAGAGCACTAACAGCGTCGTTGGGGTGTGACTCGACTGTCAAAGAGCACAGAAGGCTCTGTCAAGTTTGAGGGGAGTGGTGGAACATGCTGCCAGCACTGTCAGACTGTGGAGGGCAGGCTCCAGGTTGGGACCGAGGTGTTCAGAGTGTGGGAGGGGGCTCAGGCGCGGCGAGGGAATGTGGGAGCAGGAGGGGGCTCAGGGCTGGGGCAGGCAGTTCGGGGTAGGGGCTCCAGGCAACGCTTATCTCAGGCAGACCCCAGAAGGAGCTGGCATTTCCCTCTGGCTCCAAGGTGGAGGTGCAGCCAGGCACCCGCCCTCAGGCACCGCCCCTACAGCTCCCATTGGCCGCAGTTCTCAGCCAATGGGAGCTGCAAAGCCGGTGCTTGGGGCAGGGACAGTGCGCAAAGCCCTCCATGGCTACGCCTCAGATCAGGAGCTGAAGGGAAAGGCCGGCCATTCTGGGAGCCGCCTGGAGCCAGGGCTGGTAAGGAACCTACCCACGCCCCACGGCACCGCTGACAGGACTTTTAATGGCTGTGCTGACCGAAGCCACCAGGAAACTGACACCTGTCGGCCCCCTGGCTCTGACAGAGCAGGAGGCTTAACAGAGCCCGCACCAGAGAGAGCCAGCAGCCTCCCACTGTTCCCAGCTCTGACAGCAAGTGTCAGGGTCCTGCGATGGGAACGACAAATCCCCAGCCACCCGGAAACCCCACTGATCAAGTGACATGCCGTGGACACGAGCCGCTTGTCTCTGAGCTGAGTGCGTCCGCGCTGGTGGCTGCAACAGCTTAACAACAGCAATTTAACCGTTTGGGGCAGCCTTTGGATGCAGACAATGGCCTTCCGGCACAGACATGTCTTTCAACGCCGAAGGTTAATCTGTGTCTCGTTGAGAGCAACTTAAACCAAGCAACTGAGCTCTCTCCTTTTACAACGGATCCTGGCTTTCAAATTGCCCCTCAGCCCTGTTATGAACAGGCAGAGGGCAGAGACCAAATCTAAAATTGCTCTGAAGTGAGGCGGTGCGAGACGAGTGCCCCAGGCTGTCCAGGAATCTTTGCTCCGCAAAGGCAGAGCTGCTCGCTGACTGCAGAGCTTCCATGCAAAAAGGAACCAGAACCAAAGGAAATCGATTTGGGAAGCTACCTCCTGCCTGAGGATTCGGCATCTGCTCAACAAGGTGCAGCCGGCTGCAGGATCGGACCAACACCCGACACCACAGTAAAGCACCCCACAGATAAGACATTCCAGCTGACTGAATAGCCGGGCAGGGGAGCCACAGACCTGTTTGCTCAATTCCTGGAGGGGTTTGCTCTGAATAGCGTCAGACCCCTTTTGGGTTGCTGTCTGTGAACAGCCTGTTCGCACAGTCACTTGGCAAGGAGCTTTCATGTGCGAATAAAAGAGGTGAGCCCTTTGCATGGCCCCCACTTTCTTGGGGGGGTGGGAAGAGGAAAGGCTGAAAAAATTCTTAGCAAGCAAATACATACTTGTTCTCTGTCCACCAGGAAGGAAGGACTTCAGCTATTTCAAAATCTGGGGTCCTCCTATAGAGCCAAGTATAAAACGATTTCATGTGCAAAACAGATTAGGAAAAGATCCAAACGGCCCTAGCATGTTCTACACACATTCCTAAAGCTTGAAATGATCAAAATGGATCCACAAATCATTTTGTGCACAAGAAGGCCAAGCTTGTTCATTATTCTCTCAGTCAAACGAGCTTACGGTTTCCAAAGAGCAGAAACAACACAGTGTGACTTGGCCACATCTATACTTACTGGTGGAGCAACGCTCCACAGGTTGATCTTCTGGCATTTGATTTAGTGGGTCTAATAAAGACCCGTTAAATCAAATGCTGAGGCCACCCCCGTCATCGCCGGTACACCTACTCCTCCAGAGGAGGAAGGGAAGTCAGTGGGAGCTAGGGGGATGGCACCAAAGTTCGAATCAAGGTATGTTGACTCCAGCTACACAATGAAAGTAGCTGGAGTTGTGTATCTTAATTCCAACTTCTCTCTGACTGTAGGCCTGCCCTCCAGTGACCAATCCCACACAGCGTAGCAGAGAACAACTAGCAGAGGCCTATGAGGATCCCTCAGAAATCAGGGTCAGCTTGTGAACAGCTCGAGAACAAAAAAGGGAGGGCACATTCGTCACTGGTAATTCAGAGACTGGTAGCGCCTAAGGCCAGAAGTGGCCATGAGACCCCCCCACAGAAGACAGAGCAGAGAACCTCAGCCCAGGAACCCTGCACAGAGCCCGTCACTCCCGAAGAGATGTACAATCTTGACTGATGGACCCCAGGTGAAGGGGAATCCACCCCGTCCCAGGACCGGCTCCTCCAGGGGTTAGCGCCCCTCCCTGAGAAACATGGGCATGATTGCTCTTGGCTAGGAACTGCAGAAGGACAGCGGCTAATGGAACAGCAGCTAATGGCCAAGTCCAGCCAAACTGCACTCACGGCAGGACCCCAGAAAGGCACGGGGGGTTACTCTAAGTCACTCTCCCACACAATCAGCCCAGGCGGATTTGGTGAGGATGGCAAAGGTGATCTGAGCAAGCCACTTGGGGCCTCTCCGCAGACCAAGGATGGCTGCAGAAAGGTGCATTCCAGCCACCCCCACCCTGGCCCTGGCCCCAGCCTGCTCTGTCAGCCTCACGCCAGCAGAGCAGGCAGGTAGAGGGGCTACGGCTCTGGCCCAGAGAGTCTCCAGCCAGGTGCAAACTCCTCAGAGACTATCTGGTAGCAGATGCCACCGGGCAGTGGGGGAAGGAGGGGGAGACTTGGCCCTGGAGCACTTATCCTGTCTCCTGCAGACCACAGGCCAAGCCAGCCATCCCCAAGAGCCCAGCTCAATGCAGAGGGTGCCACCCAGACGCCCTCCGTCCTGCGAGCCGGGGTTTGCAGGCCCGATGCCCACTAAGAAAAGAGCCAAGGAAAGATGGCTGGAGACGGGGGTCTCCGGTAGCTGCTGGTTCCCAGCGCTGGGCCCGCCCTGGGCCTATCCCCACGGAGTCCCCGGCTCCCTGCCACGTCTGACCACACCCAACGTCCAGTGGACTGGCTCAAAAGCCTCTCTGGTCACTCCATCCCCTGAGATGCAGAGAGCTACGTGGTCTGCCCAAAGCCACAGGGGTGTCTGGGCCGGGCACAGCATCTACATCCCAGTCCCAGCCCAGGGAGGCTGCTGGGCAAGGCAGTGGCGAAGGGGGTCTCTTTGCACAGCGCTATAGTCCACGCTTGGTCTGCACCGTGGGCCCTTCTCTGGCTGGTGCAACTACTGGAGATCCCCCGTCTCCAGCCATCTTTCCTTGGCTCAGTGAGCATCTGGCTGGCAAACCCCGCCTCGCAGGACGGATGGTCTCTGGGTTCCAAGCTCCAGCTGGGGAACACACCGGGCTGCTGATGGGCAGATGCTTCGTCTACCCCCTCCCTTTCCCGAGCCGGCTGTTCTAAACAAGGGAGCGGAGACGAGAACTGCAGAACCGAAAGGGGACATTTCCCCAGCCGTCTGGGAGCACGTGCAATTCCGCGGGCGAGTCAGCGAGAGGAAGGCCAGGGAGGTGCCGTATGAGTGCGAAAACTCTACCCAGTCGTAATGTCAGTGGCATGGCCTCCCCCTCCAGTTCCTCCAGCTGATGGAAATTCAGAGAATAGTACGATTGGAAGTAGGTCGAGATCATTCCAAAGGCCTTCTCCCAAACATGGCAACCCTAGAGCAGGGACGGAGATACACGGCTGAGAACATCTTTTAACCCCTCCCCCCCACCCACTTTTTAAATTTTCCCTTTACCAGGGCCTTGTCACACCAGCAGTCCTCGCAAAGTTAAATGGTGGTTCTCACCTGATGCCGCGCAGTTAAGACTCAGCACATGAGACCGGCTTCCTTTTTGTAAAGTGCCAGATTCTATCGAAGAAAGGAAGCCGCGCTTCCAGTGGATTTGCCATTATCAGCCAAAGAAGGAGCAGTTCAGCTGTATGGCTGCTCCACCTTGTGTGTTAGGCCTACAGAGCAGTGGTTAAAACATCCACATCCCACCAGAAATTACTGGAGTGCGTCTGCAAACGGCGTGCACGTCGTTATGTAACATACGGGTTATGCAATGTCCTGCCCTGATTGATTACAAAATCCTCGTTTTTACTTGGATCTTGCTCATTTTTAGGCAGTGGTGAGGAGACAAAAGCATGGAGGATGTGCTGAGCCTTTGGCGAAAACCGTCTCTGAGGAGCTGCTGTAACGCCAGCCTTGGTGGCATCTTACCTGCTGTGCAAAGTGCACCTATGAGCCTGCACGTTTGGCGAAGTTGGGGAGGAAGAACCGTGCACAGCAGGAAAAAGCTGAAGCTACTGGGACAAGCGCCAGCTGCGGGCGAGATACAACGTCTGCAAAGAACTGCCCACCAAAGAGGCCACTGGGCCCAGGTGGACGTGAAAGGCCCTCCACAGGGCTACTTCCCTGGCACGCCCATCCCCGCCCACCCTGCCCTGCCCCCAGAGAAGGCCCTGGGCAGAGGGGAGCTGGCCAAGGTGTCGGCGCAATGAATGGCCATGGCTGAGAACACTTCCCTGAAGCGACCGGCTCTAGGCATAGCCCTGGGATCTGCCAGCTGACGGCCAGTGCCATGGCACATTGAGGGGATGGGGCGCCTGGCGGCGGAGCCCCACAGCTTTGAACGCTACAAGCAGCTTCCAAAGTCCCTGGGGACAATCTGGCATCTGGGGCAGGCCCCAGTGTCCTGAGGCAACAGGCTGCCTGCAAAGAAACCAACAGGATCCCTGGGGCCCAGGCCTGAGCGACCCACCAGGGCGCACAGCTCAGTTGTGCACACACGTGGAGCGTTCGCCCTGCTGGTGCACACCGGCAGTCTGGCACTGGGGGCACCGCACTAGTTTGTGCAGCGCCCAGCGCCCTTGGACTACGGCCACCACTGAAGCGCATTCGCCCCACCCAGAGCGTCGCTCCTGCGTCTCGGGAGATGGGAACGGACGCCCCCTGCTCTTGGAGCAATCGGCTCCGGGAGGGGGGTAGGATTCCTCTGTAACTACGGCCGGAGAGCTACGTCCACAGACGATTGCAATGATCGACTGACGCTGCTCAGCGCCACCGTGGAAGTGACGGCCAGACAGATCCCTCCCTGGGATCGGGGGGGGGTTCTGCGCTCACAGCTCATCACACGGATCCTGCAGCAACTCCCTCGGCACTGGTGTTCCAAGGAGGAGGGAGGAAAATTGTTCTCCGTGGCCTCTGAGGACGGGACAAGAAGCAAGGGGCTTAAACTGCAGCAAGGGAGGTTTAGGTTGGACATTAGGAAAAACTTGCTAACTGTCAGGGTGGTGAAACACTGGAATCAATTGCCTAGGGAGGTTGAGGAATCTCCATCACTGGAGATATTTAAGAGCAGGTCGGACAGACATCTCTCAGGGATGATCTAGATGGTGCTTGGTCCTGCCGTAAGGGCAGGGGACTGGACTTGATGGTCTCTCGAGGGCCCTCCCAGTTCTAGTGTCCTATGACAATTCTATGATGCCCACCCTCTTATTCAACGTACTTCGTTAGGCTCACGCCGGTTGTCTAAATCTCAGTGTATTGATCTGTTGGCGATGGTGCCTTATGCTGCCAGCCCTCCCCCCCCGCCAGAGAGGAAAGGACGGGTTCCTTATCAACCAGCCTTTTGTTACGATAGAGTCATCAAAGAAATGCACTGCCCTCACTGGCCCTTTCAAAGCAAACAACCATGCGAGCCGGTGTAGCCCCCGGGCAGCAGTGACCCCCCCCCCACAAGTGCCCACCCTCTGGCAATGATCAGCTGACACTTCCAGAGAAGATGGCTCATCCCCCACTCCGTTAGCACCCCCAAACAGACGCAGGCATGCACAGTGGGAAACCACCCCTCGCGTGTCAGAACAAGTTTGGGGGCGTCCAGTCCTTGCGTAGCCACTCACCTGCTACTCAGCAGTGGCACAGCCGTTTTGCTTTCTCTCTATGCACACCCGCTAGGCTTGGCTCTGTAGGGCAGACTCTGGAATCCCTCCAGGGAAGTCACAGGTCTGCCATGTCGGGGCGAGGAGTCTGAGCTGGGGCAGGGCTCAGGCCAGGGAATGTCACCCAGGGATGCCTGCAGCCAGCCCCTAGCTTGTGGTCGGGCTCGAGCGTTTTTGTCGGGAAGAGATCCCGGTAGAGCTACTTTGGGCTTAGCCCTGTGAGGCTAAAAGCACAATCCCACCCGCCCACTTCTGACCTCGGGGGGCCTGTGGGGCACTGCCATGGTCTCCAGCCAACTCAAGGCTGCCCTGGCCAAGAACCTTGGCTATTCTACACATAGTCCAGCAACCCTGGGGAAAGTCACTGGTGGGTTTCAATGGAGTTACACTGAAGATGGATTTGGAAAAGAGCCCAGAGGCTGACAGCGGCTCCGCTCCCTACCTGTCCCGCCAGGAAAGGCCCGGCCGAGGGGCATCCTGTGCATCACACCCACCGCTCTGTGCAGAACAGACCTGTGACCAACGCTGGCTCTGGTGGTGCCCAGAGGCCAGGGGTCTGACTGGCCAGGCAGAGATGCCCCATTATCCAACACAGCCTGCAGCAGAGAGCCTCTGGCCAGGCCCCAGGCCTTTCCAAAATTGCCTGACTACATCAAAGGTTTGGGGACCTGCAGGTGACAGGCCAGACAGGCGGTAAGACCGGGGAAAGGGTGACGGGCCCAAGCCTGCGAACAGGGGCACAGAACAGGACGGCTCTGGGGACCCAGACGGGCGGTTAGATGGCTCCTTTTCCATGCACCTGCGACAGCGCTGGCTGCACCATGCCTGCTTGTCTCCCGCACTTCTCCAACCCTAGCACAATGGCTGTGAGTGACTGGGGGGGGGGGACACAAGCTGGATCTGCTGCTTCGGCCCAGCCCCCTACACCAGAGACCCGGCCACAGGCCCACGGCGCAACCTCGGGTTATTTCTCAGCCCCGCGCCAGCGAGATTGGCCCCGCGGTGCGCCAAGCACGAGCAAGATGCTGCCCCGGCCGAAGACCGTCGGGTGGGGGACACGCAGGGCGCCGGCGGCGGCTTCTTTCCTGCGCAACCCCCCCAAACCCGCGCGCGGTGGGGTCGCGCTCCGCATTTCACCCGGTAGAAGAGCCTGCGCCAGCCCCGAGCCCTTCCGCGGGGGGGCTGGGCCAGGACGCCCCACATCCCGCCCGTGCCCTGGCCTGTAGCCAAGCGGCTGCTCCCGGGAGGCGCGATCCAGGCTCCCCCGCTCCCCGCGTCTCCAGCTCTGCAGGGCGCCGCGGGGGCGCACGGCGAAGCTGGCCGGAGCCGCCTTTGCCCCGGGGCTGGCCCCAGCCAGCCCCACACGCTGCGGGGGCTCTTTGCACCCCTGGGGGCGGCAAGGAGCGTGCGCGGCCAGTCCCCCTGCAGCGCTGCGCCCCCGCATTTCATCTGGGAGCCAGCGCGTGTCCCCGTCCAGCCCGGCCCCCGGCCCTGCACGGCGCAGGCCCCCGACGCGGCGCCCCGGGGCCACCCCCCGCCCGGCCTGCGGGGAAGGAGCCGGAGCCACTCACGCTGCTCTGCCGGCGAGGCTGCTGCCGGGGACTGCGCGGCGGGGCGCAGGCGGGCGGGCTGCCGGAGCCTGGTTACCTAGGCGATGGGTTCCCGGGGCGGAGGCAAGACATCGCGGGCTGGCGCTTTAAGAGCCGCCGCTGCTGGCTCCGCGCCAGCCTGGGGCCTGGAGCAGGCGCGCCCCCCACAGCTGTGGGGCTGGGACTGCTCTCTGCCCCCTCCAGGGGCCGGGGCTCTGCCCTCCCGCACCCCCCGGGGCCGTCGCTGTGGCTGGACGCTGCCCCCCTGCAGGGGCCGGGCAGCCCTGAGATGACCAGCCGGGGTGGGCGCAGAGCGCCACCCTCATCCCCCTGGCACAGGCGGCTGCAGCGCGCCCTCTCCGGCGGGGCAGGGCTGGTCCCTGCCTCCTGAGCTCTGTTCCCTGTCAGCGAGGCCCTGGGCACCGCCCTGTGCCGCCCCGCTGATGGGCAGAGCGCCACCCTCATCCCCCTGGCACAGGCGGTTGCCGCGCGCCCTCTCCGGCAGGGCAGGGCTGGTCCCTGCCTCCTGAGCTCTGTTCCCTGTCAGCGGGGCCCTGGGCACCGCCCTGTGCCGCCCCACTGATGGGCAGAGCGCCACCCTCATCCCCCTGGCACAGGCGGCTGCAGCGCGCCCTCTCTGGCGGGGCAGGGCTGGTCCCTCGCCTCCTGAGCTCTGTTCCCTGTCAGCGGGGCCCTGGGCACCGCCCTGTGCCACCCCGCTGATGGGCAGAGCGCCCACCGCTAGGTTCTTTGGTTTCACTGGTGGTGCCCATTCGCACATGCCTGGGTGCACGTAAAATTATTCCGCACGTGGTCGGAAAAGGTGAGAGGGAACATTGCTCCTGCAGGGCACTGGTGTGTGCCCGCTCCACTGTGTGCCAGGTGGCATCCGGCGATGTGGCCCCTCGCTGCCCTGGGACAAACCGGGTCCTTCGTTGTAACCTTGAAGCTCGTGGTCCCCTTTGCTTCCCCCCATCTCGCAACAGGCCTCAGGGGCCGAGCAGGGGTGCCTCTCTCCCTGGAAGCAGTGTGTGGTTTCCACATAGCTCTTTGCTGTGGCCCTTCCTGGGTTTGGAAAACAAAACGAAACTCAACCCTTCCCTCCCCAGCAGTTCCATTGTGTGAGCCGGTCCTTTCCCCCTCCCTGTGCCGTCCCGGGGTTCACCCCCGGGTCTCCACCCCCTCAGCACACACGGCCACCCCTCGAGCCCCTGCCCGCGGCTTGGGGAGCTGGAAGCCAAGCAGAGAGCAGGGCGGGGAGGGCTTCCGTGGAACGGGCGCTGCTAACATTGGTGCTGTGTCTGAGCCCCCTCGATGGTGTGGCTCCCTAACAGCCTGCCTCCGCTCAGCCCTTCGTGCTTGGACAGGAGGCAAGCATCCCTGGGGGGCGGACCTCTAGCCTGTGCTAGCAAGGAGGAGAGGCTAAGGGTAGGTCTTCGTGGCAATGGGACACCGGTGGCTGGCCCAGGCTGGCTGACTCAGGCCTCTGGGGCTTGGGCTACGGGGCTATTTGACATACCCGGAAAGGTCAGAATGGCTCCTTCTGGCCTTGGCCTCTATGAATCTCTCCTTTGCCCATCACGCCCTAGCCCGTTTTCTCACCACCCTCGTACTCTCGCTCCACCGTCATCCCCCCATCTCTGACCCGCCACCCCCCACGCCACTAGCACCCCAAAAACCACGCACCGTGAACCTCCCGTTAGACATGCATTTAATTCAGATTCCTTAGCTCAAGTACCGCCTGGCTCTGGAACCAAATGGAACCCGCTCCCCTGGGACCCCCAGAATGACCCTGTCGTGGGGACACATTTTCGATGGACAGCCCAAGACCCAGCCAGGCCTCACAGCCACTACTGAGACGCTGTACGGCAGCCGGCGTGTCGTCACACCACACAGCACATGGGCAGAAATGCTGAGCACGCGTCGCCGGGCACATGTGAGCCATGAGAAGGAGAAGAACGTAGCAAAAATGGAGGGGGAGGGACGCTCCGTGTCAAAAATGGCATGACCTCTTTCTGAGTCTCTGATAACACCGGTCCAGGTGCATGCCAGACTTTTTCTTCCACATCCTAGCGCAGCGGTCCCCAGCCTTTTTAACCACGAGATCATTTCTTCAGTTGAAGTGCAACGGCACATCTACCTCAAACCCAAACACCCTGCCCCGCTTTCTTCCCACCCTTCTTTGAGGCCCCGCCTCTGCTCCACCCCTTTTCCAAGGCCTCGCCCTGCTCACTCCATCCCCCATCCTCACTCACTTGCACCAGGCTGGGGTAGGGGGTTGGGGTGCAGGCTCTGGTCTTAGGCCAAAGGGTTCAGAGTGTAGGAGGGGCTCTGGGCTTAGCCCAGGGTGGGGTATTGGGGTGCAGGAGGGGTTTCAGGGTGCAAGCTCTGGGAAGGAGTTGGGGGGCAGGGGGACTCCTGTCTGGGGCAGGAGGTTGGGTGCAGGAGGAGGTTCAGGGCTGGGACAGGGGTTCAGGAGGCAGGCTCTGGCTGGGCTGTTTAACTGAGATGGTTTCCAAGTTGAGCAGTGGGGTTAAGGCAGGTTTACTCCTGCCCTGGCCCTGCACCGCTCCTGAAAGCAGCTGACATGTACAACATTGACTCCATGGCACCATGTGCTGCCCCTCATCTACAGGCACTGAGCCCACAGCTTCTACTGGCCACGGTTCCCCGGTATTGATCAACGGGAGCTGCAGGAGCGATGTCTGCAGGCAACGACAGCATGTGGAGACCCCCTGCTCTGCCTTTCTCAGGGGCTGCAGGGGTATGCCAGTCACGTCCAGGAGCAGCAATTACCACAGGGATAATCACTCTGGCCGTGACAGATTCGGCAGTTTAGAACTCACTGCTCCAAGAATGAAATGTAAGCGTAAGAGAGAAATGCAAATGATGAACTGCACAGACCAGTCCAAAACCAAACACAACCCACTTTGCAAGCAGTAACGGAAGTAACAACAACCCCGCACATATATGTTGGGTCGGGAGATGAGATTGACGGGACAGTGTGTGTGTGTGAGAATGACAGATTTGCATTGCCAAGCTGCCTCCATCCCCTTCTCTCTGTGTGGAGATAGGGTACAGCAGGGGAGGGATCCTGACATCAGGCCCCCCTCCTCTCCTCGCCCCCACTGAGATGAGGCACAGCAAGCAGGAGGCGCCCAGGGGGCAGAGGGCAGGAGCAGCATGACAGTCGGGGGAGGGCAACTGAAGTGCCAGCACTTGATAGCTTCCCAGCCAAACCAGTCAGGATCCCCTGTCAGAGGCTCCAAGATCTACTGGTAGATCCCGATCTACTGGTTGGTGACCCCTGTTCTAGCAGATAAGCCTGAAGATGGGGGACTATTTGATATCTGCTACAGGCCACCACAAATCTCTTATGTGCCTATTTACAATGTGTAGGAAATAACGCTGAGTAATTACCGCAAGCTTCAATTTGAGTGATGTATGATGAAGGTCTTGTGCTCCCAGGCCCAAAACAGCCTTGGAATTCCTAAACGTTAGAGAGGAGCATTTCCAAATGCAAAAAGTTTTGCAGCCAACACAGGGACAGTGTCTCTTAGACTTCGTCCTAACAGAGAAGAGGAAATGATCCCAGAACTTAGTTACAAGTGAGCGTGGCTTAACCACATTTATAATGTGCAAGCAGAATAAAGTCCAGACCAGTAATCTATGTAGTTGGTGCTTTAATCAGGCCAATTTCACAAAGTTGAAAATAGCTGAGCCAAATCAACAAGGAGGAAGAATTAAACCAGAAAAATGTAAATGGTCATTGGGAATAATTTAAGACACCTTCCTAGATGCTCAGAAAGCCACAATCTCACAACTGAGGAAGGCTATGCTGTTTTTTTTAAATAACCTGGTTTAGAGCAGAAGTGAAATACAAAATACAATATAAAATGCAATATTTTTAAAATATAACAACGGGAACCAAGGAAAAGTTGATGGTAACAATATAAATCAGAAGTTAGGAATTGTAGAAAGTTGACAAGGGAAGCAAAGGGACACAAGGAGAAATCTGTGACCAGCAGTGGTAAGGACAATAAGGAGTTTTATAAATATGTTAGGAACCAAATGAATCCTGCTAATGATATTAGTCCTTTACTAGAAGGAAACTGTAGAATTATTGTTTATAATGCAAAAAAGGGGAGAAATGTTCAATAAATATTTCTGCTCTGAATTTGAAGAAAAACATGATAGAGCTTCAGCATATTTCAGACATTGTTTCCATTATAGTAGGGTTGCTAGATGACATTAGCAGAAACTATGGAAGTTAAACATTTTTATATCAGGAGATCCATATAACTTGCATGCACGAATTTTAGAAGAGCCGGCTAAGGCGGTCCTGGGGCTGTTAGTATTGATTTTCAATAAGTCTTGGAGCACTGGGGACATTCCAGCAAACTGTGAGGATATGCTACTATTGTGACAATTTTTTTAAGGGGTAAATGGAAAGGCCCAGGTGATTAGAGGTCAGTCAGCCTGACATTGAGCCTAGGCAAGATAATGGCTGACACAGGACTCTATTAATAAAGAATTAAAGGAGGGGAAAGTAATGCCAATCAACATGGATTTATGGAAAACAGATCCTGCCAAACTGCCCTGGTATCTTCGTTTTAAATGAGATGGCTAGTTTGGTTGGTAACGGTAATACTGTTGATGTAATGCATTTCTGCAAGGGGTTTGATTGGGTATCACGCAACATAGAGATGAATAAATGGGCATGATATAAAATTAACATAGCACACTTTAAATGGAGTAAGAACTGCTAACTGGGATCTGAGGCTGGGAATTTAAAGGGGGCCTAAAGGAGTCATGGCTCCCAACTTTGAGGTGGCTAAAGCGGGACAGAGTGAGAAAACATCAAGAGCAGTACTTGTGACAGTGGAGAAAGGGCAGGCATAGCGGGTGGCCCATGTGCTGAGGAGACATGCGGCCACTGAGCAGGCTGAGCTGGGAGTCGGGTTTGGATACAATGGTACATTGGAAGTGGACCAATGAGACCACAGCCCAGAAGGACTTTGATTTCTCATTGGTCACACAGGACAGTGGGCATTGTGATGCGGGAGGTCAGGCTTTGGGAGACAGTGGCTTGGAAGCCTGATGTTATTTCAGACATTTCATTGGGGCGAAAAAAATCGATCATTTCTCAAACGGAATCGCTATCGCTGGCGTGGAAACAGCAGCCTGGAACTCGCTGTGCTGTTATGAATTTCAGACTGGTTTCATCATCTGGCACCTCCAGGCCATTGTAACGTACACCTGGCCCAGGCTCAAGGGTTAACCACTCGCATGCTGTACTCGGAAGGCTGCTGGGTAAAGTTAGTGGTAAAAACAAACGCCCGCCCGCGCTAAAAGAAAGGTGCCGCGAGGAAGGACCAGTTATCTACCGAGAGGGGCTGATAAATTGAAGTGTGAGCATTCGTTTCGGTGCCATCCACTTTCTGCCCTCATCCAAAGTCAGATCCCGATGCACCCAGCTAGCAGGAACAATACAAACACACTGCATTCACTGGCTAACACACAGAGAGCAAATTTGTTAAACAGGAGGAAAAAATAGGCCCATGCTTAGAGCAGGGGTGGGCAAGATCTGGCTCATGGGCTGGATCCAGCTCACCAAGATGTTTGATCCGGCCGCGGCTGCCTTGCTGGTTCCCACCCCTAGGCCAGTTGAGACCAGGCACAGGGGAATGCACAAAGTAATTCATTGTTCAAAGCGGCTGGCGGCTTCCTCCCCCAGCGGGGGCACGTGATGCCTAGACGGAGCTCCAGCCATTCTGAACTGAGAATGACTTCGCACACTCCCCCACTCCCAGGCCCAAAGTCTCTCCGCCCCCACCCCAGGGCGTGAAACCCCCTAGAGGGAACCACCCCTTTCTGCCTGAGGCCCCACCCCTTCTGCCTAGGGCCCCGCCCTGTCTGCCAGAAGCCCCACCCCTTTCTGCCCGAAGCCACACTCCTTTCTGCCAGAAGCCCCACCCCTTTCTGCCCGAAGCCACACTCCTTTCTGCCCGAAGCCCCACTCCTTTCTGCCCAAGGTCCTGCCCCTTCTGCCAAAAGCCCCACCCCTTTCTACCTGAGGCTCCACCCCTTCTGGAAGCTGGAGCCAGTCCGCCACCACCTACCGAATTCGCGAAGAAAAGGTTATTGCCCACCCCTGTCTTAGAGGGACTAAGCCGGAATTGTGGAAGGAACACTGGAAATGTTACCAGCCAAGGTGCCCGTCACACACGTCTGCTGTAACTTGGGCGGGTGTTTGCTGTGGCTGGTTTTGCAACGGGCTCCTGGGATTTCACATGGAGGGAGGAGTGATCGGCAGACTCATATAGGCGGACTTCCCCTTCCCCCATTGGAGCGGCCCCACACTACGCCAGTAGGCATAGAAACGTTTGGCACACACTGCCGGGTGCTGTTTGCACTGGGAAAGCACTGTGGATTGCAGCGCCGTGGAAGCACGGCTGGCACGAAGGCAATGGCAGAGAGGGCTGTCGGCAGGAGCAGCCCTAGATGAGCTGCCGGCAACTGGCGCCCTAGGTGAAACGTGCGATAGGCGCCCCTGCCTCCACAGCCCTCAATGGTCGTTTTTCTTGGCGCCCTAGGCGACCACCTAGGTCGCCTGTATTGACAGGCCGCCACTGGCTGTTGGTGGTGAATTCAGAGGCTCCTAGATGAGGGTCGCTTTACACCAGGATGCCAGTGCTCTGAGGCCAGACCGCTCTCATCTGGCCCTTTGGCTTGTCACGGGGCCACTCCTTCCCACACCCCCTGCAGCTGTAGAAGCCAAAGAAAGGGGGAAAGCATGTAAATTCATTGGAGAAGCATGATGAGGTTTGGACATGCACCTTCTGATGTCACAAGCAATGACCCCACTTAAGAATGACCTGGATGGTTGACCCAGCCCGGATGATAATCACAACCACACATGCAAGAATCCAAACGACATTGGCGCGGTTACAGTTAGACTCTTTGGGAGTGCTGGGACGTGGAGACTTTTCACCCTCAAAAGGCCTTTTATTAAAGGGAATTGTTCATTGTGGTTTCAGTGGAATGTTTGAATCAAAGCATCCGCTACGTGGCTGCTGGCGTGTCTTGTTTCCTGAACGCCAAGTTTTTTTCTGTAAACATTTTTATTTCAAAAAGTGACTCCAAGTTTTGAAAACAACAAAAAAACAACACCCAGCTCCAAAGCTTAGCTCCATTTCCTACCCAGCGGAACGGAAATAAATGTGAAACTTCAATATGTTCCATTTAAAACATTGTTTTCCCACCAGCTTTAATCACAGCACCTTTTCTTCAAAGGACACTTACGGCTTGCACAACTTCTGCAAAGACGCAGGCATGTGTGTCACTTTACGCGGCATGAACCGTGGGAGTTTCGTCACTGACTTCCATGGGGAAGGACTGCACTCCATGCGTTGTCCTACTGAAATCAACGGGACTATCGCAGCATGTAAAATGAACTATGTTCATAGATCTTTGTAGGATCCCGGCTTGGCTGCATGGGAGATGTGATTTTTTTTTTTTTGCCTCTTTAGAGAATGTTAAAAAAAAAATCACAAAAATAAGGGCTTTTTATTTAATTTTAACTCAAACTAATTAACAGAGTCACGTGAGTAGCCTTCGAAAATGTAATCTTTACGCTCCGCTTGTGTGCTGTGAATTGGGGGGAAATTTATTTTGCATCCCGAATAGCATAAGACATTTATCTCCTGCTTTAAGTGAAGCTCTCAGTTCTTCCTGAACTATGGAGAGCCTCACAGTGCCTCGAGACTCTATAAAACTAGGCCTCGCATTTCATAACTGCATCTCTATTCCAGTCACTCCTCTCGCCAGAATGCCAACGCTGATCGTATTTTTAAACCCTCACACGTTACGGCGGCAAGTAGCTAAATATAAAGATCGAAGCGCGCAGCAAACAGGAACTGGGATTGCTTTGCACATATTTATGCACAGCTACCCTGGGGTTGAGCCGCGTTTGAAGTACGGTCACAGGCCTATTATGTTCTTTGATCAAGTTCTCTAGCTTTCAAGTTCTTGCCTCTAGCCCTTTTGGTGAGCACAGCTCATGCAATATTCATAGGGGCAACTCACGACTAGGAAGACGGAATCCTTGCAGGGGGGAGGGGTGTGTGTGCTATTTGTAATCAACGTGGCTCTTTAGGGAGGACGCCAAGGCGGAGCAGACCAATGGGGCGGTCGCAGCCTGGCCCACGCGATGTGTGTGACGTTAGCAGAGACATCGTCCATCTCAGCCTCAGATCCCAGACTAGGGCTCCTGCCAAGTGCTGGTCAGGTCCCTTCTCCCCATAGGCATCGATTCTGAGGATGCTCACCCATCAGCAGCCCTTCCCCTCACAGCTCCTCCACCTCTATTCCCCAATGCCTCCCACCCGCCACAGCTCTGTTGTTCAGTGGCTTACAAGAGGTGCTGGTGAGATTCATAGAATCATAGAACCATGGAGCTGGAAGAGACCTCAGAAGGTCATCAAGTCCAGCCCCCTGCTCTAGGCAGGACCAATCCCAACTAAATCAACCCAGCCAGGGCTTGGTCAAGCCGAGACTTAAACACCTCTAGGGATGGAGACTCCACTACTTCCCTAGGAAACCCATCCCAGAGCTTCCCCACCCTCCTAGTGAAATAGTTTTTCCTAATATCCAACCTGGACCTCTCCCATCGCAACTTGAGACCATTGCTCCTTGTTCTGCCATAGAACAAGGTGGGAGGAGGAAGAGGAGGATGGGGGGTGGGGCACACTCAGAGGAGAGGGCGGGAGGAGGCAGGGCAGGAGGGGCTGGGCCTGAGGCAGAGCAGAGGCCAAGCACCCCCCAGTAACTCAAAAAGATGGCGCCTCTGCTTCTCCCCAACACTGTCCTAAAATGGCCTGTGTTGGTTCCCGTGGCGGCCCTGGAGAGGAGCTGGCCAAAAAGCTCAGACTTAATGGGCACAATTGCCCCCTCTGGCCGTGGCAGCCCTAGACCCAGCGAGCCCCACAGCCAATGGCCACGTGAAAACGCGCAGCCCCCAGGGTGATGAGAGAGCCGCCCCGAGAACGTTAGATCTCCCCCCTCCCCAGGCTCCCCAGGCCGATCAGCAAAGCCACGTTCCCACGAGGGGGGAAACGACATGAGTCGAACAAAGAACGGCCCCGACGGGCCACTGAATCCCGACTCTGCAGCCACAGTCCATGCTATCGCTGCCCCACTACCAGCCACCCAGCCCAGCTGAGCGCTGCGAAGCCAGGACGCCAGCAATGCCCTGCCAAGTCACAAATGATGCTATTAATTACTCCACAAATTATTAATTATGCCACAAATACCACTCCTCTTAATTGGGAGGCATTGGGGAAAGATGTTCAGAGAACACTGTTAAGGTAGCAAACTCTAGTGCCAAGAAGGTAGGAAATGCAAGGTTTCAGATTGTCTCACAACCTTAACTCTGCCCCCTTGCGCAAGGAGCAAGTATTTTTCTTTCTCTTCTGCTTTTATGTTCCCAGTACCTGCCTCATCCCCTCTCCTGCTGCTATCCCCTCCCACTGGGGCATGCCCCTCTCTCCCCTCCTCCCAGCTCTGCCCCCTTTCCTCTCCCACCATCTCCTATCCCCTCTCCCCCATGCCGACCCCCGTACGCTGTCCCAGAGCAGATGGTTTTGAGAGGGCCAAAGGGAGCTTTGCCCAGGAGCTGCAGTGTTTGCAGTGCTAACCCCACCTCCCCTCTCCAGGACTGAGAAAACTGCTCTTCGTGACTCGAGGCAAACTAATCGGGGCATCATTAGGGGAAGCAAAACTGCCGCTCCCCCCGATCTCCGCATGCACAGCCAGGTGCCCAGGCCAGCTCTGCTCTCCGAGCCTCGCAGCCGACCCCCAGCCCAGCGCCTTGCTCCGCGTCGGAGCTGTGGTTCCGCCGGGGCGCTCTGCAGAGGCAGCTGCCGGCTGGGGAGCCAGCCGCTGCTGGACCCCGCTGGGGATGTGCCTGGGGCCCCTTCATGCGGGGTTGCTGGCTGCAAAGGAGCGGCGGGGGATGCGGGGTGTCGGCAAGACAGGGCAGGGGGAAAGGATATCGGTGGGGATGGGAACACGCCCCAGTGCAGAGCCCAGCCCCGGGGGCAAAGGGTAGCAGCCGGCTCCTGCTTGGAGCTGCGTGCCTGCGGGGACGCCTCTGCAGCAGATCGGGGCCTGTAATCAGCTCCTGGACTCTGGACAGGCTGCCCAGCCCTCAGTGCCGGGAAAGGCAGGAAGCAGCAGCAAGGACAGACATGGCCTGGTAAGCCCCGGCCCTTCCTTACTGGGTACACTGGTTTGGGCCCCGGCAGCTGGAGGGCAGCCCTCCGGGGACGGTGGAGGTTGTACGGGCCACGGGGAACCGCAGGTGGGACAGGGCTGGGCAGCCCCCTGGGCCCCGGCTGAGAGGAGGTCTCAGCCACCTGAGCCATAATTCCCTCTGGGGCAGCTTCCCTGTGGGCACAGCAGCCGCAGGCCCTCAGAAACTGGGAACCAGACCCCCCAGACCAGGAGGTTTGTTAATGGTGAAATTGGAAGGGAGGGAGGTGGATTCTCCTGCTTGTTGACCCCTCCCCCCAGGGTGAGCGGTGGTCACAGCATCGCCAGTTCCTCGGCCCCTGTCTGATTGGTTGACACCCAGTGGGGTACAGCCCTGCGGGTGGCGTGGAGGTGTCCCTGGGCCCAGCTGTGCCTTCCCCCAGCCCCACACCTGCCTCGTCGCTAGCCCTGCTTAGAGCTGGGTTCCACAGCAGGGTGGTACCGGGCCTGGGTGACAACCAACCTCCCTCTAGCCCACCCCATGGCTTGGAAGATCAGCATGGCCCCTTCTTGTCCCCCCCCCCCCGGTCTCCGGTGAGGAGAGGGGGCTCAGTCCACAGAGCCAAGACCCGCTGCACCAGACTCCCTGCTCCCTGCTGCCGTGTCCCTGACCTGCCCCCCCGGGGGAGGGGGGTCCCAGGCTGCGGAGGGGAGATGGGACAAGCTACCTGCTGATTTCTAGAGCTGCTGGTGCCTTGGAGACAGCCTCTCTTGCTGGGTCACCCCCAGGGGCTTGTGCAGCATCTGGGCCTTGGCACAGCGGGGCGGTGTGGAAGAAGCTACACCCCCCTACATCCCAGAGCGGGCATTGCAGCCCATAATATGCCCTGCTGGCGCATGTACCTGCGGGTGCCCTGCTGGTGACTGGGGCGAGGCCCTGAACTGGGGGTGGGTGAGGGCCTGGCCAAGCACTCGTGACATGTTCCTCCCTCTGGTGCCAGCCGGGCGAGGCAGCCAGGGCAGGTCACTGCTGTGGCAGAGACAGGCGCTGCCGCCCCCTTCCCGCCAGCGGCTTTCGCCCTTCGATCAGGTGACTGGCGCCCTGTTGCACCTGCCGTTCCAAAGGGCAGGTGTGCGCAGCCGGCCATGGAGTCCCCGCTCCTCTGCCAGGCACAACCCTCTCCCACCACACGGCGCTTAGCTCCTGGCCGGACCCTCCCTCAGCCTCAGGACTCCCCCGGCCAGGCCGCCGTAAGTGGCAGCAGCAGTGACACGAGCCCTTGTCTGCTGCGTGGTTAGCGGGTCGCCGAAGGCGGCCTCCTGACCCCGTCTCCAGCAGCAACGTCACACTGCTGTCCGGTGGAGCTGCCACTAAGCGCCTGCTACACAGGCGGGTGCCTCCATTTCTGGCAGCCTCTGTGAGGGGACAGCACAGATAACGTAGGCTGGCCTGCCAGCCTCTCCTGCCCCCTCAGTTCTGTCAGGCCCGGACTGCGCTCTGAGGGGGCGTCTTCCCAGCTAGCCTAGCACCAGCATAAGGATTTAGACACTGGTCCGGGCAGAGGCTGAGGGGCTGGGTCGTGCTGTCCCCCGGTGAACCTCTGGCTCCACCTTGCACCCCTCAGCTTCAGCAGATAAGGCTCTGGAGGTTTCCCCTGACACACAAAAGCCACGTGCCAAGAGTTCCAATGCACAGCCGGGCTCTGGAGACGGATCCCATGCCAGAAGGAAAGTGGCCCTTCACGCTGCCTTAATTCGGCCCCCTCGTGCATGTGCATTAGGAGAGTCTTTGACGGCAGGATCCCAGACTAGATTTTCTACGGGGCGCCTGTGGCTCCCCGAATCCTCTTCCCCGGCCTGGTCCCCGAAGTAGCTCCCCAGAGGTGCTCTCCACAAACTGCCCCCCGAGTGTTCGCCCTAAACTGCTCCCCAGCGTGGTCACTCGCTGTCGGAGCGGTTCTCAGTCCACGGGGAGCAAGCGGGGTGGCTCTGCTTTTGTAGCTAGCCTGACAGCAGAGCGGGCCGATGGGCCAGGACAGTTTTCCCCAGAGGACCCGTTGTAGAGGAATTGCCGCTCACCACAAGTTACATACTAGAGTTACTTCAAAGTTTCCTAACCATGCCACCTTCCCTCCCCGACCTCGGGCGGTTGTGTCCACTGCACACACTGCTTGCGAACAGGAACTGCTAACAGGGAGTTTGGAGAGGGAGTTGAGAGGGGGAGGTTAGAGGGCACTAGTGACTTCTGGCCTTCTTTAAAACATAACTCTTATCATAATCTATATTCCAGAGGTTTAAAAAGAATCCCAGTTTACACTTAAACTTATTCATTAGAAAAATGGAGACAGAAGCCCAGCAGCAGAGTGGGGGCTATCCTGTTTATTGCGTCGAGTGTAACATGTATGATTACCTGCCCTGTGGGTGGCTTGCGTATGTGTGCACCCGTTGCAAGGAGCTCCTGACCCTCAGAGACCGAGTTCGGGCTTTGGAGGCCAGGGTGGCTGAACTGGAGGAGCTAAGGGAGGTAGAGAGATATGTGGATGAGACTTTCTGGGACACTGTAGTACTGTCCCACCTCCAGTCTGAGAGCCCCAGTGCTCTTAAGGAGGATGAAAGTCTCAAGGGAACAGAGCATTCAATGGGAGCAGAGGAAACCATCCCGTGGTTGGGACCCTCCTCCCAGAGGATGTTGCGGTATCCTCTCGCACTGAGGATACCTCTGAGGAGGAATGCCAGTTCGGAAGAGGCAGGTGTTAGTAGTGGGTGATTCGATCGTTAGAAACATAGATAGTTGGGTTTGTGATGACCGGGAGAACCGTATGGTCACTTGCCTGCCTGGTGCGAAGGTTGCGGATCTCTCGAGGCATCTAGATAGACTTATGTGTAGTGCTGGGAGGAGCCGGTGGTCGTGGTACATGTAGGTACCAATGACGTAGGGAAGGGTAGGAGAGATGTCCTGGAGGCCAAATTTAGGCTGCTAGGAAAGAGACTGAAATCTAGGACCTCTATGGTGGCATTCTCGGAAATGCTTCCAGTTCCACGCACAGGGCCAGGTAGGCAGGCAGAGATTCAGAATCTCAATGCGTGGATGAGACGATGGTGTAGGGAAGAGGGGTTTGGATTTATTAGGAACTGGGGACACTTTTGGGAGAGGGGGAGCCTATACAGGAAGGATGGGCTCCACCTAAACCAGGGTGGAACCAGACTGCTGGCACTAAACATTAAAAGGCCGTAGAGCAGTTTTTAAACTGAGAGATGGGGAAAGCCGATTGGTGTGGAGATGCACGTAAATCGGAGGAGACTTCTCTTAGAGGAGAATCCATTGATAGAGATTCTCTAAGCTGTAGTCAGAAAGAGAGGAGGGGAGAGGGCAAACCATGGGCCAGAGCAGACAAAAAACCGCGTACAAAGGAATCCAATGCATCAGGGCAGACAAATAAGCAGTGGCAAATTTTTAAAGTGCTTCTACACAAATGCTAGGAGTCTGACTAATAAGATGGGTGAACTAGAGTACCTAGTATTAAATGAGGAGATTGACATAATAGGCATCACTGAAACCTGGTGGAACGAGGAAAATCTGTAGGACACAATCATACCGGGATATAAAATATATCAAAAGGATAGAGCAGGCCGGGTGGGTGGAGTAGCACTGTATGTGAAAGATAATGTAGAATCAAATGAAATAAAAATCTTAAATGAATCAACATGTTCAATAGAATCGCTATGGATAGTAATTCCATGCTCCAAAAATAAGAAATTAGCAGTAGGGATATATTACCGACCACCTGACCAGGACAGGGATACTGACATTGAAATGCTGAGGAGATTAGAGAGGCTACCAAAACAAAGAACTCTATAATAATGGGGATTTTAATTATCCCCATATTGACTGGATACATGTCACCTCAGGAAGAGAAGCGGAGATAAAATTTCTCAATGGCTTAAATGACTGCTTCTTGGAGCAGCTGGTGCAGGAACCCACAAGGGGAGGCAATTCTCGATTTAGTCCTGAGTGGAGCGCAGGATCAGGTCAGGAAATAACCGTTACAGGACCGCTTGGGAATAGTGACCATAATATAATAAAATTCAACATTCCTGTGGTGGGAAGAACACCTCAGCAGACCAGCACCCTGGCATTTAATTTCAAAAGGGAATTACACAAAAATGAGGTTAGTTAAACAGAAATTAAAAGGCACAGTGACTAGAGCCAAATCCTGCAAGCTGCATGGAAACTTTTAAAGACACCATAATAGAGGCCCAACTTAAATGTATACCCCAAATTAAAAAACATAGCAAGAGACCTAAAAAGAGTCACCGTGGCTTAACCACCATGTAAAAGAAGCAGTGAGGACAAAAAGGTATCTTTTAAGAAGTGGAAGTCCGATCCTAGTGAGATAAATAGAAAGGAACATAAACACTGTCAAATCAAGTGTAAAAATGTAATAAGAAAAGCAAAAAAGATTTTGAGGAACAGCTAGCCAAAAACTCAAAAGAAATAACAAAATGTTTTTAAGTACATTAGAAGCAGGAAGCCTGCTAAAAAACCTGTGGGTCCCTAGACGATCGAACTATAAAAGGCGCAATCAAGGGCGATAAAGCCATTGCGGAGAAACTAAATGATTTCTTTGCTTCAGTCTTCACGGCTGAGGACGTTGGGGTGATTCCCAAATCTGCACCGTCCTTTGTGGGTGATGAATCTGAGGAACTGTCCCGGATTGAAGTGTCATTAGAGGAGGTTTTGGAACAAATAGAAAAACTTAATGTTAACAAATCTCCGGGACCGGATGGCATTCATCCAAGGGTTCTAAAAGAACTCAAATGGGAAATTGCTGAACTATTATCTGTGGTTTGCAACCTATCCCTTAAATCGGCTTCCGTACCTAATGACTGGAAGGTAGCCAACGTGGCACCAATATTTAAAAAGGGCTCTAGAGGCGATCCGGGCAATTACAGACCGGTAAGTCTAACTTCAGTACCGGGCAAATTAGTCGAAACAATAGTAAAGAATAAAATTGTGAAGCATGTAGAAGAACATAATTTGTTGGACAAAAGTCAACATGGGTTCTGTAAAGGGAAATCCTGTCTTACTAATCTATTAGAGTTCTTTGAAGGGGTTAACAAACATGCGGACAAGGGGGATCCAGTAGATATAGTATACTTAGATTTCCAGAAAGCCTTTGACAAGGTCCCTCACCAAAGGCTCTTGTGTAAATTACATGGCCATGGGATAAGAGGAAGGTCCTTTCTTGGATTGAGAACTGGTTAAAAGACAGGAAACAAAGGGTAGAAATAAATGGTAAATTTTCAGAATGGAGAGGGTAACTAGTGGTGTCCCCCAAGGGTCAGTCCTAGGACCAATCCTGTTCAACTTATTCATAAATGATCTGGAGAAAGGGTAAGCGGTGAGGTGGTAAAGTTTGCAGATGATACCAAACTGTTTAGGATAGTCAAGACAGAAGCAGACTGTAAGGGACTCCAAGAAGATCTCACCAAACTGAGTGATTGGGCAACAAAATGGCAAATGAAATTTAATGTGGATAAGTGTAAAGTAATGCACATTGGGAAAAATAACCCCAACTATACGTACAGTATGATGGGGGCTAATTTAGCTACGACAAATCAGGAAAGAGATCTTGGAGTTATCGTGGACAGTTCTCTGAAAACTTCCACACAGTGTGCAGCGGTCAAAAAGGCAAATAGGATGCTAGGTATTATTAAGAAAGGGATAGAAAATAAGACCCAGAATATCTTACTGCCCCTGTATAAAACTATGGTACGCCCACATCTTGAATACTGTGTACAGATGTGGTCTCCTCACCTCAAAAAGATATTTTGGCCTTGGAAAGGGTTCAGAAAAGGGCAACTAAAATGATTAGGGGTTTGGAACGGGTCCCATATGAGGAGAGGTTAAAGCGACTGGGACTTTTCAGTTTAGAAAAGAGGAGACTGAGGGGATATGATAGAGGTGTATAAAATCATGAGTGGTGTGGAGGGCCGATAAAGAAAAGCTATTTATTAGTTCCTAAATAGAAGAACTAGAGGACACCAAATGAAATTAATGGGTAGCAGGTTTAAAACTAATAAAAGAAAGTTCTTCTTCACACAGCGTGTAGTCAGCATGTGGAACTCCTTGCCAGAGGAGGCTGTGAAGGCTAGGACTATAACAGAGTTTAAAGAGAAGCTAGATAATTTCATGGAGGTTAGGTCCATAAAAGGCTATTAGCCAGGGGATAAAATGGTGTCCTTGGCCTCTGTTTGACAGAGGCTGGAGAGGGATGGCAGGAGACAAATCGCTTGATCATTGTCTTCGGTCCACCCACTCTGGGGCACCTGGTGCTGGCCACTGTTGGCAGACAGGATACTGGGCTAGATGGACCTTTGGTCTGACCCGGTACAGCCGTTCTTATGTTCTTATGTAAAGAGGGGCACCCCTGGAAACACAACCTTCACTGTGGGGTTGCTGTCTAGCCAACCTAGATACACTCATGGAGGTTGGGTCCATCAACGGCTGTTAGCCAGGATGAGCAGGGATGGTGTCATAGAATCATAGAATACTAGGACTGGAAGGGACCTCGAGAGGTCATCGAGTCCAGTCCCCTGCCCTCATGGCAGGACCAAACACTGTCCCTGGTCTCTGTTTGCCAGAGGCTGGGAATGGGTGGCAGGGAAGCGATCGTGTGATGATTCCCTGTTCCCTTCACTCCGTCTGGGGCACCTGGCATTGGCCACTGTCAGCAGACAGGACACCGGGCTAGATGGACCTTTGGTCTGACCCAGTGGGGCTGTTCTGGTGTTCTCTCTCAGCGGGAGGCAATTTCCCCAGACACACAGGGAGAGCTATACAGTACCGGCCTCGGCCACACCGGGGAACGCTGCTAGAAACAGCAAGAGCCCCAGAACGTTGGATCCTGCGTAGGGGAAGCCAATGGAGCAGACAGACAGACAGGCCCAGCCAGGCTGCAGGTGCAGGGCCAACGGCTTCCTTTTGCAAAAACTAACCTTCTCCTTCCGGGAACCCTTCCAGGCTCCTCCTTGTCATCGGCTTGGCTGCTCTGCGAGTCGACAGCACCGCCCAGGTAGGTCGGCCCCAAACTCCTCTCGGTTCTGGCTGTGGCGCTCTATGGTCCCAGCCCTGGGTTTGCCACGGGCCAGGGCACCGCCACCTGCACAGTAGTCCGGGGGGGCCTGCAATTCCTTCCCCCATCCGGCTGGCTCAAGGTAATGTAGCTGTTACCTACACCGCCGCTGAACGCTTTTGCTTGGCCGCGGGGAATTCCCAAGCTTGCAGGAGAGCGCCGTGATCTCAGGGTCCTTGCCTGTCTCAGGGAGCAGGACTCCAGGCCGCAGCGGGAAGCAAAATGACCTCGCTTTTGCTCTGGGACTTCTAGACAGTCAGGCCAGTAGGGATCCTCATGTGTGACCTCCTCATTGCAGGCCATACAACCCTCTTCCCCCCACCTCTGCGGCAGACCCCTAACCTCTGGCTGAGGCACTGACTTCCTCAAACCATGTTTTAAAGCCTTCAAGTTACAGAGCATCCACCAGTGACTAGTGCAAACCAGCAAGTGACCCCTGCTGCCAAGTAAGGTGAATCGCCCCGCGCCCCGGAGTCCCGCTGACCTGGGGGAAATTCCTTCCCAAGATCCTAAGCGTGCAGATGAGGGCCCCTGGCTGAGTTCACTTGTGAGCTGCCCGGTTATGCTCCAGCCCCTCAGAGCAGCTACAAGCCGGACTCCCCCAACCGCCAGCTGCTTGGGTTCGTTTGAGGAAACGAAGGGAGTCCCAGGTGCAAACCACAGCTCTAGAGTCTTGCCCACAGTGAGTCTTGCCCACATGCTCAGGGTTTAGCTGATCGCCATATGTGGGGTCGGGAAGGAATTTTCCTCCAGGGTAGATTGGCTGAGGCCCTGGAGGTTTTTCACCTTCCTCTGTAGCATGGGGTACAGATCACAGCTGGAGGATTCTCTGCATCTTGGGGTCTTCAAAATATTTGAGGGCTTCAATATCTGAGCTATAGGTGAGAGGATTATTCCAGGAGTGGGTGGGTGAGATTCTGTGGCCTGCATTGTGCAGGGGGTCAGACTAGATGATCATAATGGTCCCTTCTGACCTTAAAGTCTATGAGTCTATCTGATTCCCAAGCGCTGCAGAGTTCAGGCAGGTGTGCATCCCACCCTGTGGTTCGGCTCACTGCAGGCACGAGGGAACGGTGCAGCCTTTTCAACATGCAGAAGCCCCGCCCCCTCCATGGCTCCACCCCTGCTGGGCCCAGTTTCCCACAGCAACCGGTCTGCAGGCCCTGCTGGCTGGGGAGTTAAAGGGGAGGCATGCAATGAGGTGGGGAGCTTGTCTCTGGGCCCATCTGGGCCATTTTCCCCAGTAAAGAGGGAAAATCCCCTTTTGCTGACTTGCTCTTCGCTTGCAGGTTCTGCAAGACGGCAAAGAAATGGAGGGTTTCTCAGAAGAGGACATTAAGAAGCGAATGTAAGATGGTTCTTGTTCATCACCCTCATCTCTGGGATCAGGCGAAAATGAATGAGGCCGGGACTTGCCACGAGGGGTGGATGACTGTTTTTCACGTGGCAGGATCTCCGTGGTTCATTAATTGTCCCACGGAAGATCTGAGGCTCGTCAGAGCATGACAAAGCTTTTGCATCAAAAAGTCATGTTGCCAAAACACGGCGTCTGTCGAAAACGAAAGCGTTCGTGGCAACATTTCACTTTCAATCAAATTTCCCTTTTATTCTTCGAAAAAATGAATATTTCAGTCCCCCCTCCCCTTTTTTTTTTACTGAAAATTATTTTGGAAAAGAAAAAAAATGAAACCCAAAGCAGTTCCATTTTCCAAGAAAAAACAAATGATAATTCGCAGAACATTTTGGAAGGATGATGTTGGTTTGGGGGAAGAGGGGTTGCTTCCCAAAATTTGGCACAAAAAACATTTGACATTTTCCCATCAGCTCCATGGGTGTGTCACACACCTGTTGATGGTATCAGCCAACACTTACCACCCAGTAACTGTCTTTGAACTCACACCGTTTTTCTCTTCCGTTTCCGATGCAAATAGCAGTCGTGACCTTGTGGTTCTTGTTGCCAGAGGCATGCTTTTTAACTGAGAGCATAGAATCCTAGGGCTGGAAGAGACCTCAGGAGTCATCGAGTCCAGCCCCCTGCCCAAAGCAGGACCAACCCCGCCTCAATCATCCTGGCCAGGGCTTTGTCAAGCCGAGACTTAGAAACCTTTAGGGATGGAGATTCCACCACCTCCCTAGGTAACCCATTCCAGTGCTTCACCACCCTCCTAGGGACATAGCTTGCCCTAATATCCAACCTAGACCTCCCCCACTGTTGAGACCATTGCTCCTTGTTCTGCCATCCGTCACTACTGTGAACAGCCTCTCTCCATCCTCTTTGGAACCTCCCTTCAGGAAATTGAAGACTGCTTTCAAATCCCCCCTCACTCTTTTTTTTGGCAGACTAAATAAGCCCAAATCCCTCAGCCTCTCCTTGTAGGTCATGTGCTCCAGCCCCCTAATCATTTTGGTTGCTCTCCTCTGAACCCTCTCCAATGTGTCCACATCCTTTCTATAGTGGGGGGCCCAGATTGGACACACTACTCCAGATGTGGCCTCACCAGTGCCGAATAAAGGGGAATAATCACTTCTCTAGATCTGTTGGCACTGCTCCTCCTAATGCAACCTAATATGCCATTAGCCTTCTTGCCTACAAGGGCACACCGTTGACTCATATCCAGCTTCTCATCCACTGTAATACCCAGGTCCTTTGCTGCTGAAAACCCTGGGCTCTGATTGGCTGAAAATAATCATGGGATATCAATAAATCACCACTATTTATCCCTTCAGAGAGACATCGGAGTGTCCTGGAACAATATTAGCCAATTCAATCATCCATGCAGATAATTGGCTTCTAATTGGCTTCTGTGCCAGAATTGTGTGTGTGTTTCATCCCTCTCTGAATCTGTTAAGCAAGTAGGAAAAGGTCTAAACCTTGTTACTTGCACATGCCATCTGAGACAGGCACACGACGAAAGGTTGAGACCTCTTTAAAGGGATGCCCTTCAGAAATGTAACAATCGGGATATTGGGTCAAATTCACCAAAAGCTGAAACAGACACGGTCTGGTTATGAGCAGGGTCGGTGCAGTCACACCACAGAGCCACTGGGTCCATATCAGTCCTTGTTGATATTTATGATAATGAAATCAAATTCACTAGATTATTTACCTGGGGTCAAATATTCCCCCATGTTTCATCCTTACAGATGGCTAACACTTGCCGTTTTACTACGAGGAGGGCGGGAAAGGTTGATTTTTCTCTGTTAATTTTTATTCTGCATCAGAGGAACAATCAGCTTGAATGAACATGCTGGTGGATCTGGTACTGGCCCAGAATTAATTGCCTAGTCATCATTTTGCCTTTTGAATTCTCTCTTGGTTATAAGTCAGCTGGTTGAATCATGCAAATCCTAGTTTGTGAATTTATGAATCCAAATCCCAAGCGTGAGTCTCTGCTACTCACACACATTACTGGTGGGTGGTACTCTTTAGTTGCAAGCAGTCAGATAACCACTGGGTTTCCATAGAAATGTTTCTGAATCCTGAAATATTCACTGATTGTAGCACTAACAGTTATTTGACCTAACACTAAGGCTGTGTCCATGCTTACAGGAGAGCAGTGCTGAGGGGAATCAATTTCCGAGGAATCCATTTAGCTTGTCTAGTAAAGACCAGCTAAATCAACCACTGATCGCATTCCCATCAACTCTGGCATTCCACTGAGTCGAGACGAGTAAGGGGAGTTGACGGGAGAGTTTCTCAACCCCCTGCGGTAATTCGAACTAAGGAACGTTGACTCCAGTCATGGAACTGAAGTTGCGTACCTTAGTTTAACATTGCCCCCTAGTGTAAACCTGGCCTTATTGACTACTCTTTTTTCTCCTGCTTAATAGGTTTCAGTAGCCAGTCAAGGAGCAGGAACAGTATCATGTGACTTAGGTACCCAATCACGTGTTGTGAATAAAAAAAATAGCAGACTGACCTGTGTGAAACATGCCAGCCAAGCGATGCAGCGAATTGTGTGCAAGGCCAAATAAGCGTCAATGCTACAAGCCCTGACTATGCAAAGAAAACAGTGAATTCTGGTGCTGCTGATATTGTCCGCCACCAGTAATGCACCCAGCTTTACATCTATCCACTCACAGAAGGGAGGGAGCGTCACACAGCTGGCTGGTGAAACTTTCCTGCAAGATGTTTGAAATGCTAACGAGGCTCATTACTCCATGTACGTGGCGTGGGATTTCCTGGCTGAAACTAGGGTGGGCGAGGGGGGTTACAAAACCATTGGGAGTCAGGAGACTTGGCTTCTATTCTGAGCTCTGCCACTGACCCATCAGGTAACCTTGGGCACATCACTTCCCCTCTTCGCGGCTCAGTTTCCCCGGCTGTGCGGTGATGCTGACCTCCTTTGCGATGCACAGACGAGAGGGCCATAGAAGAACTAGCTAGGCTGTTTGTTTTTTGTTTACAGTATTCTGGGCATAAGCGCTATTGAGCCCCCGGAGGACAAGGAAAACACGGTGGATATTGACCCTGAAATGAGGCTGTTGTCCAGGGATGCACAAGGTGAGCAAGCTGGGGGCATGACGCTCCTTTCCCCACTGGTGTCCTCGCAGGCTCAGCAAGCTAATGCTCCCCTTGCCTCCTCCCTTTGCAGCACCCAGGCGCGCTGGAGACTGGCCGGCCCCACTGGATGCCCAGTCTGCGGCGGAGCCGGAGGAAGACCGAGACCACATCCACCACCCCCCGCAGGAGGCTCTGGAGGAGGAAGCCCCTGTGTGGATAGCAGCACCACAAGCTGAAGCCATCAGCGGCCCAGAAGAAGACAGAGACCATATCTACCATGCCTAGCGAGGAGAAGCGACTCTGTCTAGTCACCAGCAATAAAGGAAGAGGGGATTGCCCAGTGTCCCCTCTGCCTCCTCTCCTGAGCTGTGTGTTCCCTTGACCCTTCTCTTCGCGGGATGGGGGTGTACCTGGTCCCCTCCGCCGTCTTGGCTATGGACAGGGCTCTGGTTTCCAGCTCTGCTCTGAGCCATGGCAGTTGCTGCGACCGGCAGGTGGTGCGGGAGAGATATTTGCTCTCTCCCTAGGCAGGGAGCTGTTCTGGAGAGCGGCTTGGTGCTGGCAGTCCTTCCCGCTGCACCACCCCGGCATGCTGACTCGGGAAGCTGGGAACCACCGCAGCAGCAAACTGGCAGCCCCTGGGGCAGATGCCTCCCCAAACGTGGGGCTCTGGGACGTGTCTGCACTGCAGCGAGGCACCCCTGGCTGGCCAGGCCAACTGAGGCAGGCTCCTGGGACCCTACAAGGAGGGAGAGCCCCAGAGCCTGGACCCAAATGGCTGCACTGCTGGAACAGCACCGCAGCCCTGGCCAGCTGGCACAGGCCAGCCATGGGGGCTAACGGGTGCCTCGACACTCCTAGTGACGGCAGCCACAGCTCCTGCTCAATAACTAAGCCTCCTGCAGCTTCGCTTGAGCCGGCGGCAGCTGAAAAGGGCCGTGTGGATTTCCCGGCCCATGGCGTTCGGGCTCTCAGGCCCAGCCCCCCTCCGGCTCTGGGCTCCAGTCGCTAGCCCAGGTCTGGCCTGGCTCGGGCCCAGGCGCTTCCTGCTGCAGGGTGAACAGGCCCCATGTGTCCCTCCAAGAGCCATCGCCCTGCAAAGCGCAGGGACCCACCCCGCACATTCCACCCCCCACGCGCCCACCCCACTGGGCAGCCACACGCGGATGGTAACGGAAGAAAAAGCGAACACCCCCGGGGGCTGGGTTTGCAATTGCTCTGCCCAGCTCCAGCTGGACAAAGAGCCTCCGAGACCACGGCCACGCCCCAGCTCCTGGGCTGGGTGGATGCCGGCGACAGACACTAGAGAGAGCCATCTCCCACCCCACAGCCTGTGCGACGCAGGGGAAGGGGGATGGGGCTTTCCAATGTCCGCGTTGTGGCGGTTCTGACTGCCACACAAGGGCCCCTGAGTTCGCCCATGGGGCAGAAGTAGCTGAAGGTCCTGTGCCGCATACCCGGCTGGCAGTGCTGGTGCAGGGGGAGCACCAGCACCATCCCACTCGGACTTTGCTGGCCTTTGGCTCTGCTCCCTCAGCCTGGCACCACTTGGCGGGGCTGCTCTCCATGCTAGGGCTGCCGGCGGGGCGGCCTCCCTCTTGAGGCTGCTCAGAGCATGGTGCTGTCTGGGGGCAGGCACAGAGCACCCCGGGCAGCACTGGGGGCAGGCACGGAGCACCCCGAGCAGCATCGGGGGCAGGCACGGAACACCCCGGCCAGCACTGGGGGCAGGCACGGAGCACCCCGAGCAGCGCCGGGGGCAGGCACGGAGCACCCCGGCCAGCGCTGGGGGCAGGCACGGAGCACCCTGAGCAGCGCTGGGGGCAGGCACAGAGCACCCCGGCCAGCGCTGGGGGCAGGCACGGAGCACCGGGGGCAGCACCGGGGGCAGGCACGGAGCACCCCAGGCAGCACCGGGGGCAGGCACGGAGCACCCCGAGCAGCGCTGGGGGCAGGCACGGAGCACCCCGGCCAGCGCTGGGGGCAGGCACGGAGCACCCCGGCCAGCACGGGGGGCAGGCATGGAGCACCCCGGCCAGCGCTGGGGGCAGGCATGGAGCACCCCGAGCAGCGCCGGGGGCAGGCACGGAGCACCCCGGCCAGCGCTGGGGGCAGGCACGGAGCACCCTGAGCAGCGCTGGGGGCAGGCACGGAGCACCCCGGGCAGCACTGGGGGCTGCCTAGCCCCAAACCCACCCCTTTTGTCCAAAGCCCCACCCCTTCCAGGGGCATGGAGCAAGGTCCCCCCCCCCTCCCCACACACACACCTTGCCCAAGGGCCCAGCCAGGCTGTCGGCCCCGCTGCCCAGGGACTACAGTCAGTCAGCCATAAAGGCAAAGCTCTTTGGGACGCCCCAGCACCGGTAAGTATGTCCGGGCCGAAGGCTTCCTAGGCTACTGCAGGAAGTGGTTGCCAAACTTCTAACGCCTCTCGTAGCAGCTCGGCACCCACCTCTCGCGGGCGACCTTTCTGGTCCGGTGGCTCTGCAGGCTTTAAGCCAGTCCCGGCCCTGATATCAAGCCCTACCTCCAAGAGGCAATGGTTTCACCCTCCCTGGTCCGGCCCCAGCTCGGGCACTCCGCAGTTCAGAACCCCGTGTCGGTGCACTATCCAATTGTAGGTCACTTCCTCGGTGCCTGGGGGGGCGGGGAGAACCTGGGCCCACCCACCTGTTCCAGGTCCTACCCCTGGAACTCTGAACAGCAGGAACATGCCAGGGTGCCCCAACTAGACCGCTTTCTGTTCCCCATCGCCCCAGCCTTCACCAAAGCCCCACCCTTACCTCAGGGCTCTTCTACACACAGGCCCAGCAGCCAGCCAGCCAAAAGCTGGCTCTCTCTCTCCCCCTCCCCCAGGCCCTGCCCCTGCCCGCACTGATCTGTCCATGGTGCTGCAGCGTAGGCACATCACCCCCACTGCTCTGACTCCAGCAAGGCACTGAGGCTACGTCTAGACTGCATCCCTCTGTCGACAGAGGGATGCAAATCAAGCACGTCGAAATTGCTAATGAAGCAGGGATTTAAATATCCCATACTTCATTAGCATAAACGTGGCTGCCGCTTTTTTTCAAAACTGAGCTTTTTCAGAACCGCCCGGCAGGCTAGACATGGATCTGTCGAAAATAAACCCTTTTTCGACAGATCCTGTAAACCTCATTTTTTGAGGAATACAGGCTCTGTCAAAAAAGGGTTTATTTTTCGAAAGATCCGCATCTAGACTGCCTTTTTTTTCGAAAAAGCTCCATTTAAAAAAAAAAGCAGTGGACATGTTTATTTTAATGAAACACAGGATAGTTAAATCCCTGCTTCATTGGCAATTTTGATGTGCCTAATCTACATCTCTCTGTCGACAGAGAGGTGTAGTCTGGACACAGCCTGACTGTCTCCAGCGCTGCAGCTCCTTTTTATATGGCCCTTCTGGGCCCTGATTGGCTGCTCCCTGCTGCCACTCTAGGCTGCTTGGAGGACTCCTCCACTGCTCCTTTCCTGAGATAGGTGTGATGGGTCCCTGTGATGGGCCCTTCAGCGCAGGGCCTCTGGGCCTAGTCCACCCCCTCATACCTGAGTATTCATTACTTTAAAAGGGGTTACATGGTATTGGAACTCAGCTCTGGAACAAGTGTTTCTGGATTTTAACTATTGCAGCAGAAATCCCGATCAAGCTGACAAAGAACTGATTTTGGCGTGTGATGCAATTTTAGGTCCGGAGATGGCGGATGGGCCAGAGAACCCCGATTTGCATCCCAGGCTCTGTCTTCTGCTGAACATGTTTTTGTGATTAACTAACAGGGAGTCCTGTGGCACCTTAGAGACTAGCAGATTGATCAGGGCCTAAGCTTTCATGGGTACAACCCACTTTTCTCACAGAGAGAGAAGGTTAGCTGCTACTTTGGGGTGCAGACATTTCAAAAATACATGTATGGGCATCAGTTTACAATACGCACTGACCCCAAACCCCAGATCTGATTGGTTCTTGACAGATGGGGTAGGAGTGGCCTCACAGAGAGACCCTGACATCAACCAGGCAGGGCAGAGGGGCAAGCTCAGAGGGGTTTGCAGCAGCAAAGCTTCTTCTCCAGGTCTCTCCTTGGGACGGAGAGAGAACTAGGATTAATGTGCGTGAGCATGAGGGGGAACCTCCTCAGAGTTTTCTCCTTCCCCACTACTGATTTTGTAGTCCCTGTTTAGAAGGTAAGACCCTCAGAGACGCTTGAAACCGGTTCAGTCTAATGCACCCAGCTGAATTCTAGCCATAGAAACCACTAGGTTAAGGTGATTTGGTTTCCCACCACTGCTGGTGGCAGCTGTGTCTGCCAATCTGGGCAGTCGGAAAGACAGTGCCACCCCCAGCAGCGGCGGAGAAGGAAGGGTGGTAGGCTGTGGTATTGTCTCCCTTCCTTGTGTGCCCATGATGGCAGCATAATTGCCATCTACGGGAGAGGGTGGCCGGGAGGTGGTGGCAATTGATCAGGTGCCCAACCTAGATGGCAACCCGTCCGCCAGCAGCAGCGCAGAAGGAAGGGTGGCGTGGCATGGTATGGGGACCCAACTTGGAAGTCAGTGCCACTACCAGCAGCTCAGAAGGAAGCGCAGCGAGTGATGGTATCGCCACTCATCCTTCTGAGCCGCTGCTGGCAGGGCAATGTTTTCTAGGCTGGGCAGCTGACAGCAGCTGCCACTCCAGACACCCAGCTCGGAAGGCCAGGAGAAATCACGGGCATTTTTTTGTATTTCCAAAGTCCACCTGGACAGAGATCGGAGGACTAAAGAAGAGGTCATGGCCGGAAAACACAAACACATGGTGACCCTACTAGCAATCCTCCTGCACTCACCTTGCCACCCCCTTTTGAGGTGGGACCCCCAGTCTGAGAAACACTGGGCTAGAGGATTCCTCCACAACCTTGGGGTCCAACATGGCCAGTAGTTCTTGGCAGACTGATTCTCACAACTCCCATGGAAGTGGTTGTAGGTTCTCAGGGAAGTTTTTCATATTGCAAATATCTGTCTGGATGGAGACTAGAGGATCAGAAAGGAGGTCCTGCCCAGGAAAAACCCAGGTGCATGGTACGCCTGTCAAACATCAGCATCCCTTGCATTAAGTGGGCATCTACGTCTTTGTGCAATGAAAACTGTTACTTATACAGGAACAAAAATATTGTGTGTACATGGCACTTGTATCAGCCAGAATGTATACAGCCTTTTACTGTCATCTTCTACTACCCGCTACCTTCTCCTTAATTTCCTGGAATAGCAAAAATGAAATGTAGCCTCTAAGAGACACTGTGTCAATGCAAAATTCTTCATCCTGGGAGCCCAGCCAACCTCAGGTGGACCAACATCAGGAGCCAAATAAAAAATCACGGAACTGGCTTAAAATAATGAGATCAAAGCGAAAGACACAAATAATTCATTTTGGGTCTTTTTATGTGTCTTTGCTTTCTGAGCCTTGAGGACACATTTAAGGGTTGGGGTGGAACTGTGGCAGGCACACATCCGGCCAGTGACTGAATCCCAGGGTTAATAAACGGAGGAGTTGTCCTTCAGTCTGTAGGAGTTTCATTCAGGACGGTATGTGAGGGCCAGCTTGAGAGCCCATCCGATCGAATATGAAGAAGAGCTGAATGCAGCAAGTCAGGGATGAGATCCTGGTAGGGTTGCCAGGTGTCCGGTATTCTACCGGACAGTCCAGTATTTGCGCTCTCTGTCCGGTAAAAAAAATCATGTGCAATGTCCGGTATTCTCTGATTTTTCCGGCTGCGCACCAGATGGAAGTCTGGCGTGGACAGGGGGAGCGGCTGGGAGGCGGGGCCATGATGGGCGCTAGGAGCCTGTGATCGCGCAGAAGCCTGGCGGGGGCGGGGCAAGTGGCTGGGACTCCCAGCTACTCCTGCCGCCCCCGCCAGGCTTCTGCGCAATCACAGACTCCCAGCGCCGATCGTGGCCCCGCCCCAGCCTGGGAGTCCCAGCTGGCAGGCGGGGCCGAGATCGCCGCTCTGGGCGCGTCAGAAGCCCAGAAGCCTAGCGGGCCGGGGGGAGTGGCTGGGAGGCGGGGCGCGATCGGCGCTGGGAGTTCTCTACAATCATTTCAGCTGCAGGATAAAAAGGAGTTCTTCTAAATTCTTCTATAGCCTTAGCTTTAGAGCAATAGAAAACAATGTAAATAGCATGCACATTTGCACAAGTACTTCTAAGCCTCTTTACACAGAGCTGGTGTAGGATGAAGGCTGTTTATAATAAAGTTAAGTATTAAACATAGCATGTGTGTTCGTGGCAGTGGTTGTTTTTTTTTTTTTTGCTCGACAAATTTTTAGCCCGAGTGTTTAGTATTTTTTGGGAGGCCATCTGGCAATCCTAGATCCTGGCCCATACAAAACTCCCACTGGCTTCAGTGGGGCCTGGCTTCCAACTCATGGCTCCAAGAGCTTTCTCCAGACCAGTGTTTCTTAACCAGTGGTACGAGCCCCCTTAGGGGTACTCGAGAAAAGTCTGGGGGGTACGTCAACACAACTGACATTTGGAGAAAACTGAATTTTTTTGTTTTAAGTTTTACAGCGCTCTATTATTTTTGTACAGTAAACTTCCAATAATCTGGCACCTTTAGGACCCAGGGGGTGCCGGATTATCAGATATGCCGGACTATCAGAAGGGGGGGCTATGAGGGGTCTGGGGTGGAGTTGGGGGGATGTGCCCTTCGGCGCTGCGGGACCAACCCGGCAGCACCCCAGCTGCTCTGCCCCTGGCTTCCCGAGTCAGCCGCTGGTCAGTTTCAGCAGCGGCTGAATCGGGAAGCCGGGGGCAGAGCAGCTCCAATGGTCGGGCTGCCCGGAGCACTTCCAGGGTCCAGATGGTGCCGGACCATCAGGAGTGCCGGACCATTGGATGCCGGACCACTGGAGTTTTACTGTACTTTTTACACCCAAAAATTTCATCGCCCGCCCGGCTACGATTAAGTTGTTTAAACAAATGTGTTGCAATGGTAGAAAAAAATGTTGTGTGTCTGAAAACTGTAGGTACTGGGGGTACGTACCATTTTTTTTAAAGGGGTACTTTATAAAAAAAGGTTGAGACACGGCTCCCGACTACGCCCCCCTTTCGTAGGTCCCAAACACTGTTTGCAGAGGCTACCGAGCCTGAAGCTGTGCATGCAGGGAGGGTCATTTCCTTGGCAACCGGGCCCGGGTTTGACAGGAGAGAGAGATGTGGATTTGGAAGTTGGGTCAAAGAGGAGAAAGCCAAAGAACTGTCCCGGCACTGAGACCGGGGTGAGGGGAACCCCTCCCTGGTTCAGGCTGCAGCCTAAGTCTCTCCGGCCTAGGCGGCAGCCCCCCTCAGGCAGGCCAGACTAGACCAGGGGAAGCAGCCACGCTTGCTCCTCAGGGCTGGGCTTGAAACCTGCACCGGGCGCTCTCGGCAGCTCTCAGAAGACAACAGTGCCCCCTCCCGGCCTCCCCTGCCCGTGCTGCTGCTCCCCAGCCAGCCCGGCCTGCAGGAGGCTCAGGCAGACCCAGAAGCACCGGGCTGCCCTGGTATCGCTGCTGCAGTTGCCTCCGCCTGCGCTCTCAATGCACCAGCTTTGCTTTGCTCTGCTCATGCCCCCTTCCCCCAAAGCCTGGCCTTGCGGGCCCCTGGGCCGTGCCCCATGGGGAGGCCGGCTTCGGTCTCCCCACGGGGCGTCTCTAGCCAACGTCCCCCCTCTTTCCGTTCACAGGGGCTTGGTCTAGCTCACCGCCCAGAGCGACACGGGCCGGCTGGCCTCACCTCTAGTGCAGCCAGCGCTTCTCCCGGGACGGAGCTGCAGCGCTGTTGTGCAAACAAGCCCCAAGACAGCCATCAGCCCTGCTCCTCGGAGCCCCCGGCCTAGCCCTTGCTGGGGCAATCTCCCTGCATGGAGGGGGGGGGGGGCCTTAGGGTGTGATCCTGCCAGGCCCCCGCTGGCTCTGAGGCCAAACTCTCTGTCCTGACCCAGCAGCGTACGCTGGGAACAGCTCGGCCGCCCCTCGCCTCGTGGGTGGAGGGAAAAGCAAGTGATCGCCCAGGGCTGGGAGGGCAGGGCAGCCCCCTGGACCCACCAACCCAAGGCACCGCGGCCCAGGGGGCAGGTGCAGGAGCCTGGGGAGGGCTGGGAGGGTGGCAGGGTTTGCGGATGGCTCCTCGTGGGCAGTGGTTACCCTGGTGGCCCAGGACAACATGAAGCCATCGTGCCACCCGGCCTGCCAGGCCCAGCTGGCAGCGCCTGCCACGGGCACCTCGGCGGGCAGCTCCGGGGCTGGACGGCACGAGCTCCCGTGTGTGATCCCTGCCAGGGACGCAGCTGCCGGGCTGGGGAGGCCGGGGAGCGGAGGGGCTGGCTGCACGGCTCAAAGCCCCTTTCTTGGGGCAGGCCCCATGCTGCTCGCCCTTTGCCGGAGGCGTTTATCACGCTCCGAGGGGCCGCCCGGCCCCGCTGCAGCGCCCCCCCCCTCCTTTGTGCGCCCCGAGCGCTGCCAAGGGCCCTACATTTATTAGTTTGACCTTTCGCCGGGGGAGGAGGGAGCCATCAAAGCCGAGCCGCTGGGCCCTGGCTGGCTGGCGAGGGGCTCTGTGGCGGGAGCGCCCGGCCCCGCTTCGTGGGCCTTTTGTCCCAGGCGCTGAGAAGAGAGCTCCCTCGGGGCCGGCCCTGAATGCCAATACAAATCGATTCGTCTCCGGGCCCGCGGAGGCGGGAAGGGGGGCTGAGAACGGGGCTGCGCGCTAATCAGATCCGCCATGGTGCCGGGGCTGTGCCGAGCGGGGCGGGCCGGACACAGCTCGCCCAGCCCACTGGTGGGCAGCCGGGCACCGGGTGCCCGTTTCACCGGGGCGTTCGGGGGCACCCGCTTGAGGGCTGCCCTGACAATCCCGCTGTGCCAGCCACGCAGCAACTGGGGTGCGGGGACAGGCAGTCTCCTATGTGCAGCCATGGGAACGGAGCCCCCGGACTTCCCGGCCAGGCCCTGGGGGGTCCCAGCTGTGGGCCCCACAGAGACAGGGCTGCTCTAGCTGGGCCTCTCTGGGGGAGGAGCGTGGTCCCCGGCTCTGAGGACAATGGGGCTGGGCTGTCACCCCAGTGGGGATCCCATAAAGCAGGGGGAGTAACTCCGGGCCGAGGGGCGCTGGCACTGCCAGCTGGCTCAGCCCACCAAACACACAGGGCGCCTGCCAGTCCCAAGCCTAGCCCAGCTGCATTCCCTGCAGGGCTCTGGCCTGCCCGGGTCCTGCTGCCCCCTCCGCCAGTCTTCGTCACCCCTCCTTGAGCAGACGGCACCAGGCTGCTTCCAGAGCCCCCTGGCCTGAGCTGCGAGGGGTCCCCAGCATCTGCCAGCACCCCAGGGTGGGCGGGAAGAACAACCCCCCGCCCCTGCCGCCCAAACAGCATCCAGGGAGGACCCAGGGGCACACGGGGGCGGGGAGGGGTTAGCAATTAACACTAAGGGCTAATACCCAGGGCTCAGCAGTGTTAATAATGATCAGGAATGAACCCCAATGGGAACCCTCCTGCCTCCCGGGCTGACCCGGCCTCGGGTGGGCCCTGGCACAGAGCCAGCCGGGGGTGTCCCAGGTCTCATTCCGCTGCCTCTAGCAAGTCCTGGCCAGGGCAAGGGGGTGAGCCAGGCTCACCCTTCCCAGCCCCAGACGTGGCGGTGTCTCCCCAGCTCCCTCCAGTGCCCCCGTTCCTTGCCCTGCCTCCTGACTTTCTCTCGCTGCATTTCAGACCCGGGCCGTCAATTTGCCTGCCCTGGCTACTGCCCTGGCTGGGGGGCTGTAAATGCTGCAGAGGCAGGGAGAGAGCTGGGGGCTGGGCTGGCCCCTCAGGGCAGGGGAGGGTCCTAGAGGCCGGGTCGGGGGGCCTGGACACTAGCCACCGTGGCCAGGGCTAATCTGCCTTGCCAGGCAGCCTGGGTGGGTATTTTTGCCTTGGATTTTCCAGGGACAATGTGTCCCCTTCCCCTGCCACCTCCCAGCCAGTTAATATTCAGCCCAAGTGCCAGACGCCAACGCCCCCTCCTGCTCACTTGTCAGCATCTATTTTAGGAAAAGCTTCCCTCCCTCCCCCACCCCACGAGGGCACACAGCAGCCGCTGCCTGAGATGCCCCAAAGTCCCCCCCCCCCCCCCTTTTTCTGACTGATGTTGCTTGGAAAACCTCTCGAGGCTGGAACTCTCTGCTTTGCAGCCGGGGCTGGGTGGACCTTGGACACACATGGCACTGGCCGGCTTCAAAGGGCAGCTCTGGAGCCGTTCCTCGGACCCAAGCTCTGGGGCCAGGAGAGACCTGACCCTGCTGGGCACAGCACGCAGGGGAAAGCGGCAGGATTAAAGTCCCCCGCGTGGGTTCAGAGGCGCGGGGCCCTCGTGCCTGGCACACGTCAGCATGATGTGCACCCTCGCGATCATCCCCGGCTTTTCATCCCGGCCTCCTCCCGGCAGATCAGCAGCATCAATCTCATTTTACCAATGGGGAAACTGAGGCACAGAAGGTGCCCCAGGTCATGCAGCAGGCCATTGGCGGCGGCAGGACCAGAACCAGGGCTCCTGCACGCCACTGCCTGCCAGGCCCTACTCACAGGGGCGGCTGCAGGGATGCCGACCTACAGCCCTGTGGAGCGCTGAGTGTCACTGTACCTCAGCCTGTGCCGGGCCGGCCTGCCAGGGCAGGGGGTGCAGAGATCGTGCCCGGGGCGGTGCCCAAAGCATGCCCCCCGGGGGAGGGCAGCAGTCCCTGCTAGCTCCCCTGCACACAAAGGGGTCGCAGCTCTGCCACACCCTTCTCCAGCTGCAGGACACTGGGCACGGCCCGCTCCTGCCTGTGCCGGGGAACAAAGCCCCTGCCCAAAGCACGGGGATACTGGGCTGGACGTGGCCTGGGCAAAGCTGGGGAGGCCAGTTCTTCCTTCCCACTCCCCCACTGGGCCCCCCATTCCCGGGGATTAACTCCTGGGGACCCAGAGTAACCCCTCCCCCCCGCCCGCCGCCTTCAGCCCCATTGCTGGCCAGCGGCAGGCAGCAGGACCAGGCCTGTGAGCTTGGAGGGGGCCCCATGCCCTGTGCCGACCACAGGCAGGTGCCAGGCATAGGAACCTGGTAGGCCCAGGGCATACGTGTGGGAGAATTACGGGTGCAGGGCTGCTGCAGCCCCCCCTCCCTCCGGCTTCCAGCGTCCCAGTGGCTGCCACGTGCTCCAGGGGGTTCTGCTTTGGCCCTTCCATGCTGGGGGAGAAGGGGAGTTCTGCTGCCAGTCCCAGCTGCTGGCCCCACACCCCAGGGCTTTGCTCCCAGCCACAGCTGGGGGCAGGGAGGGTGTCAGCACCCCCCCCCCCCGCCCCCCCCCCACACACACACTCTTAAAAGTGTTCCTGTGCCCCTGGACCAAGCAGGCCTCCCCGTGCACAGAAACCTAGAACCCAAGAGCCCCGGCAAAGGGGGGCAGTGCCCCCCTACCAGGACATCCTAAGCCACTTCCTGAACCCAGTGGTGCATGAAGAGCGCCTCCCCGTGGCAGGCCCAGCATAGCACACAAGGGACGCCCCCCCGCTTTATAATTCATCCTCTGTGCCTCTTGCTCCACAGGGGCCCTCTGAGTAAGTGGGCGGTGCCCTTGCAAGCCCCCGAGACCAGCCCTGTATTTTCGGGTAGTCGCTCAGGTGCTACAGGACCATTGGTTTTTAAGTTGCTGTTTTGGGTTTTTTTCAGTTACAGACTAACCCGGCTTCCCCTCTGAGACCGTGGCTCTGGTCTCCCCAGCCAAATGCGCCGTGTTCACCCCCAGCATGCCGCTGGCAGCTGCTCTCTACAAACTATGCCCCCCCGAGGGACCCCTTGCAACCTCGCTGGCAGGTCACCGCTCGCACGGGGAGAGGCGGCTCGCCATGGGGCGTGTCAAGTCACCCCTGTGGTGCGTTTACCAGGCGAGTCCAGGGAGGCATAACAGAGGACAGGCGGGTTGTTAGCCCAGGGTCATCCCAGCCGACGGGCCGCCCCCTCTCACACGGCCACGCCTTGGCAAGGAAGGGGCAGGAACAAAGGAACAAACCGGCCTGCAGCCTAGCAAGCAGCTGCCTGGACCCTCTTCCCCAGGAGCCTCCTTGTCTCCATCCTCGCAGTGAGAAGGAACTTTATCTAGGGATAGCCTGCATTTCAAAGGGGGGCCGGCTAACAGGGGAGGGGCCAGCACACCCCAAGGGACCTCGCCTCCCCTTCTCTCGCTGTCACCTCACCCACGGGTTGGGAAGGTCTAGGACCTTGGGGTCAGAGCGGATGGTTGGGGGCAAGGGTGGGTGCCTGGGGGCCATGGCTGGGAGCAGAGGGCTGGTAATGGGGGCAGAGGGCCCTGGGCCCCGCATGGAGCTGGTGACTAGGGCAGCGGGCTGGTCAGTGGGTCAGGAGCACTGGCCCCACACTGGACTGAGGATACCCAGCCCCATGCCTGAGCCTTGGGCACCATCTAGCGACAGCCCTGCTCACATGCAGGGGAAGCCAAGCCCAGCTCTGACAGGTGCACGTCGCCAGGGTGGGGTGGGGTGGGGGTCACGGGCGGCTCTGGGGCTAAGGCACTGAACTGGGACGCGGCGGGAGAGGCCCCCTCGGCCTGGCTGGAGCTGCCCCCTGCCCCACTGGGCCTGGGGTTTGACCCTGCCCCAGTTAACGACACTGTTCTTGCGCCCGGGGCCGCACCGCTCATGGGGAAGGTCCCTGCGCCCTTGTTCAGCCGGCCCGGCCTCGCTGCAGGGCTGGGCAGTGGGCAGGTTGCTGGGGGGCAGGAAGCTGGGCCCAGGGGGTTAGGACAGGTTGTTGGGGCAGGGGTAGGCGGTGCCATTTCCCCCTAGCTGGCAGGGGACTCCCTGGTCCCCCTCTACTCCAGCTCAGGCCCCTTCCCTCAGCCACCCCGGCCTGCAGTGCCCCCCCCGAGCCATCTCCCAGGCTCTGACCTGCCCAGGGATGGAGCAGCCGGCTGGCCGGGGCGCCCACGGGCCCCCCTCGTGGCAGCTGTGGGGCTCCCGGTGGCGAAGCGGCGCTGTTGTGCCCACAGGCCCCTGCCCCCCCGCTGGAAAGGAGATCTGGCTTGGCCAGTGCCCAGTGCGAGCCCGCCCGCCCAGGCGGCCATTCCAGCTAACGAGAGGCACCGGAGAAGCGGCTGGCCATTGAGGGGGAACAATGGGCCCTCCTGGGTGAGCATGTGAAACCCCTGGCAGAGGCTGAGGCGACGGCAGCCGCTGACAGGCGCCCGCCCGGCCGCGCAACCCGAGGCGCCCCGCACAATAGCATCCGTCAGCAGGGAGGCAGGGCCGGCGGGCGGCCCGGGCTGGTGTCAATGCCCAACTGGTTTTAGCTAATTAGACAATGCTGATTAGCAAGGAGGGTGGGGATCGGTGGCCCCAGCTGGCCAGCTTCACGCTGCAGCCAGTATCAAACGCCGGGGCTCACAAGGCACCCGCCAGGCTGGGAGAGCCGGGGGGCTTGTCAAGGTACAGGCGGGGTTGGCCGCATTTGGCTGCGGGGGGACTGCAGCTCACCCACTCGCCTCCCTGTGACGCTTTTCTCTGCCCCCAGCAGCCTTGGTGAGGGGCGTTCCCAGCGCCCGCCGAGAGGCCCAGCTCCTCACGAGCCTCCGGGCGCTGGAGAAACGCCCGCGAACACGAGGCGCTCAGCGCAAGCACGAGAGTCTGCTACTGCCGCCCCGCCAGCTCCCGCCACAGCCCACGGAGGAGCTCGGCCCAGCCTCTTCCCAACGCCCCCACCTTGCCGCAGGAGGGGCCATGCCAGGTGGCAAAGGCAATCTCGCTGCTGGGGGGTGCTCAGAGACCCCCCTTGGGGCCAGGAGAGCCCAGCACAAAGGGCAAAGCACCAGCAGGCCCTAGGGACCTGGATGCACACGGTGCCAGCTCCTGCCTGAGGATGGCGGCAGGGCAGGATTTCACCCACCCCCGCCTGCCGTGCCTGGGGCTGCCAGGAACCGCCGGCCTGTGAGCAGACCGGCTCGGTGGCCGTGTGCGGGAAGATGGCTTTGCAGCAGGGGAACAGGGCTGCCAGGGCCCAATGCTGAAGCCTGCAGGGGGAAACCAGCACACGGACAAGAGGGTGGGGAGCTGAGCACTGACCCAGCACGCGGGAGAGTTGAGTCCTAGTCCCCCACTCTGCCACCGCCTCTTCAAGCAGCCTTGGCCAAGTCACTGCCTCTCCCTGGGCCATTGGCTGGCTGGAAGGAGCAGCGGGAGCTGGTCCCAGCAGGAGCCGGAGCTGGAGCTGTCTCGGAGACCAGGGCTGGGCACCACTCTCAGACTCACTGCCTTTCGCTCCCCGGGCCGGCTGCCGAGAGGGGCCAGCGGATGAAAATCAACCCCCCAGGTGCCCTTGGCAGAGTCCGTACTCGGCGGCCTCACCTTTCATCCCCACGTGTGCCCCCGTGGGCTGTGCAGGGGCCGGGTTATTTGTCCGTTATTTCGGCTCTTGGCTAGCTTTGCACTGGGGGACAGGACGGGCGGATGTGGCCAAGCCGGCCCGATCTCAAAGGCCTCAAACCCTTGGGGAAGCAACTGCAGCTTTGGGGACTTTCTGCACCCACAATTACTTCCAGGGGGAGATCCTTGGTTTGCATGAAGGTGATGTAATCAGCCTGCGTCAGGCCAGGCCAGAAGGGGACTGCCCCCCCGCCTACAAACAAACCGCACCAGCGGAGGGGCTCCCAGGGCCCATCCCCACAAAGTGAAGGGAGAGCAGCAGGCCGCCGGTCTCTGGCCACGAAACACCACCCAGCCTGCTGGAGGGGCCGTGCTTCCTGCACCCTGCCACCTTGCCCCCAGCACACAAGCCTGGCACCAGCCTCTGGGGGTTGCCCGCTGCCCCCCCGTGTTAGCAGTGGAGGGACACGGCCTGGGCTGTAACATGGTAACACGCTTACCCGCAAGTGCTGGCTTACGGGACGGTTTTTCACAACTCGAATGGCTGATTGGAGACTCCCCCGCTTCGCCCATCGCATCCATTTGCAGCCCCCCCCACTTTCATGCTTCAGCTCATTTACTTTCGTTAACATACAAAGCCGGAAGCCTCAATTGGTCCCTCCCCAGTTACGAGGCCAGGGCCGGTGACATCCCAAGAGAGTTCTGTGCCCCACCTCGGGGCAGCCCACAGAACTGCCCCGCCAGGCCTCCGCATGGGTCTTTGACTTGCCTTCCACACTAAAACCAGCGTCCCTCCACTCTCATGCTGTTTTCCCCAGAGGGGGGAGTGACAGGTAACCAGTGCTGGCAGGCACACGCGCAGTGCCCCCCGGCAGGCACTGGGGTAACAGGCGTGTGGCGCAGTGCCCCTCGGCAGGCACTGGGGGAAGGAGGGTGGTATCAGAGCTGGAACAGCAGAGTCGCTCTCACTGAAATACGGCACCGGCCGGTGCCTGCTCAGGACATTAACGAGGGGAAGAGACTTCTGCAAGCATCGAGTCCAGCCCCACGCCCAAAGCAGTACCAACCCAACTCAACCATCCCAGCCAGGGCTTTGTCCAGCCGGGACTTCAAAACCTCTAGGGATGGAGATTCCTTCCCCCCTCCCTGTGGGAACCTGTCCCAGTGCTTCCCCACCCTCCTAGGGAAATTATTTTTCCTCATATCCAACCTAGACCTCCCCCCCTGCAACTTGAGCCCATTGCTCCTTGTTCTGCCACCTGCCCCCACTGAAAACAGCCTCTCTCCAGCCTCTTTAGACCCCCCCTGCAGGGAGTTAAAAAGTTGCTACCAAATCCCCCCCTCGCTCTTCTCTTCTGCAGGCTAAACAAGCCCAAATCCCTCAGCCCCTCCTCATAGGTCATGTGCTCCAGCCTCCTCTTCTGTTACCCTCCGCTGGACTCTCTCCAATGGACAGTGGACTCGAGCCCAGCACTAGTGTATCCCGGAGGAGCACCCCAACCGCTGAACCCCTTCCCCTCCTAAAGGTCCTGAGCTGGCCAGGCCATCAGGCTGCAGTTATCCACAGAGTCGTCTATGGTCCCCAAGACAGGAATGTGCACAGTAAAACTCGCCCGGAAAAGCCCCTCACAAGCCCAGACAGGGTACCACAGGGCCCGACAAGAGGGAAGGAGACAGCAGGAGCAGCCACCGGGCCTGGGAGCAGCTGCCGATTACTTGCCACCTCTTCTATATTGCACAAGTGGGACCAAGCCGGGCTGGACACTCGGATCCCAGAAGCTGGGGGGGCCAGAAAACCCTCGTCCAACGAGCACCTCTGGCCTGGCCTCTGTGTCTACACTAGCACGGGCCTGGCTGTGATCCACCCGCCACGCAGCACGCCTGCCCGGAGCTGCAGGGCGCCTCTCGCTGGGGCATCTGACCCAGGGGCAGGAGTGCACAGTGGCGGGACGCTCACACCCAGACACGCGGCTGGACCGGCCGCTGTTGCTGTAGAGAGGACCCTGCCTACCCGGCTCTAGAAGCCACAGCCAACCGCAGGCAAGCGCTGCAGCAAGAAGCCGACACACGCACAGCCTGCCGGGGAGAGGAAGGACCTGATTCCTGTGCAGCTGGGCCGGCAGAGCAGGGAGGAGTCCGGACAGAGACTGTCCCTTGAGTCGGAGGTTTCCTATTGTTGGCGATACGCGTTTAACCACAGGCACCTCCACGAGCCCCTGCCATGGGGAGAGGCATCAGCAGGGCTGGGGCGGCAGCGTTCTGCTTCCTGTGACCAGCCCCACCCCTCGGAACCAGCTCCCCAAAGTATTTGGCGCGCGCCGCCAGAACCAGCCCTCCCCCGGCGAGGACAGAGTGCCAACCCAGCCAGGGAAGCCCTTTAATAAAAATCACACGACAATCTCCACTTCCGATTTTCACACCGCGGACAAAAGCATCGGGGCCCTGGAGATTCAGCTCTGGCGTGTTCCCGGCCCCCGCCGCATCACCCGATTCCGTGGCAGGGGCCAAACGGGAAGCTAGCTTAGGACAGCTCCTTCCCCTTCCCCGGGCAATGCAGCGTTTGTGACCCTAAGGGCCTTTCCTCCCGGGCCGCGGTGCAGGATGTGGCACCGGGCACAGCCTGCCCGGGAGGGTTAGTCAGTCCCACGCCACATGGGGATCAAGGCACAGGCTCCGGCTCCGAGAGGACCAGGCAGGCGGGTGCTCAGTGGTCTGTGAAGTTGGCCTTTCTCTTCTCCACGAAGGCTGCCATCCCTTCCTTCCGGTCATCCTGAGACAGACAGACAGCGGCTCAGGACCACAGCCCGTACCGCAGTCGCGCTACGGCAGGGCTCAGCACATGGCCATCACGCCTGCCTCGCGGGCCGCGAGAAGCTTGTTTACATTGACCATCGGCAGGCATGTCACCCCACAGCTCCCAGTGGCCGGGGTTTCCTGTTCTTGGCCAATGGGAGCTGCAGGAGGCGGTGGCCAGCACGTGTGTGTGGCCTGTGCCACTTTCCATAGCTTCCATTGGCCGGGAACCAACTGCAGGGGCCGGGCCCATGGATGGCCAATGTAAACAGAAGGTCTCCGGGCCTCCAGCTGACGGGCTGTGCGCCGGAGGCTGCCGACCCTGCTCCCAGGGCAAGCCGCCCGCTGGGCCGCGCCTCTACTCACCGTAGCGAAGGTGGCGTGGAAAAGCCTCTTCTCCATTTTTGTCCCCTCGTTCAGCGTCATCTCGAAGGCTGGAAGAGAGGAGGGTGGGGTGGGGAGGGGGGACGAAGGGGCCAGCTGTGAACGAGCACATCTGGCCTGCTCCCTCGGCGGGGAGTCCCCCAAGGACTCGCGGGTTTGCGCTGCCCCGCCGCAGCCTCTGCTGGGGGAAGGCCAGAACCACTCCCTCCTCTTCACCAGCTGCTGGGCAGCAAGGCCGGGGGGCTCTCCCACCTGCTCCACAGCACGGCCCACTCCCACTGCTTACGCGAGCCCCAGTCGGGGCTGAGCTCTCGGGGGACAGGCAGGTGGGAGGCCAGCTGGAAAGCAGCGGCAGTGACGGGGTTAACGCTGCCTGCCTGCATTGCCCATTAACCCCAGGCTGCCCCCGCAGCACGGCACTCGGGCCACCAACCCCGGCTTCCCTCCAGAGACCATCCTCCTGCAAGCAGCCAAATGGGAGCCTGTGGAGCAGGGGGGCCTAGAGCGGGAGGCTGCCCAGATCACCTAGTCTGACCTCCTGCCTATCACAGGCCCCCAGCCCACCCTCCCCACACACCAACCAGCATGAGAGCGATGTACCGCGCCCACAGGAGACTAGGCGACGCTGTGCCACAGGGCAGGGGTGGACCATGCCGGAGTTTGCCCTAGAAACTCAATATAACTTTTTCCATGCAAGCTCCTATTCCTCAGCCGCACGCCAGCCTCCCCCTGAGCCCCGGGGGCTCGCTAGCCCAGTGCCCCCACCCCTGTGCTCAGCCAATGGCCTGTACCTGCATTCACAGCTTCCTTGGCCATCGCTGTCACCAGCTTCGAATTCCCTGCGATCTTCTCCCCGCAGCAGATGGCTTCTTCCAGTAGCTTCTCCACCGGGTAGATTTTGCTAACCAGGCCTGGGGAGGAGGGGACAAGTGTCGGGCCCGTCAGCGCTTGGCGCCCAGCATTTCTGGGTCCTCCCCGGACACCGCCACCTGAGAACACGTTCGTGAGCCCAACCTCCGCCCAGCCAGCAGCCCCCACGCAGGACCGTCTGCTCCGCCAGCAGCCCCTGCACGCGGCACAAAGCCTCGCGGGAGTGAAGTCGGGTTGTGGCTAGAGGCGCGACTGCGCACACGCATCCTTTTCTCGCCCCAAACCCTTCGCCTCCCGGCAGCGACGCTGCAGGGCCCCGGAGCTGGCAACGAGCGTGCGGCCAGCAGCAGGGACCTAGGCCAAACTCCGCCCGGGAAGGGTTGCTACCCTAGTGTAGCTGCGGGGCAGAGGGCTGCTCTCCATGCAGCGTCACAGGCCAGCGCACCCCTGGCGGCTGTTCCGGCCCAAAGCAACGTGGCCCCCTCCACCCACGTCAGCAGCTGAGCGCTTCCCTTCCCGCTGGGGCTCTGGACCCCCCCGCTTGTAGGGCTGCAGCGTGCAAATTGCTGCCTGCCTGGCTGGCCCCCAGGAGCATCTCGCCTGCTGGCTGGGCCGAACAGCCCCTGGGCTGGCTTATCAGCACACCCGCAGCGGGGGAGTCACACTGACAGGGAACCCTGGCTGGGCACGTCTCTCTGAAAGGTTCATCCTGGGACGGCGGAGGAGAAGCCAGGCCAGGCAGGGCCTCCTTGGGACACACGGCACTGGGCACACCGGGAAGGGGGCTGGGCAAATGCCCACGCCGAGCCGGTCTCTACTGGGAGTCAGCTGTATGGGGCACGGGCCGCGTGCCCCCAGCTGCCTCCAGCCAGGCATGGTGCTAGGGTTACCACCTCGGCCTGGCCAGCCCGGGGAAGCCAGCCCCCACCCTGCTCCAGGACTGGCTGGGCCACCAGTGCCGCGGGAGGGGCCTGGCGGGAAGGCGCTCACACCCGTGCCCATACCTGCTGCTTTGGCTTCCTGAGCGGAGATCCTGTCTCCGGTGAGGACCATCTCCATGGCCAGGGACTTGCCCACGGCTCTCGTGAGCCTCTGAGTCCCGCCCGCTCCTGTGGGGAATGGAGAAGGCTGCAATTATAGAGGCATTTCCTGAACACCACCCCTGGATCACACACCTGCAATGGGTACGGTCCGTGCAGCCAGGCTGCACGACCAGGAGAAGGGAGGGACGGCAGGGAAACATCACAGGGCTCTAGCTTTGTCCTGGGGCTTACGGATGCCACCCTAAGCTCCCCAGCCGTGGAATTACCTGCCAGTCCCTCTGTACGTCAGCACTATGCTCTGCACAGATCTAGGCAAAAGGTGTGTTCTGGACCCCGGAGAGTCTACTTCTCCAGGCTCTGGGATCTCACAGTGGGGCACGCTCGGGAATTTTTCCCTTTACGAGCTGTGAAAGCCACCACGTGATAGCTGCCCTGGGCTCGGACCCAGGCATGCAGGTCGATCAGTAGCCACAGAGAATGATACAGGGGAATATCTTATTGCCTGTGTCAATCCATGGCATGCCCACATCTTCAACGCTCATCTCAAAAAAAAAAAAAAAAAAAAAAAAATCTTCGCATTGGAAAAAGTTCAGAAAAGGGGAACAAAAATCACGGGGGGTTTGGAACGGGTGCCATATGAAGAGAGATTAAAAGGACTGGGACTTTTCAGCTTAGAAAAGAGAAGACTACAGAGGGATATGAGAGAGGTCTATAAAATCATGACGGGGGTGTGGAGAAAGTGGATAAGGAAAAGTTATTTACTTGCTCCCATAATACAAGAACTAGGGGTCACCAAATGAAGTTAACAGGTAGCAGGATTAAAACAAACAAAAGGAAGTTTTTCTTCACACACCACACGGTCAACCTGTGGAACTCCTTGCCACAGGATGCTGTAAAGACCAGGACTTTAACAGGGTTCAAAAAAAGAGCTAGATAAATTCACGGCGCATAGGTCCATCAGTGGCTATTGGCCGGGATGGTGTCCCTAGCCTCTGTTTATCAGAAGAGAGAACCCCGGTGTAGACCCAGTCTGGCCGCTTGATGTAGTTCGGGATTCCAAACGAACCAGCCCACGAGAGATGCCTTGGTCTGAACTGGTCCCACTCGTATTTCTGAGTGACAGGAAGGGGTCAGTTTCCACACGAGTCACTGGAAGGCTCACAGTAACTAGCAGCGTTTATTTCCTTAAGCCTCTGGACAGTGTCCAGGCTGGGAAGCGGCTCGGCCCCACGACAGGCTGGCCGGCGGGCGTGTACTCCACAGGGGTTACCTGGGATGGTGCCCAGCAGGATTTCAGGTTGTCCAAACTGCGCCTTCTCGCCAGCATAGATGATATCGCACATCATGGCCAGCTCACAGCCACCGCCCAGCTGCAGGGGAGAGCGGGGCGCGGGTTAGAATGAGCACAGCACCAGCCGGCACACAAGGGTGTCTAGGTCCCCTGGGACCCGAGACCTCGCAGTCCGTGCTGTGTTCATCCACACCCCGGGCAGTAGGGGAGGGGAAACTGAGGCACGCGGTAAAGTCACCCACCCAGTCACCCATGGGCAGGACTTGAACCTAAGTTCCCATCCGATGCCCTCACCAGCACAGAGCTACAGAACTCACTCAAGGAGCCCAACGACAAACTCAGTGCAAAGTATTCCAGGGCCTGTCGGGAGGGACTAGGGGTGAGGGATGGGACATGCCCCACGTGGGTAAGGGAGGAAGGTAGAGCTGCTTCCAGAGCCAGGCAGGAGCAAAACACCCCACAGCCAGAGCCACAGGGCAGCAGGAGGGGTTTTATTTATGCCGAGGTATGTGCATGCAATTCCCTTATCCTGCTGCTCTGATGCAGGGAAATCTCCCATTAGCCCTCTCCATAAAAGGACCATCCGGCGTCCCAGGTATGACTGGCGTCGGGGTCTGCACGGCACTGGCTGAGACAACGGCGCGCGAGGTCACCATGGTACAATATTTACCCAGAGCCATTCTAGGCTGCGGGGCGGATTAAGGAACAGAAAAGCCAAACTCACGGCGTAGCCATTCACCGCTGCTATGACCGGCTTCTTGACCATGGAGACTTTGTTCCAATCTGCAAGGAAATTGCTCCCGTAGCATTCCTGGAAGGTTTGGTTCTGCATCTCCTTGATATCTGCTCCAGCTGAGAGAGAGAAGGGGTAGAGAGGGTGACGTGGGACGCGACCAGCCCTCCCATGCTGCTGTAGCTCTGTCGGAGAGGAGATGTTATTCAGGAGAACACAAGAGCGCTGCAGAAGCTCAACAGCTTGTCTCTCTCACCAGCAATGGCTGGTCCCGTAAGATATTTCCTCCTGCACCTGGTCTCTCTAGCATGGCCAGCATGGGACTGTTTTGTCTTTACAGGGGCAACTTGAAATCCTGGCAGGTCCAATCCCTGCCTCGGAGTTGCCCTGCTAAGATTTGTGGTTTGCAAAAAAGTCACCGAAATCGTCCTATTTTGAAAGCGTTTTCTTTCCTCCTGTTACTGTGTGAGAGGTGGACAGATGGGGGAAAGGGCTCAGGGGCTGTGCTGAGGAACCGGTGAAACTGACTCTGCTCCAAACTCCCTCACTGAAAAGAGAAATATGATTTTCTCTACTCTCTTCCCACACAGGGATCGTCGGGGCTACTTGTAAGAGAAGCAGTAGGTCAAATAAGCTGAGACAGGGACATGATCACAGAATCATAGAGCACTAGAACTGGAAGGGACCACAAAAGACCAGCCCCCTGCCCTCACAGCAAGGCCAAGCACCGTCTAGATCAGTGGTTCCCAAACTTTTCGGCATCACGCCCCCTTTTTGATTTTTGAAAAACCCTCACCCCGCCCCCCCCCCCCAAAAATAGCAGCAAAACTTGTTGAGCAATAAAAAAAAAAAAAAAAAAAAAAAAACTTGATTGGGGAACTGGGTTGCCTCGCGCCCCCCCTGGAATTTCTTCATGCCCCCCAGTTTGGGAACCCACGGTCTAGATCATCCCTGACAGGTGTCTGTCTAACCTGCTCTTAAATATCTCCAGAGATGGAGATTCCACAACCCCCTTGGGCAATTTATTCCAGTGTTTAACCATCCTGACAGTGAGGAAGTTTTTCCTAATGTCCAATCTAAACCTCCATTGCTTCAATTTAAGCCCATTGCTTCTTGCCCTGTCCTCAGAGGCCTAGGAGAACAATTTTTCTCCCTCCTCCTTGTAACTGCTATCTTGCCCCTCTCGGTCTTCTCTTTTTTAAACTAAATAAACCCAATTCTCTCTGTCTTCCCTCACAGGTCATGTTTTCTAGACCCCGAATCATTTTGGTTGCTCTTCTCCGGACTTCTCCAATTAGTCCAAATCTTTCCTGAGATGAGGCGCCCAGAACTGGGCGTAATCCTCCAGCTGGGGCCTAATCAGCGTGGCGTAGAGCAGAAGAAGGACTTCTCCTGTGGACTTTCTCCCAGGGGAAGGGCTGGAAGCCCTAGTGCTTGGGCATTTAAAATCCAAGTGGACAGAGACGGAGGGCATGTCTACACTAGAACCGCAGTCACCGTGCCCCTGCCGCGCTGGCCCGCCGGCACACGGCCTGCAGTGACAGGGGGTTCTTCCAGCGCTGCAGTAAATCCACCTCTGCGAAGCTGCAGCCGGGTGGATGCAGGAATTCGCCCTTTGAGCTGGCAGCTGGGGTGACAGTCGGCTTCACTGCATCGCCCCCGGGACGAGGTTTCTCTCAGCCGGGGCAATGCGGTGAAACGGCCCTAGCTCTGCACTGCGGGCCAGCTCTGGGAAGCGGCCCTCGCTAGGGCCGAGGGGGCCTTTCCCATCTCTAATGCCCACGCGTCTTTGAATGGCGGAGGGAGCCGCCAATCATGTGGGATCTCTTCCATCCAAGCCTGGATCCAGGACAGGAGTCACCGATTCCCCTCCCCTTCAAGCCCCTTCGAGGCCACTGCCCGCCACGGGCCAGCAGCCTCCAGCCCAGCCCGCTGGCAGCGCCTTCCCCGCCTACCCGCGAAGGCTTTCTCGCTGCCCGTGATGACGATGGCCCCCACGTGCGGGTCCTTCTCGAAGGCGTCCAGCGCCTGGTTCATCTCGTTCATCATGCCATCGCAGAGGGCGTTCAGGGCCTTGGGGCGGTTCAGCTGGATCAGGCCGACGTTCTGCTTCGCCCCCTTCTTCTCCACCACCAGGTACTGGAAGGGAGCGCCTGCCGGGGGAAGAGACACCGTCACCGCCCCGCAGCATCCGATGGCCGGGGCTCTCCCGCCTGTCCTGCCAGCGCAAGCACCCGCCCCTCCACTGCCAATCCCACAATGCACAATGCACTGACTCTGGTCTACCGGCTAGCGGCCTGCACTGACAGACACACACGCTGCGCCTGCCCGCTGCTTTCCCTGGCATTTCTGCATTGCACAGGCCTTGCCCCGGCTAGCTGGGGACAGCACAGCCTGGCCAGGGGCTGCGGGAGCCAGGTGCACTGTGGGGGGCAGCCCTCCAGCAGGGGCTGGGGAAATGCCCAGTGAGCAGCCCCACACCCCCGCCTCAGGCTGCTGGAACTCCTACCCCAGACCTGGGGTGGCTCCATATTTCATTTCAGCCTCTGGCTGACAGCTCTTTAAACTCCCTTCTGCTGGAACAGAGAAGTTTTATCTGTCTCTCTGCCCCTCCCCATGCCTGACCGCTGCAGTGGCCTCTCTCCTAGAGCCCCTTAGCTGCTGTGCGGTGGGGAGAGCGAGCCTCTTATTCAGTCCCTTCCTTCAGCGTGGGCCCTCTCCCCACAGATTAGCTCTAGTGCCCGTCTCTGTCACCACTCAGAGCTTCCCTCGGGAGCAGCGACACTGAGGGATACTTGGGCTGGTTCCAGACAGCTGCCCAAATCCACCAGTGCCTTGGTAATGTCACTGAACCGCCGCTCGGGACGGCAGCAGAGGCACGAGGGAGCATGCAGTCTCAGACGGACAGGGCTCCATCAGCATGGAGGCCAGCAACCTGCTTTTCAACAATTCCCGCTTGGCTCTTACTGGCCAATTGTCAGCAGGGGATCTAGAAGCACTTTACCAAGACAGGTAGTACCACTGCCCCATTACAGATAGGCTATGGCTTCCCGCGGCAGGCCCAAGATCACCCCAAAAGTCAATGGCAGAGCTCGGAACTGATCCAGTCCCGGATCTTAGTCCAGAGGAAAGCGACAAAGGAAAAGTGTAAATTCTGCACAAGCTGATGGCGTAAAGCCGAGCCCCCTGGCCTTCTTGAATATTGGGGGAACCATCCAGGGCAACATTTCAAACCTGAAGATCCACATGTAGGCTCCTAATGAAGTGGCCTACTGGAGTCAGCGCGAGTGACGTGTGCCCATGAACAGCGCACGTCAGGCTGCTTTTAACCAGGGGCTGAAATGCGGCTGTGGGAGCCGGCGGGCAGGCAGCCAGGCACGAAAGCAAAGGCCCGTTGTACGGGCACTGTCCATTGGAATTCATAAAAACTATTTCGAGCCCTGTTTTCTGATGCGCTTTCCCGGGGCGCCACAAATCTGGGTTTTCCTCTTAAATGCCTTCTGAAACGTGCATACGGGTTTTTCCTGCGCCTCTGCTGAGGTTTGTAAGGAACTTTTCCCAGTCAGCCACCTCCCCTTCTCTAGCCAGGCACTGAAACTGCCTCTGCCAAGGGCTGTCATGTGCACGACTGACGTGCCACGGCAGCCAGGGTGATTTTCACCTTGACCTTGAAACTGCCTCCTTCGAAGTCCAACTCCCGAATTAACTGCATGTGACATCGAATGGGAGCGGACGACTCAAGGAAATGGATTTGTGCACCAGGAGTAGGAAAGCGTCCCCAAAGAGCAGCAGATCTTCGCTTGGCGCTGCATGCACGAGATTTCTGCAGCCGCGTCTCTCCTGGGTGTGTTTCTGTATCTCACTGAAGTGGTGCCAGGTGCAATGCACACGCCGCTTTCGCTGCCCTCACAGCACTTCCCAACAGAAGGCCAGGGTCGTCACCCCCACTTCACAGATGAAAGAAGTGGGGGGGGACTCCATGGCCCGTTGTGCTCTCCTGCTCAGGGGCGGCAGATGTGCTGGCTGCTTACGCTACAATGGACATCATAACTAGGGATGTAATAGGATAACCCGTTTACACGGTTAACCAATAAACCTGAGCTTATCGGTTACCGTGAACGGTGACATGCAGGCTCCCGCCCTGCTCCTGGGAAGCCGGCTGCCACCCCATTGTGCTGGCTCTGATAGAGGCAGCAGCATGGGGCGGGAGCCGGTGTGTGCTGGGAGCTGGCTTAAAAGCCACTCCTGGTGGCCACCAGCTCCCAGGGAGCTGGCTGCCGCCCTGCACTGCAGGTACATGTAACTGTGTAACTGCTGACATTTTTATTCAGTTACCTGCTTAACATCCCTAATCATAACCTTCCACCTGGGATGACACAGTCACCTCCACAGCAACCCCAAGGTGAGGACGGTAGCAGGCAGAGGCCTAAAGAAACACACATCCTGTTTACACCCCAGGTCTTGCAGGAGGTTTACTTAGGCTGAAGCAGTTTTATTGCCCCAACAAGGATGGCTCACATCTAGCATGAGTAACTGGGAAAGGGGAGAAGAATACAAGGCGAAATCACTAGGATTCCATCCCCCACGTTCAAAGGAACGGAAAACCAGCTCCAGCTGCCAACAGGCAAGCTGCGGCTCTCACAAACACACCCCGAGCATCGACTCGGATACGCTGAATGCCCCGCAGACACCAGCGTGCCCGAATCCTGCTTCACGGCTCGGATCTGAAAGAACATTGTCCTAAAGAACTCCTGTTCCTCGTTCCCTGTCCGAAAGGTCTGGGAGCCAATCATGCAGGAACCTGCGCTTCTGACAGCCATCCACAGGCCTTCCCCGCCCACCACACACTGGTGAGGAAAAGCATCCCAGGCATACTGCAGAGGCCGTGTGGACGGATTATCCAGCAGCTGCAATAGCTAGAACTGCTAGCCCACTGACACCGCTCAGCAGACCTCACAGGAATTGGGCTGGAATTTCTTTTCTCACCATGAAAAAAAAAAGTCTGTTGAGAAGACATGAGCAATATTTTTCTGTAAGGCCCTGAGTATCAGCCCAGCTCGTATCGCACAGCCCTCTCCCTCGGTCAGTAACGTCAGCTCGGGTGCCCAGTTCTGTCCTGCCCATTTTACTTCCATTTCTCATTCTCCTCTCACCCCCGCACCCACTTCCTGTATTCCAATCTGCCAGGCCAAGACACTACCTGTCTGGGCTGCATGGAAATCTCTCCTGAAGCCTCGTTTCTCACATGTAACACGAAGTGATTCCTGCTGCGCTCAGCCTAGCCTACGTCCGGCTGTGGACACTGTATTTTCGTTGGGGCAAGAGCTGTCGTTCCTTGTGCCTTGTACTAGGACAGGTAACGGGGCGTGTGCTTCCCAAGGCAACACAATCTGCCCTCCAGAGCACACAACCAATGCCCACTTGGACCGAGCCGGAGGGGTCTGCGAAAGACTCGGTACACCCTGAGCTAGGAGTGCTCGAGAACTGAAATTATCATTCCTGAGACTTTGCCAGAGCCCAGCCCGGCTGGGGTCTGTCTCCCTCTGGGCAAACAAAACAGCCCCTTATTTTACTCTCCTCCTCCCCATGGAACCGGTGGGGGAGGAGGTATGGGCCTGGGATACAGGTTTCCTTCTCCAGAGGAGGGATATAAAATCCCATGTACTCCGTTAACGGATTAACCGTTATGTTTAATCGGTTCACTAGTTAAGCGGGAGCTTGTGGGCGAGGGGCTGGGCCCGGCCTGAGTAACCCCCCACCTGCAGGGCTCCTGGCCACAGAGGGCTGTGATTGACTGGTTACCTGGTACTCATTCACATCCCTACTCCACAGCAGCATGGCTGGTCCCTTCTAGGGATATCAGATCGTTGGTTGACCGGTTAAAGAATTAAAGGGGAGGGGCAGGCTGGGCGATGCTTACCAGTTAACCGTTCACGTCTCTAGTCCCTTCAACATGCCCTGAATTAACTGAGAAAAGAACTGAATGTGGAGTCACCCTGGGCCCTGCTAGCCTGGCTTTTGACAGCACCCGTGGGATCTGTCTGTGCCGGGCGAGGGATGAGGGTATGCCCGGGGGGCATCCGGGAACCAGGATCCTGCCTGGACAGCTGCCAGGGGCTGTCCTGAGTGCACAAGGCCTCCTAACGCAAAGCGCTGTGGGTACAAGGAGGGCCCTGGAAATCAACGCGACTGACGGCCCACGGGCTGGATGCTAAGCACGCACCGGGCTGGATCGGGACCTCAGGATGGCTGCAGCGCAGAGCAGCAGCTGCCCATCAGCGGAGCCACTGCAGCTGCTCAGTCAGGACAGAGGCACAGGCCTGGCCTGCTGCCCATCCAGTCCCATCCCCTCTCCCCCGCCAGCTGAGGGGAGACAGGGCAGTGGGCGCAGCCCCCCAGAGCAAGGCAGCGCTGGGCAGCAAGGGCGAAGGAGCCGCTGGCGTGACCGGATCGCAGGCACAGAGCAGGGCTCCAGGCCAGAGAACTTTGCCCTCTGCTTTCGGGCAGCAACAGCTCCCGAGGCGGCCACACCGGCGGGGCCTGAGCAGACTTCCAGCCCGTGAGCTCCCAGAGTGGCCCAGCCTCCCGGGCACTCCCCACTGACCTACAGCCAGGAGCCCCCAGGCGGCAGCTCACACAGGCATGGGGCAGTGCAGGGAGCCAGCTCTGTGGGGCAGGGCCCTCTCCTGGGGGGCTGGGGGAGCGCCCCCACCAAAGCAGCCCCAGACCCAGAGGGGCTCCCCACATCGCCCGGCAATGGGGAGCCAGCGGGCAGGGGCAGCAGGCTCCAGGGTGGGGAGTCAGTGGGCTGAGCAGGCTCCAGGGAACTGAGTCGCCCCACTATCCTCCAGCCCCCTCGGCACCCCAGCCCCCACTATCCTCCAGCCCCCCCGGCACCCCAGCCCCCCCCCAGCCCCACTATCCTCCAGCCCCTCGGCAGCCCCACTATCCTCCAGCCCCGGCACCCCAGCCCCACTATCTTCCAGCCCCACTGTCCTCCAGCCCCCACACCCCAGCCCCACTGTCCTCCAGCCCCCACACCCCAGCCCCACACCCCAGCCCCGGCACCCCAGCCCCACTATCTTCCAGCCCCACTATCCTCCAGCCCCCGGCACCCCAGCCCCACTATCCTCCAGCCCCACTATCCTCCAGCCCCTGCACCCCAGCCCCCACTGTCCTCCAGCCCCCGCACCCCAGCCCCACTGTCCCCAGCCCCACACCCCAGCCCCACTATCTTCCAGCCCCACTATCCTCCAGCCCCAGCACCCCAGCCCCACTATCCTCCAGCCCCTGTACCCCAGCCCCCACCATCCTCCAGCCCCACTATCCTCCAGCCCCCGGCACCCCAGCCCCACTATCCCCAGCCCCCTGCACCCCAGCCCCACTGTCCCCAGCCCCCTGCACCCCAGCCCCCACTATCCCCCGGACACCGGCCCAGCCCAGCAGCCGCCGCTCACCGGCCGAGCAGGGCCGAGCCGGGGCTCGCAGCAGCAGCAGGCGGGCCCGGGCCGGGCAGAGCAGCGCGCGCAGCGGGACAGCCATGGCGGAGCGGAGCCACGGGGCCTGGAGCACCCGAGCTCCGCCCCTTCGCGTCACGCCCCGCCCCGTCCCAGAGCCTTCATCTGCATAGCTCCGCCCATAGCCTTTATCTCCATAGCTCCGTCTCTCCCCCGCCCAGAGCCATTTGCATAGCTCCGCCAATGCCCCGCCCAATATGGGTAGCCCCGCCCCTAGCGCCCCAGTGCTCACCCTGTGGGTGCGGTCAGGGGAGGAGGAGACTCAGGGGGTGTGGCCAGCAGTGGCTTCAATGACACTGGGAGGATGGGGGCAGTGGGTGAGATATGGGGGGGCAGTGGGTGAGTTATGGGGAATATGGGGGCAGTGGGTGAGTTATGGGGAATATGGGGGCAGTGGGTGGGATGAGGGGAGCGAGCAGGACCATGGGGATGTGGAGGTAGGTGGTGGTGTGAGAATGAGTTAACAGCCTGACACGGTTGCAAAAAAAGCAAACATGCTTCTGGGCTGCATTAATAGGAGTGTTGTGTCTAGTTTTGGGCCCCACATTTCAAGACAGATGTGGAGAAACTGGAGAAGGTCCAGAGAAGAGCAACCGCAGTGATGAAAGGTCTAGAGGACATGAGCTATGAGGCAAGGCTGACGGAATTGGGCTTGTTTCGTTTGGAAAAGAGAAGACTGGGAGGGGAGGTAATAGTGGTTTCCAGGTATCTATAAAGATGTCCCGGGGAAGATCGGAGGAAATTGTTCTCCTTGGCCTCTGCTGGTAGGACTAGAAGCAATGGGGTTAAATTGCAGCAAGGGCGGGTTAGATTGGACATTAGGAAAAACTTGCTAACTGTCAGGGTGGTGAAACACTGGAATAAATTGCCTAGGGAGGGTGTGGAATCTCCATCACTGGAGATATTTAAGAGCAGGTTAGACAGACACCTGTCAGGGATGATTTAGATGGTGCTTGGTCCTGCCGTGAGGGCAGGGGACTGGACTTGATGATCTCTGGAGGTCCCTTCCTGTTCTAGTGCTCTATGATTCTGTGAGTCTATAAAGTGGCAGTGTGGCTAGTTTCTTGGTGTCTGAGGTGCTGTTAGATGCTGCAGGCTCCCCGCTAGCCTGGTCAGTCACAGTGGGGTGGCCTGTACTAACCCAGCCCTGGCTGAGCCAGAGTGCTAACTCCTGACAGGAGGCTGGGCCGTTCCCAGGTCTGCTGGGCTCTTGAGCTGCCTTTCTCTGCCTCAGCTGGCTGGGAGCAGGGCGTTCTGGCTTCGCCCTGGGACAGAGCATTGAAATTCACCTCGGTCACGGCCACCTGGACCTGGGCCTGCCCAGCCAATAAACAGCCACACACCCACTCAATCCTCCAGAACCCTCTGGGGGCAGCCCAGCTGGGAGGCCTTGGCTCCCCTAGGGCAGCACCACCCAGCTCTGGTCCCCCGTCAGCACCTACCCACTGCAGAGAGCTGTTTATTAGCCCCTGACCGCACTCTCAGGCTTCCAGGGAGTGAGGGGTCGGCCGCCCTTGTCTTGATGCAGTCATAGCACCGTGGTCCCTGCTGGCCAAGCGTCCGGCACCACGCCTAGATTATCCAGCTTCTTTGTGGGCTGGGCCGCCTGTGAAGTCCCACCCAATGACTTCAGTTCTGATGCCCTGTTTTCAGGGCTGAGAAGTGACCTATTTCTATTGGGCCCTGGCCATCTGAGCCCAGTAGATGGTGCTGCTGGTTAGCAAATCTCTGACCTGCGCTTACAAGGTTTTCTTGTTTTCTTTATTTTAAGGACTATATTTATCTACTAACCCCTCCTAGTACATGGGATTTCCCCTTGCTTGCCCGATTTCTTTTGGTATTCCCAAGTTACACTCTGATTAAGTGCTTATCTCTTTCAATATTCTTCCTCCTCCGGGTGTCATAGCAATTCGTGTCACTCCTCTAATGCGACAATCGTTTGTAAAGGAAACACCCTTTCTATTGCCTCGGAAGGATAGGGACAGAGGTTGTGCATTCACGGACCACGTAGCCACCTTTCAGGGCCTGCAGCAGTGCAAGAGGTGCTCTGCGGAAGGAACAAGGCAGGTTAATCCCATAGAGAGACAGCGTGCGCGCCCCTGCCAGCAGCATTACAGGCAGCAGAGTCCTTGCAGGGTAGCCACACGGTGCTTAGAACACAGAGGCAAGGCAGCCTCAGAAGCAAGCTCTCCGCACGCAGCAGCTGAGAGCCGGCTGCTGAGACACATCAGGCAGGTGAAGGCCCATGGCTTGGGGCGGACGATGCGCTGGGGAATGCATCCGTCACCGGAACAATCAGGGCAAACCCCGGCGGCTGGAGGAATTTTCCATCTCTTCTGTGATTCTATAAATAACAACTCCACCCGCTCTGCGTGGGCACATGCACAGCCCTGCTCACACACGTCCCCCAAACAGAGGCCTGCACGCGTGTGCCGGCACCCCACCGCCCATCTCCACGCGTGTACCCACCCCCGTCTGCATGCACTCATCCGTGTACTCATCCTCCCCTGCATGCAAGCCTCCCCACACATGTGTGCACATGAATGCGTGCCCCTGCACACACCAGCACCCACGCACACCAGGATAAAGAGAGCCCCTAGGCCCGTCGGATGGGGCTCTTCGTCTCTCTGCCCAGCATGGTGTGCTGGCTGTCCCTGTAAGATGGCTGGGCTTCTGCAAGGCCTAGGCACAGCAGGCCCCAAAGCCCAGGCTGGGCGCACAGGACATGCCAGGCCCCTGCGGCAACCCCCTTTGGGCAGCGTTCCTGACCCCCCCCCTCGCCGTTGGGAGGAGGGTCCTAGTAGTAGCAGGAGGAAGCCAAGGAAACATGCAGGAAAGACGTACTCAGGCCTGTCTCCTCTCCACCCCCTGCCAGCCTCCACACGTCCTCCCCATCCTCTCTTCCCCCCGAGGGCTCCCCGGCTCACTGCCCCCTCTAATCCCAATGGCTTGACACACGTTGCCTAGAAAACACAGGGCCCCGCCATCGCATCGTGCAGTGTAATCCAGCCGTGCCCCAGATATAGACGCCAATCTTCCTCAGCACCTCCGGCACTGTGACGGGGGACGGGGGGGCGGGGAAGCTCCCGTGGGAACTAAGGGGTGTCACTGAAAGCAGAGCCCATCCCTCCATCGCACACACACAGGGGTCACCCTTAGGACACCACAACCCCTCACAACACAAGCCACCCTCTCAGCACCCGTGCCACACCACAACCCCCCACACAGAGCACCCGTGTCACACCCCAACCCTTCCATACAGAGCACCCGTGCCACACCACAACCCCCCACACAGAGCACCCATGCCACACCACAACCCCTCCACACAGAGCACCCGTGTCACACCACAACCCCCCACACAGAGCACCCGTGTCACAACACAACCCCCTGCAGAGAGCACCCGTGCCACACCACAATCCCCCACACAGAGCACCCGTGCCACACCACAACCCCAACACACAGAGCACTTGTGCCACACCACAACCCCCCACACAGAGCACCCGTGCCACACCACAACCCCAACACACAGAGCACTTGTGCCACACCACAACCCCTCCAAACAGAGCACCCGTGCCACACCACAACCCCCCATACACAGAACACTCGTGTCACACCACAACCCCCCCCAGCACCCGTGTCACACCATAACCCCTCCACACAGAGCACCCGTGCCACACCACAACCCCTCCATACAGAGCACCCGTGGCACACCACAACCCCCCCCACACAGAGCACCCGTGCCACACCACAACCCCCCCCACACAGAGCACCCGTGTCACACCACAACCCCTCACACAGAGCACCCGTGTCACACCACAACCCCCCCCAGCACCCGTGTCACACCATAACCCTCCACACAGAGCACCGTGCCACCACAACCCCTCCATACAGAGCACCCGTGGCACACCACAACCCCACACAGAGCACCGTGTCACACCACAACCCCACACAGAGCACCCGTGTCACACCACAACCTCCACACAGAGCACCCGTGCCACCACAACCCCACACAGAGCACCCGTGTCACACCACAACCCCTCACACAGAGCACCCGTGTCACACCCCAACCCCCCCACACAGAGCACCCGTGCCACACCACAACCCCTCACACAGGGCACCCGTGTCACACCACAACCCCTCACACAGGGCACCCGTGTCACACCATAACCCCCCACACAGAGCACCCGTGCCACACCACAACCCCCCATACACAGAACACCCGTGCCACACCACAACCCCTCCATACAGAGCACCCGTGCCACACCACAACCCCCCATACAGAGCACCCGTGTCACACCACAACCCCTCCATACAGAGCACCCGTGTCACACCACAACCCCCCACACAGAGCACCTGTGCCACACCAGAACCCATCCATATAGAGTACCTGTGTCACACCACAACCCCCCCACACAGAGCACCCGTGTCACACCACAACCCCCCACACAGGGCACCTGTGCCACACCACAACCCCCCCCACACAGAGCACCCGTGTCACACCACAACCCCACACAGAGCACCCGTGCCACACCACAACCCCACACAGAGCACCCGTGTCACACCATAACCCCCACACAGAGCACCCCACACCACAACCCCATACACAGAACACCCGTGCCACACCACAACCCCTCCATACAGAGCACCCGTGCCACCACAACCCCATACAGAGCACCCGTGTCACACCACAACCCATCCATACAGAGCACCCGTGTCACACCCAACCCCTCCACACGGAGCACCTGTGTCACACTCCAACCCCTCCACACGGAGCACCTGTGTCACACCACAACCCCACACGGAGCACCGTTGCACACCACAACCCCTCACACGGAGCACCCGTGCCACACCACAACCCCACACAGAGCACCCGTGTCACACCACAACCCCCCACACAGAGCACCCGTGTCACACCACAACCCCTCCATACAGAGCACCCGTGTCACACCACAACCCCCCACACAGAGCACCGTGTCACACCACAACCCCACACAGGGCACCGTGTCACACCACAACCCCACACAGAGCACCTGTGCCACACCAGAACCCATCCATATAGAGTACCTGTGTCACACCACAACCCCACACAGAGCACCCGTGTCACACCACAACCCACACAGGGCACCTGTGCCACACCACAACCCCACACAGAGCACCCGTGTCACACCACAACCCCCCACACAGAGCACCCGTGCCACACCACAACCCCCCCCACACAGAGCACCCGTGTCACACCATAACCCCCCACACAGAGCACCCGTGCCACACCACAACCCCCCATACACAGAACACCCGTGCCACACCACAACCCCTCCATACAGAGCACCCGTGCCACACCACAACCCCCCATACAGAGCACCCGTGTCACACCACAACCCATCCATACAGAGCACCCGTGTCACACCCCAACCCCTCCACACGGAGCACCTGTGTCACACTCCAACCCCTCCACACGGAGCACCTGTGTCACACCACAACCCCCCAGACGGAGCACCCGTTGCACACCACAACCCCTCACACGGAGCACCCGTGCCACACCACAACCCCCCCACACAGAGCACCCGTGTCACACCACAACCCCCCACACAGAGCACCCGTGTCACACCACAACCCCTCCATACAGAGCACCCGTGTCACACCACAACCCCCCACACAGGGCACCCGTGTCACACCACAACCCCCCACACAGAGCACCTGTGCCACACCAGAACCCATCCATATAGAGTACCTGTGTCACACCACAACCCCCCCACACAGAGCACCCGTGTCACACCACAACCCCACACAGGGCACCTGTGCCACACCACAACCCCACACAGAGCACCGTGTCACACCACAACCCCACACAGAGCACCCGTGCCACACCACAACCCCACACAGAGCACCCGTGTCACACCATAACCCCCCACACAGAGCACCCGTGCCACACCACAACCCCCCATACACAGAACACCCGTGCCACACCACAACCCCTCCATACAGAGCACCCGTGCCACACCACAACCCCCCATACAGAGCACCCGTGTCACACCACAACCCATCCATACAGAGCACCCGTGTCACACACCCCAACCCCTCCACACGGAGCACCTGTGTCACACTCCAACCCCTCCACACGGAGCACCTGTGTCACACCACAACCCCACACGGAGCACCTGTTGCACACCACAACCCTCACACGGAGCACCCGTGCCACCACAACCCCACACAGAGCACCGTGTCACACCACAACCCCCACACAGAGCACCCGTGTCACACCACAACCCTCCATACAGAGCACCCCGTGTCACACCACAACCCCCCACACAGAGCACCTGTGCCACACCAGAACCCATCCATATAGAGTACCTGTGTCACACCACAACCCCCCCACACAGAGCACCCGTGTCACACCACAACCCCCCACACAGAGCACCCGTGTCACACCACAACCCCACACAGGGCACCCGTGTCACACCACAACCCCACACAGAGCACCGTGTCACACCACAACCCCCACACAGAGCACCCGTGTCACACCACAACCCCCCCCCCCCAGCACCTCCGCCTCCCACACAAGGCCCCCGCGGCACGCGAGCCCCCGCCCCCAGCCGCCCCCGCACGGGGCGGAGCAGGCGAGCCGCGGCCGGGCTGCCGGCGCCGGGACCGGGAGTGGAGCCCAGGACGGAGGGTCCCTCGTGCCCGCAGCCTCCATCGGCAGCGCGGAGCCCAGGCGGAGCAGAGCCTCGGCCCCCGCCCGGTAGGCAGCGCCTGTGTGTGTGTGTGGGGCAGGGCAGCGCCTGTGTGTGTGTGTGGGGGCGCTGTGTGTGTGTGGGGCAGCGCCTGTGTGTGTGTGGGGCAGGGCAGCGCCTGTGTGTGTGTGGGGGCAGCGCCTGTGTGTGTGGGGAGCGCCTGTGTGTGTGTGTGGGGAGCGCCTGTGTGTGTGTGGGGCGCTTGTGTGTGTGGGGAGCGCCTGTGTGTGTGGGGAGCGCCTGTGTGTGTGTGTGGGGGCGCTTGTGTGTGGGGCGAGGCGCTTGTGGCGGCGTGTGTGTGTGTGTGTGAGCCTGTGCCGAGGATGGGGTATGTAGGATGTTGGTGTGGGGATGAAGAGGGTGGCGGTGTGTGTGTTGGGGTGTGAGTATGGGCAGAGAATGATGGGGTGCAGAGGATGCTGGGGATGGGGTGCAGGGATGGTGGGGTGAGGGGTGCAGAGGATGCTGGGGGTGAGGGGGTGCAGAGGATGGTGGAGTGTGTGAGCGTGAGTGTGTGTGGGTGCCACAGATGAGGGATGTGTGTGGGTGTGTGCAGAAGATGGTGGTGCATGTGTATGTGCACAAGGATGAAGGAGTGTTGGGGTGGGGTGTGTGGAGGATGGTAGGCTGTGTGAGGCTGTGTGTGCAGAGGATGGAAGGGTGCATGTAGGGTGGTGGTGTGTGTGGAGGATGGCAGGTGTGTGTGTGCAGAGGATGGCAGTGTGTGTGTGCGTGCGCGCACAGAGGATTGCCATTTGTCAGGGGGTGGGAGTGCGCAGAGGATGGCAGTGTGTGCATGCCGAGGAATGCAGGGTGTGTGAGGCAGTGGGTGTGGGGGGTGCATGCAGAGGATGGCAGTGCGTGTGTGTGCAGAGGATGGCAGTGTGCGTGCGGAGGATGGCAGTGTGCGTGCGGAGGATGGCAGTGTGTGTGCATGCAGAGGATGGCAGTGTGCGTGCAGAGGATGGCAGTGTGTGTGTGTGCAGAGGATGGCAGTGTGCGTGCGGAGGATGGCAGTGTGTGTGCAGAGGATGGCAGTGTGCGTGCGGAGGATGGCAGTGTGTGTGTGTGCAGAGGATGGCAGTGTGCGTGCGGAGGATGGCAGTGTGTGTGTGTGCAGAGGATGGCAGTGTGCGTATGGAGGATGGCAGTGTGTGTGTGTGCAGAGGATGGCAGTGTGTGTGGGTGCAGAGGATGGCAGTGTGTGTGTGTGCAGAGGATGGCAGTGTGCGTGCGGAGGATGGCAGTGTGTGTGTGTGCAGAGGATGACAGTGTGTGTGCAGAGGATGGCAGTGTGTGTGCGTGCAGAGGATGGCAGTGTGTGTGTGCATGGGTGTACGCACAGAGGATTGCTGTTTGTGGGGTGTGGGGGTGTGCAGAGGATGGTGAGGGGGCTGGCCCTGCCAGGATGCCAGTGGCAGGGGCTCAGCTGGCTGGGAGCAGGCACAGTGGGACCATGTCCTGGGCTGCCTTTGCCAGGGGAGTGGGCAGCGAGCCACTTGGGCAGAGGATGGGCCTCTGGCTGCAAAGCGTATGGGGATGCCTGCAGCTGCCTGCCCCAGAGGACCAGCAGGGACGGGGGCACCGCAGTGCCAAGGCAAGCCCGGCATGTGGGGCAGGAATGGGTCTCCGGCACAGGCTGGCTGCCTGGAGCCAGCGGGGACGAGGGAGTCGAGGTGCTGAGAGCAGATTTCCCCCTCGGGACAGGGGGTCTCTGGAGAGGGGATGTGGCAGCCCCCAGGAGGGCTGGGTGGGCGCCTTGGCCTCTCGCCCGCCCAGCCTGGGGGTCGCTGCCAAGGGACCCTGAGGCCTCAGCTCTGGGGAGGGGCTTGCTGCTCTGCTGGAGCTGAATCTAGTGCTCGTTGCTTAGGAACGAAAGGGCCAGGCCTGTGCCGTGAGCAGCCGGGGCTGTGGCAGGGATCCGGGGGGCGGGGAGCAGCGTTGCATCCTTCCCCCCCTCCGGGAGCCGGACACCAGCCTCCCTTTTGTGCCCAACGCCTCTTCCCGGCAGGCAGCCCTCTCCCCTCGTCCCCAAGGGCGGCTGCCCCCATCACCGGCTCCGCGGCGCCCTGCCCGGGCAGTGGGCGCTCGGGTCTGTCCCTCTCAGCCGGCCCCTGTGGCTCCAGCCCTGCCCGCCTGGCGCCCAGCCTGTGCCCAGGGGGACATGGCTGAGCCCGAGGGTGCCCCTTGCTGCCCCTCTGCACAAGTGCTACCTCTGTGAAGGGCCCCGGATCCGTGCGGCTTGGCTCCGGCATGCAGGGCCACAGGCCGGGGCATCCCTTCCCTGCCCCGCAGCTCCCAGCCCTGCTGCCCCCGGGGCGGCCATGGAGCCCCAGCCCTGCTGCCTCGTATCCCTCAGCAGCGTCGCTCTCAGAGGGTTGGGTGGCCAGAGCTGATGGTGTCGCCCATACATCCCTGGCCTTGCACGGCAGCCTGGAGTCCTGGGCTCCCCCGCAGGGTGAGGTGGGAACGTGGGTGGGCAGGATGCAGGCCGGGGCCCTAGAGGAGGGAGCCCGGAGCCTGGCAGGGCTGGGCGCAAGGTGCTCGGGTCACAAGGCGGCACCCAAATCGCTGCCTTCGGGGTTCCCTGCTGCCAGCCAGCAGCTCGGGCACTATGAGCCGCCAGCCGGGACCTGGCCTCTTCTGCACAGGGCCCTCGCCACGTCCTGCCAAGCGAGAAGGGCACGTGGCAGCCCCCCCGAGCTCCTGCAAAGCCAAAGGGCCGGGGCAAAGCCCAACCGAGGGAAACGCCCAGACACGGAGTGGCTGAGGAGAGTGAAATAGCATGTGATGGTCACTGTTATCTCCTGCCCTGCAGCCCCCAGCCCCCATTTCATGAGCTCCTCACCCCCACTCCAGCCCCTGCCCCCCCACATTCCCAGCTCCCCACTCCAGCCCCTGCCCCACATTCCCAACACCCCACTCCAGCCCCTGTGCCCCACATTCCCAGCACCCCACTCCTGCCCCCTGCTCCCCACATTCCCACTGCCCCGACCCATCTCTCTGCACCCCCACATTCCCAGCACCCACTCCTGCCCCTGCTCCCCATACCCACTGCCCTGACCCATCTCTCTGCACCCCTACATTCCCAACACCCCACTCCTGCCCCTGTGCCCCCACATTCCCAGCACCCCACTCCTGCCCCTGATCCCCACATTCCCACTGCCCCACCCATCTCTCTGCACCCCTACATTCCCAACACCCCACTCCTGCCCCTGTGCCCCCACATTCCCAGCACCCCACTCCTGCCCCCTGCTCCCCACATTCCCACTGCCCCGACCCATCTCTCTGCACCCCTACATTCCCAGTGCCCCACTCCAGCCTGTCCCCACATTCCCAGCACCCACTCCTGCCCCTGTGCCCCCACATTCCCAGCACCCCACTCCTGCCCCTGCTCCCCACATTCCCACTGCCCCGACCCATCTCTCTGCACCCCTACATTCCCAGTGCCCCACTCCAGCCTGTCCCCACATTCCCAGCACCCACTCCAGCCCCGTGCCCCCACATTCTGAACACCTCCAGCCCCTGCACCCCCACATTCCCAGCTCCCCACTCCAGCCCCTGCCCCCACATTCCCAACACCCCACTCCAGCCCCGTGCCCCACATTCCCAGCACCTCCTGCCCCTGCTCCCACATTCCCACTGCCCCGACCCATCTCTCTGCACCCCTACATTCCCAGCGCCCACTCCAGCCCGTCCCCACATTCCCAGCACCCCACTCCAGCCCCGTGCCCCACATTCCCAACACCCCACTCCAGCCCCTGTGCCCCACATTCCCAAGACCGCACTCCAGCCCTCTGTGCCCCCACATTCCCAGCACCCCACTCCTGCCTCCTGCCCCCACATTCCCACTGCCCCGACCCATCTCTCTGCACTCCCACATTCCCAGCGCCCACTCCAGCCCCTGCCCCACATTCCCAGCACCCAATCCAGCCCGTGCCCCACATTCCCAGTGCCCCAACCCCACTCCTGCCCCTGCATCCCCACATTCTGCAGAGATCCCCCAACCCCACTCCAGCCCCTGTACTCCTGTATTCTCTGAGCTACCCCAACCCACCCACATTCCCAGGGCCCGCCCCCCTCTGCACCCCTTGTGGTGAGAGGCAGTAGATCATGGCTAGGAGGCGCCCGGGGGGTGGGGGTGGGATTTTGGAATCAAAGATTTCCGACCAGGCTGGTTTTGAGGGGCAGTGGTTGTGCTTGCCTGGGATCCAGGCCGCGGGGACCCCCTGCCCTCCCCCCAGTCAGCCCCAGCTGAGCCCAGCAGCCCATCCCTCAGGCACAGGGCAGCTCAAGCACAGCCAGACCAGAGGTGCAGGCGACCATTGGGACCTGGCACACAGCACGGTCCCAAGCTGGCCCAGCCGTGCCAGCGGAGAAGGGGCTTTACCATGGGCACCCAGCTCTGGGCAGGGGCGTGGGCCCTCCGCAGCCCAGTCTGAGCGCTGGCACAGCGCCTAGCTGGCCCAGCCCGGGGGAGGGTGCCACTCGCGCTGACACCCCCCGCCCGGAGCCTGGTGCTGACGTGCCCCTCGGTCCCTCTTGCTGCAGGTGCGGGGCAGCGCTGGGATGAAGAGGCGCACGGCCACCTGCTGGACACTCCTCCTGCTGGCCGCCTTCTTCTGCGACAGCGTCACCTGCAAGGGCGGGCGGGGCGGTGCCCGGGGCAGCCGGGCGGGCGCGGGCATGGCCCGCAGGCCGTCCGCCGCTCACGGCTCCTCGGGGCTGCGGGTGGCAGCGGCGGCGGCGGCAGGCGCGGCGGCGGGCGTGGCGGCAGGAGCGGCCGAGAGGAGGCTGAGGCTGGCCGGGGAACTCGGCCCAGACGATGACGCCGCGCTCCAGGACGGCAACAGGACGGGCAGCGGCGTGTACAGCTACCGCTCGTGGACCTCGGCGGCCCGGGCCCGGGACACCGTGCACCTGGTCATCTCCTTCTGCCTGGTGACTGGCTTCTTCCAGCTCCTGCCCCTGTAAGGGCCCGCGGCGCCCGCCCCCCCGGCGGAGCCTGCAGAGCCAGCCCCACGCCGGTGGGTCTGCTCCAGCTCCCGCACTGCCTAGCGGGCTGGGCCGGAGCAGCTGTCAGGGAGCAGCTAGGGCCTGATCCCGCAGGGCCTGTGCTGGTGGCTCCGGGGAAGGCAGGATGGCACCGTGGGGACCAGAGCGAGCTGGGGCGGCTGCCGTGGGTGGCACCAGGCTGCTGGGCGCTGCCGTCACTGCAGCTTGGGACGTCCCCACTTGCACTGATTGACATGAACATTTCCCAAGGCAGCCCTGCCACCCTGAGCCATGTGGGCCCACAGGCTGGGGTGGGACCATGAGGGGCGGAGCCTGGGCTTGGGTGGGGCCCCAAGGGGTGGAGCTTGGGCCCCCAGGCTGCGGTGAGGCCTTGTCTCAGCACCAAGGAGCTGTTGCCAGTCCCCTGCCTCGGGCCCCTGCTCTCCCGCAGAGCTGGGGTGGTATGGAAGGGAGGCCAGAGCGGCTCCATGCACCCATGGGGTGGCAGTAAAGGCAGGCTGGGGGGAACAGCTCCATGTGGATGCCCGTAGGTGTCCAGGGCCGGGGGCAGAGGAGGGGTTGTGGGGAGCTGGGACTCTGAGCCAGCCTGTCACAGTACGGGGGGTTGGTGGTGCCGGGTGTGAAGCGGGAGCCAAACCCACCCCTCCTAGCCAGTCAGACCCCAGCGCTGGCTGGGGAGGATGGTGCCCATTGTGTCTGGAGGCAAGACTTAGAGCCGCCTGCGAGCCCCCGGCTCCTCGCCCAGCTGCTGCCTCCTCGCCTCTCACAGGATCCCCCCGACTGCCGGACACTGGCCACGGGGGCCCGAGTCCCACGGACGTCAGCGACGCCCCCCAGGAGGGACTGGCGTCTGCGAACTCGCTGCCCGCCACGTCCCACCGCGCCAGGCTGGACCGGCGCTGCCAGGCCGCGGCCCAGCAACTGCTCCGGCTGCTTTGGCAGGGGCGGGGCGGCGGGGGCCATTACCGGGCGGGGCCGCCCCGGGGAAGGGCAGGCTCAGGTTTGCAGGCAGCAGAAATCCAGTCTCGGTGCTGAAGGGCTGGCTGCGTCCGGGCTAGCCGCGTCCGGGCTAGCCAAACAGGCTCTGGGGTACTGTCCCCATTGGCGGGGGAGGCCGTGGCTTAGGGAGGCAGGCCGGGGGGACATGCTGCATTGCAAAGCCAGCCCAGCGGTGACCCACCTCGTCCCTGCAGAGGGGGCTGCCCTTGGGGCTGCGGGAAAGTGAAGAGCCCGTGCCCTCTGGAGCAGTAGGCATGGGAAGGGCTGGGCCTGGCCCCTGCTGAAGAAAATGCCAAGCTGTTAAGCCAAACACGGGGCAACGTACAGGGAAGCCGGCCTCCCCCCAGCCCTCTGCGGCACGGGCCAGACAGAAGCATCCTTGGCAGCTACACGCTCAGCGGGCCTCTGATCAGCCTGGGAGCCAGCGGTCTCCGCCCTGCGGCCTGGGGACGGTGTACTGAGCTGAGGCTGGAACTCAGGGCCTGTTTCCAGTGTGTGCCCCACATCCTGGGCCTCCCCCTTCCACTGCAGCCCGAGGAGCCAGGCGAGAGTGAGCCCGCCCTCTTGCCCTGCTAACTTCCAGTCACTTCCAGCAAATCGGACCTAATGCCCCAGGCTCTGGCCTGGGAGGCCCACACTGGGCCATGCTGCTGGGCAGCGGGAATGTGCCAAACGGACGTGCCCTGGCTAGCCTACCTCTCGCCAGATGACACACCCCTGCTTGGGCAGGCAGAGCCCAGGCCATGGCCCCTCTTTTTCCATCCACGTGCAGAACACATTTTATTCTGTGCCCTGAGCATGTGCATACGTGCACCACCCATAGGAACGCACATGCTGGCTGGCACCTGCCTCTCTCCTGGGTGGCCGCCCGCGCACTCAACTGAGAGAACCCAGGAGTCCTCTGTCCCGTAGCCCCGCGCTGTCTAGCAAGTGGCTAAGCCACAGCCTTCCCCTGCAGCGGCAGGCCCCAGCCAGAGGACCAATAGCAGGGCTGTGCTGCTGGAAACCTAGACGGCCGCTAGCTTGGTGCAGCCGCTGTCCCACGCCGGCAGGGCGGGGAGGGGCTCGCAGGCCTTGGCAGGTGCCTTGTGCCGCCTCCGTGCCCATGTGTGGGTGGGGAAGATGCCGCTGCTGGAAACATTTGCCAGGGAGCTCCCAGCCCCGGGAACTGGGAGCAGGGGATGGGGAGCCGCAATCCGAGAAGCACTCTGGGAGGGGAGGAAACTGGCCCCAGATCCACTGGGGCAAAGGGGGCAGGACGCAGGCAAACCCAGATTGGTTGGAAGCTGCCTCTGCCCTGCTCTGGCTCCAGCCAGCAGCCTGGGGGGCATTCCCCAGCACAGCCAGGGGAGTTCATGCGCTCCCAGCCCTTGCAGCATTGTCACCGGGAAGGGGGGACGTGCTCTCCCCAGTCTGGGGGGCTGCAGCCAGGAGGGGGGCAGGTCCTGCTCTGCATAGGCCGGGGAAGGGGGCTGCACGCTTCCCATCGATTAGCTTGGGCTCCCCAGGCGCAGTGGGGCACGCTGCCTGGCACTGGCACAGACACGCAGGCTCTGGCCCCTCTGGCGCAGGGGAGGGGGGGCTGTCCGTGGAATCACTGGGCTTTTCTAAAGGCCCTCGAGCAAACTCCCCACTTACCCCACAAGCACCCCCTGCCCTGCCTCTGTGCCAGGCCCGGCCAGCCAGCTGGGGCTGCTCCTACACTCACCTGGTGTTAACGTTCCGTGTCTGTAACGGTTTTACACGTGTGTGGAAATAAAACCTAGGAGGAGAGTCTGACTCGCTGGGAGCCGGGGGAGGGACGTGCCCGAGCGGTGCCACCTCTTGGCACCAGAGGGAGGGTGGGGCAGCTTGCAGACACCCCCTTTGGGGCTATCCCCCGGCATGGAACCTTTCCCTGCAGGGCTGCAGGCGTCTCACCCATCACCCTGCGCGGCTCTGGGTGCAATTGCTGGGGCGTGCCCCAGGGGTTGGGGAGGTTGCTGAACCAGGCTGCCCCGCTGAGACACAACTGCCAGGCCGGCACCAGTGCCCACTAGGCAGCGCCCAGGGACACAGTCGGGCCGAGGGTTCTCCCAATCCAATGGCCATGGACGTCCTGCAGCCCCTCCCGCGTTCATTCGCCCTCGCAGCCAGAGATGGGGTACGGTCAGATGGGACCACTGTGGAGAACCCGCCCCGTGATTGCTGCGCCAGCCCCTCGCTTGCGGGCGAGCTACAGGGGCTTTAGAGCCCTCCCACCTTGAGTTGGGGCTCGTGCGGTGGACATCCCCCGCTGCCTGGGCCGTTCCGAACTGGCCTCCCTGCTAATCACCGGCACCTTGTTTCCAGCCTGCTGGAGTTAGGCAAGTGTCCCTACCCCAGCGAGAGCTCTGCCCACCCCCGCGGGGCTCTGCCGGGACTCGCCTCCTGCCCCTGCCCAAGGGACGCACGGACCCTGTGGCGGCGGGATCCACCCGTTACATCGGAATCACGGCCACAGGCAGCTTCCTCCCCCCCGCCGCCCCTGCAGGGAACCAGGAAAGGGAGCTGGGTGTGCAGGGAGCCCTCGCCCTCGAGGGGAGAGCTGCTGTGGGCCCTGGGCTCGTGTGTGAAACCGAAGGAGGATTTACATCCCAGCACTTAGCCCCCGGGGAGCACCGCACAGACAGCAGCTGGCACGCTGCCCCCAGCCGGCCACCGCGCGCTGGAGTGCCCACAAGGCCAACGCGGGTCAGGGTGGGACTGAATTCAATGGCCCACCAAGCGCGGGAGCAGAGGGCTCAGGTTTCATTACACACCCCCCAGCTTTTATTTTAAACTCAGCTGCACCGCGCGCTGTACCAGCCCCGGGACCCGGCCCCCGCCCCGAGTGCGCACTGGGCCGGCAGGACAGCAGACGAGGGCTCGCCCAGAGGCCCCTGGAGCCCCTAGGCCCATGCTGCGGGATGGGGCGGCTGGCTCGTTGAAGGGGCCCCTGCAGGGCGTGCTCCGCTCTTCCAGGAGATGCAGCACAGACCCAAGGGAGCAGGGGCAAGGCAGGGCCCTGCACTGCCCTCAGGTCTCCCCCAACCTGCAACACAGCACGTGGGAGTCCCTGGGCCAGGCTCTGATCACAGCTTGGGGGCAATGGGCAGGCAGAGCCCACCCCAGTGATGATGGGGGCCCAGGCAGGGAAGCCAGGCAGCCCCAGGTGCAGGCTGCCCCCCAGCCCAGGCCACATGGACCCCAGAGCTGCGTGTGCTTGGGACAGAGGGGAGGGGAACAGCATGGGCACCGTCCCAGCCTGCCTGGCCCAGGATTTCACTCCATGCCCTGATCTGCTGGGCAAGAGGATGGCCGCTTGCCCGAAGGCCGGGCACTCAGCCCTCCGGGGCAGCACTAAGGGGACAAGGCACCCCCAGCAGGTCACCGACTGCCCTGCACTGGCAAGGGCCCCTGAGCCAGGCTGGGCGGGGCTCAGTCCAGCAGCACCTGGCCCAGCTCTCCCTTGCGGAAGGTGCGAAGGAACTCGTAGGCGGCCGCAGGGTAGTCAGGCGCGATCACGTTCACGTCCCCTGCAAGAGAAGGCGAAGGCTAGAGGGAAGGGGGAGCCCATGGCCCAGCCCTGCACCTCTTGATGGGCTTGAGCCCACGGCGGCACAGATGCCCCAATGCAGGCTGGGGCGGCAGAGCTGGCCCCGGGCGCTGCCCGGCTCTGGCTCCATGTGAACCGACAAGGTGCTGGATGGCTTCCCCAGGACACACGGCCCCCCACACCCAGTCGGCAGCCTCCACTGCCCCACCGGGCAACTCCCACCAGCCTCCCCACTCCCTGGTGCCGGCTCCGTGGCCTGGCCACAGCTCTTCCAGCAAACACCGGAACAGAGGGTCGGCAGCCGGCAGCAACTGGGCCGCTCCCCATCTCCCAGCCCCCGCGCGCTCTCAGGCTGGGCCGCTCCCCAGAACACTCAGCTGGCTGCGGGTGAGGCTTTCTGCTTCTCTCCCCCACCCATAGGCTCTCCATCCCTCGTCCTCCCCCCCTCCCTTGGGGCCTCCAGATGGCACACCCTGGGCACTGACTCACCTCCCCCTAGACTCAGCACCTGGCATTGGGAGAGGCACACAACTGTCCCCGCACCCCGCTGGCTGGGGCTCAGGGCTCTCGCCTGTGCCCCCACGGGGTCCCCGGCCTGCGGGGCACTCACCTGTCCCTGTGAGCACCTTCACTTTGTGCGTCTTGCCCAGTTTCAGTGCCACCTGCTTGAGCACGCTCTCGATGTTGTCACTGGGCTCGCCCAGCCCGTAGCGCTCCACGTAGCTGTGCCGGGCAGCGAGAGCAGGTTAGCCCCACCGGGCGCTTTCCCTGCACAGAGCAGCTCAGCCAGGGCCCAGCAGGCAGGGGGCTGCAGCTCCAGGGCGGGGGTCACTGCCCACGGTGCCCTGGAGCGAGGGACGTCAAATCCCGCTCCACTGCTTAACAGCCAGTTCTGGGCCAAGAGCTCCTGCCTGCCCAACGGGGCCAACGCTTGCCAAGGCGGTAGGCCTCAGCTGAGCCCGGACAAACTCACTGCAGGGCACCGCCCGTTTCCCCGGTGTGCGGGGGGGCACGGAGCCCCATGGGCGGAGACTCTGCATCACGCACTTGTCAGATCTTTAGTGCCTGCTCCAGGGTCAGCAAGGTTTGCTCAGTACGGGGGAGCCACAACTCAACGAGCCCCTGTGGGGCAGCACAGGAGAGCCTGGGTTAATTGTCGCCTCACACCCGCCGAGAGGCAAGGGCTCGCCCCGCCGGCCAGCATGCTGGGAGAAAGGCGTAACCCTAGCTAAGGAGAAACGCCCATCTCCTTGGACTCCGCCAGGGCTGGACTCCCCACTGGAGGGCAGCCTGGGCTGGGCGGAAGGACGCTCCGCGCTAACAGATCGCTACACCGGTCAGCCTCGAACACACTCTCATAGAGACCCTCGGCCGCATCTACACCTGCCCGGGAAGAGCTCTCCTTTCTTTGCCTAGCTAATACACCCGCTTACTCTGACGAGACGGAGGCGAGCTCCAGGGGATGGCCTGTAGTAAGACAGGCCTATTGTTTCAGGGGCGCCCCTCCAGCTCCTCCAGCCCCTCCTGGCAGCTCACGGAGGGGGCACGGCCAGCCAGCTCACAGCACGAGTGGGCAGAAGCCCCCGCCGCTTCCCTGCCAACGGCACGGACAAGAGCAGAGGCCAAGGCAGAGCTAAGGGGTGGCCCTGGGGAGACGTGTCCCCCAGGACTGGGGAAGCCCCAGACAGCTCCTCCCCACCCGCCCCCGAGGCCCTCCCCAGCCCGGCCCTCAGGAAGTGCTCACCGGAACAGCTGCTTCTTGTTCAGGGCATACAGCAGGTAGTCAGCCATGACGTCCTCGCCCACCAGGTGGTCCCGGATGGCCCCTGTGAGACAGCGCAAACCTGAGTGCCAGCCACCCACGCGGGCCGGGGGAGGGGACAGGCCCCCCGCACTGGCCTGGGAGCTGGGCCTCAGCCCCACCCCCACAGGCCTGCCACCGCCCGCTCTGGGGCCAGCGTGGCCAGCCTCAGAGTGCGTGCAGGAGACGCTGATCCCCGGGGCCACCCCAGCGCTGGGCTGTTCCCGCTGAGCCCTAGAGCCCACAGGGCCACCCCAGCCCTGGCCTGCCAGCCCCAGCAGCTGCAGCTCAGCCTGGCCGGGGGCGGGCGGGACAGGAATGCACTGGGCTGCAGCACAGCTCCCCTCTGCAGACAGCTAGAAGCAGCAGCCTGCCCCGAGCTGGGCTCCTCAGGGAAGGGGACAGGCAGTGGCTCTGCCCCCAGCACCCAGTAATGGCACATCTCAAAGCAGGAGCCGTGAGGCCTCCACCCCCGCCCAGCCATGGCCCCGCCCGGCCGAGCGCGAGGACAGCTCCTGGCCAGAAGCAGCTGCAGCACCGAAGCCCTTCTCACCGCACAGGGCCAGCTTCATGCCGGCCTCCACGCTCTCTATTCTCGGAGCCAGCACCCCGGGCGTGTCCAGCAGGTACATCAGGGGCCTCTCGGAGACCTAGACCGGCAGAGACGGGCCGGTGAGGGGCTGCGGGGACAGAGCAGGGCCTGCGCAGCACTCTGAGCGGCGTGACCAGGACTGGGGGGATCCCCCAGCCGGCTTGGGAACGACGCGCGACAGCTCCAGGCTCCCGCAGCCCGGCGCAGAGACCCCGGGGCACAGACGCTGGCACTAGGGGCCAAAGCAAAGCACAAAGTGGGGCAGATCCCAGCCCTTCCGACCTGGGTCACCCGCAAAGCAGCCCAGGAGGGCTGAACCCCAGCGGTGGGGTGCTGGGTCCAGCCCACAGGAGGCCCAAGCCCAGGGCCCCTTCCTTCATCACAGCCCTGCGGCCTCCAGCCAGGCCGGGCCCACCCTCCTATCCTCGGACTGTGGAGCCGTGGGGAGGCCTTGCCGGGAGCACAGCAAGGCGGCACCCTCAGATTTGTTTGCGGGCTGCCGTCCCTGCGTGGTCCCGGGGGTCTCTGAACCGCATTCCCTTCAACAGCTACTGGCCTCACACGAGGGTTACCAGGTGGCTTAAAAAAAAAACCAGACACACTTGATCTCAGATGGGGCGGGGCGGGGGGACGGGGACTGGCCGGGAGGATGTGAGTTTGGGAGGGGCCGGCTGGCGGGGGAGATCGGGCGGAAGGAGACTATCCAGCAGGAAGCAGGTCTAGCTGGGAGGGTTGGGGAGGTTGGGAGGAGAACCAGCTGGCGGGAAGCAGGGCTGGTCTTGGGGAGTGGGGCTGGCTGAGGGAGATCGGGAGGGGGAACTGGCTGGTGGGGAGCGGGGCTGGCCGGGAGGGGGAGGGAGCGGGGGGAATCGGCCGGTGGGGAGCAGGACTGACCCGGGCGCACGCAGATCCCAGGGTGCTGCCTGTCCTGCACACGGTCCCGGCGAACCACAAGCGAGTCCGGCCCCGGGGATTCCCTCCGGCCCCGGCCCCACTGCCTCGCGTAGCTGCGAACTGCCTGGCTGGTAGACACACTGACGCAGCGTGAGCGTGTCTACCAGCCAGGCAGTTCGCAGCTACGGACTGATACTCCTAATAATAATAAAACTTACCTGATTAGAAAATACCCGACATTTTCCAGTATTTTCTTAATTTTTTTCCCCGGACAGAACCCTCAAATACCGGATTGTCCGATTCAAAACCGGACACCTGGCAACCCTCCCTCACTCAGCCCCGCTGCCTCGCACAGCGCACGCAGCAGCTACGCCACGCAGGCCCTGCCTGTGGCCAGCACAGGGCCCCTGTGGCCACGCTCTGGGGCAGAGCTCCGGAGAACAGTACCTGGATTCTGGTCAGCACGGCCGTGGTGATCCCCGGATCGCCACCGACGCGGGAGGCTTTCCCTTGGGGAAAAGGAGAGGCCCCGTCAGCAGGAGAAGGAAGACGCCCTCTGCTGCCCCTGGGGCCTCCCAGCAAAACCCTGGCTCAGGCCAGCCCTGCTCAGCTTGGGCCACTGAACGGCCAGAGAAAGAGGCTGTCGGCAGGGCTGGGTCAGCAGCCGGTTCCCTGCGGGAGAGGGCTGAACCCCGAGGAGGGCTGACGACCCCCCCCAAGGCCACCTCACAGCCCCCAGGGTTTGTGACCTGAAGGCAGGCAGCGGGCACGCTCCCTCCGGGCCCCGGACGCAATGGCAAGGCACGCAAGTACCCACCTTTCTTGAGGTGCAGCCGCCGCATGGAGTTGATAAGGGAGGATTTCCCCACGTTGGGCACCCCGATCACCAGGATGCAGTACTCTATGTTCTGGAACAGAAGGCAGCTGGATGAGCCCTCCTCCCTCGGCAGCAATGCCAGGCGGCACCGCGCCAGGCTCCCCATCCCACCCAGCCAGCCCCACATCCGCCGGGGGCACTGACCCAGGCTCCCCCACATCTGCCAGGCGGCACCGTGCCAGGCTCCCCAACATCTGCCAGGCGGCACCGCGCCAGGCGGCACCGCGCCAGGCTCCCCAACATCTGCCAGGCGGCACCGTGCCAGGCTCCCCAACATCTGCCAGGTGGCACCGCGCCAGGCTCCCCATCCCACCCAGCCAGCCCCACATCCGCCGGGGGCACTGACCCAGGCTCCCCCACATCTGCCAGGCGGCACCGTGCCAGGCTCCCCAACATCTGCCAGGCGGCACCGCGCCAGGCTCCCCCACATCTGCCAGGCGGCACCGCGCCAGGCTCCCCATCCCACCCAGCCAGCCCCACATCTGCCGGGGGCACTGACCCAGGCAGCACCCCGCCAGGGTCCCCATCCCGTCTGCCAGGCTCCCCACCACCCTGATCTGGCAGGTGGCACCACACCAGGCTCCCGGCCCCCTCCAGGTGTCCCCCCCATATGCCAGGCAGGAGAGAGCGCACCTGCCCCATTCTCACACTGACCTCAGCTCTCTGGTAGCGCTGGCTGTGGCTGACCAGGTCGGTGATGAGGGGGATGACCTGTGAGGCAGTACAAAGAGAGGCTAAGCAAAGCGCAGGTGGCTTTGTCCTGAGAGGCTAGGAGCAGCCAGGCAGAGCTTATTGGAGGAACAGGGTTGCTTCCTGCTGCAACACACTAGCTAGCGGCAAAGTCGGGCCCGGTCTGCAGCTGGCCTGTGCTTTAACACAGCTGGAACTGGAGCGGCTTCCAAATGAAGGCGCCAGCAGGACGGACAGAGATAGGATGGGTGAGCCCTCCCTAGCCAGCTTTCGCTTCCAGTTGTGTTCGGATAGAACTGATGCACAGCTGTAAGGCAGACAAAGCGGGGCAGACTGGGAGCCATCATTCCCTCGGGGGTGCAGCGTTTTGGGGAGCTACTAGTTCAACAGCTGTCATCGGCCAGCCAGGGAAGAGCTCTCCTACAGAGACGGGCTGTTACCCACAGGCCTTTTCAGTTGGTAACTATCCTTCATCTGGACCAGTCTCTGCACATTAGCGCTGAAATGTACAATGATCACCCCCGGACTGTCAGCTGCTCGCTGTGAATCACAAACCCGCTGGGCAGTGTTTATCTTAGCAAGGCCTCACTGCAGCCAGTGCATTCTGTCCACGCTGCAGGGCTACGGGGCGCATTATTTCGGGGCTACGGCCCCGCCAACCACAGACGCCGAGAGCAGGAAACACACAGGTGGTTTTGTCCCCCCAAAAATGGAAGCCTCTCCTCTGCCTTGCACAGCTGGATGCCAAGCTCCTTCTGCATGCACCGACCACCCTGGCAGGGCAGAATATGGGCGCTGTAGCCATCAGCTCCCTGACACCTTCTGCTCAGAAGGCATCATGCCAAAACCCAAATGCCTGTTCGGTGCTCCACAGCCTGCAGGTCTGAGAGGCCACAGATGTGGCTGCACGACCCGTAGGGCCACTTTAACGTTTAAAAGAATCCTACATCTGCATGTACCGCAGCAGCCGTGCCTGCCTCCAGGGCACTGCTCTGAAAGGCACACTGTACTGATGCCAGCAGGCCGTGCCGCCCATGCGGTCTCTCAGCAAGCCGGGGGCACACGCACTCGCGTAGAAGAGACGCTCCAACTGCCAGCAACGCAAGCCCCCTTGGGCGCAGAGATTCAAACTCTGAGACTGCACTAGCGGAACCCGGGAGTAAAAACGCGCTGCAGGCAGGCACTAATGGGCTCAGGTCTCACTGGGGTGCTGAACAGCTCAGTGCAGCACGACTTGCCCTCAGGCCCAAGCAGTCGCGTGGCGGAGCTGCTGTTCGAAAAGATGGGCTGTTACCTTCTGGACATTTTCATCTTTGACGCAGTTGGTGAAGAGGACGTTTTTGAGCCCTTCCTGCTCCAAGCGCTCCAGAATTCTCTAGGAAGGAATGCGAGAGATTTCCAAGGCAGAGAAAGCAATCAATGCCCTCCACGGCCCCTTGCCCTAGCCACACAGGGTTAACTGCGGTACGGTCGCTCAGGCAGGAGCTGAGTGGGCTGAAGTGAGCGGTCGCCCCCAGCTCTCCGAGTCCCACTTCGCTCAGCAGGCACAATGCTAAAACGCAAACGCCTGTTCAGCTCCCCGCGACCTGCCTGGAAAGCACAAACGCTGGCCAGCTCAGAAAGGCAGACAGCTCCTGTGGGAGACATGGTGTCTAGCTCCCTGGCGCTGGGCCTCTCTTTCCCTGTCTGGAGAATGGGGGTGACCAAGCCAGCATAGCGCACAGGAGTGTGGTGAGGGGCAGGGAGTGTTATATGGACACGTTCTCTGCAGGAGCCTGCAGGATGAATCCAGCATCGTTCAGCCAAGCGAGGACAAGATGATCCTCCCAGGGGTATATGACAACAGCAATAGCAACTCTGCTGCCTCCACCACACAAGGACCCCAACCCCGTGGGGCTTCTGCCCTGGCCCAGAGGGGTAGCTCTCTGGACTTGGCCTGTCTGCTTGTTGGCAGTCTAGCAGAGTGCAAAGGGATGGTACAAACACATTTGCTAGCAGCAGATCAAGCTTTCAGCAAGGGTGCCCAGCACAGGTCACTGAACAGCCAGGTATGGTTAGTCAGGGGGCATTGCTGCCAGCTGAGTGAAGGAGCTGCCCATGAGGAACCTAGCTCCCCCACTGCACACAGTAGTTGGCTAGGAGCCCCTGGATAGTCTCTATAGAGAGCTGCAGCTGGCTCACACTAGGAATGCAAACAGGTAACTGATTAATTGGTTCCTCGGCAGCAGCCCCCTGCCCACAGCAGGGCCAAGGGTTGCTCCAGCCCCATGGGGCCCCCATGCGGAGCTGCCAGCCAGCAGCCAGTCCTGCATGGCTGGGTTGGGGCTAGAAGCCAGCAGCAGCTCCAGCCAGGCTGGAGTGGTCTCTCACCCAGGATCTTGCTTTAGCCAGTTAACCACTAGGGTAACCTAACAGTTAACGGTTAAGTTGGCCTAATGGTTGGCTGGTTAACTGATTAATCAGGATTTTACATCCCTAGCTCAGACCTGTAAACAGAGCATGAAAGACATGGCCTGCCAGTCGGGGGAGTTGGATCTTCTTAGCGCCATCTCGATGGACTGCTGGCCGCATCCTGCAGCCACAGCCTAGTGCTGGGAGTTGGAGGGCTAAAGCAAGAGGGAGCAAGGGACGTTGCTAAGGTGAAAGCCTTACTCCATACTTCCCGTTTCAAACACTTCAACTAGCTTTCCTTTCTTCGGCGTCTTTAATAAAAGGGCAAAAGAATGTTTCGTGGTGTGTTTGACAAAGTAATAAGCAGGCGAAGGCCTCCATATACCAAACTCCGAACCTTGTTTAACACTGTTTAATGTTGGACAGCGACTAGACCATATTAACATATTTGGTCCACAAATTCCCTCCACATTAACACAACAGATCCACTAGGGGATCTGTGGACCCATAGGCTGGTACCAGGGCCTCTAACATTAGGTGCCAGACCTGACCATGCTCTCAGTGAAAACCCCAATTCTCCTGTGATAACAGGAAATACAAGTGCACAAGGCTCCTTGTAACTGGTGAGCATTGCCTATGGCCACTGCAGACAGTGCGTTGCCCTCCCAGGAGGGAACATGTGGCTAATGCCCTCACGGCAGATCTACGCTTAAAACACTGTAGCGCGTCAGTGAAGATGCTACCTCACTGACAGGAGAGCTTCTCCCGTTGACATAGCTACTGCTTCTCACAAAGGTAGATTAGCTGTGCTGTCTACACAGGTGGTTAGGTCAGTAAAACTGCTGCTTAGGGATGTGGCGTGACACACTGATACCGAGGTAAGTGTATTGTCTAGACCTGGCTCAGTCCAAACATTGACTCTGGATTACAAAGTGAAGCCGCGTCAGTGCATTAAACAATGGGAAGATGCTGGTGAAGAGTGGGAGAAGAACCGCTTTGAAGTGGGCTCTTACCGCTTTGTGAGTCAGATCAGCCAGGTCCATTTTGTTCAGCACAAGCAGGTGAGGTCTGATTCCCAGGGCCTCGTGGAAGGCTGGGTTTCGGCCTGAGAATGGGATGTGTCATCGCTAAGGAAGCCAGACAAGTGAGATACCCGCAATGATGGGAAAGGGCCCAGTCCACAGAGTTCCACCCCATCGGAGACGCTCACCTCCCGCAGGGCAGGGTCCCGCACCCCGTGAGGCCGTCTGGGGAAAGAGGCAGTGGGGACCCTCTGGGCTGTGTGCAGCTCTGGGGCTATACACATTGCTCTGCACAATCAGGGTCCACTGTGCTGCTTAGGCTCCAGCCACCAAAGGATATGCGGGCATCGTGCACCTCAACGATGCAGTCCACTTTGCGCAGTGTCTCCTTCATCTGCCGCAGGCCTGCCAAAGCAGAGAAGTGTCAGCCATACCCTCTGAGGAAAGAGACAGGCTTGTCCAGTGTTTTTCCTGGGAAATTAAGGGGAGGAGGTTCAGGGCTAACGAGGGGTGTGACTGTTGAGGGTAAAGGTGGGCTGTATGTTTTCCAACGTGCACTACTTTGCATTTATCAATCTCAAATTATATCTATACAATGATGGGGAGTAAAACAGCTGTTACCACTCAAGAGAGAGATCTTGGCAACACTGTGGAAAGTTCTCTGAAAACATCCACTCAGCCTGCAGCAGCAGTCAAAAAAGCCAAGGGGGATCTCAAAAACCATTAGAAAAGGGATAGACAAAACATATCCCAACGCCCGCTACACGAAACCCCAGCATGCTCACATCTTGAAAACCATGCGCCGGCTGGTCACCCTGCCCCCCAAACTACACACCCGCTGCAACTGGGAAAGGTTCAGAGAAGGGCAACTAAGAGCAACCGAGGGATACGAAGCGGGGGGAGATTACAACGCCGGGGACCTTTCAGCTCGGGAAACGGGCAGCCGAGGGGGGGCAGGGCAGGGGTCGATACAAGCCTGGGAGAGAGCGAATCAGGAAGCGTCGCTGAATGGGGGGGGGCAGGACCCCCCCAACTCCATGCACAGCAAAGGGGGGGCCGGCAGGGCCGGAGCCTCGCGCAAGGGGAGAGCACCAGGGGTTGGGGGGAGAGGCCGGTGAGAGCGGGGCTGGGGGGGTCGGAACGGGCCCCCCCTGCGGGGAAGGGGGGGGCTGCCCCAACCCTTCCTCAGGCTGGGCGTCACGTGGCCAGTGCCCCCATCAATGGCCCCGACTGGATCCCCCGCGCCCCGCCCCTCAGGCCTCATCGCGCGACTCCCGGAGCCGGCGCTTCCCGCCACCCAAGTATCGCGAGAGCCGGGGCGGGGTGTGGCGCGGGGCCGCGGCCTTCCCCCCACCTTTGGCCATGTGCCCCGGGAACCAGGCGGCCACGCTCCGGCCGCCGAAATCGAAGCTCTGCCGCCAGGCCGCCCGCAGCGCGCCCGCCGCCAGCCGCATCGCGCCGGAACCAGCCCGCCCGGGAACGGCCCCGGCCGGAGCGCGCCCCCCGCAACTCCCCCCGCCCGGCTTCCGGTTCCGGCCGCCCACAGGCCCCGCCCCCCCGAGCGCTCGGCTGCGCTGGGGCGGCTGGGAGGAGCCAAAGCGTCACGCGCGCGGCGGCAGCCCCGCGACCGTGGGATCCCCCATCGCCTAGCAACAGGGCCGGCCACGGCGCATCCCGCCCCGCCGCCTCCGGCCATGAGGGGCGCGGCTAAGTGACGTCAGGTGTTAGGGGCGGGGCTTGATGCCTGGGGGGAAGCGCCGGAGCGGGGCGGCAGCTGCAGTTCTGTGAGGGGGACCGGTACCCGGGACAGGCCGGGGACCGGTACCGGGACGGGACCGGTACCCGGGATGGGACGGGGCGGGACCGGTACCCGGGACGGGACGGGGCAGGACCGGTACCGGGACAGGCCAGGGGACCGGTACCCGGGATGGGACGGGGGCGGGACCGGTACCCGGGACAGGCCAGGGGACCGGTACCCAGGATGGGACGGGGCGGGACCGGTACCCGGGACAGGCCGGGGCGGGACCGGTACCCAGGATGGGACGGGGGGGGGCGGGACCGGTACCCGGGACAGGGAGAAGGGGGCGGATGCCAGGTGCAGGCTGGCTCGTGGGCGAGGCGGGATACTGACCATTCTCCCGTGACACCCCCCTCTCTCTCCCCAGGCAGCGATGGCAGAGCCGCAGCGCGAGGGGCAGCCGGGGTGTGGCGCAAGATGTACGGACTCATCCCCTGGCCTGCCAGCCACCTCCCCCGCAGCTGGGGTAGCTCCTCCCAAAGCCCCCCCTGCCAGGGCCACATCCCCTGGGGTGGGCACAAGCCCCTTGCCCAGGGCAGCTCCCCCCACAACCTCTCCTGCCATGGCATCACCCCCTCTGCCAGGCATAATTCCTCCTGCTGGGGGGGCTCCCCGCAAGCCAGCTGAAGCTATGCCCCCCACGCCAGCCGAGGCAACGCTCCTGCTGCCACTGGATGACGTGCGCTACCAGATCGCTTGCACCAACTGGTACTAGAGCTGCCCAGCACCACACTACCTGGAAAGCAAGTCCCAGACCGGGCACCATGTTGTCCCCAGCAGCACCTGAGTCACTGCACTTGAAGAGACATCCTGCTGCTGCTGCTGCTGCTGCAGCATCTGATGCTTTGAATAAAGAGCCAGGATCAAGGCAGTTGCATTCCTGCTCTTCTCTCCTGCTTCTAGGTTCCCAGTTCTACCAGCTTTCCTACTGATCTTCCCAGGTCACCTGGACAGCGGCCCTGGCATAGCCATCAGGCCTTAATCTCTCCCCTCACCCACAGAAACTGTCCCTCTCGAGGGGCCATATCCCTCTCTGCACCTCCCCCCCATGCACATGGCCTTCCTACTTGAGGGAAGCCTCTCACCCATACAGAGTCCTTTTGACTGGTGCAGCAGAGATGGAAGAGCCTGGGAGAGCAGGGCTCATAGACTTCCATAGGTCAGACCCCTCTCCAGTGTGGTCACCCTTCCCCTTTCTCCTCCCAATCACACAATAGGGGGCCCTGCATCTGAAAATCCAGTGGGCACAAACATCTGCACAGAGTGTAGGAAGTGTGCTGTGTTGGGAGCCTCATTTGGCCTGTGAGACCGCAGAGAACAGGCATGCCATATGTTCAGTAGGGGGTGGTTCCTAACCATATCCCCAGAAAACTTGGGACAAATGAACACATTTCCTTTGGCCCAGGCTTCTGGGAGCATAGGAGTCTCCGATGGCAACAGCCTTTTGGAGGAGCTAAGGTTCACTGCTGTTCCTTCATTCTACTTTTTGCTAGGTAGCAAAAGCCGCCTCCCTCAAACAGCTATCCTTGGTGACTTCTCTCAGGCATGCTCTCTGCTGCTTTTCTGAGCTTTGTGCTTTATCAGCTAAGTCAAGAACACGTACACACAGTATGCTGACTGCACCATTTTCAGAATCAACTTCACTTTTTGCTGGATTTGTACTTTACCCTAGCAAAAGATAGTGCCTTCCAACACTCACCCTACCTAACTGAGCTAGAGTTCAACACGTAGAGCCAGATTTGTTTTTTAAATGGGCATGCATTCCCTCAACCATTGATCTGATACTCAAAAACAGGGAAAAGCTTCTTTTAAAATACTGCCCTTGGCCAGAAAGAAAGCCTAAAGAACTGCATGAGGTTTGGAGAGTGCTGAGTGACCAGAAGGGGGGTGAGAACAGAAACCACCATGTAGTCTTGTCTGGAGAGGTTGGGGCTGTCCCTGCTATCATTTTTGCTGCACACTTCCTGAAGTGCTCGACGTGGGAAAGGAATGAAATAACTCACATGCAGACCTCCTTCAAAGTTACCAGTGCCTTGTACACGGGAAAGCAGAAAAGCATACCTACTGCACACGGCTATGCAGTAAGATTCCTCCAGCCAGCGGAAATGCACAGTCTTTCAAATGATGGGGAATCACCCAGGGCTGGGCTTTCAGTGCATGTGAGATCTGAGCTTGTGCCATAGGGCTACTGAAAACCACTGAGAGTGTGGTTCCCGTGCATACTTAATCACATTTCCCTTCTTTGTGTGCGTATTAATTCATGCTTCCCTCCACTCTGAGTCCCAGATAGCAGCCAGCGCTCTCCAGCTGCCCAGCCCTGAATGTTTTTCCCCTAAAGTTTCTCATGCCCCCACCCCAAGAATACCTTCCTCACCCCCCAATTTGAAAACCTCTGGTGTAACACCTCTTCCTGCTGGGCAGGAGGGGAGTAGAGCATGGCACTTTGTTCAGCCTTAGTTTTCAAAGAACTGGGGCTCAGTGTACTGGCCTGAAACCTGTTCCTTATGCGGCCCACCCCCCCCTTGCAGACGGCCTTAGCCCGTCACCGAGCATTCTGCTGGATTCTCTCTCACACCAGGCATTGCTCATTTCTACGTTACAGGTGACAGCCCCAGCGGGTCCATTGTGTTCCAACCACACGGGGCTCTGCCCAGCAAGTTGGACAGGGCAGAGGCGTAGCAAAGAGGGTGCGGGGGCAATTGCCCCCGGGCGCCACGCTTGGGGGGCGCCAGGCTGGGGTGAGAGCGAGCGCACGCTGTGCAGGCTCCCCTGGCATGGGTGGCGAGTTATATGGCCGTCCCCCCCAGCCCTGGGCGCACAGCAGGGCCAGTCCGGGGCCGGGAGGGACGGCCATAGAACTCACTGCCCATGCCAGCGTTCAGTCAGCTCCCCCTTGCCTGCGCACGCTGTGCAGCGTTTCCAGGTGACGGAGGAGACGCTCGGGGGTGATGTGACATCACGACCCGGGACTTTAAAAGTGTGCGGTGCCGCGTGGTGCTGGCCTAGCTTCCGGTTCGGAGTCCGGGGACTTTTGGGGCCCGAGCGCAGACTCCGGCCCCGCAAGTGGAAGGCAGAAGGTACGGCAGGGCAGGGCAGGGGGAAAACTAGGGGGAAGGGGTGGGAGAGGAAGGGGCTTGTGTGGAGGTGGGAGGGGAGAGGAGGAGCTTGTGCGGAGGTGGAAGGGAGAGGGAAGATAGAAATGGCAGGGGGCCAAGTTCAGACAATGAGGGAAAGGTCAGGAGGGGAGGTGTCAGTGGGAGGGGGAACAGGGTGATGCTGGGAGAGGAGAGGGGAAGGGAAGGGCATTAGGGTCTAGAGGGGGGGGGAGGTGCTGGGAGAAGGCTTGAAAGGAGGGATGGGCATGAGAAAGGTGGGGATGGAGCAAGTCGTGTGAGGGCACAGAGGCATGAGAGGAATGGGGGCAGAGTGGTGAGGGGGTGGGCATCAGGAAAAAAGAGGGCAAAGGGGCAGGGACAGTAAGGGAAGGGGGAGGCACCAGGAGGGTGCAGGGTTAAGGGAAGGTGCAGGTGCCAGGGGATTCTGGGGGTGAAGCAGAAGGGCAGACACCTGCAGGGGAGGGACCAGCACCAGAGGAGAGAGGCAGGGCAGGTGTGTAGAGAGAGGTGTTAGAAGAGGGGATGAGGAGGGGTAGCTCACCTGATCAGAGTGGGGCTACTGGAGGAGTGAGCATAGGAGGAGGAGAAGGGCTGGTGGAGGGGGACAGGTCGCAGGAGGGCTGAAGGCAATGAGAAGGGCAGGAGTCAGGACAGCAGAGGAGGGTGAGGAGTTGGGAGGCAGCAGGCACCAGGGGAGATGATGGAGAAGGGGAGGAGACATGGCAGCAGAGAGAAAAGGTAAAGGTTTAAAAATATTTATTAATAACTTGGTATGCTGCCCATGGCCAGTTCGTTTGCGCCCCGCGGTGCAGTTTGGGTTTATGTGGGGATCAACGCGTGGCCGGCGAGTGGGAGCCAAAACAAAAAAGTAGTTAGGCTGTGTCTACATTGGCACCCTTTTCCGGAAAAGGGATGCTAATGAGACAAGTCGGAATTGCAAATGCCACGGAAAATAAAGCCTTTTCGGGAAGATCCCTTATTCCTGATTTTAAGAGGAATAAGGGATCTTCCAGAAAAGGCTTTATTTTCCGCAAGAGCCGCGTCTAGACTGGCGCTTTTTCCGCAAAGCCTCGAGCCGGAAAAAGCGCAGTTATAATATGCAAATGCCTCGGGGAAAATTTAAATTTAAATCCCCGTGGCATTTGCAATTCCGACTTGTCTCATTAGCATCCCTTTTCCGGAAAAGGGTGCCAATGTAGACACAGCCTTAGTGTAATGATCTTCTGTTATGTGTTTTAGTAGTTAAATTCTTGGACTGTCATTGCTCATGAAAAGTGCTGTCACATGGGTAGAAATCGGGTAAATATTGCATTTTATTAATATCAGCAGAGCTGACTTAAATGGGGTCTGTGTGTTGTGTAGTCTTGCCTTAATCTTTGTATTCATGCCTGTCAGTGTGAGAGACTATTTGTATATATTTGCTTGCATATGCAACCACACTTAAGTTGAGGCCCTCAGCATGTTCTGTAAGTATCAGTGTGGCCCCTGGGGCTTCCAAAGTTGAGTTGCCCTAGCTCATCCCTGACAGGTGTCAGTCTAACCTGGTCTTAAATATCTCCAGTGATGGAGATTCCGCAATCTCCCTAGGCAATTTATTCCAGTGTTCAACCACCCTGATGGACAGGAAGTTTTTCCTAATGTCCAACCTAAACCTCCCTTGCTGCAATTTAAGCCCATTGCTTCTCAGCCTAACCTTAGAGGCCAAGGAGAACAATTTTTCTTCCTCCTCCTTATGATACTCTTTTAGATACTTGAAAGCTGCTCTCATGTCCCTTTTCAGTCTTCTCTTTTCCAAGGTAAACAAGGCCAATTCCTTCAGCCTTGCCTCATAGCTCATGTTCTCTAGAACTTTCATCATTTGTGTTGATCTTCTCTGGACTTTCTCCACATTTCCTGAAATGTGACGCCCAGAACTGAACATGATACTCCAGCTGGGGCCTAATGTAGATGGCTCATTCCCTGCCTAGGGGACATGAGACTGGGTAGGTTAATTTCCAATCCTCCTGTTTATTCTTTTCCTAAGCCAGGAGGGCACAGTAGTTCTGATGGGGGCTCTGCAGGAAGGCAGCCCGCACTGCTCCCTGCCTGAAACCTTGTGCAGGTGTTAAACAGCTGTCCAGCCCACCCTAGAGGTGACTGCATTTCAGCACGTCTGAAGCAACACAGCACCAGCAATGGACAGGAGAATGGCTCCCGGGCATGGCTTGCTCATGACTGCTTCAGTCCCATTGGATGGGCCTCAGCCTCTTTTCTTCCCCTCCCACACTTTGCAATAGGGCTGTAGACTCTGGGGGGAGAGGAGTGGAGGCAGGCAGAGGTGTCTCCCTACAGCCGATGTAGACACGTCTCTGTATTAATCATTCTCTCATTGAAGTTTTTAGCTTTGCATTGAGTCCTTTTACATGGAAACTTTGTATTAAGTCTTGGTAGAATAGTCCCTAGGTCCAGTGAGGCAGAGACTGTCCCTGTGGGGTAAATGAGGTGAGAATGGATAAGGCGGAAGGTGAGCACCTCTGGGCAATTGCAAAGGTTGGAGAGGGGAAGCCAGATCCTAGACCAATGAGCCCTGGGAAGTGGGCCCATTGAAAGGAGACTGGACCTGTGGATGCCTTGGGGGTCAGCAGCAAGGGCCTGCTTTGGGAAGCCCCCCTCTTTGGAGGTGAATGTGGCAGCATTGAGACACCCCCCAGAAGCAGGCGCCACAGACACTAACTGCAGATTCATGGGACGGCTCTCACAGATCTTGCACATGCATAAGATGATAGATCTGCAGGAGGGGGGGCTGTGGCGTAGCGAGGGGGCCAGAGGGGTCAGTTGCCCTGGGCATCATGCTAGGGAGGCTCCAATTTAATCCCATTCTGCTCCCCCCCCGTTATCCCTTCAGCTCACGTGCTCCTACTCTGCCTGCCACCGGCAGCTGGAGCCTCCTCTGCTCCAAGCCCGACCCTCCTCCATCTCCACTGGCGGGTTAGTGCATGCGGGAGCCCGGTCCCAAACTGTAGGGGTTGGGGGAAGATGCAGTACAAGTTCCCCTCAGCTGTGCACCAGGTTCGGGGCCGTGCCACATGGCAGCAGGGTGGGGTTGGGGGTGGGGCCGTGCAAATTTTTCCTTTGCCCCCGGGCGCATAACACCCTCGCTACGCCTCTGGGACAGGGGCCACCCCTTTGCAGAGGTTTACTGCCTGGGCAGTTTGTAGCAGATCCTCTGATGCCTCTGTCGTCCTTGGGCCATTGGTGGTTCAGCACGCCCAGCTGGCAGTGCTGTGGGCAGGGACAGAAGGCCATTGGTGTTCCCAGCTGAGGAGCAGGGCATGGCTGTGGGATGGAATGGTTGCTGGGGTTGTTCTGGACGGAACAGTACCACAGAGCCAGGCTGGTAGCCCCATCCCTTACCACCATGCCCCCGCTCACTTCAAACCCTCTGTCCTTCCCGTTGCCACATGCCCAGCTCACGAATCGCTCGTGGAAGCACAAGGAATCGGCTCCCTCCTTCTGTCCTAGATCGTCCCAACGGAGTCACTCTCCTGCTCCTCACACCAACAATCTCCTTTCCCTGCTGTCCCTCCGAAGCGAGAACTGCTTCGATAGCACCGGAGGGTACAGCAGGGCCCCAACCCCTGTGGAGTCCCACCACTCGCTTCTCCTCTCCCTCTGTGCTCCTGGGAGCCTCAGCGGCTGGGATCAGGCCCTTTCCACGCCTCTGCTGCTGGAAGCTGCTGGACACCAACTCTCCAGGTCGAGAAGAGCCCCCACCCACGGCTGCATGTCAACCTCCCACTTGCCCTCACTCCATAACCTTGGCATTCCTGGCTCTCTCAGCCCCATCTCTTCTAGCTCACGTCCTCAGCTCACGTCAGCGCAGTGAGTAACGCAGCCCAGCCGCGTTCGGGGGAAGGCTAACCTGGAACTGGTCTTTGCCTGGAGCCAGGCAAGCAGAAGCCAAACTGCTCGCTGCTCAGGACGTGCGGGTAGACGGGTGTGGGGGACGCTTGGGCCCCGAGGAGCGGCACATCCCAGGCCTTTGGGACACTGACCCTTCCCCCCCCCCCAGCAGGCAAGGGGCCTCGCACTTTTTGTCCTCTCCAAGTTCCGGTGGCAGTTTTCCTGCAGCCCTTCCATGGACCAACCCCCCCACCCTCACGATGGGACTGTCCCTTATGGCCTGAGTAGGCGTCAAGCCCCTGCCCATTGCTTGCAGCAGGGCGTGTGGGTCATACAATTATACCGCCTGTCTCGGGAGCGGCTGGGGTTGGGACCTGGCGCGTGGGTCACACAATTACACCGCCTGTCTCAGGAGCGGCTGGGGCCTGGCGCGTGAGTCACACAATTACACCGCCTGTCTCAGGAGCGGCTGGGGCTGGGGCCTGGCGTGTGGGTCACACAATTACACCGCCTGTCGCAAGCGTGTTTGGGGCTACATTGACACGGCCTGTCTCAGGAGTGTCCTGGCTACCTCGTTCCTCGCAGGAGCAGGCAGGGAAGACAAGCTGGACGCACAAAGCCCTAAGGACAGAGGTTTACTTGTTACGACTGAGCCCTCCATTGCATAGCCAGGTGGCCTTTCCATGCCCCACTCCCCGTTGTCCGAGTGGGCGCCCAAGCTCCTAGAGCTGGGTCCAAATCTGCCTTTAGTCTGATCCCAGGGCGATGAGAGACAAGCCCTGAAGAGTGAGCCAGCCGGCTGGAGACACTAACCCCTTCCCCTGGCCACGGCAAGGGCCCAAGGGAACGGGAGGTCGAGGGATGAGCTGGAGACCGGAAGCCGCCGCCTCCCGGCAGCAGGGAGAAGCGAGCAGGCGGCCTCAGAGCCGAGGCTTGTGCGGGTGGGATTCGGACGGGTCGTACAGGCTGAGCAGACGGTCGGCCTCTCGCCAGCCCGACAGCAGGGCCCCGTGCGTGGTGGAGTAGAAAGTCCGGTGCGTGGCTTCTCCGGCAAAGAGCACCTGCAGCGGCTGCAGCGGGAGGGGCAGAAACAGGCGCACGCACCATTAGGGCTTTGCTGCGGGACCCCCACGCCCGGTGGCTGCACTACGGCCGGGGGAGGCCCAGCTCCACGACCTTCTGGTTAAGCCATCGACGAGCGGGGCTTCCCGAAGCAGCGGATCCCCTGGGCACTTCCATGCCACGTTACCCACCCCATTGCCCTTGGCACGCTCGCCACCGGCCGGGCATCTAGCTGGGCTCAAAGCTGGCAAATGCCAGCAGCTGGGGCGTGGTCCACCCCCTCCACAGAGCTCCGGCTGCGCTCGTGCGAGGGGGCAAGGCGAGCAAAGCCATTACCCTCGGGTCAGCGGCGTCCTCGGGGAGGGGCTGAGCCAGCGCGTCAATGTCATCTCCCGAACTGCCCACGGCCACGTAACTGTAGGAGCCCCGGGTGTAGGGCGCGCTGTGCCACTGCGATCTCAGCACCTTCTTCGGCGGGGCGAGGCCGGGGTCCCCTGCACCACAAACAGCAGCTGGCCCGGGCATGCAGAGCTGTCCCGCCACTCACCCTAGCAACCGGAGCGTGGGGGAGGCACCCTAGCAACCGGGCACCCTAGCAACCGGGACAGGGGAGGCACCCTAGCAACCGGGCACCCTAGTAACCGGGACAGGGGAGGCACCCTAGCAACCAGAGCAGGGAAGGCACCCTAGCAACCGGGCACCCTAGCAACCGGAGCAGGGGAGGCACCCTAGCAACCGGGCACCCTAGTAACCGGGACAGGGGAGGCACCCTAGCAACCAGAGCAGGGAAGGCACCCTAGCAACTAGCAACCGGGCACCCTAGTAACCGGGACAGGGGAGGCACCCTAGCAACCAGAGCAGGGAAGGCACCCTAGCAACTAGCAACCGGGCACCCTAGTAACCGGGACAGGGGAGGCACCCTAGCAACCAGAGCAGGGAAGGCACCCTAGCAACCGGGCACCCTAGCAACCGGAGCAGGGGAGGCACCTAGCAACCGGGCACCCTAGTAACCGGGACAGGGAGGCACCCTAGCAACCAGAGCAGGGAAGGCACCCTAGCAACTAGCAACCGGGCACCCTAGTAACCGGGACAGGGGAGGCACCCTAGCAACCAGAGCAGGGAAGGCACCCTAGCAACCGGGCACCCTAGCAACCGGAGCAGGGGAGGCACCCTAGCAACCGGGCACCCTAGTAACCGGGACAGGGGAGGCACCCTAGCAACCAGAGCAGGGAAGGCACCCTAGCAACCGGGCACCCTAGCAACCAGAGAAGGGGAGGCACCCTAGCAACCGGCGCACCCTAGCAACCGGAATGCGGGGGAGGCACCCTAGCAACCGGCATGTGGGGGAGGCACCCTAGCAACCAGGACAGGGGAGGCACCCTGGCAACCGGAGCTGGATGAGAAGGGGCAACCGGAGCTGGATGAGAAGGAATTTGGGGTCCCACCCGCAGTGCCGGGGCTGTGCTAATGGATAAGGAGAGGGACGATGCCATCTGCTTAGGCATCACTCACAAACCGGGCCAGGGCCGAAGAGCCAGGTCGCCGCTCCACGCCCGGCAGGCAGCTCTGCAAACCAAGGCAGGGCCTTGCGCTTGGACGAGCACGGCTAATCTGGCACCTTGATGGCGAGCTCTCCCCTGCGGGGTGGGTGGCCCGCCGATGGGGAAGGGGAAGGGACAGTTGTCCGGGGCTGGAGCCCTGGGCCCTTTAAATCGCCGGTGGAGTGCTGTGCCACATGCTCCGGGCAGTGCTAAAGGCTAGGGAGCGGGTCCACCGCCGTGCTCTGGGCAGCGTTGAGGGTCGGCTGCCCTCAGCCCCGCCCCTTGCAAAAGCCTGGCGCTGGCCTTCCCCCACCTTGCCCAGGGGCCCCGGCTCCGCTGCCGATGGAGAAGAGCCCTCGGCTTCCGGTTCAAGGCCTCCGTTTGCAAAAGGGACGAGAGCTTTTGGGGGGTAGGGGGGGAGGCCTGATGATGGGGACTGGGGGTGCCTGGCACCTTGCTGAAAACCAGGTCCCTTTAAGGCCAATCGAGCGGGGGCCCAGGTTGCCGGCCCCTTGGAGAGTGCAGGGTGAGGTGCGGGACAGCTCACTCGTGGGCCAGGCCCTGCGGGAGAGGGGGTACCTGTCAGTTGCCGGATGACGTCCGTCAAGACTATGAGAACTTCAGCATCACTCAGGGTCTCCATGTACTCCGATTCCTTCCCAGCAAGGAAGCCACAGAGGACGTGTCCATACCTAGGAAAAGGCCATTTCTATTAGGGGAACAACTTCAGTCCAGAGTGGGGAGCTGCTCGGAGCGGGGGAGGCAAACAGCAGTGGCCACAACTCCGCAGAGAGCAAAGACAACTGCTAGGGTCTGGCAAAGCTATGGTTTGCCCTGCATTTGTCTCCTGGTATCCTGCCCTCCGCCCCTTCCAAAAGAGCATAGCTAGTCCTCCCCTCCCCCCCGCCCACCCGTGGGGCCCATGGGGTGCGAGTTCTCAAGGGGCTGAGCTGGTGGAGTGAGAAAAGCCACAACGCTGCCACGAGCTAGTCCCCCAAAGCGTGGGGCTGGCGGCCGCTGGGGCTGGGCATGTTCTAATCCCCAAGCACCCCAGAAGACGGCTCCCACGTCCCAACGCAGACCCCTGCCTACCGCTCCGGTGGCTGGAGGACCACAAAGACAACCAGTTTTCTGAACCAGCCGGCCTGCAGGTCGGTCTCAGCCTCGGCCAGGGGAGACTCGTCCTCCCAGACAGCCTCGATCAGCTGGCAGTCTGCCGGCCAGAAGGGCTGCTCAAACTCCAGGAAGATCTTGTTGTTCGTCCCAAAGCCCAGGCGTCGGACGGCGTCGACTTTCCGGGGCGGCAGCGGCGGGTGGAGAAAAGTCTCGTGATGCTCCTTAAGGAACCCTACAAAGGGAGGAGGTCACCTGTCTTCACTGCCGCTGCCTCCCAAGCCGGAGCCGCCCAGCACAGGGCTGCCTACGGCTACGTGCTGCCAGCTGCCCAGGCGTGGGCGGCGAAGCGAGGGGGTCAGGGAAACATTGGCAGCGCCTGTCGCCCTGCCGACAAAGAGCCCTTTATGCCCCTGAGGAGCCGAAGGCAGCAGCCCGGGATGGAGTTTAGCCTGCACTGGTGATGGGATCTGACCCTGCTGGACAGATGGACGGCAGTGAGTCCTGTCCCGCGTGGCTGGGGCCGGGGCAGGCAGCTGTCAATCCGAGGCCCAGCCACGGGGCAGACAACGGGCTCGAGCCACGTTTTGCTCCTGGCAGCGTGTTAAAGGAGGGGTTCTTTGCTGCAGAGAGCTGGGGGAGCACAGCTGTGATGGGGAGAGGGGTCCTCAGCCCTGCACACCCACGGCTGAGAGAGAGAGCTTCCTCCCCCAGAGCAGGCGGAAACACTTTTACACAGAACCGAGCACCAGGCCTGCCCTGCAGCCAGCAGCCTCCCAGAGCCGCAAACACAGCCAGGCCCTTGATCCAGACGGGCGGCTGCGACACTGTTCTTCATGAACTATCTGAGCTTCTCGCATGGCACAAGCACCCCCCGGTGCTACAGTCGCAGCCTCACCCCCCCGCCAGAGCCCGCGGTCGCCACGGGGAGGATGAGCCAAGGCAGAGGGGCCTGCACCCCTTTGTGTTGGCGCTGGCAGAGTGTCACGCCCACCCAATTCCCCCGGAAGCCGGTTCTGTGTGCAGTCCGTTGGCCGGGAGAACTCCGTCCCTGCGCTGCCCAGATACTCCTCGGGGGCTGGCGCTGCCCCGGCTGTATCAGACCACAGCTGGCGAGGCGGGTGTGGCTGCAAAGCCCGAAGGCACATCTGGCGGGGGCTGATGCAGCAGGCAGCTCATCAGCACAGGGCATGGGCCCTGGCAGCCCACGGCTGGAGTCCGCTATCACCCGCCAGGGTGAGGGTCAGGCCCGGAGGGCAGGATCCAGCTGGCAGAGATGGACAGTCCCTCGCGGAGCCAGTAGGCAGGAGCCCTCCAAAAGCGAGGCTGTCTCCAGGGAATCTCGGTGAGAGGGGCAGCCGTGTCTCTGCCCCCCTGCTCGCTGGGTCTCTGGGCTGCACCGGAGCGCCCACCTCTGCCCCCGGCGGGAACCAGCTGGGGGGCTCCTGACTGGATTCGCCCAGCATCAGGGCAGGGATCTGGTGCCCTTCCCATGGGAAGCCTCCCAAGTCTGACCGCCTGGAAGGCTTTTCCCTCAGTCCCAAAGGGCTGACCCCAATTATCCTGCCATCCCCCTCTCCTCCCACCCGGCCTGGGTACTGGGATGCCCTCAGGCTCTGCCCAGCCTGTGCCACCTGCTTGGCTGGAAGGGACCCTCTGGCATGAGCCCCTTGGCTTCTTCAGGAGGCAGAGATGCCCACAAGGGGCTTTCCCCTCCTGGCTTTAGACACGGGAGGTTTGGGCCTGCCTGGTACCTGAGCTCCTTCCTCCTTGGCATAATGCCCGGCAAGGGGGTTTCACCAGGGCTCAGGCTGGGAGGAGGGGCAATGCCACGCTGATGCACCCGGGCAGAGCTGCCCTTCCCGTGAGCAGCAGACAGGAAGGGCAGGGCCAGGCCCAGCCAGCCCATGGAGCAGCGTCTGGTTCCCCTGCCTCTCAGGGAGGGCAAGAGGGGCACGAGGCGTGTCACCTAGCGCAGCGTTTCCCAAAGCGTGGTCCGCGGCCCAGTACCGGTCCTTAGAAAAAAAAATACCGGTCCTCAGAAAAATTTTCGCGCACGATTCTTGGGAGCTCGCTCACCACGGCAGCATCTCTGCTGGGCATGCTCCCAGGCGGCGGGGCTAGAGCCGGAGGGCGCGAGGACCCAGGGAGAAGGCCGTGTGCTGCGCCCACCGATGCAGAACGCCCAGCGCTGGATGCAGCCGGGGGAGCCAGTGCCGGCTGATAAAGCGGCCGGGACTGGGGCCGGAACAACCTGCTGGAACGCAGGCGCGACTGGGGGAGGACACGGGGATACTCACCCGACCTCCAGGGCCCATACAAACCGAGTCACCCAGCAGGCCTGAGGGGGACCGTCTAACCTTACCGGTCCCAAACGGGGGGGAAGTAGATTCCCGACCCCAACCCCGAGGTAACTGCCCAGGGCAGTCGACCGGGCCCGCTCCTGTTGGCACTGGGAGGACCAGAAACAATTTATTTGCATATTCATCATTTGCTTAATGAATATGCAAATATGCAAATAAACGTGACCAGTCCTTCAAAAGCCTGTGAATGGGTTTACTGGTCCCCAGTATCAAAAAGATCGGGAACCACTGACCTAGCGGCACCGTGACGACGACGTGATCTGCTAGGAACCTCTCGCCGTCCTCACACTCCACCTGGACCGGGAACGGCCGCCCCTCGTGGCCCTCCTCCCGGTAGGAGCCGCCCCAGCGAATCGCCCTCACTGGCTTGTGGAACACCACGCTCCCCTCGGGCAGGGAGCGCAGCAGGTGGTCCGGGAGGCCTCCGTAGCCACTGCAGGGGAGAAAGGGCCCAGCGCCAGGACATCAGCCCAGGGCTCGCTGGGGCCCACGGCCTCCTCCCCCGAGCTCAGACAGACCCGCCCGCAAGGCCCACTGCCTCCCAACCAGGAGAGGCCCTGAGCAGCGCCCAGGCTTGGGCAGCAGCATGGGCCTTAATTCCCCCCCCCTTCCCCAGAGCTGTCTCATGGGGAGCCTGGCTCCGTGGGGGGGGCCTGACCCCCGCTCCCTCTCTCCCTGGCTGCTCCAGCTGGTCTGGGCGAGCGAAGGGCTGCTGGGTTCCCCTCTGTGTGGGGCACACAGCGGGCTGCTGCAGGCGGGACCAGGACAGAGCTGGCGAGGGCGGGTGCGGCTGGCAAAGCCCCGAAGTACCAGTTCGGTGGGTATGGCTGCAGCAGGCACAAGGTGGGCAGTGCAGGGTGCAGCTGGAGGAGCCAGACCTGGGCGTGGACGGGCTCTCCCACCCTGCCAGACTCTGCTGCGGAGGAGCAGCCGCTGTACCAGGTCGCCCTCAAAGCCTGCCAGCCCCGGCGGGGCCCACTCACTCACCCGGGGAAGGTGCAGTCCAGGCCGGGGAGCATGGTGTACTCCCCAAAGGGCTCCAGCGCCACGAGGTCCATGCTGTGGGTCCCGCTCACGCAGCACTCCAGCTTGAAGCACGTGTTAAGGACGGCCAGCGTCAGCCGCTTGGCATCGGCATCACCCCTCCACTCCTCCAGCTGCCGGGCGATCTCTGTCCGCACATACTCGCCCACGCTGGGCACGGGGGCCGGCGGCGTGTGCAGGAACTCGCGCGACCGGTCCAGCAGGGCGGCGAACAGCGTCTGCGCCCCTTCCACCAGCTCCGGGCTGAGGGCGCGCCCCGCGCTGGAGTAGAACACGGCAGGCAGGTTGGGGTGGCCACCCACCTCCACCTGCTGGTTCTCCTCCGACAAGGCCTCCTCAGGCAGCAGGCCGTACTCGGATGCCAGCCGGAAGACAGGGTTGGCCTGGGAGGGCCCGTGGATCCAGTGGGCGCCCATCTCCACCACTTCGCTCCCTAGGGGGCAGGGGAACATTGCACAGCTCATAGGCACTGCCAGGCAGGCCCAGCGTCCGGCCTCTGACAAACCCACAGGAGCAGCCGGGGGATAGTCTGCCCCCCACAGCTGCACTCGCTGGTCAGTAACAGGCACAGACCGGCTGGGGAGGGCTAAGACGCAACCAGAGGGTTGTTCTCACTAGTCATAATACGGGGGCAGAGGGTCGCTCACCCACTGAGCACAGAGACACCCAGGGAGAATCCCGTCCCCCCCGGACAGACGCTGGGATGCAAACCAAGAGGGAGCTGTATGCCACAGGGACACTGCTCCCCAGCCTGGCACAGCCGCCCCCAGCCTGTGGCCCTCCAGCTGTGCACAGACCCCCCCAGCTTCGCACAGCCCCACCCAACCTGCTGTCCCCCAGCGGGGCACAGACCTCCCAGCCTGGCACAACCACCCCCAGCTTGGCACAGACCCCCCAGCCTGCTGCCCCCCAGCTGGGCACAGACCCCCCCAGACTGCGGCCCCCCAGCTGGGCACAGACCCCCCAGCCTGGCACAACCAGCTCAGCTGGGCACAGCCCCCCCAGACTGTGGCCCCCAGCTGGGCACAGCCCCCAGCTTCTGCACAGCCCCACCCAACCTGCTGTCCCGCAGCTTGGCACAGACCCCAGCCTGCTGCCCCCAGCTGGGCACAGCCCCCCAGCTTCGCACAGCCCCACCCAACCTGCTGTCCCCAGCTGGGCACAGACCCCAGCCTGCTGCCCCCAGCTTCGCACAGCCCCACCCAACCTGCTGTCCCGCAGCTGGGCACAGACTCCCAGGCTGCTGCTCCCAGCTGGGCACAGCCCCCAGCTTCGCACAGCCCCACCCAACCTGCTGCCCCAGCTGGGCACAGCCCCAGCTTCGCACAGCCCCACCCAACCTGCTGTCCCCCAGCTGGGCACAGACCCCAGCCTGCTGCCCCCAGCTGGGCACAGACCCCAGCTTCGCACAGCCCCACCCAACCTGCTGCCCCCAGCTGGGCACAGCCCCCAGCTTCGCACAGCCCCACCCAACCTGCTGTCCCCCAGCTGGGCACAGACCCCCCAGCCAGGCAGAGCCCCTCCCCCCGTGGGGCGCGGCAGGTACCGTAGCGCTGTGAGCAGATGCGCCCCCCGGCCCGGCCCGTGGCCTCCAGCAGGCGCACGTGGGGCAAGGCCCGGGAGCCGCAGAGCCGCTGAGCAGCGCCCAGCCCCGCCAGCCCCGCGCCCACCACCAGCACCCGGGGCCGGGCCCCGCCGGCCTCCTCCATCCCGGCGCGCTGGGCTCCGCAAAGCCCGCCCTTCCGCCCTGGGAGCCAGCCCCGCTCCCCCGCCCCGCCCCGCACGGCAGCAAGCAGTCAGCTGGGGCCCACGTGCTGCCTCTGTCCAGGGCCTGCGCCCCCCGGCTGTGCCAAGCCCCCGCCCACACGCCCGCACCCTCCCCCCGCCCGCACCGTTCAGCTCGGACCGAGCAAGAAAGAACCAATGTCAAGTCCCTCCAAGGACGAGCACAGCGTGTGTCTGCCCAGAACGGCGGGGGGGCTCTGCCACGCCTGGGAGGCTAAGAAGGGCCCAGGTCACGCAAGGCTGTACGTCCGCAGGGACCGCTCCCCCGCCTGTCGGCTGGGGACAGTCTCGCCCCGACAGCACCAGCGGATTGTCGCCCCAGCCGGCACCGCCTCCTGGCCAAGGGGAGCAAGCAGCCCGCCCAGCCGGGCTAGAGAGGCTGGATGTGGGGCACACACAGACAGATGGCGCGCGGGCGGTGATTCTGCGTGGGGCCACACCTTTCACGGCTGCTCCCACCGGCCCACCGTGCCCAGCCGGTGGGAGTCTGGGTCTCCCCTCGAGGTCTGCTCCCGTGCCCAAGGGGGTGACCGACTGCCCCCATGATCAGCAAGGGTTCAGACGAAGAGGGCACACAGCAAGCCTGCAAGGCCGGGCTGGGAAGCTGCCCGCAGAGGGGGGCAGTCTGGCACACAGCCACTCGCTAGTATCCCACCACCCCAGCTTGTCCCCCGGCCCTGAGGGACCCCAGTGCCCCAGGCCGAAGTACCAGAGCTGCATGGAGACCACCTGTCTGCGGCTCGGCCGGGAGCAGAGATCCTAACCCTGTCCTGCTGAGCAGCTCGGAGCAGCATTGTATACACTGCCAGACAGACAGACCCCCCTGCTGACAGCCAGCGTGGCAGGGCTGGGCCTTGTCAGACTAGGCTTGGCCAAGGGCTCAGGCCACTGTGGGTTTTGCACAGGTGATGCTGTGTGGGAGCATGGGGGGCCAGCTGTTCTGGGCCTCTCTGCTCAGGGGAAGCATCTCAGCTCCCAGTCAGCAAGCTTTAACCTTTGGTGGAGGCGTTGGGATCCGGGGCAGCTGCGCCACCAGGGGGTGCCACAAACTGGGTTCGGAGAGTCCAGGGGTTGGTGTGCGGGGCCAATATGAACAGTGCTAAGACAGAAAACCCAAAGGCGCATTTTCCGTTTGAGTCTGAAATGCTCCTTGCGATCAGCTGGAAAACAGAAAACTACCCCCGCCCTGCAAATCTTTGTTTCTCTGAAAACTCCTTTGGGAGGGAAAAGTCACCACACCCCACGGCTCTTCCTGGCCTCCCGGACCCTCCTGGCAGGGGGCCCTGAGGGAGCAACGGGCAAGATGCCTGGATGGCATCTTGGGCCCCTGAATGCAGAACACCCCCCTACCAGCCTGAAGGAGGGGTCAGGCCCAGACAGGAAGCAGGGCCCGGACACAATCTGTACTTGCCCCCCTGGACTAAACCCAGCTCAAGGGCTTCAGAAACCCAGTGATGGAGCCCCGCTCTAAGGCGATTCCTTCCCTTTCTGCTGGATCTGGGTCCGACACTGCAAACCCCCGCACTTCCTGCTGGCAGGCCCGAGAATTGGAACTAACCCCACTCTGCTATGGAGCCACTTCTGAGAAATGCCCGAGTGACCTAGCACCACACAGAGCCACTCGCTGCTGGGAATCGGGATTTCCCAGCTCAGGACAAAACCCCCGACCTGCCCATCCCAGAACGCATCCTGTACACTCACCTGGGCTGGGTCAGCGAGAAGGAGCATGTGACTGCTAGCCATGGGCGTGTGTGCATGCTGGCGGGAGTGGGTGTGTGCTGATGGGAATTTGCTGGTGGGTTCACGTGTGTGTGAGTAGGTGTGCGCCAAGTGTGACTGTGTGCACACAGCTTATGTGGGCAGGCAGGCGGGAGTGCATTTGTGAATGTACTGTGTACAGGTACGGGTGTGCATGCCGGCAGGCGTGTGTGTGCCGATGTGAGTATGTGCACGTGGGCCTGGGTACGCCTACATGGGTGCACGTGCAGGTGTGCCCGGCTGTGCGCAGCGCACTGGTGTGGCTGGCTGCGTTTGTGGAGAAGGGGTCCCCCCTGACAGCTGCAGGGAGCCGGGGTTCAAGGATTTTACCTTCCTTGCCAAAAGAGGAGTCCACCAACCAGCCAATGCTGGCATCAGATGCTTCCAGGCTTCCCCAGCCCCTGGAGAGACCCCGTTTGCTGGCAGAGGGCACGTCTCTGCTCCTGTTTGCACAGCGCCGGGAGACACCAGCTGCTCCGGTGACGAGTGGCTGGCAGGGCACCGGGCCAGGCTGAGGAGCTGTGCTCCGGGTGCCGCTGGGTCAGGCTGGTTCCTGGGGCCGGGAAGGGGCTGCATGCTCCCAGGCAGGGGGCTGGGGAGGTCGTCCTTGTCATGCCAGGGCTCTTTGGAAGAACAGGCACGTGCAAACTCCCTCAATGCATGGGCCCTTCTTGGGAGAGCAGCTCCGTGCTGGGCCCTTCTGCTTTGCACTGTGGGGCGGCCCTGGCTTGGGGCGCCCAGGGGGTGCAAGCCTCAGCCTCGGGGCCTGTGATGGGTGAGGTGGCAGGTGGTAGGGCAGGAGGAGGCCACAGAGTCTGCCAGATCCTCTGCCTGCAGACAGGGTAACTGGGGAGGCTGCTCTAAGTCTTGCTGGCTGGGTTTCCCCCTGCAGCAGGCCCAGATCGGGGAGCAGAAGGGGGGGGGCCTGTGGAATGTCCCCTGGGTCTAAGGAGAGGGGCTAGTGTCATGCAAGGGGGGGGGGATGCTGGCATGACCCCTGTGCTGCAGCTTGCAGCCCTCCCCCTGGCCTATGCGCACTGGGCTGGGTTGAATGAACCTGCTTGTCGGATGAGTCAGCTGGTGCCGGGCCTGTGGATTCTCCACAGATACAACTTCGGGGGCTGCCCCCCCGCAGGGCAGGGCCTCTGGCTGAGCCCAGCACAGCACGGTCCAGCGACAGAGCAGCAGCGCCGGGCACCAGGCCGTGGCTGCCCCCTGCGGTACTCCAGCCCATGGAGGGCTGGGCAGGGACCCTGTTGCCGCTGGGGCTCCCGCACCGCTGAGATAGGCAGATGGCAGGTGACATCCTCACCTGCCGTCAAGTCCCGGGTGGGTTTCGGTGCCTTCCTGGGAGAGAGCTTTGCTCAGGAGGGAAAGAAAAGCAGAAGCCACCGACTTTCTATTGCGTCAGCCCTGCCTGGGCAGAGACGCAGGCGGGATCCCCCTGCCAAGGGAGGACGGGTCCCAGGACTAGAAGCCGCAGCCTTGCCCTTTAGTTACAGAGAAAAGCTCGGCTCTGTTTTAACGCCTCACAGTGTCTGTCTGGGCTTGTGCAGCAACACAAGTGTCAGCTCTATCACACACCCACCCATCTGATCCAGATAGACACACATGCACACTGAAAGGGACATGGAGGGAGCATATACACACATACACATACACATGGGATGAGTGCACACCCACCTACCAAGAGAGCATGTGTACACACACACACACACACACACAAAGGGAATGCATGCATACACGCAGAGTACAACATACATACACACACAAAGGGAATACATATGCATGTGCATACAGACACGGGGAGTACACATGTGTTTGTGCACACAGAGGGAATACACATGCATGTGTGTACACAGACAGAACGCGCACACACACTGAGGCATACTGCACACACATTTGAGTGCACGTGCACACACACAGAGAGGAATACATCCACACCCGCACACACGGGGACCGCACAGGCGTGCACACACACACAAGTCTGTCAGTTTGACTCCTGTCACTTCCAGAACCAGCTAAGGCCTGTCTACCTGGGAGCTGAGCGAGACTCCACCACCCCCGTGGGACAACGGCAGCTGGCCCTGTACCCTGGCGTAGCTGGCCAAACGACTGTCCTGGCAGCCAGCCACGCAGCTTCTCCTGAGCCCGCACATCCCGCCAGCATGGGCGTGAGGCAGGCCAGGCCAGGCTGTGTGTCAGAGACTCCGCGCTGCAGGGGGGCCAGCCAAGAGACAGCCACAGAGCCTCCCTGCACAAGGAGCATCTCCTCGGCCCGGCCCTCGCTCCCCTGGGCAGCCCCAGCCGGCCCCCTGGCCCAGCACGTGCGTCTCTGGCCGAGGGGCCTCACCCAGGCGACTGCTCCACTGGGTGCCACGGTGCTGCGCCCCTAAGAGAGGGGGCATGATCCTGTTCCATTGGGGCCTGAGATTTCCGGCTGCCCCCCGCTGGCTGTTACCATGGCAGCCAGGCCGCGGTGCGGAGCAGCGCACCCCCCCCATGCCAGCTGCGACTCACCCAGCCCTGACTGCTCCTGGGCACGCGCCTGGCGGTGACAACGGGCCCGGGGTGGCTGCGCCCATCCTGCGCTCCAGGAGAGCAGACGTGGTGGAGAGCCCCGTCCTCCCTCAGCCCCTCGGGCAGTGGCCAGTCCTGCCTCCTGGGGCACAAGGAGCCGGCCCCTCTGGGGTCAGGGCTAGCCTCACCCCACTTGTCCGGCAGGGTCTGGGCGCTGTCCCAAGCTGCCAGGTCTGCTCCCCCCGCCCCTGCCCCAGCTCTGCTTATTGCTGTCAGGCTCAGTCCATGGCCTCACGGTCCCATCCTTCCCCGGCTCCCCACGCCGTGGGTCCGCCCCTGGAACAGACGGCAGCATGAGGGTGGGAGGGGGCAGGTTAGCAGCTGGGGGAGGCAGGGCTCCGGGCCTGCAGGGGCCTCTCTGTGCCACGGGCTTCTGCTTTACAGCGGGAACCCTCGGACGCGCTACCTGCCCCCACAGGGCCCAAGGGCCTGCCCTGACACAGAGCTATTCCCAACGGCCCTGTGTGGCCCAGGCAGCCCTTATGAAGATGCACGGGGAAGGGAGTGGGAGGCAGCCACCTCTGGGGTGGAACGCAGCTAGGGCAGGCAGTGAAGAATAACGTAGCTGGTTGAAACTGCAGTGGGCATTTCGGCCGGGGCTCTGTTGCAACGGGGCTGGAGGGTGTGGGGGTAACGCCCCTGCCGAATGCCAGGGGAGCTTCGCTGGCCATAAGTGCTCCTCACCGGCTCAAGGGCAGCCCTTCCCTCAGCACAGAGCCCAGGAGCAGCATGCTGGGCCCTGGCCCCCCGGGGAGTCTCCACATCCCAGGCTCAGGGCAGAGGAGGTGGATTCTTTCCTTCCTTCACAGGCCTGGGTGATATTTAGCAGCCCCTCACTAGCGGCTCCCTTCTCCTGCGGGCCTGGCCAGCGCAGACAGGAATAGCCTGAGCGGAGGGGAAGCCGGAGGGCCGGCCGGCCAGCCGCTACGTGCTCAGCAGCAGGACTGCGGCTCCGCAGAGGAAGGGCGCCCCCCTGGCCCGCTCCACCTGCAGCTCTGCACGCTCTTGGCTGGGACGGAGCCGCATGAGCGGGGTCACGGCCCGCCCGGAGAGCAGCTGCACGCGGCCCAAGTCACGTAGAGCCGGCAGCGTAGGGAGTGAACCGCAGGGAGACGCAGGGGCCTGCCTGCGCCCCAAAGCGGCCAGGCCTTGGGGCCCTGCAGCCTCCAGCCCCTGAGCCAGCACTGCACTGAGCTGAGAGCAGCTGGCAAGCCCCCGTCTCTGCTGCAGGAGATGCCACACCAAAGGGACACGCCAAGGGGACATGCATCTAGCCCCCAGCTGCTGGGGGTCAGCTGCTTGGGGGTCAGCCCTTTGTGCTGCTGCACTGCCCCATGCCTGGGCCAGGCCGGGCCTGAGGAGGGGCCCGCTCGCTCCCGGGGCAGGGATTTTGTGCTGCATTTCGGCAGCTGCGGCTCTGCGAACTCCTTCCCGCTGGCACGCTCTGACTCCCGGGGCCCTGTTCTGGGAATAGGTGCTTGAGCTGGGAACCAGCCCCTGCTTGACTCTCGCCGTGCATGCGGCCCCAGGGCACTTCCGGCACCCTCCCCCTTGGCTCCCTGGCTGCCCGGAATGGAGAGGGCCCTGCCAAGAGCCAGCAGCCCCCAGCCCCACTACGGCCTGCGGCTCCCTGCACCCAGACCTCCAGCCCTGCCCTCCGCAGCCACTTCAGTAGGAGCTGCCCCCGGGGAGGGCATGGCCAGGGAAGTCCAGCTGCTGTGCCCCTCCCTCCTCTTAGTAGACAGAGAGCTGTGAGCACCGGGCTGGCTAGGTAGCCCTATAACATCCCCATGGGAGGGGATCGGGCCCTGGAGAGAGGGTCCCCAAATAGTACCAGCCCCTTGTCCTCCACTACTGCCAGCTGGTATAATGCTCCAGAGCACCATTGATGCTAATGGAGGGATGCCCAATGACACGGTGGAAATCCAGCCCATTGACTTCAAAGCAGTGCTGCCCATTGGCACCAGACAGGATTGGGTCTGTCTGAGTCCACGGGCTCCACCCCAGACTGGCACCGGCTGCGGTTTTACCCCACGTGCACCTTAAAAGGGCGACTCTCCCGTTGGCGTTTTTAACTCTGAAATTGCAGAGCGGTTCTGAAACGTGGTCCCATTCCCCTTCTTTTTACCCCCTTGTCCCAGAACCGACTGGGCTCCGAAGCCTGAGCCAAGATCCCAGGGCCAGCGCCGCACAAGGGCGCTCCCAGCTCTCGGTATTTCATCCCTCCAAACACTGGGCGATTTGGGGACATTTCTCCAGAATTTGTGACAAGGGAAACTTGGCCCGTTAGCCACTGCAAACCCAGCTTTGCTCAAAACGGGCCGTTCCAGGCTAGGCGCTTTGCAACATCTGAGCAGATTTCCAGCCACTAATGTGCTCTGGGGTGCAGCCTTTTCAGTGCTGCTGTGATTATTTCGGTCGTCTCTTGCCACTCTGCAAAAATAGATTTCCAGTCGTGTTTTTCCATAGCGCACTCCAAAAACGCCAGGGCCTCAGGACCGGCTGTGCCCAAAAGCAGCAAACCCTCCTCCCGGATTTGCACGGAGTGAAGACTCCTTATAAAATCCACAATAAGCGAATCCGCCGGGATATTAATCTGAAAGATAAACATTTGCTGAAAGGTCACTGAAATCACCCCGGCCCCTCCCTCTGCTCGCCTGTGTTTTTCCTCTGAGTACACCGTGCCCTCTGCCTTCCTGAGTTTGCCTTGTTCACTGCCGCTTCTATTTTAGGAAGCTGCTGGCAGTGAGTTATAGCTGCAGGCAGGAAAGGATAAATTCAGGCGCAGGGAGCAGGGCTGTTGAGTAACGTCCTAGCCCGGATTCAATACAGGATCCAGTAGGCAATCTACGGGGCCGTGAGCCGACGGGGTTCAAAAGAAAGCTCTCTGTCCCGCTTGGAGTCCCAGCAAGCAGAGTCACTGGTAGGATCTCAATCGCTAGGACGACAGCCACTTCCCACGCACAAGGTAAGAGGCTAAGGCGCTATCTCCGGAAAATCAGGGGTGTTCGGTCAGTGCTTTGTATCCACACAGCTCAGCCGGGGAAGCTGGCTTGATCCAGCATGGATCAGAAACGAAGGCATTTTGGAGTAGGGGTCCAAAAGAAAACAGATCCCCCAGCTGTCTGGGCCCAGCTGCAACTCTACAGAACCCCCTTCTGCTGCCTGGGAACGCGCCCTTCTTCCTCGGCCTCCCGGGCGCGTACAGTCAAGGGGCCTCTTGAGACTGAAAGGAGGAGCTGAAATTCCCCGATCCCTTATGCATGGCTGCAGCAGGGCCATTGACTCTGTGTCCTAGAGTGCTGCCCGGGTCTGGGAATACCGGAGCATTTCAGCCCCGGCCATGATGGTGCACGCCAACCCGGCAGCTGGCGCGTGGGGGGGCAGCCCCACACAAGGCCAGCCGTCTGTGCACTGGCGCGGCGGGGTAAGCAAACCCAGCCACATCAGGCATGGGCATAATTGACCAGGAGGCTGGGGGACTCTGCAGCTCTGAATCAGGCCTGGGTGTTTTGCTGGCCCGAGGAACGATTGCGGAGCAGTTCTCCAGTGTGTGCTCCACGGTGGGTCAGAGTCGATCCACGACGCTCCCTTCCGGCGTGGGGTTTACGGCTCTCCCAGGTGTAAGACTCGCTCCAGATCACGGCATGCAGTCGCTGGGCCCGAGCCTGCTCTCCGGGCGGTAACCCGGAGGAAGCGGAATGACTCTGCATTTACACGGGGAAGGGAGGGAACGGAGACAAGCTGAACCGATGCAACCGAGGGAGCTGGATGCTCAGACAATGACCGGCCAAGCGCCCCATTCTCTCTCCCTGTCTCTGCAGCACAAGCGCCAGGCAGCTGATCGCCGGGACTCGCTGGCCTAGATCGGCGCGACGGGGGAGATGCTGTGTGTGGGGGGCAGCCCCGCGGGGGCCGAAGAACCCCTGGCAGGGCTGGAGGAGTATGTCCGGTCCATTAGCCAGCTGGCCCAGCCTTGCTCGCTGTCCGGCGCCCTGCCTTGTCCGTGCCAGAGCAGCCAGGCCAAGCCGTACAGGTCCCAGCGGGCCCGGGGGAAAGCTCCCCGGAGCGGGGTCGCCCCTCTCGGCCCCGAGAAGGCGCAGGGTAATGCTCCGTCACTGCAGGACATCACGGCCCAGTTCAGCGGGCAGCACAGCCTCCCGGAGCTCATCGCCGGCGCCGACCCGCTAGCCTGGCTCTTCGGACTCTCAGAAGCCAAGGAGCCGAGCCCAGGCCTGTGGAGACGGGCGCGTCCTGCGCCCCGCTGCTCCCCGAGGGCCACCGACGCAGGCGGCCCAGAGGTCGCCCCACAGAGCACCCCGGGGAACCCCGGTGCCGCCGGCGGCCCCAGCGGCGCAGCCCACAAACCGAGCGGCCCGGCGCCGCCTCTGGAGCGGAGATGCCGCTGGCAGCGATCCCGCAGGCGGCCGGCTCTCCCCGGCTGCACCACGAGGGGCAGGCCCGGCCGGGCCCAGAGCGCCCGCCTGCCCGTCATCTATGAACTGTGATGGACTCTAATAAAGCTCGTTGGAAAGGGGGCGCCGTGCGGCCGTTCTGTGGGCTCATTGCCCTGCGCCCAGCCTCTGCTCTCTGCACCCCGCCCTGACGCAGCACTGCCCCGGCCCCCATCCCCTCCCGCCCGGGACGCAGCACTGCGCCCGGACGCAGCACTGCCCCGCCCCATCCCCGCCCCGCCCTGACGCAGCACTGCCCCGCCCCATCCCGCCCCGCCCTGACGCAGCACTGCCCCCGGCCCCTCATCCCCACCCCTGCCCTGATGCGGCACTGCCCCGGCCCTCATCCTCCCCGCCCTGATGCGGCACTGCCCCGGCCCTCATCCTCCCCGCCTGATGCAGCACTGCCCCGGCCCTCATCCTCCCCGCCCTGATGCTGCACTGCCCCGCCTCATCCCCGCCCCGCCTCAGGCTGCACTGCCCCGCCCCATCCCCGCCCCGCCCGGACGCTGCACTGCCCTCGGCCCCCTTAGCCCTGGCCTTGCACTGCCCTCTGGCCCTTCAGCCCCCCTCTTCCCTGACACTGCATTGATGCCCTGGCAGCCTGCTCCCATCAGCCTCCCTGCCCTGACACGACCCCAGCGCCCCTCTGCTCTGACACTGCCCCTCCCCCAGCCCGCTCACACCCCCTCTGCCCGTGCCCTGCGGCTTGCAGCCCCCTGCAGTGAGGTTTGTGATCTGTGCCCATGAGCCCCCCGGCTCCTCCTCTTCTCCCCCGCCCTGATGTTGCACTGCAGCCCGGCCTCTCATCCCTTGGCCCCGCAGGCGGGAGGGTGGGGGCTCGGCGGGACTCTAGAGTTTGCACTGGGGGGGAGGAACGGCCTGCAGGAGAGAGGCCTGCAGACAGTGGACACGGTCCCTGGAGAAGCCCCCTACAGCCAGGCCTTGAACCCAGACCTCTCTGTGCTATAGCCCTGGCCACTAGAGGGTGTCACCGTTCCCTGCCCCCCTCCCACCCTGGAGCTGGCCTAGCAGCCGAGCGGGTGACTATGGGCGAGTGTCCCTGCGCCTCCACCCCCCCCCCCCCCCCGGGTCCAAGGGATAACAGCCCCGCCGGCCTCGGGGTGAGGGTCACCCCGGCTGGAATGCAAAAGAGCCGGCACAACCCCCCCACCACACATACGCACCAAGCAAGCCCACGGCCCCCAGCCCGGGGAGACTCCCCACCCCCCGACAGCATTGGTTGCATCTGGAGGGAGGCCCCACAGATACGGCCGCTAACATCACACCGTCTCACACACTTGTGGGGCACTTGTGTGTTCAATGGTTTCCATCCATTACCACCTACGCCGCAGCCTTTATAGCTGGCGACAGAAACTTTGAACACTCGACACCACCGTGTTTTGTGATCTTAGACCCACCCAGGTGGATTCAGTGATTTTTCTTGCATCTGGCAAACCAGCCAAACCAGTCAAATACCAGCCAGGTAGTAACCCTACCCAGGGCTGTGTGAGCCGCCTGGGGGGCAGAAAGTCCCTTGAGAGGAGAGGTTGAGTTTCCAGCAGCTGGATTTGTGCAGAGTTGGAGCGGAACGGAACATGTCAACGTTCCGCGCCAAAGACAACTTCTCCCCCCCTGAAACTTTTCTGCTTTGGGTGGGTCGAAATGTTTCCTTTCGACCTTGGCTTTTTTCACCTGTTTGATGTGGTGACAGAGCTGCAGGGCCCCGCACTGGATCAGTAATAAAGAGCCAGACCTGCATTGGAACGTCTTTTTGAGAAGGGACAATGTCACAACAGGAGGAGGCGACAATCTCAGAACACCCCCCCGCCCCCAAAAAACCCCCCAAAATTTCCTGGCCACGCTGGGGCATGCTGGACGAGTGCAATACCTGCGTGGTATTATTACTGCCGGCGCGGGGGAGACATTCGGTGCTTTGTGAACATTCGAACTGCCTGTCTGCAGGCATGTGTTTTCCCTGCAGGTGTTCCAAACAACACTCACCATTCCTAGCTGGGACTCCAGACTAGACCCCCATTCCTGCTCCCATGGTGCCTGGAACAGGGTTAACACCTCGGTTTGCACCCAAGTTTGAGCAGCTGATATCTCTCTGATACGCCCCCCTAGTGATGGGGAAATCAGCTGGGTGTTGTCAAATCTGGAGCAGGCTCCATTTGGGAGGGCCCACTGGATCCGGGCAGGGGTGCTCGGGGAAGGCCATTGGCCGTTCCAAAGCTCTCAGAGGGTTGTGGGCCGCTACCCTCTGATTGCTTGTTTGGCCACCTGCCTCAAGGGCACTGAGCTGCAGTTATCAACGGAGGCCGATCCTGCAGCTGGTCAGTTTCCTCTGCATGTGGCACAGGCTATTTTAGGCTGAGCAGGCTGGGGCCTGTGTCAACAAGGATGCAGCTGGGCAGGAAGTACACAGCAGCTGGCTCAGCACTCTGTGAGCTCCTGGCTGGGAACTTACATCCACAGGACACGTGCCAGCCAGCTGGCACTCCGAGACAGGCACTGGCTAGGCTCACACTCCTCTATCCCATGCCTGTGGGTCAGGCAAGGCCCGGGGGGCAGATTCAGCCACGTGGGGTGGGGCAGCACGAGCAATTGGCTTGCCAAGTGCCTGGCATACTACATGGCTTTGTTTCCTTCCATGGCTGCTGGGTTCCGTGTGAGGGCTGCCATGCTGGCAGCAGGAAGGGGCCAGCTGTGTCCTTGGCCCATCTGTCAGGAGCGCCAGAAGCCGGGTTCCTGAAGTGCCCGACAGGCATGCTATGCAATCAAAAACTAGCCCACAGGGCCCAGGCTGCTAGACCTAGAGAGCACTCTGGCCCAGTGGCATACGGACTGTCTGCCCCAATGCACGGTGGAAGCCTCACATCTCAGCAGCACCTGTCCAATGTCCACAACAAAATAAAGATGTGTGTAAATCTCATCTAGAAACTGACGAGAAGTGATGCAGAACTCTAGGGGCCTCTCCGCTGGGATGTGTCTATCCCTGCAGAATACTGCTCACCCGGCTGGACACACAATACCCACACCCACTTGTCAACTTACTAGAGGATTTACCCGGCATTGCTCAGGGTCCTTAACTCAAATAAGTTTTGTTTTTCTTCATTTAAATCAGTGCTCTGGGCTGGGACTGGGGAGGAGGGGTTCAGGAGGCAGGCCGCCCTGGGGAGAGAGGACAACTCCAGCCGTCTCTCACTGCAGCAGCATGGGGCCAAATGAGAAGGGTCAGCAGTCGTGGTCAGGGAAGGGGTGCAGGGACAGACAGACAGACACACAAATATACAATAGATAGCTGTTCCTTTCTCTGCCCCAGTGGGGTTATTGGTGTCCTGCTCCCCATCTCTGGTCCCTTGCTGCCCCCTGTGGCCATTCCACAGTATAACTGTCTCTGCGAGCAGGCCCCTCTCCCTTGCCATTTTATGGGAAACAATCCCATTCCAGACACATCCCATTGTCCTGGCACAACCAAACCCTGATCTTGCTTTAAGTTATAAAAGGAAGCTGCCTACTGAATTTGGTGGTCTTCGCTCTTACCGTGTTGGAGGAGTTCTTGAACAAACAGACTCGTAGACACACAAACTTTCTCATATATATAGTAGATCAGTACCAAGGGGTTCATTATGGGCAGTGCCAAATCAACACCACAACCATGGCTTCCTGTACTGGTGCACATACACCCACCCCAAATTAGCCATGACATGAGTCAAGAGTGCCCTTTCCTTTGAGGGAACAAGAATCTTCTAGCGTGTGAATTTCTAAGCAACATGATAGCAGCTTTCAAGTATCCAGAAGGGTATTACAAGAAGGAGGAAGGACCACTTGGAAATAGTGACCATAGCATTCCTGTGGTGAGAAAAACACCTCAGCAGCCCATCACTGTGATATTTAATTTCAGAAAAGGGAACTACACAAAAATGAGGTGGTTAGTTAAACAGAAAGTAAAAGGCACAGAACCAAAAGTAAAATCCCTGCAAGCTGCCTGGAAACTTTTCAAAGACACCATAAGAGAGGCTCAATTTAAACGTATACCCCCAAATTAAAAAACACAGTAAGAGAACCAAAAAACTGCCACCGTGGCTTAATAATCAAGTAAAAGAATCAGTGAGAGAAAAAAAGGCATCGTTTGCAAAGTGGAAGTTTGTGAGGAAAATAGAAAGGAACATACATTCTGTCAAATCAAGTATAAAAATATTATTAGGAAGGCTAAAGAGGAATTTGAAGAGCAGCTAGCCAAAACCTCAAAAAAGTAATAGCGAAACATTTTTTAAGTGCATCAGAATCAAGAAGCCTGCTAACCAACTATTGGGGTCCCTGCATGATCGAGATGCTAAGAGAGCATTCAAGAATGACCATGTCATTGCAGAGAAACTAAAATAATTCTTTGCATTGCTTTTCACGGTGGAGGACGTGAGGGAGGTTCCCAAACCTAAGCCATTCTTTTTAGGTGACAAATCTGAGGAACTGCCCCAGGTTGAGGTATCATTAGAGGAGGTTTTGGAACAAATTGATAAACTAAACACTAACGAGTCACCGGGACCAGATGGCATTCACCCAAGAGTTCTGAAAGAACTCGTGTGAGATTGAAGAACTACCGGCTGTGGTTTGTAACCTAACCTTTAAATCAGCTTTTGTATCAAATAGCTGGAAGATAACTAATGTGATGCCAATTTTTAATATTGGCTCTAGATCCTGGCAATCACAGACTGGTAAGTCTAATGTCAGCACCGGGCAAATTGGTTGAAACTGAAGAACAGAATTGTCAGACAGAGAGATGAACATAATTTGTTGGGGGAAAGTCAACATGGCTTCTGTAAAGGGAAATAATGCTTTGCTAATCTACTAGAGTTCTTTGAGGGGGTCAACAAGCATTTGGACAAGGGGGAGCCAATGGAAATGTCGCACGTAAGATTTCCAGAAAGCCTTTGACAAGGTCCCTCACCAAAGGCTCTTAGCAAAGTAAGCCACCATGAGTTGAGAGGGAAGGTTCCCTCATGGATTGATAACTAGGCAAAAGACAGGAAACAAAGGGTGGGAATAAAAGAGGTAGCTAGTGGTGTCCCACAGCTGTCTGTACTAGGACCAATCCTATTCAGCATATTCATAAATGATCTGGAGAAAGGGGTAGATGGTGAGGTGACAAATTTTGCAAATGAGACTAAACTGCTCAAGATGATGAAGTCCAAAGCAGATGGCGAAGAGCTTCAAACGGAGCTCACAAAACTAGGTGATTGGGCAACCAAGTGGCAGATGAATTTTAATGTGGATAAATGCAAAGTACAGTCTGTCCCCCGAGTTGCGAACGGTCGACTTACGACCGTTCGCAGTTACGACCAAAGCTGTCGTAAATGGCGGACCCCAAGTTACGAACGCGATCCGTGCTTACGAACAGCGCGGTCGCGTGTAACTCTATGGGCTCCGACTTACAAACGAACCGAGTTACGACCAATTGCTTGGTCTGTAACTGGTTCGTAAGTCGGGAAGAGGCTGTAATGCCTATTGGAAAACATCATCCCAATGATATGTGTACAATGATAATGACTAAATGAGCTGTTACCACTCAAGAGAGAGCTCTTGGAGTCCTTGTGGAGAGTTCTCTGAAAACATGCCCTCGGTGTGCAGCGGCAGTCAAGAAAGCAAGCAGAACGTTAGGAGTCATGCAACAGGGCTAGAGAATGAGAGAGCGAAATCCACGGGGTGCCCACCTCTGGAAAGCTGCACGCAGATGTGATTGCTTCATCTCAAAAAAGATCTCTTGGCATGGGAAAAAGTTCAGAGAAGGGCAATGAAAGGAGTTTGGAACGGCTGCAATATGAGGCGAGAGAAAAAAACCTGATAAGATATAAGAACTTAAGTAGGGTGACCATATTTCCCCAGGCCAAATATGGGACACCAAAGGGGGCTGCTGGTGCTTGGGGCTTCAGCCCTGTGGGGTGTGTGTGTGCTTGGGGCTTTAGCCCTGCGGGGGTGGGGGGGAGGAGGGCAGTGCTCAGGGCTTTAGCCCTGTGGGGGGGTCCTTGGGGTTTCAGCTCAGTGGGGCCGGGGATGGTGCTTGGAGCTTCAGTCCTGCAAGGGTATGTGTGCTTGGGGCTTCAGTCCTGCAGGGGTGTGTGTGCTTGGGCTTCAGTCCTGCAAAGGGGTGTGTGCTTGGGGCTTCAGCCCTGCAAAGGGGGTGTGTGTGCTTGGGGCTTCAGTCCTGCAAGGGCGGGCGGCGCTCGGGGCTGCGGGGTTGGAACCGCCAATGCTCAGGGCTTCAGGGCTCCAGCACCACAGTGTGGGAGAGGAGCTGCCGGCGCCCACGGGCTCCAGAGGCTAAAGCTCTGAGTACCAGCGGCTCCCTGCCCACTGCAGGGAAATACAGAACAATGTGCTCATTTTTTTAAAAATAGTCAGGACTCTGGGGACAGACCTTAAATATAGGACTGTCCCGGTAAAAACGGGATGGATGGTCACCCTAAACATGAGAACATAAGAACAGCCAGACTGGGTCAGACGAAAGGTCCATCTAACCCAGGGTCCTGTTTTCTGGAGGGAGTGAACAGAACAGGGAATCATCACATGATCCCTCTCTTGTCATCCAGCCTCTGACAGAGGCTAGGGACACCATTCCTACCCATCCTGGCTAATAAGTATTGATGGATCCATCCTCCATGAATTTATCTAGTTCTTTTTTGAATCCTGGTAAAGTCCTGGTCTTCACCACATCCTCTGGCAAGGAGTTCCACAGGTTGGCTATGCACTGCATGAAGAAAAACATCCTTTTGTTTGTTTTAAACTTGCTACCTATTAATTTAATTTGGTAACGCCTAGTTCTTATGTTATGAGAGCAAGTAATAGCTTTTCCTTATTCACTTTCTCCATACCTGTCATGATTTTATAGACCTCTATCATTTCCCCCCCTTAGTCTTCTCTTTTCTAAGCTGAAAAGTCCCAGTTTTTTAATCTCTCTTCATAAGGCACCCATTCCAAACCCCTAATTATTGTTATTGCCCTTTTCTGAACATTTTCCAATGCCAAGATATCTTTTTTGCGATGAGGCAACCACATCTGTATGCACTATTCAAGATGTGGCTGTACCATGGATTGATATAGAGACAATAAGATATAGAAACAATAACAATATTGTATAGAGGCAATAAAATAAGATAGAGATCTATAAAATCACGACCAGTATGTAAATAAGGCAAAGTTATTTACTTGCTCCCATCAGGGCCGGGTCCTAACCAATTGGTGGCCCCGGGTGACCACCCATAGGGTAGCCAGATGGTTTCAAAAAAATACCAGACAAATATTTTGTCAAGCAAAGAAAAAAAAAAAAAAAAAAAAGGAAGGACCAGGGAGTAACCAGGGAAACCTGGGGGGAGGATTCAGGAGGTTGGGCCGAAATGCAGTTGTGGCCCGCCCGCCCCTAAAACCAGCTCTGGCTCCCAGAACACAAGAGCCAGGACTCACCAAATGAAATTAATAGGTAGCAGATTTGAAACAAACAAAAGGAAGTATTTCTTCACTCAGCACACAGTCAACCTGTGGAACTCCTTGCCAGAGGAGGTTGTGAAGACCAGGACTTTAACAGGGTTCAGAAAAGAACTAGATAAATTCATGGAGGATAGGTCCATCAATGGCTATTAGCCAGGATGGGCAGGGATGATGTCCCTGGCCTCTGTTTGTCAGAAGCTGGGAATGGGCAAAAGGGGAGGGATCACGTGATGATTCCGTGTTCTGCTCATTCCCTCTGGGGCACCTGGCATTGGCCACTGTCGGCAGACAGGACACTGGGCTGGATGGACCTTTGGTCTGACCCAGTCTGGCCGCTCTGATGTTGTTATACGTCTAGTAATCTATTATAGAAGATGTGGGGAAGGGGAGCAAGGAGTTCAGGGACGTTATTGTACCGGCAATCACAATTTATTTTAAAAGTCCCAGCCAAATAAAGTCTTTTGGAGAAAAGCATGTCAGGAAGGATTTGATCAGGTAAAGAAAGATCTTGTCTGAAAAGCTTGTACTAACTAGCTCTGATTTTGGCGAATTGTTTGAACTATGTACAGTTGCATCAGACGTTGGCCTTCTTACTATGTTATTATAAACAGGAAGCATGCAATTGCTTCCTTAAGCAAAAATATTGACACCAGTTAAACAGAATTGTGATAAGCATTGTACAAAGTATGCTTTGTGAGGATCATTCAAAAACTCATAATCTGCTGATCATTATTGTCCTGATAAGCTATTATGTAGCAAGACTGTACACAAAGTTGCGGGATTCTACTGTATGGAATTGATTCTACTAAAACATGTTCCAAGTCTGGGAAGTGGCCATAAACCAATTCTTTGGAAATAAAAGAAACTGATGCCTCAGTCAGGTGGCAACAAAATCAAATGTCTCATGACTTGTTTAAATTGCTGCTCCTGGGCAGGAAAGAGGATGTGGGAAAAAGTCTACCCCTTGATAGACAACTTGGACTGGGGTGGGAGGTGGGGGGTGGCAGCAAAGTTTTCTAGGCATGACCAAGTCTGTGTTAGTCCCTGACAACATATAAAGTTTGCTTACTAGGGAAGTGTCTATTATTTTTTTGAAAATTATGGTTGGAACTCATCTGTGTATCTATGTTTACCTCCTTTCACCTTATCAATAACTCTCATTCTGTTTTCCTGTATAATAAATCTTTAGGTCATTTATTAGACCACTGGCTAGAAGTCTTACCTTTGGTGTGAGATCTAAAGTGGAACGGACCTGGGGTAAGTGGCTGGTCCTTTGGGCAGCAAGTCACCTGAATTCTGCTGTGATCCGTGGTCTAAGGGGCCATCTGTCGCAAAGGACTGGAGAACGCCCGGGGGCTGTCTGTGACTCCATGTTTAGGTTGGCTTAGCCCCCGAGGAATTTATGCTTGCTCATTGGTGGGCAAAATCTAAGTTGAGGACTCGCAACCACTTCGGGTTTTGTGCCCTGAGATTGAAGAACCTGTCATGACTCCAGGCAGTGTGCCAGGCTGCACACAGGGATGGGGATGGAGGAAAACTGAGGCGCCGTGCTGTTAGGTGAGTTGCCCCAGGCCTCCCAGTGCAGCAGGGAGCCAACCCCAGCTCTCCAGACTAGGAGCTGATGGTCCAGTTCCCTAGGCCTGTGGGTGAAGACAAATCACCCAAAGGAGACCCGTGGGCTGGCAGTGGGAAGGGGTGCCCCTCTCATGCTGCCTGGTTGCGCACCAGCTGTGTATCGTCGTCTGGCTCACAGTGGGCACCATGGAGGCTGAGCAAAATGACTCGATGGCGGGGTGGGGGGAGGAAAACCCAACTCACGCCCCCCCTCCACGTTACCCTGCTTAGGGGTAAGACGATGAATGTTGGGAACCCAAAGTGGGGAGCTGTAGCCAGACATGAACCCCATCTTGCTTTTTCCCCCCACCCCAGAGAGCAAGAGAAAGGCAGTCAGCCTTTGATGCCCTGGGAACGCAGGTGTGCTGCCTGTCCCTGACTCTACCATAAACAGAAACCAGACAGTAAATGGGCTAGCTGACGACCCGGGGCCTCCCCGCCGCCCTGATGGCTAGTGCCAGTAATTGACACGCCTGCACTGTCCCAGGAGAGGAATCTTCGCCCATCACATACCAGAGGTGCCCATTGTCTGCATTTTCCCAGGTGTGAATTATGCTTTGCACCCTTCATGGGAAACTTGGCGTTCAAAGCCATTTTTCCTAATTGACCACTTGAGACCAGGAAGAAGCCTACGTGACCCAAGGGGTATAAAGAGGGGTTTAGTAGCCCACCCCATTTGAGCTCCAATCATCTACACCTGCTGGCAGGTATTGATTGACTCCCGAGGTCTGTGGGACACCCAACCTCGCCCTACTTCTTCCCGAGGGATTGAGAGAAAGACGCTGGCCACGCCAAGTCTGGAACGCAGGGGTGAGAATATATACCTGCTAGGTGTCTATTTTGCATGCATTTAATAAGAGCTCAGAGAACCAAAAGAGTTTCATGGTACCTGTAAGTGACTTATTAGTGTAATTTCTGTCCTGTCCTTTGTAGTGGCTGTGTTATCTGTAACACAGTAGTAGCATTTAACAGCTCACTTTACCCTGTAACAATAAAATAGTAACTGTTTAAGCTGTGACCTGACTCCTTCAGTTGCTGTAACAGAACCAAGCACAATTTTAAAAAGAACTCCAGCCGGTCATAAGGGACAGATATAGGAGAGCTTGAGCGTTGGATCATGCTTCCAGGGGACAGATCCGTTGGGGCATCTCTCAGCCTCCCCAGGCTGCCGCTGCGAAGGGATCGTGTATCCTAGCAGTCAAAATCTGAGGTGTAATAAGCTCTCCTGTAAACTCTGGGCGTCTGTTGGCCTGTTGGCTGCCCGCCGCGAAGGGATCCCGATCCTAGCGGTAAAGACACGGACGTTAAACTCCTCGGGGCGCCCGTCAGTCTCACCTAGACTGCCCACTGCGACGGGGCCTTGTGTCTCAGCAGTTGAAGACTCGGGTGTAACACACACACATGCACTGCCCTGACCATCGGCTGACAGGAGCACACGAACCCCCTCGGGGCTTACATGGCTTTCAGCCAGACAGGCGGAAAGGGCAGGGATAAAGGCAAGGCGCGCAGTTGTGTAAGCCACCACAGAACGCCTGGTGATTAAGTCTAATCTCTGGCAAACAAGTGTGACGTGATCACTCGTTGCTTGTTACTCTGACTCGCTGTCACTGCCCTTTGATGGTTCACCTGCCCTTGTTTTCCCTGCCACACTCTCCACTCGCTGGGGGCTTGGCCAAGCAGGAAGCAGGAAGTGAAATTCGCACACCAGGTTGTTCTGTTCCTTTGGGAGCGGTGAACTGGAGAGCATCCAATGGAGCAGGTGCTGGGAGCTTCGGGGATGCTCCGAGGATTGGCCTGTGCCCGCTGCTCACCTGCCCTGAGAGTGAGGCCTGCAGAGGCTTGGGGGGCAGGACTTGTGCTGCTAGAGATGGGGGGGAGGTGGGGAGATACCCTGGGCAAAGCCAGGAGAGGTTTTTTCAGGCTAGGGACCGGTGGCAGGAAGGTGCCTCACAGCCCTGCATGCAGTGTCCCAGTCGGGGATGTGTAGACTCTGCTACAGACTCTCTGGGTGCCCTTGGGCTGGTCACTTTGCCCCTCAGATCCCCGTCTGCCCCCCTCTCAGGGTAGGCACATTCACGGCTGTGTGAGGCACTCAGGTGCCAAGGGGAAGCCTCGGGGCGGGTTGCAGGTTACACGCAGTGACCTTGTGGGACAAGCAGCTGCTGCTGCTGCCCACATTCACAAGCCTGTGCCCGTTGCACAATGGCAAGGCACAGTGACTCGCTGGGAACTTCCCACCCCTGTCTCCTGCACGGCCAGTGACCTCTGCTCCCCACCACTCACCCCTCAATGCCCCTGCATGGCAGTGACTGTTTCTCTGTCGCAGGGACTGCGGTGGCACCCAAGAAGCACAGGAAGGCAAGGGCTGAGCACATGCCTCATTGGGCAAGACGGCTCCTCTCAGCCAGCTTCCCTTCCCTGGCAGAGGAGCCGAACCCAGCCCCCACGCCGGAGCGAAGAGGGAGCTGCAGCTGCCAGCCCTTAGACTCTGGCTGCCCGGAGGTTAGACGTTGGCCACTGGTCCTTCGGACGTGTCTACACTGCAAACTTGTCTACGCTAGGTACTTACAGCGCCAGCCACGGCAACGACTGCATCGCTTGTGTGGGCCCACATGGCTTCTTGTGTCGGCAGTGTGTGTACTCACCAGGAGTACCTGTATCATGGCACAGTGCGGTGCACCATGGGTAGGAACCCCACCGTGCATCTCACCACCATCCAGCGCATTGTCTTTTGGGAAGTTTAGGAATAGAGTCCTAGAATCCTAGAACTGGAAGGGACCTCGAGAGGTCATCAAGTCCCGTCCCCTGCCCTCACGGCAGGACCAAGCACCATCTAGATCATCCCTGACGGGTGTTAGTCTAACCTGTTCTTAACACTCTCCAATGATGGAGATTCCACAACCTCCCTAGGCAATTTATTCCAGTGCTTATCCACCCTGACAAAGTTTTTCCTAATGTCCAACCTTGCTGCAATTTAAGCCCATTACTTCTTGTCCTATCCTCAGAGGCCAAGGAGAATAATTTTTGTCCCTCCTCCTTGTAACACCCTTTTAGATACCCCCACCCTGTCAACTCTTACTTATTTATAGAATCCTAGAACACTAGGACTGGAAGAGACCTCGAGAGGTCATCAAGTCCAGTCCCCTGCCCTCACGGCAGGACCAAGCACCAGCTAGATCATCCCTGACATATGCCTATCTAACCTGCTCTTAAATATCTCCAGTGATGGAGCTTCCACAACCCCCCCAGGCAATTTATTCCAATGTTTAACCACCCCGACAGGTAGGAAGTTTTTCCCAATGTCCAACCTAAACCTCCCTTGCTGCAATTTAAGCCCGTTGCTTCTTGTCCTATCCTCAGAGGTCAAGGAGAATAATTTTTCTCCCTCCTCCTTGTACACTTTTTGGTACTTGAAAATCTCTATCCTGTCCCCACTCAGTCTTCTCTTTTCCAGACTAAACAAGTCAGCTGCGTCTAGACTGGCATGATTTAGCGCAAATACTTTTAACGGAAAAACTTTTCCGTTAAAAGTATTTGCGCAAGAGAGCGTCTATATTGGCAAGTGCCTTTGCACAAAAGATTTGCTTTTGCACAAAAGCATCTGTGCCCAGTATAGACGCGGTTTTGTGCAAGAAAGCTCCGGCGGCCATTTTCGCCATTGGGGCTTTCTTACGCAAAAAATTCCTGTCCCTGTCTACACTGGCCCTCTTGCGCAAGAACACTGACAATCTTACATTAGATCGTCAGTGTTCTTGCGCAAATTCTCACGGCCAGTTTAGACAGCTGGCAAGATTTTAATCTTGCCAGTCTAGATGCACCCGTCCAGGTCTTTCAATCTTCCCTCACAGCTCATGTTCTCTAGACCTTTGTTGTTGTTGCTGCTCTTCTCTGGACCGTCTCCAATTGGTCCCCATCTTTCCTGAAATGTGGCGCCCAAGACTGGACCCGAATCTCCAACTGAGGCCTAATCAGTGCAGAGTTGAGTGGAAGAATCACTTCTCGTCTCTTACTTAATGCAGCCCACAGTGATGTTTGCTTGTTTTACAGCCAAGTCACTCTGCTGACTCATGTTTAACTTGCGGTCCACTCTAACCCCTAGATCCCTTTCCTCAGAACTCCCTGCTAGACAGTCGCTTCCCATTCTGTATGTGAGAAAGTGATGCATGATGTGACTGCAATGAGTTGCACAGGAGTAACTGGGGTCAGCTTGTCTGCTGGCCGCTGCCTCCCTGGCACACTGGCATCTGTCTCCCATCATTTCTGCACCATCCAGATCGCACAAACTCGATTTCTCCGTCTCCGACAGAAGCATGGAGCCTGCGCGGCTCTGCCCTGCTGTTATGCATGGCCTCAGTGCAAAGCTGGGTGCACAATCCTGCAGTGTTTGCAGAACCGCAAGAAGAATGAGCGGGGGTCATGGTTTTCTGCCCTTTTCCCCACATGCTCTGCGCCGTGTGGGGTTGGCAGACCCATGACTGCAGGGGGCGGGAGGGACTCGGGAGATTCTGGGGGCCTGGCGGGGGGGTGATGCCAGGAGTCGGAGCAGCTTGGCAGTCTGCTTTGCCCTGCCACGCTGCCCTCCTGGCCTGCAGTGCTTGGCTTCTCTGCAGCGGCAGGAAGCAGAGCGCCCCGGCCCCACGGCTCTTTGCTTCCCGCCGCCGCAGAGAAGTGGGGTGCGGTGGGGCTGGCACTGCCACTCCAGCTCTTGTCACCTGCGTGGGGAGTGACCACCGCTGTCACCCCACATCCTGTAGTCTCCTGGGCCATGTTGCTGGGGGAAGGGAGCAGAGTGGGGGCATAGAAGGGTGGGGCTTGGGGAAGGGGCGGAGGGGGTGCAGGGCCTGCATCGGGGGGGCTGCCACAAACCCTGCACCTGGGGCACTGGCGGGGAAGGGGGGTTACCCCAGGCCCTGACCACGCGTGCTTCACTGCCATCAGTGTGGGCTGCAGGCAGGGCCGCTCTTTCCCAACCAGCAGATTCCTACTGGCCATGCTGAAATGCCACTAGTGATCTCAGGGGACCTCGCCGGCCGATTGCGCCCCAAGCTGAACGCCCACCACACTGAGGGCACCAGGGAACAATTCAACCACCTTCTCAGCTGGCGCAGCCCTCGCCGTGGCTAGACCGAAGGCATGCTGGCACGCTTTTACTCCTCAGCCTGGACTTCCGCCAGAGAACTCCCCACGGGTGATAGCTGCCTGCTGCGTTCTGCATAACATCTGTGCAGCAAAGCGGGGCCGGGGGGTGCGTTTCTGCCGCGGGGCCTAGAGTGGCCAAGTGCTGAATTTGAACAGCCAGATTCTGGGCCACTAGAAGAACTCAGCATGGAGCTCTCCAGCTCAGGGAGGTCTTGGAAGACCATTTGAACAGTGAGCTGGAGCAGCATGCCTTGCTGCAGGGTGCTCCACCTGCTTGCTGGGATTCCCTCGGAGACCTTTCCATTCAACTTATCCAGAGCTCCTTGTCTGCTTCTGGGAGAACGTTTCACCCCGTTCCCCGGGAGCCAAAGTCCTCAGGTGGCCTCTACATTTGCTCATGCAGGTTCCTTTACTTGGCACACACCCAAAGCCACCCTCCTCTTCCTTTAGATACATTGACCCAACCCATTTCATTTTCTTGACACGACAGCCTGCATAGTTGACTTGGCAGAATCCAATCCTGACACAGCGTGTCCCAAGTATGGTTCACGTGAAACTTGATCGTCACATTTCAGGCTGACTTTGTCCACAGTTCCTTGCACTGAGGTGTTGCCACATGTCCTAGCTAGCATAGACACCCAGGTGCAGCATACTATTTGTCACGCCGAACCTTCCCTTTGTCTTCTCAAGTACGCCTCCTAAGAAAGGAGGAGAGTTACTTAAGTCAAGCCAGGCCTATTCTTTTGTGGCCTGGTAGGACTTGTGTAGCAATTGACTATATAACTGTCAATGCCCCTATTAATTGTGTTTCTGAACGACCCTAGGAATTGTGTGACACGGTCCAGGAACAGGCAATTTGGCTGCGTTCCACGCTGCTGAGCATCCGGCGGCATATTGTGAACGAACAGAGCTGAATTATGTTCCCAATACAAGAGCATTATCCTGTTACACAATCAGTGCAGAAAAACCAAACAACCCCCCATGCCATAAAAACACACAGACGTTAAACACACCGTTTAGTCAGGGTGCCGCACGTATGAAGAGGCAAGAACATTCATGTCCACATCAGCCACACCTGCGGGTCGTGGATGGCTTGCCAGGGTGCCGTGGAAGGGGTAGCGCTGTGACCCCCGATGCCACGTGGAGTGGTGCAGGCGGGGGTGATCCGGATAGTGAGGTCTCAGCGGGAATGCTGAACTGGCAGGTCCCACAGAGTCTGTGGCATCTGTTTGCTGCTTGAGAAGCCCCTTTGTGTCCTGGCGTGTCCCCCTCACCTTGCCCTGCTGGAACACCTCGGCCTGCCTCTTCTCCCCCTGTTGCTTCTCCCGGCTGCCGACAACGTCTGTCCTCCAGGCCCTGAGTTCGAGATCTCCTGGGGCACGTCCTCCTGAACCCTTTTCTTGCTCCTCCTTACATGGGGGGGGGGATGACAACTAGAAGGATGTGGGGGGGCAGCGTTGCAGCACCCCTGGACTCCTGGCCGCCATCCTGCATGCTGGGGTTCAGGCTGCCACCCATGTCTGGGTCCCCATTTGCCGCCTGCACGCTAGGGGGCTCTGAGGCCGGCCCTGCACCTGGGGTCCTGGCTGCCAGCCCTGCGTACTGGGGCTTAGCTCCTGGCTTCAGGCGCTGTGGGGGGCAAAGGGGCTGGCTTTCAGCATTCCCGCTCTTAAAAATCCTAGAATCCTAGAGTTGGAAGGGACCTGGAGAGGTCATCAAGTCCAGTCCCCTGCCCTCACGGCAGGACCAAGCACCGTCTAAATCATCCTTGACAGGTGTCTATCTAACCTGCTCTGAAATATCTCCAGGGAGGGAGATATTTAATGTTCCTGCACCCCTGCCTTCTTATCTGGCCCAGGCATTCGGGAAGCGCGGCAGCAGGGCTGGGTTTGCAATGGCACCGTGCCCACGTCAGAAGGGCTGCCAGGTTAGTGGCCCTGCACCCTGCGCCACTCGCCCTCTGCCTCGAGATCCTGCCCCCACCCAGACTCTTCCCACCGGCTGCTTGGTTGGAGGTGTGGGGGGGTCCCTGAGGATGGAACGGGGTGGACTAGGGGATTCAGCCGACCCCTGCGTGGAAGAGGAAACCCAGAAGGTGCCCATGGCAGCAGCAGCGGCTCAGACCCGTGGCGTCAGCACATTCGCTACCGAAAGTGAAGCGGGAGGTGCTGCAGCCACTCCCCTGGGCCCTAAAACAGCAAGCTCTGCATTCTCACTTCTGCTTGGGCTGGCGAGTGCAGTGAGCGTGAGCCCGCAGGGGGTGGGCGGAGCAAGGAGGGCATTGCTCGGCTGCATGATGCTAGCAGGATGGGGGCACGGTGCTGGAGCCGGTTTCCAGGGGCTTTGGCTGATCTCCTTCCTGGGTGGGCCAGAGGCATGGAGCCCAGCTGCCATGGTGCCTGCTGATGTGACGGCTCCAGGGTGTGGGAATGTGTCCTGCCGCAGTGCTGCCCAGAACCCTGCAGCCGAGCATGGCAGAGTACCTGTGCCCAGCGCCCATAAAACCCCAGCACCCATAAACCAACGGCTCCGCAGCACTGTCTCCTGCCTAACCCTGGCGGGGAATGAGACGCCGTTGCCAACATGGCCTCTCTCGGCGGTGCCTCCGAGTAACACTGCGCACAAAGGGGGAGATGGGCACCTGGCACTGAAAAGCTATTGACACACTTACTTGTGGTTCCTTCCTCTGCACCAGGCTTGCCCATTCTATGCTGGTGAGCTGGATCCCCTGCTTGCCCGTCGCTTGTACTCTGCCACCTCCTCGCTCTTCATGGCGGGGCCCGTGACCGTAGGTACCCAGGGGGGCTGAAGGGGGCCGTGCTGTAAAAGCATCCACTCTGTGGTTGGCCCGGTGGCCTCCCCTGCCCGTTGCAGCTCCGTGGCGCTCGTGCAGCCCTGTCGCTGGCCCGTGCGTAGCCTTCTCCTGCACCCCCGAAGTGCTCGGCTCCGAGATCTCTACATTTGTATGGCTGGATCAGAGCTGGGCCTGCCCAGCCTCTTCTCCCCACAGACCCAGGAGACCCCCCCCCCCCCAGGCAGGAGCGTGTCGGTAGGGTGAAGCCAGCAGGGTCAGCTGGGCATTGGCACTCAGTGATGGAGTGGGGGTGGGTGCTCGCCACACCGCGTGACCAGGAAAAGGCATTTCAAGCATCCACAGGACTTTAGAGGCGTATGTGTGTGTGAGAGTGTGTGTGTGTGTGAGTGTGTGTGTGAGAGAGTGAGAGTGAGTGTGGGTGTGTGTGTGCAGAGCGTCTGGACCCAGAGCAGAGGAGTTCACAGCAGTGACCAGAGCGGTCAGGATGGGGCATTGTGGGATTCCTGCTGGAGGACAATTACAGCTGATGTAAGAAATGCAGGGTCCCCACTGGCCAGAGAACATTGACTGTGGCTCGGGGAGGGGACGGAGTTACTCCCGCACCGTGACGGGGCACTCTGGAGCTCAGGCGGGTGCCTCTCCCTGCTGCAGGGTGGCGGGGCACAAGTTAAGTATTTGCTCTGTAGGGTTGGCCAGGGAGCTGTAATCCTGTGAGATTCCCTTCCCCCCTTCAAACCCACAGGCCGGGCTCCCAATCTGAGTAACAAAAATCAAAGGGCGGGATCCGTGTCTGCCTGGAGCTGAGCACCTCAAAGCTCCAGAGAAGCTGGATCCCAAACCGGCCTGAGCGTTGGTCCAAGCTCCACTCCCTGTGAGCACAGCCCCGCGCGCTGGGGGCTCCCCAGACCTACGCCCAGCTGGGTAGCCAGCAGGCAGCACATGCCACCCCCAAGCCCTACAGCCCCTGCAGTTCCAAGGCGTTTAAAATCCAGCCACCGGGTAGCTGGCTGGGGTGCAGCTCTGGGGTTGGGTTGCAACTCTTCCCAGTCGTGGATCTAGGCTTCCCCCCGTGGAGCCTGGGTTTCTCTTAGCTCCCGTCCCCTGGGGAGCCTGTCCCCAGAGCCAGGGGGTTTGAGACGTGGATAACGGTGAGCCGCGCTGAGCTCTGGCTGTGCCAATACCCTGGCACCCAGCCAAGCCGTGTAAGCAAAGAGCATTGGAAGGCTGCCGAGGTAAACGCCCAGGAGGTAGGAAATATCCCCGAGCTTGTCCTGCTACTGGAATCCAGCTCCCTTCTCCCGCTGCACGACAACCCAGGCTGGAAGGGCACGTCGGTCGCCTCCTCACCCCCCACACCTCGAGGAGAAGGCCCAGCCGAAACTGGCACCCTAAGCGCCTGGGCCTAGCCAGCTGCTGACTCCTGTTTCTGGCTGTGCAGTCAGATGATTTCTCAGCCTCGCCCTGCCACGAGCCAGGATTTCCCGGTCAGGCGCCGTGGGTTTGCTCATTTGGGGGGAGTTTCCTAAAGGGAAGACGAGAGTTTCGTTTTTGCAACCCCTCTGCGCCTCGTGGGTCTTGGGGCGGGCAGCGCTGCACGGTGACCCGGCGCTCCCCTGGGAACGGGCGCTCCCTGGGCCGGGGGACTCATGCCATGGAGGAGAAGGGGGCTGGGGCCGCAGCGTGCAAGCCGTGCTGTACAGAACAGTCCGTGGCACAGCTGTGGCTCCTGTCCCCCAGGAAAGCCCCTTGGACGGGCCCTTGCTTTGCTGGGGCAGCCCCCCGGGAGTGAGTCGCCAGCACGAGGCCATGGCGCAGGGCATCTGGTCGCATCTGGCCCCTGCTCCTCCCCAGAGACACCCCTCGCCCCAGCAGACCAGCTGCACACTCCCAGCCACGCTGACTGGCCCAGTACCACACTCACCCCCCGCTGGGGCAGGCCGGCCGCCCTGGCAGGGCAGGGCTGTGTGGCTGTCCCAGTGGGGAGCGGCTCCCTGGGGCAGGAGCAGAGGGCACGCATGGGTCCCTGTTCACAGATTCCCAGACTCCAAGGCCAGAAGGCACCACTGTGATCCCCGGGTCGGCCCTCCACATAACAGCCCTGTCACAGAGCCCGCGCACCGCTAGCAGCACCTCCTGCTGGTGGCTCCAGGGATTAGCTCTTTGCTGGTGCTGCACCCTCCTCTCACGGTCTCTTCACCATCCTGTGTCGCCCTGTGGCCCCTCTGGAGCTGCAGTGGCCTCTTGGGACAGGTCCTATGGCTCTCTCTGTCTGGAGCACCCAAAGCTCCCCAGGCCAACTGTCCCAGGCAGCCTGCTCCCCACTGCCGGGCCTGTGCCGCTTCCCTGGTGGCTGGCAGAGAAACCCACGCCTGCCCCCCTACTCCTGGTTCCAGGCCAGGGCCCCCCTCTTCAGCAGCCATGGTCTGCCCTGTCTTACCTCACCCCTTGCTGCTTTCCCCCAGAGCCTTTCCTACCTGTCGGGCTCTCCCTGCCTCCCTGGGTTTGCTGTAGAAAGACTCCCTCTTTCCATAGCCCCAAACACCTCTCCCTATTTCCCTTCCGCTCTGCGGCCCCCACTTCCTGCCCAGCCGAGCAGAAGACAGTCAATCCCTCCCCCTCCAGGTACAGCCTGGGCCATCAAGTGTCCTCCCTGGGCTCCCGAACCCCTTCCAGCCTCGCCAGCGAGTGCCTCAGGCCAGCCGAGGAAGGTCGAAGAGGGAGCAGTGGCTGGAAGTTGAAGCGGGACACATTCAGCGTGGACACTCACCGTTGCTGCTGTTGGCCAGGGCAGACCCAGAGTTCAGACCCGCAGCGTTCACCTCCCACCCTGAGGGGGGCAGGCAAAGAGGCATCTCACTCACTCCGCTGGTCACTCGCCATCCGCCTGCTCGCTGCTCCCTGGAGCCGCCCTGCTGGCCATTGACTCACTGTTCCCTGGCACCGCCCTGCTGGCCCTGTGCTCCCTGGCGCCGCCCTGCTGGCCATATGCTCCCTGCTCCCTGGCACCGCCCTGCTGGCCATTGACTCACTGCTCCCTGGCACCGCCCTGCTGGCCCTGTGCTCCCTGGCGCCACCCTGCTGGCCATATGCTCCCTGCTCCCTGGCACCGCCCTGCTGGCCCTATGCTCCCTGGCACCGCCCTGCTGGCCATTGACTCACTGCTCCCTGGCACCGCCCTGCTGGCCCTATGCTCCCTGGTGCCGCCCTGCTGGCCATATGCTCCCTGCTCCCTGGCACCGCCCTGCTGGCCCTATGCTCCCTGGCACCGCCCTGCTGGCCATTGACTCACTGCTCCCTGGCACCGCCCTGCTGGCCCTATGCTCCCTGGTGCCGCCCTGCTGGCCATATGCTCCCTGCTCCCTGGCACCGCCCTGCTGGCCCTATGCTCCCTGGCACCGCCCTGCTGGCCATTGACTCACTGCTCCCTGGCACCGCCCTGCTGGCCCTATGCTCCCTGGTGCCGCCCTGCTGGCCATTGACTCACTGCTCCCTGGCACCGCCCTGCTGGCCATTGACTCACTGCTCCCTGGCACCGCCCTGCTGGCCCTGTGCTCCCTGGCGCCACCCTGCTGGCCATTGACTCACTGCTCCCTGGCGCCGCCCTGCTGGCCCTGTGCTCCCTGGCGCCGCCCTGCTGGCCATTGACTCACTGCTCCCTGGCACCGCCCTGCTGGCCCTGTGCTCCCTGGCACCGCCCTGCTGGCCCTATGCTCCCTGGCACCGCCCTGCTGGCCATTGACTCACTGCTCCCTGGCACCGCCCTGCTGGCCCTGTGCTCCCTGGCGCCGCCCTGCTGGCCATATGCTCCCTGCTCCCTGGCACCGCCCTGCTGGCCCTATGCTCCCTGGCACCGCCCTGCTGGCCATTGACTCACTGCTCCCTGGCACCGCCCTGCTGGCCCTGTGCTCCCTGGCGCCGCCTGCTGGCCATATGCTCCCTGCTCCCTGGCACCGCCCTGCTGGCCCTATGCTCCCTGGCACCGCCCTGCTGGCCATTGACTCACTGCTCCCTGGCACCGCCCTGCTGGCCCTATGCTCCCTGGTGCCGCCCTGCTGGCCATATGCTCCCTGCTCCCTGGCACCGCCCTGCTGGCCCTATGCTCCTGGCACCGCCCTGCTGGCCATTGACTCACTGCTCCTGGCACCGCCTGCTGCTGGCCCTATGCTCCTGGTGCCGCCCTGCTGCCATTGACTCACTGCTCCTGGCACCGCCCTGCTGGCCATTGACTCACTGCTCCCTGGCACCGCCCTGCTGGCCCTGTGCTCCCTGGCGCCACCCTGCTGGCCATTGACTCACTGCTCCCTGGCACCGCCCTGCTGGCCCTGTGCTCCCTGGCGCCGCCCTGCTGGCCCTGTGCTCCCTGGCGCCGCCCTGCTGGCCATTGACTCACTGCTCCCTGGCACCGCCCTGCTGGCCCTGTGCTCCCTGGCACCGCCCTGCTGGCCCTATGCTCCCTGGCGCCGCCCTGCTGGCCATATGTTCCCTGCTCCCTGGCACCGCCCTGCTGGCCCTGTGCTCCCTGGCGCCGCCCTGCTGGCCATATGTTCCCTGCTCCCTGGCACCGCCCTGCTGGCCCTGTGCTCCCTGGCACCGCCCTGCTGGCCCTATGCTCCCTGGCGCCGCCCTGCTGGCCATATGTTCCCTGCTCCCTGGCACCGCCCTGCTGGCCCTGTGCTCCCTGGCGCCACCCTGCTGGCCATATGTTCCCTGCTCCCTGGCACCGCCCTGCTGGCCCTGTGCTCCCTGGCGCCGCCCTGCTGGCCATATGTTCCCTGCTCCCTGGCACCGCCCTGCTGGCCCTATGCTCCCTGGAGCCGCCCTGCTGGCCATTGACTCACTGCTCCCTGGCGCCGCCCTGCTGGCCCTATGCTCCCTGGCGCCGCCCTGCTGGCCATATGTTCCCTGCTCCCTGGCACCGCCCTGCTGGCCATTGACTCACTGCTCCCTGGCACCACCCTGCTGGCCCTATGCTCCCTGGCGCTGCCCTGCTGGCCATATGTTCCCTGCTCCCTGGCACCGCCCTGCTGGCCCTGTGCTCCCTGGCGCCGCCCTGCTGGCCATATGCTCCCTGCTCCCTGGCGCCGCCCTGCTGGCCATATGCTCCCTGCTTCTTGGCGCTGCCCTGCTGGCTGCTCATTAGGCCTCCACCTTCCTGGCCTCACCCCTCGGTTTCAAATTATTTCAGCTCCCATTGATTTCAAATGCAATAGAAAAACGCAACTCCAACCCCATTAACATAAGCAAACGGGCCCCTAAGGATGCCTATTTAAGTCCTGTTCCTGGGGCGGGGACAACAGTTCAAACCAGGCCAGACAGGGGACGCTCTACATAGATTCCTGATCAAAGTCACCTCCCCTCACTCTTCTCCCATAGGGCTCGGAAAGAGGAGCCCTCACATTAGCAAGATTCTTTGCGCTAACTGTGAGCCCTTCACAGCCCGACTCTTCTGTATTCCCACAATATTACAAGCCTTGGCAACCCTATTTTAGCTGCCCCTGCATTTAATCCAAACGTGGCTGGTGTTGGGTCACGAATTAAGTTGATTACAATGAGCAAAATGCCCCTCTGTTTGCTGACTAGCCAACACAGCTCAGCCAAGCAGGAGCAAACTGTATTTACATAGACACCCCAGAATCTCCGCCCCACCCTCCAGCTGGCTGGAAGGGAGCTTCCTGCAGACCCTGCTCACAGATGGAAGAGACTGGAGGGATCACTGGTAGCACATACTTGCTGTGGTGCGTTGCACGGGTATCACTGCTGCGTCTGTCTCCATGTGTCTAAGCGCCTGGTGCCAACACAGGCCATAACCTGGCAGGGCGGGCAGGGCAGGACAGCCGCCCAGGGTGGAAAAGCAGGGTGGCTCAGGATAGGACCCAGCAGCGTCGATGCCCCCTCCAGCACCTTCGGTACCCCCTCCAGCTCCTCCAGGACCCCCTCCAATACCCCCTCCAGCTCCTCCAGGACCCCCTCCAATACCCCTCCAGCACCTTGGTACCCTCCAGCTCCTCCAGGACCCCCTCCAATACCCCCTCCAGCTCCTCCAGGACCCCCTCCAATACTCCCTCCAGCACCTTCGGTACCCCTCCAATACCCCCTCCAGCGCCCCTCTGTCACCTCCAATACCCCTCCAGCTCCTCCAGGACCCTCCAATACCCCCTCCAGCTCCTCCAGGACCCCTCCAATACCCCCTCCAGCGCCTCCAATACCCCTCAATACCCCCTCCAGCTCCTCCAGGACCCCCTCCAATACCCCCTCCAGCTCCTCCAATACCCCCTCCAATACTCCTTCCTCCAATACCCCCTCCAGCACCTCCGTCACCTCCAATACCCCCTCCAGCTCCTCCAATACCCCCTCCAATACTCCTTCCCGCACCTCCAATACCCCCTCCAGCTCCTCCAGGACCCCCTCCAATACTCCTTCCCACACCTCCAATAGCCCCTCCAGCTCCGCCAGGACCCCCTCCAATACCCCCTCCAGCACCTCCTCCGTCACCTCCAATACCCCCTCCAGCTCTTCTAATAAAAGCCACTAGTGATACTTTAGGAACCTGAGGCTCAGTGAGCTGTGGATGGTTTTGTTTGCCCTGTGAGCCCAAACTATGGCTGGTCCTACAGAGACCTGTGGACCGGCCGCCTGATGCTGGGACCCATTTTGGATCTGGTCCTTTGCCACTCAAGGGGAGAAAAATGTGAACTGAGCACGAAGAACCCCCACCTGGGGCAGACGGGATGTGAAGGGAGGAACGCAAACGACAGAGGGGCGGCCAGATGCCAGGAGACCCCTGCCCCCACCTCCCACCCGAGATGCCTGCGGGAAGCCTCTAAGACTGAACAGGGGAGGATCGGGCCCACGGTCAGCGAGAGAGACAGAACCACGGTGGGGGTGAGAACTTGCATGTGACCGGTTCCTTAGTGGCCTGGGCTTAGCTTAGCTCCCTGCCTGGCACCCTGCAGAGGGGCAGGGCAGGGCGAGCCAGGGCTGCCGGAGCAGGGAGCGGGACCTGGCTGCAGTAGCAGTCTTGGGCAGCGAGCGGGGTGTGCCTGGGACCCTAGCAGGTCTGAGCACTGCAGGGGGCATCTCAAGGCAGCCAGGCTCGCAGGGCAGGGGCCAGCTGGCATTGCCGGCCAGCACTGGGCTCCTTCGAGCTGCGGCAAGAGCGTGTCAGGGGCCCAAGGTAGAGCCCTGGGGAGCCCCCAGCCATGCCGAGGAGCAGGGCCTGAGGAGCTTGGGGGGTTCCCGCCAGCGTCTCAGCTACCGGCTCCTGGCAGCAGGAATGGTTATTAAACTGGGGGGTGCGCACGACCCTTTCTAACCCCCCTTGCCACCCCTCAGGGGAGCGAATGCGCTTGCTCTCCCGGCACTCAGCCGCTCCGCGGCGGCTCTGTTCAAAGAGCCAGTCAGTGGGCTGGGTGCTCCCTCAGCTGGGCATTGTGGCTTTGCAGCCTCCGCGCCCACACTTCCCTGGAAAGCAGAACCCTGCACCGCGGTACTAGCCCCCTGCGGCAGGGAGGGGCGAGGCCAGGAATGCTACCCGACTGCCTCTGGCTTTATAAAGCCCTGCCTGGTGGCCCGGGGAACTGTGGTGCCGACACTCCGAGAGCTGGCATGTTTCCTCTGCCCAGAGTGGCCCTCGGCGCCGTGCTCCTCCTCTGCCTGTGCAGCAGGCTGCCAGCAGGTAAGTGACAGCGCGGGATCCCTGTGGGCGGGCGGTGCCGCTCACCCCCGCTGGCACTCACCCCCGCACTCTCCAATGCCCCTTTTCCCACGCAGCCTGGGCCGCCCCGTCTCACCACGTGCCCACCAGGTGCCTCTGCTTGAAGTTCCAAGAGAGGGTGCGCCCCAGAGCCATCGTCGATTTCCAGATCATGGAGAAGGGAGCCCACTGCCACCGCCATGAGATCATGTGAGTAGCGCCGGGGGAGGGGGGCAGGAAGGGACTCGGCCGCCATCCCAGCCCCGCGACTGCTCTCGGCCCCTCCTGGTGGGGTGGGCGTCAGAACCCACATGGCCGTGGCCAGCCTGGGGCCAGCGTCTCTGTTACAGCAGCTTCCCAGCTGTGTTACCCTCTCGCATTCCTGGGCAGAGCTGACTGCAGGGCCCAGCCCTGCCTCAGTCTCCCCAGGAGAAGCAATGTCGAGCAGGTTCCCTGGGTCCTGGCACCACCACCTTCAGACTCCTGGGGCGGACCGACGGAGGTCCGGAGCCTTGCCGAGGACTGGCCCGTGGCTTGTGGCCTGACCCTCTCTCTCAGTTGTCAACTTTCCAGCCTTGATCCTCCCCCCAGCGCCACGAGTCCATCCACAAGCACCACTGGGCTTGGCTGCTTCCGGGCACGACCCTCCGCGTGCTGCAGCAAGTCCCAGTGCAAACTCCTCCTGGTGCCCTCAGGCAGGGAACCATCCTCCGTGCCAGGCTCCCGCGGTCCCAGGGGCTGGTCTGTGCCCAGCATGTCCCCCGTCCCCTGGAAGCGACCCCTGCCGTGGGCTGGGCCCCGGCCACCCCTCAGCTCCACAAGGGCAGGCCATGCCAGCGTGGGAGGCAGAGCTCTGAGGCAGTGTGTTCAGACACACGCAGGGAACCGCGTCCCGAGGAGAGCAGAGAGAGGCCCTTTCTCCCAGAAAGGACAATGCAGATAGAAAGCATGAAGTGTCGGATCTGCAGCTCTCCTGGTACACAGGCGAGGATACAACTACAAATGAGTCATTTCTGGTATTTCCAGCCCTCTCATAATCGGAGGCCGTAGAACGTAGCTTTATTAGCTTGTGCATAAACCTGGAACGGGAGGCACCCCCCCCTCCCACCTCCCGCACGGCTCCAGGCGCAGTGTTAACCCTCTGCACCCGCTGGGCAGCAATGCACCGTATGGAGGGAAACTGAGGCAGGACATTCCCACTTCGTCACACACGCCTCTGGGTGAAATGCAGCCTCCGTGTGTGGAGGCCCCCGCAAGCTGCACTGCAGCCTGGCCAGCCCGCCGGAGGGGATCTGGCGTCCCACCGCCGGCCCGGGCTCCGGTTAATGACAGGGCTGGGGAGGCAAGAATCCTAGGGCATTTCTCATCCCCGCCAGGCAGCCTCAGCTCCCCCGAGCCAGCTCCCGAGGCGCCGTCCCTGCCCTGCAGGCCTTGCTCACGCTTCTGCCCTGTCCATTCCCTCTCACATGTCGCCAGCGAGCCCATCACCGCAGCCTCGGGGCGCCAAAGCCCGATGCCCCCCAATGTTCCTCCAGAGTGGGACATCAGGCAACAAGCCCAATTCTGTCCACACTTATCTGGTGTCAATCAGGAGCGACTCCCCAGATCTGATCAGGCCCCTGGCTCCAGCACAGGTCCGGGGGCACCGGCGGGGCATCGGGCCCTGCTGGGGAACCAAACGCAGCCGCTTGTCTTCCAGATTAACCGTCAAGGTCAAGGGAGGCCAGCAGGAAATGTGCCTCGACACGTTCAAGAGGCAAGGGGAGAACATCCTCCGCTGCTGGGAGAGGTCAGTGCTTGGTGCAACAGGCTGCGGTCCCCCCAGCCTCACTTCTCCCAGGCCGGCCCTTGGCTGCGCTCGGCCTGACTGCGAGGCGGGCAGCGCACGGCCGCAGGATGGGCCGGAGGGGAAGGGGGGTCCCTGCACGCTGCTGCCAGCCTTTGGAGAGCCGCGCTGGCCCGTTGGCTCGTCCCTCTGGGACCCCGTGGCCGACAGGCCCTGGGTCCTGCTCTGACGGAGCCTCCTTCTCTTCCAGCAACCTGCAGGACCCCAGGAGTCTGCGCCGCTGCATGAGGAGTGGGCAGCGAGAGGAGGCCAGGCCTAACCTGTGAGCACGGCCAGCCCTGCATCCACAGGCAAAGCCACACGCTGGGCGCCGGGGCCAGGCCTGCCACTGCTTCCCGGCCCCGCCTGGGGCAGGACTTTGACCCACCACTCGTCAGTCGCTACCTCTCTCGCCTGGAAAGCGCCCCAGCTGTCACCCTACGCCCTGAGCCACGCCCCTTCCAACCACGGCTCAAACACGCCTGGCCCTGAAAAGACCCCAGCACCCTCTGGGACTGGACCCCGGGGGGCAGGATGGGCTCCTGGCTCGGCTCCCAACAACTTGTGCAAGGCAAGCCAGCAGGCTGGCCCCATGCCCCCAGGAAGTGCAGACAGCCGTGCCCGCAGGGTGGCAGGAGGAAGCAAAGCCCCACCTTGGCTGTGACCCAGAAGCTAAGACGGCAGAGCTAGTTTAGGGCTCTTTTCCCAGAAAAATCAATCCCAGACTGCCCTTATCAAGGCAGCCACCTTGGGAGAGTTAAACTGTAACTTGCTTTCCCTTTCCCACTGGGCCGGCCCGGGCTCCTCCAGCAGATGGCTCAGGGCGGCACCCGTCAGACAAGGCGGAGGAGGTTGGCCTCCTTTCTGGGACCGGCTTTGGTGGGCGCTTCCCCTCTCGGCGCTTTCCCCGGTCTGGAGAGGGGCGTCCTGCAACCCCGGGGAAGCCCATAGCAGCCGCAGCCTCTCCCCTTCGTTTCCTTTCCTAGCTCGGAGGGAAGAGCTCTGGGAAACTCTCAGGGTGTCCCCTCCTGCGCCCCTAGGGCCTGGCCCAATAAACCTTCCCTCGCTGTGTCCAGTGGGTGGCATCTCTGCCCTAGGTGCGTGGGGAAGCCGCTCTGTTCTCAGTGGAAAACATCCCTGCCCCGGGGGCCCCGAAGCCTCTAGCCCGTGCCAGGGCGGCGTAGCCAGCGCTGCGGAGAGTGAGCTGACACCGGGGCCGGCAGAGCGGGAGGGGGTAGTGGTCCGGGCGCTGCCCCCCGGAGAGCCAGGCCCTGCAGGCTAATAAGATGCCCAGGGCGGAGGGCAATGCCGGCTGCAGGGAAGGCACCAGGCGAGGGGGTCTCTCTTTTTCAGCCTCCCTCTCTCAGGCCTGTGCCCGGTTTGGGCAAATAAATCACGCTGGGTACTGGAGCGACGTGCCTGTGATCCTTGCAAGCGTCCCGCGCCGGCCCAGGCGGAGCAGGCGGGCAGGGTCCGGCCTGGCTGGAGCTGCCCGGGGATGGGGTGGTGCCCCCGCGTGCCCGTGGGCAAGCAGCCCACGCCAGGGAGAAGGGGAGGCGGCTGGGGGGCTGCAGTCCCCGGGCTCGGCCGCCACGTCCCGGTTCCCCGACGGAAGCGGGGCGACTGGGGTCGGGATTTCCCCATGTTGCGGACGTTGCCCCGCACAGGCCCAATGGCAGAGCCACGGCGCCACCTTCTGGCCCCACCGCGCCACCACGGCCCCGCACAGGCCCGATGGCAGAGCCACGGCGCCACCTTCTGGCCCCACCGCGCCACCACGGCCCCACACAGGCCCGATGGCAGAGCCACGGCGCCGCCTCCTGGCCCCACCGCGCCACGGCCCCGCACAGGCCCGATGGCAGAGCCACGGCGCCGCCTTCTGGCCCCACCGCGCCACGGCCCCGCACAGGCCCGATGGCAGAGCCACGGCGCCGCCTCCTGGCCCCACCGCGCCACCACGGCCCCGCACAGGCCCGATGGCAGAGCCACGGCGCCACCTTCTGGCCCCACGGCGCCACGGCCCCGCACAGGCCCGATGGCAGAGCCACGGCGCCGCCTTCTGGCCCCACCGCGCCACGGCCCCGCACTGGCTGCAGGCCCAGGCCTGGAGCGCCCGGCGCGTTCTTGCGGGGACTCGGTGCTCAGCTCCCGTGGGATGCGCTGGGGGGCCGGGCCAGGGCGGGGAGGCTGCGCGGGAGCCCTGCTGTGGCGAGACCGCAGGGTGGGGCCGGTTCCTTGGGGAGGAGACCCCGGAGAGGGCCCGCAAACAGGGAAGGGAGATGGGGGGCTGTTCTCCCCGCCACAGCCGGGCAAGCGACCGTCTCAGAGCGGGCGGGTGGGAGAGTCCGAACACGCCCCCCTCCACACGGCGGGGAGCTGGGGGGCAACGCGACCGCCGCAGCGGGGCACTTCGCAAAATTCATTCTGCACACGGACAGCCTGGGGCGGGGCTCTGGCTGGGGGCAGGGCTCTGGGGTGGAGCTGGGAAGGAGGCACTTTGGGTGCAGAAGGGGCTCAGGGCAGGAGGTTGGGTACCGGTGCGGGGGCTGGGCAGGGGTTAGGGTGTGGGAGGGGGCTCAGGGTTGGGGTGCGGGGTCTAGGAGGGAGGGGGCTAGGCAGGGCGTTGGGAAGTTGTCTCTTCACATAGACGACTCCCTTTGTCAGGCACAGCTAGCCCTTCCCCTCGGGCTTCCTTCCTGGGCTGGGTTGGCGTGGGGCTGGGGTCAGCGGGGAGCTCTGGGTTGAGCTGGTGTGGGGCTGGGGTCAGAGGGGAGCCCTGGGCTGGGTTGGCGTGGGGCTGGGGTCAGAGGGGAGCCCTGGGCTGGGTTGGCGTGGGGCTGAGGTCAGCGGGGAGCCCTGGGTTGGCGTGGGGCTGGGGTCAGAGGGGAGCCCTGGGCTGGGTTGGCGTGGGGCTGGAGTCAGAGGGGAGCCCTGGGCTGGGTTGGCATGGGGCTGGAGTCAGAGGGGAGCCCTGGGCTGGGCTGGCGTGGGGCTGGGGTCAGCGGGGAGCTCTGGGTTGAGCTGGTGTGGGGCTGGTGTCAGAGGGGAGCCCTGGGCTGGGTTGGCGTGGGGCTGGGGTCAGCGGGGAGCCCTGGGCTGTGTTGGCGTGGGGCTGGGGTCAGCTGGGAGCCCTGGGCTGGGTTGGCGTGGGGCTGGGGTCAGCGGGGAGCCCTGGGTTGGGTTGGCATGGGGCTGGGGTCAGAGGGGAGCCCTGGGCTGGGTTGGCGTGGGGCTGGGGTCAGCGGGGAGCCCTGGGCTGTGTTGGCGTGGGGCTGGGGTCAGCTGGGAGCCCTGGGCTGGGTTGGCGTGGGGCTGGGGTCAGCGGGGAGCCCTGGGTTGGGTTGGCATGGGGCTGGGGTCAGAGGGGAGCCCTGGGCTGGGTTGGCGTGGGGCTGGGGTCAGCGGGGAGCCCTGGGCTGTGTTGGCGTGGGGCTGGGGTCAGCTGGGAGCCCTGGGCTGGCGTGGGGCTGAGGTCAGAGGGGAGCCCTGGGCTGGGTTGGCGTGGGGTTGGGGTCAGCTGGGAGCCCTGGGCTGGCGTGGGGCTGAGGTCAGTGGGGAGCCCTGGGCTGGGTTGGCGTGGGGTTGGGGTCAGCTGGGAGCCCTGGGCTGGCGTGGGGCTGAGGTCAGAGGGGAGCCCTGGGCTGGGTTGGCGGGACCAGGCCCCTTGGGTCTCCCGCCTTGTAGGCAGCGATGGGCGAGCAGGGAGTGCCCCGGGTGCTGGGGTGGTGCTGCCTGGTGATGCAGCAAAGGGGCTGTAGGGCCACGTGACCGATGGCAGATGCCAGCCCAGCCTCATCCCGGGCACTGGGACCCGGCTCGGGCTGGCAGCACGTGGCACGGACCGTGCCCAGGCCAGCCCAGCTGTTTGCCCAGCAGCTGGGAGGCCCCAGGCCAGCAGTGTGCGGGGGAGAGCTCAGCACACAAGCAGAATGGCCTGGCTCCTCCAGCCCCTTTGTGCCGGTCGCCAGCCTCCCAGCACCTGGCATCAGCGCCCGCCCGAGGGGCCCACCCTCTAGTTCCAAAACCCCCAGCCTGGCAGGTTCACGGAAGGACTCCCGGGTACCCCAAGGGAACCGCACTGGGCTGCTTGGGGTGAAATGGAGGCAACGTTTATTCCCAAAGGGCGGAGAAGTGAGTGTTACCAAGCCCAGACAGACCCGCCAGACCCAGCCCGCCGCCTAGTGCCAAAACCCTCACTGGAGCCAGGCACACGCCCACCAACAGGTCAGCCCCGCCCTGCGGACAGGGCCCCCCGCTCTCCCAGGCTGTACCCCATGGCCCGCGGCACCAGCTGCTTTTTGCTCCTGCGTGTGTTTCCTGCCCCTCGCTGTCCCGGCGCAGAGGCAGGACGATCTGGGGCTCTTGTGTGTCCGTGTGGCCGCGGGGCTGCCAGCGCTTTGCTCCGTGCTGCTCACCGGTCGCCGGCCACCTTCCGCCCCCCTATTTGGGCGCAGACTTGAAAGCAGCCCGGCTGTGCGCCTCCATAATTCCACCCCTGGTGTTCACACGTGTCATGACAGCTTCACCCCTCGCACGTCACCGCTGTGTTTCACTTCCAGTTCACGCTGACCGCACACAATTGCCCGGGTCATTTGCTTGTTCGTGGGGGGGCTCCCCCTCAGGGTGGCTGGACCCTGATCGCGGCTAGAGGCGCGGATGCCCATTGCGTATCCGTGCCGGGCTCTGCCCGTCACCACTTGGGCTGGTCTCGCCCCTCCTACCCCCGCATGCTTACCCAGATATTTACCTGGAAAACGCAGATGCGGCTTTGCCTGCCCCGATGGCCCCCGGGGGCGGCGTTTGGAGCACGGGCTGATCCCGTCCGGGAACCGTAAAACCGAATAGCGATGGGGCCCCAAGGGCCGTGCCCCAGGGCTGCTCCAGCCCCGGGAGGGATCCCTGAATGCCATCGGGTGCCAGCCAGGGAAGCCGGGAGGGCATTACCAGCCCTGCCCTGCAGCCAGCAGCAGCAAGCGGGAGTTGTGGGGCTTTGGCTGTGGGCCTGGGCACGTCCGAGCCCTGCGGCCCGCCGCCGGGGAGCTCCGGGCTGCCGCCACTCGTGGCGGACACTCAGAACGGGCCTGTGGCACCGAGGGGCGTGACCAGGAGCGGGGAGTCCAGGGGCCCGAGGATGGGGGCCGTGTCGGACGTGGTCTCCTCAGCCTCGCTCTCCCCCTCGGCCTGGCTCTCGCTGACGGCGGGGATGATCCTCACCAGCGCCTCCTGGAAGTGCACCTGCTTGGCCAGGCCGGGCGGGGCGGGCCCCTCGCTGCCCCTCAGGGAGTTCTGCATGCGGCCCAGCAGGAAGGGGCGCTGCTGCCTGCGGCCCCTGGGGAAGGTGAAGGTCTGCTCGGTGTCGCCGCCGGGGTCCACGGCGCAGGGCTCCACGTACAGCTCCCGGGGCCCCTGCGCCGCCCCGTGTGCTGGGCTCTTCCGCCGCTTGCTCAGCAGGAAGTAGGCCAGGCCGGTCAGCACCAGCATGGAGCCTGGGGAGAGGCGGCACGTTGGGCAGAGATGAGACTGGACCCTGGCCCCTCCTGGCTATTACAGCCCGGCCATGGCCCCCACCCAGCCTGGCACCCCCGGAGGTCACAGCTGGGTCCTGGTCCCCAGCCTGGCACCCCCAGACATCAGAGCCGCTCCCCAGCCTGGCACCCTCAGACATCAGAGCCACTCCCCAGCCTGGCACCTTCAGACGTCAGAGACACTCCCCAGCCTGGCACCCTCAGACATCAGAGCCGCTCCCCAGCCTGGCACCCTCAGACATCAGAGCCACTCCCCAGCCTGGCACCCTCAGACGTCAGAGCCACTCCCCAGCCTGGCACCCCAGACATCAGAGCCGCCTCCCAGCCTGGCACCCCAGACATCAGAGCCGCCTCCCAGCCTGGCACCCTCAGACGTCAGAGCCACTCCCCAGCCTGGCACCCCCAGACGTCAGAGCCACTCCCCAGCCTGGCACCCCCAGACATCAGAGCCGCTCCCCAGCCTGGCACCCTCAGACGTCAGAGCTGGGGCAAAGGTTCCCCAGCCTGGCTGGCCCCCACCCCCAGCCCAGTCCCCTACCCCAGCCCCTGGTGCGTGTGGCCCCGGGCGCGCTGCTCACCGGGGATGGTGACGTGCCAGACCAGCACAGGGTGCAGGAAGCAGGCGACCGAGAGCAGCACGTAGCCCAGGAACTTCTGGAAGCTGGCTGGGCGCCTGACTCGTTTCCAGAGGCCGTGTGCCAGGGAGCCCGGCGGGTAGCTGGGGAGAGAGGGGCAGGTGTGGGCTTGGGGTGGGGGGAGAGACGGCCACATGCCTCGCAGGGTTGGGCCTGAATGCCTCCTTGCTGCACCCCAGCCCAGAGCCCCAGGCCGGGCCTAGACAATGGGGCTGGGTAAGGTTGAGGGCGTGGGGGGCAGAGGGCTGGGCTCCGAGCCTTCTCACCCTTTGCCCGGCCTGGGGACGCGCCAGGGACACCAGGCCCTGGGGCAGAAGCCAGGGAAGAGTGAGTGGTACAGGCAGGCCCCAGCCTGGCCAGCCGCAGGATCGGGGCTGCCAGCAGGGGCAGGATCTCCCCCCAGGTGGGTGTGGGCAGGGTGGGGAGCAGGCGGAGGGAGGTGGGCAGGTGCATGGGGGCAGAGCTGGGACGCAGGGGAGGGCACATGAAGGGTGGGGGTGGGCAAGGCCTATGGGATGTGTGGGGGTGGGTAGGGCACAGGGGTGTAGGCAGGACACGAGGGGTGCAGGCAGGCTGGGCATGGGCAGGGCACTGGGGGCAGGGCAGGGTATTAGGGATATGGGCAGGGTGGGCATGGGCAGGGCACTAGAGATGTGGGCAGGATGGGCATGGGCGGGGCACTGGGGGCGTGGCAGGGGGCGTGGGCACGGCACTCAGGGGCAGGGAGTACTCACGTGCCACATGCACCCAGGAGCAGGCAGACAAAGAAGGAGACTTCCCAGATGGAAACCGCTGCCCCTGAGAAACTGAAGTGGGGGACCATGAGGGCCAGCTGTGGCCATAGCCAAGGAGTGGCAGGGCCAGCATAGTGTTGGGGGCGCTTCCAGTGCTGGCCAGCTGGGCACCAGAGCCCCAGCTCCCTCTGGCCCAGCCATGGCACAGGGGAGGCCACGGTGCGCAGTGAGCCATGGCCAGCTCTGTGGGGCAGATGGCACAGAGTGGATCCCATAACGTGAGAACTAGGGATCACCAAATGAAATGAATAGGTAGCAGATTTAAAACAAACCAAAGGCTGTATTTCTTCACACAGCACACAGTTAACCTGCGGAACTCCTTGCCACAAGATGTTGGGAAGGCCAGGACTTTGACAGGGTTCAAAAAAGAGCTAGATAAATTCACGGAGGTTAGGTCCATCGATGGCTCTTAGCCAGGATGGGTAGGAATGGTGTCCCTAGCCTCTGTTTGTGAGAAGCTGGGAATGGGCGACGGGCGGGATCATTTGATGGTTCCCTGTTCCCTTCACTCCCTCTGGGGCACCTGGCATTGGCCCCTGTTGGCAGACAGGACACTGGGCTAGATGGACTTTGGGGCTGACCCAGCCTGGCCATTCTTATGAGCTGGCAGGACTGCTGCCTGTGTCTCCCCAAACAGGGAGAGGACCGGCAGGGCTGGTCCCCGCGGTGACTGCTCCCCGTCGGCCGCCGCGCGGGGTAGGGGGCTCACGCCCCAGGAGCTGGGCGCGGGAGGGGCCGCGCTACTCACAGCAGATAGACGGCCAGGCTCTGGAACTGCCCGTGCTGCAGGGTCTCCGCTCCCACTCCGACCAGCACTGCGGAGAGAAGGCAGCCTTGGGCTCACGGCGGCTTGCTGCCCAGCCTTGTGCCCGCCCCAGCATCGGCCTGCCTGCCCTCCCGTTAGCCCTGGCGTGGGAGGGGTGAGGAGGGAAGGCAGGAGTGTCCAGGGCTGAGAGGGCTGGGGTCGTCCTTGGCGCTGCCAGAGATCTTTGGCTGATCACTACACTGCTCTGTGCCTCAGTTTCCCTAATAAGGTAGTGCTGCTGCTCCCCCACTTTGCCTAGGGCATTGGGACTCCCTGGGGCTCCAAGGGCACTGGAGCCTCCCTGCTCCCCTGCGTTGGGAACACCCTGAGCTGGGGTTGGCAGTGGGGCCTGTCTTGGCCTGGGGCGAACCTGGGGTGGTGTCCCCCTCACCGTGATGCCCCACGGCCTCGCCAGCAGCCCAGCCCCACACCACTCAGCCGATGACATGCAGGGCAGGGGGCAGGCCCGTCAGCCGAGCCTCCACACTCAGCATTCACCCCCCGAGCACCCCTGCCAGGCCCCCGTGCGGCCCGTGCCCCATGGCGGCTGCAGCCAAAGGGGACAGGGTTTGACAGGCCAAAGACCCCAGGCCCTGCACCTGGGCAGACCCTGTTGTGGGGTGGCAGGGCCCAGCAATCCTCCCGCAGCTCCTGCTGCAGCATTTGTGCCACCAACAGCGGCTGCCCTGGGAGGGCAGCCGGCCCTGCGCCTCCGGGGAAGCATTGGCTATTGGTGAGAGCGTCAGCCAGCCTGGGCATGGCAGAGGGGCCCGGCCGTGGGCAGTGACCCGCCCGGGATGTGACAGTGCCTGGCCCCCGTCCGCACAGCCCCATTGGTGGCCTCCTCCGCAGCTCAACCACAGTGGCACCGGATAAGGGCGCCTGGCTCCCATCCTGGCCAGGCCTTCTGGGCGCGGCCCTTCCCCGAGGGGTGGGGACGGGCGCTGGGGGCTGCAGGCCAGGGGCGGGGCTGGCTCGTGGCTCGCTGGCGCCCGAGGCCGGCTGGTCAGTGCCCTGTGCCGTGGCTGCACGCGAGGCGTTGCGGTTTGTTCGCCTTCCCACGGTGCTGTGCCGGGTGACCGGCCACTGGCTCGGCCCCGGCTACCTCTGCCTGGCTTCGGCCAACGCCTCCTGGGGATGGCCTGCCCGCCTGCCGGGGCAGGGGCAGGAGGCAGGCTCAGCCATACCGCCGCTGAGAGGAGAAGTGGCCGGGGCCACCCGGACCGTGGTTGGACCCGGAGCCGGAGCCGATGGATGCCCTGCCAGCGCCAGTGCCCCCTGCCTACCCGGAGCGACGAGGATCGAGCCAGATGGGCCCCAGGGGGAACCAGGAAGCAGCCTGGGGGTAGGCGACCCATTGCTAGCTGAGGAGATCGAATCAACTGGACAAGGGCCGGGCCTTTGAACTGCTGCTCGGCCAGAGCATTGGCCTGAGCCCCAGGACTCTTTACGGCCCGCCCGAGCGAGGGCCAGGGCAGGGGGACTACTGGCCGGAGCCCCCGCGCCGGTGGCGGGCCAGCCCCGAGCAGGGCTGTAGGGGACGACTAACTGGCCTGTTCCCAGCGCAGGGAGGCAGCTCGGCCTCCCTCCGGAGTGGGACCAGTGCAAGGGGGATTCGCGTTTTCTGCAGGGGGTGTCCCAAGACCCCGTGACTGGGCTCCCCCCAGGCCAGCACTGAGACCCAGAACATCTTTGCCTGGGTCTGCGTCCAGCTCCCCTCCCCCCCCCAAGCTGCCCCTAAGCCCGGCGCAGGGGCTCAGGGCTGCAGCGGGGAGAGCTCTCTTCCCAGCATGGAGCTGCCAGGGACGGCGGGGGGCACCCGGGCACTGAGCTGCCACGCTGGGGAAACAGGCCACTCGCTGTCACCAGCGAGGAGCTGCTGCACCTCCTCGCTGTCCCCAGCTTCTGTCCCAGCCCCCCCCCCCCCCGACTCAGAACGCCTGGGCCCCACCACCACTACAGGAATTTTGTTATGGGCACTAATATGAAGGTGACGTGTCGCACGTCCCTTCCGTGTCGCACACGTCCCCCCACATTGGTGCCCATAAGAAAATACATTCTGTTCAGGGATGGACAAAAGGAGAGGGATCGCTGCCAGCCACCCTCCATGGCAGCCTCCCCACCCCTACGGTGCTTGTCCTCGCTGGAACGGCCAGTCCCCCAGCCTCGGCCGCCTGCCCTGGTTACCTAGGGGGGCTGCTCAGTAGCAGCAGGGGGAAGCATGCCAGCCATGCCAATAGCAGCTGTAGCCATGGCGATAATGCCACTTACCAAACACCCGAAAAGCACAAAGATGGGGCAGGCGGCTTAGCCGGCTGGAATGAGCTTTTTGCTCCGTGCTTTGCAGCAGGGCCCCTTGGCTAGCACAGCCAGGCGGGGGATTAAGCACGAAGGTGGATTAGGGTCTGAACGCATGGAGACCCTTCATTGGCTTGTAGGGAGGAGTAGCTCCAGTCTGCCTTGTTAACCCCTGCATGGACAGGTGGGATGGGTGTGTAATACACAACACAACCACACCCGGAGGGAGTCGGAGCTGAGCCAATGAACTTTGTGCTAAGAGCGCAGCTAGGTTCTAGATACAAAGATGGCTAGAACCTAGATACTCCTGCTCCAAAATCACAGGTCCTTTCCACTCCCGCTAACAGAGAATCACCGTCAGCAGTCTAGGGGCTAGGGCACAGGTCTGGGTTCCTGTCTATAGAGAGCAGTAGTGCACACAAGCCAGTTATGTGTGCCAGTAGTACACACAAGCCAGTTTCTTCCATGCTCTAAATGGAAGAAAGGGGAGAGTGTTACTAATTCATATAAATCAGAATTTAGGAATTGTAGACAACTGATGTGGGAAGCAAAAGGACACAAAAGAAATAATTGGCCAGCACAACTAAGGACAGTAAGAAAGAGGTTTTAAACTATATTAGGAACAAAAAGGATCCTGACAATGGTGTTGGCCCAATGGTAGATGTAAAGGGTAGAATTATTAATAATAATGCAGAAAAAAGCAGGAATGTTCAATTAACTTTCCTTTCTGTATTTCGGGAAAACAGACTATACTGTTTTCTCATATGGTAATGATAGCCCTCTGTCCAGGTCACTGGCATCTCTGGAACACATTCAACAGAAACGACTAAAGTCAGACATTTTAAATCAGCGGACCCTGAGATCATGCAAGAGTTTTAAAAGAGCTGACCAAGGAGCTAAGTGGACAGTTCGTTTTGTTTCACAGTAAATTCTTGGAGCACTGGGGAAGTTCTGGAAGATGGAAAGAAAGGCCAAGTGACATTTTTGTAAAGGGGTAAATGGCATGCCCTGGGTAAATCTAAGCCTCCCAGCCTGACAAGATAATGGAGTAGCTAATACAGCCTCCAATAAAGAATTAAAGGAGGAGGATGTAATTAACGTGAAATGACATGTGCTTATGGAAAATACACCTTGTCAAATGATAGCTTTTTTGGATGAGATTACCAAATTTGGTAAATAATGGGAATAGGGTTGACATAAAAAAGAGGCAATTTCTCCTGCCTTTAATATCTGCATTTCCACATCAAAAGCTATGTATGGGACACATCCAGCCCACTTAATTAGCCTCATTAACACCTGTCCTATTGACAGGTACTTCTGCTGTTGATCTCTCTCTCTCTCTCTCTGTTTCTGTTATTTCCACTACAATTCATTTGAGGAAGTGGGTTTTGCCCACGAAAGCTCCTGATTCCACATAGTTTGGTTAGTCTCCCAAGGTGGCTCAGGACTACTTGTCTGTAACTTTAAAAGCAAGGAATATGGCTACACCTCTGAGACTTCTGCAAGGTAATTGACAGCAGGACATTTTGATTAAAAGAACCAGATGGGTATAAGATTACAGGGCAGACGTTGCATGAATTAAAAATTGGCTAACGGTTAGGTCTCAACATGTGACCTTAAGGGAGGCCTTGCTTACAGGATGGGGACCAAATATTTAATATATCCTCTATCCAGCGGGGAACGGTGTAACTCCATCCAGTGGCTGGCAGCTGAAGCTAGACAGATTCACACTGGAAATAAGGCATCCGGTTTTGAACAGGGGGAGCAATTAACCACCCACTAGTGTACCCAGGGTGGTGGTGGATTCTCCAGCACTGGCAATTTTTAAATCGAGACTGGATGTTTTTCTACGAGATCTGCCCTGGGCATTGTTTGGGGATGTTCCCCCTGGTGTTATGCAGGAGGCCGGACAGCTGGCCACCACCGACATGAGAAGGTGGTCGTGTGGACATGCAAAACCAATATGACACGGTACCGCACGGGCTGCTCCCTCCAGTGGCAGCCTCCGACAGTGCAGGGAGAAAGGAAACATGGAGACCCTGGCTCCTTCCAGGGCCTTTTGGGAAAGGCAGGGGGTGTGGGGCAGGCCCCGGAGCAGAGAGATGGGAACCCCCAGGGCTCCACAGCCCAGTCCACGGCAGTTCCCACATTTTAGGGGGCTGACGTGCAGAGGAGCCAGTGTAATGCCCCACACAATGAGAGAGACAGGATCACGGCCCAGTGAGACATCTCAAAACTGCGAGCAGCCAGCGTCCTGGGGTGCGACCCCTCCGTATGTTCAGCCCCAGGACTGCGCTGCCCTCTGTCTCTTGTCCCCCTGTAGCCCCAGGGCTGTGTGGGGTGCCTTCCAGAGCCGCTGCTGCTCCCACGGGAAATGCCGAGGGATGTGGGAAAGCAACACCCTGTTCCCGCAAACTAGCATCTGCAACGAAGCAGGGTCTACCAATGGGGCCCACTCTCTGGCTCTAGTGAGATACTGCACCGCCGCACCCTCCAGCCAAGAACTTCTGATGCACCCTGCTTTAGAGGTGGGGAAACTGAGGCACAGAACTAGGGAAACTGAGGCACAGCATGATTAAGTGACTCGCCCAAGGCCCCAGCAAATCAGTGCCAGTGCCATGAATAGAATTTGTGGTGCCGGACCCTGGCTTGGCCCATTTGCACTAACTCCCTCCCCAACAGCCACAATGCAGCAATTTTTATCTGCAATAGCTCTTCCGCACTATTGGGGTGAACAGGGGTGCTTTCCTGCAGATGCAGCCTTGGGACGCCTGCTCAACTAGCCCCTCTGCAGCTCTCCCCTCAGCCAAACACAACCATTGGGGGCCCAGCAGGGAGCCGTGGAAGCAGGGTGGGGGGGAGCGTAGGAGTTTTGCATGGTGGGGACAGAGCGAACAGCTCCCCAAATCTGCTCTCCCGCAGCTTGGAGGAAGGCAGGGAGCAACGCTGCCGCAGCATCTCTCGCAGGGCTGGGGCTCCGCTCAGGACAGCTTGTCAGGGCCCTCTTCCCCCAGCTTTGCTCTGGATTTGGAGACTCTCTCAGCCCCTTCCACAGTCCCTCCACGCTGTCCCAGCCCCTGCCCTGGGGAGCTAACTTCCCCTCCTGGCCACAGGGCCCCCAGCGTCCAAGCTTGGCTGAGCCCCCCCCCCAGCGCTTGGGAGTCAGGCTGTGGGGGGAAGGCCGCGCCCTCCAGCATGCAGCGACACCTCCCGTGTCGCTTCCTGGGCCCCGAGGTCCAGTATCCCCGTCACTCAGATGGGGAGCAGGCGGGGAGCACCGTCAGGGGCAGGCACAGAACCCAGGCCTCCGGACCCCCAGCTGTTTTCTCCCACTGCCCAGCGCCCCAGCCCCGAAGGCCGCTTACCCGCTGCCGTGGTGACGCCCAGCAGCCGGCAGGTGTACTCCAGCGCAGTCCAACACACCCCGGGCTTCATGGCTGCGGGGGGCGACCGCCTCACGCCGCCAGCCTTTTGCTGCCCCGCTCGACCCTCCCAAGCACAGGCCCCGCCTGGCTCAGGGGCTGGCAGGGGCACAAACTGCCGTGCCGGGGAACCGGTCAGCGCTGCCCGTTCCAGCTCCTGGGGAGGGCTGGCGTTCTCCGGGCCGCTGGTTGCTCTCCCGCATTGTTTGGAGGGCTGCGATTAATGATTGCCCTGGGGACCGGCCACAGCAGGGGCCACGGGGCTTTTCTCCTCCTCCCCTGGCAGGGGAAGAGCAGTCGGATTCAATGCCACCGAACGGCCTTAATGCGCCTGCTGCTCCGGCAGCTCAGATTAACCACGTGTGTGTGTGTTGGGGGGGCTTTGGTCTCCGCTCCGCAGCGGCATGTTGCTGGCAGCTCCCGAGGGACCCAGGGCATCCTAGAGACCCAAACCCACCCGCTCCATGCGGACAGGCCGCTGGCCGAGGGTTTCCCAGCCTGGGGGCACCTGGCACCTCTCAGGGGGCAGCAGCATTTCCCGTGGGAGCAGGCGCAGGGCCAGGCCAGGCACTCAACTCTTGGCCCTGCAGAGCCGGGGGAGGGAAATGGGTGCATGTCGGGCTGGCACTGAGGACTGACGGCTTCACGCTCGTAAGGCGGGTCCAATGGATCTGGCCTCCCCCACAGACAAACCCGGAGCCCCCGGTCCGCTCTGGGGAGCAGAGCCCCCGCCAGCGTTCGCACCGTGCCCCCTCTGGCGCCTGCACAGGGCTCCGGCGTCACACGAGAGGAGGCTCTGTGGTTTGATGTCGGGGGCCACGTGTCCAGTCCAGGGGCAGTTCACGGGCAGGAGCCCAAAGCTGCCCCGCTGTGCCCCGTGCTGCTCTGCCCTGGGCCCCCCATCCGTGTGCGCTGAGACCCCCCTGCGCCCACCCGGGCCGGCTCCCCCTTGCCTGGCGCTTGCATGGGGCCGGCCCAGCAGCAGCGAGCGAGTCCTGTCCCCCGCCTCGGGGTGCAAGCAGGTTTGAACAGGCCGCAGAGACGCACCCCGGGGCAGGCCATGCTTTGAAGGGCACCGTCGGAGCGGGCACAGCGAGGGGCCGGAGCAGAACCAGCTCTGTGGGGCTCGTGTCCTGCCCACACGAGCGGTCGGTGTTTCAAAGGGCACTCGCTCCAACACGCCCCTACCCCGGTGCCGGAGCCCAGCTCCCTGTGGCAGCGCCAGTGTCCCACGGGGTGCTGAGCTGTGCCAGAGCAGGCCGTAGGGTCCTGAACCGCCCCTCCACTGCCTGCCTCGGATGGGGACAGCCCTTGTGCCCCGGGGTGGGTCTCTGCGGCCTGCTCAAACCTGCTTGCACCCCGAGGAGGGGGACAGGACTCGCTCGCTGCTGCTGGGCCGGCCCCCATGCAAGCGCCAGGCAAGGCAAGGGGGAGCCACCCGGGTGGGTGCAGGGGGGTCTCAGTGCACACGGATGGGGGGCCCAGGGCAGAGCAGCGGCGGCTGGATGCAGGGGTGCTGGACACCCCGCGCCCGTGAGCCCCACATCAGAGGGGAGCCCCAGCCAGCACATGCTGCCAGCAAAGGCTGGCATGGATGGCGAGCAGGAACCACCCTCTTTGCCACCCCCCAGGAAGATGCCCAAGGGGGGAATGTGAGAGAGCCCCTGACTCCTACCCAGCTGACTGCTCTGTCCTAGCAGGGTCAGGGCACCCGGGGGAGTCCTGTTCCCACTGTGCCTTGCGGGCCGGCTCCGCGGCTCCCCCCTTGCTGGCTGGGGAGGTGGTTTCGGAGGCCCCGGTTAATCATTGCAGCAGCTGCAGGGCGGCTGGGCGGAAAACACCTGTGTGCAAACGGCAAGGTGGCTCCCACCCTTGCCAAGGTCAAGCGAATTGCCATGCGGGGAGCCCGCCAAGACAGGCTGCTGAGGTTCTGTCGTGGCTCTGCCGTGCCAGGGGGTCAGCTCACCTCATGGTCCGTCGGCGCAGCCCGCGGTATGCAGGGTGTCCCATCGCTGGGGGCGGAGGGGTGAGCGGCTCGCCGGACGCTGGGGAGGAATCCCTGGATGGTTCCCTGTTCTGTTCACTCCCTCTGGGGCACTGGCATTGGCCACTGGCAGCAGACGGGACACTGGGCTAGATGGGCCTTTGGTCGGACCCAGCCCGGCCGTTGTTACGCTGTTGATCGGTGTGCGGAGCACGGGGGTCTGCTAGCCTGAGCAGAGCATCCAGACGAGACGTTCCAGGGAGTGATTGTCACACTAGTTGGAGACCGGAAAGCTCATATCCACTGTAACCAAGCAACAGATATGAATGGAAAAGCCCTAATGAAATATGGTCAAGGAAAAGATTCGACCCGCTGAAAAAAAGAGCTGCAATTACACGGAACGAAAGTCGCAACGAAATGCGCCCCTTCACCTTCCGATCAGTTCAAAACTTGCCGTGGCAAAACGTGTCCAAACTGACACGCCCCAGAAAACCTTTCAATGGCCACTTACCAGCAGGGCTCCCTGTTGGATGTGCGCTTGTGCGGCCGCTCAGGAGAGACTCCACTGCTGCCCGGCTGATTAGCAAGGTTTTGTTTCTCCTGGTGGTGTGCATTTGCACATGCCTCAGTGCACATAATACATTTATTCCGCACATGAATGGGAAAAAATCTGCACATGGATGGAAGAGATTAGAGGGAGCATTGGCTGACACCCCAAGGACTGAGCAGGGCCCCAGATGAAAGCCGGTGGCATCAGCTACAGAGACAGGCTTCCTAACGGGCCCGGTCACAGACTCCCGTCCTCGGTGAATGGGGTCTGGAGGACCTGTCACACCCACACAGACAGCTAGGCTATGTCTACACTCGCGGCTTTTCGTGCATGTACAGCCGTTCTTGCGCAGGAATCCGCAGAGTGTCCACACTGCACAAGGAAATTTACAGTACGGCATGGTAAGAGAGGGCTTCTTGCGCAAGAGCTATGCTCTTTTTTATCAGGTGTGAGCCCTCTTGCGTAGGAGCTCTTGTGCAAGAGGGCAGTGTGGATCCTATGGCTAAAATGGCCATCAGAGCTTTCATGCGCAAGAGAGCATCCACACTGCCATGGGCGCTCTTGCGCAAAAGCACAGCTCACACATGGCAATGTGGACGTGTTCTTGCACAAGACTTCTTGCACAAGAACCCTTGTGCAAGATGTTCTTGCGCAAGAAGCCGCCAGTGTAGACATAGCCCTAGAGACTGGGCTGTTCCAGCCATCCAGCCTGAAGCTACCCGGGGCCCAGCTCCCCAGTGACAGTGACGCATGGCAGCAGCAGCGGGATGTAGCTCTGCCAGCCTTGCTGTCCAGTGCCCTGGCTCTGATCCAGGAAGGCCAGGAGTGGCTGTGGGGAGGGACTAGGCTCCTAGCAATAGGGTGCCACCGTGGCTGGTCCTGGGGCCTCAGCAGGGAGTTGGGTCGAAGGTGGCTGGGGGAGCAAGTCCAGGAGGAGTCTCAGGTAAGAAGCCTGAGCCCGTACCCTGCAGACCCAGAGCTAGAAACAGTGACTAGCCTCAGTGCAGAGGCAGCCAGCTTGGAAACCCCTGGGACCCAGGGCTTTTGACCCCCGCGACCGGGCCCGCGACTCAGCAGCCTGTCCCTGCTTGTCTGCCTGTAACTCATCACTCATGCTGACCCGGGCCGGGCAGTTCCATAGTTTCAGGGAACATGCTGGGACCCGGGGGAAGAGCCCTGTTGATTCTGGGGACTGTCGGAAAACTGGCACCCTGGGAAATCCTGAGGGCAACACTGCACCGAGGGGCAGCTCTAGACTAGCTGCCAGCAACTGGCACCCTAGGCGAACCATGCAATCGGCGCCCCAACCCCCCAAACCCCTCCATGATATTGAGCCACCATTTGGCGCCCCATTTAACTTGGCGCCCTAGGCCACCGCCTAGTTCGCCTATATGGACGGGCCGCCCCTGACTGCACCCCTTTGGCACTGCAGAGGGAGGAGCATTGTGACATCGGAGGGAACGCAGCCAATCACCATTGCCTCCCTCCTGTTTATTTGCATTCTTCAATCCCATTGGTTGGAATAAGCCAGCCAATGGAACCGCAGGTCACGTCTAAGGTGCGTTGAACCAGGTTGGGGGGGTGCAGCGGTTCAGGACTGGGGTGCTGGGGGTTGGGACAGCCCTGTGGCTCCCGCCACACTAGCCCTGGCGGGTGCAGTGAGCTCCGGCTACAAGGCCACTGACATTGGAGACCCTCTAATACGGGGTGAGGAACCTACAGTCTTGGGGCCGAATCTGGCTCCCGGCTTGCCTGGATCTGTCCCCTGAGGCTTAGGGCTCCCCCTCCACAGGGTTGCAGAGCCAGCTCCCCACTCTAGGGAGAGAGCCCCAAGCCTCGTGGGCTGGATTCAGGCAAGCCAGGGCAGGATCTGACCCATGGGTGCCAGGTAGGGGAGGAAGCAACTCACATGCTGTTGCTCTCCCTCCCCTGCTCTCTGATTGGCTGTAATCGTGGCCAATGGGAGCAGCATGGGGCGGTGCCCAGGAGTGGCAGGGGATATGGAGCCATGTGCATCCCTGGAGAGCTGCACCAGGTAAACGTTTCCTATTGCCCAGACCCTGCACCCCCACTATGCTCCTGCACCTCCCCACTCAGATCTGCACCCCCTCCCAGCCTGCTCCTGCACCTCCCCCACTCAGATCTGCACCCCCTCCCCAGCCTGCTCCTGCACCCTCCCCACTCAGATCTGCACCCCTCCCAGCCTGCTCCTGCACCCTCCATACCCCAAGCCCACTTCCTGGCAGCCCCTTCCCACACACTGAACCCCTTATTTTTGGCCCCACCCCAGAGTCTAGAGGGACCCACACAATCTACTAGCCAGGGCCCCTCTAGGTGCTGGGGTGCGAGGGGAATGTGGGGAGTGTCTTTTTTGTTTTGTTTTGTTTTGTTTTTTGCTTCTCACTTTTGTGCAGCCCCCGGCTGATTTATCGGCAAGTCAGCCAACCCGAAAAAGTCCCCCCCCTCCTGTTTTAGTAAATAATGATTAACGCGACCTTGCAAACCGCCGCAAGCTAACCTTGCTTTCAATCCCGGATTGAATCACTTTCCATTCCTCTGGTGCTAGCACGCGGCTTCCGGGCGAAGCGCAGGCAGAGCGGTGCAGTGAAGCTGGCCCCGGGCTTTGTGCAGGTATCAGTTCGACAGTACAAGCGGCAAGGCAGAGCGGGATCAGGCCCGCGGCCATGGGCTGAGTTACTCCTGGTTCACACCCGTGCTGCTGGGGGAGAGAAGGCAACTCTCGTACCGCTTCCAAAGTTTTGAGCTCTCCCAGTACACACCTGCAACAGCCCATCAGCCACAACAGCTGTCACTGCAAACGCCATTCCGCTGACAGGCTTGGTTTGTTGTGCGGCTGAACGTGGGTTTGTATCGCTACTGTCATAGCACCCAGGGCTCAGATCCCTGGTCACCCCATCATGCCATCCCTCTGCACAGGAAGGAGTCCGTTGGGCGGGGGACTTTCAGCATCAGGACCTTCTAGCCAGCCCAGCTTGGCGGGAGTGAAAGTTGCTACCTGCTGTCCCCGGTGAGGTGGCTGCGGGGATATAAGCTGGGGGTGTCATTCCTTGAGCTGGTCCTCGCTGGGTGGAGACCGACAGTTCCACTCAGCAAAGACTTTCGAGGCCGGGACGTTGGACGGGCTCGGTGTGGATCGCAAACGACACCGTTCCTGAGCTCTGGCCAGGCCGAATGTGGTGGAAATGGCCATTTCTGGAAAGAAAGGGTCAGATTTGGGATTCGGATCGTCGGCCCCTCGCTGTCTCGCTGGGACCAGCGAGTCCTGCCGGCATCTCAGGAAGCGTCCCTCCCAAAAGGGCCTGAAAATTGATACAGCTCCTCCGGAGGTTTCAGTTTCAGCAAATGGCTTTTCCCAGCAAAACCAGGCTGCGCGGAAACGACTCCACCGCTGGAGCAATTTGTCTCTGATGAGCCGTCCCAGCAGAGACACGAAGATTTAATGAGCTTGGAGGCTGAACGACGGTCCCCTTCCGCCCTAGAGATGCCCAGGTCGTGTCTGTGCAGGCCCCATCAGTCTCTTGCACGCCACGACGGTCAATGAGGCAGAGGAGCCATGCGTGGTGGAAACAGCCCAGGTCTGCAGCCCACCCATTAACAGGGCGGTTCCATGCGTCTCCCGCTAGCAAAGCCCCCCCAAGAGAAAGATAAGTCCATGTTGCCCCCGCTGGGGGTAGCCACCAAAGCTCCAACTGGGAGAAGAGCAGAACCAGGAGGAGTCAGCAGCAAACATGGCTTGCCTGCCTGCTCGCAGGCCCAGGGCGAGAGGGTCCAAGCAGCCAGGAGTTTGGGTGCCTGCCCACACGGTGACCCCGGAAAGGGACCCGAGGGTGCAGAAACGCTGAGCAGCCACCCTCTGGCTGTCCCTTTTGGGTGTGTGTGGGGCTCCGGCGCCCACCGCTCGCTGTGGAGATGGGCCGCTGTCCCGAGCATCCTGGGGTTGCCCAGCAGCAGGTCGGGGGGTGTGTGATGTGCAGCCCGGCAGGGCCCAAGATCTCCCATGAGTCTGGAGGGTTGGCGTCCCCAAACTAGGGTTCTTACAAGGCCAGTTTTGATCCTGACAATGGCCTCTGCCCCTCCTCTCCCCTCCCCTCCCCTCCCCTCTCTGGCCCAAACTGGCCCCACCCCTCCCTAGTCCTCCCCCCCCTTCCCAAAATCTCCTCTGCCTGACACAGACCCCAGTCCCCATCTCCCCAAAATGTCTCCTGCCCTCCTCTCTCTTCCCCCACCTCCCGAAAATGGCCTCCACCCTCCTCTCTCTCTTTCCCCACGTCTCCCCCAAAATGGCCTCCACCCCTCCTCTCTCTTCCCCCCACATCTCCTCCCAAAATGGCCTCCACCCCTCCTCTCTCTTCCCCACCTCCCCAAAATGGCCTCCACCCCTCCTCTCTCTTCCCCACCTCCTCCCAGCCCTTCCAGAATGGCCAGGCGGGCGTGAGGCGACAACGCTGTAGCACTGCTGGCTGGCGGTGGTTTGGAGCTCTTCCGCCTTCACCGACTGTTTTAACAGACATCACCAGGGCTTTGCTTTGCCCTCTGTGTGGGCGTCTCTGCCGTACGCCCCGAGGTCCCCCACGAGATACCGAACGACTCTGTTTTAATTCTTTGGAGCCGTATTCTGGGCCGTGAGCCCCATTACCCCCAGCTCATTAATTAGTGCCACTTGGCAATCAACACAATTACAATCAGCCATCACAAAGGGCCAGGCAACAGTCTTGACAGGGTGCCAGCTGGCCCCGGGGTGCTCTCTGGGTCACACCCTCTCACACATCTCTCCCCTTTCCCCCTCTGCTGCTCCCTCCTCACAGCTTGCTGCCTGAAGCCCGTGAAATCCCATAGCCCTAGGGTGCCTTCAGAGGGGTTCACCTCCCACCCCTGGGCAATGCTACCACCTCTGTCCTGCTTGCCAGCACCGGAGGGTCCTCCACCTAGTTTAGGGGCTTCAGCTGATTTCCCTACATATGGGAACCCCGGTGGGCCCACCTCCTTTGAGTTCCCTTTCACCAGAACCTAGTCCCACTGCAGATCTAAGGCTCAGCCTGCCAGCCAGCCTTGGGGGCTATGTCTACACTGGCGGCTTCTTGTGCAAGAACATCTTGCACAAAGGTTCTTGTGCAAGAAGTCTTGCACAAGAACACGTCCACACTGCCACGTGGGAGCTGTGCTTTTGCGCAAGAGCGCCCATGGCAGTGTGGACGCTCTCTTGCGCAAGAAAGCTCTGACGGCCATTTTAGCCATAGGGCTTTCTTGCGCAAGAAATCCCTGCTGAGCGTCCACACTGCCCTCTTGCGCAAGAGCTCCTGCGCAAGAGGGCTCACACCTGATAAAAAAGAGCGTAGCTCTTGTGCAAGCCCTCTCTTACCACGCCGTACTGTAAATTTCCTTGCGCAAGAGCGGTGTGGACGCTCTGTGGATCCTTGCACAAGAACGGCTGTACTTGCGCAAGAAGCCGCGAGTGTAGACATAGCCTGCGTGACTTCAGCTGGAGGTAGATGATCAAATAGCTTTTGAAACTCTTTAACCAGAGCCTACACCCATTTGTTTGGATTTTGCATCCTTACCCCCTGCTTAGCCAGGGAGGTTAAATTAGGGGGACCCCTGGCAATTAGGACATATTAGCTACAGTTCTGCTGCCCTTTCCTCATACAACAGGGATACCAGCATTGCATTACCCTGCACCCAAGATTACAGTGAATTTTAACTCACCACAAGGGACACTGAGCCTTTGGGAAGCTCAGGCTGGTCAGCTGATCACTTAGGCAAAGTGGGTGTGTCTATGCAAATGTGGTCTCCTCCTGAAGGCTTTTCCTCCCAGTTCATCAATAGATGGCCCAAGTGATCTCACTGAGATCCCTGCTGATCTCTGGGTGTGCTGAAGTTTGTCTTGTCCACCTGAAATCATGACCCACACTTTGGCAGAGGAGTGGAGGGGAGTAAAAAAGTCAAAAGACTGGCTTAAAAAACACGATCTGAAGTATTTAAAAACAAAACTCAAGATTTTGGAGCCATTGTTGGGATTTGAAGGGGGTGTCTGACTCCTGTCTGTTCACGTGAGGCTGGCAGCATGGTGTGAGGGTAGGAAGTTTGGGGTGGATGCACTGTGCTCTTCATTTACTGATTATTTTAGAAAGTTTGTTTGATCAAGAACTCCTCCTAAACCGTAAGAGCTAGGATCACCAAACTTGCTAGACAGCTTCCTCTTATCAGAACGTAAAGCAAGGCGAGGGTTTGGTTGTGCCAGGACAATGGGATGTGCCCGGAGACTGGTTCTATGAGAAGCATACAGGAAAAGAATCACCAAATCAAGTGCAGTCCTCAAAATTGATGCAACTGAGCGAATGTTGAAAGAGACTGAACCAAGATGAGCCCAGAAGAGGATTGCTTCAATAAACCTCAAGGAAAAGAGATACAATGGAGACATTTGGGCTATGTCTACACTCGCGGCTTCTTGCGCAAGTATGGCCGTTCTTGCGCAAGAATCCGCAGAGCATCCACACTGCCCGCCCGCTCTTGCGCAAGGAAATTTACAGTACGGCGTGGTAAGGGAGGGCTTCTTGCGCAAGAGCTACAGGTGTAAGCCTTTTAACAGGGTGTAAGCCCTCTTGCGCAGGAGCTCTTGCGCAAGAGGGCAGTGTGGACGCTTGGCAGAGATTTCTTGAGCAAGAAAGCCCTATGGCTAAAATGGCCATCAGAGCTTTCTTGTGCAAGAGAGCGTCCACACTGCCATGGGCGCTCTTGCGCAAAAGCACAGCTCACACATGGCAGTGTGGACATTTTCTTGCGCAAGACTTCTTGCACAAGAACCCTTGCACAAGATGTTCTTGCGCAAGAAGCCGCCAGTGTAGACATAGCCTGGGAGTGTTTCAGCACAGCTAAGTCAATGCTTAATGTTTGAAAACTGGAGTAAAATGTTATTGGAAACGAAATGGATTGTTTTGTTAAAACATGGTGAATAATAAGAGTTATTAGGGACGAAGAAAAAAAACTACACTTGATGGAATTCCCATTTAAAAAAAATACTAAAAAAATTAAACAGAAAAATTTTAACAATGTAAGAAATCAGAAATAAAAATTAAGTTAATCAAAATAACGCTGAATTTTTAGAAAATACAGTCATTTAAATTAACCACATGCACTTACCTTTTATTTTATTAAAAAACCACCCTTAATTGAATTAAGGGCCTGAGCAATGCCAGTTAAAAATGCCAGTATGCAATATAGTAGACGCATCCCTACTTTTAAGTACAATGCTCAACTCAACTTTATCTCTGGAACCAAAGCCGGACCCTCTGTAGCACACAGACCACGCCACCCTCCTCCGCCTCTTAGCTAGCTTTCAGCTCGGGAGAGAGTACAACTCTTCTGTTCTTTGACATGGGCCTCGTTAGCTAAATCACACCAAGAGGACTCGGAGAACACGTGGAGGGCAGCCCCTGGTGCCCTGCTAAGCTCAGGGCTGGGGGCAAAGAGAACACAAACATCCCGAAGGCAGTTCCCACCGCAAAACTCCTGCGTAGACCGAAAGCCAAAGCCTGTGGGAACGAGCCAGACATTGATGAAGGAGAAAACTAATTTCCCCCTGTGGTAGGGCGAGCAGTCCAGGAAACGCAGCCCTCTGGGACGGAGGGAAATCTCTGCATGTTAACTTAAAACCTCACTGATCTGAGACCTCCCCAAATCCAGGGTCACCCTGTTCAGCATTCAGCCGGGTTGTTTTAATGAGCCCTCCTGTCGTGCTACAGCCAGTCTCTCAGTCTAGGGCTTTTCAAGACCTTCCTCTCCCGCTCCCGTCCTTTCCCCAGTGGCAGAGACGCGTCACTCACGGCATGGCCCGTGCTTTGGCTATGCCAGGGACCTGCTGACCTTTGAACTCCCGGCTGCTGGTTCTGTTCTTACTGGCGCCCATGCAGATCGGAGCGAGCGCCCAAGCCACTCTCTGACCTGAGTGGAAAGCTGCTGGGAGGCCAGGATCAGGCCCCACGGCGTTTCCCAGTGGAGCTCTAGAATTACACAGGGACCTGCAGCGGTTCAGGATTTCCATTCTCCAAAATGTGAGAGTAGTAAGAACATAGCAATGGCCAGACTGGGTCAGACCAAAGGCCCATCTAGCCCAGGACAGGATGGCCAGTGCCAGGTGCCCCAGCGGGAGTGAACAGAACAGGGAATCATCAAGTGATCCGTCCCCTGTCATCCATTCCCTGCTTCTGGCAAACAGAGGCCAGGGACACCATTCCTACCCATCCTGGCTAACAGCCCTTGATGGACCTAACCTCCATGAATGTATCTAGTTTTTTTTCCCGAACCCTGTTGAAGTCTTGGCCTTCACGACCTCCTCTGGCAAGGAGTTCCACAAGTTGATTGATCTTTTTCTCTTCTGCTGCTCTCATTAGCAGGGTGAGAGGACTGGTGTTGGCAGTGGGGGGTTGCCCCCCTGCAGCAGCAGTGGGGAGCAGAGCAATGTAGCTATCATGTCCCCTCTCACTCTTCTCTTTTCTAAACTAAACAAACCCAGGTCTCTCATTCTTCCCTCATAGCTCATGTTTTCTAGACCTGTAATCATTTTGGCTGCTTTTCTCTGGACCTCCTCCACATCTTTCTTGAAACATGGTGCCCAGAACTGGACACAACACTCCAACTGAGGCCTAATCAGCGCCGAGTAGAGCGGAAGAATGACTTCTCGTGTCTTGCTCACAACACTCCTGTTAATGCAGCCCAGAGCGATGTTTGCTTTTTTTGCAACAGTGTCACACAGTTGACTCATATTTAGCTTGTGGTCCACTCTGACCCCTAGATCCCTTTCTGCAGCACTCCTTCCTAGGCAGCCTGGATGGGGAGTTGTAACAATCAGACTTTAGAACAGGTTTCTGTGCACAACAGCCGGCTGTGTGGTGCATCTCCCATCTGGCATTGCTCTATGGAAAGCATCAGACCCTGGCCTCAATTTCCAAAGCAGAACCATCTGTCACCCTGCGCCTTGTCTGTCATTTACACCGCGGCCGGGTGAGGACGGATCATTGCCAGAGTGGAATAGCAGCGTTTTCCCGGATATACTGAGCCGAGATGCAGGGCCGCGAAGATTCTGCTCTTGTGTTCTCCCCCCACACATTGAAGAATTTGCTTGCAATCTCATGTGCCATCTTGGGGATAAAATACCCTCGATGGACCATCACAAACAGACATGCAGCTGGGTGTGCTGACGCTGCAGAAAGACTGGAGATGACGCTGAATCGTTGGACTGATTTTGACCATTGTAGGAAAGACTCAGAAATAAAATCATGATTGAACCATCTTCCAAGCCTAATTTTCTACAGGGGCTGATCACTCTGACTCACCCCACTGCAAAAGTCCATCTTATCTTCAAGTAGGAGCGGCCAACTAAATCCGCCTGCCACCATAAGTCAATCACTAGAGCAGCTCCGGGTGTGGTGACATTAGCCAGGCCTGCGATTGTTCCTGGGGTCACCCAGTGGCCTCGGAGCAGCTCTCCGGGTGTAACAGATCTCCTGGTAGCAGATTGATTGTATCAAATGTTCTGCGAACATCCCGGCGGCACTTCTGAAAGCCTTTCCCAGCGCCGGAGACAAAGTGTTTTTCCATTCCCCGTAAAGAACATGTTTCCAAATTGCTTTTCTCTTCCCTGTCCTTTGGTGAATTCATTTTGCATGAAAGATGTGTTTATATAAGGCCTCGTAAAACCCATCCACATGTTCTCACAGAGCGGTGCGGATTCATCTGGGGAAGATTTACTAGGGTGTAAATCAAATGCTGTGTTTTTTTGGATTGTCTCTTCAGCCGGGGAAGGATCGAGGGCTTTTCTCTTCTGTCCAAATCCATCATTTAGTCCCCTGAGCATTCAGAGATTAGGGGAGAATGCTAAGACACTACAGTGCCCACGACTGGTTGTGTAACCCACACACCTAGAGGGTGTGGTTCGCTGTTCCCTGTAGTGGCACTTAGACCACTTACAGCAGAGAGCTAAGAATGAGTGAGCTCTACAGCCTAAGTTGAGAGCCTGCTGGCTTTATAGTTCACGCTGTAAAGGCTCCTACACAAAGCTCCTGAGGTCCCAAGTTTGAATCCACGCGATGATGGCTACATTTGCACCCTCCCCGGTTTCGTTGGTGCATTTCTGTTGCTTCCTTCAATACATGAGTTTTGCCCCATGGTGCAAGAGTGTCTCTCTCTTTCTCAATTCCAGTCACATCCCTTGGAAATTTTAATTTCACTAGCACATATCCCAGGTGTGGGCTTTGGCCATCTCCTAACCCCAACGTGGGCAACCTGCCTAGGGGTGGATGGGTTAGATCTTGCTGGCAAAAGGGTAGGATGCTTTTAGTGACATGAGAGCTACTGTCTAGAACAGCTGGATGGTCTGTTCTCTTAATAGTCACTCCGGCCTCAGACTTTGGTCCACACGGTCCTGCGGGCAAGCCGGGCGTAGCTGGAGGCAAAAACTGAGCCTTCCCCTCTTTGAGTTGGGGGGAGCGCAGGTGGTTATGGGATCCTGGCTGCTCCTTCTGAGGTTTCACACCGTGTGGCTGAGAGCCTCGTGGATCCAGGGAAATCCGCTCTGAGGGTTGTGTGACTTGCAGGCTGGACAGCGCTACTGGCGTTCTCACGCCAAGGCCTGGTTCCGTTCTTGCTGCCTGCCTCTCTGGCACAGCTGTCTATCTTACGTTGACTCTGGGAGTCAAAGGACCCAGCTGTTTGTCATCGGTAAGGGAGCCACCCTGAGTGCTGTTTTACTACCAGGTCAGCTACTTTCTGTTGCCCCTCATGGGTCTGCTTCATTCCACGATCACTTTCGGCAGGGGTGTTTACACTGACCGGCTTCCAAAGTACACACCCTCGCTTCAGTCCCTCCGGAGAAGTTATCTTCCGAGCCCAGCGGTTCCCGCTGCCTGGCCGTCTCATCAGCGTCGCGAAAGATGAGGGATGCTCATTTCTGTCCTCTCCTCGCAACTGGAGCATCAATCCAGCCCGTGTAGCTCCCCTGCTCGGTCTGGGGAGACCCAAATCACGCCCCACAATGCCCTTCTTATAACACAGGAATTGTTCCATCCATGCTGGACACTGAGACGGCTTCTCTCGGGGGTCCCGATGTGTGGTCTGGAATTTTAATATAGCTTCCTCTCCTCGTTCAGTGCTTCCAAACGCTCCCTCGAAAGCTGAGAGTTATTCAGCCGCAGTTGCATCTAGTTACTGGCCCTCACAGATTCAGCAAAGTGTCCTCTCAGATTTTCCACTAATCTTTCTTTTTCCCCTTACGGAGCATGTCCCGTCCCGTCCGAATGGGTTGAATCACCCCGGCCTCAGATTTTTCCTCATGCACAGGGATAGGTTTTCTCAGAAACGATGAACCTTTTCAGGGACCTTTCATGGGAACCTGGTCTCATGGCCTGGCTCATGGCCTTCGGGGAGGACTCTTCTGTCAGAGGGTGAGAAGATGAGGCTGGACTACACAGTGGCCTCCTATCGTCTTCCCTCTTTCCCGTTCTCTGGAGCAAACGTTGAATTTCTGCGAGAAAAACCAGGTCCACGCGGCTCTAAGGGTGGCCCCAGACCCTGCCCCTTCTGCCTGAGGCCCCGCCCCTTCCAGGGGGAGTGGAGTCGCCCCCCACGCCATGTCCCGGGGGCCACAGTGGCTGTCAGCCCTGCTGGATACAGGCATGGGCCACACGCGCTGAACGAGGGACACATCCCGCTCCCGTGCAAGTCAATGGGAGTTCTGCTGTGGATTCAGTGGGAGAAGGACCAAGTCTTAATTGCTACCGCCGAGTGTTTCCGGCAGCTGTAGCTGCTCCTTGGCTGGTCGCGCACCGTCCACGTCGAGCCGTTCCAATGGCCAGACCCCAGCTCCCCGTCCCAGGTGCAGCCTTTTCGCCTGAGTGGAATTCAAAGCAAAAACGCTGGAGGCTCCCCATCCGGCCCTCGGGCCTGGGGGAGCGGAGCCCGCAGGGTGGACAGGCGGCAATCTGGAATTCAGCGTCACAGCCAGGGCCCCCGAGAGGACAGGGGAAGGCGGGAAACCCGGGGCGGGAGCTGGCTGGAGTCTCTGCATGGGGAGCCAGACTGGAGATTACTGTGACAACGGCAGGATGAACGGAGCCCCGAGAGAAAGACCCTGACCCTAACTAGCCAAGGGCAGAGCAGGCGTTTGTCGCTTTCTTCCGCAGGTGGGAATCTTTACAGAGCACCCCCCCGGTCCGGGACAGAGCGAGGTGGGTTCAGATGTCAGTCCACATGGGGGGGAGATTGCACGTTTTCCACTGAGCATCCCGTGCCCCCGGCGTGGAGGGATGGGCTCGTGAGAAGCGTCTCCACCCACTGCGTGGGTGCCTTCTAGAGCCAGCCTTCCACTTCTGCCTGCTGGCGGGGGGGGCCCAGGGGTGCAGGCTGCGCCATGGAGGCTGCTTTGCCTCCTCTGAGCCAAGCCAGGGCTGGGGGGGTGTTTTCCATGGAGCGTTACGCTCCCCCCACTCAGCTGTCCCGTCCACAGGACAGTTTGGGGGAACCGCCCGGAGGGGCTGGGGGACTAGCGGGGACCTGGGGCCAGCAACAGGAGTCAGGCTGGCCCCCCGCACTCACTGGTGGCGGGAGGTGGAGCGACCTGGCCCAGACCACTCCACACCCCCGGCTTGCAGCCACGTTGCTCCGTGGAGGAGGTTTGGGGGGCAGGGGTGGGACCGCCTCCCGCACTCACCGGGTCAGAGCAGGGGCGGGGCCTGCGGTGGAGGGTGTGCGTGGGGGGGCAGGGCCGGCTTTAGGCCGATTCGCCCGATTTCCCCGAATCGGGCTCCGCGCCTAAAAGGGCCCCGTGCCCTAAAGCCAGAGGGCCCCGCGCCCTAAACCCGGAAGTGTGCTGGCGTGCCGGGAGCGCTGCGGGAGGGGGCGTCGGCCCCGGAGAAGGAGCGCGGCGGCTTCTGTGCGCCGCGGGAGGGAGCGTCGGCCCCTGGGTTTGGCTGGAAGGCGGGACTCTGCCCTGTAGCTGGGGATTTAAAGGGGCTGTGAGTTGTTTCTTTGTGTGCTGGGTTGTGGGTTTTTTTTGCTCAACCAAAATTTGGTTCGAATTGGGCCCCGCACTTCCTAAAGCTGGCCCTGGCGGGGGAGGCCTGTCCCAGGCCCTGCATGCCCCAACGGACGGCCCTGCTGGCACGTGAGGCCTTGCGGAGGTGTCTGGCACAGAGCAAACGTCTATGCTGTTTCCCCCAGTTTGCAGCCTGCGTGCTGCATTTACACCTGGCTCATTCCTGAGGCAGGAGCAGTGCGTAAGAGACCTTGTCTCTTCTCATCAGTTACTTCTAGCGATTTTTGGGAGGTCATTACATTCAAGAGAGGGCCCCTCGTTCTGGGCGGTCCCTGGGGCAGGCGTGATGGGACGCTGGCGTTAGTTCCAGTTTTTCCCAAGGTCTCTGAGTGGTTTGGGGGTGTGTATCTTCACTTCTGGCCTTGAGGCTGTACAGTGCGGTGCATGACTTTGGGTGTGCGGTGCAGGATCTGCCCTCCGGAGGTCGCTCAGTGGGACAGTCGAATTCCTACCGATGGATTTTGTGATGCCTCCTTTATTGTAGTGAGGCTGGGGGTGGGCAAGGGATAATCCACAGGTGGGCATGAGCCACAAAATCTGGCTTGGGATCCTAGGGAGGTTCAGGTCATAGGTATGGTGAGAGCCCATTTCTAAAAACCAGTTAACCTTGGAATTACCCGGGGAACAACTGCCCCAGGGCATATTCCCTAGCAACTTCCCACTACAAAGGAAAGAGGGAGAGAAACATGAGTGTTGGGCTTTGAATGGCTCCAGCCCCTCTAGCGAGCCCCAGGCCTTGTCTTCACTCCACGGAAGATTGACACTGCTGCAATCAATCTTCCGGAGTTTGATTTAGCGAGTCTAGTTAAGACTCACTAAATCGAACTCAGAGGGCGCCCCCCCGCCAGCAGCACTCCTGCTCTTGCAAGGAGTAAAGGAGGCAGACGGGAGCATTTGCTCCGGTTGGCCTCCCACTGAGGGGACGCCGCCAAGCTCGGCTTACGGTAAGCCGACTCCAGCTACGTATTCTACATAGCTGGAGTTTCATGCCTTAAGCCGAGCTGCCGGGTCTAGTGTAGACCTGACCCAATTCCTCCACCCACTGACAGCTACATTGTGACCTGCAATTTTCCCACCTCATCTCCCCTTTGCTTCCCCCTACCCAGTCTTGGGCTTTGCCTCCCATCCTCTGACACGGCAGCCCGGCTATTGATTCCCGATGTGGAACAACTGTCATACTTGGAGGAAATCAAGACAGCTGAGCATGTCACTGGCGTGTCTTTATTTGGAAGTGTTCAAAGTGCCCTAGTAGGCCCAACCCTTCCAAAATCGAGGTTAACTATTCATCCAATTCCCTCTCGGGTGTTCTCTCGCCCTGCGTCCTCTAGGAGGCGCTCTTAGATAACGTCTCACCATTAACAGTAAACTGAGTTCTCTTTCGTTTCCTGTTTGGCTTCTTACACTGTCATTTAAATAGTGGACTCACTGAATGTTCTTTGTCATATTTGCTCCAGCTCGCTTCTGAAACACGATAGGTGGGAACCCGCCACCCACGCTAATCTGTTTATTTTAATTGTGGGTTTAAAAAAAAAAATCAAAGTTTGGAGTGAAACACAGTCTGTAAAGAATGTGTTTGTTTAAGTTGCACACTCAGCCTGCTACAGCCAGGCAGTGTGTAAAGCCAGGCAGAAATCCTCTTCAGAACTTTCTCTGGACTCAGTGTTTGGCAGAGAGTCGTGAGTGCAGGCAGGGGGTTTTGGCTTTCACTGGGATTTCCCTGAATTTTTTGAGCTGAATGCAAAGCTAACATCCAGCTGCATGGCTAAATATAGCTCTGACCTTTTCACCTGAGCAAGTGATAGTTTGATTTCTAATTGAAATTGCCTTGTCGGTGCATCTTCTGTCCCAGCGGGTAGTTGTGTGTCTCGTAAAACCAGCAGAACTTAGGGGAATGCTCCGAAGTGTGGGTGTGCAGGGCCGTCAGTAAAATACAACCGCCTCTAGGCTGCACTGGCGCTGGTGGCGCCTTCTGGACACCATTGCTGGAGCTGTAAGCTCAGGAAGCCGACGGCCGGCATTGTACACAAGGCCAGGCCTCAACTGGTTTTTCAGATGTTTTTCAGGTGTTCCCGCCCCTCGCGATCCCCTAAACATTCCCTGGAAATAGTAGCAACACCCACCGGCATCCAGTGGAGAAAGGGCTTGAGGTCTCACTGTGAGAAGGATGCCGTGTTAGAGGAAATCAGATGTTCATTCAGGTTTGCATATGGTACCCGACCTCAATTAATCCAGGCTCCCAGCTCCTGCTCCGCTGGGGATGGAGCAGTTAACTGTGCTTGGTGACAGGGAGCAGCGTATGACACCCACAGCAGGCAGGATAGAGTCTGCTCTAACCTCACGGAGGCCATTTTGCTCAGGGGGAGCTCAGCTTGTGTTACCAGGGCTGCATGGTTATCTGGAGTGTGCAGCCCTACCCACTCTTCCTGGGCCCAGCTCCCCCAGATGGTGCATCCATCCTGTTACCTGGGTTTTTTTCTGAACCTAAAATTCTTGGTAACTTTACTCCGTGCGAGGCAGTGTCAGGAAATAAATCAATAGGGGACAGAGCTCTTCTGTCTGATACATGATTGGCACAAACAAGAGTGCTTTCGCTTAACGTTTTTATTTTAGTCTCAAGAAGACACGTGTACACCCCAAATCTAGAGTTACCCAAAGTCTGGAGTGGTCTTTGAGTGGTCAATGACAGGTTTCTGGTGGCCAGCTGTCCCAGGGGCTCTTAAGATGAATCCACAGAGGAGTTCACTCAACGCAGACCTTTCCATGGTGAGACATATTACCTAACTTGTCAGTCACCAATAGCCGCTAGTTCAACAAGAAGTTTAAGCCAGATACGGCTTTGTGAAGTCTGCAGTCTCATGGCCCCTGACAAACTGGAGAAGGTCCTGCGAAGAGCAAGAAAAGTGAATAAAGGTCTAGAAGACATGAGCTATGAAGGAAGACTGAAAGAACTGGGCTTGTTTAGTTTAGAAAAGAGAAGACAGACTGGCTATGTCTTGACTGCAGGCTTCTTTCAGAAGCTTTTCCGGAAGAGATCTTCTGAAAAAACTTCTGAAAGAGAGCGTCCACATTGCGAAAGTGCATCAAAAAAGCGATCCGCTTTTTTGACAGATTGCATCCACGCTGAATGGACATGCTCTTGCATATAAGCTGTGATTGCTATGGACGGAATGGCCACCCGGGCACCTGTGCTTTTTCTTCTTTCCTCTTCTTCTGAAAGAACTCCCTCTTCCCCGTCCACACACGCCTTTTTCCGAAAGAGCTCTTTCGGAAAAAGGTTTCTTCCTTGTGGAAAGAGGATTACCAATGCCGGAAAATCCCCTCTGTTCTTTTGATTTACTTTCAAAAGAACACAATTGCAGTGTGGACGTTACTCAGGTTTTGTCGGAAAAATGGCCATTTTTCCGACAAAACTCTGTAGTGTAGACATACCCTGAGCGGGGACATGACAGCAGCTTTCAAGTATCTAAAAGGGTATTACAAGAAGGAGGGAGAAAAATTGTTCTGCCTCGCCTCCGAGGACAGGACAAGAAGCAATGGGCTTAAACTGCAGCAAGGGAGGTTTAGGTTGGACATTAGGAAAAACTTCCTGTCAGGGTGGAGAAACACTGGAATAAATTGCCTAGGGAGGTTGTGGAATCTCTATCTCTGTGGGCGCCTCTTGCCCCAGCGTGGCTAGTTAAGCTGAAGCTGCGATAGAGGCCTTATCGCTGCTCTTTGGCAAGGTCAGCGCCACTCAGAATTCTTGGGCTACGACTGGCTGGACAACAGTGAGACGAGCCCAAAAAAGCCACAACACCCGCTGCTGCTGGGCACCATCATGTCCTGTTAAAGAACCCCCTTGAAAGCAATAGCTACGTGGCTTATTTAGCTATACAGCTGTTATTCCAGTTACTGCTCCTTTAAATCTCTTCCGGCTCTGTCCAGGCAAACAGTCATTCTGGATGAAATGCAGGGTCTGTCCCAGAAGAGAAACACGCTGTGCTCTCTTACGGTGACTTTACTTTGGGTTCTTTCTTGTTGTGTTGCTCTCTGAGTGAGGCCTAATAGCTCAGACACTAGACTGGGTCTCCAGAGGCCATGATGCTACTCCTTACTTAGCTGCTGTCCTGGGCCATGTGACTCCCTGCCTCAGTTTCCCCATCTGCAAAAAAGCAGCTACAAGGTTCCAATCTGCTTTGTGAAGTGCTTGGAGAGCTACTAATAAAAGCACAGAGGAGCTGAGGAGTCCAACAGAAAGGCCCTGTCTGCTCTTTGCGTCGGGAGCGACCTCGCAGCTCGTTTGCAATGTGCCGTGTCCCCCGGCGTGGCAGCGGCCCTGGGAGACTTGCCTGAGCAGCAAGGCGTGCGTTGATCTCCGAATGCTGCTGACCACAGCCTCTCTCGGCGCTGTTTGGAGAGGGAGGCGCGGCCGAGCCCGATCGTCCCCTGCGCGAAAGCTGAAACGCTTCATTACCAGCGAGTGCAAGGCACCATGCGAGGGAAAACATGTGCTGCTTTCTCTGGAAGGATACGCACAGGACCCCGAGACAGGCACCGACAGCTTGGTTTGGAACACAGCCGCCCACCGCAGAAGCCAGAGCTATTTCTTCCAGGGCGTGCCAAAAGCTACTTCAATGCAACTGTCCCGTGGAGTCCCGACTGCGAGCCTGTGCCCAAGGAATCAGAACCCCGTCCTGTTCCCTGCCAGGCTAATGAACTGCGGGGTTAGCCACCTACTCCTGTGTTCCCCCTTTCTTCTCCTTGGCTCCGATTCGTCCCCGGGCTCCTGCCCGATGCCCTTTTGCCACAGACAAGGGCCTCTTCCGAGCTTCTAAGGGGCTCCGGCAGCTGAACAAACAATCTGCCTTGTGAGCCCCTGGAAAAGCTTGCCCTGGCTTTGAGGAATTCCCCCAAGCCCAGGCCTTGGTCATCCATCTTGATGAAAGCATCCAGTGGAGACGGAGGGAGCGGAGTGGAGTCGGTGGGGCTCCCAGGCAGACGGGGTAATGGGCTGCTGCTGGCCGGCTGGTTAGCGGCTGTCAGCGGGGTCTGACCGGAGCACATATCTGTGGGGTGCCTGCCAAGGGGAGGAGGGGAAGGCAGGGGAGGACAAGGAGAGGAGGGCAGGGCAAAATGACAGGGAAGATGCTCTCCCAGCAGAGTTTGGGGGGCTACGTCCCAGGAACATTGTGTCTGAGTACAAAGGGTAGCTGATCTCCCAGCTGACAGAGTGAGCACACACTCAGGTAGTAGGCTGGGGAAGGGGGGCTAGACAGAAAGATAAGAGCAAGCTAAGGTGAGTGGGGGGATGTAAATAGGATGAAGTTTAATAAAGACAAATGCAAAGTGTTCCACTTAGGAAGGAACAATCAGTTTCATACATACAGAATGGGAAGCGACGGTCTGGGAAGGAGTACGGCAGAAAGGGATCTAGGGGTTATAGTGGACCACAAGCTGAATATGAGTCAGCAGTGTGATGCTGTGGCAAAGAAAGCAAACATGATTCTGGGATGCATTAACAGGTGTGTTGTGAGCAAGACACGAGAAGTCATTCTTCCGCTCTACTCTGTGCTGGTTAGGCCTCAGTTGGAGTATTGTGTTCAGTTCTGGGCACCGCATTTCAAGAAAGATGTGGAGAAATTGGAGAGGGTCCAGAGAAGAGCAACGAGAATGATTAAAGGTCTAGAGAACATGATCTATGAGGGAAGACTGAATGAATTGGGTTTGTTTAGTTTAGAAAAGAGAAGATTGAGGGGGGGACATGATAGCAGTTTTTTAGATATCTAAAAGGGTGTCATAAGGAGGAGGGAGAAAACTTGTTCATCTTGGCCTCTGAGGATAGAACAAGAAGCAATGGGCTTAAACTGCAGCAAGGGAGGTCTAGGTTGGACATTAGGAAAAAGTTCCTAACTGTCAGGGTGGTTAAACACTGGAATAAATTGCCCAGGGTGGTTGTGGAATCCCCATCTCTGGAGATATTTAAGAGTAGGTTAGATAAATGTCTATCAGGGATGGTCTAGACAGTATTTGGTCCTGCCATGAGGGCAGGGGACTGGACTCGATGACCTCTCGAGGTCCCTCCCAGTCCTAGTATTCTATGATTCTATGATTCTACGTTCAGGTACCCATGGGGGAGTGGTTTGGGGTGAGCGCCAGGGGAGGGAAGAGGTTGGGAGTGAGCCTTGTGGGGTACTGGTTTGGGGGCGTACCCAGGGCAGGGAACACAGCGGGGTGAATGGGTAGCAGGAGATCTGGGTGCGGGGTTAGGCTGAGCATCCTGGAGTGGGAGCAAGCCCCCATCTGAGAGAAGCAGTTTAGGGTGAGGGGAGAGGCTTGGGATGAGCACCGCAGGGCGTTGGGTTAGGGTGAGCCTGTTGGTGGGGAGCGATATAGGGCAGGCCCCTGGAGTCGTGGTTTTGGATGAGCAAAGCAGGGTGGAGCGAGAGCCGTAGGGCTGGCTCATGGGTGGGTGCGGTGTAGAGGCAGCACCCAGGTCTGGGGAGTGGCTTATGGGGAGCTCTGGGGGAGGAATTTTGTGTGAGCACTCTGGAGAGACAGGTTAGGGTGAGTGGAAGTACTGGCAATGCTGCTAGACGATATTGACCTCCCGTAGTCTGGCAAATTCTCTGGTTTGGCACCGGTCAGCCCGGACTAGAGAGGTGCAAACCGTACTGTCCTCAAAACTGACATACCTGAGCGAATGGTGAAAGACACTGAAGCAAGATGAGCCAGAAAAATAGGATGAACCAGCAATAGGACTGCTTCTCAATAAACCATACAGAAAAGAGATAAAACAGAGCAAATTGGAGCCGTGCTCTGTTTTGGCACGGCTGAATCGACGCTTAACGTTTGAAAATGAGAAGAAAGTGTTATTGCTAACCAAATTGACTATAACCCTTTTTTGTTAAAACATAGTAAATGATAAGGGTTTATAGGGATGAAGGAAAAAAAATACACTTGATGGAATTCCCATTTTAAAAATATTACCAAAAAAACTAAACAGACAAATTTTAACAATCCCTTTAAAAAAGAAATCCAAAATAAAAGTTAACTTCATAAAAATAACACTATATTTTTGAAAAATGCAAGCATTTAAATAACGCCTGTACATTTCCCTTTTATTTAAAAAAATGTAATTGAGTTACAGACCTGAGCAATTCCAGGTAAATCTGCTAGTCTATTAAATACTTTTGTCTTTCTACATTTTCAGAAATATGGATTTCAATTATGATGCAGAATACAAAGTACACTGTGCTCACTTTCTATTATTATGATGCAAATAATTTCTTGTCGTCCACAGGGATCTGAGGTAATGTAAATATTTGTAGAGACATATTTATTAGATTTCTTTGGAACTTCTTCTGAAGAAGTTAAGCCCTTCCTGAAAGGGCAGATATAAATGGTAACATCTGTGTCATGCAGTAAAATAGGGACTGCATAATTTCATCATAAGTTTAATTGAGATTTCAGTTTTTAGCAAACAGAGTGCAATTATTATATGCTTGCAGAGTTCAAGAAAAGATGCTGCTATGAGACACAGCTAATCAATCAAAGGAAAACTTTTCTTGAGTAGATGACAATATGAAGGAAACTACAGACCAGTCAGCTTAACTTGTGCACCAGGAAAGACAATGGAGCAAGTAATTAAGGAATCCATCTGCAAACATCTGGAAGATAATAAGGTGATAATCATAGAAGTAACATTCAGCATGAATTTATAAACAACAAATCATGTGAAACCAACCTGATAGCTTTCTTTGATAGGATAACAAGCCCTGTGGATAAGGGGGAAGCAGTAGATGTGGGATACCTAGACTTTAGTAAAGTCTCACGTGATCTTCTTGTCAATAAACTAGGGAAATAAAATGTAGATGGGGCTACCATATGGAGGGCGTGTAACTGGTTAAATAGCAGCTCTCAGAGAGTAGTTATCAATGGTTCACAGTCATGCTGGAAGGGCATAACAAGTGGGGTTCTGCAGGGCTCAGTTCTGGGTCCTGTTCTGTTCAATAGCTTCATCAATGATCTCTAGGTAATTGCATAGAGAACATGCTTATAGAGTTTGCAGATGATACCAAGCTGGGAGGGGTTGCAAGTGCTTTGGAGGATAGGGTCGTAATTCAAAATGATTTGGGCAAACTGGAGAAATGGTCTGAGGTAAACAGGATGAAGTTTAATAAGGACAAATGCAAAGTGCTCCATTTTGGAAGGAACAATCAGTTGCACACATACAGAATGGGACGTGACTGTCTAGGAAGGAGTCCTGCAGACAGGGATATAGGAGTCATAGTGGATCGTAAGCTAAAGAGTCAACAGTGTGACATTGTTGCAAAAAAAAAAGGCAAATATTTTGTGATGCATTAACAGGAGTGTTGTGAGCAAGACACAAGAAAGAATTCTTCTGCTCTACTCTCCCCTGATTAGGCCTCAACTGGATTGTTGTGTCCAGTTCTGGGTACCACATTTCAGGAAAGATGTGGATAAATTGGTGATGGTCCAGAAAAGAACAACCCAAATGATTAAAGGTCTAGAAAACATAACCTGTGAGGGAAGACTGAAAGAACCGGGTTTGTTTACTCAGGAAAAGAGAAGACTGAGAGGGGACTTGATAACAACTTTCAAGTACCTAAAAGGGTGTTATAAGGAGGAGGGAGAAAAATTATTCTCCTTGGCCTCTGAGGATAGGACAAGAAGCAATGGGGTTAAATTGCAGCAAGGGAGGTTTAGGTTGGACATTAGGAAAAACTTCCTACCTGTCAGGATGTTTAAACACTGGAATAAATTGCTTAGGGGGGTTGTGGAATCTCCATCACTGGCGATATGTAAGAGCAGGTTAGACAGACATTTATGAGGGATGGTCTAGATGGTGCTTGGTCCTGCCATGAGGGCAGGGGACTGGACTTGATGACCTCTACAGGTCCCTTCCTGTTCTAGTGTTCTACGATTCTATGTTCCTGAAAATCTTAAACTAGATAAGTAAGGCTAACTCTCTGTGGCTTATATTCTTGCTGTGAGCTGGCACAACACAGCAAATTAGTGGGCCACAGACTAAACGTTGTTCCTCTGAGGGGGGAAGTGAAGTCCACTAGGAGCTCAGAGACTTTTCAAAAACCCATAGCAAATTACTGCAAAATCAACTTTTCAGTCCTCGGCTGGTCTTCGCCCAGTAGCTGTCCAGGAGGGGAAGTGAAAAGAAAAGAAATAGGAAGTTTCTAGGCTCAGACCTTCCTGGTTCGTGACTACCCCAAGACACAGAGAAGACTTTTCCAAAGCTGAGAGAGCTCCGAGCACCTTGTCTGATTCCCCGCCACCTTTCCTCCACCACCCGATTCTTTTGTGGAGACCACCCAGGCGGAAAGGCTGGCTTGGAGGGAGTTGAGTGCATCCCAAATGGGCTGCTGTTGAGAAGCTGATGAAACCTTTAAACTTTCGGTGGCTACAGCAGCATCCTAATAACTTCTTTGTGACACGCCTGACAGACAAGGGAATAGCCAGCAAGGACAGCCCTGGCGGAAAAGCCTTCATCTGCCTGCCGGAAGCCAGGCCTGCCTCCATACGAATCACAGCCGAGTGGCGTGAAAAGGCGACATGGACAAGGCAGCAGAGCACAAATTTCAGCATTTGCTTTAGCAGCCAGCTGCATGTGGAGCCAACTGTTCCCCTCCCAGTCTGAAGCATTTCACATTCCAGACCGATTTACTGAATCCCGCTCTTATGCAGTGGGCAGAAATCTATTACGCTTCAAAGCCGGCATCTACTGTGCATTGTAAACCTTGCAGGAACTTGGAGAATGAAACCCTGTTTGCGGCTGGCCGCTGTGGGCATTTTCAAAGGGAAGCGAGTTTTGCCAGTCTTCACCATTCGATGAGTCATGCCCCCAAGCCACGATTGTGGTGAACCATTCATGAATTTCAAAACCTGAGAGATGTGGAGTTCTTTTTATTTGCCATCTGTTTTCTGAGCCGTTGAGGGGGTCTCAGTCTCCAGCTTTTGTCTGTAACCAAGATGCCCAGAAATTTATTTTTTATATGAAAGCTGAAATTCTAATAAATTCCCCTGACTCCAGCTGCTGAAGATTTGAGGAAAAAACTCAACTATTGCACAGGTTGCCATAAAATCACAAGAGGTGGCAACGCTAGGACAATTTTGTCAAGCTTTTGGTTTTAGACCAGTGTTTCTTAAACTGTGTTCCGCCGCCGCGTGGCAGTCGGAGGTGTGCCACGGAGAACAACAGAATTCAAAATGGCCGCCCTTAAAGGGGCAGACGACTTTTTTTTTTTTTTTTTACTTTCCCCCCAACCCTTTTTCTCCCTGACCTTTTTTTCTTTTTTTTCCTCAACAAAAAATCCTTGGCGTTCCTCATAAAAAAAAATTATTGTTTGGTTTTCCTCGGTCTTAAAAAGTTTAAGAAACACTGCTTTAGAAGAAGCTGCTTGTGTTGAAACCTTTGCGGCGGGTGAGCATTTATAACAAACACGCTGCTGTGTTGTTTGCGGTCCAAAGGGCTGTGTGAGGATCGGAAATGGACAAAAGTGGAACTACGCTGCCCACGGAGCCGTGGTCTACACTAGGGAGTTATTTCGAAACAACTCCCCTTATTTTGGAATAATAAGTGGAGTGTCCTCACTGTCAAGCCTGTGGTTTCAAAATAAGGGGCTGGTTATTTTGAAATAATAACTCCTGCTTTCCACGTGGAATAGCGCTTATTTTGAAGTAGTTATTTCAAAATAGCGATCGCATGGATGCTTCACCGCTGCTATTTTGAAATAACGACTCTCCGGAGTCATTCAAAGTAATGATTCCCCCGTGCTTCCTGGGGTTCTCAGTTGAGGGAGCGCGCCCACCTTAAGGGAGCCTGCCTTGGGGTAATTTCGAGGCTTCTCCATCATGTATTTTGAAAGAGTTATTTCGGGAGTTAATATTTTGCGATAAGTTATTTCCAAATAATTCCCCAGTGTAGACACGCCCTGAGAAAACAAGCGACAGCCCCCACTGTGGAAAAGGAGATTGTATTTTAAATGTTCTTCCTAATTCATACTCTCGCGGGCTATTTGCGGAGATGATTTGGGGGGCTAAGAGGGGTGAGTTTTACCCTGGCCACTAGCTGCAAGGGAATGCCCGGAGCTACAAATAGAATTTTGGAGTCATGGCAAAGCACTTTCCGATTTTAGCATCCTTGAAGCATAAAAATGAAATCACTGAGTATTTCTTGCCATTCGTTTAGTGTCATGGTTTGCTCCAGCCCTGGTCGAATGTTTCCCAGCAGTGAATGACTTGCTGGATCCCCCATTTTGCCTTAGGCAGTCAGCTCCGCCAGCTGCTTCTTACAGTAAGAGCTTTGTTGTCCAGCATGTTGGAGGAATGAGGGGTGCTGGTTAGTCAAATATTCTGGTTAACCAAGAGTGTGGGAGGGGGCTCCAGGCTCAGGCAGGGAAATGGGTGTGGGAGGGGGGTATGGGCTCTGGGCTGGGGTGCAGGCTCTGGAGTGGGGCCAGAAAAGAGGGGTACAGGGTGCAGGAGGGGGTGAGGGCTACCGCTGGGGCTGAGGGCTCTGGGGTGCATGAGAGAGCTCCAGGGGTTGAGGGGTACAGGTTCAGGCTCGGGAAGAAAGCTTGGGTATGGGCAGGAGTTCAGGGCTGGGGGTTGGTGTGTGGGAGTGATTCTTGGGTGCCAGATCTTGTCAGGGCTCAACTTGGGCGGCTCCCCCCAAGTGGTGACATGTCCCTGCTGTTCCTAAGTTGGGCACGGCCAGTTGATGCCGTGCACGGCTTCCGTGCAGTGTCGTACGCCATTGAAAAGTCAGCTCTTCATTCCTGCTGGTAGCTGAATTCTCCGTAGCCAGCAGCTGGCCACAGCTGTTGCGAGGGTTCTAAATCCGGCCTGCTCTTTGGGGGTCAGTTTGCTCCAGTGTCGCCTGTAACTCTGAAGCAGGAGCTGCTCCCACAGTTCGTAGCAACTGCTAAGGAGGGAGATGGGCTGGTCGCTTTTGGGTCGGCGGCCCCTTTTCCAGGCTTCCGAATGGCTCTGATTGTGGCTACCGTGCCTCAGAGGGAGGTTGGCTGTACTGTTTGGACAACGCTAGGAGGCATCTTGGACTTGTTCTGCCTTATGTGCGTGGGACTTTCGTCCTGTGACTAGGACCTCATCTGAGTGACCCTGTTTACACATTTCTTGCTTTCACAGTCAAAGAACTGGTTGCACAAGCTATGGGGTGAACGCCCGCCATTGGCCAGACAAAGAAAAGGCGCCCAGTTAGAGCCAGGCTTTGGACCTGGGGCTGATTAGCTAATTGCCCCCTCGGCCGAAGGGAAGAGCTAAGGACCAAGGAGGCGCCCAGATCTCAGAAGGAGCTAAAGGAGCTCTGCAGAGAGAGGAGGTTGATGAGTTCCCGCTCGCTGGGAAGGGCTTGGAGAAGGCAGGGCTCTCCTGTAGACAGAAAACCCCAGGGGCAGGAAGCCCTGAGCAAGGGTGATCCTTAGAGAAAGCTGTCTGAGTCAGGGAGGCAGTGTGGGTAAAGCCTGCCTCGATGGGAAGCACTGGAGGAGAGAGTCTGCTGGAGGGAAACTGAGGCAAGCACGCTTGCCATGCTATGGCCTGCTGCAGGAGGGCACTCCAGGTAGGGGGGGTCCTATAGCAATAGAGTGGAGAATTCAGGCACTTTGAATGTTTCTGTGAGGTCTGTGGGGCAGGTGCGAGGCAGAAAGGGGCTCATGGGTTGTCTGGTGTACCTTGAGGCTGGCCTGTAGGGTCAGCTCCCCAATGCTATCGCAGCGGGTGGCAGGAGGAACCCGTAAGCCCTGGTGCCTGGGAAGGAGAAGGCCAAGCAGTGTCCAAGAGAAGATGGCCAGAATTTTGGAGCCCCAGGGTGGCTGGTGAGGTTAGCTGCTTCGTAGACCGGCTCGCTCATCCCCATCAAGTACATTTGTGACTCCCAGGGCTCCCCATTATCGTGTTCACCATGGAAGACCAGAGGATGGCACGATGAAGAAGCCATTGGCTTTGTTCCCAAACACGAAGAGAAGTCACAAGAGAGAGATCACGGGTCTACAAGCGATCCCCGCGGTTGCCTCCAAAAGCACTTTTGTGCATATTTCCCTTGCAAGCTGCTAACGACCCAGGGACACGAAGCCCTCTTGCAGATGCTGACAGTCGACTCTCTGCAGACCTGACTGGTAGTTCCCCAATTCTCCAGCAGGGACGCGAGGGAACAAGCAGGCGAAAATTCGCTGGAAGTACCTTTCAGCCGGCATGACGCGTTGCAGCCTGGCGTCCTTTGCCAACAAAGTTTCCAGAATTATCTGCCCGAGAGGGGAAATACTTAAGGCCGTTGTTGAAAAGGGATTCTCTGCATTGGCCGAAATCCAGATGCAAGACAGCTGGGGCTGTAAATCTGGCACCAATAACTCCTTATCTTTCTACAGTGCTCTGTGAAAAACCAGCCTCCTCTATGCCAGGTAAGTCATTGACAAATGACTACCCCTCCCTGGATAACATTGGCAGTCCTCGAAAGGTCTCTGGAACCATGCCGGAGTACCCCGGGAGACTGTGACTTTACTGCCAATTACCTTTTGCACCACATGACCATAGCCCCCACCCCGGTATGTTAAAACCTAACTGCAGCGTTCGCTCCGATGTAGAGTTAATTGCTCACGGGATCATAACAAATGCAATATTTGGTGCTCTGATTTTTTTCCTAAGAGGTCAGTGGCCTCCGGGAGGCTCGAAAACGCTGACTTGGATCCTTACGTTATCAGACACGTGCACGGGGAAATGATACACATTGATCTGGTTGGATTACCGTGTCGTTGGCTGCGTGCTCAACTGTTCTTATGTCCCCCGATTGAGAGAGTTCACGAATTGTTTTCAGTTACTTGCTGGGTTGCTGGGTCTTAAAGAGGGACGCTTCCTTTGGATCATCACGAACCAGACAATAACGATGGTGAGGAATAAATGTAATGCAGAGGGGTCCAAGGTGACCCTGCCAGAGTTACTGATTCGAAGCCTTCTGGTTACAACATAAGAACATGAGAATGGCCAGACTGGGTCTGACCAAAGGTCTATCCAGCCCAGTATCTTTCTGTCGACAGTGGCCAACGCCAGGTGCCCCGGAGGGAGGGAACAGAAAGGGTAACCCTCACGGGATCCCTCTCCTGTCATCCAGCAACTGATGTGCTGTTGGCCTCCGGGAAAGGTGAACCAATCCAAACTCCTAGATCTGAATGTTCTCATCCCACTTGGGTGTATTCTGAGTGTTGGAGTGTGCGAGTGGGCCCCATCTGGAGTTTATAACAGACCAAGCCAAGGCACAGGGCCTGCACATCCCAGAATATTTGGGGGGTTCACACGCCGGCTCTAAATGTTGTGCCTTGAATCTCATGTGGCTGGAGGCAGGTCACAGGGGAGGCCGTGGGTAGCCCTAGTTGTATACATGCCGGCCGTTCAATGAATGCGAAGCAAGGGTTGCATTTGGCCTGTCTGAGTATTTAACTGCGGCTGATGAACATTCGCCCCTGTGAAATTTTGCTCACACCGGTATTTGCAGAGAGTGATTGGGGGGAGAGGGAGGGACGGCTCAAGCGATCATTGAATCAAGGAATAAGATTTGTTTGTTTCACTGAGAAGGGTAGGTAGTTTACAAAGCTTAGATCGTCCAATCAGAGAACAGAAATAACGCCCTGGGACATGCCATCAAGACAGAGCGCTCAGTTCACCAATTCTGATCAGCCTGGGCACCATCCATAGCTCTGGTACATTTGAGAACATTATTTGTTGGACGATTGTAAGAAATGAGCAAAACCAATACAAATTGGGCTCGGTCTGGAGAAAAATCAGCAACCGGAAATGCTTGACGGACAAAGCAATTGAAAAATTGCTCCCTAGCTCTAGTTATGTAACCAATCCACTGCTGAGCTTTTGCTACAGGAGAAGATGGGTGGATGCATGTCAGAGACACCTGAGTTCAATCCACATCTCTCAGATGATTTTCTTGGAAAGCTTGGCTAACTATGAAACCACATGAACACGACCAACAGCCAATTCAGCCTTTGTCTGCCCAGCATAAGTCGTTTTGTGAAGGTTAACATAAGGACATAAGAACAGCCAGACTGGGTCAGACCAAAGGTCCATCCAGCCCAGTGTCCTGCCTTCTGACAGTGGCCAATGCCAGGTGCCCCAGAGGGAGTGAACAGAACAGGGAATCATCAAGTGATCCAACCCCTGTTGCCCATTCCCAGCTTCTAGTAAACAGAGGCTAGGGATATCATCTTTGCCCATCCTGGCTAATAGCCATTGATGGACCTAATCTTCATGAATTTATCTAGTTCTTTTTTGAACTCTGTTAAAGTCCTGGTCTTTACAACATCCTCTGGCAAGGAGTTCCACAGGTTGACTGTGCTATGCAAAGAAAAACTTCCTTTGGTTTGTTTTAAACCAGCTACCTGTTAATTTCATTTGGTGAAATGTTCTTATGTGATGGGAACAAGTACATAATTTTTCCTTATTCACTTTCTCCATAGCTGTCATGATTTTAGAGACCTTTATCATATCCCCCCCTTAGTCTCCTCTTTTCTAGGCTGAAAAGTTGCAGTCTTTTTAATCTCTCTTCATATGGGACCCATTCCAAACCCCTAATCACTTTTGTTGCCCTTTTCTGAACTTTTTCCAATGCCAAGATATCGTTTTTGAGATGAGGTGACCACATCTGTTCGCAGTATTCAAGATGTGGGCGTACCATGGATTTATATAGAGACAATAAGTTATTCTCTGTCTTACTCTTTATCCCTTTTAAAATGATTCCTAACAGTCTGTTTGCTTTTCTGACTGCCACTGCACATTGAGTGGATGTTTTCAGAGAACTCTCCACAATGACTCCAAGATCTCTCTCTCCTGAGTGGTTATAGCTAAATTAGTCCTCATCATTTTGTACGTATAATACTCGGTTACTCTCTGTTATGGTCCCTCCTCTGTGCTGGCTTATTGAGCAATGATTCTCTCCTAGGGGTTTGAAGTTTACAATCTCAAGAAGTGTTTCTTTTCTCCGTTGCTCTGGCCGGTTACTGAATGTTGTACCCCTGAGTGCTTCCAGATTCAGTGCCTGGCCTCTGGCAGCCTTGTTCTCTCGGAGGAAAAGCAAAGCAGATACAGAAAATGTGAGTTGGAGTCTCCCCTCTATGACAGACTGTTTTTATTGGAAGAGGGGGGCTACAAACTGAAATAGTGCAAAGCATTTTTTTTTTTGCAAGGGGGGTGGTGGGGGGAATTAGAACTCATAGCTCTAAGGCAGCAATGCTGAGTTGCTACCACTTATCCACATTGCCCCAGACAAAGCACTTGCCCACACAAACACTAATAGACCCCACTTGCCTGCATGCAGAACCAAATCTGGGGCCTCTGGAGCTTAATACCGGAGCTAAGAGCCAGCTGGCTCTCAGTTAAGGCTGTAGAGCAAACTCATTCTTTTCCCTGGATGGGACAGTGCACTGCACCCAGCAGGTATGTGGGTGACACTCAGGTCTGCGGTCTGTAAAATGGGGATACTCCTGCGGCTGTAACCCACTGTTTCAGTACATTATGGAGGCTGGTGCAGAGTATAATAGCCTACTGCTCCTGCCAGCGATTGTGAGCAGGGCCAAATTTTCAAGGAGTTCAGTGGCAGTGGTAGATAGAAGGCCGGGATGGGCTAATACCAGCCTGCAGGCCAGATCCAGTCCGCCTGGTGGGTCCCTACCACTATATTTAGTGCGGGTCGCCATTCCCGGCCAATGGGAGCAGTGAGAAGCGGTGTCCCGGTCTACGCTGCTTCCTGCCATTGCTATTGGCTGGGAACGGTGATCTGTGGCCAATGGGAGTGGCGATCGTCGATACCTGCAGAGGCACAGGCAAATATAGCAGCGGCAGCCCACCAGGGGCTAACCCTGGGGAACCGCCACCGTTTTATTGCCCACCTCTGTAGTTGGCACACACCACTGCTTCTCAGACCGGAGAGATGGAGGCCTTCCCTGGGAAGTCTTGAGCTGCTACTCTGCCGCTACTGAGTGTGTGGGGAGATGGTCTCCATTTATATTTTCCTTTATGAAAGATCCCTAGGAAATCACAGTAGCACTATGTTAAACCAGTGATGTCTGTGAAGTCAAACACTCAGTGGCTGGGAAGTGCGAGAGTACAGCCTTACTTCAGCCCCCTGGAGCAGATGCACCATGATGCAGTCTTTTATGAGAGGGTCACATCCCATTGTCCCCCACGTGAAAGCCGTCCGTGCGCTTGATGGAGCAGTGAGGAGGGGCCCCGTGTGCGGCTGGGGAAGTAGCACGGATGTGTTGTTACAGGTGGCTCGGGTAGTACAAGCTACAGCTAAGGGTGCCTGACATTTCCCACGATAAGGCTGTATTTTCACTTCCTTAGGGCTCAGCCCACGTTTGCGCTGGAATTTTCTCTGCCAGGTGCCTGCCTCAGGCTGATTTTTGTATTCGGTTTCAGCAGAAGCAGAATGAGATTAGGGAAAAATGTGTTTTCTGCTCCTGTTGGAGGGTAGTTGGACACCATTAGCCTTTGCCATTTTTAAGCAGTATTTTTAGTGGGAAAATGTGTATTCTACCCTGGAATCTCAGCTCGTTGCCTTGCAGTCTCAACACTGGGTTTTCCTGTCAGTGCTGTCACCTTGTCACTTCTCTGTCCTTGTCCTGCTCTGTAGTTTCCCTTAGCCAGCCTCTTTTCATGGTCAGGGTTGCCAGACAACATACTGGGCAAAGGCAAGAGTGTTTTGGTGCTCTTCTTAGGCCATGTCTTCACTACTAAGATGGCCGCTGTTGTGATTGATCTTCCGGGGTTCGATTTAGCAGGTCTAGTGAAGACCTGCTAAATCAAACTCAGAGGGCGTCCCCATCGACACTGGGACTCCTGTTCCTCACGAGGAGTAAGGGAAGCCAACGGGAGCATTTGCTCCCATTGGCTTCCCTCTGTGTGGACGGTGCGGAAACTCGATTTAAGATATGCTGACTCCGGCTACGTAATTAACGTAGCTGGAGTCGCGTAACTTAATTTAACCTTCCGCTGTAGCGTAGACCAGGCCCGAGTGTGTGAGTGGAAGGAGGCAGCAGGGCGCTGGGGGAGGCGGAAGGCTTAGGGGCTCTGTTTCTAGTTTATGCTCCGGTCACGTGCATGGTGCTGGGGCCATTCCAAGGCGGCCGAGAAGCAGCTGGGGTGGGAGCCAGGTTGCCATACTGGGATAGTTTAGCCGTAATAACCAGAAGAGCCGGTTGGAAATTTTCCAAGGCAACCTAGTGATGAGTGTGTGTGAAATTGACAAGCCCGCCGACTTCACATTTTGTTTCGGGAACAGTGTATTTTAGTGGTTCGGAGACAAAATATTCAGGGATTGCCAGCTGGCCGAGGAATTTGGGTAAAACTTGTTTTTGAATGGGAAGAAATGCAAGTCGAAAGATGCTGAAACATCCGGTGAAAATCCTCCCTCCTCTCCCCTAATGTTCCTTATTCGAGTTGCAGTCGCACTGGACTTCTTGGTGAGGGAAAGGCTGCGAGGAGCTCCCTCTCCTGAACAGACAGCGACTCTTCCAGCCAGAGCTGGCGGTTGCCTCTGCTCTCCTTTTAACAATTCAGGAGCCCTGGGCCGGATCAGAGCTGGTGCTGGAGCAGAATCCCCACAAGGAACTAACTTGCCTTTCCTCGGAGCCCGGTCCGATGTTCAAGCCTCAACAAATGGCACATATGGCATTGATATATTGATGCCCTGTTCCGACTGTCCGACATCGGTTTCCACTTCATGATGACCCCCCAACCCATTCATAACATTGTTCCTACGGGAAAACCAGTTCTACGTTATGACGTTTCGACTTTCCCTGCGATTTTCAGGCCCTACCTGGGGGAGAAAGCATGTTTCCACCCCGCACTGCCTGCTCCCCTCCCTCCCCCCAGGCCTGCCCTTCCCACCATAATTCCTCATGCTCTGCCATCAGCTCAGCTACGAGGGCTGCTCCTGGCTGCTCCCCAGACCTCTCAGAGACAGGAACTGCAGCTCATGTTCAATGAGAGAGCACTCGATTACATACAAGGCTGATAAAAACAATCTGCTGGGAATCAGGCCCGTAGTTCCGGGAGGAAGAGCTTCCTGGCAGGAGTGGAGTCTCTCAGGCAGAAAAGAATCCATTCTTCCCCTGAGGGAGTGCCGTCTAGTGGTTAAATATGGCCTTTCGAAGGACCCCGAGGGAACTAGATGCCCAGCACCTAACTAGAGCCACCTAACTCCCTTAGGCACCTTTAAAAATCCCAGCCGAAAGCAAGACTGTAGGACTGCTGAGTTCTACTCCGGTCTCTGCCACTGACTTCCTGTGTATCCTTAGGCATGTCACCAGACCTCTCGGTGCCTCAGTTTCCCACTCTGCACAGCATTAATCACCCCCAGCACCGGGCTTAGTTAATGTTTGTCAGAGCATTTAAGCAGCCTGGGGGCAGGCGCCATGGAGGCCAGGGCATTATTATTCCCCTGTGGGGGTGACCAGGAGCGGAATACTAGCAGGTTCATCCACTCACACACTTCTCACAGCAGCAGTGCAGCCCAGGAAGCAGTCTCTGGAGGGACAGGATCTGGGGAGGCTGGTCCGGCTCCCTACCAGGCATGACTATGATGTGTCAGCACCTCATGGCTATCTCCCTGCCTCCTTCTGGGGCATGTTGCCCTTGCTTGCACTGCCCAGCAAGGAGGGGCTGGTGTGCGAAGCAGCCTGTTGTGGTATTTCGATGCAGGGGGGCTGTTTGTGGGAGTTTTAGTCAGCGTGGAAGGTTGGCAGAGCCTGGCTGTGAACGGAAACGGGCTGCAAGTTTCGGGCAACGCCGAGCTCCGTGGCTTGTGCCGAGCACGGTGGTTCGAGGCTGCAACACAAGGCGGGGAGCGTTAAGGGCTGGGGTGCGTGTGAATGAAAGTGCCGCACGCCGGCAAGGGCTCCACAATGTTCCACTTGCCCCTTGGGCCAGGCCAGGCTTTTCCTGCATGGCTAGTGGCGCACAGAGGGCAGGGCTGTGACCGCCTTCCTCGTTAGCCGCACCACAAAGTATTCCTCGCTGGGTACGGGGCTGTCCAGCCCCAGGGAGAGACTGTGGGTGCATGTGGGAGGGGAGGTAGCTTTATAGGGGGAGAAGAAAGAAGTATTAGCCACGGGGAACATTTCCCTACAATTTAACACCCCCCCGCACAATATTTCCACATTTCTGGGGGGAGGAGGAGATGGAAAATATTGCCAAACCAATTTTCTCTTCTGCCCACATTTTCTTGGTGGCACTCCATTCTCTGTCGGGAAAAACCCATTCACTGAAAAACACATGACCCAATTGGAGAGCGAGCGAGTGAGCCAGAGAGAGCGCAGTGCTGGAAGGGGGCCGGTCTTTGGGGTGAGCTAAGGAAAGAAGAAGATCCCTGGAAATGGTTGCAGACTTAACTCCAGCCCCACACCCAAAGGTCTCCAGAGTGCAGGAGAGTTTGCATCCGGCCTGCCACTGAACACTGGCCAGGCTGGGGCTGTGTAGGCATGTCTGGGGTGTGCAGGCCTAGGGGCTTCCCAAGGGCGTCGTTCTAGGGTACATCTCTGCCCCACACGCCTGGAGGCCAGCAGGCGCTATGGAGGAGGGTTCTTTACTGCTCCCGGCTATGGGGTGTGGGGCTTGATCTGGAGGGGGCAGTGGTCCTGCTTGGCGCACCTCACCCACCGAGGAAGCGGGGAGGCAGGGGCCTGGTAAAAGCGCTGAGTCTGCTACAGATGCCAGAGCAGGGCGCCGGGGGAGTAAAAGGCCCCAGCAGGACACCATGCAGGTGGGGTGAGGTGCTCCACCCCGGACCTGAAGGGGTTAATGGGGGCCTGAGCAGCCAGTTAGGTTACCTGCCTGCAGCTGGAGGGAGAGCCGGGCTTAATTGGTCCTGAGGCCTAACGGGGCAGCTTCAGCAGGGTGGTTCCTATAAGAGGAGGGGGCAGCGGATGCACTTGCCATCAGTGGCTGGGGCTTGTGTGGTGCTGAAGGGCCTCACCCAGGAGCATGGGGCTGTGGACAGTGTGGGGAAAGGCCTGAGGCAGGCTAGGCTGCCGGGGAAGGAGCCAGGCATGGGACCGTGCAGGCCTGGGCTGTGGCAGGATCTGGGGAAGGATGCTGGGAAGCCCGGAGGCAAGGGAGTGAGGCCCACGGGCCTGGAGCTGGCCCTCTTGTGAGACTGTTGGATGGTTCTGGGCTCTGGTACCCCAGGAGGGGTGTATGAAACGGAGCTGGCCAGAGGGCTGAGTCAAGGGATGAGCCCCCTCAAAGACAGCGGCTACAGCATGCCGGGCTGTGGTGAGTGCCCCCTTGACAGGGTGGGGCTGGGCGAGGCTCTCCAGGGGTGGAGAAGTCTCTGTGAAGACACTTGACAGGGAATGTGAATTCCCCACCTGCTGTTTCCATGGTTTGGGGGAGGGTGTGGCCTGGGGGGTGGTGGGTCTGGGGGTTACTGGTGGGGTGTCAGGGATTTTTTTGGGGGTGGGGAAGGAGGCCTGTCAAAATAAGGATGTCTGGCCATGGCCCATTGGGGTAGGGGGACTACTACAGGTAGGGGTGTGTGTGTGTGTGTGGGGGGGTGACCCAGGAATCTGGCCTGGGAGGTATGGTGTTGGAGGGTGGGTGGGTGTTCTCTGGGTGCCCATGGGGCTGGGACTTGGAGAGGTGGCTGTGGGGGGTGCTGGCTGCCATCCCCAGGGGTCTGGTGTGAGGTGGCTGCTGGGGTGGGGTCTTGGGGGGGGCAGTTGTTGCGGGAGGAGGGTGGTCTCTGCCAGGCTGCTCTTGCCCGCGTGCTCAGGGTCTGACCGATCGCCATATTTGGGGTCGGGAAGGAATTTTCCCCCAGGCCAAATTGGCCGAGGCCCTGGGGGTTTTTCGCCTTCCTCTGCAGCACAGGGCCCTGTGGGTGGAAGCTAGTGTCCGTGGGGCTCTCTGTGACACGAAGCCCTTTGGTCAGGATTTGAGGCATTCAGTAACTCATCCAGAGACCGGGATGCCCCCCCGGAATGGGAGTGGGGCAGGAGGGTCTGTGGCCTGCGGGAAGGAGGCCAGGCTAGATGATCCTAGTCGTCCCTTTGGGCCTTAAAGTGGGTCTTGTGTGTATGGCAAACATGTGTGGGTGGGGAACGGGGGTTCCTCTGGCGGATGCCCCAGGGGCTTTGGTTTGGGATTTGTGTGTGTGTGGAGGAAGGGGGGGAGTGGCTGGGTTGATGCGCTTTGGGGTCTCTGCTGAGCTGGAGTCTGTTGTGGGGAGGAAGCTGTTTTTGGGGGGCATGCTTCTGGGAGAGGGGGTGGGGTTCTGGCGGTTGCTGGGGGTGCTGTCTCTCTGCTGCGTTGCGTGGTTTGTGCCAGCTGCTACCTGGGCTGGCTGTGGTGGCTGTTGGGATTTGGTTCCTGCGCTGTGGGGCCTAGTCAGTGGCTTGCTGCCCGGGGTGGGCTGTAGGATGTGCTGGGATGGGGGGGAGTTTGTTGCTGGGGGTTTCCTGGTTCATGCTCTGGGGTTGCTGCAATGTTGGGGGAGGGGTTCCTCTACCCAGCATCCTGTGTGGTCTGAGGATGGCTGTTTTGGGGGGGCTGTGTTGGCTGCTGGAGGGGTTCCTCTGGTTTGCGCCTTGAGTGGTCTGGGGCTAAGGGTGGGTGAGCTGCTGCTCTGAGGGGGTGGGGAGAGGAATCTGTTTGCTGGTGGGGGCTTTCTCTGGTTTGCGCTGTGTGGTCTGGGGGGTGGGTGGGTTGCTGCTCTGGGGGGTTCTCTGGTTTCCATAGTGTGGTTGGTCTGGGGGGTTCTTTAGCTGCTTCCCTCTGTGGTCTGGGGTGGGTTCTCAATTTCTGCATTGCGTCATCTGGGAGTTGCTGCTTGGGGGGCTCGCTGCCAGGGTTCCTCTGGTTGCTGCTGTATGGGGGCTGGACGTGTTCCTCTGCGCCGCCCTGGTATGGACTGGGCCTACTGCTGTGATGTGGGGATTCTCATTTGTGCCTTGGGGGCTGCTGTCAGATACCTCTGGTGTGGACTGAGGGGGGGGCGGGGTGTCTATGGGTTGCTGTTGGAAGGGGGGGGGCTCTCTGGCTGCCGCCCTGTTTGCTGCTGGGAGGGTGGGGTTCTGTGGTTTGCGCCTTGGGCAGTCTGGGGCCTGCTGCTGGGGGTGGCTTCTCTGGTTTGCATCCTGTGTGGTCTGGGGCTTTCTGCTGGGATTGGGGGGAGCTGCTGTAAGCGCCGGGGGGGGGGGTTCCTCTGGCGTGCTGCTGGTCTGGGGTGTGTCCTGTAGCTGCCGCTGGGGGGGTTCTGACAACCAGTTAAGTCTGGGGGGGCTGCTGCTGGGGTGCATGTGGAGGGTCCTGTGTGGTCTATGGGTTGCTGCTGGTTTTGGGGGGGGGGGTCCTCTGGCTGCTGCTCTGTGTGGTCCTGGGAGGGAGGTCTGGGAGTTCTGGTGGCATGGGGGGGGGGGGTACCGCACAGCAGCGGTTCCTCTGGTTTGTGCCTTGGATGGTCTGGGGATGGTTTTTCCTTGGCTTGCGTCCTGTGTGTCTTGAAGGTGTTCCCTGCTGCCCTGTGAGATCTTTTTGGGGGTGGCATTTTTTTCTCTCCGTGCTGCCTGGTGTGCTTGGGGTGGGGTTCCTCAGGCTTGTGTTTTCTGGGGGGCTCTCTGCTCGCTGCCTGGGGGCTTTCCTCTGGCTGCTGCTGTAAGGGGGCTGGAGGGGTTTCTCTGTGTGCCTCACCCTGGTGTGGTCTGGGACTTGCTGCAGGGATTGGGGGGGGGGGGGTGTCTGTCTTCTGGCTTGTGCCCTGGGGTTGCTACCGGAGAAATACCACTAGTCTGCATGGTGTGGTCTGGGGTGGGTCCTCTGGTGGGGGTGTGTGTGTGTGTGGGGGGGTGAGTTTCTCTATCATGCGTCTTGGGTGGTCTTGAGGCAGCTGCTGCCAGAAGGGGGTTGCTTTGGGGCAGGGTTCCTCCAGTCGGCACCCTGGAGCTTGCATCTGGGGGGCATCCTGTGGCTGGCTTGCTGGGGGTGGTTCTGTGTGCTCGGGGGAGGGGGGAGAATACTGTGGCTTGCGCCCTATGTGGTCTATGGGTTGGTGGGGTGGGGTGGTTCTGGTTTGTGCCTCAGGTGGTCAGGGGATGGCTTTTCCCTGGCTTGCGTCCTATGTGGGCACTGGGGGCAGGAGAGAGATGTTGGTTGGGGGGGGGGGGTGGCTTTCTCTCCTTGTTGCCCTGGGTGGGGGATCCTCCAATTTGCACCTTGGCGTTTTCCGGGGGTTGCTGCTCTGGGGGTTCTCTGCTTGCTGTTTGGGGGGGGGAATCTATGCTGTGGTCTATGCTGAGGTGGGGGGTTTCTCCTGGCTTGTGCCTTGGGGTTGCTGTGGGAGGGTACTTCTGGGCTACATGATGCAGTCTGAGGGGTTGGGGGTGTCTGGATGGTTGGAAGGGGGCTTCTGTGGCTGTCACCCTGTTTACTGCTGGCGGGGTGTCTCTGGCTGTGTCCTGTGTTGAGGAGAGGGGTGTTCTCTGCAACCCTTTGGTCATAGCGGTTCTGCGGGGTGGGGGCTGCTGCTGGGGGTGGTTCTCTGGCTTGTGCCTTGAGTGGTCTGGGGGCTGATGATGCGGGGGGGTGAGCTGGTGGTGGTGGTGGGTTTTTCTGGCTTACATCCTGTATGGTCCAGGGCTTTCTGCTGGGCTTGAGGGGAGCAGATGGGGAGGGGTTCCTTTGGCTTGCGGTTTGGCAAGCGGGGTGGGGATGCTGGTGGCTTTCTCTCCTTGCTGCCCGTGTGAGGGGGGTGGGTTGCTCTGGTCTGCACCTGGGCTTGGCTGGGTGTTACTGGGCCCAGGGGGCTGCTCTGGTTAGTGCCCTGTGTAGCCTGGTAGTTGCTGCTGGGGGTGGTTCCTTGTGTTTGTGCTTTATGCGATTGGGGGGGGGTTCTCTGGTTTGCACCGCGGGTGGGCTGGGGACAGATTTGTTTCTGTGGGTTGCAGTGTTGGGCGGGGCGCGTTTCCTCCTTGCTGGGGTCTGGGTGGGGTTTTGATTTTTTTTTTTTTGTGCCTTGGATCATGGGGGTTTCTCTGCTCCCTGTGGCTGCTGCTGGGGGGGACACTCCTTGCTTTGTGGTCTGGGGGCTGCTGCTGCTGTGGGAGGCTGACTTGGCTTGCGCCCTGGGCTCTTGCTGCTGGGGAAGGTTCTGTGATTGGCAGCCTGCGTGTCTTCATTTGGGGGGGTGTTAGGTGCTCTAGAGCCCGGGTGGCCTGGGCGTTGCTGGTGACACAGAGGGTTGCTGCTCAGGGTGAGGGTTCCTCTGGCTTGTGCCTGGGCAAGGAGGGGAGGTCTGGGGCTTCCTCCAGCTTGCGACCTGCGGCTGGAGTCAGTTTCTTCCAGTTTCTGCATGGCGTAGCCGGGGGGCTAGTTTTCTCCAGTTGCTGCTTTTTTGGGGGTGTGTGTCCTGAGTAGTCTGGGGACTGCTGCTGAGCTGGGCTTGCGGCTCCTTGGGTTGCTGTTTGGGTGGGGGGAAGGTTCCTCTGGCTTGTGGTGGGGGCTGGGAGCTTCTCTGGCTGAATCCCTTGAGGGTCAGGCATGGGCTGGAGTTTTTGTGGTTTCCAAGTGCTGTACCACGCCATCTGTGGCTCGCTGAGGAGGAGAGGGGCTTGTTCTGGTTGCCGCACCGTGGGGCCTGGTCTGGGGGGTGCCATGGGGTGCTAAGAATCACTGATGGCACTAGCACTTTTTACCGCTGAGCAGGAAGGCCTGTGGGGGCAGTGACCAGCGTGCAAGTACCCGGGAAGGGAGAGGGGGTTATTCCACCCTTTCCTGGTCGTTGAACGTGGCAGGAAGCAATTCGCGGTGGGGAACACCCTCCTGAGGAAACCCGGGTCGCTTTGTGCTGCTCCCACATGATGAATGGAGGCAGCTACTCGTCGGATCACGCTACGCACTGCATCACAATTGGCATTTGTATCCGTGACATCTTTCCTGTCACATGGCCCTTTCCTCTGTGCACGGGGCAGGTCCCTGAGTGTCACCTCAGTGGGAGACAGGCTGATGTTTGTTTGGTTCTCTACATTCTGCAAAACCTGGCCTTCAGATTCTTACACACACGCTGGGCTGGTCACAGGTAGCCCTAGCTCTTCTCCAGCATTACAGCTTTCCAGGTCTCTGTCTGCCACGGCAGAGCTTTGGTTTAGAGGATTTTCTCTGTTCTTACTTGCTTTTTTTTTGTTTTCCCCCGCCTGCCTGGAAATAATAGAATGAATTGACAGATATGGTTGGACTCCAATTACCTTGTATTGTGTGTCTGTCTGCGCAACGCTGCTCCGTTATGGCCCCTGCGTGAATTTATTTGCCATTTGTTCTTCCTGACGGTTCTGTGGCTGTAACTTATGGATAGTGACACATGAGCAATGCACATACATGATGGATCCAAGAGGGAGGCCAGAGTCGAGCAAACATGCTAGGGCAACTTGGAATGCCTCCAGCCCGCGGGAGAAAAGCTATTTAGTCATAAATAATAGACCTGGACGTGACTTGGGCGAAATACAAAGCGCTGAAGATCTCTGACTTGCGGTCAGTTCATCCCTTTTAGCACAAAGGGCCCTATGATCTACTAGGAAATCAGTTGCAAATATTGAAATGATTAAACTTCCACTGTCAGCCTTGTTTTATCATAAATGCAAATGGAGCAGCTGTGTGCATTTTTTGCATAGAACTGCAGTATATAAATAGGCACATAGTGTAACCCACATTGCTGGGTGTAGAGCAGTCCCATGGAGTAGACCAAGACCACTTAAAAAGAATATTGAGTCTGCTCTACAGCTTTAGCGGAGAGCCAGCTGGCCTTCAGCTCATGCTGCAAAGACTTGCCCATTAAGTTCCCGAGGTTCCAGGTTCAATTCTGCCTGCCAGCTGTTTCAAGGGTGCAGTGTTAGAGGCTCGCTAGACTTTTCAGCTGTATGTGTGTCAAGGCTCAAATGCTAAAGAGACTCCTCTTGAGTAGGAGCCGGCCCCGGTAATCATAGGTGACGGGCAGTACTGGTGCTTCAAACAAGGGTATGGCATGAGAGGGCTGAGGCTGGCTGTTAGTCCTAAGGCTGTGGTTCTCAAGTAGTGGTCCATGGTCCACTAGTGGTTAATGGTAGACTTTTTCGGTGGTTCACAGGAACATTGTCCAAAGTCACACCACGCAGGCAGGCACCAAAAATCTGTTAGTAAGAAATAAATTTCAAACCAAAATGTTCATTGTCTGATTTTTTTTTTAAATGTCTCAAAGGAGGTGGTCCATGAAAATTTGAGTGGCCGGGTGGGCCATGGCCTGAAACGAGTTGAGAACCACTGTTTTAAGGTATCCACAGGGCTTCATAATTGTGAAATCCTATACCAAGTATGCCTTGTAAGGTATCATCAGGAAAGGTGTGACATCTTGGACAAGGTTACCTTTCTACAAGGATGATATGCATGTATAGTTAGGGGGGAAGAACAGCGATGGTCACCCCCAAGAGAAAACAAAATGCCAGCTGGGCCTTGTCAAAACTCTCCTTCCCCTCTGCCAGTACTTTGGCCTGACCCCTGCTCTAGGGGTTAGGGGCTGGTGTCACTGCTCGCCCAACCCCCACCTCTGTGTGCTCCTCCTCCAGTCCCTTAGGCTGGAGCGGGTGTTGCTCCTCTTCTGGGCTCCCCGTCCCTAGTGCCCCATGTGTAAATGGAGGTTTTGTCAAATGAATTTTTATGGGAAAGGAGTTTTGAGTGTCCAGAGGAAAAACTTTCATGAGGGAAGGAAAGGATTCACCGCCCATCACTAGCACCTGTAACTCTAGGGAGAAGGCTGGGCCCTGCGTGAATTTTTAGTTGGAAGAAAGTGGTAGAAACACACAAGCTTTTTCAAAAGGGAAAATTGTGTAAAATTTCATCTAGTAGGAAAAACTAGTAAAACCTTCCCAAGCCAGTGCCATGTCATCTTTCATCCTAGATATGGTTTGGATTTTCAACAATAAAAATGAAGATGGGTTCAAAGCTCGGCTGGCAGCACCGAAGGGGGGGGAGGGAGGGCTGCAGGGGAACAGGATGTCGGGTCACAAACACAACAGTCGCATTGTCAGATGTACAACCACAGCATAATGCTAAGGAGTGAAATCCATGTGAGGGGGGTGGGGGGAGGAAAACAGATACCACCATTACTAAGTGTTGCTTAAATGCCCCCCCCCAAAGTGACTTGAAAGTCACGTGAATAATCTTCACTGTAAAAGCCATCTGCTCCCCCTTTTTCAGACTTTACCATATAACCTGCTGTGAGACTCTACTTTATTTGAGTCAGACTTCAACACACAATTACACACCTTCTTAAAAAAAAAACCACCTAACTTCACAGTAGAAGGAGCTTGGGTCAGAGTCAAAATACATTTTAGCGGAAGCAGGGGACAGGATGTGATTAGTTCATATGACAAACTCAATAGATACCCCGGGAACATGAGCCTTCGGCAGATGAAAAGGGGAAGCTATTAAACGACTGATTTACTGAAGATATTGAAATCTCTGACAGATGAGAGGCAGGGATGTTGCTAGACTTTCTGGTCCGAGCTGCATCAGTCAACACATGGCCTGGAAAATATAGCTCACGAAATGGGCTGGTTTCTCACAGACTTAGAAACCCTGTTTGTGCTGCTTTGCGTGCCATAATTTGTAAGGGGGAAGAAACCCCTCCCCTTCACTCTTCTGTTTCCCTCCCCCCAAGTTTATTAACATCTCAAGCAGGAAAATACATTTCTCTTCTTCTTAGATATGAGTTTGTGTGTTAACTACAGTGTATTTACAATTCAGCACAGCAATAGGAGGCGGAAATATGAGATTAGAAACAAGGAAATCCCGCCCCTGGACAAATGCAACTGGAAGAGGGAGAATAATACACATACCCACTGGGAAGAGGAAATCTGGGGAGTTTTGTCTTCTGCTGCAGGTGAGGGAACAGACAGGAAAAACCAGAATTGTTCATGTGTTATGGGACCAAATGGGCCATCAAGGGCTAAGTCCCTAAAGCTGCCATAGCATGGAGTAGGGACTAATGTTCCCTCTAAACTTTTTCATCCATGGGTGGAATAAATGTTGTGCCTCTGACTATGTGTGTGGATGTGCCCACCAGAAGGCGCACCTGCTGTGGGTGTTCTGCTAATCAGCTGGGTACCACCAGGATCTCTTCCACTCAGCACCTAGCTTACAGGGAACACTGATCCTGTCTGGTATGTCACCACTCCAGTGAAAAAGATCAGGCTTTGATGTGCCGTGTTCTGATGTGGCCCTCAACCATGGGAGCACCTTGTGTAGGGAGGTGGTGCAGGCGCCAGCAAATCAAGATGGCCTGTCTCCTAAAAGCTGTGCAGTGCAAAGTTCCCTAGTTTGGGTGATGGGGGAGCTCTGATTAGCTGGTCAGAAGGCACAGGATGGGACCAGAATTGTATGATTCTGTGCAAAACTGACAGCCCCTGGTCATCTGTAGGAGCGTTTGAACCTGCAACCTTAAGGCGAAACCCTTGGGCCTTTGCCACATGAACTAAACTCCCAGCTAAGGTAGTAGAACAGACTTCACTCTCCCTTGTCAATGGTCTTGGTGCCTCTGGGTTACATGTGATTTGGACTGTCTGGATCAGGACGGACAAGAAGCACAATGAAGATCTGATCCAAAACCCAGTGACGTCAGCAAAAAGATCCTGTGGGTACCTATGCAGATCCAAAGCCCACTTACATTGCTTGAAAGTCAGAATATAAATATGGATCCGTGTCTGAGTAGGAGCCTAATTATTCTCCACAATTGCTCTGAGACCTGCTGCTTTGGCCTGGGGGATGAAGGTCGGGCTGGCATCTGTTGTGTCTTGGGGTCTTGGCTTTGAAATGAACTGTGGATGGATAAATGGAGCAGATGATATTTGAAGAGGCTGGTAGAAGCTCTAGTCTAGTGTATTAAGGCAGAAACTATATTGCTGGTAGTGCACAAACTACCACAAGTAATAGTTATATCTTTAAGTCGAAAAGGACTCCTGTGGTTGCAGAGACAGGCAGCTAGTCTGCATTTGGGACATGTCTCCATCTGTCTCTTCTTGTTCTCTAATGGAGACCTGACTTCGTTTGTTTGTTTGTTTTCTGGTTCTCATGATCTCCAGTACCTTGTATCTGCTCCCTTCTCAAGTCTGCAAAAATGTGGCAAGAATTTTTTCAATAGCAGCAGTTCTTGGCTGCAGCCAAACACCGCACCGCTTATATTTTCACTTGCTATTGGAGGGGTAATGAGTTGTTTGGTTTATTCTTTTCTAACAACACCTCAGCCCACGTTCAACACTTTTTAAAGGGACTTGTTCTTGAGGAGTAAACTGTCTCTCTGCACACATACACTTTCATTGTTCTGCCAATAACTTCTCCATATAATATGTCGCCGGTGTTTACTGCTGTCTCCCCCAAGAGCTGGGAAAACCGTGAACTATCTTCATAACTACCTTTTGGGAGGCATGTATCACGGATTCCTTCTTCCACCTGGGGAAACCAAAGAAAGGGAAAATGAAGTGATTCATTGAACTTAGTTTCAAACTTGTCATGAGTCACTGGACAGGCACCCTTGCCCTACCGCCGCCCAAAGCATCTGATAACAATGAGCAGAGGAATCGGCGTCCTCTTCAACGATGGAGCAATGGCCCTGTGTATATAACACACCAACCATGCCCAGTTTTGCTGATCAGCGCTGCCTCCCTGCACTCCCATGTGCGTCACTGTCTAGCTGTAGCCAGGTGTTGATGATCTATGGTTGCCCCATGGCTGGGGCCCATAGGCACCACCGCAGATAATAAATAGCATGAACTTATGCGTGTTGTCTCTACTAGCGACAAAACACATGGGAGGCTGAGACTGCCCAAGCAGCCCATGAGAGTTAGGTGCCCATATGCCAGTCGGATTAGCACCTAATGCCCTTGGCAGTTGTGGCCATAAGGCCTTAAAGAGCTTCACCAGCAGGAGTGGTTCTCTCGTGGTGGGAGTGGAACGTAGCAAGGGTGGCGTTGTTCGTGTCCGACAGGGAAGAACGAGCCCTGTTGCCAGGGAAGGGGGAAGCTCTGGACTACCCGGGTTCCCAGGGACTGTTCTGGATCATGCCTCGCGTGTGCATGGCTCTGCCCAGAAATGGTTGACACTTGCCTCCTGCTCATGGCTCAGCTGAGCCAAGCCGTCTGTTTGGGGAGCTCTTTAGCAGGACTGAACGTTTACATTTGTTTTCTTTAGCAGCTTTGCGACCTGCTTTGGGGTGGGAGCCAGGCAGTAGATCTCTCCATAGGGCCCAGGGGCTGGGGAGCAGCAGGGAGCAAGGAGTTCTGGTGTCCAGAGCTCCCCTCCTTCCTGTTTTCTCCCTGCCCCTTCCTCCAAGACCTTGCCACTTTCTCCAGTAGCTGTGCCTCGCTGTAGAACTCATCCCCATGCACGGGACCTGCTTTGAGCAATGGGGACTAATTTCCCCTGGGCAGACTGGCTGAGCTGTGAGGAGGTTTTCTCCTTCCCCTGCACTGTGGGGCACAGATTGACTTGCAGCTGCAAGTTGAGTAACTAGTGAATTCTCTGCAATTTGAAGTGGTTTTTAACTGTGGTTTGAGGAGTTCAGTAACTCAGCCAGAGGCTAAGGGTCTATAGCAGGAGCAGCTGGGGAGGGTCTACGTGCAGTGGTTCCCAAACTTTTCGGCATCAGGCCCCATTTTTGAGTAACCCTCACACCCCGCACCCAAAAAAATAGCAGCAAATCTTGTTGAGAAGAAAAAAAGGACCGGGGCTGAAAAACAAAAATAGCAGCAAAACTTGGGGTGGGATTGATTTGGGGGTGTGTGTGTGGCCGGGTCACCCTGGAATTCATGGGTGAAAACTTCCAAGTACTATTAAGGAAGCATTGCCTACAATTGCCTGTCAAGGCTGAATTGAGGTTTGCGGTGAAAGTTGGAAAATGCAGCAGAATTCTCTCCCAACTCTAAGCATTGGCTTTCCGAACACACAATGAATTTTCGGCGCATTTGCAAGTAAAGATGTTTAAAAGTATTAATGGGGCCTCAATTTAAAATTAATTCATTTAGAAATGTTACAACTCAGTGTCTGGAATGGTCTTAATCTTGAAGTGTTTGAGTTACTCAGCTGTTGCCATAGAGTTGGAGCTCACTGAAATCTGTTTGAAGAATATTTATAGGGTCCATGGTCATTTTTTAGCCTGATTCACCCAACTGAGGGTTTTCAGTTGTCCATTATGATCTTCTCCAGAGAAATGAATGAAGCCCGACCTGCGTTCAAAATGGCTATCCCCTCCCTTGAATCCCGAGGGGCGTGAAGCCAAGCGGCCGAGGGGGCTGAAGGCAGTTTGGGCAGGGCGTAGGCTCTCGTGTTGGGTGGGTGAGATGTACGTGGAGTTGAATGGGGCTGGCTGAGGGTTGTGGTGTGACTGAGAATGCCCTGGGTCACTGCATGTGTATGTGAACAATCCGATCTGGTTCACAAAGGGTCTGGGCCCAGAGCTACCCGCCAGTGGAAGAGAGGAGCCTGAATACCTTTAAGGATCTGGGCCCTTGTGTTGGAAGTGTCGGTGACTCATGTTTCTCCAAGTTGTGTTTCAAGAGTGCGGGTCTCTCTGCTGTTGTGCTTGTGGTGGGTTTGTCCCATCTATCCCTAGGAGCCCACGCCTGAGACAGGGAGCTGCACCCCAGCACTGGCGGGAGATGACCGAGAGCTGGCCTTTAACCAATATCCAGCGACGCCCCAGGCAGTGTTTCATAATCCTCCAAAGTCCTGAGGGGCCCGGTTTTGTCCTGGAAGGTGTGAACAATGGCCCCCTCATGAAACCAGTGTCGGGTGGGAGAAGTGGAAAGCAAAGGAACACCACACACAGGGTCCATTTTAGCTTGTGGAATTCACGGCCCCCCCCTGAGCCCCTCGCTCCACGTGCCGTGGGAGACTTGCGGGAAAGAGGCGCCCCATCTTAACCTCCCTTTTGGACTTGCAAAGACTTTCTTCCCCCCCCCCTCTTAGCTGCGAGCCTCCACCTGCCCTGCATGGCTGTAAAAGTGTGACGGTTTCAGGATGGGGAAACTGAGGCACAGAGACACTCAAGCACAACTCCGCGCCAGAGCTGGGAATGTGGGCGGGGGGCAGCCCTGCCGGCTAGCAGCCACACTGCAGCGAAAACCTGGCCCAGCTGCAGCTCAGGCTTCAGCCGCTCCTGGAGGGGACCCGGCACGCTTGGCTAGTTGCATGGGAGGGTTTTGCTTTCCCGACCTAGCATCAGCTGGACAGGCCCGGGGCCTGCTGGCAGAGTGGGTATCCCTGTAGCATCAAGCTGGCCCAGTAAGATCCAGCTGAGAAGGCTCATGGGACCCTCTCCCTGCTGCTTCTGTGCCATCGGATCCCGGCAGCTCCTCTCCCTGCCAAGGCAAAACAGCTGTCCCGGGCTTGGAAGGGAAGAGCAGCTGCAGTCTGCTCCCTGTAATGACTGCGAATGGAAGCGCTGGGATCGGGGGGGGCTAGGTGTGCGAGGCAAGACGAATCAAAAGGACATCGAGATGGGCTCTTTGCAGAGAGGCCGGGAAACGGATCGGAGTCGGGAAGGGGGTCAGAACCTGACTAAGCCAGGGGAGAACCAATTTCTGGACAGGGTTATAGGGCTTGGCTGGGTTATAGGGCTTGGCTGCCTTCCCCAAGGCCGGTTCCATTAGCAGTCTGACGTTCCCCCAGAGCTGTCTTCGCAGAAGGGGAGAGACGAGCAGAAACGCACTGCTGTTTGGTTTAAAAGTAGCACCAGAACTCAAGCACTTCCTGGCCGGCTGCCCCCCTCTCACTTCGTGAAATACTCTGGCTCCTCCGTACCAACAACTGCAGCAGAGCTGGGGCCATGCCTGGACTGTGAGCGCACATGTGATTCCATCCAGATGTCTCTGCTTTTATTCGTGTTACACCGGCCTGCTATTTATAACCAGGATATGGGCTCACCTCTCTCGGAACAGCAACTGACTGCAAAGCTAGCGCTGGGTGGAATCTGGCCCGTTGACATCTGTCCAGGCCTCTCCACGGAGTTACAGCGATTGGAAGGCTGTTGAGGTGGATCGGAGAAGATGAGGGTTGGAAGAGACCTCCGGAGTTATCAAATCCAACCCCCTACCCAAAGCAGGACCAACCCCAACTCAGTCATCCCAGCCAGCACTTAAAAACCTCTAGGGGTGGAGATTCCATCGCTCCCTAGGGAACCCATCCCAGTGCTTCCCCACCCTCCTAGGGAAATTAGTTTTTCCTAATATCCAACCTTCCCCCCCCCCCTTGCAACTTGAGACCATTGCTCCTTGTTCTGCCCCCCCCTTCCCCCCCGAGAACAGCCTCTCTCCATCCTCTTTGGAACCCCCCTTCAGGAAGTTGAAGGCTGCTCTCAAATCCCCCCTCACTCTTCTCTTCTGCAGACTAAAAGGATCGAGGGATGTGAAATAAAAACCTAATTAAGAAGCCACACATTCCACCACATGCAATTATAATATCCCCATCCTATTAATCAGAGCCCATGAGCTTCAGTCCTCCAACTCACACCCCATAGAGCAGGCCCTGCAGGACTCCTTGCTAACCTCTTTATGGGCCGGCTCCAAGCAGGGGCGTTAACTGACACTTCCCCACTGGGTTACGTCCCTACTGACTAGAGACCCCAGTAGAAAGCTGGAGAACAGGAAACCTAGAGTCTTTGCTTGGCTAAGAGAGGCTGGGTGCTGTCCTGGAGCAGGGGAAAGATAATCAAAGCACATCTCGGTGGCATCATCAATCTGAAAGGCTGTGTGATTGTAGTCGTTCGAGCTTGGCTGCTGTCTCAGATTGACCTCTTACCGCGGAGCAGTACGGGCGATGAAGTGCATGGAAATATAAAACACGGTCAGCAGGGGGGAGATTTGACTCTGATCTCCTGGCTCCTAGTTAAGGCACCTTTTTCCTCGCTAAAGGGTATCGGATGAGCAAGGTCTCTTTCTCCAGGCTGGGTGGGAGCAGCAGGACATGTTGCAGCATTGGCTGTTATTTGCAGACAGTGTGGGGCGAGTGTTTGACAGTGGGACATACTCCAGCTGCCGCTTGGTGTAGTTAATACAGGGATTGTTGCAGAAAGAGGCAGTGTCACTTTTTCCCTTTCGTTTTCAATCTGTTGTCCTGCTTGTACGTGGCGTAGTTGTAGCTGTGTCAGTCCCAGGACGTTAGAGGGATAAGGCGGGTAAGCCTATCTTTTATTGGACTGACGTCTGTTGGTGAGAGAGACAAGCTTGTCTCTCTAATTGTCCTGCTTGGCACATGGACAACGTGTGAGGCAACAGCCGAAGCCCAGGGAACGGCCGAGAAGAAGTCCGGGAAAGTGAAACGCCTCATTGGATTTTTGTTGAAATAGTCACTTTTGATGCCTTCTTATCCCATGTTCCCACCACCCGCTCCACCAAGCCAGCAGGAAAAGTTCCAGCAGTGTGTGGGTGTTAATTCCTGTGTTTGGGGTTTTTTTTGCCACTTTTTATGATATTGTTGAGAAATGACGGTTCAGAATTCCCATCAAAATGAAAACTTCTCCTGCAACCTTAACTCGGGCATCACTCCTGCTCCACCCTCATTTTATCTTCTTGGGACGGATTCTCCAGCACACGATTCACCCCACTCTAAGTACTGTAAAGCAGCCAGACTCTACTGGTCATCGTCTCCCATCTCTGACCTCACGTTCCCCTGCAGAGAGGCACACCCCCTCCCTCCTGCCCTTCAAACTTCCCTTTCCCCATTTCCTCCTGGTCTCCTCGGGTGCAATGGTTACTTACACTCGGTTCCATTTCAGCAACACTGGCCATATTTTGGCATTACTCTTCATGACGCGACATTTTCCTTCACCAGGAGTTGATGAAGAACGTTCTTCAGAGAAGGCTGCAAAGAGCTGCCCTCTTCCAAAATGGCTCCTTTTATTTTCAGTGAGGCCACAGGTGACCTCAGCCAAGGTGCCCTTTTTCAAAATGGTCATCACCTTTCCTTGTTCCCCATGAGAATAAAACCAAGAGTCCTCAGTGAAGATAGTGACCCTCTATCCTGTCAAACGGAGTGACCCCTTTGAAAGAGGGCTTCTTTGCTGAGGGCACTTGTAGTCTCTGTTCTATTGGGAACAGGACATGGCGGCCATTTTGAGAAAGGATAGTTCCCCTAAAAGCTGTTGTTCTGTAGTTAGTAAATCTGCTTTATATTTTACCTAAAACGGTGGGTTTTGGTTGAGAATTTCTACAGCGTTGCATGGATACAAATGTCACGAGAACATAAGAACAGCCCCACTGGGTCAGACCAAAGGTCCATCTAGCCCAGTGTCCTGTCGGCCGACAGTGGCCAATACCAGATGCCCCAGAGGGAGGGAACAGAACAGGGAATCATCACGTGATCCCGCTCCTGTCATCCATCTCCAGACAAACAGAGGCTATGGACACCATTTCTACCCATCCTGGCTAACAGCCATTGATGGACCTAACCTCTAGTTCTTTTCTGAACCCTATTAAAGTCCTGGTCTTCACAACATCCTCTGGCAAGGAGTTCCACAGGTTGACTGTGCACTGAGTGAAGAAAAACTTCCTTTTGTTTGTTTTAAACCTGTTGCCTATTAATTCCATTTGGTGACCCCCTAGTTCTTATATTGTGGGAATAAGTAAATAACTTTTCCTTATTCACTTTTTCCACATCAGTCATGATTTTATAGACCTCTGTCCTATCCCCCCCTCTTAGTCTGCTCTTTTCTAAGCTGATGTCCACCCGCAGGCATGGATGTCTGCAGATAGATATTGGTGTCCGCTGATCTGCAGGGCTCTACTCCCACGAGACACTGGCCAATGGAGAGGAGCTTGGTTCTGCTGTTCCCGGGAGACAGGAGATGCGGTCGGGGGCAAGGCTGGGGGTGGTACAGTCACACTGCCGGGAGGAGCTGCCGGGGTGGGACCACATTCCTCTTCCTTGGCCAGCATGGTGGGACGGGGGCCCCGTCATCCACTTGACAAGATGGGCAGGCCCGCCAACAGGCGGCAGCAAAGCGGGAGCAAAGCAGGGCTTGGTGATTCGCAGCGGCCGGAGTTCCAAGCCCCTTTGCAGCTCTGTGGGCTCAGGGGAAGGGCAGCACTGAGAGCTGGTTACTGCCAGCCCTGCCCCTTCCACCCAAGACCCTGCTCCTTCTGGGGGCGTGGAGCCTGTCCCTCCTCTCCCCAACACACACACCTTGCCCCGGGCCCCACTGAAGAATAGTAAACTAGGAACGCAGAACACCAGTTTCCAAGCTCTCTGGCTGACTCTGTGGTCTGGGGCCAATCAGTGACTCCCCGTGCCTCAGTTTCCCCCTTCTGCATTTGCCATTGGTTCTGCTAAGCCAGCCCGTGGAGCGGCGTGTGCTGGCCCTTTGCGCGGCGCGGGTACAGCGCAGCTCTACAGCCTGCGCCTGCCCATCGCCGTCTCTGGAGCAGTAGTTCTGCAATTGCTATCAAAGGGAGCGGGCCTCCGATCCTCCCACTCGCCGTCTCCTGGAACGCTCCCGAGTCCAGTAACACGCTGGCGCGCCGCCCCATAAATAACAGCAGTGGCGGAGAGACCGTGAGAGGTAGGGGGAAGAGAAAGAAAGAACCTATTGTATGAGAAGCAGACAGCGCCGCTGACCTGGAAATATATGAGTCTATGAAAGCCCAAACCGGGGAGACTCTGGAATTCGCTCACAGCTCGCCCTGGACACCCTGACGACTGCCTGTTTGCTGTGGGTGGTCCTCACTGCATGTCATAACTTACACTTCAGGCCCATCGCATCCCTTGAAAAGCCTTAAAAACGGCTACGTGCATGGATCTAGCAGGAGATTTCTGCAAAGACCCTCATGGTCAAGGATAAACACGCCCTATTATTCTAACATAGGTCAATGTTCCATTGCCCCCCCCAAAGATCAGTCCGTCCCTAGGTTGGTACTTTCTGGCAAAGAGTACTGCTGATCCCATTAATCACCTTCACATGCACTAATTTAAGTCCGGAAATGAGGGCATGGTGTTATGTCCTCAGCTAATGAGCCGATTGGGAGTCATGGAGCCTTTTTGCCGAAGGATCTTAAGATGTTTTACAAGTGACGTTTTACAACATCCCTGTGAGAGAGAACTGAAGTGTCACTAGACACTTATAACAGAAGAGGAATCTGAGGTTAAGTGACTTGACCTGGGTCACACAGTGAATCCTTGTCAAAGCAAGAAATAATTCACAGGACTCCTGCCCTCTGATTTAACCCCCAGCTTTCTACATAGTTCTCACCTGATCCCAGAAGTACTTGGCCAGTGACAATTCCCAAGGCGGTGTGGGGGCTACAGGTCACCCACAGCCCCGTACTGTTCGGTACGTAATAAATTGCATGGCTGACGGTACACACTGCAAACACATGGGGAGAGATTCTGCACTCGAGTTACCGGCACTGCAGCCAGTGGTCGCCGGCAGTGCTTTGAGGGAAGAATTTGCACCTTTCCGTTGGGTGGGAGAGCCAGGCGAGGGGCAGAGAGGAGGGCGCAGGCTGGAAGTGACATTGTTAGTTTAGTGGGTCCCTCTATGTCTCCAACCGGGAGAGCTGTGCCTAGGCCAGGTGTCTGAAATGGGCTGATCGGACAATCTCTCCACAGCCAAACCCCTCGGGGGATTAAGGCCTGCCTAATAAAGTCCATGACCGGGTCTGGGTCTGAGCTTCCCAAGGGTCTGGAGATGTTCTGGGCTGGGCTTTTTCTAGAGCTCATGGCCTCCCCTCTGTCTGCCTCTTCTCCTCTACCTCTCCGCTGACCCATCCCTCCCAGTATCCTTCCTCTCTCTCTCTCTCTCCTTCCCACTGACCCTTTCCTGGCCCCAGCTCCATTAACACGGAGTTAAAGCTGAGAGTACGTACCAGTAACTTATAATGTTCCTATAATGCTTTTTTACCTGTAAGTCTCTCCCAAGTCAGCACTACCACCACTCAGCTAAGAAACAGCACAAGGAATTTGTAATTATCCCCCAAACAACCATTTTAAACCCATGAAATTCAGAGCTGAGGTTACATGGGGGAAAAAATCCCAAACAAGGTAAGAAATGCACAGTTAACCTTAACTCTGCCCTTTCATGACCACATGAAGGGGGAAAAAATGTCAACCCTTCTTGTGCTCCTCCAATGATTTGCATGGAGCCATCAAAACCTGCAGTGCCTTAGGTCTTGCACAGGGTCACGGCAGAGCAGAGTAAAAGCTGTCCGGGTGCCTACCCCGACGCATGGAAAAGAAATCCAAACACTGAATTTCCTGGGCTTATAGCTCTTGGTTTGGAGATAATTTTATCATCCCCCCCTGCTGTTTCTTCCCCTGACATTTCTGCTCCCTTCTCACAACCTGTACTCCTGTTGGATGGAGAGCTCTCAGGTCGGGGGGCTGTGCCGCCTAGCTGACCCAGGCAAAGCAGGATCCGACGGCTGGAAGCTGAGGCTGCACAAACTGAAGTCTGAGGCAAGTTCCTAGCCCTGAGGGCCGACATTGGAGCAGTTGTTTGGGGAGGAAGTAGACCCCCTGGTCTTGCCTTAAGAACTCCACGCACAGGGATCTTTCCAAAGAATGCGCCTTAGTCCAGTGTTTGAGGAAGAACGGCTCTTGCGCAAAAGGGTTTTTTTTGCGCAAAAAGGAGCAGTCTACGCAGCGCTTTTTTGTGCCGAAACCTCTTGCGCAAAAGGGATCCGATGAGGAAATGCAAATGAGAATGCGACCTACGCAAAGGAGCGCTTCATTTGCATTTCCTCTTGCGGGAGAGGCTTGCCGTATAGATGCAGCCGCTGTGTGGGCAGGAAAGGGTTCCCATGGGAAACGTGCAATGATTGCTGCCTGGAATAGAGAGAAAATCCGCTTCCTAGGAACCGAAATCAAGGCTTATCTCACCCATTACCAAGATAGCTTCCCCAATTATCACCTCTAATATCATTATCTCATAGACATTAACCTCCCCCCCTCACCCCTTCTCTGTTCTAAAATCTGTTTTGTCTATTTTATGTGTTCACTTTTTTTGATTGTATCCCTTTGGTATATATGGTCATGCCAATTTTCTTCCACATGTTGATCTGAGGAAGTGGGTCTGGCCCACAGAAGCTCATTACCTAATAAACCATCTTGTTAGTCTTTAAAGTGCTGCATAGTCCTGTCTTTTGTTTCAGCAAGACCAGACTAACACGGCTACATCTCTATTACTATTCTTTGTTTGTGGATTTCTTTGTGCAAAATAAAATCATACTTCATGATTACCTACAGATGCCAAATTTTTCATAAACAATCCTGCTACTTAAATTAGATGCTTGCACTGCTTTTTACACTGGAATATGCTGGATGAAAGGTTTAAAGCATTATTTTTTGTTTTTCATTGAAAAAAAAAAAAGTCATGACTCTTACGATTAGAGTTCATAAATATTTGCTAGCAAAATTAAAATTGTGTCACCTAGCCAACTGTCATTTTAGTGCAAATTTTTTTTTTCTGTTACGCATCGCAAAATAACTCAAATTAGTTACGGAAAGCATGATGGCAGCGTTGCGGGTTTCTGATTCAAATCTAGTAGGTATGGTCATGATTCCATAAAATGAATAATGTTCGAAGTTGAAATCCTACACATTTAAAACTGTTCTTTTACTTCCCTTTTGCAAGCACCTTAATAAAGGATTCTATTACTTATATTTAATTTCTTGATCGTTCCTATAAGAGTTATCTATGCCAAATGACTTTGCCCAGTCAAAGACAGGCCTCACCTGCTAGTATAATAAATTCTAAGGAGCCAAACTCACCATAGCGCCTGTAAATCGGCACCATTTGTATGTAATGGTACAACTGTAATAGTGTCTCTCAGTGAGTGGGCATGTCATTTCTGAGTCCATATTTATTATTTTCTGGCTATTTGTCAGCTGATAAATGAGACAATGGGTATCCCTCTTGCCCCTTATTTGTGGCTTCCCGTGTCCTGCCTCGTTTCCACTGGTTCTCAAGCTGCGTTTTGGCTGGCGCTTTTCACGACCAGCTTGTGACGAATAGGCTGGCTTTGCTGACTGAAATATGGCTTGTGTCTCCCGCCAGGGCTCTCCGGTGCTGAGTGAAATCCAAAAAGGCAAAGCGACCAGCTGGAGAGTGTTTATTTGTAGGGCTGTCCAGCCTCGCCTGATTTAGATCCATTCTTCAGTGGAATCTCGGCTATTTCCCTAAAGAGCTGGGAAGATTTTCTGACCCCGGTGGGAAATAAAAGGTCATTGCTGGGCCTGGGTGGGAAATAAGAGGTCGTTACTGGACCTGAGATAAGCATCGGGGCCCAGCTGCCGTGCGGTGGAAGGAGCAGACCAGTTACTGTGCTGTGTGATTTATCAGTAAACAACAGGGGATAAGGAAAAGCCCTGGCATGATATCTCTAGGCGCTGAGTCAAAGGGGAGGCAAACGCTGGGGTATACACGCAGTGTTTGTGGGGGAAGCTACTGGCTTAGCAACTATATATCAGATTCTGACCGCTGCAGACCCGGAGTCTCTCCAGATTCAAACCGGTGTCCGTGAGATCAGACTGTGCTGGGACCAGTATCCAATGCCTAGAAAAGCAGGGTGTTTTTATGGGCATGTTGACAAGTCAGTTCTCTGAACCACCGCCCCCTGCATCCCAGCCTATGGTTGGTGGCATAGCACTAGATATTAATGACAAGGAGGACTGATTCCACCTTTGTCATTGTCGGCGTTCGGTGGAGACATGGGGACTTGACACCAGGTCTGTCAGCGTCACACCATCAGAGTTACACTAGGACCTGCTGTGAGTTTTGTGACCTGGTAGCTGAAGTGTCAGCTTCAGCCCAGGTCCCCACATCGCCGCTCTGCTGACCTCTGACAAGCTGGGATGTGTCTGGCTGACATGTGGTAGGTGTGTTAAAATAGCCATTAGAATGTGGGCAATGCATGCAGCAACTCACGAGCATTTACTAAAGTCTAAATGCTAGTCTCTCCCATGACATCCGTATCCCAGGCAGTGAGGTAATATGGAGCAGTGGCATTGTGAGCCTCTGTGACTCTGCAAATCACCAAATGAGGGGCGACACCTTTATTAATTAGTGCAAAGGGTTGATCTTCGACAGAAAGTGGAATGCCCTTCCCGAAGGGAAAGGTCCATCAACATCCAATGGGTTATTGTGGAACGGTTGCAACTGGAACGTCCTTATGGACCGTCAACAAGAGGACAAATTACTTTTGTTCTGCTCCCAGTGAAGAGGATTAATGCACAGGAGTCAGCGCACGTGGCCCGAGAGGGATGAAAACCCTACACCAGAGGAACTTGTTGCTCGGACTCTGGGAGGCGATCTATTTCTAGGCATAGGCAAGAGATCACCAGCTACCTAGCCGGGGTTAACCGTAAAGGATACCTAGAGCTGCAGACTACAAATGCTTCTATTACAGGTACACAAATGACTTCAACTCTGATTTCATTTGATCAGTTAATCTTTTGGTAATTTAATCGTAGGATTGTCTACAAGGTGTGAGTGAAGGTGCAATTGTCCCGGAGTTAAGTGACTGGCCCTGAATACTTCTGTGCTCCTCGGTGCAAGGGACCATCTAGCACAAAGTTTATCTCATCGGGGTGAGACAGACTGGCGAACCCAAGGGGGCTGCCTGTGACGGCACGCTAAGGCTGGCATAGGAGTTCACTCTTGGCTGGGGAAATTGAAGTTGAGTAATCCCCGCTGGTCTGGGGTGTGTGTGTGTGTGTGTGTCTGTCTCTGTCTGTCTGTCCTGCTTCCTAACAATCTGTCTGCCCCTTCTGTTTTTGCGTTAGGGTCTACTGACTAAAAAGGCTTTGCTGGTTCATAAGGCACCCGCTTGGACAGCAGTCGGGGGTTTTGGAGGAGAAAAGGTCTGAGGTCTCTTCCAACCCTATGATTCTGTGAAAGAGCCCCATGTCGTAACCTGGTGCTGGATGGTCAGAGAGGCTCAGCCCATGGAAGAGCCATGAGACGGGAAGGGTGGGGGGTGTGATGGGCTGGGCCGCGACTGAGCACCGCTGAAGGTGTCCGCTCAGGGCGAGTTGCTCAAACTCTGGGCTCCTTACAGCCCCAGACTGGAGCCCTTTCCCAAACAGCTCACACACGTCACACCGAGCGCTTTCAGCTGCCAATCTGGCCAGCAGGAAGCCTCACGAGCAAAACCCCTCAGACACCCCAGCTCTCCCTGTGCCACAATCAGCCCCGGGCCTGCACGCAGGTGAGGGGTTATAGAACCCAATCTTACCTACCCTGAGCGGGTTCTCCCAGTCCCAAAAGACCAGCCACAGTTCCCAGTCAATTTACACTTTGGGTCTTACCCACAAGAGTACGCTGGCCAGTCATTTAGAACCTAAAATCTAAAGGTTTATTCATAAAAGAAAGAAAAGGTGGAGAGTGAGGTTGTCAAGGAGAATACATTACATGCACCAATCACCAAGTTCTTGGTGCAGGCTCTCAGCAGAGATGTTACAAACTGCTGGCTTAAAAGTCTCTGGTGTGCATCCTACGTCAGGATGGGTCCCCGATTCTTCCTGGCTCGCTGTCCCTCACAAGGCTGCATCTGGGATCAGTGGCAGAACTGAAGACCAGCTGGAGCTTGCCACATGGCACTTTATATCCGTTCCTGGTCTCCCAAGTCAGAGCGGGTCACGTGGTCGCGTGACCTATCCCTGTGTCCCATGCCAGCAGCCATGGTATGGGCTGGTTTGCAGGTTTCCAGATGCATCCCTCAGGTGTGTATTGGGCACCTTGAGAGCCATTGTTCCTGGAGCCTGGCTAATTAGCATAGTCACTGACTGGACAATTGCTCTTTACAACAGGCCGCCCGGAGCCACTGCTCTGCCTCAGGCAGAGAACATTCCCAGTATAAGCACAGAGACCATATTCATAACTCCACATACAGACATCATACAAGTACATGAGTAGCATACATAGAATCAGTGGAACATAAGCTTTCATTCGACACCTCACATGGCCCCCTTTGTGCAGACTTTGGGGCAAACATCCCCCTGTGGGTGCAGCAGTGATCTGGCTGCTCCTCTTAAAATTCAAGTGATGTGACGGGGTACAGTCCCCTCCTAGCAGACAGACTCTATGTCTAGAATACGAGCAAGAAAAAGCCAAGGAGACCTGGGAAATGCAGACCTGCCTGTCTTCATCCTCTGTTCCAGTGATGTCCAGGGGGGCTGGAATAATTGGTAGATTGTAAACCCTGGATATAATGGAAACCACTTCAAGCTGAGGGGTGCTGCAGCCCCGACTGAGAACCCCCTCATTTCTAGTTCCAGCACTTATGGTGATGTTTGGACGTACTAGAACTGCTGGGTTTCCAGCAATGTTCCCTCTAATTTTTTTCCAGTCTGGTGCAGAATACATTTTGTTGTGTGCACCCAGGCATGTGTGCATGGGCACCACCAGTAGAAACCCATGCTGTCGGCTCTGGGCACTCTGCTAATCAGCTGAGAGGCATTGGAATGTCTCCTGGGTGGCTGCCCAAGCGCTCAGCTTATAGGGAACCCTGGTTTCCAGCGTTTGCTCCTGTATTCTCATTCCAGGAACAGCCGGAGTGCTGCACTGCAACATGAAATGTGACCGTGATTTCCCCGGTCTCTGGTTCCAGGCTGCAGGACGCAAAGGGAGAGGAAACGTAACCCAGAGATGACCTCGCCGTCTTAGGTGGAACTCTATATGCTAAGGAATATAAGAAGTTTGCTTGCCATAATGGCCAGGGCCAGGAAAGCCGCTTGGGAGGTAGGCTGCCTAGGGGAAAGGGAATATGTGGTCCCAAAGCAGGGAGAGCGGTGCTGAGTTGAATAACGCCCTTGCAGCAGCCATGCCAAGGGACTCACGTTTGCTGAAGCTGCAGCTTTTCCAAGCCGGCTGCTGTGACCTGCAAAACGGGGGCACTCAGCCATTCTGGTTCCCGCTGCTCTGACGCGGCGTTACCGTAGAGACGACGCTGCGCAAATTGGAGCCTGAGGCAGGTGAGAGGTGACAGGCTAAGCATGTAGCTGCAATGACCATGGAGCTTGCGCTGTTTGCAGTGCAGCGAAGGGAGTTATAGGAGATGGGAGTGATGGATTTCTCCGTGGGACACCCAGAATGCTCCGAATAGCCTCAGCAAGTAAGCCAAGCCAAAAGTAGCTAGCGTGGTAGGCGACCCAGAATTCAGACATGCTCAACAAGCTCTCTGCTGCTTTCAGAGATGTGGTGCACTGACTTAGCTGGTACTGAGAAGCTGCATGCATCTCTACTTTAACTAGCCATGGAGTCAAGGGGAGTTGGGCACCTAACCCGCCTAGGCACTTTTGCAAATACTAGTTGCTGTTGGCGCCTTTGGGTGCCTAAATCCCTTTGGCATTCATTGCCACCAGCACGGGTTGCAAAAGAGGAGCCAAAAAATCTGCAAAACTGTTGAAACTTTCTCTCAAGTTTGAAATTGTGTGATAAGGTTTGTTTGTTTTTTTTAAATAAAAAATATTCTGGCCAGCTCGGTTAGGAAAAACAAGGAGGAGGGAAAAAAATCCTGAAAAATTTGATGCTTTCTCCCAGTTTTCTGAATTCAGGGAAAAATTGGATTGAAATATTAGTAAAAACAAAATCTAAATTAGGAAAATGTTGCCTCACTCCAGTTGTCACATATCATAGAATCATAGAATACTAGGACTGGAAGGGACCTCGAGAGGTCATCGAGTCCAGTCCCCTGCCCTCATGGCAGGACCAAATACTGTCTAGACCATCCCAAATACTGTTAGACCATTTATCTAACTTACTCTTAAATATCTCCAGAGATGGAGATTCCACAACCTCCCTGGGCAATTTATTCCAGTGTTTGACCACCCTGACAGTTAGGAACTTTTTCCTAATGTCCAACCTAAACCTCCCTTGCTGCAGTTTAAGCCCATTGCTGCTTTTTCTATCCTCAGAGGTCAGGAAGAACAAGTTTTCTCCCTCCTCCTAATGACACCCTTTTAGATGCCTGAAAACTGCTATCATGTCCCCCCTCAATCTTCTCTTTTCTAAACTAAACAAACCCAATTCTTTCAGCCTTCCTTCATAGGTCATGTTCTCTAGACCTTGTTGCTCTTCTCTGGACTTTCTCCACATCTTTCTTGAAATGCGGTGCTCTGAACTGGACACAATACTCCAACTGAGGCCTAATCAGTGCAGACTAGAGCGGAAGAATGACTTCTCGTGTCTTGCTCACAACACACCTGTTAATGCATCCAAGAATCATGTTTGCTTTTTTTGCCACAGCGTCACACTGCTGACTCATATTTAGCTTGTGGTCCACTATAACCCCTAGATCCCTTTCTGCCGTACTCCTTCCTAGACAGTCGCTTCCCATTCTGTATGTATGAAACTGATTGTTCCTTCCTAAGTGGAGCACGTTGCATTTGTCTTTATTAAACTTCATCCTGTTTACCTCAGACCATTTCTCCAATTTGTCCAGATCATTTTGAATTATGACCCTATCCCCCAAAGCAGTCGCAACCCCTCGCAGTTTGGTATCATCTGCAAACATAAGCAGCGAACTTTCTATGCCAATATCTAAATTGTTGATGAAGATATTGGACAGAGCCCTTTTAAAATCAGCATTTTCCCTACTATTTCAGCATTGCTGCCAACACCTCGTGACCCTTTTTTCTGGACCCAGGCTGTGATTCTGCACTGGGCTGATGGACAGTACAGCCGCTTGCTTCCACAGGCCGAGAGACATCCTTTGCTAATGACGAGTTCCTCGCAGGGCCACGAGTCACTCTGAAGCTGGGCTGGAGCTGGCTTTGATTTTCCTGTTCAAAATGTTAACACAAAAAAAGAAAATGTTGTCATTTTGATCCGAAACATTCTAACTAGTTTTTGTTTTCACTGAAAAATATTTCCCCTAACTTTTTGGCAAAGCATTTTTATTTCATTTTTTTAAGAAAAAGACATTTTTGATGAAAAGTTCCTATTCTTATAAAGCCGTTTCTGTTGGGGAAAATACCCCGTTCTGATGATGTTTCTCCGGGTAGGGCAGATGAAGTCCCGGTGTGAGGGGCTGTTGAGCTCAGTGGTTTGCCCTTCTCCAGTCAGGTCAGAGGTGGCTGGGGGTGCAGTGGGGAGCACAGGTCCAAGGGTGAGGCTGAAATAAATGTCACCCTGGCTTGGAGCACCCCAATCCCCACAAACCCCAAAGCCTGGTGGCTCCTTCCTCTTACATGCATCTGCCCCCGCCACGCTTGGGCTCTGGGCTTTGGGTTCTCAGCCCTGAGTTTGTCCAGGGCCACTGGACCTGAAGGCCACTGGACCTGAAGTGGACTCTTATGGGACAGTACTGCCCCCTAGTGGCTGGGTGAATCCATTACTATGCAGCTCTTGTAACCTCTCGGGCACTTGGACTAAAAGCACCAAAGCAAGTTTTAAAGAGGCACGGCTGCTTTCTTAGGGGAAAGGCTGGGGTTTACTTGGGGGGAGGGCCCGGGGCAAGGGAAAAAGCAGGGGAGCCAGAGGGGACAGGCAAACCTCCAGCATTTGGAAGGGCTGACAGCCCCCCTGTAGTAACTAACTGGAGTGCCCATCCCATGCAGGAGTGAGGAGGAGGTGGGGGCAACCCGGAGCCAGCCCCCAGGGTCCAGGGATCAGTTCTGCGTCTCTGGGGGGAGGAAAGGCACGTTGGAGCAATACGATAATCAGAGACGCTGCTGCTGCCTCAGAACCTAAGAACGGCCAAGCTGGGCCTCTTGAGGGGTGTGGAAGGCCCACCCCTCCAGGTGTGGAGCAGAGCAGGTGCTGGGGCACTTGACTTCTGGAGCAAGGGAGGACTGAGCAGGTGAGGGGAGCCACGATCCTCTCTCCAGGTGTGGAGCCTGGGGGTCCTTCTGACTCCAGCTCTAGTTCCGCCAAAGGCCTGGGCTGCCTAGTGACCCACGTAGCCCTTCGGTGGCAGTGAGCATCCCCCTCCCCTGGCCACGGACCAGCATGGCAGCTTTGCTGAGCGTTTTACGGCTTCATTATGTGCCCCTGGGAGTTGTGGGGGCCACCCGGCTGCTTTCCAGCCACAGCAGCCAGTTACCGCCTAGTGCGGCGGCCATTTTCTGGCTGGGCCTGACGTGGCCTCACAGCCACGTCGAGTCTCTCGTTGCCGGAGTAACTGCGGCGTGGCCCCCTACGTGGCCTTGTGTCCCGCACCTTCCAAACTCTGGGTTCTGCTGCCTGCAGAGAGAGGCTGCCGCTTGGCTGGCCCGGCGTGGGCCAAAGACACCCTCACAGTTGCCTGACGCCTGCCCCCAGGCAGTGTCCGAAGGAGATGAAGAGATCTGCTGGGCTTCCCAGAAAGGGGAGGAGGAAGCAGGAGGCGGGCATTGCTCTCCCCCTGGAGTTCGGAGAGGTTTGTATTCACCGTCTCTGACCCAGCGGATGTGGATTCAAGCTGCATCAGATTAAACCAGGCATGCGATAAGTTTATCATCTCCACCGGTCATATTCCCCCAGCCGCTTGCAAGCTTGCCCGGGGGTGGGGAGGGCTGGAGGAGGCCTATCCTTTGCACCCCGGCACAAAAGCCCATCCCAGGTGAGGGGTGCTGGTCAGCATGCCCGTTAACACGTTCCCCCGGCGCGTCCCATGGAGCGGCGGTGCCCTGCTCCGTCCCGAACGTGGGCCCAACTTCTGAGGCACCATGTGGCCCAGCGCCAGAGCTGCAAGAAACCGCGATCCTGCCTGGGGCGAGTAATTGCAGTCGTCTTCTGGCGCTTGCGGCACTTGGCCAGCCACCTCGCAGCCAGGAGAATGAAGGGCCCGACGGCCCCCGTGGCGTCTGGTTAGATGGCCCTCCTTGACCACCATTGACCGCCTGAGCTCCCCCTGCCAAAGCACAGGCCCCGTGGGGAGAGATGTGCTGGGCATATTCCTTGGCCAGGAATTCCTGGGCATATTCCTTGGAACCTGTTCAGTAGAATCCAAAGGTGACGTGGCAGGTCAAGTCCCAGCAGTCCAGCAGCCAGGAAAGCAACCCAAGCATCTTTAGGATGCCTCGATGCACGTCCTGCTCTGGGGTGACTGGAGATCGCTCCAGTGGAAGCCTGCCAGACGTGGAGGCTGGTGCCCCATGTGGCAGAGGTCTCGGGGGAGCACAGGTGCCAGGGTTCTGGGTTCGGTCCCAGCTCCTGGATGGAGGTTGAGATGTTCCTTCACGGGGTTGGCAGGAGAGACTTGGCCAGAGAACTGCTTTGACGTTTCCCGTTGGGAACTTTGGGTTTTCTTATGGGAAAATGTAAGCACCTCAGAAGGTGGGGGGAAAACCTCCCTCTCCCACGTGCTGTTCCTGGACGAAGCTGGGAAGCGGTAAGACAGTGGGGCGCGAACCCACCCTACCCATCCTTTCTCGTGCTCTCCAAACAGACCTTGCCCATCAGCATGCGCCTCTTCCCATTTCCACTGAACTAGATTTTTCTACTGGGAAATTTTCCCCGATGGGACCTGCCTATGGGAGAACTTTTCCCCCCGTGACCAGGCTGCATCTGCAATGAGCCAAACTGCTTACGTGGGGATGCCTGTCACATCTAACAGAGGGGGCTGCTGACAGGAGCTCTCCGCTGTGGGATTTCGCACTGCTCTGGAATCCACCCCCTCACTGGGGCCTGAAATAGCCTGGGTTTGTTCACCTCCGAGGTGAATGGTGCAGCCCGTCTATTTCTGGGGGATTGAGGCTTGCGGGGGGCAGGAGAGGCTGTGAATACTTGTTTTGGAGGGAGGATGGTTTGAGAACGGAGCCCGGCCGCCGCAGTTCTGGGACCCTGCAGGTTCCACAGGGTGGGTAAAACATACTTTGCCAGCAGGATTGGGTAGGGCTGAAAACCATACTCTGTTAACTTGCAGGAAACCACTTTCATTCCTGTTACGATAGACCTCAAATCTCTTTTAAGTGTGAAAAGTTTTAAAAGTATTTTTACTTCAGCAAGATTTGTTTTATCCTTTTAGAGGTAAAAAGGGTCTGGATTGAATTTATATTTATAGATATTAATTGACTTTTTTTGGTTTGTTTTTTTAGTAGCATGGGGGAATCTGTCTCTCTTGTGGGATACGCACGATCTAAGGTTTTTGCAGGTTGGAGCTAATGTTCCCTGTGAGCTAAGCACTTGGTGGCCACCCAGGAGAAATTCAAATGCCACTCAGCTGATTAGCAGAGCGTCCATAGCCAGCAGCATGTGTTTCTGTTACTGGTGCACATCTGCTATGCCTTGGTGCACATAACAAAATGTATTCTGCACATGGCTGGAAAAAATTAGAGGGAACATTTGTTGGGCCAGGATAAAAATGCAAGAAATAATGGAAGAGGAAATTGTGGGGCAGGAGAGAAACGGGATTTAGAAAACCGTCCCAGGTAAGGCTCCATTTTGGAGTAGGTGAGGGTTGACCAGTTCCCATCTGGGGATGGGTGTGGCTTGGATCCAGAGAGGCTGTGGATTGGCTGCTGCTGCTTGTTTATATCTCAGCTGGGCTGATCTGTCAGAGCTCGGTGGACAGCTGTTCTGTTGTGTGTTGCAGGTTGGACTCAAAATAAATAAATACGTAGCACATGTGCCTCTTTCTGCCTCCATTACCAACTGCACAAGGCCTTCGCTGATGGCAGCGTCACACGATGTCTGCTCTCTGGCTTTTAGCTGTCAGAGCTTCTGAATTATCACTAACTCCTTATGGCACTTGTGGCCGAATTCTGCACAGGAGGAGAACGGGTGAAAAAAAATTGCTCGTATTACCTCCTCTGATCCTCCGTCCCTCCAGCCCCTGTTAGCCAGTGTCTCGAAAATATCAAAACTATGTTCCACTGGATTGCTTGGGCATCAGGGCGATTCACTGAGACAGGCCAGAATTCTTCATTTTACTCCTGGCTGAAGTTAGAAGTTGAAGGGATTTTCTCTTCCTTCAAAAATTGTGCTCCAAGGATCTTAGAGTATTTCTTGCATCTGTTAAATAGGAGCCGGAGCGGCTAGGAACATATTGTCAAAGGGCAGTTCTCCTGTTGCAAGCTGGAGCGGGGCGTGGGGTCAGATCGGTTGTCAAAACACGGTCCAGCTTAATGTGGGCTGTAACTTGACTCCTGCCAGTGGCCTTGAAAGCAGGCTCCTGACACGCCCCAGGACAAAACAGAGCAGAGCTTGCGGCCTTGGCTATTAGCCACCAGGGCTCGTGATAGTTGCATCTACTGAAGGCAACTGCGTACACACGTGTACTCTGCCATGCACACGCTCACCGGTGCGCGCACACAGACGCAAACAGAATCATAGACTACTAGGACTGGAAGGGACCTCGAGAGGTCATCGAGTCCAGTCCCCTGCCCTCATGGCAGGACCAAATACTGTCTAGACCATCCCTGATAGACATTTATCTAACCTACTCTTAAATATCTTCAGAGATGGAAATTCCACAACCTCCCTGGGCAATTTATTCCAGTGTTTGACTACCCTGACAGTTAGGAACTTTTTCCTAATGTCCAACCTAAACCTCCCTTGCTGCAGTTTAAGCCCATTGCTTCTTGTCCTGTCCTCAGAGGCCAAGACGAACAAGTTTTCTCCCTCCTCCTTATGACACCCTTTTAGATGCCTGAAAACGGCTATCATGTCCCCCCCAATCTTCTCTTTTCTAAATTAAACAAACCCAATTCTTTCAGCCTTCCTTCATAGGTCATGGTCTCTAGACCTTTCATCATTCTTGTTGCAGACGTTAGAAAAGCACAGGCAACCCAGAGGCGGATGCGGTGGGCACCTTTATTGCAGATACTCGTTCTGTCTTGGACCCCCCGAACCTGGGGATGCTGTGAGTGAGCATCCTTGTAAACCTCATTCTATGATGAGTCAGGGACGTTTCAGAATAGCACTTTGTTTCGGAATTTGGCGCTGTGTAGATAGTGCCAACGACAAACTAGGGTATTTCAAAATAAGATTGAAATAACCTAGGCAATTTGCGTAGCTCAAATTGTGCATCTTCTTGTGAGTTATGGTGCAGTGTAGACGCACGCTGTACCCCCATCACCATGGTAACGAATACCCAGACCCCTTATTTAAGCCTGACACACCCCAAGAACACACAACTCACATCCAGTCATATGCATGTTCACACTTTCTCATTGGCTGCATATCACACCTATAAACTTACCCCCCCCCACCCCCCACCTCTAGTTCCAGCACTTCCAGATCCTACAGTACAATGGTATTGGGAATGCCCTGGAAAAATAGCCAAACTCGGCCGCATTTGTAAAGGAAACCAATTCCTGAGCAGCCCACCTGGCAGGTCGGATCTGCAGGGGTTCGTTAGAACCAGGATCAGCCTAGGTCTTCTCAAGGTTTTGGTTCTGTGGCAGGTGGTGGAATTACTGGAGAACTCCAGTCTTGTTTGCCACCAGGCCCCCGCTGTGCTGTCTCTGATGCCCTGCGTTCAAGCGAGGCTCCATGGGCGGTGGGTATTCTAGGCAGGGGAAGGCACTGCCTTCCCAGACTGCCTTGCCCATGCCCAGCCCTGTGCCTGCCCGCTGACTCTCCGGGGTGGGGAGACTGGGACTACGTGCTGCCCCGCCTCCCTGTGATGGGAGCCCCCAGCCCTACCTTCACCCACCACCCATGCTAGGCTCCCTGCTATTGTCGGGTGAGCTGCAGAACGGAGCGAGGCAGGAGCGTAAGCCAGGAGCTGCATGGTCCTTCCCCCAGTATGACTCAGAAACAGGCCGGTGAATGGACCCGAGGAGCCTTTGAAGCCACACAGAGAGGGGTGGGCCTGGTGCGCCGGGAGAAGGGCAGGAAGGAGTCCCCTGAGACTGCGTCCTGCGCTCCCCGACTCAGGCTGGGATGCGGCATGTCGTCAGCTGGTGGAAACTGCGATTTACTGGCGCGATGACAATTCACATCTTGCTATTCCCGCGTCACTTGCAGTCCAGCAGCTAATGCTCCCCTTCCCCCGACTCAGACAGGCGCCTTTTGGCCTGAGCTGTTTCTCCTTGCTGGGAAGCATCACTAGCAGGTTTTTTAAATTCCAGAGCTAGATGGAAGCCAAACGGTGATTTATGCTGATTAATCAGCTGCAGTCGCAGTAGCACCCCTTTGCCTGTCCCCTCCCAGGGCCTTGGTCCCGGTGATCTCAAAGCTCTTTCCAAGGGGGGGATGTTGTGTGCCATACACTTATCTTCTCTGCCCTTCCATTTCCCATCCTTCGAACAGGGACAAGGGAGTTTCTCTGGGTCACACGGCCAGTCCGAGGCTTGGGGGTAAGTGAAGTACGTTCTGCCACTAGTGCAAGGAGAATCACGGGACACTCGAGACAATCGGCTTAAGGAAAGGGCAGCAGAAGGTGGGATGCCTGCAACGCTGGGGAAGGAATGGGGAGTCAAGGCAGTTAGCCCCCCAAAATGCTGGGGGTACTGTGGTAAGAACCTCTTCTTCCTCTCCCCTTGCCTGGATACCGTCAACACGCACAGCACTGTTGTCTCCTGGTCTCTCATAGAGAATGAGAGCCGATATTCACAAAGGCCTCTCTAGTTCAGAAGATGATGATGAAGTGCTGGGAGACAGGTGTGCTCATTCCCGCCCCATCGGCCATGGGCCCTGGGAGCTGTGTGGACCAGGGCGGGCAAGGGCAGACCCAAAGAGGTGCCCTCTAAGATGGCAAGCCCACATCCAATTTCCTTCTGTCGCAGCCACCCATTGGGAGCTGTCAAGGCCTTGTCTGGATGCTCCTCATGGGGCATAGAACTTGCCTTTCCTTCCTGGAGAGTCAAGCTCTGAATGGAGCTGGTTGGGAAGTGGTGTTTCCGGCTGGTGGGGAATTCAGGTATGCTTCGTCCCAAACAGGGCTGGCCTTACCATGAGGCAGCCACCTCAGGTGCCAGACTGTGGGGGGTGCCATTAGGACCCAGAGAATTGAGACCTTTCAAAGTTTTGGCCCAAGCGAGGAGGTATGGGGGAGTCATTTGAGCTCCCGCCTCAGGTGCCAAAATGTTGTGGGCCGGCCCCGGTCCCAAATCAGGAAGACACGCTGAAATGTCAACACGTTTCATAGGCTGAAACATGCTGAAAAAAATGCAGTTTGGGAAGGAGGAAGTGGAAAAAATCCCCCATTGTCCATCTTGGCATCGCCAGAGAAGAGTTTCCATTTCAACGTGTCCGTTGAAAGGAAACATTGGGTGTCCGCCGGCATTGTTTTGAGATGGACTCAACATGCGTTTCATTGGGAGATCACGGCTCAGAATGACGGTCTTGATTTCCATTTTCCTGACCTGATATTCCCTCCAAAATGGGAATGTATCGGTTTCAGTGCAACTGCTGCCATCGCTAGGAATTTGTCAGTTCCAGCATTCAAACCCACTCAGCTTTACGCCCTGCAAATGCCGCCAGTAAGTCTGTGCCCAAAGCGGGGCCTTTTCATTTCGTACTACGGCAGAGATCAGATGTTTCAAATCATGTGTGACCTAGCACCTGACTCCCAGAGATGCTAACAGAGGGCACCTGCCATGATTCCTCCTCTCTCTTCCTCTGTGCGGTTGACATTTGGGTGACTGGGTTTTTATTATTGTTGGATTCCTCCCTGCGCTTTCATTGCTTTGGCAAGGGAGGAATCTGGCGCGTTGCTCTTTTGGCACCTTCCTCTCTCCCTTTCCATCCTCGTCCTCCGCGTTTCAAGTGGTCTGTTTGCAGAGGGAATAAACCCTTGTGTCTGTTGGCAGCTGGGACGTTGGCGGCAGATTAGGGAACACTGTCAAGATGATGATGAATATAGTTAGTACTTTTCTGCCACTGTTTATATGGACTAGGCCAAATCCAGGAGGCCTGCCACAGGCTAAACTTCCCTTCACCAAGTGAAAGCCCTGCTGTAAGATTCAGCAAAGAATATTTAATTATCGTAACGCATTTGACTGCTACAAAGTCAGGGTGGTGTATTGTTGGACTCTCTAATGTGGCCAGCAAAGGGAACCCAATATCTGATTTCTAATATCTGCCACTTAACGGCTGGATTCCAGGCATAATTTGTTTCCAGTGAGGGTCATTCACTGCTGAAACAAGGGTCGCGGTAGAGTCTCCGTCATGGACACTTCGTAAATCAGGATGGGATTTGCTTTATTGAGGGCGCGAAGGAGAAATGGGCTCTAGTTCAAACAGGAATTATTTGAGGAGAGCTCTCTGGCCTGTGCTGTCTAGCTCGAGGACCACAGCCATCCCTTTTGACGTTGGAATTTAGGAACCGTCCAGTGAGGTCAGTGGAGGGATGTAGCGCTTGTTACGATGCTCCATTTTGGGGACTGACTCCAGGACCGCCGAAGAGAGAGCTTTTGCAGACAGACTTTTACACACACTCCTAGTCCTTGCGGGGCTGTTCTGAGAAGCTGGCTGAAGCTATGAAAACCAAGATTCATTTTTTTTCAGGCTGCCTGTGAGTTTTCCAGGAGAAAATCCTTTGGAGTGGGTGAGCACAGAACCAACGCAAGACAGCGATTGAACTGAAATCCTCTCGTGATGCTTGATCCCAGTCCATGAAGGCCGCTAATTAAAAGGTCCATATCCACAGGGCTCAGGTTTCTAATCTCAATGCGTGGAAATAAAAATAGCTGGAGAGTTTCAACAGCTGCCTGGGAAAAAGAGACAACATCTGTTACTCCCTAAAGAAAACTTCCTTCCTGGATCCCCTGCAGCAAGGCCATGTCCAATCTGCTGTCCGTTACGTAATTCTTTCCTCTGCTTATTACAGGTTGAACCTCTCTAGTCCGGCACCCTCTGGGCCTGGCTGGTGCTGAATCAGAGAATTTTCCGGACCAGAGGAGGTCAATATTGTCTAGCAGCATTACTGACACTTCCACTGCTTACTGGGCTCTTAGAAGACAGGAGTAAATAAGAGCTAGATAACAGCACAGAACACTAGGACTGTAAACAAACTTTATGGGACCGCGGGAAACTTGGCCACACCCATGAAAAATGGACATCCAACTAACTCAATTCATGCCGGACGACAGATGTTTCCGGACCAGCGAGTGCCGGATTAGAGAGGTTCAACCTGTATCATCAGCTGGAAACAGGGTTTTTAACTCCGAGCGCTCAGAGGGGGTGATGGAGCCTGGCCTAGCCCTGGTGTGATTGTTCCTGGGTTTATTTTGTGCTCCTTGAATAAACACCTGGAATCTTAGCAGTAAAGTATCTATCAACTGCATCAAACTTGCCTGCAGTAGGAGGCCTGATTCTGGTCCAAAGAACAACGGGGATCTTCCTGTTTCTCTGCTGCCCCTTTCTTTGCAGGGCAGAGGTGGAGGGAGTGGCTATGATGTTGTCATCCTGCCACGGCCCAGCAGAGTCGGAGTGTTTCTGTGTGGTTTCCCTTCTCTCTGGTGGCAATTACTCAGTGCTTGGTCAGCTGCAAGGCAGAAATCCAATCTTCCTCTTCCCCCAGTAAGGAAACCCGATCCTTTGGCACATCCCAGCGGAGAGCTCGCTGCCAGGTAACTTACCTGTTCGGGAATCGAAATGTCTCCTGGCATGAATCATGAGGGAAGCTTGCCCTGCGCTGGCGAGTCTGTGAAGCCGTCGGAGATTGGATCCTCACCGCCCTCTGGCTTAACTCCGTACACGGCTGAGCCGTCGGGAATGTATGGGCTGGTCTGGGCTAGAACACAAGGGGGAAACGAAGCCCCTTTCCCCCGCTCAGAATGTTTCCACTGCCAGCTGCTGTGAGATCATCTTGGATTTCATTTCACCGTCCAGTTGGTCTGTAAGTAAAAAGCAGCATAAATGCATGGCCTGGCCAGATGCGATTGGTGAGAGGAGACCCAAGGGCCCACCAACCATGTGACTCCCCCACTGCCCCCCAGTCCAGAGAAGGGCCAGGACAACCCCCCTCTGTCCCAAGTCCTGCACCGTAACCCACTCCTGCTCCACCCTCTACCTCTGCTCCGCCCCTTCCCTGCCTCTTTCTCCAGTGGTGGCCTGGGAGACTAGATTCCCCCACCCCTTATACATCACTCCTGTGCATGGCCATGTCTCCAGAGGCCAGTCTTTTAAAGGATGGGGAAGAAATAAAGTTGCAAAAAAGCTAGCAGTGCTTGGTGACAACTAGCGTGGTGACTCTCCATGTGAATGAAGCAGGATCTGAAGCTAAAATGGGCCAAGAAGAAGTTGAGAATTCCCCAGACAAGTTAGGTGTCTTCAGGTTTCCCAGATCTGATGAAATACATCACAGAATACTGGCTACAGAGCTCTCTTGGCCATCTGTGAGCATCTCTGAGAACTCGAGGAGAATGGGAAGGATCCCAGAGGACTGAAAAGGGCATCTTAGTCCTTGTCTATCAGAAGGGGAATACGGACAACCCAGGGGAATTGACGAGTAAGCTTCACTTTGGTATGTGAAAAGATAACAGAGTAAATAAGAAAACAATGAAGACTATCTAATATATGAAGGAGAATGTTTGTATGTTTGTGCTCTAATAACTTGGACACTTTAAGAGCTACCGCAACCAACCAAACTTTGCATGGGATAACCTTTCTTCCAGGAGAAGGTTTTAAAGTACTTTTGGACCCATCGGGCCCGAGCTCAAGCTGTAAAAATCAAAAAGTAACCCGCCACGCTGCAGGGGCCTCCCCGCCCACCCTAGGTCCCATGCCCGCTGCCTGTGGCCCCCAGAGCTGTCCGGGACTCGCCCCCTCCCACCCGCAAGGTTACATAAGCGACCCTCTTCCCCCTCTCCCCCACTCCAGCACACAGTACCCTGACCCCCACGCGCACAGCGGCTCGGGCACCCGCCCTGCCCCCCGTGGCATCTGCAGCCCCGGGTACGAACTGGGGCACCCCTCCCGCATGTAACCTCCCCTCCACCCGGGTCGCCCCGGGATGATGCAGACCTATATTTTAATCCCTATAGAAATCAGTGCAACTTTTCTACCATTCAAAAAAAGATAATGGACTACTGTTTTTCTACGTTTTGTTCCTCCAGTTTTCCGAGCAACGCCGGGTAACTCCAGCTAGTAAAATGATAAAGCAACAGGCAACATAGAATTGCCAACACCACCCTATGTCAAACCAACTTATTTGACAGGGTAACAGCCCTCGTGGACATGGGTGTATCGTCAGTGTGATGTGTCTTGATTTTGGTCAGGCTTTTGATACATGACTTTCTTATAAACAAATTTGGGGAACACAACCTAGAGGAACCTATTATAAGGTTGGTGTATAAGGCGTTGAAAAAGCGCACTCGGAGAGTAGTTGTTAGTGGTTCCCAATCAAGCTGGAAGGACATAGGCTATGTCTACACTGAAGGCTTCTTTCGGAAGAAGCTTTTCCGGAAGAGATCCTCCAAAAAAACTTCTTCCGAAAGAGAGCGTCTACACAGCAAAAGCACAGTGAAAAAGAGATGTGCTTTTGCGAAAGATAGCATCCACATTGACTGGACGCTATCTCTCATTTCAGTTGTGATTACTGTGGATGGAGTGGCCACCAGGGCATCTGTGCTTTTTCCTGGAGGCTTCTTCTTTCAAAAAAACGCTCTCTTCCGTATCCACACACGCCTTTTTCCAAAAAAGCTTTTTCGGAAAAAGGTTTCTTCCTCGTAGAATGAGGTTTGTCGCCGTCAGGAAAAAACCCTCCGTTCTTTCGACTTTCTGTCAAAAGAATGCAATAGCACTGTATACGTAAGTATTGTTTTTCCAGAAAAACGGCTGTTTTTCTGGAAAAACTCTGCAATGTAGACATACCCATAGTGAATGGGACCCCACAGGGATCTGTCCTGGGTCTGATTCTGTTCAGTATCTTCATCAGTGATTTGGATAATGGCAGAGAGGATAATTTGCTTATAAAGTATGTAGATGATAACAAACTAGGAGGGACTGCAAGCTTTTTGGAGGGTCGGGTTAGAATGTAAAATGATCTTGCCAAACGGGAAAAATGGTCTGAAATAAACAGGCTACAATTCAATAATTAATGTCACAAACAGAAAACAGGCAAGGATTGCCTAGGAAGGAGTACTGTGGAAAAGGGTCTGTGGGTTATGGTGGATCACAAATTGAATATGAACCTACAGTGTTAACACTTCAAAAATAGTGAATATCATCTTGGGATGTATTAGCAGGAGTGTTGTAAGCAAGACAAAAAATGTCATTCTTCCGCTCTACTCTGTGCTGCTGATAAAGCCTCCACTGGAGTATTGTGGCATTTCTGGGTGCCACACTTTGGGAAAGATCTGGACAAATTGGAGAAAGTCCAGAGGAGAGCCCCCAAATTGATAAAGGTCTATAAGGAAACTGTGTCTGTTCTATTTGGAGAAGAAAAGTCGGAAGGGGCACATAATAGTCTTTGAGTGCATAACAGGCTGTTATAGAGAAGAAGGTGATAAATTGTTCTCCTGACTACTGAGGACAGGACAGAAACCAATGGGCTTAAATTGCAGCAAGGGGGACTTAGATTGGGCGTTCAGAAAAACTTTCTAACTGTCAGGGTAGTTAAGTGTTAGAACAAATGACAAAAACTATCACGGGAGGTTTTTAAGACTAAGTTAGATAAACACCTGTCAGGCATGGTCTAGATAATACTTAGTCTTACCCCCACGCAGGGGACTGGACTAGATGACCTACTGGGTCCCCTCCAGTCCTGCCTTTCTCTCATGCTATGAATGAGAAGAGGTCAGGGTGAATGGAGGAGATTTAGCTGCCACAGCTCTCAGGGCTCTGAAGCAGGAATGGGTTTGCTGAAAGAAGAGAGACCCATCAATGAAGAGAGACCCACCCAAAACATGAACAAGCCAGAGCATCCAGGTGCAGATGGGCACCACGCGAAGAGGTGGAAATATGAGCCGGTGAAGGGCCCGGTGACAAATTCTGAACCACCCTGAACAGTTTCCTCCCAAGATACGTTTGCACAGGTTGGCATTTTCAGGCCTCCTTTCCTGCGAGCATCGCTCAGCGACACCTGAGTAGGTGAGGGACAGCACTTAGCCCCGCAGGAGAAGGCTGTACCAGAAGACGAGGTTTCTGATGGGTGGTAAGGGGTTTGGCATTACAAATTCAAGGGCTGACAGCCTGCTCAGAAACATGGGATATCAGGACTCCTCCCCCACATCAGGGGATCCCTCAAAGTGTCCCTTTTACTCTCAGGGAGAGGGTGTTTTTGAATCCCTCGCTCCAGTTTTTGCAGACTCATACCAGGTGCATTTTGTTGCTCCATAGATGCTGTGATTTTTAGCATCTAGTTCATCTGTAGGAAATGGAGCTCAGATGTCTACAAAATGGTAGAAACTATGCCTGGTCTTGCATCCAGTGGAATGCTGTGCTGTATTTTAAAAGCTCCTTTGCTTGTCCTGATATGACGACTGTCTGTCCTGTGTCTTTTGGAGCCTCTTCCGCTTGGCAACATGCAACTTTAAGATCCAGCGTGGAAATGAGACTGAACCTGCTCCTGCATCCAGGACGCCATCTCCTCCTGGTGATGGAGAAGAAGCCATACGTGGTGAGATGGCTGTTGAACGGGTCTCTTTCCAGCACTGTCAGTCTCAGGTGGTCCTGCATTAGTCCAGCACATGCCCTTTGCTGGTTCAGAAGGATTACTCCTGCTTCCGAACCAGCAAGTCTTTGAGACCATGCTAAGTGTCATTGAAAGGTACAACACAGGGGCTATGCATGGCTGTTTTGCAAAACTACTTGCATATAGCGTAGACTCCAAGTGCATTGAAGTCAACAAAACGAGTCCTCTTGGATCAGCTTGGAAATGTAGATAAAGGGTCATACGAGGACAGTGAACACGTTTCACAACAAGTTGCGAAGCTTCTGGAAAGCAGGGCTCCTACAAACGCTGATCAAATTGGGGAGTCAGCACTTAAGGCCAGGAGGGACTGCCATGGCACAGGCCAGTAACTACCCATCCATCCACCCCCACTCTCGCCCCACAACTGGAACAGGAGAAACAACGGGCCTTCGCTTTCCCTTCCCTTCTCCTTGTTGTTTTTGTTTCTCTGGCAACATTTATTTGACCGACTTGTTCCTTTTTTGCCTTGGTGGGTCCCTTTTCTTTCAGCAAACCAGAAGGAACCCATTCCTGCTTCAGAGTCTCGAGAGCTGTAGCCGCTAAATCTTCTCCAAGAGCCTGGGTCTCAAAGCAAACTCAATCACGCCCTATCTTTCCTGTGCCAGAGGGTTACAACAGCATGTAGCTTGGCACTGTGGGTTTTGTCTCTGGAGATGGAACAGTTTGGTGGCTGCCTGGAAATCATTTATTTCACTCACTTAAAAGGGAATTTCCACAGACTAAATTTGTGAGCCCCCTTTCCTGGTGTTTATTACACCGCTATTAGTCATAACGAAATGCAAAGCAATTAGTGCATAAGCTAATACCGGGGCTCTCCAGACTTCTTGCTGGATCCAATTTTCATGTTGGATGGGTGCATATTTCCCAGAGTCATTGTCTCCACTTGAGACCAAGTAGATGATTCAATTTTGGGTCCCTTATTTCCTAGCTTTGTTAGCATGTCTGGTTTAACAACTATTACATCTGAGCCAGCGTCCGCTATCCATGTGCATGTCACAGACTCTATTACACATTCAGTGGGCAGATGCCCATAGTTTACCTGCCCAGAGCTAAACAAAAAAGTGTTGTTGTTTTTTAAACCAAGTAAAATCGTGGCCTTTACTGCTCTGGTTAAAAGTCGTTCGTCCCAGTTCAAGGCATTTTCTGTTCTGAAACGAAGTGTAACATGCGGTGCATTAATGAAACAGTTTTTTGTTGAAAATTCCAATTGTGTTTAAGGCAGTAGAGTCTGAGGTAAATTGAAGTAAAACTGCAGTCGGCACAATGCAAATATTCACATCGCAATGTGCACATTGTGGCTAGGGATGTAAAAGTTCAACTGGTTAACTGATAAGCTGATGCTTATTGGTTTCTGTTACTGGTTAAGCTCTGCCCCAGTGTTTCTTAAATTTTTTTAAGACAGAGGAACACCAAACAATAATTTTTTTTATGAGGAACACCATGGATTTTTTTTGTTGAGGGGGGGGAAAAAAAAAAAGTTGCCTGCACCTTTAAGGGCGGCCATTTTGAATTCTGTTGTTCTTCGCGGCACACCTCCGACTACCGCAGTTTAAGAAACACTGCTCTGTCCTCTTGGGGGAGCCGGCTGCCCCATGCAGCAGGCTCCATAGTATAAGCCAGCTCCTGGTGTGCACTGCGTCCTGGCTGCCGGCCTCGTTCTCTGGGAGTGGGGCTGGCAGAGTCCACAGCATGGGGTAGCCGGCTTCCTGTGAGCCATGGGGGTACCCCTTCACCATCCTTCCCTCCCTAATCCCACCGGCTGTACACCCCCAGGGAAAACGGTTAACCACGTAACTGTTAGGATTTTTAATGGTTACATGGTTATTGTTTTTAAAGATTTGTTTACATCCCTTATTGTGGTGCAGTGTTTTCTCCAGGAAGTTACACACGTCAAGACTCATCTCATCTTCCAATATTATACATACTGCAAATCTATGATCAAATTGTGAAATACTTTTTCAGTAATTTTCATTAGAATATTCTAATGTTTCCCCCTTCCCCGGTTTCCCAGCTTAAACTGGGTTTAACCCTCTATTGACCAGTGCCCTGCCCTAGTTTTTCCTGAGAAATTGCCAGTCCTGGTTGCCTTATATTTATAACAACCCTTCTTTGTGTGGCCCATTTTTACACAGTACCAGCATTTATCTGAACGACTTCCCTTAATTTTTGCATTTCTGCCAATCTCCCTGGTTTCACAAAATTAATGTAACAATTGTGCCAATTGTTGAAAAATGTCATTCTGAGATAAGAGGGCCCCTCTTCCCTCATGTGCATGAGACACAGAGCTGTACTTTACAAGGCTCATGGTGATCAGTTTCCCTTTTCCTCGCTAGGGACTGCTGCCAAGGAAGATTCAAGGCCTCACCATGCAGCCTGTTGCCTTGGGCAGTGGTTTCGACTATTTCCAGCTGCCTCACGACATGGAGGGGTTTAATTGCTCCTTCCCTTTACCCTGAGAAAAGGGTGTGCTTCGCTTTTACAAGTTCAGCGATCCTTTCTGGATCAAAGAACTCTGTGGAAAGCAGCTTTCTGCATGTCAGGCCTGATTCCATCTCTGGCCACTCGCCAGATCGCAGATATTATTGTGCAAAATGTATGGTGCCGTTGGATTTTTGAAATGGGGGATGCCTTGTGGCAAGGCTAAGTCCTTATAACGAGAGAGGAAAAATCACGATCGGTGTGGCTTGGGGGCATGGCAGTTGGCTTCTGCTCCAGGATAGCATAGGCCTTGGGTTCAAATCTTAGGACGGCTCTACTGGAAGAGACGACCGCTTGAATTTTGTGTCACAACCATTGTTAGGGCAAATGAATTGATTCTGTGACATGACCAACGAGCTGCTGTTCCTGCAGTAGCAGAGATGGGTGATTCTGGAGGGGGTGGGTCCTATTCCTTTCAACAGCATGTGTGTGATAGGAAAATATGCTCTGCTTGGCAGCTGTGGGCTGGAGATGCGTGGATGCCTTTTCTCCTGAGCCTCGGTGAGGTTGCAAACGCCAAGGCAGCTTTCACAAACGGACATCATGGTTCTTTTGATGCAGACCGCACAGGAAGTGGGATGGTTGTTCTAAGAGCCTAGCAGCACTGCAGAAATCAAGCACGCTCTGGCGGGGAGCTGAGCTGAGTCAATGCGCTTTCCACCAAGGGCCAGCTAGGCTGCAGTCACAAAGGCCATCCTCCCCCCGAGAGAGATACCTCACGTGCAATGGGGAATTCATTTGCCAGAGTAAAAATGGGCATGCTGGGAATTCTGCACAGGACTCTGCTGCAGCCGGACCCATCTTTACGGTGAATCTAGAAAACCACGCCCTCCTCGTTCAGAGCTCCTTTAGGAGCCTCCCCACAATGCCAGGCACTTGGCAAGACTTGCGTAGAGGTTGAACTGTGTCGCCCAAAGGGGTTACACTGTGCTCTGATATCACAAATGCAGGGGCTAGGCCACTGCCGAGTGAAGCGGTGTGTATCTGTGTGCATGAGAGGAGCAGAGAGAAGACACAAAAGAAGCAGCAGAAAGCCAAAGAGACAGCCACCGATGCAGGGGGAGCATGATCCTGAGACAGAGGTAGGAGTGTTTGAGCAAAGTGCTGGCTGGAAAGGGGCTTGGAATTGTGAGCAAAGGGTCCGTCTCCCACTGTTGGAGTCCGGCTACGTTGAGGGGAACCCGGCTTTGCTGCAATTCTGTGTATTTACAAGAATAGACAAAGAAATAACCCGACGCAGCATCCGTTTCTCCCCCGCGCAGAAAATCGCCTCACGCCCCAGAATTTTGGCTGTTTGCTCCGCTCAGAAAATACGACTGAACCAGGAACAAGTGACAGGCCTTCGCTAGCATGTTCAGATCCAAACTTCCCAAAGGTCTGGGGGCTTTTGAATCCAGGTTCGTGTCCAGCTCTGCTAGAACACGGACAGAGGCCTATGAATTCATTTCACAGCCACTGCTGGCCTGGCCTGATTTCAAACCAGTGACCAGAGGCAACAGGCTTTGGAAGCTGGGATCAGTCGCCCAAAACATAGACTCCCCCATGAGGAGTCTGTGTATTGGGCTTGTCAATTCTTCACCCGGCAAACTGTGATTCTCAGGGAGGAGAGATCCGCTGGGAATCAGGCCCAGGCCTCCCTTGGACAGCAGCTCTACCATGGAGCAGTCCATTTCCCTGACAATGAAGCGGAGAGGGGGGCATGGAGCCGGAAATGGCTGCCGCCTCTCAGACAGCCTCAGCATCCTTAGCAAAGCTGAAGCATTCACTGGCAGGGAGAAGGGCGCTCCCACCTGGTCTGTTACGTTCCTCGCTAGGCCAGGACCCCCGACGTCAAGTGTCAGAGCGAGGCTAGCCTTCCAGGGACGTGTCGGCGGGAGGAAATGCTGGTCCGGGGTCTTGTGGAGCAGCAGTGGAACCACCCCCAGCATTGAAGGAGTTCAGGGGAGCCTTTGGGCCCAGGTATCCCCGCCAGTGCCAGGCCTCAAGGGAGAGAAAAGGAGGGGGGCTGGCTGGCGAAGAAGCAGACCTGCCTCCCGACCTGAAGGAAGGGTTGTCCAACGGGGGAAGTGGATTACCCTAGCGGCGCAGTGGTGGGCCCAGGGATGGATCGGGCCGGGTTCATTTGAGATGTCATCTTGAGAAAAGAAATCGTGTTTTGATTTCTCAGCCCTTCTTTGGCCAAGAAGGTTGGGAGTGGTGAGTTGGGTGTGCGAGAGGGAAGCAAGGACAGGCCTGCATAGGAGAGCTGAGTCTACTGTCGAAAGGAGACACGTCTGGAGCAGGTCCCCAGCTGAAATGGCACCCGTTGTGCATGAGTTAGGAGGCACGGGCCATGTTGGTGAATAATTAAATGGGATCATATCCGGGGGGAAGGTTTTCCCCGGGATTGGTGGCCAGCCAGCTCCCCATTTAGTTTGGTGAACTTTCCTCTGGAAAAAACACCTCGGTGTCGTCTAGGCTCTGTGTGTGTATGGAAGACGGGCAGACAAGTGGCGTTAAAGGGGAGCAGGTGTTTAAATCAGGAGGGCAAAGCGAAGGTTTGAGCCAGGGGATGGCAGCAGTCAGCATCACTTGACTCTGGCAGTGCTACTGCTGCTAACAGAGTAACCCTTCCGCCCACGGTTATCCGCTGTTTTCATGCCTGCTCTTTAGAACATTTCAGGGCTTCCAGGCAGGCGCTGCGCCGGGCAATTTAAGGGACCAGCCACGTGGCACACAGAACGGAGAGGGAATGGCCGCAGCAAATGGCTTGCCAACAGTCGTCGTCTGAGCATGCTTCTTCCAAACGATTTGGGGAACCCCGCGGCACGACCCACGGCCCGACCACAAATGATTTGCCAACAAAAGGAGCGTCTAAATCTGTCTCGAGTATTATTCAGCTTGGTTCCCGCAGTATATTTATGATCACGGGGTGCAGCTCCATTTCTCTGTTACTCCCCCAATATATCATCTAAAGGGGTGCAGGGAGCTAAACAGGATCTGGTTGTTGGAAGAGGGACCTTGTCTGGGTGGCAGAGAGAGGACCTTAGGGTTCCATTACCAGCTTTGCACGTCACTCCCTTTCTAACCTTAGCCAAGCCACTTGGGACTTCCCTTCTGGGCCTGTTTGCCCCGCCATCACCTAAGGGTGTCACCGAAATTATTAACCTCAATCTGAGGCCTGGTTTCCAGAGCCCCTGAGCACCCACAAATCAAGTCGGAGCCCACAAGAATGAGGGCCGTGATTGTGGGCTTTGCCTTCTCCCCACAAAGAGGAGGCTAAGATGCTAACCTCGGTCCCGGGTAGGAAACTGGCGAGATCCCTTGTGCTCCATCCTTTTTTGCGTTGGCTCACATCCAAGGCAGGCAGCCCGAAGAGCTGTTCTGTGAGCAGAGACGCGACTCCAACTGCAGGGGAGGGAATAAATTAAAGCTTGCAAAGTAAACATCTGGCCATAAAAGAGCTCAGAGCAAGTCTGCTCGGGGCTTTTACCGACAGCCTCGGGGCCTCTGACAAATCGCCCCAGCTACCTACCACCAGTGACGACTCCCGGATTGTCAGCTTGGCTAATTGCTTCAGAGTGGGTGTAATACGTCTCCTGCCAGGAGAGGTTTGCAAGGCTGCCCGTGGTGTAATTGATCTTCTGTTTATCTGATCTCTTCCCTTCTGTGCTATGGTTGCGGGCAGGTAGAAACCCCCTTCATGGCTTCTCTGCCCCTGCTCCCTTACGAGCCCACGCAAGCCCTCTTCTCTGTGCTAGAGGCTGATTTAGCGAGCGGACCGGCACATGCCGTGTGGTTCTGTTCCTGGCTTGACTGCCTTCGGGCCCGGTTTCCACGTTCAGGCAATGAGGTTGCAATATGACAGTTTCTGGGGGCACCAGCGATAGGATCAAATCAGGACAAGTCGCTTAGAAACAGAGCTTCTTACAGCCCAAGCCAGGGGATCCTTCCCTATAAGGAACACCAGACCAGTCACAAAGAACACTTCTGTTCACCATGCTAGCCGGCAAGAAGTCGCACCAGCAGTTCCCTCAGACACTCCAGCTTCTCCTGTGCCACAGCCAGCACCCCACCTTGCTCAGATGAGGGGTTATGAAAACCAATCTCACCAAATCCAAACAGGTTCTACCGATCCCAAAGGACCAACAACCTTGCCAGGTCAATTTATACCTCGGAGCGTATCCAAAAGACCATGCGGTGCTGATCCTTTAGAATCTAAAATCTTGTGGTTTATTGAATGAAAGAAAGAAAGAAAAAGTTGAGAGCAGGACTGTTAAAGGATACACCAGTGGCAAAGTTCCCGGTGCAGGTGTAACCCACACACCTAGGCTATGTCTACACTGGCGCGATCTTGCGCCAGCGCCAGAAATATGCAAATGAGGCTAAGCGTGGAATATCGCCGAGCCCCATTTGCATACCTAATGAGCCACCATTTTGCAGAAGAGGCTCTTGCGCAAGAAGGAGCGTCTACACTGCCCCTTCTTGTGCAAGAAGAACCCTCTTGCGCAATGCCGTTACGCTGATTATTTTCAGGAATAACGGCATTGCGCAAGAGGGTTTTTCTTGCGCAAGAAGGGGCAATGTAGACTCTCCTTCTTGCGCAAGAGCCTCTTCTGCAAAAATGGTGGCTCATTAGATATGCAAATGAGGCTCGGTGATATTCCACGCTTAGCCTCATTTGCATATTTCTGGCGCAAGATCGCGCCAGTGTAGACAAAGCCCTACTGAGGTTACCATGCAGTGACACCTAGACCACAGCAACAGCTAAGATCAAGAGACCTCTACAGCATTGGCTGGAAGCCAGCTGGCTTTTAGCTCAGAAGGTAGAGGCTCCTATACTCCACTTCAGAGGTCCCAGGTTCAAATCCGCCTGGTGGTGGTTACACAGGCTGGTAGCAGAGATGAAACAAACAGCTGTCTTGGATGAGTCGGCAGTTCTTTCCGACCCAATTCATAGCAAAGATGCTTCTGGAGTGATGAGCTGGAATGAGGACAAATAAGGCCCGTTTTATAACCTCACCCACATGGAGGGAATCCCGTTGTTCTTGCTGTGTGAAGGTACCTCCCAAAAGGGAGTTTGTCACATCGGCAAGTCCCCCGTCCATGTCCTTTTTAGGCCAAGAGCCATGGCTGTGCTTGCTTGACTGAAGAATTCCTCCAGTGCGTATTGGCAACACTGAAGGTCCATTGTCAGAGAAATGCTGCTATTCACTCGATTAGCCACCCTTCACAGTAGGTAGGTGATGCCCGTTGCTGCTCCCAGCAGCAAATACAGGTTGAACCTCTCTAGTCCAGAACTCTCTGGTCCGGAAACATCCATGACCCGGCATGATTTGAGTTAGCTGGATGTCCATTTTTTATGGGTGTGGCCAAGTTTCCCGCAATTCCCATAATGTTTGTTTACAGCCCCCAGTCCTGGCTCTCCGTGTTCTGTGCTGTGATTTAGCTCTAATTTACCCCACGTATCTTCTAACAGCCCAGTAAGCAGTGGAAGTGTTGGTAATGCCGCTAGACAATATTGACCTTCTGTGGTCTGGCAAATTCTCCGGTTCGGAACTGGAGGGTGCCAGATTAGAGAGGTTCTCCTTGAAATATTGGTACATAGCCAATATTCATAACTTCACATACCAAAATCATACAGGCCCATGACTAGTATAAACAGAATCAGCAAAGGATAAGCTTTCAATAGACACCTCACTTGACCCACTTTGTACAAAATTTGGGGCAAACACCCAACAGTGGATGCCACAATGTTCTGCACATTGACATCAAAACTCCCGTTACGTCACAGATGTCACAATGGAAACGCCATTCCGCTTTAACACATTACTGATGGGTAATTACTGTGCGTGGCTGCTTTTCGCTGGGTTCCTGGGTACATTTGATGTCTTTGTGCTGTTGCCGGCGCTGTGACGGGTATGGGGCCCACCCTTCAGGAATGAAGCATTTAAATAAATTAAAAAAGGCCCATGCTCTGCCATCAGTCGCATCATATAAATGCGGAGTCGGTCCAAGTTACTCCGTAAGGTAACTCTGATTAGACAATGGTGAAAAATTAAGCGTGGGATTGGGCCCAACGGGGTTGACTCTGATCTCACTCACGGTGATAAAAATCAGGAGCAATCCACTGGAGTTACTCCGGTGCAAAACCGGAGCAAATTGAGAATCAGGCCCCATGTGTAGCTTTCTTGTAATGTGAGTACCTTAACCACAACAGTGCAAGGAGAAGTCTCCTTCCAGCATGTACTCTGACACCTCAAATTAACTTTCTGGTGTGTTGGCAAGGAGAAATATGATAACACTGAAGGTTTTACGAGGGCCTGTAATCTCCCAATCCGCTGTGCGGTGAGTGATAGGACAGGCAATTACGTTTTAATTTGAAAAGTTGGAGGGGATGGGGGAAAAAAAATCAGAAAAAATAAACACAGGAGTCAGAAAGTCACCTTAGTGATAGCAGCTAATTTTTCTGACCCAAGCTCGAAACCCTGAGCCTGTTGCCAGAGCTAACATATGGTGCATTGTTCAGGATGGCCTTCCTGGCAGACTATTTAGTTATCCACGGAGACTGAACACAGTCATTTATTTGCTCAATGGCTGGATCAGTCTGAACAGGCTGTCTCAGTGCGGGTGTGTGTTTTGCCTTCGTTCTATGTGTCACCTAAGCAAAACAGTGTGAAATCTTTAGTTGATCACTTGGCTTCCCTCGGCACAGAAGCAGCAATGAGGCCACATCTCCACTTACCAGAAGATCGACGCTCTGGCAATCGATCTTTTGGGGTTTGATTTAGCGGATCTAGTAAAGACCCGCTAAATCGAATGCCGACTGCACCCCTGTTAGTGCCAATACTTCTCACTGTCACAAGGAGTAAGGGAAGTTGATGGGAGTGTTTCTCCCATTAACTTCCTACTGTGGAGACGGCGCTAAGCTTGGCTTAAGTACATGGACTCCAGTTACGTTATTTATGTAGCTGCAAGTTGCGTACCTGAAGCCGACCTCCTCACTGCAGTGTAGACTTGACCTGCATCTGGGAAAGGCAAATATGGAGCAGCTCTGTGGTGAGCTATGAATGGCATTGTAGGAGCTACGGTTAAAGAAATCAGTCGCTCTGACAGCTATATAAGTGGCACCATGGGTCTACAGTTCCTGCTCTGCTCATGGGGCTGTGTTACTATGGACTTCACCTCCCCAGGCCTCCTCACTTCACCAGCAGAAGGCCTGCTTTGGTCCTAGGGATCAGAACTCCCAGAATTCCCTGGTGCACTGACTCCCTCTGTGGCCTTGTTCCACTGTGGCCTTAGTCTTCCCATCTGTGAAGTGGGGATAATAATCATAGTTACTTGGGTGCAGAACTGATTTTTACGGAAGAGCCTAGGATGGAAGGTGCTATGTACATGCAGAATAGTGTTGTTAGGAAAGGGGCAGTAAACCACCCTTCAGTTGGTAGTTTCATCAGACAGGTCAAGACCATGGAGATGAATTTATTGCCCTCAGGAGCTTAGCACCTGATCCCGAATGATGGCGGCAGTGGAGCGTATGTGGCAGCCACCAATGCAGTAGCTGTCCCTGTTAAGGAGTCTCTCAGATTTCAGTGGTGTGTGTGTGTTTGCAGATTCATGTTGGGTGATCTACTATAAATTTTAGAAACTTTGTCTGTCTGTGTGACTGTCCATCTGGCTGCGAGTCCATTTGTTCAAGAACTCTTTCTAAATGGTAAGAGCTCGGATCATCAAATTTGATAGGCAGCTTCCTCTGGTCATAACTTAAAGCAAGGTCAGGGTTTGGTTGTGCCAGGACAATGGGCTGTGCCTGGAATTCCATTGTTTCTCATAAAATGGACAGGAAGGGGTCTGATAGGAGATACCGCTATACTGCAGAATGGCCACAGGGGGGCAGCAAGGGGACAGAGTTGGGGACTAGGACAGCTGTAACCCCTTTGGGCCAGCAGGAGACAGGGGCATAGAAAGGGACAGCTAACTACTATATATTAGAGTTTGTCTGTGTTTCTGTTTCTCTGTGTGTCTGTCCGTCTGTCCAGTCGAGGGACATGCACCATTCCATCAATAGAGCCATTCTATGGATGTACTATGGTGCTTAGTTGTGCTCTGGAACCCTCTTACCTGAGCACCTCACAACACCCTGTGAGGCAGGGCAGGGCGGTTAGCCCCTCTGCTCCCCATCTGTGTAATGGGGATAAGTGACACACCCAAGGAGACACTGAAAAGCTAAGGCAGAGCTGGAAGTGAACGGGGCTCTCTCAGCCAAGCTAAGATGCCCTGAGTCTCAGACTCTTTCTTTTGGCTTTTCGTGGGGTGTTATTGGTCGCTGTTCCCAGATTCTGCTCTCTGATTGGATGACTGGAAATGATGTTGGAACAGAGACAAAGCGGGGACAGCGAATGGGGAACAACGCGAGCACGGCCATGAAGACTTGGAAAGGGGCCGGGGAATCCAGCTCTTCCCTTTTCAGAGGAAATGCCGCCCACGTCTCCTCCGGTGGGATGGTGGGGACTGAGGCATCGGGCCACGTTCCGACTCGAGTTCAGCGGATGCAAACGCTGAGTAACTCTCTCGACCGAGAGCTGCGGCTGTTCAGAGCATTTCCTAGGTGAAATCTAGGGCAACTGGTCGGCGGCACGTTGGCAATGCATTCACTCTGCTTGTGCGGGCGGCATACTGCCCACCGAGCTCTCCTCTGTCCTTGATTTCGCACTTAAATCTCCCCAGTTCTAACATTTTCCCCTGTCACACCACCCCGGGCCCGACCGCATGGGATAGCATCCGGGGTGGTGTGACAGGCGTGTTGAACTCAATTCGTGCTCAGTGACTCGTGCCTGCGACGGTTGTGACACGTGGACGCGGGAGGCGCAGACCCCGGCCCTCGCTTGGAATGCAGGCCTTTCAGCCTGGCTTCAGCTGGGCGCACCTGCAAAATGCAGGGCTGGCGTAGCACCACGGGTCACCGAAGAAAGGGACCGTCCCCACCCATTGTTCCAGGGTCTGACTCGCAGGGGCAATTTACCAACCTGCTCCCCAGGGTCAAAGTCAAGTCTGCTGCTTTGATCCCTTGCATTCCTGCTCTGTCCCACTGGTTCCTTTGAACTCAGCTTGGCCCGGTAGTTGGGCTGTGCTGGGTCTGTCTGTCTTGCTCAGGTTAGATTATGAAATCCCGGGTAACGTTTGCTTTCCAAGGGGAAATCTGAAATTTGTGCCCCTAGCGGCGTGTGGGGGGAGTGAAATCTAGGGCAACTGGAGGCGGTACTGTCTGGCTACACTTAGAGGAGCTGGCAGGCAAGAGATCTGGGTGCTCCTGCTGGCCCTTTGTGGGATCGTCACCCCTCCGTGCCTCAGTTTCCCTCCCTGTGCCATGAGGATAACGCTATTGACTGAACCCGGTGGCACATTTTTGGGCTTAAAATTAATGGGCCGGCTGTGTCCTGGGTTCAGCTCCTATGTGGCTCCTGAAAGGAGCAGAAAGGAGCCAGACACCAGCCCAATGTGAATGGCACTGGAGTGGGAGAATGCTCAGCCAGTGTGAAAACAGTGCCCTCTAGCTCATGCCGCCCCCGAACCCGACATGTAAGCAACCCGAGCAATGTCACAGGGCAATGGGACACCTCTGAGTCCGTTCCCTTCCATTGCGGGAGCTGCAGGCCCACTTGTTCTCATCCGGTGGCACTTAACAGGCCAGTCTCCGGCGGGCTGTAACACTTTGGTGGTCTTTCGGTGGTTGGGGTTAGCGAGTGGGTGATGGCTTGGGAGATGCAGGTGGTCCGACTGTTGTCTGGTAGGTCCTTCTGGCCTTCCGCTCTCTGGCTCTGAGACAGAGGTGCTGACGCAATCTGTGTAGTAGGGGAGCAGGCCTGCCAACAGGGGGGTGACAAAGAGGAGCATTTGCCCTGGGGCCTGGCGGTTCAAAGGGACCCAGGATTCCTGGTCCACTTTGAATTGCAGCTGGAGCGCCGCTCGGAGGACCGGGGAGAGGGGGCGCACACCGGGGTTCAGGCGGTGTTGAGGGCTGGTTGCCTCGCCTCCACCCCTTCTGCCTGAGGCCACACCCCTTCTGGGGTCATGGAGCCGGTACTCCACACACCTTGCTCCAGGGCTCGGGGTAGCTGTCAGCCCCACTGTGGGGGAGCCATTGAACCAGAACCCTATAGATATTTAAGCCAGAAGATGTTGCATCCCCAGCACCCCTCATTCCAGACCCTATGCTCTGAGAGACCCACATCAGAGAATATTTTCTCTGACCTGAACTGCCCCGACTGACATCCAGGCTATTGAAGGAGCAAGCCAGCTGATGAAATGCAGAAGGGGCCTTGGGTTGGAGGATAGGGTGCAGTTTGAGATCAAGGGGTCTGGCTCTGCCCTTATGTGCATGGCTGCGGAGTAGGAGTCAGAGGGGTGGCACTGGGGGAAAGCGGCTGGCAGATGAGAATCCGATTCAGGGCTAGAGTATCCTCAGGCAGTTTGGCAGCCCTCCCTCCTGAGCGATTCATAGCCCTGGCTTGGAATGCCGGACTTTCAAGGGGGGCATTGTTCTCCTTTGACAGGCAGAATAGCTGGGGTCGTGACTTTGGAGCATCATCAACAGTGTTATCTCTTTACTGTCCTCCAGCCCCTGGTTCCGGAATCTCAGCAGCAGCTGGGGTTTTTTTGGGGTGGGGGTGGGGGGATTGAATTCTGTTCTGAAGAATGCAACCAGAGATCTTCGACAGACTTTACAGCTGGGCTGCTGTCTTCCCAGCAATGCCGTTATTAAGAGGGATGTGGTTTATGGCCGTGTGGAGTCAGGCTAGCCGCCTCTTGCTTTTATAGAGCCAGCATAGCCCCCCAGGTTACACCTCGGGGTGCTGGTGGATTAGCTTGGGCATCTCCCTTCTTGCTTGTGACTGATGGGATCGACAGAGCCAAAAAAGCTGGCTCGGTGGAGAGCAATGTGGTGCTGCAGTCATTGTTGGGACCAGGAGAGGACAAATCCCACCCGCTCTGCATGGACAAAAGCTTTCCACGTCCTGGAAAAGCAAGGACGACAAGGCTGGTTTTCTGAGCAGTGGCTGTCTCCCTGAGCTGCCGAGAGTGCAGTGTGGAGTCCAAATGGGCTGAAGCTGGAGCATGGGTGTGAAACCCTCCATGAACCCCATCCCTGGTCTGAAGTAGAAGCTTAGAACTTCTCCAAGAACGTGGCCAGCACCCGCTCTTCCAGACTGCTGGAGCTGGCGTTGGCACCCAACGTGGGGAAACACACACCGCCATCTCCCTGTTTTGGCCTAAGATCCAAGTAGAACCCTGGACGTTCCCCTTGATCTACAAGCTTAGCAGGCCATTATGACTCTGGGTACGTCTACACAGCAGGGCTAAAGTCGAATTAAGCTACTCAGCTTGAGCGACGTCAATTGCGTAGCTGAAGTCGAAATAGCTTAATTCGGCTTTTGCTGCTGTCTACACAGCAGGAAGTCAAAGACAGAACTCTCTTCCTTCGACTTCCCTTCCTCCTTGTGAAATGAGGGCTACCAGGAATCAGAGTAAGAAGTTCTCCAGCTCAACGTTACTTTGAAGTAAAGACTTGCACTGTAGACGTTATTCCGAAATAACGCTGCTGTGTAAACATACCCTCTGAGTCCCATCCAATCTGTCCTGAGGGTCAGCATTATTATGGCAGAGCAGATGCAAGATCATAGATAAAGTCGTATCAAAGTTTTCAGTTCCTCTGGTTAGTGATTTGTTCAATCTTTTGAGAATAATAAAACTTGAAACAAAGAGAGGTCAGGCCTCGTCTCTTCTACATATTCATTACACAGAGCTGGCTTTTGGTTGGTGAAATAGTTATGTTTAAAAACAGGCCAGAATATAGACTTGGGTCCCATTTGGAGAATTCTTTTTTTGTAAACATGCCACAAGGAATCAGAATCAAAGTTTAGCTTCTAATTCGTAGGCACAGGGAATGATCTCCAACGTGGATTTTGTATTTGCACGTTGTTTTGATTACATTTGTGGGGTTGTGAATGGCAGGGGTGTGCGTTCTCTCATTAGAAACTGGACTTGGCTTTTCATCCGTACATTTGCGTGTCCCAAGTTTTTCACGCTTTGATTTCTTGACGAGAGCCACCTTAAGGAACATTGAACCAAGACGTTTGTTTCTGAATTATGAACTGCCCTCAGTCACGCCTGGAGGCCCCAGACAAGTACAAAACCCCATTGAGCAAGGGGCTGGAGGAGCGCGTGTTAGAGCTCTCTCTGCCTCAATAGACAAGACAAACGCAGCGAGTGTCACCCTTTGCACAGACTGGGAACTGATGCTCCAAGTCACACACTGAGCTTGGGGTCTCCTGAGGGGGAGCAGCGTGCTGTAACCAAATTACTAGCCTTTCCTTCTCCTGTGTTTACTAACCCCGCCTCTTTTCTCCTCCCAGCCTAGCCTCACATCCCCCAGCCTTCCTCTGCATAATCGTAACAGCTGCCTTGTCAGAGGTGCTGTCTTTCTCACTGGCAGCACCAACCCCGATCAACTCTTCTGCCATGCCCTCCTAGCTCCAGCCCTGGAGCACACATGCAGCTAGTGGGGAAGCATAGCTCAGTGGTTTGAGCATTTGTCTGTTAAACCCAGGGTTGTGAGCTCAATCCTTGAGGTGGCCATTTAGGGATCTGGGGCAAATTTGTTAGGGACAGTATTTGGTCCTGCTGTGAGGGCAGCGGACTGGACTCAATGACCTCTCAAGGTCCCTTCCTTTTCTATGAGATCTCCATATATTATTTTTTCTTTTCTTTTCTATGCCTCTTGTATTGACAGGAACCTTGTAAAAGGAAAAGTCCTTCCTGGCACAATACTGCATATGGGGCTACATGCTGGCCTCGGCCTGGAACAGGTCATGTGGTCTAATGGTTAGTGTGGGGAGCTGGAGGCCATTGTTCTCTCTGCCACAGTCTCACTGTGTGACCTTGGGTGAGTCATGTAACGCATCTCTGCTTCAGCACCCCTATCTGCCACATGAGGGAGATGAGGCTGGCATGGTAAGGTGTGAGGAGGATGAAGGAAGGACACCGGCAGGATAGGACTAGTATGGGCACACATGGCCAAGTACCTCTCGGGAAAGCAGGCTCCGAAGGCAGTCACGCTGGCCGTCAGATATTAAGCTACTTTTCAGGTCCTTCGTTCCAACTCTCATTTAATTATCAAGCCAAGACCTTGCTGCATATGTGCAGGTGGGTAGCTGGCCTTGGCTTGAGATCGACCATGACTGCTTTGCTCCCACCTGCTTAAATGGGACAGTCTCGGGCCTTAAGAAGTTAAGGACAAGTGGAATTTCCTTCCGCCGTGCTTTTTTCTGCGGGAAAGCCAGCTTCTGGAAACGCGAAAGGGAAGGTCAAAATGGGCTCTGAATGAAATGAATGTGGCGCTGTTTCCAAGTCAAACTGCTCATGAACTGTTTGTTCTGGGGGAAATGTGACCGTTTCAGATCTTCCTCCAAAACTGGGGTGGAAACAAAGAATGAAATATCAAAATTCTCCCCCAGGACAGATTCCAATTTTCAATCAGTTCTGGTGGACACCATGTCCCAGGGAGCTAGCGGATTGCTACTGTGGGCAGAAAAAGCATTGCCTCTCCACCACACACGCCCCTCTCTCAACTGCCGTGTGGGCTCTGGGCTCTTTGGGTTGTTTTACACCTTTATTTGAATTGCTCAACACTAGCTATTGGTGAAGGCACAAGAACAGAGGGGAGACAGCATGAGCCTGTAGCTAAAACATTTCACTGTGAGTCAGGGGAGATTCAAGACTAGACCACGGGCCTCGTGACTTGCGGTGTCGCTCCTTGGGCAAATCCCTTAATCTCAAGGTACCCGTCTGCAGCCTGTGAAATGGTGCTAATGAAACCGACCATGTTTTGTAAACAGCCCTTTGATACCTTCAGATAGGTACAAAGGGTCACCTTAACTAGAGCTGGCTGGACAACAGGAAGGTCCAGTGGGTCTGATGGCAAATGTTGACTTTTTAGTTGAAAAATCAAAACAGAAAATGTTTGGCCCCAAACCACTGAAAACTAGCGCATTTTTTCAGCCCATAATTTTTTAGATTTGGGGGTTTCAGCTGAAAAATTAATCAAATTTTCACTTTCTCAAAAACCCAATTTTCCTTCCAAAAGCAGTTTTGAAGGAGACTTTTCAACTAGCCCTACGATTATCCTTGTACGGCAGGTGGGGAAATGGAGGTGTGGGGCTGTTAAAGGGGCATATTGGAGTCTAGAACCCAGAAGTTCTCTTTTCCACACACCCCTGACTTCTCCTCCCCAGTGACCAGACCACACTGCCAGTGTAAATAGCTTTCATGGCTTGGTGTGTGTCTCCCCAATCTGGGACGGGTTTATGTCTGATAACTGGACATGAACATTCAGAGTGGCGATGCTATTGGAGAAGCGCGCATGGGTGGGAGGTTGTTTTCCGTGTTCAAGTACCAAGCATCCTTGGGAATGGGTCATGTTTATTTTCTGTATTAAATTTGTATTAAGAAAAACAGGAGGGGCAACCTGTCTATTTAAATGATCCAATAGCTGCAGTTAAGTTACCAGCTTTGGTCTTTCTTGTGCAATAACCTTCCCGATCCAACAGGTAATTGCCTGGCTGTGTGAGTGAAATAGAAAGTAGGCTCTGAAAGGTTCAAGGAGATTTATAGAACATTTCAGACCACAAAAACACATAAAACCAAGCCCAGAAAGCCCCAGGAGCCGGGCAAGGGGACTGGCTGTCAGAAGCAGCTTGTCATAGAGTTATGATTTACGGTCTTCCCCCAAGTGATCTGTACAATCTCTCTCAGCAGCATGGCAAACGAGCCGGATCCAGGGGCCGCGAGATGAGTGTCGGGGAGAGAACGCAGCAGGGAGAATGACCACAAAAGCAGAAGGATGAGTGGTGACCTCTCTGAGCTGCTCACTTGGAAGGGAAAGCAAAGAGCCTTCTTTCCGCGTCTTCCACTGGACTAAGAAAAGACAAATTTGGGTCAAGCTAGGGAAACGTCCCCCACCAGCTAGAACTCAAAGCTGCGGTTTGTCGAAGCCCTCTAAGGGGTTCAGGGCCATGCTGCAATTAATGGGAGTTGTGCTTCAAGGACCTAAAAGGGTGTTAAAAGGAGGAGAGAGAAAAATGATTCTCCTTAACCTCTGAGGCTAGGACAGGAAGCATTGGTCTTAAATTGCAGCAAGGGAGGTTTAGGTTGGACATTAGGAAAAGTTTCCTAACTGTCAGAGTGGTTACGCACTGGAATAAATTGTCTAGGGAGGTTGTGGAATCTCCATCACTGGAGATTTTTGAGAGCAGTTTGGACAGACACCTGTCATGGATGATCTAGACCAGTGGTTCTTAACCATACTGCAGCCTGCACCCCTTTGGTTCTCAAAATATGTTCTCACACCCCTTATTAAAAATCGTTGAAGTAGATCAGTTCTTTAAACCTAAGATAGATAATAAAAATCTGGCATGTCTCGCACCCCCCAGAAAAGGGCATCTCACACCCCCAGGGGGTGCGTGCACCCCAGGTTAAGAACCACTGATCTAGATGGTGCTTGGTCCTGTCATGAGGGCAGGGGACTGGACATGATGACCTCTCAAGGTCCCTTCCAGTTCTATGATTCTAACCTTTCTCGCTGTTTTTTTTTTTAAAAACAAATAAAAGGAAGTTGTTCTTCACACAGTGCACAATCAACCTGTGGAACTCCTTGCCTGAGGAGGTTGTGAAGGTTAGGACTATAACAGGGTTTAAAAGAGAACTAGATAAATTCATGGAGGTTAAATCCTTTAATGGCTATTAGCCAGGCTGGGTAAGCAATGGTGTCCCTAGCCTCTGTTTGTCAGAGGGTGGAGATGGACGGCAGGAGAAAGATCATTTGATCATTCCCTGTTCGGTTCACTCTCTCTGGGGCACCTGGCATTGGCCACTGTCGGCAGACAGGACACTGGGCTGGATGGACCTTTGGTCTGACCCAGTCTAGCCATTCTTATGTTCTTATCTCCCCAGCCCGGAGTGACTGGGACCGTGCTGGGCACTTTCCTTTGACCCATCTCACCTGAGCTGGTGGGAGGTCCCAACCTGCTAGCCCTGGAGCATGGAGACCTCTCGCCGCTGGCTGTACAAACTCCCCACTCTGCCCCAGCAAGGACAGGGAGGAAGCCCTCTCTCGGCGAGGAGTCGGCAGCCCATTTTCCCACAGCCCCTTCCTTCCCTGGTTTCTTTGCCCTCAGCCCCTGTCCCTGTGGAAAAGCCCTGGGGCCGACCTGCCCATTACAACTTCCCATCCCTACCGCCCTGGCTGCGGCACAGCCTGGCTGCCGCTGAAGAAAAGCGAACCTCACGGCCTCTCTCTGTGGCTTATTTCTGTGGGGCCTGCCCCGAGAGGCTGGGGCTGGAGGCCGCGGCTGCTGACTCAAGAGGCTAGTTTCCTGTGACACATGGGACGTATTTAGTGCCCTTTAAGCCGTATGCCCCTTGGCCCACATGCCCCTCAAAGGCAGGTAGAGGGGGATTTGGGCCTAGATCCCATTCTGCTCCCCGTGACCCAGGGTCCAGACTCTGCTCTGAGTCACCCTGGAGAAGTGCTACCCTGGAGAAGTTACACTTAGTTTCTGACCTCCAGCTTCCATCCAAGACTCATTTCCCGATCAATTGTTTATAGCCAGGCCCTAAGAGACAACTGGATTTGCCCCAATCCTGCAGACAGAGACAAACCCCTGTCAGGCATTCTTAAAACTTAAAATACCCACCCGGAGAAGTGAAAAAACAGATCGACCGAGCCAGACGAATCCCCAGGCATCAGCTTCTTCAGACAGGCCCAACAAGGAAAATAACAGAACACCACTGGTCATCACCTGCAGCCCCCAACTTAAACCCCTCCAGCACGTCAACAATCTACAGCCTATCCTGGAAAACAACCCCCCGCTCTCACAGGCCTGTCTGTCCTCGCCTACAGACAGCCCCCTAACCCAAAACAAAGTCTTTCCAGTAACCACGCAGCACGTCTCCATCATACTCACCCAGGAACCCACCCCTGCAGTCAGCCCCGGTGCCAGCTCTGTCCACACATCTACACAAGCGACACCATCACAGGACCCAACCACATCAGCCACCACATCAGAGGCTCTTACAACTGCACATCCACCAATGTGATCTACGCCATCAAGTGCCAGCAATGCCCCTTGGCCATGGATATTGGCCATACTGGACAGTCTCTACGACAAAGGATGAATGGACACAAATCAGGTATTTGAAATGGTAACACGCAGACACCTGTTGGGGAACATTTTAACTTGCCTGGGCACTTACATGACTACACTCTTACAAAGCAATTTCAGAAACCAGCTGGAGAGAGAAGCTGCAGAACTTGGTTTCATTTACAAATTGGACCCCTGGAATGAAAGTTTGAACTAAGATCTAACTTGGATGGGCCGTTACATTCCACATCCTAATGACATCAAAAGCCAAGCACCGGGTACGGACAGCCCACTCTGTTAGCCTCATTTTGCACGGACACTCTAATTGATGAGATTTTTTCCTTTTCTTTCCCTCCCCATCCCCTCTCTTTCTCTGCTATTTATTTATCCCCTGCACCTCTTAGCTCCAGTCATCTGAGGAAGTGGGTTGTGCCCACGAAAGCTCATGAGACCATCTACCATTTTTGTTACTCTCTAAGGGGCTGCGGGACTAGTTGTTGTTTTTTAAGTATGAACAGCAGAGTCACTCTGCGTGTGCCCCCCACCGGAGCCCCATTTTGGTGGATACAGCTGCACAGGCTGTCGCTGCCTTCGCACAGGGGGAGGAGATGATGTTCTGGGATTGCGGGCCTGCAGGCCTCATGCCCAGGTCCTCGAATGGGACCGGAAAAGCCCCGCGAGGAAGCAGCCACACCTTTCTCCCTGGCAAGTTGCCCCCGCCTCCCCAGGCCGTTTCCCCCTGTGTTCGTCACCTCATCGCTAATTGGGCTGCCGTTCCTCCCGAGGCTGTGCAGTGTTAATCGCCCCCTGAGCGCGGACTGGCAATTCAAGCCACAGTCTGTGGGGTGATTTAAGAGGGACGCGCTTGTAGCGCCGCAGTTCAGATGCAGCCCTGGGGCGACCAGGGGTCATTGTCATGTGAGGGGAGTTCTGTGCCCCCACCCCTGTTGAGGAAGCATGTGTGTGTGGGGGGGGGTCAGTCTCCAGAGAAATCAAGGACTCAGTGGAGTGACAGTTCCTCAAGGTGGCCTTGCTGGGGCCAGATGTGGGAGCCGGCCTGCGGCTGCTCTCCCGAGCAGGCAAGGCTCTGAGGGGAGGCCCCTGGCTCGCCGGGCCTGGGGCTTTGGGAGAGGCCACTAGACATGAGCCCCTCTCTGATGCTGCCCCCCAGGGCAGGATCCGGGGGGGGTCCCCCCTCTGGAAGGACAAGTAGGAATGCGGCGTCTTCAGGGCCGTGCCGGGAGGGCAAAGCAGTGGAGAGGGGGGAGTGGGACAGACCTTGTTCCTGAGCCAGCGGACGGTTAAAGCCACGAGTGAGACCATCGGCTGGGAGGTCTGGTAGCTCGACACCATTGTCCCCAGTGCCATCGCAGCACGTGTCAGAGGAGGGAGGTCAGAACATCAGAACGGCCAGGCTGGGTCCGACCAAAGGCCCATCTGGCCCAGTGTCCTGTCTCACGACAGTGGCCAATGCCAGATGCACCAGAGGGAGTGAACAGAACAGGGAACCATCCAGTGATCCCTTCCCTGTCACCCATTTCCAGTCTCTGACAAACAGAGGTCAGGGACACCATCCCTGATCATCCTGGCTAATAGCCATTGATGGACCTCACCGCCATGAATCTATCTAGTTCTTTTTTGAACCCTGTTAAAGTCCTGGTCTTCACAACATCCTCTGGCGAGGAGTTCCACAGCTTGACTGGGCACTGCATGAAGAAAATCTTCCCTTTGTTTGTTTTAAATCTGCTACCAAATTTCATTTGGTGACCCCTAGTTCTTGTGTTATGGGAACAAGTAAATAACTTTTCCTTATTCACTTTCTCCACACCCATCATGATTTTATAGACCTCTATCATCTCCCCGCTTAGTCTCGTCTTTTCTACGCTGAAAAGTCCCAGTCTTTTTAATCTCTCCTCATATGGTGCCCGTTCCAAACCCCTCATGATTTTTGTTGCCCTTTTCTGAGCATTCGCCTGGGGCTTTGGTGTGCCCAGAGGAGCAAAAGAGCGGCTGCTGGCAGAGGGTGCTGTCAACCTGGAAACTGAGAGCAAATTAGCTCTTTGAGGTTTGGCAAGATGCTCTTCTGCTGCGAACACAATGCGGGACGCCGGCCCTTTAAACACTCGACAGAGGGACATCGGTGACCAAAGGCGGAACGGCACCAGGTCCCGGCGTCTGGGGTGATGTTTAGCCCTTCTACCTCGAGTCTAAAAGGAGGGCTCCGCAAAGGGGCTGAGAGCGGTTCCCTGGCTCCCACGGCCTCCCCTCCATCACCGGTGTGAGTCCACAAGCGGTGGCTTGCTGGCGTTGGCCTCGTGCTGGGCTGGGTTTGGGGGGAGGTCGTGGTCCTGGACGATGGGGCTGTTGTGTGAAGTGCTGTTACCTCGGTGCAGGACCCCGGACACCCAGCCAAACTCCTGATGAAAGGGGCAGGATGAGGGCGTGTTTGCAGAGTTTCTCATCCCTGGCGTTCCGGTGGCCAGCCTGGCCCTGTTTACTCGCCCCATCCCACAGTGCTCCCTTACTGCTCCGCAGGAGGAACAAAATGGAAGCTCCGGGCCGGGGGAAGGGGCAGCATCGTTTCCATGTCCTGGGAATTGATTGGCTAGTCTTGGGATGGAGAGGACAAAAGAGTCCATCCCGTGGGATTGTGGGATAGCTTTGGTGGACTCTCATGACCTGAGTCGAGGGGCCTAGGCCCGAGCTGCGTCCGCACTACAGAATAACGGCATTGGGGCCCACGCTTCTTGAACCTTCTACCCCAGATACAACCTCCTACCCGGGAGGAAATGAGACAGAATTGAGTGTAGACACGAGTGGGGCTCGGGCTCCAGTCTGTGTCCAATCTCGGGTTTGCTTTGCTGTGTAGACGTACCACGAGCGTGGCCACGCACCCGCTCCTGGAGCTCCAGCTAGTCTGGCAATTCCAGGAGTGGTGTGAGCCTGCCCAGGCTGACGTGACCCTGGCCTGGCTGGTGACCATGGAAGCAAGGTCAGGTAGAGCAGCATGGTGTCCCCATCCGATACCGGAGAAGCCCCATCTGGTTTTGTTTCCACACTGAATGGGGCACGAAAAGAGAACTGCCCCGTGTATAACTGGGCCGCCCGATGTCCATTGAGAGGGATGGTTGTCATGCCCCACGAGGCAGGAGAAGGCAGCCAAAGGACAACTTCTGGCCTCTGTACTTTTGTTTTGACTGGTGGCGCTGGAGGGGAGAGGTCCCATCTGAGGCCACCGGCCGCAAACGCCTGGCTGGAAACTGGACGCTGGAGTTTCTCATTTTCCAAATAAACACCTTGGAGCAGGGAGCTCCGCAGAAGGGGGACGCCTCCACCGCTGCTCATTTTGCTGGGCGGGCGAGATCAGAGGCCCGGCATTCAATGCCACAGCATCTGCCGCTTTGAAGTGAATCCCAAAGGAAACACTCCCCCTCCACCCCAATTAAAAAGCAATAACATTTATTTTCATTTTAAAAAACCCAGATTAGGGAACATGCCGCATCCCCCGCCTTCCCGCCGGGGGAGATGTCAGATGTCTCCGGGCCAGATCTTTCGCTGGCGTACAGGAGCAGAGCATCCTTGGAATTAGTAGAACTGATTTACCCCAACTGTTCTTGCCAGGCAGCTCAGGGAAATCCAGGAGATTGGGGTCCGGCTGACATCAGTGTTGTGTGGCGATGTTCCAGCTAATTTTTTCCATCCACGTGCAGAATAAATGTTGTGATGTGCACCAAGTTCATGTGCAGATGTGCACCACCCGTAGACACACACACTGCTGGCTGTGGGCACTCTGCTAATCAGCTGGGCAGCATTTGAATCTCTGCTGGGCGGCTGCCCACGTGCTTACAGGGAATCCTGTCATGTGGCTATCTGGAAATAACAAACCGAAACCCACCTCTGGAATTCCCTGCTGTGATCCCAGCAATTAATTTAGATTCACGTCTGGGGCAATGCTGTAGTGTTTTGCTGCCTTGAAGGAGCCAGAAGCCCTTTACGAACATGCAGTGCAGGAATCCCCGGTGAAGTGCAGCCATCTCTGGGGTGGAACGCAGCAGTTCCTTGATGGTGGGGGGCACAGTTTTAGGGTAACAGAGCAGTTTAGGACTAAGTGGAGAATCTTGGCTCCAGCTACCATGAGAGCGGGGAATTAAGGAGGCAGAAAAGAGTTACCCACATTGGGATTTGGTTGATTCCTGAATTCCCCGAAGCATTCCCATGGGATCAGGATTTCAGTGACATCCAGAAGACAGTGGGGCACAGTCACTGCTGATGCCTGCTTGTCCAAGCAGTGAACCCAGTCCCACGTTTCCTTGGGCTGGTTTTCAGTCTACCCTTTCGGTTTTATTGAATACCTGGGCCTCTCAAGAGAGGGATGCAAATCCCATGTCTGGACTCATGGAGACCTGAGCCTGGACACAGAGCCGGAGAGTAGAGCATGTGGTACCAACGATGCTCCCCTGGTCCCTTGGGGAGCAGTCTAGAGGAGATGATCAGTCTTGTCCATCTCTAGCTTCTAGGGCTCAATGACTTAGTGACCCAGGAAGCCAATGCCAGCCTGCAGACTCCATCACATGGACTCATTCCCTAGCACTCTGTGGTACGTTCATTTGGGTCTTTTCCTTTGCCCGCTCAGCTTTATCAGGTCCTTCTCATTCGGGGTGAGGCGCATTGGTATTAGCCAGGTTGTGCCCCGATCTCTGGCCAGAAGTTTGTAGCTGCGCCTCCCACATACCCTGTTGTAGATCAGCGATAACTCCCTCAAACTCAACGGGAGCACGGTGAGGGAAAGCCAGTGTACAAGGAGACTCGGTCGCAGGATTGTTGTTCCAGCCCCAGGACTGAGGAGATATTTACATCCAGCTCCAAAATCGAATCACGAGAACCAGCCTGGACCTTGGTACGAAGCTTGACGTGAACCTGGACTGGAAACATCTCTGAGGTGCACCAGGCGGAGATCCCAAGAGACCACTAGAAAGGTCACTCTGAGGGTATCCTGGTTCGGACAGACCCCGAAAGTGCTGGAATAATCCCACCCGACCCTGCTCCCGTGAGATCTTTGGGCAGACACATGGTTTCTGCCCTGATGCTTTTTGCAAACATCCTGAGGCTTGCTTATTGCAATGGGGAGTCCAGTGCCAAATATTGCACAAAATGTCCTTGGCCTCATGGCCAGGCTTGAATATGAGGAGGGACCAATTGGAACCTCCTCAAAGCTTTTTTCACTTCTAGAACCTAACTCATATGCTGCCTGACCATAGTCCAGATGGGACCAGACCGAAAAGACTTGGCAAAATACCACAAGGAATGACTGTTTCTATGACATTTCCAGCCCTGTTCTGTGGTGCTGAGAGCTTATATAAACTTCAAGTCAGCACCCAGACCAAACCTGCTCCAAATCTTGGGGTGGTTGCCAACCTTACAGGGACCTCAGTCTGCAAATGTTGGGGTGGTTGCCAAGCTTACAGGGACCTTGGTCTACTCATCCTCCCCCCGTCCCGTTCTTTTGTCCTTTTCCAGCGTAATTGGGAGAAGACAGTTCTGGGGAATCCCAAGACCTAACCCACAGGATTTCAAGCCAGAGGCAATGTCTTGGGTGAAAGTCCCTCTACCATCCATGTCCTTATCCAGTCTGAGATGAGCCCGGGTGTTGCCTTGTGATAAGAAGAAAGAGAAGTAAACACATAAACCACACGTGAGATCAGGAAGCTATTTGGTCCTCACCTTCCTCTTCCCCCTAGGGTACTTTTCCTTGAGGAAGCCATTGATCTTTGGCAGGCGGACATGGTTAGACAATCAGTCGATCCATCAGGGACAGGCTGATGTAAAACAGTGGTAAACAGCTCCAGCATGGGTCAGGACATGCTCCCTAGATTGAGGAAATGCGGATGGTGCATCCATTGACATAACCTTTGAGGAATATTTCTTTATTACAGAGAACACTGCTAACCCAAGCACGGTCTGCTGGGAAGGAGTCTTGGAAAATTCTCCTACTGATGAAATTCTGGCAGGAAGATCCCCGTGGTTTATTCGTGTAACGAGACCCTCCAGGCCTGCAGAAAATCTTGCCAATTGTTGGGGTGAGCGGCAGGCTGGGCTGTATCGTGGTAGAAAAACGATCGCTGAATTCAGCTCGGCCTGAGGGCACGTTTCCAGATGAGTTTCAATGTCATAGAAATTCTGACTGGAAAAGCTTTATTAGGCTATCTGAGCCCTTCCCCGTCCCCCACGGGCTGGTGCTGTGTTACTGCTTATCCTATAGATTGCTAGTCATCTGTGCAGCCCAATGGAGAGATGATTCCACAGACCAATGGGCCACAGTACATTCCTCCTGGTATCCATGTTCCCGCTAATTTTTTTTCTGTGTGTGCGGAATAAATGTCATGATGTGCTCTGAGGGATGTGCACCACCAGTTGAAACACACATTCTCGGCTCTGTGCGCTCTGCTCATCAGCTGGGTGTGGCATTTGCATCTCTCCAGGGTGTCTTACAGGGAACGCTGCCCGGTATTGTGACGTTGGGACTGAATTTACTCCTGTTGTTTCTGTGTATTTCCTAACACCGGGGCTCACGCCCCTTTCCCCAACGGCATTTGCATATAACCATAAAATGGCTGGTCCCCGCCGCCCCCAAATCACGTGTCCCAGCAATCCGTGGCGAGGCCCTTCTCCGACAACGGCTCGTGGCCGGGCGCCGCTTTGCCCAGTGTGTTGTTCTGGGGGGTTCAGAGGTTACTGACGTGCCCACGTGTGTGCAGGCTCAGGGCCTGGGTGTTTAATCTCACAAGCCAGCTCCTTCAGGAGTCCTGGCTTTTCGTGCAGCTTTGGGGCCCTCCTGGAGAAGAAACCTGTGCTGACCCATTGAGAGTGGGAGATGGGGGGCAGAGGGGAGAGCAGCAGCTTCTGCAGATGTTACTGAGCATGCTCAGGCAAGCCGTAACTGGGGTGATGCCGGGGGAAGGGTCAGAGCCAAAAATTCTTTGTCTTGCATCCTTGCTGGACTCTCCTCAGCTCCTGAGTTTGGAGCCACGGCAATCTGTCACCCGGAGGATGGGGCGTGACGCCGGGAGGTTTTGGGGGGGGCTGAGGTGGGCCCTTGTGTGCGCTGACGTGGGGGATGGATGGTCTAGCCCAGTGCTCCCTGTGCGCTTATGCAGCCGTTCCGGAGAAATTCAAATGCTGGCCAGCTGCTTAGCAGCGCGCCCACAGCTAGGTTCTGTGTTTCTCCTGGTGGTGCACATTCACACCTGCCTCGGTGCACATAAAATGTATTCCGCACATGTTAGAGGGGAACATGGCTCTAGTCTAAGGCAGGAGTACATGGGCAGGCTGGCTTGGAGAGGGAAGGGACCAGCGCCTCTCTCGTGTGGAGTTCTCTAGCCAGAATGATTTCCTGCCAGGAAAGACAGGCGCCTTTTTGTACAGGTGCAGAGGGTTTCTCTTGTAAGTAATGGATACATGGGGCGGGGGAGGGCGGGAGGAGGAAGAGGGGATGTCTCTCAGGGGGTGTTCCCAGAATTTCCCTTCAGGCCTCAAGCACAGACCACAACCACTGTCGCTCTCCTCCGCCACCCACGTTTTGTTGTGTTCTCTGTTTACAGGGACTCACCAGCCTCCCCCCTTTGCTTGTGAAGAAGGGGACAGCAGCAGCCGCCAATCCTGCCTTCCCTCAGGCTCCCTCTCTTCTGGCCAACTCCTATAATCCCAGCTGCTTGTGGCTGGCTTCCAATTAACCCATCCGCTGTAGCTCTGCTCGGTTAAGTGACGCCCTCTGTCAGTTATCTCCTAGGAAGATCCCGATTCATGGGGAGCGGTGGTGGGTAGAGGCAGGAGGAGGTGCTGAAAGTGGAGAGAAGTCACCACATGGCCGAGTCACACAGAGAGACCTGTACAGAGGCAGGTACATCTATGTGCCTCCGAATACGCACATAATGGGGCAGGTACGTGCTGTGAAGTTTCAGAAAAGGGCAACAAAAATGACGCGGGGTTTGGAACAGGCGCCATATGAAGACAGATTTTTAAGCTGAAAAGTCCCAATCTTTTCAAGGAGGAGACTAAGGAGGGATATGATAGAGGTCTATAAAATCATGACAGGTGTGGAGAAAGTGAATAAGGGAAAGTTATTTACTTGTTCCCATAACATAAGAACTAGGGGTCACCAAATGAAATTCATAGGTAGCAGGTTTAGAACAAACAAAAGGCAGTATTTCTTCACACCGTGCACTGTCAACCTGTGGAACTCCTTGCCAGAGGATGCTGCAAAGACCAGGACTTCAAAAAGAACTAGATAAATTCATGGAGGACAGGTGCATCAATGGCTGTTAGCCAGGATGGGCAGGAATGGTGTCCCTGGCCTCTGTTTGTCAGAGGGTGGAGATGGGTGACAGGGAAGGGATCACTTGATGATTCCCTGTTCTGTTCCTTCCCTCTGGGGCACCTGGCGCTGGCCACTGTCGGCAGACAGGACACTGGGCTAGATGGACCTTAGGTCTGACCCAGTCTGGCCGTTCTGATGTTCTTATGAGCTATGTACTGCTTCGCAGTGCTGACTAGCATGGGGTCCTTGACTCAGCACATCTGGTCACAGGCTGCTTGTTCGTTTTGTCTATTTCATGGAGGGATTTTCACTGCTCCCCCATTGCCCTGCGTGTGGTTCCGAGGGAGCACTGATGGCAGCGGGTTTAGTGTCCTCCAGCCTTTAAAAATCAAATGACCCACCAACCCAGATCAGGGGTCTGCCTGGAGGACTTGCATTTGGCATCTTCCCTAAGGAGAGCCTGGGGCCAGCTTGTTGGTGAGTTGCAGCTTTGGCATGTGTACCAGCCTGGTCCCCTTTGGGGCATCACCCCCTAAGTCCTGCGCGGCTTGGGTGCAGAACCAGGATGTGTCTGTACTGGGGGAGCAATACGCTGGATTCCCTTAGCACAGCTCCGTTGTGTGCCAGGATGGATGCATCTCAGAGGGTTAGCCTGCAAGGGTCCTGGTATTTCTTGGGCAGCTGTGAGGACGGGCTGAAACAGATGAGCCATTTCTCACAGACACATTGGGGGCATCTACGTAGCACCCGTAGCTCGATATAATTTGCTACACAAATTGCGTAGCTTATTTCGAGTGTATTTCAAAATAGCTTATTTTGTAATTTGGCGCTGTCCACACAGTGCCAAATTTCGAAATAAACCGCTATTCCGAAATGTCCCTTAATCCTCATGGAATGAGGTTTACAGGGCTGTTGGAAGAGCGAGCTCATTATTTCGAAAGATATTTCGAAATAACAGGTGTGCTGTCAAGATGTGGAATAGGTATTTCGGGATACTGGAAGTATCCCGAAATAGCGCCGCAGTGTAGACGTACCCTTAGGTCAGTGAGTAGTGCAGGCTAGTCAGCATCTGCTCCCCTAGGAGTGTACATATCATGTATGTACCTTTGTGTGTGCACATAGGTGCTCACGGTATACACTTCTCTCAGGGTGATTTGCGGGTGTGACGACTCCTTCCCACTAGTGTGTGGGGAGCCGCTGGCTTGTGCCTGTGGTGTACACGGCACACGTCCCCTATGACTCAGCTGCTCAGAGAGAAAATGACGTCCTGTTCTTACTCCACGTTTGTGGCAGAGGAAGCAGGTCCCGTTACCGAGACCTCTGGGACTTGCACGCCTTGGAACGTCTGATGTGAGTGGGAAACTTTGGCCGATGCCTCAGCCAAATGGACCATTGACTGGCCCACCCTGACAAACAAGATAGGCCCCAAGAGGATAGAATCGGGGGGCCCTAGAAATAGAGACGCGATTAACTTCCTTGCCTGTGAGCATATGGCTTGAAGGCCTCGTGTTAATCAGTCTTCAGAGCGGAGACCTTTCTATGGCAAACCAATTCCATGTGTATTGGCTGTTTTCTCTCCTCTCAGCGGAAGAAGAAGGAGGAACGCTGAAACTCAAAGAATTGCTTTTCCGCGAGTGTTTTCTCGGGTGTTTGTTTGGGTAGCACTGATTGATTTCAGTGACTCAATCAATCAATCAAAGGCAAATAGGGAGGAAAAAAAATTGTTGTACAGTGCAGGACATAACCAGTGTTCAGTGGCTTCTGATGTCTTGTCACCTGTTCTAACAGCACCCTGGGAGTTCTAGGAGACAAGGGGTAACATTTTCTAAAGCCCCTGGGTGGCTTTCTAGAAGACTAAGGAACCTAAATGATTGGTCACTTTTAAAATGGGACTCTGCCATCTACATCACTTTTGCCTGGCAACCCGGAGAGCAGCAATCGCTGAATGGCTTTAAAATGCGAGCTGCGGTTCCTAAGTCATTTAGGAGCGTTGGGGAGAATGTTACCCCAGAGCTACATTTGGGGAGGGGTGGGAGAAATCCTGGGTCCATGAAAGTCAACAGAAGTTTTGCCTGTGGAGCTCTTAGGTTTGATGCTGAATCAGATACAGGAATGAGGGTCAATGGTGCTGAAATCTGGGCAGTGTTCCCCATGAGATCTTGGGCCTCAAATCACTTCAGTTTCACAAAAGAGATCAGCTGCATCTAAACTGAAACAAAAATTAGGTACTTCCTGATTTTTAGAATGAACCCTGCGTTAAAGCAGTAGGGTCAGATTTGGAGTAAGGGGATTTAAATGACATATACGCTCACAATTCAATGCCTTCAGGTTCCTTTTTTATCTTATCCCTACTCCTTTATCCTAAAGGATGATCCATGCAATGTTAGGAAGAGGAAATATCTTTACCAAACATGTTTTCACCCTCCTATAACCCCTTTTGCATTGCGTGCCTTAGGATTTTGCCACATCAGACAAAATTATTGCTCCAATAAATCCATTTACCCACCTCTGGAGGTGGCCAATACCCTGAGGCTTCTGAGGAAGGGAAAATTCCACAATTGCACCTGGCCAGCTGGCTACACATGAGGAAAATGATTCTTCCTGACCCCTTCCAGGGATCAGCTGGTGCCCTGAAGCATGAGACTTGTTTAACCCTATTTTACCAGCACAGGTACAGACTTAACAGTTATTGATAAATCTATGCAAAGCAGAGTCTAGCTACCGTATCTGAGCTTCAGCCGCAGTTTGGGGAGCTACCCAACATAAAAATTACTTAGAATGAAAAAAACAAACCCACCAGACCTTGCCCCGTATCTAATATATAAAGGAGAACGTTTGTAAGTTTGTGCGCTAATAACTTGGACACTATAAGAGCTGCCGCAACCAAACTTTGCATGGGGTAACATTTCCTCCAGGAGAAGGTTTTAAGGTACTTTGGACCTGATCAGGCCCGAGCTCAAGCTGCAAAAATCAAAAAGTAACCCGCCGTGCTGCGCTGCAGGGGCCACCCCGCCCTGCCCACCCTAGGACCCGTGCCCGCCGCCTGTGGCCCCCAGCGCCGTCTGAGACTTGCCCCCTCCCGCCCGCGAGGTTACATAAGCGACCCTCTTCTCCCCGCTGGCACGCAGTGCCCCGACCCCCATGTGCACAACGGCTCAGACACCCGCTCTGCCCCCTGCAGCCCCGGGTGCGAGCTGGGGCGCCTCTCCTGTGTGCGTAACCTCCCCTCCACCCGGGGTCGCCCCTCCCCTGGGGATGACGCGGACCTGTATTTTAATCCGAAATCAGTGCAACTTTTCTACCATTCAAAAAAAGATAACGGACTACTGTTTTTCTACATTTTGTTCCTCCGGTTTCCCGAGCAATGCCGGGTAACTCCCGCTAGTATCTTATAATCTATGCCTGTATAGCACCAAGTCCAGTGGAGTTCTGGTCCAGGCCTGCTAAGCCTGCCACAATACAGATTACAACGAAAATCCTGCCTCCTTTCTCGTTACTCTCGTGAAGGAAAATAAACCCCAGTTTTGTCCTGACCAGCTCATCTCTGGTGTTTGACGTCAGTGGATGAGCTCGTTCTTGCGCTCTGCCTTCAATAATATGGGCCCAAGCTTCTGACCTAATGCATGGACTGGACCCATCGAGATCCTAACGTGAGGTAGTCGCGTGGCCCTGTTACTTCTAGTGTGCCATTGCACCAGGAGCCAGACTCGGAGGTAGGTCTGGGTGTAGTGTGCACCTAATTGGGTGTAAGTTACCCCATCTTCCAGCCCCCCCCACCATCCTCTCGCCTCACACCCACCTGCCCGCCGTGTCCCCGGGAGGCTGTGTGAGTGCCGGTGTCACTTACACACTGAGGGGCCAGGGAAGAAGGCTGTGGTGAATAAAGCTACCGGGGGGCACAAGTCATGTCTAATTGACACCTCGACCGCTCCTAGGTAGGTCCGGATGCTACCACGGCCTCTCTTCATATCCCCCACGCACCGGAAGCGGGGAGAAGGGAAGCTTCGGGAACCCGCTTGCACATCAGCTTTGAATTTTGGCTGAGGGGGGTTGGGAAGGGCTGGAAATGCAGCTCGCTCCATCTGTGAGGGAAAGAGGGCCCGGAAAAGCAGCATTCCCCAGGCCAAGAGGCAGGCCTGTGGGCAGTCGGGAGGGAGAGCGGGGAGACATGCCATCCAGTCACAGCCCATCCGTTACACGGGGCACTCTCGCCCCGAGGTTACCGGGGCAGTCCTTTCCCGTGAGACAGGCGGGTGCGCTCATGCTGTTGGACGAGGGCCCGCTGCTACAGGGAGGCTCTGTCCGCGTCCTCACGGTACACCTCGCCTCAGGGCACTCCACGTCGGCTGGCAGCACTGTGGCTGGCCTACCCGGCGCAGCTCTCCCGAAATGGAAGCGAGCTGGGACGAATGTGGTCTGTCCTGGGCAGCCGTTTCCACCGGAAAGCTACTCCCGAAGCATGCAGACTGTGAAGAACTTCAAAAAGATCTCATCAAACTAAGTGACTGGGCAACAAAATGGCAAATGAAATTTAATGTGGGTAAATGTAAAGTAATGCACATTGGAAAAAATAACCCCAAGTATACATACAATATGATGGGGGCTAATTTAGCTACAACTAATCAGGAAAGTGATCTTGGAATCATCGTGGATAGTTCTCTGAAAACATCCATGCAGTGTGCAACGGCAGTCAAAAAAGCAAACAGGATGTTAGGAATCATTAAAAAAGGGATAGAGAATAAGACGGAGAATATCTTATTGCCCTTATCTAAATCCATGGTACGCCCACATCTGGAATACTGCGTACAGATGTGGTCTTCTCATCTCAAAAAAGATATACTGGCATTAGAAAAGGTTCAGAGAAGGGCAACTAAAATGATGAGGGGTTTGGAATGGGTCCCATATGAGGAGAGATTAAAGAGACTGGGACTTTTCAGCTTGGAAAAGAGGAGACTAAGGGGGGATAGGATAGAGGTCTATAAAATCATGAGTGGTATGGAGAAAGTGAATAAGGAAAAGTTATTTACTTGTTCCTGTAATATAAGAACTAGGGGCCACCAAATGAAACTAATGGGCAGCAGGTTTAAAACAAATAAAAGGAAGTTCTTCTTCACACAGCACATAGTCAATCTGTGGAACTCCTTGCCAGAGGAGGTTGTGAAGGCTAGGACTATAACAGGGTTTAAAAGAGAACTAGATACATTCATGGAGGGTAAGTCCATTAATGGCTATTAGCCAGGATGGGTAAGGAATAGTGTCCCTAGCCTCTGTTTGTCAGAGGGTGGAGATGGATGGCAGGAGAGAGATCGCTTGATCATTACCTGTTTGGTTCACTCCCTCTGGAGCACTCAGCATTGGCCACGGTCGGCAGACAGGATACTGGGCTGGATGCACCTTTGGTCTGACCCAGTATGGCCATTCTGATGTTCTTATGCACATGAAAAGGACACTGCCAGGACCAAGCCCTCCTTACACGTGGCAGCTTTTGTCAGGGCGGATGCTGCCCCTACCCAACGTCCTGCCGTGCGCCGAGCCAGCTGTGCCCTCCTCTGCATGTGGGAGGCTGGCGTGGCTGTTTGCAGTGGGCGTGTGGAGGGAGGATCCGGCCTGCCGACAGCTCCAGATGTTCTGCGCTAAGCGCAGGCCTGCACCCGAGGGTAAAAGACAAGCCCACCCCTGCTGTTCCCAAGTCGGTGCAGGAGCGCCCCCATCTTAAGAGCCGGTCCCGGGTGGAGCCTGGGGCTAGGTGTTTATGGCTTCCAGGTGCTACTGAGAGGGTGGGTTGTGATGCGGCGGCGAGTGGCAGTAGCGGTGTCGGATCCCTGGTCCCGGACTGGCCGGGAGTTCCCTGGCGCTGAGACGTTTGAACTGGGTCCCACCACGGTGTTTCCCTGACCTGGCCAGGCACGAACCGCCGGGCCAAATAAAACACAGAGACGCCCCAGGAGCTGGATACGTCGGCCGCCGCCTCCTCCCAGCACCAGCTGCAGGTCCACGTTCTTTCCAGAGCTCCCCGGAGCGCTCGCCAGGCCCCAAGGCAGGAGAAAAGCCCCTTCGCCGAGGGACCTGAGGCGTGAGCTGCCAGGGACCTGGGCAGCGGCTGGGTGGAGGGACCCTCTCCAGAGAGCCACAGCGCAGTCAGGAAGCCATTTTGTGGCGGCTGCTGCAAACTCAGGGCTTCAGACGTCCCTGCAGCTCACTCTGGCCAGAAGTTCTTGTGCAGAAACATGGCGTCCAGGTTGGCAGGACACAGAGGGGAGCCCTGGACTGCTAGATCCGTGCGTGTTACATGATTTTGCTGCTCCTGAGGGCTTACTGGCCACCTCTGCTGAATTTGGCCTGACCTCTGGTTGCTTCCATAATCCGTGGACTTGTTGGCGTGAAGCCAGGAGCCGTTATCACTCTGTGGCTGTGGTTGGCTCACATGAGAAGCCGTGTGTGGGCGTGGATAACCCCCAATATGTAATAGCTTTGGAGGGTGTTACCATTCATGGTGAAGCACCTTGCAGATGCCCTCATCGGGAATCGTCGCGTCCTCTGGAGCAGAAATGCAGCCATCTCTGGGGGGGAGATGAATAGCAAGACACACAACACATAACACATTGTGTCAGGATGGTGGGGAAGGCTACATGCAGCTAAGGTTATTGGGAAAGACCCCCCCCCTGCTCCTATAAAAGCTGTCAGTTGACTTTTAATGTCCTTTTGAAGGTGCAAACTGCATCCAAGCAGTCAGCTTTGTGGCATTCGGCTGATCTGCCGTGGAGAGGTGAAGGGAAATGCTCCTTTTGCTAGAATTCATACCTGCGATTCCATTTCAAACCGCCAGGGCGGCCCATCATCTCTAGCTCATGGGTGGCAGGTGAAGGCCCAGCTGGGGAAGGCAAGCCCCAGCCCCAGCCCCAGCCCCGCCCCTTCTGCCTGAGGCTCCGCCCCTGGAGCCAAGCCCCGCCCACTCCCATCCCAATCCTTCCTGGCCACCTGGAAGGCCGGGGCTGCCATGCTGCGGGCCCGGCCCCAGCCCTCCCTAACAGCCAGGGCTGCCATGCCATGGCCCCAGCCTTCCTGGTAGCTGGGGTGCGTAGGCAGTTTTGGGAAGGCAGCGCCTTCCCTAGCCTACATTACCCACCGCCCATTATCCGGCCCACTCCTGCTTTGCCACGCCCATTTACATGCACAGATCATTACAAAACAGAGAGCTGCTCTAGCTATGCAATGCGAGTCGAGTTGAAGCGTGTCCATTGCTGGGATCTTCATTCAGCTGATGACAGTGGTTGTACGTATCTGTTCTGAGCCAGTTTCTCGGGACAGTATCTTTAAACAGAAGGAAGTCCCCAGTTCCATTAGGGTTGATCTAGATCAGTGGTTCTCAACTCGTTTCAGTCCATGGACCACCAGGCCAATCAAAAAATTTTCGTGGACCACCTCCAGCACATGTAGCACAGGACAAACAACACAGCAACCGCTCAGCACGACGGCGGCAGCTACACCGACGCTCAGAAGCTCAGACGGAAGTTACTGGCAACACAACACGGTTGTGTCCTAGGTGACGCTATGGATGACGCGCCGCGTGCTTGTGAACACGGCGTAAAACAGCCTAATGGTGGTACCTGCTCATGCCGTGTGACTTTGGACAATGTTCCTGTGGACCACCGAAAAAGTCACCATGGACCACCAGTTGAGAACCACAGATCTAGATGGGGCTTGGTCCTGCCGTGAGGACGGAGACTGGACTTGATGACCTCTTGAAGTCCCTTCCAGTTCTAGTGTTCTAGGATTCCATGACTTTGTGTTCAGATGCAGTCTTCTCCGAACGGCCATACACACCTGGTGCTTCTCTCATTGGGCAATGGCTTTGATTCGAAATCGGCTGATCGTTAAGACGGCAGAGAAGAGCTCTAGACCTGGGTCCAGATTGGGCTCTGTAATATCTAGATCTTGCCTATGGCCTTTTGGCTCTGCTCCGGTTTCAGGACTGGCCATTTTTTCAGCCACGATTAGGTTGTTTTCTAAACGATCTGTTCTCGTTGGAACACAAAAGATGTTGGGGCCGTTCCTTGGTCTGCGTGATACAGCTCAGACTAGATGAGCAGCGTGGTTTCGGCTGGCCTCCAAAGCGACAAAAACCTCCACAATTCAAGCCCAAGATGGCCGAATAGGGAGTCGGCAGGATGCACATGTTTTGTGCAATATGTGTCAGTCACTAAGTGCTGGTAAGTGCCTCGTTGGACAGCCTGTAGCTCTCTGGTAGGTCTCTGCTGCTAGCCCCGAGTGTGTTTCCCCTTTGCAGCCGAGCTCTTTCTCCATTATTTATTTTTGCGTGAGAAAACATGTTTCCATTCCGATCGCCTGCGCGCCCCTTGACCTCTCCCTGCCGGCCCGGCCCCGGTGCCTGACCAGACGAAGGAATGCGAGTGAAGGGAGTGCTGGAAAGGAGAAATATTGCTGCCTTGTAAATCCCCTGCAGCACCGACGGGATTTCAAAATAAACAGCTGCAGCCTCGGGAAGCCGAGCGCCGCCGTGCAAAATTCATCCCCCGCTAAATGCGAAGGGGAGAGGCTTGAACCCGGAATGAGCGCCCCTAATTCCCTCCTGCCGGGAAGCACTGCCATTCCTGGCCGCTGAGCTGTTTTACACCCCGGAGGGGGTTGCCTCTGGGCTCTTTTGATACCTTTCTTCCTCCAATAGTGGCCTGTTATTGACACCAGCCTGGCCCCTCTGCCGAGCAGGAGAAAATATCCAAGGTCTTGCAGGCAGGGTTCCCTGTCAGCGGAGCGCATGGGTGCCCACCCAGGGGAGATTCAGATGCTGCCCAGCTGATTAGCAGAAGGCCCACAGCCGGCAGGGGGTGTTTCTACTCAGCAGGGCACGTTAGCCTAACTTTAAGCACCCTGAACAGCTACGCTTAGGTTATGCTTAAAGGTTAGCACACGTGTAGAATTGCGATCTTCGAGGACAAGCAGTTTCCCTTCCCTTCTTTAAATGAACCAAACACGACGCTCAGAAAGGATGATTTTTGCAATCGTGTCTTAGGAAGGTGTCCTGCAAGGGAACCAAACTGGGTCAGACCCTTGGGAAGTGGCGGGTTCTCCATGGCCTCCGCTCCAGACTGGAGTCTTTCGGGAAGATTAGCCAAACCCAGGGGGGAGCTGGGTGAAATCCTTTGGCCGGGGGAAAGTGCGTGCAAAGTCTAAAGCAGTGCGGTGCCATTTGCTGTGCAGGGTTGTGTGTGTGTGTGTGTGTGTGTGTGTGTGTGTGTGTGTGCTGCGTGCAAACTACAGGTAAATGTAGAGTGCAGCACGTGTGAGGGCATGTGTGTACTGTGCTGTGCACGTGTGTGTGCAGTGTGCAGAGTGTGAGTGCATGCATGTACTGTGCCGTGTGTGTGTTTGTGCAGTGTGCGGAGTGTGAGTGCATGCATGTACTGTGCCGTGTGTGTGTTTGTGCAGTGTGCGGAGTGTGTGTGCGTGCATGTACTGTGCAGTGTGCAGAGTACGTGTGCGTGCATGTACTGTGCAGTGTGTGGAGTGTGCGTGCATGTACTGTGCAGTGTGTGGAGTGTGTGTGCGTGCATGTACTGTGCAGTGTGCAGAGTACGTGTGCGTGCATGTACTGTGCAGTGTGTGGAGTGTGCGTGCATGTACTGTGCAGTGTGTGCGTGTGCATGTACTGTGCAGTGTGTGTGTGCATGCATGTACTATGCCATATGCGTGTATGTGACATGCTGACAGTATGCACTGTGCAGAGTACCTGTGTGCGCAAACATGCAGTGTAATTTGAAGTTTCCCAGCAAGCCTGGGCCCGTCATAAGTCCCCAGGTTAGGCACTGGGGTGGGGGGGTGTAAAGATAGTCTAGTCCTCGGAGTTTCATTTGCGGACCCCTAAACTATTTCAAACAGGTGCAGGCCACATATTCTGCCAGCCCCCAGGGTCCACAGACCCCAGGCGGAACCCCACAGCTCTAGTGGCAAAAGCAGGGGGCTGAGCCCCACCTCTGACGCTGACTTTCTAGGTAACACTGGGTGAGTTACTTAAGCGGAAACTTTCCCATGTGGCCAGTCGTGCTGTGTTCCTTGAGGCTCCTGGAGCTTGCTGTCAGACGGGCTGAGCGGTCCCACCTGAAACTGAGGTCAGTGGGAGCAATGGGCGATCAGCATCTCTGAAAAATCAGGCCCCGAGTCACTCAAGCCGAGCACCCGGAATGAGTGGATAGTTTTTTACACGTCCTCGATGTCTCTGCGCCACAGTGGCCCGTCTGTACAGGGGGGAATATTAGCCCTGCCCTGCCTCTGGGGGTGGTGTGAGGTCATGGGCAGTGGGGGAAGGCCAAGCTGGGGAAGGCAAGACGGAGGCCCCGCCCCTTCTGCCTGAGGCCCCGCCCCTTCCTCAACTTCCTCCCCCTGTGGAGTCAAGCCTGGCCCTGTTACTGCCCCCAACCCCAGCGAGTGGTAGGATCCCACCTTTTCCAGGCGGCCCGAACACCTGGGGCAGCCACGCCGTGGCCCAGCCCTCCCGGGCGCCGATGGACAGCGTAGGCAGTTTTGGGAAGGCAATGCCTTCCCTTGCCTGCATTACCCGCCCGTGTGTGAGGGTAAATACATGGATATTCAATGAAGAGCTCAGCTCCTGCAGGCATGAGCCCCGTAGAGACTCCCAGGTGGGCACGAATAATATCGTCTTTTGTGCGGGGTGTGTGGTGAAAGAGGCAGGGGCTGCCCAGTGGAGGAGAGGGCTGTAAAAAACCGACACTGAGCAGCAGCGGTATCCCGACCATCTGGGCAGGGAATGGGCCTGTGAACGGAACAGTGAGCGAGAAGGTCGTTAGAGATGGGGGTACGCACAGGGGGTTGGCGGCGGCAGCCGTGTCAGCATCGAACCAGGTGTCTGTCCACGAGTGAACTCGGCGATTCTCTCACGCTCTCGTGCTGCCCTGTTCCCTCCACCTTCGCTGGGCCCGGGCTACTCGACTGCCCCGCGTCTGGAGCTGCCCGGGGGCAGCACTGTTCCTTGGGGTGTTTTGCCCTCAGCGAGTTTGAATCGGCTCTCACCCACACACATCCCTGGGGGAAGCCTTGGCCACCTGCTTCGTGTACAAGTAGAGCCAGGAGCCGAGGGAGTTTTATGACCTTCAAACGAATTCTCCTGTCCCCTGCAGGCCAGCTGCCGACAGCCCACCTGGCGGTGGCATTTGCATAAGAGGAACGGACTCTGGTCCGAGGGAGCTCGGAAAGGCTTTGGTTTCGCTGCTTCCGCTGAAGGTCGCCTGTTCGACCGCATCCGAGAACCGGCAAAGCGAAGGACGTGTCCCTACGGCCCCGCCGAGGCTGTAAATCAGGCCCCCACAGACCTTACCTTAGCGTTTATGAGCCTGTCACACACTGGCTTCCCTTGTGCAAAAGGGACACGTACAAACACGTCCCTAACAACACCCGCGCGTCCAGTGCTTGCCGGGCGGCTTCTCTGAGAACGTGGCCCGCAAGGGAGCCGAACAGAGCATCCGCGGTGACTTTCTGGTGAGCCCCTGGAAATTTGTCTTCCTGATGGACCAGTGCGAAAGGGCGGCTTGGATAGACTCAGGCCTGGACGCAGAGGAAGGGACTTATTTTCCCTTCTGGGCCTGATCCTGCAACCCGGCCGTGCTAGGCTGTCACAGACTCACCTTTCTATTATATTTTAACCTCCAGGCTGAGTTTCTGACACGTACCTTTTTAATCAGTACCACCGGCAGTAAAGTACCAACAGTCGTGGGCACCCCACAGCCTGTGGACCACACACGGCCCTTCGGGGTCCTGTATGTGACCCGTGAGATATTTTTGTTACTGCTGCCCACGTGCAGAGTTGCCCGTTTCTGCTCGTTTCCATCTGCGTCGTTTTTTTCCGAACGCTTTTTACCAAAGGGACACGTACATAAAGCCAGGGCACGTGCTGCCGGGGTGAGCCGGAGGCACACCACGCTGACGGTGAGAGCTGGGTGCTCCCTCTGCAGCCAATCACAACACTGCTACGATTCAGCGGGGCATCCCGCACATTCTAGATACGCACGCGCAGTGAGCAAAACCAGCCTAACCCGGGAAACCGTCTTGGTTACCACAAGTTTGCGGCCCACTGAGAGGAAGGGGGCCACTCATGCGACCCACTCACTGGCTTCGGTTGGCCATCGCCGGGCTATACCCAAATTGACGCTCGTGCACTCACAACCTTACCGCTGACTTAGCAAAGGTTTCGGTTTGGTTTTGGTGTTTTGGTTTTCCTGGGGGGATGATAGCAGGCTCCGGTTATAACTAAGGCCGCAAATCAGGTGCCATGATCATGCTAGAGAATCACTGTTTTTGGAAGCCGCTCCCTTTCCAAGCCTAGCTTCCTCTCGCTGAAGTCGGGCCCGGCTGCTGTCCTGGAGCTGTGCGGGGTGGGCAAAGGGGCTTTTTGCAGTGGGGCAAAAATAATCTCCCCCCCTTGGAGTTGTTTCTTTCCCCAGGGGGTTGGCATAGAAACAGAGGGAGCTTTGACTAGATTCTCTGCCTCGTGCAACTTCTGTTGGGGGGAAAGGGTGCCAGAGAGCCAGGCGCAGCTCTCGGAGCAGGGGAGTTGTTGCCGTGTATGTTGGCTGGTTGCACACCCAAATGGCCATCCACCAGCTCTGGCCACGCCCCCTCCCCACCCCTGACACACCCCCTATGCCGGGAGCCACAGCAGCGTGGCATAGAAGCTAGCTACGCTGTGTCTCGCCCACGCTAGGGCATTCCCAGCTGCAGCGAGCCAAGAAACTTCTATCCTCTTTGTGCTTCTGGTGCCACATTAAGGGGCTGGAGCAGGCCACGCGGCTACCCGAAATGTGGATGTTTGTAGCCGTTTGTATACAGCGTGTGCTTCGGTAAGTTTTAAAAATGCAGATGTAAATCAACGGAGATATAAATATTGAGAAAAGCGCCGATACTCGTATACAATGGAAACTGGTGTTCCTTTTTATGAATGGGATCCCGCTGGAAAATCTGCCGGATCTAAACACCTACTCTCCTAATTCACTACCCCGGCTTGATGTCGTGTCACCCTGACTTCATGTTTAGAATGAGAAAAAAAGAGTAGTTTAAAGTTTCTAGCCGGAGCAGATCTGCAGGGGTTGTTTTTTTTTGACTGCATACATTCTGAGCTAAGTCCCTTTTCTGAGACGGTACCAACAAAAGGTAAACTTGCAGCACTTTTAAAAACCTCAGCAAGTATTCTTCAAACACATTTGGTGTTTAGATCTCGACAAGATCTACAAAACAAGCCATGTCTGAGGTTTCTGGTACAGCAGGCATGGCATAAAGCAACTTTCAGTGAAACAAAGCCCCTAAAATTAAGGTTTGAAAGCAGATTCTATTCTAACTCCCTCTTTTCAGATGTTCGTAAATTCCTAAAACTCTAATCTTTGGGGATGCATTTCCCATGCTTGTTTGCTACCCAAATGTAATATATTTTCTAGCAAGCACGGAACAAAATCCTTCTGTCAATGTTGGATTTAACATGGGGGAAAATACACTTTTCCCACTGAAAAAAGACAAAAGAGCCCCAAAAGTTGAATGGTCATATTTCATGCTGGGTTCTTAACATGGAATTTGCAATGGATTAGCCCTTCATGTGCAATATGTGCCTTGTCAAGTTAAAAAGCAAATGCAAAAAAACCCTGAAGGGTGTGGCAATATCTTTTATTGGCCCCCCTTCTGTTGGTGAGAAAGGCAAACTGCCGAGCTACATAGAGCTCTTGTTCAGGACTGGGAAAGGTCTCAGAGTATCCTAGCTAAGGCTTTGTCTTCACTCCCACGTTTTTTGGCAAGACAGCCTCCTGACCAAAGTACGTTTCCCCAACAGAAGTGTTGGTGGGGGTAGTGGGATGGTTGTGGGAGACGCTCTCCTGCTACCATGATTACTGGCGCTCATTGGGGGTGGTTTAATTATGCTGGCGAGAGAGCTGTGTGGGTGAAATCAAACAATCGCTGCACCCCGGGATGAACGCACCCTGGGAAATGAGAAAAGACAAAAACGCCCCATCACCTGCGGGTGAGCACTTCTGGCAAAGCGACCACGCTGTATCAGAATCGCAGGATTAGAGGGGACCCGGAGAGATCTTCTAGTCCAGTCCCCTGCACTCATGGCAGAAGTAAATATGATCTTCTAGACCAGTGTTTCTCAACCTTTTTTTATAAAGTACCCCTTTAAAAAAAGTAAAAGTATAAGAACCCCTAGTACCTACAATTTTCAGACACACACAATCTTTTTCGACCATTGCAACACATTTGTTTACACAACTTAATCGTAGCCGGGCAGGAGATGAAATGTTTGGGTGTAAAAAGTACAACAATAATAATAAAGCACTGTAAAACTTACAACAAAAATTCAGTTTTCTCCAAATGTCAGTTGTGTTGATGGACCCCACAGATTTCTCTCGAGTACCCCTAAGGGTACTCATAGCACTGATTAAGAAACACTGATCTAGACCATCCCAGACAGGTGTTTGTCTTCCTCCTCGAAGGAAAACCGCACAACACTTTCAAAAGACGAGCCCGTGAACCTCCATTCATAACTTCGCTAGACACAAAAAATTAGTCTGAACAGAAACAATTTATGGCTTATTACAACGTGTAACCCACTAACCCCCTTTGCAACCTATGGCTACAGAGGTCTTAATGAGCCACTTTGCCTTGAATGGTCCCATAGAATATGGACTAACTCCTTATGCTAAACTCTCTGTTCCACCTGCCTTGTATTTAGCTCTGACACCCTGAGACCTTTCCCAGCCCAGAAGACGAGCTCTGTGTAGCTTGAAAGCTTGTCTCTCTCACCAACAGAAAGGTGGGCCAATAAAAGACATTACCTCACCTGCCTTGTGTCTCTCATATCCTGGAACTGACACAGCTACAACAAGGCTGCAAACTGAAACCTGATGGCCAGATAACCCCCGTTATGAATGCAAGAAATGGTCTGTGTGTCTGAGATACACCAGTTGTAGGGTCCGGCTAAAGAGACAGATCTAAATGGGGAAATGAAATAACCTACACAGCTCTAGCTCAGCTGAGTGGTTCCCTTAAGAACACATCTTCAGTCCCAGAAGATCTACGCTGCCCGCGATCGATCTTCTGGAGTTTGATTTAGCGAGTCTTAACTAGACTAGTTAAATCAAACTCCGGAAGATTGATTGCGGCAGCTTTTATCTTCTAGGAGTGAAGACATGGCCTTAAGGGAACCACTCAACTCAGCTAAAGCTGTGTAGGTTCCATACCTTAAGCTGAGCTGTTGGGCCTAGTGTAGACCTGGCCTAAGGGGAAGCATGAAAGTCCAGGGGAGAGGAATTTTAGGGTAGCATATGGGGGCAGAGTTAGGAGTAATGGGATCAAATGAAGAAGGGGAAAAATTAGGCTGTTTTAGGATGGTGAGATCTACTGGACTGTGGGGTAGCATTGCATGGAACAGCAAGAAGCTAAATGTCCCAGGACAGTTTAAATCAGGCTGGACAAAATGGTAGTGACTCTTCAGTAAGGAACTAAGCTGTACACCAAAGAACTGGGCTAGATGAGCTGACTGTTCTCCATCTCCGGAGTGATTCTCTGGGGGGATTTTTGGGTTGGTTTCAGTTTTTAAGCCGTTTGGGCTGCGGAAGGGTGAAAGACAGTAGTTATAAGAGGTTATTATCCGTTAGGTTTGCATTAGTATTTGGATTGGTCGCCATTAGCATGAACATACGGTAGAATCGGTGCACCTTCCAATTTGTCACCCAATGCAAATGTTGGAGAAATTAGGAAGCAGTACGACAGCATAAGGGAAAGATGCTGAGGACTGAGACAGTCTAGTTCCGTTGACATTCACAGAGCTACACACTGATCAGGGGCCCCCTGGACAGGTGAGGAGGGCCAGCTCCGCACTCCCAGAAGGGGCGGGGCTGAGGGCAAAAGGGGTGGGGCTGAGGGCAAAAGGGGCGGGGCTGATGGCTTGACACTAATCTAGCCACATGGGGAGTTGGCCAGCTGTTTTCATGCCCTTTGGAACAATGTATTTTCTTCAGCTCCCATTTGCATACTTCACGGCCTTATTTCTATGCAGATTTCAACCCCCCATCCCCACTCCGTGCAAAGGTTCAGGCTGGAAACCCTAACTCCTGCAACTAGTCAGGAGTGACACGAGCAAGTCAGCTGGTTACTGATGTGAGTGGAGTTTGTCTCTCCGGCGTTGGCCCTCGCGTCTGCCCACCCCAGGAGCCCCATGCGGTGAGACACACTTGTGCCTGGTGTCTGACTGACACGGATGTTAAGTGCTGTTAATGAATGTTTGTTCCGAAAGAAATATTTCTGCCATCTGGCAACTTCGGCGGACAAATGTCAGCGCTTTTCCAGCCGATGAAATATTTCCAATTATTGGCCTGGGCTGTGGCAGGCTGAGATTCAGACAGCTGCGGGCAGCCTGGACCATAATTTTTGCTGAAAGGGCTTTGAAAAATAGACCATATTCACATTATGTGCTTCATTGTTCCCCCCTGGAACTTGGTGTGTGTGATACATGCGTTGGTGACTGCTGGGGAGGGACACAAGGGGGCGCCAGACATGTGACTGCCCCCTCTGCCCCATCAGCAGCCTTGCCCCCCATACCACCCCTTCCCCCAAGCCCTCGCCCCTGCTCTGCCCTCTTCCTGCTTCTGCTCCTCCCCCAACTCCACCCCTTCCCCCAAGTGAGTGATGTGGTCCAGGGGGCTAGTGGGGTGCCTGGTGCTGGCAGCAGGTTTAGCCCCCTCCCACTCCTGCACTCACTGGTAGCAGCAGGAAGCAAAGCAACTCGGCCCCAGCCCACTCTGCTCTCCCAGCTGCGTCATTGGTGACACTGCGGGGTGGTCCCATCCCTTCTTCCAACCCCCCTTCTCCGAGCAATGTGACTGGGAGTCAGGGGAGTGGAGCGGGAGGGGGGACGGGTTTCTCGGTTTCCCACCACCACCAGTGAGTGCAGTGGGTGGGAGGCGACTCCTGGCTTCAGGCACCCCTCTGAGTTTGATTTAATGGGTCTTTACTAGACCCACTAAATCAAACTCTGGAAGATGGATCACAGCAACATCAATCTTCCCCGTAGTGAAGACATGGCAGAGATGAGAGGATTAGAAAACCTGCCTGACCACGATAGATTCAAAGAGCTGAATCTATTTAGTCTCACAAAGAGATGGGGTGACTTGATCGTAGTCTAAAAGTATAGATAGCAGGAACAAATGTTTAACACTGGGCTCTTTTATCTAGCAGAGAAACGTGTAACATGATCCAAATGGCTGGAAGCTGAAGCTAGAAAAATCCAGAGTGGAACAAAGATGTAAACATGTAACAGTGAGAGCAATTAACCAATGGAACATTTACCAAGGGTCAGAGGAGTCTCCATTGCGGACCATTATAAACTTAAGATGGTTGTTCTAAAAAAAGATCTGCTCCAGGAATGATTGTGGGGAAGTTCTCCAGCCGTGTGATACAGGAGATCAAACCCAGACCTCCAACCTATGAAACGGTCAAACAGTTGTTGCGCTTCAGGTGTTTTTGGTTGGTTTGTTTTAATTTTCCCCCCTCTCCCCGAGTGACAGTGTTGGCTGGGGGGCTTAGTTACATGGCAGGACTTTTCAATTTAATTGAAAGAGAACACTTTTTATTTCAAAATTGTAATACAGGTTGAACCTCTCCAGTCTGGCACTCTCTGGAACACATCTGTGTTCCGGCATGATTTGAGTTAGCCGAATGCCCACATATCATGAGCGTGGCCAAGTTTCCCGTGGTCCCATAAAGTTTGTTTACAGCCACCAGTCTTGGCTTCCAGTGTTCTGTGCTGTTATTTAGCTCTAATTTACCCCGAAATGTTTTCTCAGAGCCCAGCAAGCAGTGGAAGTGTTGGTCATGCTGCTAGACAATATTCACCTCCCATGGTCTGTCAAATTCTCTGGTTCGGCACCGGTCAGGTCCCGAGGGTGCCGGATTAGAGAGGTTCAACCTTTAATAGACTTAAAACATTTCAATTTTCATAAGCAAAGCAAAAACCTGAAAACTTCTGAGAAGCAAAAATGAGAAACCTTTTAAAAACACAGTGGAATGGGCCGGTTGCCTCTCCAGAATCATACAAACTTCTGTAAGCAACAAGGTGGCCGAGTTAGTATCTTTTCCTGGACCAACTTCTGTTGGTGAACGGGACAAGTTTTCAAGCTTCACAGAGCTCTTTCTGAGGTCTGGAGAAGACCATAACCAGATAAATTTGTCCCTGCTACCAACGGAAGATGGTCCAATGAAAGATTATATCTCCCCCGCCTTGTTTCTCTCGCATCCAGAGTCTAACGTGGCTTCCACAACGCTGCAAATAGTGGAATGTGTCTTTGTGACATTTTTTAAAACATCAATTCAGGCTTCTCTGGTCTCCAGCCACTAGAGGGCAGTATGACACATACAGACCGGGCAGCATATTGCACCTTCACTTACCAGCCTGCTGATTGCACATCTGGACTAGAGGGCTGGGAAGTTTGTGGGTCTGGATTGCCCCACAGTTTGCAGGGTTTGCGCTGCGGCTTTGGGGCCTGCGTATTGCCAGCTGCCAGAGGAGCAGGGGCACCCGGCTGAGAACTTGACAAAGGAAAAATGTGCGTCCGATGAGATGGAAACCAGATTGCTTTGCTGCTCCATCTCCTCTCGGGTACGGCTGCCAGATCTCCAGTCCGATCCTCTGCTCTCCTGTCGTGCCAGGCTCTCCCCTAAGCTTAGCACTGTGGCCATTAGTGACGGGCAGGCCTCGGCCCGCCGGCCCTAGTGCTACATGCAGTACGCACCTTCCCTCGGCTGCAACAAAGGAAGCAGAGGTCCTGGAAACAAGAGTCCTTCCCAACACAGCCTTGATTATCTCCAGAGCCCATGGGTGGCGGGTGGAGGCCAAGCTCGGGAAGGCAAGCCCCAGCCCCACCCCTTCTGCCCAAGGTCCCGCCCCTTTGGCAACCTTTCCCCCCTGGAGCCAAGCCCCGCCCATCCCCAGCCCAGTCCTTCCTGGCCACCTGGAGGGCCACCAGGGCTGCTGTGCCACATCCCCAGCCTTATCCGGCGGCCGGGGCATGTAGGCAGTTTTGGGAAGGCAATGCCTACCCTTGCCTACATTACCGCCCATGACAGAGCCCATCTGTCCTATGCATTTAGTTGGGATTAGTCCTGCTTTGGGCAGGGGGCTGGACTTGATGACCTCCTGAGGGCTCTTTCCGCCCTGGGATTCTGTGAGGCAGGGGCTCTGGAGGGAAGGGGGAGAAATAATATGCGTAAGCGCTGGCTGGTTTCTCTTTACATGGGGACTTATCAACCTTTGCTTCTAGCGTTGGTCCGTTGTAGAGGCCTGCAAAGTCAAGAGCCCTGAAACCGCAAGCGAAAGCCACGCAGAGCCAAAGCCAAGGTTTTTCACGGTCTGGGCACGCTGCTGTAAATCCTTCCTGGAGGCCAGCTTTGTGAGGGGAAATAAGCTGCGTGTGCATGCTTGGCCAGGGTTCGCTCAACACTTCCCTCAGGCCTGGACCAGGAACGAGGTTTGGAGCAAATCTTGAAAGCGGGGAAATTGTACCTGCTTTGGGGTTTCTTCGGGAACGGTAGCAGCTGGGGAGGAGAGGGGAACTCAGCCTTATTGGACCCATCCTTCTCTCGCTGAAGTCAGTAGCCAACCTCCCAGCAAAATGAGACGAAACCTCCCAATATTGCACAGAAAAGCCACGGCCATCGTTCTCTGTCACTCGAATTAACCGTCTACCGACCGTTACGCACTTGACCTCGGCTTGCCCCGCTCCCTAAGAAATCTTGACATATATGTGAAAACATGAGTCTTTTTTACTGCAGTGGGAAAGGACTTCTTGTTGGAACAGCATCTGAAATCTGGTTGTTTTGTGTTGAGTAAGGCAGGCAAATCCAACCACATGCTTTTGTGAGGGTGTGTTGCTTTAATGACAAATATGTAATTTTGATTGTTGGGCTTGCTACCTTTTCCAAAAGCCGTTATGCAGTAAGCCAGACATAGTAATAAGGAAGAGGATAGGGGTTGTTTTAGAGTTTTTAGTTTTATGTATGAAAGGGGGGAAATTTGGCCCAATAATAATTTAAACATATTTTGGGTTGCTTCCCCCCTTGTCGGTACGTTGGTTTAGGTTTGTAGGGCAGGACCTGTGTATTTCTATTGGCTTTAAAATGCACAGACTTGGTTGCTATGTAAGTGATAATAAAAATGAATATATAATTGCTACAAACAAAAAAAACAATATGATGGATGTAAGTATGATAGTATGTATCAGTAACCCAAGGGTGAAAATCACAACAGGGATGTTTGATTTAAAACATGTGTTTGGGTTATAATTACAAAAAATGTAGAGTGAAGTTTAAATGTCAAAGGAATGCAAATATGTCAAGGTAGGAAAGTGCACAGATAAGACACCCAAACAACCTAAATGTTTCCCTGTAATTATGCCATGCTTATGATTATAATATTTTAGTATGTGGTCCCACTTTAGATTAATATGATTTTTAAAGAGAGAGTTTTTAATTTTTTTCATACTGAGGAATCATAAGGGATGTAAAGATACAGTTGAGGCAGGCAAACAACCTTAACTCTGCCCTGTCGTGTTGTCACTAGAGGGAGAGAAAAAAAACAAACATCTTTAAAAATCACTGTAATCAAACCTGGAAACAGATACACAAGAATGCTTTAATCATAATGGCCTGGCTATTTCATGGTCTCACGGCAGGGCAGAGTTAAGGTTGTTTGGATGCCTTAATGGGGCATTTCCATCCCACAGCATGCTTGGATGACTTAAATGTAATTAACCTTCACTCTGATTTTCCTAGAATTAGAACACTTAGTTTGGGGATGTTTATAATTTTCCTGCAATGTATTTTAAGATTAACTTTTAATAGCAGTAGTTTAATATAGTTTTTATTTGTCAATTTTAACAGGACAAGTACGGGTACATCTCCACTGCAATGCTATTTCGGGATACCGGAGTATCCCGAAATAACTATCCCGCATCTTCACAGCAAGCCTGTTATTTTGGGCTCACTATTCCGATGTCCCTGTAAACCTCATTCTACAAAGAGTAAGGGACGTTTCAGAATAGCGCTTTATTTTGAAATATGGTGCTGTATAGACAGCAGCAAGGGACGAAATAAGCTATTTCGAAATAGCATTGAAATAAGATACGCAATTTGTGTAGCTCAAATTGCATATCTTATTTTGAGTTACAGTGCTGTGTAGATGTGCCCTACATATCCCTGATATTAGCACATGGATAATAAAACCATGAAATACTGGGTAATATTACTGAATTAATGAAAACAATATGAAATAATGGATACATTTTTCCCAGTCTGAGACCAGAACTTCTTATCACACATAATTAATGGAGACATGCAGGTATCTGATTTCGCTTTATTTGGGCAAAAGCTATAGGGTATTTTCAAAAAAACCTTACATAATAAAACACGTAAGGTTGAACTTGTCATCTAAAGATCTACACAACAGAATTTTTTATATAAAATAAATCCACTAGATGTAAAAGTTAATGTGATTCAAATAGTATTCTGGGACAAAGACTACAGCACATACAGATATTTGTCAGAAATACTTATTATAATATAACAATGTCTTATTATTCACTATAAAAAGTAGATTGTCTTATGTTTTGTTAGAATCTACCAGGGAATCAATTTCCACTCTTCAACCTTGCTTTCTCAGTTCTGGAAGGGGGGCGGGGGAAGGTAAAAATCCCAAAATACATTGGAAAAATCCAATTTCGGTTTCATAGTTATGTTGAGTCTTGTATGCAAAGCAGTGAGTGACCTATTCTGTTTCGCATGAAAAATACATGTTATCAGCCTAGAATTATCACAGTTACTCTTTGAGAACAGACTAGCTTACTGAGTTGGGAATTCATCTGAATTAAGAGTGACCTTTTTAAAGAAACGTAACACCTACTGCCAGTTAATTTAGATTGTTTTAAGATTAACTTTAACTCTGAATTTCCTTGGATTGTAATATTAGGGTTAGGGATAATCAAACACCCCTGTGATGTTTTGAAATCTCAACCTTTACTTCTGTTTCATGCAGGTTTTTTAGCTGAGCGTAAACAATTTTCTCCCGATTAGCTACTATAAGAAAACGTTATTTACAATTTGGCAAAATTTTGCTCAATCAGTAGGCAGTTTCCTTCTTTGCTGGCTTTTCTTTCCTAATGTTATTACAAGGAAGTACTTGGAAGGTAGTTAGTTCAGCACGGCAGATAAAAACATGGCTTTCAGTAGATTACATCTTTATGGGATTTAAAGAATCCTCCTTTTCTGTCTAACGAAATCCTTTAAAAACTCCCCTAAGCATCTTTTTCTAGTTGCAGGTTGTTTTTGAGCTGTGCAAGAAATAGACAAAAATCTACTGGAAAAGATCTCAAAATGAGATGTTGAAATTTGGCTGGGTGCTGACCTGAAAGGTAACACACACATTTTAAAATTCCCAAGGGAAGGAATTTTTTTTTTTAAATTGGGTTTTGATCCAAACATGTGTTGTGACAAAGTGATGATGAAACATTTTGTTTTGATTTTGAGTTTAGATGTGCTTTTCCATTATTATGCAGAATAAACAATTCCAAAAGGAGAAGTGAATTCAGGCTGTAAAATGGGAATGTTTCCTTCTGAACAGGGTGACATGGGACCTTTTGACACGGGCAGAAAGTTGTGGGTTTCCCCTTTTTTTTTCTCTTAAATGACATTGTTGGTTACACTAACCTGATTTCCCAAAGCATTTCAAGGGTACTGTGTTCTCTGATGCCAAATGGTTCTGTCCCAGTGTTTCCAGCTGTATCTGAGGATAGGGCACAGTTAAACGTTGCTCTTGGGTCTAAAGAAACAACATCTGCTGTCTGGGCTGAGGGATGCGCCTCTACCAGCTTGTCACACGAGGGAGCCCGTGTTCTCATACCAGAGTAGCAAGTCTGAGGGGTGAGTGACATGAGAAACGGATGGCTGGTTTGCCTGCTTAGGGGCTGTGGGTTTGGACAGAGTACTGTGCAGAGCTCTGTAACTTGACCCCTATTGTCGTCTGTGTGTGTGTGTGTGTGTGTGTGTGTGTGTGTGTGATAGACTTTTATTGTGATCATTTTCTTATGGTGAATAATGAATATCCCCAAGTGATGCACTACTGGCTGGTCTACACAAAAGAGCAGTGATCAAAAACTGCATCCCTGTTAAGTTTCACCTTCGTTCCTCTGGTGCAAGTCTCTGTCCCGACACTCTTATTTCAGATGCACCAGTCACCGTGCTAGGTGCTGTACAAACACAGAACACAACAGCAGTCCCATCCTATCTCAAAGACAAGGAGTAGTCCCGCGGCACCGTAGAGACCAACAGATTTATTAGGGCCTAAACTTTCATGGGTAAAACCTGCTTCAAAGGATTTATAATCTCAGGGTCCTATTTTCCTTTTGCTAATGTCAGTTCTGCAAAACGGACGTAGGATTCTGTTATTCAGAAATAACAAAAGCTGGGATTTAAAAGGGATTCAGTTATTTCCATGCAAGTTTGTGTCCGCCCCCGTCCTAAGAAACAGAGATTGGCCAGCGACTTCATTGGGGTTTGATGTCTTTCTTTCCCTTTAACTGTGTAGACTGTGGTGCAGTTCGGAATTCGCTCCAGCATTAGTAAGGAGAGAAAAGGTTGTTACGTTTCATTGGTTTTTGTGTGGATGGCAAAGGGAAAATATAGCCTTTTTGTAAATAGTCATAGAAATTGCTGTTTGATGTCACCGGATGCAAATTGATTGCAATTTCCAAAGGGCCTAACTGATTTAGGAACCCAAATGCTGTTGACTTTCAATGGGACTTGGGAACCAAACACTGCACAGGTCCCATTGAAGATAGGGTAAGAATAGGTCATTTGGATTATGCCTGTCTATTCTGATTGCCAGAGGAGAGGATGTTGGGAAGGCCAGGACTTGAACAGGGTTCAAAAAAGAACCAGATCAATTCACGGAGGTTAGGCCCATCAATGGCTGTTAGCCAGGCCGGGCAGGGATGGTGTCCCTATCCTCTGTTTGCCAGAGGCTGGGGTTGGGTGACAGGGAAGGGATCACCTGAGGATTCCCTGTTCTTTACAACCTCTCTGGGGCAGCTGGCATTGGCCACTGTGGGCAGAGAGGACACTGGGCCGGCTGGACCTATGGTCTGCCCCAGTCTGGCTGTTCCCATGTCTGTATGAATCTGTGGGTCTAGTGCCATGGGGATGGGAGATTGGATGGAAGGCGGCGGGATCCATCGCTGGATCCATCTGTCTCATCTGACTGGTCTCCAGACCCAAAGGCCCATGGTGCTGAGCTTGGTGGGTCCATTGACTTCAGGGGTCGGTGGGTGAAGCATCGATTCCCCCCCCCCCAGCCCCCCATACAGGGGCTGCATTTCAGAGGCGCCCCAGCGTTTGACTGGAAGCCTCAATGTTTATGTAAAGGCTCCAATGGAAACAAACAGCCCCCCCCGCCCCCCCCCCCCAGCGGCTGGGAGCCAGACAGGCCCCTCTCGAGTCAATTACACTTGACAATGCTGTGATGGGCCGCGCTAAGTGGCCCCATTAGGCACTGGGGAAGGGGGGCTACCCCACCGCAATTGCAAGACAAAGGGGGAGATGGGCCAGCCGGGGTAGGGCTGGTCTCAGCTGTTGTTTACACTAGAGCAAGGGACGGCCGGACGGCGCTGCTGGCCAGATGGGGGGGGGCTGCTACGGATTGCAGGCGGCCAGTGTAAACGCACTGAAGTGAAAGGGGAGCAGGGGGTGACCCCAGAAAATCAGGAGACTGGCCCGGCGCTCAGTGGGAGCAATGGGACCGGGGACGATCCGTAGCCCCCCCCCCCACACGTGGGCAGCCCCCCTCAGTTTAAAGGGGCGGCTCTAAACTTGATGTCCCCCTCCTTGCAGGCCGGGGGAGGCCCTAGCCCCGCTCCCGGGCGTGGCAAGTGCATGGGGGCGCCATGGGCTGCCCCACAAGCCTGCCCCCCCTTCTGTCCCCGGGCGCAGCTCGCTGCGGGCCGGGCCAGGCGGAGCGCTGGTCGGGTTCCAGCGAGCCGAGCCGCTGGCGGATGTAATAACACGCCACGGGCCATAAATCATCGCTCGCTGCTCCCCTCCCCTCGCCCCGCGCCGCCGCCCCCCTCTATAGAGGGGAGGGGACCCGGGCATTTGAGCAGAGCGCGACTGGTCTTTGCAGCCTTCGGACGTTCCCTGCCCGCCCCCCGCTAGCATGGCCCGCCAGGAGCTGGCGCTGCTCGCCTGCCTGCTGCTCGCTCTGTCTCTCTCCGAGGGTAAGTGAGGGAGCTCCGGGGCCCCACTGGCCTCCCGCTGCGGGGCTTGTGCGCCCCCCGGAGGGATCACCCCGCGGCCGGGGCGCAGCGTCCGCCCAGCATGTACCCAGCGGGGGCCGGTTCTGTGCCAAGCGCGCAGCTTCTCCGTGCGCTGCACACCGGCAAGGCTGGGGACGCCGCGGGGCGCTGGGGGCTCACAAGAGCCCCGGACTAGCCGGGGCAGCAGAGACTCCCCCAGCCCAGGCGCGGCCCTTTCCCAGCCGCGGCGCATCCGAGCTCCCGGGTCCGCGGGGCTTCTTCCCCGGCGCAGGGCGCAAACCCAACCCGCCCTCCCGGGGCCGAGGAACTGGCCCTGCGCTTGGCTAGAGCTGCCGGGGGGGGGGTGGTGGCTCTGGAGCAGCCGGGGGGTAACTTTGCGGGTGGCCCGTGTGTGCGGGTCTCTGGCTGCGTGCGGAGGCTGGATTAGGGGAGGGCCACACCGGTGTCTGGGCGCTCCGGAGAGCCGTGCGCCCGCGAAGCCGTGTGATCCCGGGGCGCCCCGCGCGGGTACCAGTGGCTCCCGGGGCCAGAAGCTGCCGTCACCTGCCGCTGGCTGCCTTTCCCCGAGCCCGGCTAGTGCTGCCGCTTCCCCCCGCAGCCACAGGGGCTCAAACCAGCGTGGCCCCTTTCAGCCGCCCCCCGAGCCGGGCGGGCGAGAGAAGGAAACCAGCGCAACAGCGGCAGGAGTCGGGCGCCCGATCCCGCGGGCATGTGCTTTCTAAAAACCGATCGGCGTGCGGGTTGATCCGATTTAAATTCGGATTCTCTTCCCTGGGCCCCGGGGCGTTTAGACAGCGGCTGAACAACGCTTCGGAGGCGCAACTTTGTAATTAAGAAGGGGGGAGGGATGATCTGGCCTCAGATTTAGATTAATAATTGGAGTTTTGCGCACGGTGTGTCAGCCTCGGCCGGCCCGCGGCTCTTCGGTGGGTAGATGGGTCGCTGGTCACACGCGCCTTTCTCACTTCTCTTTTCCCCAAATCCCTGCTCTAGGCGGGGAGTTGTTTCCGCAAACGGCTCCTTGAGACTTGCCCGCGAATTCAGCCCCCAGCCTCAGCTGCCTCCGCGGAACTGGAAAGCAAACCCAAAAGCAGACGGGCGAGTTCGCTGTGTTAGTTTCACTCGCAAGATCTTGACAAGGGGCCCGATCCTGGGGCCTGTTGTCTCCAGTGGCGAAACTCACATTGACTTCCTAGGTGCGGGATCGGGTCCCAGACAATGCTCCCTACAGGCGTGGATTTTTTTTCCATCCCTGTGCGGAATAAATTGTTCTAGGTGCACCGGGCGTGTGTGAATGCACACCACCCGCAGACACACAACCTAACTGCTGATCAGCTGGGTAGCCTGGGACTCTCTCCTGAGTGGCCACCCAAGCACCCAGCTTACTGGGAACACTGACTCCTGGAAGCCCTTTGCCTCGGGTATACGCTGGCTGTACCCCCTGGGCCAACTGTAACTAGCTGCCGCCTGGGGTGGTGATCCTCTGAACCCAGCTCCCTGTTCCTCTGGGCATGGTCTCCCTGCTGCCACAGCAGCTCCAGGCAGGGGTGAATGGAGCTGGAGGGTTTAGATGACCGAGGGGGGCGTGGGTCGGGGGTTGCATTAATCCCTCCCAGGAGCACTGAGCTGGGAGCAGACCCCCAGCCACCTCACTCTAGCAATTGCTCGGCACAGCAATATTCCACAGCTCCCCTCTGCATGGGAGTGAAGCCCCAAGTCCCTGGGATGCCTGGGACCCAGGGAAGCACTTGTGGGCAGTGTTGCAGCAGCCGTAGGAGAGAAGAGGTCTCATAGCACCGGGGTGTCTGGGGGGGCTGCTTGTGCTGAGAAAGGAGGGTGATGGTTCCACGCTTGGCCTGGCGTGGTGGCTTTCTCAGCTGGCTTCTGATCCCCGGGGGAAAGTCGCTTGGCACAGATGGGACAGTGTCCTGGTGAAAGAGTCCCCTGGGGGCTGCCCCTTACCCAGGCAACGCCCCCCCCCTCACCTCCAGACATGGTGGGCTCGGCCGATGCTGTCAGGCCTCTTCTCCCCTGTGCCCAAAGGGGGTGTAGGGCCGGAGACAGGCGTCAGGGCTTTTCTGCATGGGAGTGTGATGGGCTCAGGTGGGAATCGAAGCGGCTGTAACTCCGGTGCGGACACCCTCGATCCAAACCAAGGGGCCTTTCTGGGGAGCTTGTCTTGTGTCCGTTTGGAAGGGGGTACAGCCAGAGGGGGAACAGCCAGACTAATAAGAGAGCCACCTGCAGGGGTGGATGGGGTTCGCTATCTGTGTGTGCCGGTGACGGTGTAATGGGTACAGCTGTCCTGCTGTAAACGCATGGGGAGGGAGGAGGCTTGGTTTACTGTGGGCTAAGCCAGGTGCACTCAGCCCTGGGGGTATCACCAGGTACTCACCTGGCCACCAAGGGCCTGGCCTCTGCGCAGGATTTTACAAGGAGATAGCAAGGGGAGGGGATGGGGGAGGTAAATTCCCCAGGGGGACGTATTCGCCCCAGCTGGGATCCGCTAGCGGGCTGAGCACAGCGAAGCAGGGGCTAGCTGCCCCGTCCCACCCATGGGCTTAGTGTCTTGTGCTGCTCCATCTCCATCCGCTTTTGGCCTGCTGGCTAGGTCAGAGCAGGTGTGAGGTAGGTGGGTTACGCCCCCAGCTCCAGGCGGGGCACATGGGTCAGAGTCTGGGGGCAGTGCCGATGTTTTCGTGAGATCCCTGCAGCAGCTAAGCTCCCCGTCTCAGGGACCACTTGGGAGAGAGACCAGCCTTTGTGGAGACATAGCCCACGCGTGTCCCTCCTAGCTCGGGCAGGGGAGGTCGGGAGGAGTCATGGCTTCCTAGGCCAGAGCCCCAGCAGGGCAGGTGCAGGCAGAAGCCCCCTGGCTTCCCGGGGGGATGCGGAGAGCTGACCTGATGCACATGCTGCCCACACCTCGGTGCACCTTGCCACGCGCCCTGCAGTGAGCGGCTGGCTTTGCAGGAGCAGGGGTCAGGCTGTCAGTCGCCCTGCAGGCAGCCTCACGTTGATACGGGCTCCCGGGGTTATAACATCGCTCGTCAGTTACTCCACAGTCCTTACACACTGGCCCAGAACCTGACCCACACCGGGAAATGGGCAGGTTCTGCCGAGCCCAGGGTGTTGCCGTGCGCTTGTTCCCCCAGTCGCTTTGCAGTGGGGATCGGGGGCTGGGGCACACGTAAGGGCTGCTTGGGAGAAGGATTCCCCTGTAATTTCCTCCAGTGGTCGTGCCCTCGGGAGTGTTGGAGGGTAAACGGAGACAAACCCCCGTCAGCGTTTGCAGATCAGGTGCAGTGTGACTGGCAGCCTCCTCTTTGACCTTCCCAGACGGCCGTGTAAGGAGCATGCAGCTTGCCCGGGATTCAAAGCCCCTGTCTGCCCTGTCGCCTAGGAGGGCAGCTTTGTTTGGGTGCTGAGCACTGCTGGGTAGCAAAACAACCAGAGACATGGAAGGCACCAGTGGCCCTGGGGACTTTGAATGGGAACTAGCCAGACCCTGGGCCAAATTCACGGGTAGGGCCCTTCCGTCTCGGTTGAGAGCCTGCAGCCGGTGGCTGGACAGCCCCCCGAGGCAGGTCCTGCAGGCTCCAGAGGTGCTAGGGAGGGTGCAGAAGTTTCAGGAAGAAGTTGTGATTTCAGGGGTGTACGCAGTGGGGGCAGGATCCTGCAGCCCCCTCCAGACCTCAGTGGGTGCTCAGGCTGGGGACAGAGGTCAGGATCAGGCCCCGGGGTGACCTGGGCTGCCCTACACACACATCCCTTGCAGTGTTCAGCTCAGGGCCTAGCTCTGCTCCTGCTCCCATCGAAGCTGCGGGCCCCCCTACCCACTGGTCTCCGCAGTCTGGAATCGGGCCACGTGGCGCCTGGAAGGACTCATGCCTGACGGCCACGCAGGGCTGGGATTGTGGCGCGGGCAGGGATTTCGGAAGGATCTGAATCCACGCTGGCCGCCTGTTGAGCCAGTGATGCCCTATCTCTCGCTGGGGGGCACCTGATCGGGGGAGCCCCCGGCCAGCGAGTGCTCCGCTCCGCAGCAGGAGCATAGGCCAGGCTGTGTGGCCGGACCCTGGGAAAGCTCCCCGACACCCTGGCAGGCTCTGTCCCAGATCAGTTCCCAGCCTGGAGCTTGCACCTGGGCAGAGCTGCTTGTTTTGATTTGGACCCCTTGGAATTCCCGGCTTTCTGCTGCCTACCTTCTAATCTGGCCTCAGGTCAAAACCATTGGGAAGAATAACAGAGCAGACAAGTGCCTGGCTCTTCCAGCCTTTATCGCCTCTAATTACCAGCGGGGGTGCAGGACAATGGATCAGGCTTATTCTAATCTCGGCCCCATTTCTTAGGGTCCAGTTTCTCACCCTTCCCCTTCTCTTCTAAAATCACAAGCGGCGGGATTAGACTGCCCCCAATGGAAACTGGAGAGGGGTTTGACACAGCTGTTCCATGGCCCTCTGCATCTCCAGGCCTACCTCGGAGAGGAGCGGTAGCTGCAGGTTGGCACGCTGGCTAAGGGGGAAGGAGTAACGTGTGTCCTCTTTATTGCTGCATCCCACAGAGAAACCTGTCAGCCTGACCTACCGATGCCCCTGCAGGTTCTACGAGAGCAACGTGGCGAAAGCCAACATCAAGCACCTCAAAATCCTGACCACCCCGAACTGCTCGCTGCAGATTGTGTAAGTGGCCGGGCCTTTTTTAAAGGCTTTTCTCTGTCTCAGATGCTAAGCCGGGCAAGGGAGGGAGATGAAGGATTGTGCCAACCCGTGTGAAAGGTCCATGCACTGCCCTCGCCGAGGCTGGAATTTGCTTGATGCCGGGGTAGGACAGTTCCAGTCAACATGGTTCCTTGGTGGAAAATAGCTTTTGGACTGTTTTCAGAACCCCCCCCCCCCCACCATTATTTTGGTTGATGGAAGAGCAGTTAATAAAAAAACATATTTTGGGTGTTTAGATGAAAGCCCCCACCCTTCCAAAGACACATTTAGATTAAAAAAACCCCTTAAAACTTGAAAAAAAAAGTTGTTGCAAATTTTCCTGGTGAAAAAATCATTCCCCCGGCAGCCCCAGGGGCTGAGTTGCCTCAACTCCTGTGGGAGGCATGGCTATTGGGTGCTCTTTGCATGATCCGATCCTTTGTGTTCCTGTTTACTGTCCACTGTTCTGGATGTAGGCCTGAGTATGGCCCTTGAAAGTGCACCAGGAGAGTGGTAAAAAACTTCCAAGTTTTGCATGCAAAACGCCCATAAAGTTGCACGCAATTCCTGAAAAATCCACGTAGTTAGTCACATTTATATTCAAATAAAAATATATTTGTTAAAAAAAATCCAAGCTGAGGAAATCCCACAAAGTTTCCTGCTTTACATTTTTGTGGAGGTCAATGGACAATTCAATCCAAATTGAGAAATCATTTGCTCTTCGTGCAAATGGCAAAAATCTGGCCATTGGTGTGTTTCACCAGCTGTGAGTAGCTCTGATTACTACTGAGATGGAATGGAGAGGCATGCATCTGAAAAGCTATAATGCTTGGATTTGAGCTCTTTTGGGGCTGCCTAGTACATATCGTGAGAGTCAGAGAAACCCACTGTGAAAGCTTTGGAGGGGATTTGGAATGATCTGAAGTCGTTTCAACATAATGTCAGAAATTTGAGATTCGGTGCAATATGCATTTTTCTCTTGATTAACATGAGAGCGAAGTAATTAGAGATGCTAAAGACTGTGACACATTGAAATAGAAAAAACCTGTGTTCTTTCCCCCTGCATGGTCTGAACATGTTTATCATTTGCAGTGTATTTTAATGTCTGCAGAACAGCTGATCCGATCTCCCGGCCCCCAAAATCGTTTACCTGAAAGTGACGTACTTGAAACGTTCTGGCTGTGTCGACATTGGCGTGATCTTGCGCCAAAGCGGCCGCGTTTGCGCAAAAACATGCTGCCTGTCTACACTGGCGGGGAGCTCTTGCGCAAGAACACTGACGTTCTAATGTGTGAAATCAGTGCTTCTTGCGCAAGAACTATGATGCTCCCGCTCAGGAATAAGCAAGAGGCCAGTGTAGACAGGCAACATGAATTTCTTGCGCAAGGAAGCCCAATGGTTAAAATGGCCATCGGAGCTTTCTTGCGCAAGAGAGCATCCACACTGGCACGGATGCTCTTGCGCAAAAGCACATCTCTTGCGCAAAGGCACATGCCAGTGTAGGCGCTCTCTTGCGCAAATACTTTAATGCAAGAACTCTTGCGTTAAAGAGTATTTGCGCAAGATCATGCCAATGTAGACGTAGCCACTCAGTTCAAATGCCCCAGAAATTTGGGGATAGCTGAACTCTGGAGCCAACTTTTCTTACAACCAGAAATTGAAAAAAATGTGAAGGTCTGAAAATCCCATGTTAGCTGATTTTATCTAAAACGTTGAATTAAATTGCCATGTGGCGCGCTGGGTTCTGCCGAGGGGCTGTGAGTAATTTCAATAAGTATTCAAAGCTGCTTGCTTTGGAATCCGTCATTTTTTAAAGACTGGAACATCTAATTGGAATCCCGTCAGCGGATTTGTGAAATGATCCTGTGGGTTCTTTTTTTTTTTTTTTTTTTACCCAAGCCAAATTCCCTTTGATGCCGAGGGCATTTTTGCCTTAGTAAATTTCATAGGAGCCAGTTTTATCTGTCACGGCCCTGTGCGTGGAGCGGGGTTAGTTGTGCTTTCGGTTCATTTCTCTCCTCTACCCACTTCTGCCCTTCCCATGCGAAGGCTATGAGTCTGACTCTGCTCTCTGCTGTAACCTTGCTGAATTTGGCAGGGCGAGCGAGATCCGAGCCAGACCCAGTGGAAACCCTGCTGGTGTAGGGACGGCAGCATTGGGTCCACAGTGATACGAGCAACATGTCAGAGCCTCCTGCTTCTTTCCTTGGCTTACGACGTGAAGGGCGCAGTCTTGCAAGTGTGGAGAACTTTGGCCTCGTTCCAAGATGGCTCTTATGCTTTACTTAAGCAGCCAAGGAGCCTAGCCCACACCAGTGAGACTTAGGTGCTTAAAGTTAAGCATGTACTTAAGTGCTTGCTTGGATCTAGTGCTCAGGATCTGGCAGAACTGAGTCCTTAATGAGGAGAATTTGGCCTGTCTCCATCAATGCCTGGCAGACATGCCTGGAGAGGCCGTTAATGCCTCTACAACATACTGCCAGCCCTGTTCGTATTGCTTTGGTGGGCCGGATCCTGCAAGATGCTGAGCAATTCCCATTGGCCTCACAATTTGGAACAGGTACTCAGCCCCCTGTGGGTTCGGCACCGGGCTCTCCCGAGCTTTCAGTGCTCTGGATAAAGTGCCGTTTCTCATGTTTCTACCCAGAAGCCAGTCTGAGGTGACTTCCCATCGGCGGAGGTTGGTTCAGATAAAGCATCCAGAAGTTTGGCTCCTTCTCTGTAAACATATTTAATCTAACCCTTTTGAGTCTGCGCACGTGGGTTGGAAATTTCATGAGAACAGGCTTTCTCTGGAGATTTCTGGAACGTCCGTTTCCCGGGCTCACTGGAAAAGACACGAGGGGATGCTCCTCTCTGGTAATCTGGCATTTCCAGTTCTTTCCCGGTCTGGGGACCAGACGTTGAACCCGTGTGAGAATTAAAAAAAAAAAAATCTTTTGGATCCTCTGGAAGGTCCAGTTTGGTTTTGTTCTAAAACTGGGTGAAAGTTCAGGTTGGGTTGAGCCTGGGGCAAGGTTCAGAGGGGTTTTCAATTAATCCGTTGCCGAGACGGCGTGTGAGTATCAGTTCTTTTCAAACTCAATGCGGCTCCCACGGGCCCTGCACGGACAGCCACGCGGATGCCAATAATAAATTCCGCAGACTAAATTTCGCTCCTCATTCATACTCATGCAACCCCACAGCTGCCAGCCAATCAGATTCAGCTGAGGGGCTGTATTGTGCTAGCGGTTAAAACGGGTGTAAATCCGGCGCATTTCTAGTGACGTCACTGAGGCTACCCCAGACTCACCCTAGGGACGCTGAAAGCAGAATTTGACGCTGGCAGCCCCATTATCTTCACTTGAATTGTGCAGGTAGCACCAAGAGCAGACTTTGGCCCAGGAGGCCTTCTGGGCAGTGTTACCCCTGGTCTTTACACCCCCTTTTTCTCTCCCCTTCCACAGCGCCCGGCTGAAGAACAACAGTAAGCAAGTGTGCCTCGACCCCAAGCTAAAATGGATTCAGGAATATCTGGAGAAGGCTTTAAACAAGTAAGGCAAGAAACCATACGGACTTACAGATAACGCACCCTGAGCGCTTAAAGGGTAGGACGTTCGGGGCTGGCTTTACCCATACGGACCAAGTACTCGGTGAATTCAGGCATTCCTCCGAAGATGGGGTCTGAGTTTACCCAGTGTATATTAAAACAGCGGCTTGCAGTATTTTTTTTTTTATTCTTTATACTAAGAGATTTGTCAGGATTTGGGGCAGGAGGGATCCTAGCAAGTCAGAAACGGGGGGTCCCTAAATCATCCTCTTTCTAAAAGGGCTGTTCTCCCAAGGAAAAGGCTTCCTTGATTCTCCTCCTGACACCCAATCCACCATGATCTCCAGATCTTTGCTCATGGCGTATCTCTGGAGTCCCTTCTCCTCTTTATGCTGGGACTCTGTGTGCACGGGCCGCTGACAGCTAGCAGGGGCTGGCAGGCCGAAATCCCGCCTTTTCTGCCATTAAGCTTTGCCAAGGCAAGTTCATTGCTAAGCACCAGCCTTCTCCATCCCCGCCAGATGGGGTTCAGCCACACCTGGGGAATGCGCAGGCCTGTTTTACCTCAGCCTGGCTCTCCTGCTGGGAGTCCCACCCCAGCTGGCCGGGTTCCTGAGAAGCCAGGCCAAGCGGCAGCAGCTGTGCGTGAGCGCAGAGCCGAGACGGCCCTGTCGTTTCTTCTTTTTGCAACCTGCTGGGGAATGAATCAAGGGAAGGAGGGAAGGGGGGCTCGGATAAGGGCCTCGTGCGCAGCTAGGCCTCTTGTGCGCACAGAACCCCTCCCCGCCTTGCGGCGCCTCCTTCCACCATGCTGAATCCTGCCCTTGCTGCTGCTTTCCTCGCTGTGTGAGGTGGGGCTGGAATCGAGTCATTTGCAGAGGGGAGGAAACAGCGGGCGGCGGGAAGGGCCGGAGGTATCAGAGGGGGAAAGGAGGGGGCTGTGCATTGCAGAGACGCCAGCCTCTGCTTTTCTGAAGCACCTGCCGGAGCCAGGGATCAAAATTCTCCCCGGCGAGGGCTTTGGGAATGGGGGACCCCTCCCCCAGAGGCAGGCAAACCCCTTTGAGACTAGCGGGAGGCCACAGAGAGAGGGGCGGATGGAGACCACTATGCAAATCACTGGCGATTCCAGCCCCGCCCACCACAGCTGATGCTCTGGGCCTTCCTTGATGAAGCTCGGGTCAGGGGATGCTGAGGGCAGAATGTGACCTTCCGGGGCAGCTCCCCCTGCCGTCAAGTGACATTGCCTTGCACAAAGGCCCGAGTGCAGCAGGGTTCTCAAGCCCCGTTACAGGCAGACCAAAGCGAAGTCCCTTGCTGAACTGCTTCATCTTGCTGCTCTGCTTTTCCTGGGTCATCTTCTGCTTCCACATCGGTGGAAACCTAGGCCTGCTCCATTCTGGTCTCAGGCCGGATTCTGGCCTTACTTACCCTACTGTAATTCTGAAGCCACTTCAGTAGATTCACTCCAGATTTACACCAGGGTAACAGCTGAGACTTTGGTTCAGTTAAAGCGCATGTTTGTGTCCACTAAGCCTACGATTGTGGCATGGTTGGTTCCAATCAGAAATGTGGGCAACCAGGAAATTTTCATGCCCCGAGATAATCCACAGACGATCCAGGCTCTCTTTCTAATACTTCTGTGGGGCATATTTTTTATATATTTTAACGCACAGCTTTGACTTTTTCAAGGACATGTATTTCAGAATATATTTATAGTTCGTGAAATGAGTCCTATCTCTGAATTGGAGCCATACGAACGTTGATAGTTTAAAACCTGCTATCCCTCGAAATTACTAGCAGCTTGTAAAATAAAATAATTTTATAGATGTATACATGTTCATGTAGCTTTTCAATTTCAATCAGCCATATATTATATTTTTTCATTTGTGTTGAAATTGTATCAAGTGTGACAGTACCCCCTGTGCACCAGCAATAAAAATGGCTAATGGTTTCATGATACAAAACCCCAACTGTATGTGGGAATTTATTTTTCTGGAAAAACATGAATAGATGTTGTTAAAGGGCCTCTTGCAAATTGCTTAACGTTTCCTAAAGTATCACGGTTATTCTATGCCAGCACTTAAATGCTTAGGTGTTTTCCATGCCACGATCCCTCCACTCTGGGGAATGGAAGGTGTTCAGAAAATAACAGTCTAAAACTTGATTGGAAAAATGAGGGGGTTTGATTTGATAGTGAAATACCAAGGGTGGTTTTCAGTAGGAAAGCATTTTGCTTGCAAATCGTGCTTTACTCTTTATTACTGCTTTATATTCATTGCCCATTCATGTAACCTACACAGTAATGTGCCATCAGTAGCTCATATTAACATCATCATAGAAACATAGAACACTAGAACTGGAAGGGACCTCGAGAGGTCATCAAGTCCAGTCCCCTGCCCTCACGGCAGGAGCAAGCACCATCTAGATCATCCCAGACAGGTGTCTGTCTAACCTGCTCTTAAATATCTCCAGTGATGGAGATTCCACAACCTTCCTAGGCAATTGATTCCAGTGCTTAACCACCCTGACAGGTACGAAGTTTTTCTTAATGTCCAACTTAAACCTCCCTTGCTCCAGTTTAAGTCCATTGCTTCTTGTCCTGTCCTCAGAGGCCAAGGAGAACAATTTTTCCTCCCTCCTCCTTGTAACACCCTCTTAGATACTTGAAAATGGCTCTCATCGGGAATCAGAAGCCCTGATCTTCTTTCTGTCTTTAAAGACCACAGCATAACCATGATGGTCAACTTTATTACACTCTCATCCATTTTGATGGGCACAGGGCAAGTTTAGATCTTTCTTGCAGCTGCTAACAAGCCATACGTCCCTTCCCGTAATCACGTACCCGCCCAGCCTCGGTAACCCTTCTTCCTCACTCAAGCCAAACCGCGCCCTCTAGGAGTTAGCAGAAGCAAGAATAAAATAGAGGCCGGAGTATGCACCTTGCCCCGCTATCTAGCCTGAGTGTAGCCCAGAATCCAGGCCCTGCGTTAGGCTGAGATATTGGATCTCACTAGGCTCAACCGGCAGGTGTGGTACAAACGAGAAATCGGGTGGATCTGGAAGAGAGAGGGAGGTAAAATAGAAAGACTCCCCTGAAGTCTGCTGGGGATGGGAGGAGGAATAAGGAAGCTTCCAACTCTCCACTGGCCAGCAAAGGGCTGAAACCTCAGTCCTAGCCCTTGTAAATCAATTAGTGGCAGCTCTTCCTCATTTGTGAATAATGGCTCAGGCTAATCAGCCACAGGCCGTATCTCCTGATGTTCTCAGAGGTGCTGGCCACAGCCTCCCAGTGCAATCGATCGTGGATGCGAGCAGCTGGTGGCCAGATCCTTGTTGGATCCAGTGGGAGCTGTGGGTGGGAAATTACACGACTGAGCTTGCTGTGCTTCAGTTTCCCCAGGGCTATTATGGTGATGCTTATCAGCCTCCAGGGGGTGCTGGGAGTCTGAGGCGACCTCTCCCCTGCGTGCTTCTCTCGGGGGTGCACAGTGTATGCACTTCCATAGCCCCCCAGCACTGCTGTTTTCAGCAGCACTGCCTCCCAATTGCTGGAGCCTTCCTCTGCCACAAGAAGACTCTCCCATGGGGGTGAGGCCATGGGGAAAAGTGGAGCCTTTCCCACCAATGGCCCCCCCGTCGAGTAGCGCCACATCGTGGGGTGCTTTGCACTGCGGGGTGCAGCCACCCCTACCCTACAGGCTGCTGAGCGGGGTGCGTAGGATAGCCAGACCCTCCGTTAATTGCTGCTTGTATGCTGCTGTCAGACCCTTATCGGCCGGGGGCTAGCGGAGTCTTCTGAAGGCGATTACTTGGAACGCGGGAATTGCTCATCACCGGGACCCTGGGGTCCCGGTTGTCACTGCGGCAGTGACTGCCTGGCAGTGGCTGTTATTGTCACTTTTCCCCACTTGTCGGCCACTTTGCATCACCGGGGTGGTGAAAAGGGGTCTTGGCAGCCCCCCCCCTTCTGGGGACACAGCGTCAGCCTCCCCCACACCTTGCCTGCCCCGGGAGCTGTTGTGCCCTTCACCCCCACCCAAGCTGGTCACTCCCCACTCACTCCAGGGCAAGGCAGGCCCCTGCCTGCTGCCCCACTGTGAGGTCCACGAGGCGCTGAGCTGAGCTGGGCTTGGCCCGGCCCCTTTCAGAGCGAGACTCCGCCCCTCGGCTCAGGGACGAGGGAATGTGGGAGAGGGGCAGCGTGCGTTGCTCCTTGTCCTCCCCACCGTCCCCCTCTGCAGATCTGTGGGGGGAGGGGGTCCCAGGGCCACGCATTTTGCTATGGGGGCCTGTTCAGCTTACCTCTTCACCCTGTACTCTCCTCACCCCTCCGCCCCCATTGCATTTTGTGCTGCACTCCTGGCCCTGGCTACAAAAGCCAGCACGAGCCTCCTCACCAGCTGCCCTCCTGCCTGGGCTCTGGTCCGCTCACTAACTCTGCGCAGCATCTCCTGCCAGGGCCACAGCGCCTCCTGCAGGCACCAGGCCGCCCCGCCACCTTTGCCGGGGGCTTCGCGGCAGCCCACACGGGCTAACGACGCTCGTTTCCACAGACAGAAACCTTAATAGTGTTTCACTTTGTTCTTCGTCAACAGGAGGTTCAAGATGTAAGAGGCGAGCCTTGTAAGCCGGCTACAGGATGTCTTCCTGTAGGACCCCGAGAGCACATCCCCAGTAGTAGGGAATGAATGCGTTTCACTGTTATCATGCAGCGCAAAGGCAACGCTTCAGGCATTTCCAAAGGCTTTTTTTTTTTGCACAAATTGGCTTGCTTTCACCATACGATGTTATGGAGTAAGGTGTTTTCGAAAACCACCCTCTTTTTATACCGTTTGGTTTATCATGTCGCACTGGCGTCCGCGATGAATGTAGTAGACTAACCCTACGTTATAATAGCGCGTTCTTTGCCTGTATTATTTAGCGATCACTGTTAGGTTCGTGCCAGCAGTCAAGAGTTTTTAACCTAGAAGGAGATGAGCTGTGAGATGCAATTAGATCATGTAATTCCTCGGCCCCCAAAGAGAACACACACAGCCGTGGGGCTGTCTCATTCCTGGAAGCAGAGCTCATGAGACAGGACATGGGGCAGGAGAGTCACGTTGTTGCTGGCCCACACGTGAGCCGGCAAATGTTCCCAGGCAGAAATGCCTCTGCCGACAAATGAAATGATCTAGTGTCCAGAGCTCCATTTGTAACCAGGTGTCACCCAGGGGGGACACGCAACTTCCGGCGACCACACACGCCTGTTGTTTCTTCCCCTTCATTCCCAGCTCTGTACCCACGGATACAGATGTATGAAATATGAAATGCAGAGGAAGGGGTCCTAGCAACGGGGCAATCTCTTTGTTCCACTGAACACTGAGGAATGGGAAAGCATGTCACGTCCTAATCGCAAAAGCCCAACCTTGTATATGGCAGGTTTCTTCAGAAGGACTCGTTTTCTTTATTTGAAGCTTGTATTCTGGGCATGCAAGGGCTGGTATACTAAGCTCTCTCTCCTGTTGCAAGTAACTTTCCTGCCAAAGAACCTTTTGGTCTAGCCCAGGGATGTCTTCTTCTTTTTCCACTTGGGCCACTGTAGCAAACGACAGATTCCCCTCTCTACAAAATGGTCATGCTAGTGCAGGGGGGCTTCTGTTTGGCACCATGTTGCCCCATCAGTGTTGAAGCAGAAACCACGCCAGAGCCCTGTCTGAAACCAGAACGGATGATTTGACCCAGCGTTTTTTTTCTCCCAACTACGCTGGCGCTGGTGTGTCTCGTGCACCCTCTTTTGTGTGCGTTTGGGAAGTAGGGACCCAGGACCACAGGGATTTCAGTCGGAGCAAGATCAGACCCTCTGTCATTTGGGTAAAGGCAAAAGGAGCGTTTGTGACTGAAAAAATCATAGACTAGTGCATCTTCCATATTGTGTATTTTATCACCTGGGGCCAGACTCCTTCCTGATATAGGCATCCAGTGACTTGGCTGGAGAGTGCAGACCTGTATGAGAGGCAGGAGTTACGCCCTGGGGAAAGGGCCGAATAATTTCTATTCTAACCCAGATTTGTAACGAGGTTCCCTTACCCACTGGTCAGTGACTCCTTATAGAATCATAGAATCCTCATAAAATCATAGAATCCTCACAGAATCTTGGAACACTAGGACTGGAAGGGACCTCGAGAGGTCATCGAGTCCAGTCCCCTGCCCTCATGGCAGGACCAAGCACTGTCTAGATCATCCCTGATAGATGCCTGTCTCACCTGCTCTTAAATATCTCCAGATCCTGCTCCCACTGAAGCCAGTTTAGATGGAAAGCTCTCTCTGATTCAGCAGTCCTCACTGTGAATGGGACCCGCAGCCCTTTAAAATACAGAACCAAGGTTCTGCGTTCCAGGACGATCTCTTTTAAATGGTCCGCCAGTGAGGACTGGGTGACAGAGCCAGTCCTGGACAGACCTCCAGGGGCGAATACACAGAGAATTGTGTTTGACCCTCCGCTGTGCCAACAGCCTCCCCTTCGGCCATCATAACTGGTGCTAACCTTAGTGTAGACAGGCCTCTGTAAGCCAAGCCTGGCCCCTGTGCAATTTTCCCCCTGCAGGAGACAAAACCAGCCAGCAAGGCTAGTGCCGCAGCACTGATGGAAGGGCATTTGTCACTTGGAGGGCCGTCCCAGCCACATAGATGTGTTGTGGTGAAAGGCACATGATTGATCTATGGTATGGGCGATGGGCGAGTGACTCACTGGGGTGTTCAAGGGGTCTGTTGTTTGCCCGACAGGATTAGCATCAGAAGCATTCATCGGGCAACAGAAATGGGCAACTTACACTAGAGAAATCATTCCCTGTACGACTGAAAACTTCTTGCACTACTGCTAGAATTGGGCTCTGCTTCTAGAGAACACTTAGTCCTGCCTTGAGTGCAGGGGCCTGGATTAGATGACCTCTTGAGGTCGTTTCCCCTACGGGTCCGGTGTCCCTCTGTAGTCTTAGCAAGTGGCCATGCATCAGCTTCATAAATCTGGTTCCACAGAGATGGATCTGTGGCACGTATTGCTTCTTACATTTGGCTGTTGACCAAAGACCCATTCTGGGGAAGGAAGGAGGGGCATCCAGCAGTGATGCAGTGGCTGGCCACACGTGAATGTGAAAAGGAAGGGGAAAACCCCCACTGAAATGGTGCCAAAAAAGCATTTCCCTCAAATGTGAAATGTTCACGAGTGGCTATTTTCTAAGTGACAGCCATAGACTCCCAGGTTTGAAAACCAGAAAGGAAAGACGATGTGGGATCGATCATGGTGCCAATACTCATGTTTATATAAGCTGTAGAGGTGTAGTAGTTTTAGACGTTGATGTCTTATGTGAGTCCTGCGTGAGAACGCATGAAGGGTGAATTTTCAGTGTGCAATTGACCAGTGTGGTGTTTGACAAAGAGTGACTATTGGTCTTTTCCAATGGAGGTTGTATTCCGAGTTGAATATGCACATTTGATTGAATATTCAATCCCTATATAATTTCTTCTTGCTATTTTGCCTTTATTGGGATCTTGAAGATCTCCTCTTCTCTGAAAACTTGTCCAGATCTTTGTCAATTACAGCTTATAGGCGCTTGTCAGTGCTCAGTCCCAGAATATAAACTTAACCTTCACCACCATCCAATCACAGAACAGCCTTGTTTGCAACTCCAGATCTTCACGGACTCCAGAGAAGAAGGCATGGACATCACCATGGAAGGGTTGCATGCTTCTTCCAAGCTCTCATCATTGAGAACTGAGTGTTATAAGAATGTGGCAAATACTGTATTTTGTATTGTTATCAAGGAAAAAAAAACCTTCCCAGATAATGTGAAAAAGTTTTTCTGAACGGCAGCTTTATGGAGGTATTATATACATTGTGCTTTTAAAAATAATTCCTTTTGTATAGTATTTTGGAAAATAAACACTTTGAATAGCTATATCATGTCTTTGGTAAATGTGTATGCACTTATAATTTTCTTAATAAAATTTATACTCAGATGAAACTTCCACTTGTTTCAAATTAGTAAATGGTATATCCCCCTCCCCCGACATACCCACACAAAGAAGTGTTTATAGTTAGAAGGGCATTTACATTTGTTCTTTCTCGTTTTGGTTGATTTCCCAGTCTCAAGTGACGTTTCCCTGAGATCACACAGATTCAGACTGACCTGAACACAGGATGGCCACCTGACTTTGCAGGCAGCTGAATGCGGAGAGATTTTTAAAGCGTCATTAGCTGTCTGGGTCTGCACCTTGCCATGGTGCAGGCAGTTGAGATGTGGGATGTTTGCTGCTGTCCTCAGAGGAGTTGGGTTCCAGTTGGTTCATCTACATCTCAGGGTAGTCAAACACTGGAATAAATTGCCCAGGGAGGTTGTGGAATCCCCATCTCTGGAGATATTTAAGAGTAGGTTAGATAAATGTCTATCAGGGATGGTCTAGACAGTATTTGGTCCTGCCATGAGGGCAGGGGACTGGACTCGATGACCTCTCGAGGTCCCTTCCAGTCCTAGTAGTCTATGATTCTATGATCAGCCTTTACAGGTGATGTGGGTGATTCCTTCGTGCCAGGCGCAGACTGTAAAAAGAGACCCAAGCCGCCACTCGGGACCGTCACTCCCCCACTGGGCTGCCCGGTCAGCAGACACAGCTCCGCTTCCCCAGAAGAAATGGCCAAACCCAGATGAGGCCACATCCCCCTGTTTATCAGACCATGCAGTGACCAGGCTGCCTGCCAAACACTGCCCCCAGCTACAGCAAGAACCTGCTCTCGGGTTGGACCCTTGAATGGGAAATAGGGGATGCTTCTCCGTTGTCCTATAAGCACGTTATCTCCCAGGCTCCCCTCCCCCCCGGCTGACCCATCTCCCTTGCTGTTTAAGGCCTCGGCCCAGATCTTCAAAGGCTGCAGAGGGGCAGGAGTTGGGCCCAGTTATCTCCATGGCCCCATGGATGATCCTCCAAGACAGAAGTGCAGCTCTGGGAGCAAGAGGAGACAAAGCAATGGGGCAGGGTGGGGAGGAAGGATTGCGGCCCGATCGATAAGATCGCTACGGGTCTGTGGTTCCTAGAGTCATGCCACGACGTCAACACACAGCACAGGCACCCTTACAGGGTGGCGGAGCGAAGTCCAGAAGAAGACAAGTGGGCGGCAGGTAACCTGAGGCGGGGACAGAGGGTCTGAAAGAGGAGCTGGGTGCATTTGGGGCCAGGCAAAGGGAGGGGCGTTCCCTGCAATGAGGTTGCCGTGGGAGGAGGTGGCTGAGGGAGAACAGACACAGGGGGTGGCCAGGCTGGTGTCCGTGGTGGAGTGGAGGGAGTGGGGGAGGAGAGGGGACTGAATGGAGCCCTGTCATGGAAAGTGGGGGGCAGGGGGTGAAGGAGCAGCCGGAGAGGTTGCAGGAGAACTCGGAAACCTGCTGCCTGTTAATGTCATTAGGCAACCCCTGGTTCTTGTGTTTTGGGAAGGGGCAAATAACAGTTCCCTCCTCCCTTTCTCCACAGCCGTCATGCCTTTATGGGCCTCTAGCAGAGCCTCCCTTAGTCGGGTCTCTTTTCCAAGCTGAAGGGTGCCAATCTCTTTAATCTCTCCTAAAATGGAGGCCGTTCCGCACCCCTCGTCATTTTTGTGGTCCTTCTTCCATTTCGAATACAGCCGGTCCCTGAGTTACGAACACATCGACTTACGACCGCTTGCATTTACAACCAACCTCCTATACAGCCCGGACCCCGCGTTACAAACGAAACCCGCACTTACGAACAGCGCGGCCGTACGTAAGTGAATGTAATCCGACTTACGAACAGATTGAGTTACGACCTAGTGTTTGGTACGTAACTCGTTCCTAAGTCGGGGACCAGCTGTAGACGGTTTTTTGAGATGGCGTGACCAGAACTACATGCTCTATCCAAGGTGTTGATGGATTTTACAGCGGCATTGTGCTATTTTCTGTCCTATTTTCTATCCCTTTCCTAGCGATTCCCAACATTCGGTTCACTTTTCTGGCTGCCGCTGCCCATTGAGTTTCAGGGTATGTCTACATTGCATTCCTCTTCCTAGAGAGAGGAATGCAAATGCAGACACCCAAAATTGCAAATGAAGCGCGGATTTGAATTTCCTGCGCTTCATTTGCATAATCGCAGACTGCCGCTTTTCTGGAATAGCATCTTTTGAGGTAACAAATGCGGTTCCCGTGGGGTTATTTCGAGAGAAAACCCTTCCTTCGAAATAACCCTTAAACCTCATTTTTTGAGGAGTAAGGGTTATTTCGAAGGAAGGGCTTTCTCTCGAAATAACCCCGTTTTTTCTCTCAAAATAGCGCTATTCCTCAATAGCGCCATAACGCGATTATGCAAATGACGTGTGGGAAATTCAAATCGGCGCTTCATTTGCAATTTCGGGTGTCTGCATTTGCATTCCTCTCTCGGAAGAGGAATGCAGTGTAGACATACCCTCTGAGAACTATTGACAATGACTCCAAGATCTCTCTCTCGTGAGTGGACACAGCTAATTTGGAGCCCGCCATTTTGTATGTGTAGTGAGGAAGGTGGTTTCCAGTGTGCACTACTTTGAATTTATCAACACTGCTCTTCGTTTGCCATTTTGGGGACCGATCACCCACTTGTGTGGGACCCCTTTGTAACCTTTCACGGTCTGCTTTGGACGTAACATGCCAGAATCATTTTGTATCCTCTGCAGTCTTTGCCTCATCCCTGTTGACCTGGTTCTCCAGATGATTATTAGTGGTCCAAACCAGTAGAGCAGTCCGGGAGAGTGGGGACAAGTCAGAGGCGCTGAAGGGGAGGAGAGCTTTAGAGACTTACATGAAAGGGTTAATAAGACGGGGAGGGAAGATATTATCCAGTATCCAAGCCGGTTGCTAAGTGGCAGGGGGAGGGCAGGCGAGGAGATGTGCTGAGGGATGGGAAAGGGGTGGAAGAGATAAATAGATCAGCAAGGGCCCCAAGCATCTCAAAACGTGGGAACTTTGCCAGAATTTATACTGCCTGTTCCCTCATTTCGCCTCCCCCGCCTGTGAGCCGCTCCAGATTTGACACGCGCCCCAGTGCATGCTGGGAGTCTTCGTTAATGCTCTGCCGACATGTGGATGGATGGCATGTGTTCCATGCAGCGGCCAGCTCCGGATTGGACGGGGGCGCCTGCCTGCTCGGAGGCTCGAGCCTGCAGCACGGCCGTTGGTGACTACCAGTCCCACGAGCCCTGAAGTAAATTCCGGCGCACGTCTGGAGGCCAGCACCCACCGGTGGTGGGACGATGGGGTCTTTCAGGGGACGCCCCCCCGTCTGGCCGAGCCGGGACAGGACGGTGCGCGGAAGGAAGCCAGAGCCATGGGGGTAGGGGCGTTGCTGTCGGTGGGCGGCGTCTCAGGCCAGTCCCTTCAGGAGGGCAGCAATTCTGTGCCGAAGGGGGCTTTCCCCCTCGCACGCTGGTGACACAGGGAAGGTGCAAAGCCTCACAGAGCTTAGCTCTTCCCGTAGAGGGAGCCTAGTCACACCCCTCCATCCTGGGGCTTTAAGACCATTCCCTCCAAATAGGGGTTTTAGCTACTCTGCCCCCTCCCCGATGCTCTGGCCTAGTGTCACTGGCCTAGTGTCACCCGCACACCTGCTGGGCATGGGGCACTGTCCCGTCGAGCGTGCAGAGAGAGGATGAGTCTACACTAGAGCGCTCCCCGAGAGCCAGCTGGCTTGTAGCGCATGCACTCAGCTCCTGTTGGTGTCACGCTAGGCCAGTGCTTTCAATCCAGACTGCTTTCCATGACACCCGCAGTTTACACGTGATTCGGAATAATCCCCACACAAGCAAAACAACCCCTCTGGAAGCTAGAAAGGCCCTGGAGTTGGCTGCCCCCTTGGGTTCCAGGGTGGCATGGGTGGTGGGGGAGGCAAGCCCTGCCTACAGCCCCACCCCTTCTGCCCAGTCCCCGCCCCTCCACAGGAGCCAAGCCGCCCACCCGCACACAGCACCACGGGGAGGCAGAGCAGCATGCGGCCCCAGCCTCATCAGGCGTCACACCGCACCAGCCTCCCCGGCCTGGAGCATGGGGAGGGCGGATGATCGGGGGCAGCAACACTCAGCCCCTGGTACTCCTACAGCAGGCATTCTGGGGGTGGAGTGTGGCCGGGGCCAGGCTGGTGGTTTGGGAAGGCAACGCCTCCCCCTGCCTCGCGTATCGGCCGCCCATGCACAGTGGTGGCCTTTCATTTCAGCTCCGGGAATTCTTCACAAATATTGACACCAGACACAAATAGCCTGATAGGCTCCATTGCTGGGCTACTAAAGCATGTCCTCCTCACACGGGGAAGGGTTTGGATCAGAGCGTCTCCTCCTGAGCAAGACGGGTGCAGAAGCGTTCCCTCACTCCGTGCACCGACAGCCCTGTAGGTCCTGCCCCGCTGCCCTTTCTCCTCGGGCTTCATTTTGCAAAGGGACAGGCACAAAACAGCCCGCTCCAAATGAGCTACTTTGAACACGAGCGTGGATTTGGCCTCAGAACATCGGCGGGATCTTGGGGCATTGGTATCCAGCGCCCCGCTTTGGCTCTCAGACCGGACAGTGTAAATCTTTGTTAGCCTCTAAGGTGCCCCAGGATTACTCCCTGTTTTCCTGTTTTAATTACGTCCTTCGAATGTTGTTTCGATTTTAGCCAAACTTCTAGTTACTTTCTCAACTAGTGGGATTCCTCAGCTTTTCTTTCCATGTAGCAACCGGGAAAGAGTCATTTCTATTTTGTTAGTCTCCGTTTTTGTATTTTCTTTGGGTTCTCTGTACATTTATTTACCGGTGACTTATCAGACTGGTTAAACAATGAGCTGGCTGGCTAGCAGGGATCCACGGCAAAGAAAGAGTCTGCCTGGATTCCAACTGAGGATTCCTGCAAGCAAGTGGAGGGAAGATGTTTC